>NQVE01000162.1:1247500-2632721 GCA_003260385.1 Cuscuta australis | reverse complement strand
TCGGCTGTAGCTTTCTTTGAGGAAATGATCACACAAGGGTTGAGTCCAAACAAGGTTAATTACACGACATTAATAAACGGTCTTGGTAAAACAGAAAAAATAGATGCTGCGATTGCTTTGTTCCAAACAATGGAGAAGAACGGCTGCAGTCCAGGAATCGAGACTTACAATGTGATTATAAATGGTTTATTAAAAGCAAACCGGATTTCTGAAGCAGATAAAATGTGGAATACATTTTCTGAAAGCGGTCTGGTCCCTAGTGTCATCACATACACATCATTGATTGACTGGTTGTCGAAGAATGGTGATACACAAAATGCATTTAAAATATTCCGAGAAATGGAAAAGGGGAATTGCTTGCCAAACTTGTTCACTTATAGCTCACTCATCCACGGTTTATGCCTCAAGGGCCAGCCAGATGATGCTGAGATTCTACTCAAAGAAATGGAGCTGAAGGGAATAGTTCCTGATCATGTCACATATACTTCATTGATGGATGGATTTGTGGGTTTGGGTAGGCTAGATCATGCCTTCTTACTTCTCTCCAAAATGATTGATAGTGGCTGCAGACCAAATTATAGAACCTTTACCGTGCTTGTGAAGGGTTTACAAAATGGGAAGGATTATGGTATTGATGTTTTATTTAGGTTATTAGATAGAATGTCGACAATTGGCTGTGAACCCAATTTAGATACATATTCTGCCTTAGTGGTTGGACTTTGTAAAGAAGGCAAAATTGATGAAGCAGAGCAGTTGGTTGCACATATGCTGGGAAAAGTGGATCTTGCTCTGGAAATTTTCCACTCAATGATTTTGAAGGGCGTTTTACCTTCCTTGAATATTTATCGGCTAATTATTTTGTCTCTTTGTAGAGCACGGTGGGTAGATGAAGCTGAAGCTTTGTTTATTGGTGTTCTTGAGCAACAGCACAACTTTGATGAGATTGTTTGGACCATCCCTGGTTGATGATTTGCTCGAGGGGGAGTCAGAAATGTGCATGAAGCTTCTACTTATTCTGGAGTCCAAGAATCAGAATCTGAATTTGCAGACATACTTTATATTGGCAAGGGAATTGTCAAAAGTCGATACATATATTGATACTGGGGAAATTGATAAGAAGTTGAGACTCATGCGAAATCGGAAATGAGTACAATAATTTTTTTGGACCTGAAGGATTTCAAACAACTTGGTGTCTGATGTGTGGGATTAGACAGCCCTCCGTGATGCATTGGTTTTTTTCTTTAATGCATCTCCGGGACAGAAATGCTATGCATGGTTTCCCCCCTCCCAAATTCAATGATCACAGATTGTGAAATTTCATCTCAGATGGTACTGACAGTTCATTTAGTTATATTTACTTTTTTTCCCATTTCTTCATAGAGTTTGAAACTAAATCATATATATTTTGCACCATCTTACAGAACATCCATCAGACCTAATGTGCAGTGGCAGATTGGTGCATGAGCTCCAGCAGCTAGTCATTTTCAGGTAAAAATCATTGACCAGTCACCAACATCATGATTCTTGCAACAATGCAATATAGGCCTTGTTTGGGAACTACTTTTTCAGTTAGCGTAAGAGGTTTGGATAATTTTTTCATAGTGTAGTTTAACTTTGAAGAAGCTAAAGCTAAACGTTGATCTTAGATAGCCTTTTTCAAAGAGAAAAGGGTAACAAATGATTTAGTTATGTACTTATGTTCATGTGTTTGGCTAAACCTCTGAAAACCCAAAAGGAATGAAATCCTTCATATAATTATTGTGTTTAAATTTTTTTACATAAGTTTTGATTTTTAAGTCTCTATACATAATAGAAGTACATACATAATATCTGTTCGAAAAAATATAGAAAATACACACACACACACACACATTTTTGAGTTTGAATATATACACATTTGTGAGATTGAGTGGTGATGAAACTTCAGAAGAATTCCCACATAACTTCTTTTAAATGAAAAACTGACATTCTTTCTTTCTTTCTTTTTTCTTCCTCCTTTGCAAGATCATTCCATAGAGAAAAGCTTGTGACGTGTCCATACATTCGGCTTTACTATCAACGATGAACCATGAAACTTTGAGGTAGGAAAAACAACCTTAGTTGTACACTCATACCTATTTAGGTATTCATTTCATTTTTGTACCACATTCTTTTTGTTGCCAATTTTTTTTTTCCAATGAAATTTGAAGTTGTAGCAGAAGTACATAGGTTGCCTTGCGAAATGTATATTGTTGGCATATGTTAGTTATGTGTTAGGCTAGCCTAAAGGTGCTTCATAGGAATGCATTGGAAGATTGCCAAGAAATAGTTGAGATTTTTCTTTAATTTATAAATTTTGATAATTAAGTGCCAAAGGTTTTGTTCTCCAAAAAAACTCATGTGTTATCATCATTCATGAAAGGGGTCTCACAAATGTATTATACAGTGCAGATTCTATAATCTGTGTTTATTTATTTATTATTATTGTTTAATTATTATTATTACTCCTTCAAAAAATCCACTTTGATGGGACATGCTTAAGAAAACTACGGAAAACTAAAACATGCATGTGTGATTGAAGACAAATTCTTTGGTAGTCCTAAGGTCTATGCTTTTGATTATTTTATATGCTTATTATATGAACTTTAATACATTAAGTTCTTGTTTTTTTGGATTGGAACTTCAGAGTTAGGTGTTTGAAGAAATTGGAAGAAGTTAGAAAAAACTAGAAGTTGAAAAATGTTAGAAAAATTTAAGTGTTAAAAAGTCACTCGATTAAATGATCACCTTAATAAATAAGTAAGAAATCTAAATTTGGATATTAAAAAAAAATCATCCTTGTTTATAGATGAAGTGGTATGTAATGAATTTGGATATGTAATGTTAATTGTATATTCGTAATATATAAATATCTTTTTAAGTCACTCTTTGAAGAAATTGGAAGGATTTGAAAGGAACTCGAAGAGTTGAAAGGAGTTAAAAGTTAATTTTTCTAACTCAAAAAATAAAGCCTAAATGATTATATGTAATGACCTTGTAAAAAGAAAGAGATTCAGTTATGAGCTAATGAAAAATATGTGAAAAGTTTCATATTTCATGTGTGACGGATCTTAAGACCACAATAGTCAATAGGAGAAGTGATTGAAATTGATTTGAAAGAGAAATAATAATGGCTACATATGTCTTACTAAAACAGAAAATGGGCTTTTTTGGGGCAAACCTTTGTTTATTTTGGAATGAAGCTTCCGTGTTGTTGTTATTTCTATCATCATCATCATCATTATTATTATTATTATTATTATTATTATTATTATTATTATTATTATTATTATTATTGGGGAGGGGGGTTGGTGTGAAAAATGTAGTACGGAGTTATATTTTTAAACACCCTTCACTCGAACAATTTAACAATATATACTTACTTCCCTCACAATCCTTCCGGCCGGGTGAAGGGGTGACTGGGCATTTTACATTTTCATATACTCCTTCCATTCGAAAATGTTTTTCCCATTTGATTTTTTTTGTCAAAGTTTGTAGATTTTGACTACGATCTGTGGACAAAATACATTATATTATGATTTAAATTTCATATCAATAAATTCCTATCGAAATTTAGTGTTCAAATATCAAATTTTTATAAAATATATCTATATATAAATTTAGATATTAATGGTCAAAGTACAATATTGGAGACCATGAAAATTCAAATGGGATGTGACAAGCTTGGAATACTTCGGTTTAAATGATGTGCACATAGTGATGAGATGTTTCCAAAAAGAAGTCACGGATCATACACTTCGTTTATAAAAAAAGAGTTCAAGTGATTTTTTTTTTGTTTTTGAAGGAAGTTCCAGTGAAATATTTAGTTAAAAAAAGAAGTCATATAATTTTCCAAAAAGAATTTTAAAAAAAACATGAATGATAAATTTAGTTAAATTTAGCCAATGAATTTTTAAAACAATAATATTATTAATAGTGTGTGGTGTAATGGTACACTTTTACTTCATTACTAGTTTTCTACCCCGTGCTACGCACGGGCTTGTTATTAGGGCTCGTTGTCATAATGTTATTGATGCGATGGTTGAAAATGGAGAGTTTGGTTTATGATTTGATTTTCTTCCGTGCTACGCTTGGCATGTGTTAAAGGGTTGTGTATGTTTTGGTTTTGTAGGATTTTGAAAGGCTACATTGTATCCTTTTGTTTTGTGAAATGTGAAGAGTGATATTATTCTATTTTGGGGTTTTTTAATTTGATGTTGGTGGTTGAAGAGATTCATTTTTTGTAATGATTTTAGATGTTCATTTTGGCGTTGTACCGGTTGATGTTTGTTTTGGTGTTTTGATGTTCGTTTGGGTAAGATGAAAAAATGAAAAATAATCTTAAGGCTGATATTCATGAAAACATTTTTCATAAGTTTTAAACAATTCCAAAACACTTGGTGTTCGCCTAAACCAAAAACCAAGGCATCTGGCGTTCGGCTTTCAGAAACTGGCATTTGGCTTTCGGAAACTGGCGTTCAGCATTTGGTTATCAGCATTGGTTTTTTGGCATTCGAACCAACCAAGTGGTTTTTAACATTTTAACATTGGTTTTTACTTCTAGGCACATTTAAATAGTTCTACAACAAAAAACATGTTAAAAACCACCTTTCATTTTTGGCCTTTTTGTAAAAACTATGTGAAACGACATAAATTTGGCTAGCCGTGATTTTTACCTTAATGAAGTGGTTTTTACCTTAATGAAGTAATAAAAGAAAAAATGATAAATACTTTATTGTAAACAACATCAGGCTTTCTTTTCTAAAAGATTAATAAATTTTATACTTTTTTTAGATATATAACTAATTGTGTATGTTACATATTTTAAAATGGTATAACATATAAACTCCAAATGAATACAATAATCAAATAAAGTATATTAAGATTTTTAATCTATATACTCCCTTTTAGGCTTTTTTGGTAAAACTATGTAATACTTTGATTATAAATTAAATACAGTTTTAAATAATTAAATGTCATAAAAACGTGATATATGAAAATAATATTTTAGATAGATACATTTTTTCTAAATTTACATTATAATTAAATATAATATACTTTTTGTACACTTTATGGTCAAAGTATATATATAGAGCGACTTGACCAAAAATATCAAATTTTTATCAAATGAAATAATATTGAAATTTGATTTAATTATTAAAAAAATAAAATAAAAATGCAAAATAAACCAATTAAGTAATGATAAATCATTGAAAGATTCATATGCGGTGTATGACCTATATGCCACATGTTATCCTAGAACAAAAACAAATCTAGTTTATTGAATTTGATGTTTTGAAATATTATATAAAAAATTTAATAATATTGCCAAAAAAACATTTTGAAGTAAAATATATAGTTAATAAATATAGAGTTAATAAAATATAGTTATTTGTTAGAAATAAGAATATAAATAAATGGTGGATTCTTTTATTTGTAGTATGTAATAGGATAAAAAGTTTGAAATAAATTTGTATTTAATAATTACTTATATTTGATAAAAAAAATTATAATACTATTTTGAAAATTTGATAACAATAATTTTCTTTTTGTTCAACAGTAATGGTTATTTAGTGTAAGAAAGTGAAGGATTTATAAAAATTTAATATAAGTTATTTAATGTAAGAAAGTGAAGTTTTTATAAAAATTTAATAATAATAAATATATACATGTGCCACATGACATGTGGGGAGGTGTAGTGCCTGCATGACATAAACATTTTATGCAAAATTAATGGTCATCAAATAAAATAAAAATGAAAATTGTTTTAATTAATAAAAATTAAAAAAAATCTCAAATAGATCAATTAAGGAATGACACATCATTAGATAATGCATATTTGTATGTGCCACATGTAATCCTTCAATTAAACTTTTACTTTGTTTAGTTTGCTGAAAAAAATATAATAAAATAAGTAATGTAATAAGAAAAACAACTAAAATATGTTATGAATTTAATAAAGATGCACGTGTGATAAAATTTATATGTAATTAGTTTTTTTGATATGATGGATAATTTTAAAAATTATAAGCAACATCTTTTTAATCAATAAATTATATACATAAATTTTTTGAAATTATAAAATAATCGTGCATATTTTTAAGATACGTCAAAAAAATAAATTAGTTTTAACATAGTCAGAAAGTGAAGAGTTTATAAAAAATTAATAAAAATAATAGTTTTTTATTGTTGGAAAGTGAAGAGTTTATAAAAAATAAAAATACGGATTATTTAATACAAAATTAACTCACATGCATGGATGGACGTACATGTGTCATGTGATATACGCGTGGCGGGACACGTGTCATTAGTATGCACGTGTGGCATGACACGTGTCGTCACCACAACTTTGAAACCCTCTTTTACATATATATATAGGATTACTATTTTTATCCGAGAGTATATAGTTTAAATAGATAATTTAAATAAATTTGGATAAATAGATTATACCTCATACAATTAAGATCTTTATAAAAATACAAGTATTTACTAAAAAACACAAAAATAGAATATACGCTTAGACTAATTAGAATACACGGAAAATGTAAGCATGACAAAGAATAATGACTTGCTAGCTAGTGTTTGACACTAGATTCTTCACTTCTGCCTTGCACGGTTACAATAATATAGAGTATACTATAAATTGCGTACAATTAAAATAAAATGTGATACATTTAAACTCATACTTCTTCCAACTCAAATTTTCATTGGGTCAAACTTTAACTTAAGTGATAAGGCGGTGTTAAATTATTATTTTTGAACACGGGCTTTCAATATTTTAAAAGTGCCCAAGATGAGGGCTTAGCTGTACGTGAGGCGACATTGCGAACAGAAATTACAATAACAAATAGTCAAATGTTACTCTCACCGTTCATATTTATAGTGCCTATTTTGGTTTATGATATTTCACTGAAATTATTTTCAAATCATTTTATATAACAAATGGTATAGAGCTAAAAAAAATAAAAATTACATATTAAAATACTACTCCCTCCGTCCCACTGTCTTTGTCTACTTACCTTTTGGCACATCATCCAATGCACTTCTTTAATCCATTTTATCTTGTACTCCTAATTTGTATATTAAAAAATTATATATTAATAATCTATATGTTAAGACAAATCAAACAAGATCACACATGACTATATTTAGGCTTACACATTAAGAGAGTTTGATGAGTCAAAGTGCTTAGATGAACAGTTCCAAAAGTCAAAAGTGGACAAAGACAGTGGGACGGAGGTAGTACATCAAAAGATCTACAAAACTAGTAGTGACAATAGTACTTTATTTTATCAAATTGCTAACGAAAATAGAAAAAGAAAATGAATGAAGTTTGACCCTTTGAATAGTAAACATGCATTATGGTTTGGGATGGAGGGAGTATAAAGGATAGAAGTGTCCAATTAAAAAGCATATATTTAGTTTTTAAAAAACTTTAGTAAGAAAATGTATTATAGACGCGAGGTCATATGATAAGATCCGGATCACTAATGATAGGTTTCTATCATTATATCATATTTTTTGTTGCAACTCCTTGCAAGTAAACCTTTGAATGAACCAACTATATAAAAAAATTTAGCAATACAAAAACTCTACAAAGCAAGATTAGTCAAGAATAATTTATTTTATCAAATAATCAATCAAAATGCACAAATAAACAAAAATTTTCCTGATTTTTGAATAATGGAAAGTGTAATTCTTTTTTGGATGGACGGAGTAAAACATACGGAGTATAAAAAGTGTCTATTTTGTTGAACTTTTGATGTAATTTTTAGATGTATAAATTTTATCTTTTCATTCTATCCAAGTTTTCTTATAAATTTATTTAAAAATAAGTTAAGTCATACATCATAAACAACAACAAGCAATTTAAAATAGGATCGAGGAAGTACCACCTTTCACTTATAGTAATTATTTTGAACTCAAGCATTTTATAAGACTAATTGTCTAATTCTAAATTATTTGATAAGTTAATTGATGTAATTCAATTAATTTTTTATAATACGAAATAGATTTTATATTATCGTTCCATTATAAATTGACAAACTAAGAGGTCAAATTGAACAAAGTGAGTAAAAGAAAAATTGGATTTTAAAGGTGAAATAACTCTGTTGAAATCTATACAAAAATCAATTTTACTATTTGTATATCACTTGATGCACATCAAGTTATACACTAGTATTATGCTCTCGCACTCTAATGGCAAACACTAATACAAATACTTATTGTAAAATTTTGGGAGCTTGTGTCTGTGTATGCATGCACTGTGTCATTGTAAAGTAATGGTATATATCTTGATAGGAGGCAATTTCCATGACATTAACTATCAATGTCTTAGATGACCCGGAGATTCTTACGGTGTCCCATTTATAAAATTGACGATTCCTAGATCTCCTAACTCCCCAGTCAAACCTCCCACCCTACCCCGACCCTCCTCCACGTACCCCTTTCAATTGCACCATCCAAGTTTATTTAACTATGGAGTCAAAATTTTGACTCTAAAATTAACTAAACTTTGAGGGTGCAATTGAAGAGGGTCGGGATGCTTTCAGGCCAAGGCAAGGTGTGGAGTTAAGGGGTAGAAACCATCGATTTTTCAAACGGAGCATCGTAAGTGCCCCGGGTCATGGTATGACTTCGCCAAGCAATGTCTCATGAACCAGGGTAAACTTGATATACAAATAACACCTGCTAGAGGTACCCCAAATTTGTATTCCAAAAGCAAATACAGACGCAAATCTACCGAAATAAAAATCAATTTCCAAAGCCAAGAGTGTATTTATTAGGGTTATTAGTGATCGTGTATTGTAAAAATAATATTAAAAAGAATACTCATTTGCCTCAATTGGGAAAACAAACAAATAAACAAAAATTCATTGGGAAAATAATAATAATTGAGACAGATGAGTATTCTTTTTAATCTTATTTTTGGAATATAGAATTTTACTCCGTAATTTTTTATTTGTATACAAACTTGTAAATAAAATAACTTTTTAAAGGTGAGGAATGTCCAAGTAATTTGGGTATTGACAATATCACCCTCCAGAAATGGAGAAAAACAGCCTGTGGAACTGGGCAGTTCGATTGTGTGGGAATTGCGGCTAGAGGTCAAGAAAATTTTGCTCTAGTTCTCTACTTTCAGGCTGTCCCATGCAAGATCAATTCAAACTCTGCCCAAAATATAATCATCAACACGAAAAAGTTCTACAAAAGCAACTATGAGAAAGAAAAAAAAAGGGAAAAAACAATACAAATATAAGTCGTGTGCTCATCAATCATCACTCCATCTGAGAAGAAGGGTCCCGTGTCGATTTATCATTGTCCACGACACTGCCCAGCATGACAGCGGTCAGCATTAACCTGCCCGCATCGGGGAAATCGTGGTGCTGCATCAGTATTGATTCCACGGAGGATGAAGGAACCACTCCATTGGGGTTTTGGAGCTCGGAGCTTTCTTCTTGCCTGAGTGGAAGCACTTGACTGAAACTGCCCTCAAATGTCTTCGCGTGGGGCCCGTAACACCTAGCTGAAGCCTGGAAGAGAACCGTGTCTTGCAGAATGGATAGGCTCTCCTCGTCGCCCCAACCCTCGGCTATGGAAGCTTGGTGTAGCTTCTCCCAGTCATCCTGAGTCAATGCATTTCTCCAGCACTCTTCCAACAGGCTCGTGTTGGATTTGAGAAAGGAGAGGCTTGTCCATGCAAACACATCAAAAGCTATCAATGAAAGCTCCCTTGTTTGACTCTTGAGGCACAGTTCTATTAGATGTCTTGGCGAAAGAAGCTGCTGGTGTGGCCCTATGTTTTGCCTTTCGTTTTCGGGAAGCACTCTAAGTATTTCTTCCTGCAGGACAATTGACCTTTATAAGTAAATGATATTCAACTCCTTAGAGTGGCCAATTTGTTGGTTTGAGGGCTTTCCCTTACACTATGTTTGGTTCAAGGAATTTGAAAAGGAAAAGAAAAGAAAAGAAAATGAGATGGAAAACATTTTTTCTTATTTGGTTAGAGAGGAAAAGAAAAGAAAAGAGAAGTGGAAGGAAAAGAAAATGAGAAGGCAAAATGTACTAAGAAGGAAATGCAAATTCCTCTCATTTTGGGGAGAAAAATGAGAAAAAACTATTTTCTTTTATTAAAGTACCAAACATAGTGTTAAGGAATGAAATTTTGCTTTTTTAATGTTTGGTTTTACACTTTTACCAGGTAAAATAAAGAGGAAAATCATATTGAGTAAAACTTTGTAAAGAGGATCACATATGTGTTAATGTGTGTGTGTGCATAAACAAAATGAGTTTGAACCAATATCTAAAATTAAGTAATTGTATATTATTCACTGTTTTGTCGACCCAAATCTTCCTTCTAAAATTTCCATTTATAAGAAATCATTTACAAAAGCGCTCCTAGTTAGGCGAAGGGGGGGACGATGCCAAGGCTACTTGGGTTTTTTAGGCGAGATCTTAAGGTGTTATCACTATGTTTATACAGTTTAAGAGAATCAAAATGAAAAGCATCAACTGCTAAGATAAAACCAAATTACCAAGGAGAAATGGGAATTACAACCACGGAGTCATTGGTGTCAGGTATTTACCTGTGAGTTTAAAATTTTCAGGTCAGCGTCAATTCTCTTTACCTTTGTTTCAAAATGTGCATCCCTTCCTGTCAAGCGTCAAAATATTCTTCAAATCTTTTATCAGAAAATGAGGAAGCTATATGGAAATTACAAATTACATTTCTTCTAGCCTATTTTGTAGGCTTTTGAACAAAAACTACTAGCATATTAACCATTAAGCCCTCTTTGGAGCTACCAATGTCCATGCTGCTAGGCTCTTGTGCCACAGAAGGACCCAATTCCTGTTATTAGTCCTACCTCTGAGAAATGAATAAGAGAAATTATTGGCTCCCAATATTGTGGTAAAAGAAAATGATCTCTTGAGTCTTGAACCAGGGAATTCTCTTACAACACATAATGCAACCTAATATAATTATATGAAGTCCATGCCTTGTTTTTAGAACAATGTAATGAATACTTTCATATTATCTCAACGCAACAAACCGTGGAAAGAAATATCATTTATGAATTATTTTCCATGAATTCAATAACCAGATCTTTCCCTGTTAAAATATCTACTTAATTATTTTATGTGTGTTCTGTATAGAGGAAGAGGCCAGGAGTGAAGCACAATATACCTGCCATAGCTGCTATCTTTGAGAGATTTAAAAAACGCTTTCTATCTGACAATGAGGTTCTCTTGTCTGAGGCGTAAGAGGCCTCCATATCTGAAATTCGATCATCATCTTGGGAAAGTGCCAAGACATGTAGGGTTTCTGTAGCAGAAGAAAACTCATGGAGAAACACTTCATGAAGCCAAAGGAGATCCTGGTGTTGCTTAAGAAAAATTGTTAGCTCTTCCTGAAACTCCTCCCCAAATCTCATAAGCTTAGAAAACTGTTTGTTTTCATACATCCGTTGGAAGACAAAGTAACAAAACCCCCCTGTACGTCCCATACTCTCGTGCTGCAAAAGAAAACATGAATCTTATGAAGGTGGAGCTAGAGGAGAAATAATCACCTTATCCAATAAGTTAATTAAAAATGTGCACATAATTGAGTTAAATAAACAAAAAGAAACATTAGAAACAATGGGACAAGACACTTGTAGAGCAAAATATTATCACTATAATTTATAAACACAACATTATTTAATTAGATTTATCCGTCCCTGGTGAAGTTATCCGACGTCAGGTAGGCATGGCACCTGTGGAAGATAAGTTGCGGGAAGCGAGGTTGAGATGGTTTGGCCATGTGAGACGGCGGGATCCTGACGCCCCTGTACGGAGATGCGAGAGGATTACAGTTATCGGGGGAAGTAGGGGAAGGGGTAGACCTTGGAAGAATTGGAAGGAGGTGATTAGGCAGGATTTAGGACTTCTAGACCTGACTGAGGATATGGCCCTAGATAGGAACCTTTGGAAAACTAGAATTAGAGGAGCTGGATAGGAGCTTGGTGTTGTAGAGGTTGTTTTGTAGTGTGTTGTATTCGTTTGGAATCTTCTGCTATTGCTTGTACTTGTTGCTTGTACTTGGTGCTTTATCTGTGTTATACTGTGTTCCCTTCCATATTTTTGTGCAGGTGGAGCCGGGGGTCTCTTGGAAACAGCCTCCCTACTTGCGAGTAGGGGCAAGGTCTGCGTACACACACCCTCCCTAGACCCTAATGTTGTGGGATTCACCTGGGTTGTTGTTGTTGTTGTTGGATCCGTCCCCGATGATGCCAACATCAAAATCTATTTATATACTCCATTTGTCCCAAAATAAACTTCACTTTCTTTTTTTGATCATCCCAAAATAGACTCCATAGTTCTCCTTTATACTACTCAGGTATTTAGGTAAATATGTGGCTCGCAATCTTTCTCTCTAGTTAATTAGTTAAATTTCAACCAACCACTTTTTACTTTTCAACAATTTTCTTATCCTTCATGAACTCAAATACCAAAGTTTATTTTGGGACGGAGGGAGTATGTTTAATATAAATTTTAGTTTTCTTTTGATATAAACATTTGTTGTGCTCCCAAACAAATGTTCTGGTTACACCACACTAAAGACAAGATCAAGGTATAGGAAGCAGACACACCGATAGTGCAAAACAGAAAATAATAAAACAAATGAATCCATACCATAAGAGTCCCAAGAAGGTCTAAATCATTGAGATCAGTGCAAATATTCCATAGAGTTTGATAGCCTTCGTGTCTTTTAGCAATAGAAAATAAGCCTGACGAAAGCTTTCTAAACAGTTCCTCATGTTCGTGCGTAAAGTCCTGTTCTGAATCCTGCATGATTAAAAACATTTAGCAAGAAACAACATTAAAATACAAATATACAATCGCCTCTCCAAAAAAGAATGTAAACTTTTATCCCATTAACAAAGTAACTCACACTAAGACTAGAGTAAGAAATGCTCAATTGAAGTATGCCATACAAACCAGTCTAAACAACACCATACATGAGATGCTCCCAAGTTCCAAGTGAATCACATGCCACTAGAAGTATCTTGTAAAAGTATATCTCCACCCCCCCCCCCCCCCCCCCCCCCGCCCACATTTAAAAAGTTGCTCCATTTGCTTTTAAGAGTTTTTAATTACTTCTTCCACTATCCCCTTTAGCAAATATGACCTTATCAAATGACATAAGTGTCCTTACTTTTTCATCTTCTCTCTCCCACTTTTCTCACAAATCCCTTTGGTTTTGCCTTCTTTTTTCAAATTTTAAACACTATTTAATAGCCCCACAGTTTTACGCCAAGGAACCATAGAAATCCAATCGGAGCAATCTTTAGAATAAGGAGAGTGTACTAAAATACAAAAAAACCTGGGTGTTCACTTCAACAAAGTCTTTCACTTGCTGATAAAGGCTATCCAGGAGTGCATCTTTCCTGCTTGAAAACTCATCCAATAAACCTTTATGTCCTCCATATCCATTCCTTGCTGTGATTGCACCAGAATGTGACTCTAATAAAACATCGGAGAGTCCTTCGAGGTATGAATAATAGTTCCATTTTATAGCATCATCAACTGGATATTTTTGCTTAGACAAATGAAGCATGAAAGATGCAATCTTCCAAAGCCCGTTACGTACTTTTTCTTGAGAAGTCCATGGCATCAAGCCCTCAGGTGAAGGATACCATATGTGCTGCTCATTTCTGTAATTCATGGCAGTGCGAAATAGTATCACACATGCATTAGAAAGTTCACAAGCTCTTTGGATCTGAACAGAAACTGGCATGTCCTCGTGAACAACATAATCAAACTGTCTCTCAAGGCAATGGAATAGTTCTTCAAGATCTGATACTTTACTGTAAAATACTTCAGCATTGTCTCTGTCCATCAAAAGAACAGTTCTTCTGCGCGCTCTTTCACCAACTAACTGAATAAGATCCCAAAGAGCACTAGAGAATTGCATTTCCGAATGCAAATGAGAGCCGGACCCAGTTCCATGGTTCTGACTAACTTTACTTTGAAGCTCCCTCAGTTGGATCATGGCAGCAAGCTTTTCCCCATGTTCCATGATAATTTGCAACGAGTGTCCTGCAAGCAGAAGCTTAAACCTCTTAACCTTAAGAGCGTGCAAACCCATACAGGAAACCAACTGCCATAACTTTTATTTGGTCTATAGAAAGAACTAAAGTAATATTGTTTATCTCACTAAGAGCATGATTGAAAGAAAGATAAAAATTCAGTCAGACAAAATTGGCTACATAATCAATCAGATACAAGATACAGAGTATTAGACAATGACACAAGGAATCGTGTTTTCTACAAGCCGGTGTTGCTCCCATTTTTGAATCATGAGGGATTGATGAATGCATGAACAACAACAAAAACCTAGTAAATCCCATACGCAGTAGGGTCTAGGGAGGATGAGTGCACAGACTTTACCCCTACTTGGAAGTAGAAAGGCTATTTCCAAGAGACCCCCGGCTCAAAATAGAAGTATGGTCAAACAAACCACAATAACACTAACAAAGTGCAAGTAAAGAGAGAAGCACACATACCCACTCAAACACCTAGATCCAAAGCACACAAGCGTGCACACATAGATTAGGGCATAAAAACCAATCCAGCAAAAACTAAAAGCTATGGCGCACGAGTCTACCCACTGCTCTAACCCTAGATCTCTAGGTGTTCCTATCTAAGGTCATATCCTCGTTAAGATCATGAAGTCATAAGTCATGTCTAATCGCTTCCATCCAACTCTTCCGAGGTCTACGTCTACCCCCATCTCACTCCCAGTACCGCAAGCCTCTCATATCTCCTTGCAGGGGCCTCAACACCCCTCCTTCTAACGTGGCCAAACCACCTCAGTCGAGCTTCTCGCAACTACTCCTCTATAGGAACCACTCCCGCCCTTCCCAGATAACCTTGTTCTGGATCTTATCCATTCTTGTATGACCACATATCCACCTCAGCATCTGCATCTCTGCCACTTGGAGCTGACAAACATTTTTCTTCACCACCCAGCACTTTCCTCCATATACCATAGCTGGTCTGACCACTGCTCAAAAGATGTCACAAATGTTCCTACGTTGATGTATAGGCATACAACCCAACATCCCAACTAATATATGGATTATTTATCAAGGATTACTTCATATTATTATGGCAGATTGAATCTTCCAATTACACACATCAACTAAAAGCACATAGCTTATTTTCTTGAAGAATAACATAATGAAGGAAGTAGATCATACTCTGTACATAACATAATTCCTCGTGACACTTAGATAGAGCAAGGAACTGAAGAAACTCCTGATGTTTCTGGTTCTTCTCAATTAACTGGGTAGACACGACAGATACAGATACAATTTCAGCACCCCGTGTTGTTGTCCAATGTTTAGCAAGAGTATCTACAATTGATTTACTCATCCTCGCAAATACATTTGTCTCCCCATCTCTTTCAAATGCACCTGAATGTTTCAGCTTATCAAATACTCCATCAACCTGCCCAGATAAGAGAAAATCATGAAAAAGCTGATTTAGCAAAGCTTCTGACTCTTCATCTTGAGCAGTTCGCCGTGCAATTGCATTTAAACTAGACCTTTGTCTATCTCCATCATCCAATAATTCAGAGCTTTCCCTTCTTTTAGCAATATTACCCGCAAACCATAAGCTTTTTTTCTCTTCCTGAAACGACCTTTCACTAGAGCTACCTTTGCGTGACAAACTTCTCTCAGGTGGCTCAACTCCACCAAGTTTAACAGCTTTCTCAGGAATGGCCCAAACTCCAACCTTCTCAGTGAGAACAGCCCATGCCCCTTCTCCATCATCATCAGAAGGGAAAACTGAGGCATCAATAACTTTTCCGGCATCATACGGAAGATCAAACTGGTAAAGCCTGGTGGAATTTCCCTGATTATGTGAGACTGTTGCAGTACCATCACCGGAAAGTATAATCACTGAACCAGCTGGTTTGCCCCCAATTTTCAATCTCATAGAGAACAAAAAATCTTCATCCTCTACTCTCGCTTTAGGTATTATCACTTGTGGGGGAGCTTGCTTCTCCAAAACCCTTTTATGTGTTGGCTGAACACATTCTGAGTAAACATCAACTCCAGATTTGAATTGCATTGTTAGAAGCGAATATTCAGTGTAACTCGAACTGTTAACCCGGTCCTTGCAAAAGATTGCGATAAGAATGGTAATAACCTTGCCCTCGTTATCAACTTGCAAATCAAGAGGCCATATACGCTTCTGGCCAGCCAAATCCTTCTGGATTCCCAGATCACTGTCAGTACCAATTATTTCATGAGACCAGATCTTTGAGACCATATGATTGGGAGAAGGTTCAATTGAAAAGCACTGAATTTCACGGTCTGTTAACAAAAGAAATTGTTTGTTAGGTTTATCAGAACGCGGCAGAAAATGCCAGACCAATGACCTTGGATACCCCCGGCCTCCAACAAAGTAGCCACCATCATCTTCTTGAGATATATTCTGATAAATCCTTTTGCGTTGGACACCAGTAGAGCTGCATAGATATTGCCAAAGCTCACCACTAGAGCTGCAAGCAAGGGCAACACATGCACGATTTTGACGGCCCTCTGGTATAGCAGAAGAAATCAAAGAATTAATGGTGCTTAATGTTGAACTGCCGCTATGCTTATTTGGCTTCCTCAGGTTATATGGTGTGGCATTAGTATATACAGGAGAAAGGGTCACTCCCACATCCTCATGATCATCATAACTAACAATTGGCTGAGTCACAGCATCAGAGAATATGTCTGACCAGTATAAAAGAGTTCGACTTTTTTGATCACATGCAATAACACCAACTGAACTGCAATGTGGAACAACTTCATTTGTATCTTGCTTGCTATTCCAATTGACAACACTGACTAACCATTTATCAGAACTGTGAGAATGCCCTTTATCATCATTTCCGGTAGAAGGGAGTTTGAGGACAACACAGTTCTTAGAAGCAGCTGAAGCTAAGTAACTCCAAATAAAGAGTTTGCTTCCACAGATAATCCAAGCCAGCTGAGTTTCCTTATCCATTCCACCAGAGTGTGCTGCTTTGCCTGGAAAAAAAGAGCAGATGAAGGTGATGTGACATGAAAACACAAACATTCTTACCTCAACTCAACTCATTGGCACGGTTCCCCCCTTCCCCATTTTCCCCACGGAATTATACAAGTAACACAATGTCGCCGAATTGGAACAAAGACTGGTTTGTTATTAGGCTTCCCACCCAAGAAGCTGCTCGGTACAGTGAATCAACTCCTTTCAACGTGTCTTGCGGTGGGATGCACACGACACCTAGGTGAACATTTTTGCCTTTTGAGACAACCTTATTAAGCCCTTGGAGTTTGAAATTCAGCACTAAAGAGGACACAAACCAGCAAACTTCACTAACCAGAAGCACGGCTTTGAAGCACAGCAGCTTGTTCATCACGTAAGAGTTGGGGAAATTCTCCAACAAATACAGGCTTCACTGGATCGGCCTCATTCTCCTTATCACTTTTCTTTGTAGGAGGAATTCTACAAAAAGAAAATGAAAATGGCTATCAATAATCAGCCGAAAAGCTTTCTGCAATCTATCTCCACAATACACGAAGCATATTGCTGGTATTTACTCTAACCCTATCCCAACTACAATACATGGAGTATGTCATACAAATATCACGGAATGCCAAACCTAATTAAATCTGTATCTAAAGCTCCCCGAATCTAGCTAGAATCACTTGAATAACTTCATTTCAGAAAGGCTTCCAGCAAAATGCATAAAAAGGCCGACCAAAAAATAGCACTCGTGATCGCGTGTACCTGGCGAGAACAGAAAGACGAGAAGCCCATGGAGCAGGAGTGCCGGTGCTAGGGCGATTAAGAACATCGTTACCAAGGTGAGACCTCCGGCTCTCGACCAGAGGCGTCACCGGCGAATCGGCAGCTGACCTTTCGCGGCCGCTCTTCCTTGCCGTGAAGTTAGTTTTCCTCGTTCCCGGAGAGAACATTTTCCAATGCTATCTGAGGAGTAGGGTTCAGGGTTTTACTGGGAATGAAAGAGGGAATACCAGAAAGTGCGCCTATTTACCGGCCATGAAAATGGCGGACCCGGAGACCACATATAAGGATATGATAGGGGTACACTACTCTCCCTCTCTACTTTTTTGAATTTTTTTATCTTTTTTGTGAGATGATGGAGCGGGTGAGGATGTTTGGAGTACACTTTTGGTGTACCTCTAGCATTTTCCAATATGCAATTATGCACAAACTCCTTTTCCAATTTCGAAATACTCCTCATACCTCAGTCACACTCGTTGTATTAAAAAATAAATTTGAGGGAAGAGAGGGAAAGGTGAAAAAGATTACTTCTAAGAATTTAAAAGACGATATCATTTATGATGATGTAAATTACTTGACCGGTCAAACTATACTAGACCGGGCCTAGAATAGTTTGCTTGATTCGGGAAAGTAAGAAAGGTAAAAACACGCAGATTGACCGGTAGGACTTTAGGTGGAACACCTGTAGCCCAATTTATATTATAACGCAAAATACACGGGTGCTTTTATAATGGAGTTTAGAGAGAATGAACTCGGATCCCTCTTTCTGAGGTTTACATGAGTATTTATACTATGCTAAGGGGGACAAGACCACGTGCGCCCACGTGGGGGCATGCTGCTGATGTGGTGCGAGGTGACTAGTTTCGTCCTTGAGCTGCCTTGTCGCCTTGTGAAGGGGATTATTCCCTTTGTCGAGTAGTGCCTTGGATGGATTTTTCAGCATCTCCAGTTGTCCTCTACTGACATGGGTCGCTACACGCCAAGCCCTCTTAGATTCTCTTCTGCCGACACTTTCCAACCCTAGAAACTACACCGGGTAATCTCTGAGGGATGAATTCATCGAAGTCTGGGAATAAATAGGGTGACAACGTAGTTTGACCGGTATACTTTTTCGTGAAGTATACCGGTCATCTTTTGCCCGACTACAAATCGATTTGCTGACGATTTAAGTCTCCCTTCCAAGACTTTTGAGATTGACCGGTCAACTAATTGGTCTTCTCCTTTGACCGGTCGTGGGTGGAATACACCCATCAATAAGCCCTCCATTTCTCGGTCATGCAATTTGTCATGAGCGGTGATGGTATAAATTATCGACCGGTATATCGTTTTTAGCCCGGTAAAAACGATAAACTAGTCTAAAAATACACCAAAATATAAACACAGGAATTTTGACATGGAAACCCAAATCGGGAAGAGAACCACGGGCCTTTTTTGGCGGTACCTTGCCAACGGGGGATTTTTATTTATATTGGGGGTTGTACACGATACATGAATTTGGCTTGGAAGCCATTAATGCAAGCTTGAAGCTTGCATGAGAAATAAATTACAAGTTCTCTAGAGAGAGAAAGAAAGGTGGGCAGGGGAGAGAGAGGAAAGAGGCCTCCCCTTCACATTGGGGGCACCCCCTTTTTATAGGGGAGGATGGGAAGCATATTCGGAGAATATTCTCTTATTCCTCTAGAGGCGGGGTGGGCATCAGATTAGCAGGTATATAATTGTCGGGATGCCCCAAAACATTAGGAGCATAAAAAATCCAAATGGAAAAAAATATAGCAAAAGCTACCCAACCTACTAAATCCTTTACATAAAAATAAGGGTAAGAAGCAATTTTATCCATCTCTGAATGTACACCCAATGGATTATTGGATCCATATTGATGCAATGCGGCCAGATGAAGAAGACTGGCGTCTGCTAAAATAAAGGGGAGTAAATGATGAAGACTAAAAAAACGATTTAAGGTGGCATTGTCGACGGAGAACCCACCCCAAAGCCAAGTCACTATGGTATCTCCTACTACAGGTATGGCGCTAGCTAAGCTTGTAATTACTGTAGCTCCCCAAAAGCTCAAAGTTAGAGAGCGTATCCATTTTCATTGTAAAAAAGATTGATGTTACTCTGAACCTTTAAAATAGTTCTAGGCTTAAGAGCTAGACTACTATTTAAAACGAGTATTCTTAACTTTTAAAATTGTTCTAGGCTTAATACGCACAATTAATTCTCTTAAAAATAGTTTTCTTTACTTATTATAGATAACTGTGAAAAAAACAGTGTGACACACAATACTAGTAATACATTACAGTTTCTCAAAACTTTGAAAATAGTTCTAGGCTTAATAGTCTAACTACTATTTAAAAAGGTATTCTTAATTTATAATAGACAACTTGTAATAGATTACGGTTTATATGAATTTTAAAAATAGTTCTATGCTATATAAATATACTACTGTTACACGGGAGTCTTCTATTCTTATAATAAACAACTATGCAAAACAAAATCATATGAAACATACAACTTACAATAGAATACTATTTTTTATAAGTTTAAAACCAGTTATAAACTGAAAAACAAGACTACTGTTTAGAAATAGTAGTCTTAACTAATTTTTGAAAACTGTGGCAACAAAAACTGTATTTTTAGATGAAACGGACTACTAATAAAAGATTATCATTTCTCACAACTTTAAAAACAGTTCTGCCCTTAATTCATAGACTACTATTACAAAAGAGTCTTCTATTCCCATTAGAAACAACAGTGGCAAAAAAACCATATGAAACAGACAACTTGCGATAGATAACTGTTTCTAATAAGTTTAAAAACAGTTCTAGAGTAAAACACCAGACTACTATTTAAATAAAGTATTCTTAACTTTTTATTGACAACTGTTGTAACAAGAACTGTATTTAGAACTAACACAGACAACTAGTGATAGATTACCATTTCTCGAAACTTTAAAAACAGTTTTAAAGCATAATAGCTAGACCATTGTTCGGTAGGCAAGAAAAACTCATAGTAGTCTGTTTTTTAACTACTGTGTTTTCATGAACAGTAGTTAATCAACAGTTGTCTGATCCTGTTTTTGGCGTAGTGTGTATAAGTTTGAATGATGATATTTAAGAATCGACTATGTTCATTATCCTTGTTAAAATAATAAAGATGAATTTAATAATGAAAAAAACAAATATTTGAACATATATATGTGATTGGATTGTTTAAGAAATTATTCTGTGAATTCTTTTGTTGTGCCATGGTACCACTCAGCTTCATTGCTGAGCGTGTAGACTTTTTCATCTTTCCACACGTAGGTATGAGAGCGAATAAATATGGAGCCTATTCTGGAGATTACTGAGATGGAGGTGATGCGTGGACGTGCACAAAATCTACTATTTAAGAAAATGATTTTATCACATGATTGACCATACTGTTGTAGTTTGCAAATCGCTTCCGCACTATTTTAAATAATTTTACTCCGATGTTATAATGAAATATTTAGTACAATTGTTGAAACAAAGTTTTTAAATGTTTGAAATTTTTACGTTACCAAGTTAATATTTTAGTTCAAAAGAGGCTGCAGACCTGGACGGATTAGGATGTTACGATACCCACCCCATAAATCACAATGAATCAAGGAAAAAGGAGTAAGAGTTTTATTTGAACTAATTGGAAAAGAGTCACGACATTGTTTTGAACGAAAACAAACATCACAAGAGGAATTAAGGATATTGGTATTTTTGGATAATTGAAGAAAAGTGTTGACAATGGTGTTAGAGGGATGATCGAGACGCTTGTGCCAAATGTCCTGATCCTTTGCCTCCTTCACTGTGCAGACTTTGTCCTTCACACCTTTCTTGAGATAGTATAGTCCTTCAGCCTGCTCACCCATTCCAATCACCATCTTCGAGATCATATAGTCCTGTATAATACAAATTTTATTAGAAATATTTGCACTAAATAGCACTAAAACTTAAGTCATTTCCCTAAATAGCACTTAAACTGTTTTATTCTCTAAATAGCACTTATAATGTCCATAATGTCCAGTGATGGCGAAATTTTGCTTGAATAATGACTAATGCATAATGACTAAAAGTGCTACATTGGAAAGAAAAACATATGTAGTGCTATTTAAGGAAAGTCATTATGTTTTAGTGCTATTTAGGTAAATTCCTCATTTTATTATTAAACTTGACAATTAAATTCTTTTTCTCAAGAAGTTGTGAGACAGATATAAGATTACAGTTAAGTTAAGGAACTAGCAAGATATTTTCTAAGGTTATCAAATTATTCAAGATCACACTCCCCTTTTTGTTAAATACCACAAAATCTCCATTTGGTAGACCAACATAACAAGGTTTCATTGCTTCTAAGTTTTTAAAACACTTCGCATATATCGCTAGTCATATGTTGGCTGGCTCCACTATCTTTGATGCAACAAATTAAAAATTTTAGATGTTTTGAATCTTTATTTTTTTAATTCTTTCTTCATAGTTCATGTCATAACAAAATTTCCCCAAATTCACACAGAAATGCAAGATTCTCAAAATGGATTATCTCTAAAGGAAAAATAAAATATGATGTAGGCAGTCTTTTATATATATATTTAGCATTCTGCACAATTTACATGTTGCATATATAATCTAAACATATTTTTAAATTTTTGTTTCTCTAAATGCAGGAGCATCTAAAATTGATTCCACTAATAATGTATCGTAAGCAGATGAACCTTTACCTCGACATCTAAATTTAAAATATATTGAGTGTGTCCACTGTATTAATTTACGAACTATTTTCTTTCATTGTTTATAATATTTTATACATATAATTAGTTAATACAAAAAGACAATAGTTGTATTATCATCTTTAAAGAAATTAGTAGAATGGGTTATAGAGAATTAGAGATAGATCATTTCTCTTCTGTCTCTTATGCACTTGAAAGCGCGATGAATCGTTTGTTTCGGGGTTAGAAAATTGTAGATGCTTTTTTGGGAAATATGGACTAGAACGTGTTTGCAAAGTACATTTTTTCTCTAACGTGTCCGATGATGCAAGTGTATAGCCGATGACAATCTCTCTCCTGCTGTATTTGTTATAACCATCAAAAAATAAATATTATAATTTTTTATCTAAAAACTTTAAATATAATTTTTTTATTATCTACTAATATTTGTTACATTGATGTCGATGGTTCAATGAATAAATAAAAAAGAATATTACTTATTTATATTATTTTGACATATATGTCAAAATAATTAGCATGTTTTATATTTTTTAAGAATTAAATTTATAAGTAATTACATTTATAACAATTAATATTATACCATCAGTATTTCGATTATGAACACCAATTACGTAGTAATATTTAATTTTTTACACAAATACTCACTTACCAAGTCTTGATCATCTTACAAAGTTATAAATGGAAAATGATCACATGTAAACATTTACAAAGCTAGACATGGAAAACAATAATTTTAAAATGGAAAATACTAATTTTAAAATGGAACATACTTGTTATTTGATTTAGAATTTTTTTTATATATGGAATAAAATTAATGCTCTATTAAATAAACGTGTCCATAAAAATCCATTTCCTTTTATATATTTGTTTCTATTTTTTAAATAATTAGAAAATCTCTCCAATTAGTATTAATTCAAAGCAAAAAAATTAATTGTAATTTCGTTTAGTCCTACCAATCTAACCATTTTTAGATTAAATTTATTTGTTTTGATTATAGGTTTTGAATATTTTTTTAAATTTCAAAGTTTACTATTTAATTTAAATATTTTCCAGTAATAATTAAAAATATTAAAGTTTTAAACGCAATTATATGGAGAAATTGGTGTGTAACAAATACGAAATTTAATTTTTACATAATAAGTTTTTTTACTAACTATTTTTTTAAACAAAACTTGCTAACATAGTATGCTGACATGTCAAAAAAGTTCTCCAATAAGCACGCCTCATGTCACGATTATAGAAGCCCAACGCGTTTGAAATATTGAGGAAGTCTATTTTGATGACATGACTGGTGAAATATAAAAAAAATTCCAGTCAACACGCCAAATGTTGCGATTCTGAGAATTCAACTTTTAAATTATATATATAAAGATCATTTCTATAAAATCAGAATTGAATTCTCTTATTCCAATTTATTTTTTGCCTTCCTAAAATCATATCTTATATTCTTGTGGTATCAAAGGAGATTCTAAATTTTTGTTTTGCCCCGAATCCGAACAGCTGAAGAAATATGGCCGATCGATCCCAATTGAAGATTAGGATGGGTTTAGTTTCTTTCTTGGGACTCGATCGATTGGGGTCGGGGCTACGTTTCCGGTGGGAAGCGCCATGGGGACGGGGTCACTACTGCCATACAAACATGATTATCGCCGGGCAGATGAAACCCAGGAAGAGCTTGTGGGCGCAGATTGTTCGTCCACGCAATCCCAAGATCTATGTCAAGCCTAAGCTAGACAATTGGGTTAAACATCATAAGACAAAGGCTCCGGCGGCCGGCGACCTCAAGAGGATCCTGCTCAAACTTCGTAAGGACGGCCGCTTCTATCAAGCCCTACAGGTAGTTCAATTAGCTTCTACTCCCTATTACAGATTCAATCTCCAATCCATGCTTCTATATGCTTTACAAAAACTTGCTCCGAGGTACCCTATCCATGTCCTATGTTTGTGGTAAGGCCTAATAACTCAAGCAACACGGAGATTAGCTAGTACAACAAAAGAATCAAAGAGCAAACAAAAGGAAGAATAGCGCGCTAAGACAAAGGGCACACAAACAGATTTGAGAAGAAAGAACCCAAACCTACAAAGCACACAACAACAAGAACAAAACTACCACTCCGGCCCAAATATCAGAAGTCCTAAGTCCTTCCTTATTACCTCCTTCTAAAGTCCTAAGTCCTTCCTTATTACCTCCTTATTACCTCCAAAGTCAAAATCAACTTGTGGGGTGCAATTGAAGGGGGTGGGGGGTGTGTTCGGGTCTGGGCATGATAAGGGGGTTTACCGGGGAAGTTAGGGGTAAGAACCGTCAATTTTACCAACGGGGTACCGGAGCGCACCCGGGTCATCCCATGACATTGGTTCCCAATGTCATGGGAACCTTGGTGAAAATGAAATCAAGACAATGTGCAGCACACGGAGTCCAATAGAGGTGTGGCCTTTTGGCTTGAAGTAATTTGCCTACAAAGTAAACATTTAACCATGTAAAGCAAGAATGAAAGATGGTAAACATTTTTTAGTTATATAATCATATGCAAAAAATCACACCTGCAAGAATATTATTTGTAGCGTACTCTGTTACAACTTAAACAACATTGTTTTTCTTCCAAATGCTCCACATAACTATCCAATAGGCTGAACAACATTACTCCACCTTTTCATGTTCTGCAACAATAGATCCAAGAAAATTGATCCCCGAGGTGAGTTAACCAAAAAGTTATGTATGTTCTGGTGCCTACCATCGTCCATCCATCTGTCATTAGAGTAACACCATACTTTTCCCACACACCTTTGCATGATTTTATGTAATCACTCACTTTGTCTATAGACTTTTTCAAAAGTTTCACACTCACTTCATTATTACTTGGTCCTTTTAAGCCTATACCATATTGACCAACAAGATCTAATATTTCTTGAAAAATTGGATAATTCACAGCATTAAAAGCCATTCCAGCATCATACATCTACTCACCTATGCCCAATATGACTTTTTCTATAAATTCTTTCCTAAACTTTTCATTGATGGTTGTTTTCTTATCACCTTTCTTTTTGCTAGAATGAGGAATAGTAGTGAAAAACATGTCCATAGGACCCATTTGCCTTGCCTTCTTTCTAACATTACTTCCCAAGTTTTGAGTAGAAGGCATACCTCCATCATCATGAACATCATTGTTATCTACATCATTCACATTGACAAAAGAAGGCTGTGCTTGCTTTTCCAAGTCTTTTTGGGCTTTCTTTGACAGCATATAATTTCTTATTTCTTTACGCACTGATGGAGGACATTTCAAGCATCTATTTGCATTTCGTTGCCCTCTTACAATATGTTCTTTGGCACGAAAGATGCCCCTTTATGGATTCTATTACAAGAGATGCAAATAGTATCATTCCTATTTATTTTTGAGACCCCCAGAGCATACTTCCATTCAGGATCATCAGAATTTGGGCCACCTTCCACTTCGAAATTTGGAGATTCTTCCATGCTACAACAAAGTGTTTGAAAAATTCACTTAAAAAACAAAAGTTATATAAAAAAAGAACAATATGTTTTTAAAAAAGAGAACTAGTGAAAAACAGAGGGCTTGCTCAGTAGAATGAAGAGAAAGCAACGGGAAAAAAAGCCGTAAGAAGGAAGAGAGCCGACTTAACTTTCTTCTGAGTAGGTGTGCCTATTTCTCGAAGAAATAAATGAAAGAGAAAAAATCGTTTAATTTGCCAAAGAAGTTGCCCAGTAGGTATGCCATTTAATCTCCTGGGCATCATCCTACTGTAGTCAATCCATATATATATATATATATATATATATATATATATATATATATATATATATATATATATATATATATATATATATATTTATTGACACACACGCACGCACACACTCAAACCCTTTCGAATTCCATGAACCAAACATAGTGTTTGAGTCGCTTTGCCATACATGGAATTCAGGCTGTTGAAATATTATCATTCTTTTTATTCTGTGCCAAATGAAACAAGAGTAATATTTTGTTGTATGTTACCTTTGGTAAGCAGGTCTGAATCTAGTGTCAGTTAAATCATAGTTGATGGAATGATTTTTAATAAAAAAAACATAATAGTTTCTGATTCAATTGAAAGATTTGAGATGCATTGTGATAGTGTTTTGCTTTCGCTGCGTGTTGCAGGTTTATGAATGGATGAGAAAGAAAGGTATTTATAAACTCTCATCTAGTGACTATGCTGTCCAGTTCAACTTGATTTGTAAGGTTCGAGGACGTTCTGCTGCGGTGCACTATGCCAAGAACTTGCCAAAACAAGCTAGAAATGACAAGACGTATGGAAAACTCCTTCGATGTTATGTGGATCCACGCAGTGGATACATACATAGCATACATAGGAGTCCTTTATTCCCTCTTCCGAAAATGAAAGAGTTGGGTTTTGCGTTGTCGCCTCGCCCTTTTAATGAAATCATGCGCTTTAACGCCTCCAAACCTGCGGATGTCCTTGAGGTGTTGGCCGAGCTGAAGAAGAGCGGGGTTTCCCCTGATAATGATAGTTACAGAATCTGCATTAGTTCATTTGGGTTAAAATATGATCTGGATGGGATGGAGAGAATGCTGAGAGAAATGGAGACTCAACCCCACATTGTAATGGACTGGTGTACTTACGCCGTTGTAGCCGAGTTCTATGATAGAGGATTCCTTATAGATAAAGCCAATGATGCTCTTGAAAAGGTGAGGGTGATGTTACAAAAGAAAAGAAGAAAAACCCCCAATTATCTGCTAGAAACTGATTATGAGAATGTGATAAAGTCACTGGGGAAGCTTGGTGAGTTTGACGAGGCTATGAACTTTGTCAAGGAGTGGGAAATACTTGGTAATTTTCGCCAACTGGATGTTAGTAACATTCCTTGCACAATCATAGAGGAGTACATAAAAAATGGCAAGTTACAAGAGGCATTTTATAAAATCCGGGCGTGGTCTAGAACAGAGAAAAGGGGATGGGGAACATTTGGCATCGGCGGACTTTCACGCTTACTTTGTAAAGAATACATTAAAGTGGGTAATATGTTTCAAGCGTTTAACTGCTTTCGGGAAACTCGGCATGGTTTCCAAGTTCACCCAGTCGTGCCTATGTTGTTTTTTAAATACCTAGAGGAAGAATGTGGATCGTTCTTTCCTTTGCGATGCACTGGATCAATTAAACATGTCACAGGCACAATATTCTCAGAAGCCAATCGGGTACATCATGAATACTTGACTCAAGCCTCAAATATGGATTACAAGAATAGTATCAAGTCAAAAGTCGAGTCGGGCAAGTTAAATGAGGCCAGGAAGATGGTGACAGAGTGGGAAGCATCTGGGAATTATGACTTGAACATTCTTAAGATGATCATTGAGGGATACTGTAAAAAGTCATTCTTTATTGAAGCAGAGGCAATGGTGGAAGCTTGGACAAGAGAAAAAAGGCCCCGGGTCTCAGAAATCTGGTTTGTACTCGCTTCGCAATACCAGCTGCATGGTAAATTGGTGAGAGGATTCGAGTGCATGAAGAGGTGTTTTGCTTTAACACCAGAGCTCAAGGGCATTTACGGTATGATGTTCTGGACGTTTATGAATGGCATTCAATATTCCAGAGGTATGGACGCACGGGGGCACCAGCAGCACCAGCAGCAGCTACTTTGACCCTTCATTCTCATTTGTCATTAAAACTATGTCTTCTCTACCCCCATCCCAAAAACTATACTCTACTACGGAGTAGTACTACTCCAATGTTCTATTTAACTTTTGTTTATTTATATTTTTTATTGATTATTTTATAACATAAAATATTTTTTTCATATCTTATTCTATTGGAAAAAAATTGCTCTAATAGTTCAAAAAAAATCCCGATTTCACATCCATACTTTCAAATTCATTGTGTGTGTGTGTGTAGATGGTAGTTCTGGTGAGAATGCAATCTTATGAGAGAAATGAGAATAAATCTGGTATTTTAGATTGTGAGATCTAAGAGTCAGGATTGCATCAAAATTAGGTGCACCAAAATGGTTTGAAAATGCATCATGTCAAAATGTACTAAAACCCTTTGAAAATGCACTATCTCAAAATCTGAGCGCATAATGCAATTTGAGCCGCACAATGCATTAGATCCAACGACTAGATTTTATTCTCATTTCTCTCCATAAGGTGCATTCTCACAGAAACCGGCCCCTATATAGGGGCTGGTTCCTGTGAGAATGGACCTTGGTGAAAGAAATAAGAATAAATGTGGTCCCTTGATCTCAAGCATCTGACGGACAATATATATTAAAAAATATGAAGCATGTTGTGGTTTTATAAGGTAATGAATCATTACATTAATTTTGAATTAAAGAATATATATAAGGTTGAAAAGTACATAACAATGGTTCTTGATATATAAATTGATGGAATGCATTGAATTGAATGCAAGAATGCATTATATTGGGTTATTGTAATGATAGAATGCATTATGATATTTTTAACTAGACAACTTGATATAGAAGAAATGAAGAATCAAATATATAAAACGCAAATCTTCAAAAAACTAAAGTTCATTTTTTTTTTTTTGAAATAAACTAAAGTTCATTTTATTACTTACAAAAACACTAATTACAATGTCATAAGAGCCACAACTAGTCTCTAGTCGAAGGTATTAACAATTGTAATCACGAACAATTTCAAATTACCAAACTCCTAGAACTTTGAAGCACAACTCCAGTAAAACTGCAGTTTATAAGCAATGAGTCCCTTCTTTGTGCATCATCTTCATGGTGCTAGAAATATCATCAAATTAAAGCACGAATATTAACTGTCCATTGGCTCAATTAGTGCATCCTGAACTCCATCCATCATTATTAGTAGCAATCCATACTTTCCAAATAACAGTGTGAACTCAAAAGCAATTTACACTCTCAAAGTACCAACAATAACAGTTCTTAACCTCAAAGCAGCAACCTTAACTCCATCCATCAACATTAGCAGTAATTCTCACACTCTAAGTAGTAGTAATTTTAAACTCAACCAGCACTCTACACGAACAACATAACCAACAATCCTCACACTCAAAGCAGAAAAATAAAATGTGGATTCTACAGAATATGCACTATAGAATCTTTTTATGCGCTAAATATTTTACATAATGCACTAAAATTATGTAATACAGAATATACACTCTAAAATCTTTAAACACAATGTACTACATATAATCAGTTTTTGTAATGATTTTTATTAATCAGTCTAGATTGTAGTGAATATGCACTGCAAAATTTTTGTAATGCATTGGAGATTTTAAAACACATGCGTACAAAAGAGGAGGAATGAAAACACATGCGTACAAAAGAGCATTATTGAGCTAGCTAATAAATAATGTCAATGAATAGAATAACTCTATAACAATCTATGAACACAACAACAACATTATCCCAAAACCGGACCGGAACCCGAATGAGGAAAAAATGAGGACCGAAGACCGGACCAAATAATGCACACCCCTAATCCTAATTGGAGGGGTACGATTTACAACGATACCAGAATTCTTTTGGACACAGCAAACGATCCAAGTCAATGAAATCTAACCAGCGATTCCCAAAGCACCCGGCTGCCTTAATGCCTCTTGAATATTCAACCATAAACATAAACATCTGAAGCATCAAATGGTCGTTGCCTTTGAGACTCGGTGTTAAGCTAAAAAATCTCCTCATGCACTCCAATCCTCTTACCATTTTTCCATGCTCCTGGTAATGACAAGCGAGTATCAACCAAATCCCTCGAACCCAACACTTGTTGTCTCTTGTCCAATCCACAGCCATTGCCTCCGCTTCCATAAAGAGGGACTGTTTACAATATCCGTCGATGATCAACTTGGAAATGTTTAATTCGTCGAGACTCGTCAAGTTCCCAGTTGCTCCCCACTCCATTGCCATCTTCCTAGCCTCACTCAACTCCCCAGACTCCACTAGTGACTTTATAATATTCTCATAATCCAAATTCTTCACTGCTTGGGCTCCCGAGTCCTCCGGATGTTCCAGTAAAGCGACTTTGAATTTGAATTTCTCATTGAGTGGAATGAGCTCCAACAACGTTTTGCCCGCTGCAGTTTTAAGTGATCTAGTGCACAATGATCCAGCACAGCGTAAGGGGAAAAATGATCCACATTCTTCTTCTAGGTATTGGATGAACAACCTATTAACATTAACACTGTTCCAATGCTCTACCAAAAAGCACTTAAATGCTTGAAGCAGGTCGCCCACTTTAATGCATTCATTGCAAAGTATGCGTGAGAGGTTGTAGACGCCCATCTTCCCCTTAATGGTCCAATCCCAGATTATATAATACGCCTTCAATAATGCACCATTTCTGATGTATTCCTCAATGATTGTGTAGGGGATGCAAATATCATCCACACTGCGCCAATTACCGAGTGCTTCCCACTCCTTGGCATACTTCTTAGCCTCAGCCAACTCACCAAGCTTCACTAGTGACTTCACCACATTCTCGTAATCACTGCTCATCAAATTGTAGTTTCCTCTATTCTTCTTCCTCTTCTTCTGTAATGCCATCCTTGCCTTTTCAAGAGCATCGGTGGCCTTATCTACAAGGAATTCTCTTTCATAGAACTCAGCTACCACGGCATACGTACACCAGTCCATGACAATGTGGGGCTGACTCTCCATTTCTCTCAGCATTCTCTCCATCCCATCCATATCGTGCTTTAACCCAAATGAACTAATGCAGATCCTGTAACTATCATTATCAGGCAAAACCTCGGTCTTCTTCAGATCCGCCAACACCCCAAGGACCTTTTCAATTTTGAGACTCTTGGCATAAAGGTGCATGATCTCATTGAAAGGGCGGGGCGACGACACAAAACCCAACTCTTTCATCTTCTCAAAATGGAACAAGGCCTTCTCTGTTCTGTCTTTATGCACGTAGCAATGCAGGAGTTCACCATACGTCCTCTCGTTTCTAGCTTGTTCTGGCAAGTTCCTGACATAGTGCTCTGCGGCAGAACATCCTCAAACCTCATAAATCAAGTTCGCATGGACCGCATGGTCCATAGATGAGAATTTATAAATACCTTTCTTCCACATCCATTCAAAAGCCTGCCACGAAAGATATGCGCTATCGGAATATATTGTATCTCAAATCCTTCCAGAAACTATACAACAACAACAACCAAGACTTATCCCACTTGGTGGGGTTGGCTACATGGATAAACAACGCCATTGCGACTTATCATGTATCATATCACCACCAAGAGCTTACACGCGCAGGTCACCTTGACCCCTTCACGTTAATGATCTGCAAATATGATAAATGATAGGGCACAACGGCATCGTTTGATCCATATAGCCGACCCTACCTATTGGGATAACGCTTGGATGTTGTGGTATAGTATTTACTTGTTAATATCTCTCATAACTGTACCAATAATTTAGATTGATCAACACTTAACTGACAAACTATTCAAGCCTGAATATTAAAGTTAACAATTTAACATGCAAAAAAGTTTTTGTCTACTTTTTGAAATCGCCCCATTGTTTTTTTTTAACAAAAAACTCTTCACAGTGTTGCGTTAAAAAATGGTCAAAGTGTTACCGAGTACCCTCTCTCCATTTTTTTTACTTGCCTCGTTTATTATGCATAGAGTTAGGATGTATTCTTTTTCTAAATATTTATTATTTATTTCATAAACTACTTTATACTCCGTAATATACATATATCACTTATTATTTTATGCTCCACAGAAAATTTGATGTTAGCTATTTTTTAAATTGAGAAAGTGCACCGTTTATCTCCAAATTTTTAAAAAATTGCACGGTTTACCCATGAATATTAAAAAGTGTAATCGATCCCTGAATTCTTCAAAAATTGTACATTTTACCCCTGAAGATTTAAAAGTGCACCAAATACCCCAGAACTCTTAGAAAATTGTATGATTTACCCTTAAATATTTAAATAAAGACGACAATTTTGGGTAAGAGTATTTTGAAAAATTCACAAGGGCTAGGTACTCTTGAGGAGGCTACTCGATTGTTTACTCTTATATTCATAGTTATATCACTTATAGGAAGATGATGTAACAGGGAGTTCTTAAACTTCTTGTATATGTTTTTCGAGATGGTATTGAAAGTTAGGTTTGCTGTGCAAAAAAAAACAAATAAATAAACATTTTCATTAAAATATTTAGTTAAAAATGTTCTCTTAATATATTTATTATCTATTTTTACATTTATCATTAAAGAAATGTTTAATATAAGTTTTTTAGTATAACTAATTTAAATTAAAATAAAGGTCACTTTGCTTTTGGGAAAAAGATTCTGGAAAATTACGATCTAATTTCCATGTTTGGTAACATTAATGGTATGGAAAGGAAACATTACGATCTAATTATTCTCCCATCAATGGGAAAATAATTTTCGTTTGCTTTCGAAAAGACTAAACTCCACTATTGGTCCTTCAACTTTATTAGTTATGCACGATTGGTTCTTCAAGTTTCAAAATTCATAAATAGTCCTTCAACTTTATGAATTATGCACGATTGATCCTTCAAGTTTCAAAAGTCCATATGTAGTCCTTCAAGTACACATAAGCCCTTCAGATGAAGTCCTTTAAACAATAAACGTTAAAAGCTAAATGAAATACTAGCTCCATATAACACAGAGTAGTTGTACCTAGTGCAACTTTCTCGTATTATACTATTATATGAAACTAATACTTCATTTAGCTTTTAACGTTTAATGTCAATAGAAGTTCATATGGAGGGATGGCGTGTATCTAAAGGACTACTAATGAACTTTTGAAACTTGAAGGACCAATCATGCACGACTCATAAAGTTAAAGGACTATTTACGGGCTTTTGAAAATTGGACCAATTGTGCACAACTCATAAAGTTGAAGGACCAATGGTGAATTTTAGCCCTTTCAAAAAAGAATTCACAGTCTAATCAAACGTGCCATGAAATAAGGCAGAAGGAACATACCTTTAGAGCTACAGAGAATCGCCCATCCTTACGAAGTTTGGTAAGGATCCTCTTGAGCTCACCCGCCGAAACCTCATTATTATGAACTACAACCCATTCGTCTAGCAGAGACCCGACGTCAAACCTTTCCTCATCAAGGTGATATGGAATAAACTGCCACGACAACTTTTCCTCCTTTCATTATACGAGAAAGTAAAATATGAGTAACAATTTTAATTTGTGGCAACATGAATAAAAAAACTCGTAAGCTCCATCTGATACACAAAATTGAAATTGAATTAGAATTTAAATTCTAGGAAATTGAAATGATGTAATGGTATGTTTGGGAACATGGATTTGGATTTTAAATTCGGATTTGGTTCAAATTTCATGTTTGAGAAACTTTAAAATTTTAAATTTGGAATTGAGTAAAATTCTTCTCATTCATAACAAAACTTAATTTGAAATCCATGCACCTCCCCTTATTATATATATATATATATAGGGATTGACTCCAGTGAGATGATACTTTACGGTGAGATGACAAAGCTCACCAGAAGACGATCACCAATGGACAATGCAAAGCTCACCTAGGAATAAAGCAAAGCTCACCACTTTAAACCCCAAAACTCACCTTTTTTTAAAATTTTAAAAATTAAAAAATTAATTAAAAATAAAATAACAATACCGGTCAACCACCGGTCAACGGAGGCAGAGCAGCAACGGCGGCCAGATACGGGCGACGATGACGGCGACCGGCGAACAGCGAACGGCGGTGGCGGTGGCTGCCGGTGACTGGCGGCGGCGTCGGTCAATGATGGCGGTCAACAGTCAAAGTTCAGTCAACATCCCTTCCTTTGATTTTATTTTTTGAAAAAAATCAAAGTGTTGAAAAAATATGGTGAGTTTTGTAGTTGTCTTTGGTGAGCTTTGCAGTGGCCAGTAGTGAGTTTTGTGTCATCTGACCGAACCATGTCATATCACCGTAAGGTATCATCTCAAGAGTGTGTGTGTGTGTATATATATATATATATATATATAGATTTTGGTTCAGGTGAGAATGCAATCTAATGAAAGAAATAAGAATGAATCTGGTACATTAGATTGGGAGATCTAAGGGTTAGGATTGCATCAAAATTAGGTGCACCAAGATGGTTTGAAAATGCATCATGTCGAAATGCACCATAATCCTTTGAAAATGCACTATCTCAAAATTTGAATGCAGAATGCAATCTGAGCCGCACGATGCATCAGATCCAAAGGCCAGATTTTATTCTTATTTCTTTCACCAAGGTGCATTCTCACTTGAACCAGCCCCTATGTATATATATATATATATGTATATATATATATGTATATATATATATATATGTATATATATATATATATATATATATATATGTATATATATATATATATGGACACACGCACTAGTGTCCGCACTAGTGTCCTGGGGCGACGCCATATTTGCGCCATCGTCATATGATATTGGCCCATCGCCATGAATGCCGCCATGCGCCATGACAACTTTGTTGAGTTGAGATTATTTCAAATATTTTTCCAAAGAATATATGCCTAAAAAAATCTCTAACCTTTTCACCTCTTAACGATGCAAACTATGTAAAATCAAGATTTTTTATGAGAAAAAATGTCTAAACATATTGAAAAGTAAACTTGGCTAAAAAGTACACTTCTTTTATCCATTTTATCTTATAATTTGTATATTAAAAAATTATAGAATTTATATATTAATAATCTATATGTTAAGACAAATCAAACAAAATACACATGACTGTATTTAGGTTTACACATTGAGAGAATTCGATGAGTCAAAGTACTTAAATGAATAGTTCGAAAAGTCAAAAGTGGACAAATACTCCGGGACAAAGGGAGTGTAGAAAAGTAAAGTAATTCTTTCCAAAGTGTGAGCCCCAGCGGAGGCGGACAGTATAAGTAAAAAAGCCCCATTCGTCAAGAAGAAAAATTGAACGGGTACCCAATTGAGCGAGCCCTCAATTACGTTGACATGGTCATCAGAACAGCGAGAAATGAGAAGTCTCAACGAGAACACCACCCCCCCCCCTAAGGCGGGATGCGGGAGGGAGGTGAAGGTGATGTCGTTCTTCCCCCTTAGGCAAGATGTGAAAGGAAAAGGGTGGTTCTGTGGCCGCATTTGACACTGGCCGCATTTGACACTACAGTGCCACTAAAGTTTTGGGATATCTATGGTTTTAATTGATGTTTCTTAGCCTTCTATCCACATATAAACCCCCACCCAAAATTGAGGTGGCAGAAAGGGGATGGCATGAACAATCCCCCAACCTTTAGGGTCAGGAACTACCCTCAGCCGAACGAATGGAACCGGGTTCCAATGTCAATTCCAATATTAAGAAAAAAAAAAGGAACTAAACCATAAAGCTGCAGCATGGAGAATGAGATTATATCTGTAATAGGGCAGAGGCTACCTGGTCAGATTCATAGATCTGCCGCTTCGGTGTAGGCTTGGTGTTATTGCTTTGATAATCAGCTGGAAGAATAGTCTGCACACCCATCGATTCCATTGGTAGGATATGTAAAAATCAAGAAGTATTTTATGAGAAAAATGTCTTCAAAAAAAAGCAAGTTGAACAGCTTATTTAGGAGAAAAAATAAGTTCGGCTAGAATTTATGTAGGAGAAAAATATCATTGTCCATTATTACTCCGGAGTACTAATAGCATCTCTAAAGTTGTTGCTAAATGCTAAAAAAACAAGTTTAACAACTTATTATTGGTAACTATAGCAAAGTGGTTATTTTAACCAACCACTTGTTATACATAACCAGTCTTTGGATGGGTAAAAATATCAACGGATATAAAAACTACACATGTCATGGTTGGAGAGATAGCTATAGTATACATGTCATGGTTGGAGAGATAGCTATAGTATACATGTCATGGTGGGAGAGATTGCTAAAGAAAATATCTGTAACACATTATTTGATTGCTAAAATAACATTTCAGCAGCCCATTTTAACAACCTCATTGGAGATGTTCTAAGAAAGTACAACAACCTAGTTAGATCACACCAAAATAGCATTTGAAAATGCCCTAAGAAAGTAGAAATCCAATAAGGGTGTGTGATAGGTCGGTGGGGAATATTTTCCTAGAAGAATATATTTTCCAAATAAACATACTTTTCCAAGAAAATTATTTTCCAATCATATTTTACGTTGTTTTGCAGGAAGGAAAAAATTTTCTTAAAAAATTAGCTTTGATTATTGTCAAGGAACCCTTTCAACCAAAATCTCAAACTTGTGGTTGTGGCTCAGGAATGATTGTTATACACTTTAACACGCTCCCTCACATGCAGGAGTGATATCTTTGAGCCTTGCACGTGAAACCTTAATTTTTTTTAAACTGGGCGGCGGTGAGTTTCGAACTCGTGACATCTTGGTCATCAAGGCTCCGATACCATGTCAAGAAACTCATTCAACCAAAAGCTCAAGCTTGTGGTTGTGGCTCAGGAATGATTGTTATATACTCTAATAATTATTAATATTTATAAAGGGCACCGTTCCATTGACACTGGCCAATGGTGCCATTAGAGGTGCCGCTGTTCTTTTGGAGCACCTCCAATACTTCAATCTAAATTGATGATTTATACCCCTAACCCACTCCTAAACCCCCTCCCTACCCTCCGCAGCCTTGCTTTAAGCCCCCTCCAAATGTTTCCTTCACAAGTGTGGCTGCACATTAGGAGGGGGCTTAGAGTAGTGGTAATGGGCATGGCGCCCAGCAGCGTTAAGCCAAGTTAGACGCATAGGGGGCGTTAAACACCGCCCCCTCCGAGGTTATTGCCCCGTTAAAGTTGCTGCGTCAAATTTTGACGCGGCTTGAAGGCGTTGGAACCCCCCCTCCTCCATAACGGCTATAATGCTGTTACAAATAAAAAAATCTTTTTGTCTCTTTCTTCATCTTTCCTACTCTATAAATTGAATCAATTTTTTAAAATTCAACACAAATACAAATCTCTATCTATCATCTTTCTTTAAAAATTTATTATTCAAGTATTTTATTTATTTTATCATGAATGTAATTTTTTTATTTAATAAATGTAATTTTTTTTATTTAATGAATGTAATTTTTCAAATGAATGTACTTTTTTTAATGAACTACTCTTGTTTCAATTCTTTTAAAAATTAAATAATTAATTCTATTAATTGAATTTTAGAAGATGTGTATTTTAAAATGTAAAAACTGAAGGTTTGAAGCCCTAATTTGAAGCCTTGCATTTCTGCTGAAACTATGAAGTAGCTTAAAGCTGAAGGTTTGAAGCCTAGGGTGCTCTTAGTGCAGAGGTGTGGAGGGGCTAGGGTGGGATTTAGGGGTGGGTTGGGGTAAGATCCATCAATTTTAGGTATTCCAACTATACAACAACACTACTAATGGCACAGTTGGCAAGTGTCAACGGAACTCCACTCAATTATAAATTAACATTGAAAAAGATGCTTTGAATATGTGATGGGGGAGAAGGTACCTCGTCAGCTTCATAGATCCGCCGCCCCTCTGGTGTAGGCTTGGCACTGAGGTTTGGATAGGATATGTTCGTATGGCAGTTGCGATTCCATCCCCATCGCGCTGCCCTGTTCCACTGGAAACGCAGCCCTACCCCCAATCGCTTCAGTCCAACGTAACCCATTGTAATCATCAAATTGGGTCGCCCGGCTATATTTCGCAACTTATCTTGCGACGGGGAAAGCAGTCTTTTTTCCTAACCGCTGTAATTGTGATAAATATATGTGTGCTATATATATATATATATATGTGTGTGTGTGTGTGTATGTATGTATGTATGTATCTATGTATATATGTATAGCATGTATATGTATAAATGTATAGTATGTATATGTATATATATATACATAGATACATAGATATATACATACATATATATATATACATATATATGTGTGTGTATATACACACACACACACACACACACACACACACATATATACACACACAGTGGTGGGGCCAAGGAAGATTTCATGGGGGGCAAAAATTCATTTAATAACTAAACAAAATTCATAATAGTAACTACCTTAATTGACAAAATGCAACTAAACGTACCTTCTATTTGTGCAAAAGAGTAAAAGTTTTTTGAGGCCGTAGAAAATTTTTTCGATATGCCAACTTCTGATCAAGTGTGTAACAAAATACAATAACCCTAAAGCAACAAAGTAACAATAATAAAGTATGAAAATTTCCTGATTCAATAATAAAGTAATAAAATAAAAATCAATAACCCTAAAGCAACAATTTCATATATCTTAATCTCTAGAAGTTGAAATTACATTAATATTTATCAAACATTTGAATATCAACAAATACACTGGAACTACTGTCCACGGAACAAAATAAATATTCAAAATTCAAAACATAATTTAACAATATTCAGAATTTCAAATATTAAGAAAAAATCTCGAAATTAGATAATTAAAATTTACATATACCTAGACAATGAGAGAAGATCTGAAAATTAGCTGAAGAAGCTCAGAAGAAGAGCTCAAAATGGAAGAAATTGATCCCGTGAAGAACTGAAGAAGAGCTCCGATGAAGAAGAGTAGTTTCTATCGTGACCTTCTGGTTTCGTACTTTCTTCGTTTGGATCAGGGCTCTGTGGCAGCCGAATAAATCAATGGAATTAAAGTATCCCGTAATTTTTTTGGCAATTGGGCTTTGTGGAGTGTTGGGCTGGGTCAAAGCCCAAAGAAATTTTTTAAACCCTTCAAGAAACGACGTCGTACGGTTTATATGCGAAAATACGGCTATTGCTTGATTGTTTCGTCTTGGCTGCCGGACCAGAGATGACTGGAAGTGGAAGCCGGGACAAATGGGTGGGGCAAATCCGGCCTCCCATCGCTCGCGATAGGTACCCTAATCTTATTTTGCCGGAATTTCGCCGGGGCACTTGCCCCTCCTTCCTCCGCCCATGTCTCTCTCTCTCACTCCAACTCTTTTACTATCTATAGATATTAGGTGCCAACTCAGTCAAAATGAAAATGATAATTCTCTCTCGTTCATCCACTCTTCTACCATCCTTAAATATTAGGTGCCGACTCAATCAAAATAGTGTGGAGACATAAATATTCCTTCTTTCACTTAATTAAGAGACTTCGTTTATTTCTTGTTTTGAAGATCAACTAATCAAATGATATTTTTGTTCCAACTTTTTCTGTTTTTTACCTCTGAATCGATTTTTTTCGTGTCATAAATACTGAAGTTCTACTCATAGCTTATTCATAATCAAAGTCAAATCCTAGATGTATAAATAAAAGCATCTTACCAAAATTTACCCGATGTAGATTTGGGAGGGTGGCTTTGCTCTGGTTTCTGTTTGGGGTTATGCTACACTTACACCACAAATTGTACCCCATTTGTACACAGCAGTATACAGATGGTTTACACCGACATAAGTGTTGGTACGTTAACAAAAATTTACACTGGCATAAAGTGTTGGTGCAATAACAAAAATTAGTTTTACACCAACACAAATTATTGGTGCAAAACTACGGAGTACAAAGTGGGTACAAAACATGGGGTACAAATAGCTTTATCCTTCTGTTTGAGGCACATGTAGCCAAGTGCATAAATTTACCCCATGTACACACGATAATATATTATTGTCGTACAAAAGATCAATTGCTCGCAGGGCTTCTTCGTCATCGAGGCTATTTTTGGACGCCTCCTATACCATTTGTGTATTTTGTATTAAATGAAATTAGTTATTCAAATCCCTCCGTCGTCTAATATGCCGCGCACTAACTCTCGCCAATACGGAGCGACGGAATGCTGATTCCGTCGTTAATTTTGGTAGGCGTAAAATTCCGTCGTTCAATCCGTCGTCGTTAGCGTCGAATTGAATTCCGTTGCTATATTCCGTCGTTTTTTTCGCATTTTCTTATAGTGGTGGAAAAAAGTCAAAATAAAACATCGGACCTAAAAATAATTTCACCTTGGTTTCAATGTCAAAATCAACTTGGGGATGCAATTGAAAGCGGAATTGTTATTTGAGCTCCAGAAATTGCTAGCTACGCTCCACTTTTTAATTTATTTTAAAGGTGGACAATATTGTCCTTCCTATGAATTCCCATTTTCATTTTACCCCATAATGTTTATCACTTAAGCCCCATTCCTCCCATCTATTTACTTTTTTACTTTTTTCAAAAAAAATTGTATAATCTCTTTATTCTAAAACTAACTTTAGATTTTAAAAGTTGATTGAATTTATTTTAAATTTTTAATTTATTTAAATAGCATTTTGATATTACAAAATAAAAATTATGTAATTAAAAATTATATACACAGACTATGTTTTATTCAACTTATATTTTTATTGTTTACTTATTTTTTTCAGATCAAATGATGAGATTAGATCTATCTAGATTATATCAATCTAGAAAAATATTAAAAATTAATGTTTCTCTATAATATTGTCTATGATAAAATAATACTTGTTATACGGTTAAATGAAGTTACATTTTTAATGTTTCATACAATTAAATATCAATTACTATTCTAATATTATTAACAATTAATATAATAATAAAACATATGATTAAATATTACTTACTTTCTCTGTCACAGAGTCTTTGTCTAGTTTAAACTTTTTGTAGTCATTTGAAATAATACTTGCATTATTGTTACTCCTTCTGTCCCCAATTTGATTACAATTTTTTTTCTCTCGTCTCGATAACTTTTTTTATTTACGCGATTTCAATAACTATTTGATAAAATAAAATATTCTTGTCACCTCTTATTTTGTAGAACTTTTTACGTAGTTTTTTAATATGTAATTTTTATTTCTTATCGATATACCAATTTGTAAATAAAATAATTTCAAAAAGTGAGATATTTATTAGGGGTGGGCGCGGTCCGTGATGGTCCGTGATACTACCAGAACCTATCACGGACCGCTATTATTTAAACGGTTCGGTATCGGTACGAGATTAACTCCAAAACCATTCGGTACCATTCCGTTTTGAAACGGAACGATACAATACCATACTCATGCTCAAACCGTGCCAAAAAAATGAATGTACATTACGTAAAGAATATTGAATTTAATGTATAAATATGTACCGGAGTATAAAAAAGTACAAGAATGTTAAATAAAAGTATTGATCACAAATTTAAACGAAACATAAAGAAATAAAAGATAACGAGTCCAAAGTTAAAAAATAATTTTTTTCCCAATTCATATAATATCGGAATACTAATAACTATAAAAAATAATGCCAATAGTAATAATAAATATAATAACAACAATAATAATGAAAGAGTTTAAAAATGAATAATAAAATACGAAGTACTCTATACACGGTAAGATGAAGTAGACACATACTCCATAATTATTTGAGATATGTACTCCGTATAGAGCGTTGGCGGTTCGGTCCGTGATAATCGGTTTTAAATATTTGTATCACGGTCCTGTCCCATTTAGTATCGGTTCGGTTTCGGTTCGTGATGAAAAAAAATCAATCCCATTTGAAAATACTATAAACGGTTCGGTACCATTACGGTCAGGTACGGTACCATGCTAATTCGGTTTTTTGCCCACCCCTAATATTTATCCTCGTAAACCCTAATTTGTAATAAAATTGGGGACGAGGGAGTATAATAATAATAATAATAATAATAATAATAATAATAATAATAATACTCTTCGCGTCGTATTAAAACCATCCATTTTATCTTTTCGGAAATTAAAAAATTGTAGGAATGATATTGAAAAAATGTTAAAGATTAAAAAGTAAATGATTGATGTTTTAAGAAGAGAGCGAAATAAATTCGGACTATATATATATTCTAAAAAAAGAAAGATAAAGAGTGATCAATTTTTTAGGGCATATACAAATAAAAGATTATGTAATTTCATAGACTAAATAAACCTAGAATAAATGGATGGTTTTAAATGTTATTTGTTGTCTTATACTACATCTGTCGTTGAGTATTTATCCAGTTTTGAATTCGTCTATCAATCATGATTGACTTTTAAGTTATGATTAAATAAAAATTACATGATATATTAATTTAATTAAATAATACTTTGAAGATATTTAATAACATGAATTTTAATAAAATATGTTTGTATCAATATCTGATACTCCGTATAAATTTTATACGGGGTAGAATCAATGGTCAAATTTTATCAATTTTGGTTTAGATAAATCAAAAAAGGATAAATAATAATGGAGAGAGGTAGTATATATGTTGATGAATTAATTAATACTCCGTAATAAGAAGCCAGAATCACTCAGATCAGTCAGATGTCAAAAGGAGCATAAGAGCTAACATAACTATTAAAGGGCAATATTGCCCCATTTGTGTAAAAATAAAAAATGTGGAGCACCACAAGCAAACTTTGAGTCGGGACGGGGTAGGAGATTTACCGGAAAGGTAGGAACCATCAATTTTATGAACAGGGCACCATAACACTCCCGGGTCATCCGATAACATTGGTTCCCAATGTTATGGGAACGACCTCTAATAATTTTGGGGCGGGGGATACTCATCTTTGGTCGGACATAACATGTCATACAAGTAAAAGAAAGTATCCTTTTCATCCCGCCCCAAGTGCCCTAGTGAGGCACCCATGCCTCTTGAATAGTCAATCATAAACAAAAACATTTCAAACTCGAAAGAGCCTTCGAGCCACGGGGTGAAGTCCCAAAATCTCCTCATGCACTCAAATCCTCTGACCAGTTTACCCTGTTCCTGGTAATGATCAGCAAGTATGAACCAAATCCCTCCAGCCCAACACTTCTTCTCTCTTGTCCAAGCTTCTGCCAATCCCTCTGCTTCAATAAACATACCCTGCCTACAATATCCCTCGATGATCAGCTTGGAAATGTTTAAATCGTCAAGACTAGACAAGTTGCCAAATGATTCCCACTCTCTTGCCATCTTCCTGGCCTCGTTCAACTCGCCCCACTCCACTAGTGACCTTATAATGTTCTCATAATCCATATTAACTGCTTGGGCCGCTGAGTCCTCTGGATGTACCAACAAAGCGACTTTGAGTTTGTATCTTGCATCGACTGGAATGAGTTCTAAGATTGTTTTGCCATCATCAGTTCTAAATGATCTAGAGCACAATGATGCACTGCAGTATAAGGGGAAAAATGACCCACATGCTTCTTCCAGGTATTGGAGAAACATCATCTGAATCAATTGAGGCCCACAATTATGATCACATCCCAGAAAGCAGTTATATGCTTGAAATAGTTCATCCGCTTTAAGGTATTCTCTGCAAAGTAAACGTGAAAGCTTGTCGACGCCCTTCTTCCCCTTGTCAGCCCACTCAAAGATTATACTCGATGCCTTCCCTAATGCACCATTTTTTATGTACTCCTCAATAATTGGGTAAGGAATGCGAATATCAATCACGCTGCACCAATTACCGAGTACTTCCCACTCCTTGACTAACTTCATAGCCTCATCAAACTCACCAAGCTTCACCAGTGACTTTATCACATTCTCATAATCACTTTCTAGCAGATAATTGGGGCTTTTCCTTCTATTATCCTTCTTTTGTAATATTACCCTTGCCTTTTCAAGAGCATCACTGGCCTTATCTACAAGGAATTCTCTATCATAGAACTGGGCTACCACGGCGTAAGTACACCAGTCCATGGATATGTGGGGTTGACTCTCCATTTCTCTCAGCATTCTCTCCATCCCATCTACATCGTGATTCATCCCAAATGAGCTAATGCAGATTCTGTAACTATCATTATCAGGTGAAACCTTGCTCTTCTTCATCTTGGCTAACACCCCAAGGACCTTCTCAATTTGGAGACTATTGGCGTAAAGGCGCATGATTTCATTGAAAGGGCGAAGTGACAACGCAAAACCCAACTCTTTCATCTTCTGAAAATGCAATAAAGCCTCTCCTGTTCTGTTTTCATGCACATAACAATTAAGGAGTTCTCCATATGTCTTGTCATTTCTAGCTTGTTTTGGCAAGTGCCTCACATGGCGCTCCGCAGCAGAAAATCTTCGAACCCTCCAAATCAAATTTATCAGGACAGCATGGTCAGTACACGAGAATTTATAAATACCTTTATTTCTCATCCATTCATAAACCTGCAAAATGTACAACATTATAACAGCACAAGCAAAATGCTATCAGAATTACAGAATGCATCTGTTGTTGTAGATAAAGTTTAAATTTTGACAGTTCAGCCTTAAGTGCTTTCTAAATATATCAAATACACATTTAAAATAACTAAACATACCAAAATATGAAGAAAAGAACTCTACAAAAATTTTATACACAAATTAACTATTAAAAAAAGTATGCACTTGAAAAAAGAGTACAAATCGCGTAGTCGTTTGGCTCAAGACCATCGGGGGGGGAGAACCAGAGAGATTCATGTTAACAAAAATTGAAGAAAGGAAAGATGTGAAGAAGATTGAGGATTGAAGATTGAAGAAAGGAAAGATGTGAAGAACATTGAGAATTGGGATTTGATATTTAAAAAAATTAGAGATTCTTTTGGGGGGTGTAACGGCTAAAATAGCCGTTGGGGGGGATCAACGCCACTGTGTGTTAAACGTTTGATTCAAGGCAATGACGCCCGGATGAATCCCGAAGGGGGGCGGTGTTTAACGGCGAGGAGGCGTTAAACGCCCCATGGCACCCCCCAGCGTCAAGAACATTTCCATTGCTCTAAAGCATTTTACTTTCAAAAAAAAATAAAATAAATAAAGCATTTTCAAAAAAAAATAAAAAAGATATTTAATCTGTATAACACACTTTCTATCGAGGGCTAGAGAGTCTAGATCGACTCAGAAATCAAACTACTCACAGAGTGAAGATTTGCGAGGGACTGAGTCCCCAATGACCCCTTCCAGCGACAGTAAGAGAGGAGCGTGGCAGAGTAGTCGCATCCTAAGGTACTTGTGATGTAATTGATTGAAAGAAGCGCATTGCTTCCCAAAATCATGGCATCTAGTCGTCCACAATTCCATGCGAGTTGCGACAACACACGTCGTCTGCAATTCCGAACGAGAATGCCAAGTCGTCCACCAAAGGACGCCTAGGCGAGGAAGGCATAATTAGGCGAGTCGATCCTCCATAGTGAGAAGAGTAATGCATCAGAACACCTAGGCGACATCGTGACCACTATGATTAAAAATCATTCCATCTACTTTGATAAGTAATTCAGATAGACCATCACTTAACTGACACAGCGACACTAGATTCAAACTTGAATATCAAAGGCAACATGCAATAAAGATTAGACTTCTTTCATTATACACAAAATAAAAAGAATGATAATATTCCATTGCCCTGAATTCCCTGTACGAGAAACAACATTAACCAAGTGCCAATTGCGATGTAAGGGGTATCAGATGTACGCAGCTTGACCTCTAAGTTTAAAACATAGAGAGGTAGTTTCCAAATGAACCATGAGCCTTGAATGTTGCTTTGACTACGAGCTATTTCACTATTAAAAGAAGGGTAGAGAGCCATTTCGCTTCTATCATACTCCAAAGCCAAAAAAATAGTGAATCTTTGGCTCAAAAGCTTTGAAACAAAAGAAATCAAGATGCACAATTCAAATTTTACACCATAGTCGAATTCTGAAATAAAGATGATTCTAACTACTCTCTAATAAATTAAGCACTACAGAAAGCTTCTTGTGACAAAATTTATATAGAACAATTTGTGACAATTTTACACTCCCACAATACATTCAATGTTTGACACAAGAACACAAATTTTCTAAGAGAAAGTCATGTCTATCATTGAAAGTCGTGTGGGATTACTGGCTTGTTATTGTTGGTGTTGTTGTAATTCCTAAGAACAGCTTATTACCATTGTTATCAGGGCAACAAGTCAAATGGAGTCGATAAAAAGAGAAGACTAGTGGACTAGTCAACAAATCACGATTAGTATTGAAAATTTTAACATTATATATATCTTCATTCACCAAAGATAACTATAAATATATATATTTATATGATGGAATATCATTAGTAAAACAAAATTATGTTTAAAGGTAACAAATAAAGTCACATGATGAAGGGTACATAAGAATCAATAGTAGTGACGTATGCCATAGATGGGCTATGACAATGAGAGAGAGACATTGAAAAGGGTAAGTGACTCTCGCCATGTACATATCAAGTGAGCGAAGCCTTCTATTCTTTAAATTTAATGAAAATTGGGTCGGGTAGGATCGGGTCAAATTGGGTAGGGTTTCAATCATCGACTAGTCGTCACCTAGGCATCACTTTGGACGACTAGTCACCTTAAGTCGCTAGGCGATACTCAAGTCGCTCTCTACAAAACGACCAGACGCCTAGTTGGTGACTAGTTGTCAACTAGGCAACGACTTAGCAACCATGCTTAATACTTCACTCTGAACATTTACAACTTAACAGGTAGTTCCATGATGAATTAGAATAAATTAGAATGTTAGTACACAAGACAACTTAGAGAGAAATTGGTTGTTAAGGCTTTTATATGTTGCCATCAGATACATGTGTAGAGTCCACTTCAAAATGGGATCCATGCTTTGATTTCTTTTTATGCTTCTTCCTTAACATATTTTTAATCAACCCACATTGTCAAATTTATACTTCTTTTTAATCAATCTACATTTTCTCCTAATGGTGGAGTCACTCGGTGCTAGACTGAATCTTATATACTTCGCATGTGTATCAATGTGTGTATACTGAAAATATAATTGAGAATATTTTGATTGGTAACAGCCAAGGCTTCTAGGGAGACGGAGGGGTCGGCCTCGGAAACTTTTTGGTAAAAGATTTGTTGGGCAGTTAATATCCCCTAGTTAGGCAAGACCTCTCTTCAGCAGTAACCGAGCGTGCACCTTCCTCTGTCTCGGCCCAGAGTGGAACGAGCTCTGCCATCTTCTCCATTGCAGCCTCCTCGAAGGCTAGAGATGCCTTAAAGGTGGAAGCTGTGTCCTCCCTCTCCATGGCACCTTCCTCTCCCTTGCAGTCGGTTTTCTCCACAGCAGAGGCCAGGCTCACCTCAAGAGTGGCCACGTTGGCGACCATCTCATCATTCAAATTTGCCTTTTTCATGGCCCTTGCCTTGTACGGAATAGCTACAGGAGAGCTAGCCACAATCACCTTTTATCAGTCGATTTCTATGTAAATTTCTCTTTAGAAAGAAGGCCAGTTGCCTATAAAACATCTTTACATACCAAGCCACCCTTTCTTCCGTTTGTTGCCGGTCGGTGTCTTTGAGTCTAGTGACTACGGACTACCTCAAGGGTTTGGAGAAAAGTAGATTGCAAGAGAATCAACTTGAAACTTGCCAAGGACTGGACAAACATCCTATCCTTATGACCCGGATGATTGACCGATCAAGTTCGAAGCTTGTGAGGATCTCACGATCAGCAGAAGGACGAGTGTCACAGAGGTCCTGGCAAAGCTTCTTGGTCAGAATGAATTCAGTGGCGGTCGCGGACAATCTCGAAATCGAGTCTCTTAAGTGATGCCCCACAATCGGGCCTTGGCAGAGCTTCTTGGTCGTTTCAAGTAGAGCAGCAATTACGACTGGAGTAGGCCGTCATTGGGAGGGACGCCAAAAGCAGTGAATGGAGATTCAACACCGGTGAAGACAAAAAGAACTTTGCCTTCCACTCACAGGCAGGGAAAGAAGTCCTCCCGAAGGTTGTTTCTCAAGCTATCCCATCACTCCTACTGAGCCTTTACTGCTTCCCAACAACAATAATCAACTCTCATCACAGCATGTTTTCAATGTTTTGGTGGCGTGGCAGTGGAATGGGTACAAAATTCATTAGAATAGCTGGGATGCCCTCTGTAAACCTAAATTTGTGAGCAGTTTGGGCTTCCAAAGACTTGATGTCTTTAACATGGCAATGCTTGCCAAACAAGTTTGGAGACTCCTCTGTAACGCAAACTCGCAGGCAGCGAGGATTCTCATTCCCCACTCAACTTTCTTGGAGTCTTATCGCAGCAGCAACTGCAGCTGGGGTGTCTGGGACTCTGGGCTAGGCAACGAAATGGTATGAATGTCACATCATTATCTTTATTTTGAAATTATTAATAGTCCAATATTGTAAGAATTGGAAAAAAGTTGATACTAATTTTTATTTAGTCATTATCTTTTGTCAATTCTAGTAATAATCTTTTAACTTGAACTTATATTAAATATTACTGCATAATTAAATAATAATTCCTCCACCCCATTTTCTTTTGAGGAACCCTTCATCCCATTTAAAAGTTTATTGTACGTGTTACGATGTTTGACCATGTCATATTCAATTTAGTTTGTATAAAGATTACGTTACTCTCGCGGGATCCAATTGGGTTGTAGCTATTATATAAAAATAGAAAGATTGGTATATAATTAAAAATTAAAATTTATACTTTATCCCAATTTAAGTTGGTTCAGTATTCACAGAGTCAAACTTTACTCAATTTTATTACCCATTTTTGGTACTCGTTTAATGAAAAAAAAGTCATGTCACCTCTTGTTTTGTAGAACTTTAAATATAGTTTTTAAATACTCCATATATAAATTTTAGTTTTAAATTCTACACCAATTTTCATATAAAACGAACTTAAAATAATATTAGTCAAACATTGTAAACCAAAATAGACAATTTAAATTTAGACGGAGGGAGCATATTTGAAAACTAATCAAAACATCTACAACAAGAGATGTCATGACTATACTCCCTCCATCCCGCAAAGATTTACTCCCTCCGTCCCACTGTCTTTGTCCACTTACCTTTTGGCACACCATCCAATGCACTTCTTTAATCCATTTTATCTTGTAATTTGTATATTAAAAAATTATAAAAACTATATATTAATAATCTATATGTTAAGATGAATCAAACAAGATCACATATGACTATTTTTAGCCTTACACATTGAGAGAATTTGATGAGTCAAAGTGCATAGATGAACAGTTCCAAAAGTCAAAACTGGACAAAGACAATGAGACGGAGATAGTATATATTTACTTTTCAAAAATATTAAAAAAATTGTTAAAAAGATGTTAAAAAGTGAGAAGTGTATGGTTGAAAGTTGTTTGGAAGAGAGGAAATTTGGATCACTTATTGTTTTCTAAAATGTGAAAAAGTCAAAGTGAGAAAATTATTTTGGGACAGATGGAAAAGGAAAGTAGGCATATCTTTGAGGGACAAATGGAGTATTATTTTATCATCAAATGATAGATGAAAATAGACAAAAAGAAAGAAATAGTTTGACTGTGTAAAAAGCAAGTATAGACTTTTAAATGGGATGGAGTATAAGAGCAACCATCCTAACAAGTACTACGTATAATTTAAAATAGGAGTAAATAAAGCTAAATGATAATAGAATTCTTGCAATAATTATAAGTTTAATTTGAATCACATCCATTAATATTTGATGTGAAAGATTGAGATCAAATCCATTCAGATCGATGAGAATGATTCAGCTCAAACATTAACAAATTCATATTATAACAGATCACATTAGTGAAAGAAAAAAGCCCTTAATGTGGCTGAAAAAGTACTCTGTACTGTGTTGCAATTTTTATGCATAGTTGTGGCAAAATGAGCTGCCCCAAAAAGCCTCAAGTTCCTTGTAATCTAATCAAACAGTATAATAGCACACAACAACAACAACCCAGTTAAATCCCACGAGAGTATGGTCTGGAGAGGGTGTCTTTATGCAAACCTTGCCCTTACTCAGAAGTAGAGAGGTTATTTCCAAGAGACCCTCGCTCAAGCTTCATAAATAAAACAATCATAGCGGATACATAAAGTAGAGAAAGTACATAGCACACATAGACAAAATAAACTAGAACTAACAAAGAATATAATCACAGAGCACCAAGCATACAAGGCATACAAAGCATACGACAAATAGGAAACTACCCCTTAGCCCAAGGCACCTATCGAACTACTCTAATCATAGCTCTCCAAACACACTTATCAAAGGATATCCTCAGTAACTGCAAGAAGTCCTAAGCCTTGTTTAATCACTTCCTTCCAAATCTTCATATGTCTACTCCTTCCCCTACTTCCCCACCAACAAAAGCCTCTCGCATCTTCACATTGGGCGTAATCACCTCAATCTAGCACCCACAGCACCACCTCACAATATAGCAGCAACAAGATTGAATATGAAATAGGGAAGAACTTACCTTTAGAGCTAGAGAGAACCGCCCATCCTTGCGAAGTCTCCTTATGATCCTCTTGAGGTACCCCGCCGAAGCCTCCTCCTTAAAATCAACCCAATCATCTAGCATAGACTTGACATCAATTTCCTTATCAAGCCAATGAATATGACCAATTTGTGCCCACAAGCTCTCCATCCATTTCATTGATGGCTTTATGAATGAGAGAGTACAAAATTATTTTTATCACAACATGGTTAAAGAATGTTCTTTTCTATCCCACTTTAATAATATACTTCGTGTACAATGATGAGTGATATATGTAATAATGGCTTTATCTTAGGGCTGTTTTGCAACTTCTGAATAGGTAAGTGCTGACCGGTAAGAGGTCTGAACCATTAAGTGCTGAACCAATAAGAGGTCTGAACCATTAAGAGCTAGTATATTGCTTAACTATTCAAAGGCAAATATCTGATCAATTCAGATAAGAGGTCTTAACCATTTAGACTCTGTATTATACTTAACCATTCAGAAGCAAATGTCTGAGCCATTCAGACATCTGAACCATTAAGAGGCTGAAACAAAGTCTGAACCAAAGCATTAAGTGCTGAACTATTCAGACATCTGAAACATTAAGAGGCTGAAACAAACAGCCCCTTAATGTTTGTTCTCAAAAAAGGAGCTAATGTTTTTATGTGGAAACATAACTTGAAGGTGACAATGTGTGGTGAGTGGACTGGGGACGGGATGAGGCAGTAGGAGTAAGAATTTTCTAGGATTTTCTCCAAAAAAAGCGGGCCCTATGTAAACCATAAAGTAGCATAGCATGGAGATTGAATCTGAAATAGGACAGAAGCATACCTGGTGATCTTTAGAGAACCACTCACCCTCATGATGTTCGTCTATGATCTTGTTGTTGAGGTCGAACCCCGAAGCATCCCGTGTAACCCAATTGTCTGGCTTGGAGGTTATCACGATCTCAGGATTAACTGGGCTTATAGTGTGCATACCCATTAATCTTATTGGACTGTAGATGTTTGTCTGGCAGTAGCAATTCCATCCGCATCGCAGCACTGCCGAACGGAAACGTAGCCCTAAGACCAATCGATTGAGTCCAAAGTAATACATTAGGGATGATGATTTTTTCCGTTCACTTCTTCCTGTTGAAGATTTGAGAGAGAAATTAAGCCGTTGCACTTAGGGATGTATATGAATCGAATCAAATCAAATATCACTGTATTTGATTCGTATTCGACTTTTTTCAAAATATTTGAATTCATAGTCATTATTTATTCAAATCTTAAACACAATTTGTATTCTATTCAGCACAATTTGAAAATAATCCATATTTAAAAAACTTATAGACTGACTTGTTTAATTGTTTTTTATGTTGCATAAATACAAGTGTTGGTTTACCTTAAAAAGACAAAACTATTAAATTCAAAACCACTGGTTTCCAGATTATTAAAAAGAGGATTGGGCATTGAAATTCTCAAAATTACACCAAAACAAAAGCTCTAATAGTCACATTAAAGTATCATATTAACAACAATAACATAGGCAAAAAAGGGTACAAATTTCATGAATTATAGTCAAATATTCAAGAACTACACTTTGCACTCAAGCTCTTTATGAGTTCTCCCCTGCACTCTAGTTCTAAGTATTACTTCAACAACAGGTCTTCAGCCGATAAAATTATAATGAAAAATTAATTACAAATCATCACACAAAATTTATGAGCTTAAAAATTTGAAAGGCATCATTGAAAAAGCAATTTATAACAAAATTCTAATAAAAATAAAATTCTTGACATTTACTCCGTACTTTTTAGTGTAGGAAAATTACTTCTCAATTGTTTCCACTTTTTTAGGCAGATGTATTTAGTAGTTATACTAGTCAAAAATTATAAAGGGCCCATTTCGTGAGCAACCCAAATATGGATCTTTATATTAGAGATGTCAAATTTTTAAAAAAAGGTGTGTGGTGAGAAATAAATAAGAATTTAGATTTAAAATTTAAAAGATATGTGAGTCAGCTACTCCAAATTGGCAACATAATGGTGATATGAAATGCAGAGCTCTTGATATCCTTTCTTTTCTCCGCTTAACATCTCTTTTCTCACCATCCTCATCTCTTCATTCATTTTCTTTAAACTGTTTCTTAAATAATGTTACTTTTTAGCATCACGATTCGTATTCATGTTAATTTCTCAACCTTTAAACTCTTGAATTTTTAGAGGGGTCATCCGCATTCAAGAGAGAAGATTTTAATTTCCATTTTCTCCAAACACTTTTGTTTGAGATTCCTAAACTCATATCATTTCTTCTAGATTTTCAAACTCATGTCATATTTCCAAAACTCACCAAATGACTCCTAAAAGAGTCATATAAATACACACCCACACACGAGTATATGAAAATCATTAAACTATGATCACATAGATTAGAATGCATCCTGATAATGGGAGAACATTCCGATAAAAATAAAGTGCAAACAGTAAATTTAAAAGGGCATATTCATCCAAAAGAAGAAATTTGAACACATTCTACCAATACATTCATAGCTCAAATGGAACATACCAGAGCGAAGCAAGAGATACGAAGAAGACGATGATTAATCGAAGAAAGCGAAGCGATGAAGAAGAGACTAGGGTTTCTGGCGGGAGTAGCGGCTTGGATTGTAATTTGTGAGTTGAAATGGGAAAGTCATTATGTTTTAGTCCTATTTAAGTAAATTACTCAAAGATTTTTTATTGTATACTGCCCATTAAAAATTACTCCCTCCTTTAGAAAAATTAACATTTTGACAAAATAATTTTTAAAGAGACAGCACAGAGACTTCAGGGCTAATAATTTTTATTAGCCGGTGGGTTTTCTGACTATCGCTCGTGGAAGAATGCAATTGACAAGGGGGCGCTGTGATTATTAGTGAGGTATGTATATTAAATGAGTGTGGATTATTAGCCGGTGGGTTTTCTGACTATCTCTACTTATAACCTATACAAAAGGGAGAAAAACCAAACTAGGACTAAAACATTGACAATATAGTAAAATAAGACTTTCATGTTTTTTATTCTCGAAATAAGACTTACATTACCAAACATGGTCATATACATTCCCAAAAAAGCATAGTAATTTGCACATGTACACTGCCACATTACCACAATGCAAAGTCGCATTACCACAACGCAAAGTCCTATTCCGGAAACAAAACATGAAAGTCCTATTTTGGTACTTTCTCTATGTTTTAGTCCTATTTAAGATGATTTCTATATACAAAACTGCTTATAAGCAATTTTTAACTTATAAGTCAGTTTTTGTGTTTTAATGAACAGACTTATATGCTACTTATAAATTTAAAAATAAGTATGTCTTAACCACTTATTTTTAAGTCAATTATTTTGTTTCTCAGTTTTAATCAGATTAATTACAAAACTATTCCTCACCACTTATAAATATTACAAATGAATTGTCTAACAATTAAGTTACTATTATACTCCAATGAAAAAAATATTTAACTTATAAACCTTTTATAAGTCAAAACTACTACCTAAGTCCTTAAATATTTGTTAAGTTTTGAATTTTTCAATCAAACGTTCCCAACTTAAGACCCTAATATACTACGTATATTGTAAATTAATTAGATAGAATAACATTTTTAAAATATTTCGTATAATAAATCTAATAAAACTATTTCTGAATCAATATCAAATATAATTTTTTATTAAGTTTGAAGTAAAAATTTAAGAATTTTGATTGAAAAAAAATCAAAACTGGACAAATACTCAGGAACGAAGAAAGTTCTTATCAACAATAAGTCAATGAACACCAACTAGCTCAGAGAAACACTTTTAAGAAAAGTGGTATGTAGACTCAGAAACAGAATATGCACAAGTTTGTTAAAAACTTTCTACGTCCATATTTTTTCTTTACGCTTTTCTTTAAATTTTTTTCGCCCATAAACTATATTCCTATTTCTATGTGTGGTAAATGATTTTTCTTTAAATCACACTACTAACCTTACCTTTACTCATTAATTACCATCTATACCTACACTTTATTTCATATTTTGCAATGACTTAAAGACAAATACGAAAAGTCAAAACAATTTAATTTTTTTTAATTTACGTGTAAAGTCAGAACAGGAAGTTAATATAGAATTGGATGGGGTAACTAAAAGACTGATAAGTTATATTGATATATAACAACTTTGTGGATATATTATTGTTTTCTGACTATAACATATCCCGATTCATTGGAATTTTATAATTACATCATCTAATTATCTAAGTATACAAATCTCAATATATATATATATATATATATATATATATATATATATATATATATATATATATATATATATAGTTCAGGATATTGACTTAACAAATCTCTCACTACAGAAAATTTTTAAATTCCTAAGTTCCCAACAAGTACTACGTAATATTGTAACTTAAGTAAATTCTAAGCATAAATTGATGAATTTGGATATCTAACCTAGATCAAGATCCTCTTTCCTAATATCAACAAACTCTTTTTCCTTATAGGACTTGAGCTGCTGGATTACAAGTTCATCAACATGATCAACTAAGAAGAGGACCTGCATAAAAGAGAAAAAATGGCATTCAAGTTGTGGTATCAACGGGTAAGAGACCAACATAATGTGTTTCACAAATCCCATACTTCAAGTCTTCAAGGTCTTTCTCAATTAGCTTTTCCAAGAAGGGAGTGTTCATGGCAACTACTACACTGTCATAAACAATTTAAAATATTTCCTTCTGATCTGGCTTCATGTTCTCTACATATTCATCAAGGCTGATTGTAGACTCCTCACCTTGAGAAGAGAAAAATCTTAGCAAACGGGCAAGACATTTGTGGCTCTCGCGATCAATGCTACCTATTTTAAGGTAATTGCCAAAGTTTTCCCAAAACATATCATAGTTTTGTGCATGAGAAAGTGTGACTGGTGGAGAGAAACTTTGAAAAATAGAAAGGCAATTGATCTGCAAACAAAAGTTGTAAATATACACATCACATTCCCCAAAGCACCCTTTGAAAAATTCACATCCAGAATTAGAACGGAGAGTTTCTTCGAAAAAACATTACGCTGTAAGGAAAAGAGCTTACATTTTTGGTATTGCTCGAGGCAATGCTTTGGATCAGTCTCCTCTTGAATGCAATAGGTGCTAGAATTAGCCCCCCCACCCCTTCCCAAACATATTGTTTGTCTGATTTTGGGCTCTTAGATGAGACTTCAATCTGTTTTCATAAATGAATAGTAATAAACTTCACCAAAAATTTAAGACAAGTTAAAGTCATAGAGAGTAGTATATTAACAAAAAAATACCCTTTCAGAAACAAGGAAAGCTGAACAGAATCCAACACCGAAATGCACAATTAGGTTACTGTCAGCTCTTGCATCCTTGATATCCTGTTTATGCGTAAAAGTCTCCTTAAAAGTTAGTTATGTGATAACGGCATGCCGGTGATAGTAGAACCAGCAAATGATCATGCTCAAGAGTACACCTTCAAAGCTTTCAAAAACTTTGTTGTTCCACTTTGAGATATAGTACCAAGGCAGTCAACAATTTCCTGACAAGTCATACCAATTCCGGTGTCTCTGTATATCCACATACGCAGTGATGACTTCTGACAGTGCAAAAGCACACAAATCAAAGTATAGTATGAAGTGAGAGTCAAGATAACGTGGGTGTAATTATGCCCTTTTCATTATCAGTCTATATACGGATATCAAGATCAGCAGCATCCTCCAAAGCAACCTGCCAACGAGTGAAAATATTGAAAACTTAAATAACAAAGTCATGCGTGGAAGAGAAAAGAATAAACGATTTTGGTCAAGAGATGAGGAGTGAGGTTTGGCGCATCTTCTTATGGAGTTAAGCACAGATCCTAAGTGGAAAGCAGACGGGAACTTCAAGAATGGATACCTGCAAAAACTATAAAATTGATGAATGAAAAGTTTCCTAGGTGTGGATTGACATAGACTCAAATTGAATCCAAGGTGAAACAATTCATGGAAAATCATAATGTGATAATGGTGATGCTTGGCACTTCAGGCTTCTCTTGGGATGACACAAACAAGATGATAAAGTGCGAAAGACAATCCTATGATGAATTTCTCAAAGTAAGAATTTCATTTTTGCTTTTAGTATATGTTTATTTGGGTTTTCATTTTTTTCATTAATAGATTGTAGTGTACACTCATACTGATGAGTTCTTTTTTTAAATGCTCATATCCTTCAAGCTTCAAATGCTAATTGCACTACATACTTGTTGCTAGAGAATGTTATGTGATGTGCTCATGTTTTCATAATGCCCCTACTTTATATGTTCTAAAAAATGAAAGGGGATGTTCTTTTCCTAAGAACATATGGATTGAGTCTAATTAATGATTAGGTTCAATTGAGCACACCTTTTCATACATATGAATATTTCTTTAAGCGTACATCACACTCCAAAATATCAAGCATCTTTCCTCAATTCTTTTGTTTTTTCTATCTTTTAAAGTTATTCCTTTTATTCTTACAAAAATATAAGAATGCAAAGGGATTGTGGGGAATTTCTTTTCCCTTTCTTGATGATCTAGATAAGGTTTCTGGAGCAGATAGAGCTAATGGAGGTGCATGTGAAGATAATGTGGAAGCTGTGGAGACCCTTCAAATTGATAAAGAAGTTGCTGGCATTAACAACGATGTATTTGGAGAGGATAAAGATAACGACGAGTCTTTTACTAAACCATCACCGCATACAGGGAAAAAACCAAGAAAAGAACTATGCAAAGGCAAAGCCAAAATGAAAAATCTAGAGGTTGAGTTGAACTCATCAATTATCAATGTTTCTTCTAATATTTCATCTTTTTTAGGTGGCTTGACCTCTCATTTCTCTACAATTGCGAGTGCTTTCTCTACAACTCAAGAACATGAGGTGAGCTCAATTCCATGAGGTGAGCTCAATTCCTGGGCTTTCAAGAACTCAAACAATGCTTGCAGTAAGAAAATTATCTTCATATGAGAATAATCTCTCTCTTCTATCATTGCCCCGATCAGGAGTGGAAAAAAGAATTCATTCTTAATGTAATTAATCCAATTCTGCGTGGCTAGAGTTTTGGCTATCTTAGTGAAGATTAAAATTGCTACTATTCTACGCATGTCACTTTTTATGTGAAAATAAAGTTATGTTTCACCATTTTAACATATTATTCACTTTTTTTGTGGATGTCACTTTTTAAGTGAACATTAATATATGATTTTTTCTATTTTGGATAGCAGAATACATGTTTGTGTATTCATTTGGAGAATATTACATGTGTAGTATATGTTGGTTTTTATACTCGTAGTGATTTTTTTTTATTTGGAGAATTTGTATTGTAATACACAATATTTTTAAAAGATATTAAAAAAATTAATTTTTTAAAAGTCAAATAATGATAATAAAATAGACAACCGTTAATAGGATGTACAAATATAATTTTTCCTTAAAAAGTAAAATTATAATTTTAGCGGCTAATAATTTCAAATATGAAATCTGCATTTGATTTCTTAATTACTCACCAAACATCTATGACAGTTATTTCATTTCTCTTTTCTCCAAACACTTTTCTTCCATATTTCAAAACCCATATCATTTCTTCCAGATTTCAAAACACATATCTTATTATATTTCCAAAACTCACTAAGTGAGCCCTTAGTTTATCAGCTACAGCTTGGTAAGCGTGTGGCATCTAATCTCCATCGCTCTTGTTGCCCTTTTTGATTTGGTGCTATAACACCGAAATGAGTATCCTATCTATTCGTCCATTCCAAGTGAGATAACTTATTTTCTTGCCATGTGTAAAATTAAATAGTCTAATAAATTTTAAAATGAGAATTTAAACCATAGATAGTAAGTTTGTGAGCTTTCTGTTTGTGAATCTAGCAACGTTCTTCGATTAATTACTTTTTCTGGAGTGTGCATTAATTAATTAATACATTTGGTGCATTAATTACTATTATCGTTGTACACAACTTTGTTATACTTTTAGTGCATTAATTATTAATTATTATAATCATTGTACACGGCTTTGTGAGGATGAGCTTTCCGATTTGTAAGATATATATTACTAATATATTATTATTACTAATACATTATTACGAAAATTTAACAATGCCTATTTATTTTTGAAAATTAAAACTAAATATACATAAAAAATTAAAAAAATGAATATTTAAATGCAAAAGATACGTATCAAAACTTGGTACATATTTCACGAACTAAAAAAATGAACAACAACAAACAAGTATTTTGAATATTTGTCAATACTTTTATGTTCATACACAAAAACTAAAACTCAAATAAAAGTATAATTTACACATAAGAGAACTTGAACCAAATTTTTTTAAAAAATATAATTATTATTTAGTGAAGGAATATAAAAATATTACTTCAAAGTATCATTTTTTATAATATTTTACGGAGTAGTATATATAATCGGTTCGGGGTTTTCGGTATGGGACGTCACCTCGTACGGTTCCAAAATACTTTTCTCGGTATTATTTTTGATTTGGTATTTTCCATATTCTCAATTTTTATGGTAAATTTCGATGTCGGTTTGGTACTTACTCACCCATAGGCGCCATCGTTAGAATTAAACAGTGCATATACACTAGACCATAAATCATTCGAGTTTACCAGCCACATTTTTCTAGAACTAAGAGTAGGTAAATATGCCTAATTAATTCTGAATATATGATTGTTTGATTTGCAATTTTTTCAGAGATCCAGTACATTTTTAGTTTAAGATTTGCTAAGTTCAGTACATTTTTAGTACATTGGGGTACGCATACTAATCTCAAGTGTACTACTTTATTGGAGTAATATTGGATCTCAATTATAGCCTAGATAGGTATGCATAAGTCTGAACCTCACTTGAGCATGCATTCACCCATCATTATTGTTTTTTTTCTTTGTAATTCTAACAACAATTTACTTGTAATGTTTCAGCACCATGACTGCAAGCTACAATATAGGCAATCTCCTCTGCCTAGTGTATTATCTCTTACTCTATAATTAATCATCATGGTTGAAACTTATGCATACCTATCTAGGCTTTAATTGAGATCAACTATTACTCCAATAAAGTAGTACACTTGAGATTAGTATATGTACCCCAATGGCTGAACAATGTACCCAGTAGAGAGAAGTCGGCAGACTGCTAGATCCATCTTATGGGTCCCAACATCACAAGCGATAAAACTTCTTGCTTCAAAAGGTAGCACGATAGTGTGTACGATTTGCTTAACGAACTTAGCAAATGTTAAACTAGAATTGTAATGGATCTCTCAAAAATTGCAAATCAAACAACCAGATATTCATAATTAATTAGGCATGTTTACCTATTCTTAGTTCTAAAAAATGTGTCAAGTAAACTTGAAGGATTTATAGTCAAGTGTAGATGCACTGTTTAATTCTAACAATGGCGCCTATGGGTTAGTAAGTATCGAACTGGCACTGAAATTTGCCAAAAAAAAAAATTGAGAATACCGAACCAAAAAAATACCGAGTATTTGGTAATGGTACGAGGCGCCGTCCCATACCAAAAATCCCAAACCAATCATATTCTACTCCTAAAAAATTATTAAAAAAAATAATACCCCGAAGTAATATTCTTATATTCCTTCACTAAATAATAATTTTTTAAAAAACAATTTGGTTCAAGTTCTATTATGTGTAAATTATACTTTTATTTGAGTTTTAATTTTTCTGTATGAACATAAAATTATTCACAAAGATTCAAAATACTAGTTTGTTGTCGTTCATTTTTTTAGTTTGTGAAATATTAACCAAGTTTTGATACGCATCTCTTGCATTTAAATATTCATTTTTTAAATTTTAAAGTGTGTATTCACTTTTAATTTTCAAAAATAAATAGGCATTGTGAAATTTTAGTAAAAATGTATTAATGCACTGTACCCTGATTACAATAATTAATAATTAATGCACTAAAATTATAACAAAGTTGTGCCAATGTGTACAACGATTATAGTAATTAATGTACAACGATGTTGTAAAAAGACATCGTAAGTGTCGATGCAAGTGAAATAAGATGTGATATTACTCACAGTGTAACTGCTGACCAAAGTCGGGTCATACAAAAGATCAATTGCTCCCAGGGCTTCTTTGTCATCAGGACTGTTTTTGGACGCCTCCTGTACCATTTAAAGTAAAGAAATTATCAAAAAACAAAAAGTTGGGAAAGTGGACTGGAAAAAACTATCTTAATAATTCAACCAAACTAACTCAGGTCCAATGTTCTAGTGATAGGGTGGTTAGGATTTATCCCAAAGATCCTCCTGCTTTTCATAAATGCGAAGCTAGAGGTATCGCCAACACTTTGGGCCTTCATCAGCCTGCAAGGATCACATGTATCAGAAAACAACTTCAGGAAAACCCAAAAAGTAACATGCAACTTCAAAACACCCCGGCAACTGTTTTGCCTGACCGCTTATTTATCCAATCACAAGTTGGACCAAAATCTTGTTTCATCCCCTTCACCGAGTCTTCGTTCTTATCTTTTTGATGTTGGAAGTTCCCAGATGTCAAAAGCAGAGAATAGATTCCTCAACACACATAATATTATCACAAGGCACACATTCTATCCCATCTCTCGGGATGCGTTTCCCACTCTTAATTGACATTCAAAACATAGGATATTGGGGTAAATTTCAGTAATGGTACCTGAACTTTCACTAGAATTTTGAAGTGGTACCTAAACTTCAAATCCTTTCAAAAAAATCCCTGAACTTTAATAATCCTTTCACTAAAAGTCCATTTACCCGTTTTCGAGTAAACTTCCGGTCATTTGGGCTAAAATTAGAATTTTATATATTTCAAAATTTTCAATTTGACCCCTTACTTTTTTTCTTCTTTCACCCCATTTCTACTTTTCTTCTTTTTTCTTCTTCTTCTTCACACTCCCACCCGGCCACCCCCTTCTTTTTCCTCACCCTCCAACTCCAATTTCTTCTTCTTTCTCTGGCCGGCTTTCTGTCGTACCTTTACCGCCTTAAAACGGCGCCTCCCCACTCTCTTTTTGGCCCAGACAGTGAGAATAGTTAAAACGACTTCTTTATTTGTTTCCAGAAACCACCTGAGCAGAGCTTCGGCGCTCTTCTCCGACGCCTTCCTCTTCGCTGGCGGCTGTCTAGCGGCTCTTGTCGTCGTCTAGGCCCTTTGGTGTCTCCTGGCGCCGGGCATCACCTTTGGATCTAGTTTCTTCTCCGGCGCCGGTGCTGTCCCGAGGAGAAAGTATGCGGCTGTCGCCGCCGGCTGCAACGAGTCCGCGGCGGCGGAAGGGTTCAACCAGACCCACGACCAGGCGGACCCGAATTTCTACAACAACCCAGATCTGAGCTACACGATCCACAAGCCGATCAAGAACAGGGACGAGAAGAGGGAGGCGTGGTTGAGGCAGCACCCGTCGTTCCTTCCCGGGTCGGAGACCCGGATTCTGATGGTGACAGAAACTCAGGCGAAGCCGTGCCGGAACCAGGTCGGCGATCACCTCCTCCTCCGGCTGTTCAAGAACAAGGCGGACTACTCGGCAATCACGTTATCCCGGTACACCTCGTGGTCTACGGCTGGAAGAAGAAGAAAGGGGTGGAAGAAGAAGAAAAAGAAGGGGGTGGGTGGGGGGAAACAATAAAAAAAGAAACAGGGTCAAATGGAAAATTTTAAAATATAAAAAATTCTAATTTTAGCCCAAATGAGCGAATGTTTACCCGGGAACGGGTAAATGGACTTTTAGTGAAAGGATTATGTAAGTTCAGGGATTTTTTTGAAAGGATTTGAAGTTTAGGTACCACTTCGAAATTTCAGTAAAAGTACAGGTACCATTACTGAAATTTACCCTAGGATATTGACTTAACAAATCTCTCCGTACAAAAAAATTTTAGATTCCTAAGTTCCCAACAACTACTACGTAATACTGTAACATAATTTTAAGTAAATTCTAAACATAAATAGTTGGATTTGGACAACTAACCACGATCCAGATCCTCTTTCCTAATATTGACCAACTCTTTTACCTTATAGCACTTGAGCTGCTGGATTGCAAGTTCATCAACAGGATTGACTAAGAAGAGGACCTGCATAAACGAGTAAAAATGGCATTCAGTATCAAAGGGTAAGAGATCAACTTAATATGTTTCACAAATTCCACACTTCAAGGTCTCTCTCAATTAGCTTTTTCAAAAAGGGAGTGTTCTTTGCAATTAATACACTGTCGGAAACAATATAAAATATTTTCTTCTGATCTGGCTTAATGTTCTCAACATATTCATCAAGTCTGGTTTTATATTCGTCACTTCGAGAAGATAAAAATCTCAACAAACGGGCAAGGCGTTTGTATTTCTAGCGATCATCAATGCAACCTATTTTTAGGTACTTGCCAAAGTTTTCCCAAAACGTATCATAGTCCTGTGCATGAGAAAGTGTGACTAGTGGAGCGAGACAACGAAGTGAAACTTTGAAAAATAGAAAGGCAATTGATCTGCAGAGCAAAAGTTGTAAATATAAACATCACACACCCCAAAGCACTCAATGCTATGCCTTGGATCATCTCAAAAGCTTTCCTAACCAAACTTTTCCTCATTATGCAAACCTTAGCCCAGGAAAACATATAAACATCTTAATTCAAGAACTGTATTTGACAAAACTCAAATGTATCTAAAGTTTGATTTAGATCTAGACTGAAATATACTCACAATGCGACTCTCTTGAAGGATTTCTCATGAGACATTCAATGGAAGATCATGTCAGTCTACCACACCTTTAACAAAGGTCAGATATCTTGTGAACTGTTCCATGTACAAGAGAGATGATATGGTACATTTGGATCAATAAATTGGTTACCAACCGACATTGAAGAAGTAGCAATATGGTTCCTTGTCGGTAAAACCAGGGGGGGGGGGGGACTTTCATACCAGTTCACCATCAAAGTCCCTTGACTTCACATAAAGCCTTATAATTTTGTTTTGCCATGATTAATGTCATCTTTGCCCATACGAGAACCTGCTGGCAGCCTGGCACATAGAGGAAAAGTCTGAACTCCACCTCTCCCTATACAAAAAACAAAAGGCATAAAAAAGGCATCAGATATGGCTCAACTATACGACAAGCATGTGTAAGAACTGAGAAGCTGTTTAATAAACTAGCCTTCAGATATAAAGCGAGGCGAGTTCCTCGAGGAATAAGTTTGGTCTAATCAGTCTCCCGTCAAATAGCTATAGGTACTAGAATTAGCCTCTCCTTCCCAAACATACTGTTTGTCTGATTTTGGGCTCTTAGTTGAGACTTCAACCTGTTTTCATAAATGAATAGTAATAAACTTCACCTGAAAATTGAAGACATGTTAAAGCCATAAAGAGTAGTATATAAACAAGAAAATACCCTTTCAGAAACAAGGATAGCTGAATAGAATCAAACACCAAATTGCCCAATTAGGTTACTATCAACTCCTGCATCCTTGCTATGCTATTAATGAGTAAAAGCATAGTTTTAAGAACCAAACCGGACCGGCGAGTTTGGATCGTGAACCGGCGAACCGGTGGTCCAACCGGTCCGGCTCAGCCCTTTGAACCGCAATCTGCTTCGAACCACTACGAACCGCTGTGAACCGGCTGGTCAGACCAGTTTTTTTCGAGATTTTTCCCCCCAAAAAACGCACCCCACGGAGGTTTAAATCCAAAGCCTCTTAGTACCATAGTTAAATTCCTAACCATCCAAGCTACAATTCTTTTATGTTACAAGTTCACTTAATATTTTTTAATATTCCATTATTAAAAAAATTGTATAAAGATTTCTTTTTATTTTAAAAACTTTAAAAATATGATATTATAGCTATGATTCAAACTTAGAATCATTGATATAGTTGATACTATTACAAAATGCATAGTATGCAAAGATTTCATTTCAGTGTTTTTAAAATTAGACAGTTTATTGGAAAAAAAAATAAAATCAACTCTTCATTCTTAAAATTTTGAAAATTGTTTTTTAAATATGTAAATTTTATTTTTAAACTTAGTGACATAACTGAAGTAAATTAATATAGTTTTGGTCAAATGTTATAAATTATTTACTCTAGGTATTTATAAATGAGGGAGTGTGAGTGTGTGTATATGTGTGTGTTATATATAATTTAAAAAAATGTTTAAACCATCGGTTTGACCAGTTGAACCACCGGTTCGGCTAGTGAACCAGTACCTGGACTGGTTCGATCACTGGTCTGGTTCTTAAAACCCTAAGTAAAAGTCTCCTTAAGTGATGACAACATGTGATTGTAGTATTAGCAAAAGATCATGCTCAAGGGTACCTTCAAAGCTCTCAAAAACTTTGTTGTTCCACTTTGAGCTATAGGACCCGGGCAGTCAACAATTTTCATTTTATTTTCTGACGAGTCATACCAATTCCGGTGTCTCTATATACAACATACATAGTGATGACTTCCTACAGATGCAAAAGCAGACATACTGTAGTGCTATTCCTTTCTTATCAAAACAAACATTTCATGTAAGTGTTAGCAAAGATTAGGCAGGCCTACACTTTATGTACAAGCTGTTAACAATTACGTCCATCAGACAGCTAACCAGCCACATTAGAGGAAAAAAGAAGCTCATGCTATTCTCAACATTTCCATCATCCAATCCTAAATAAAGCTTTCCTGCATTTTGAATGTTTTTTTTGTTGGTGCTAGCCTATGCCTGATACTCATACTTTCCAGTCAGAGATATGCAGCAGATGTTGATTTATGCCTGTTTCCAAAAAGCATTGGTGTAACTTGCAGTGTATGGACTAACTGTTCTTGTGCTACTGTGTCTTTTCAAAGCTAAGGTGGAAAAACATCGGCTTGTGGGACCTTTCCCCAAAACTTTTCCCAAAATTTACATTGATGGCTTATATCGACACAAAATGTCAGTGCAATTACAAAATATCGCAATGATATTTTGTGACAATGTAAGCCATCAATCTTGTATTTATATTGACATAAAATGTAAGTGTAAATACTTGGGGTGCAATCTTTGGGGGTATAAGTACAAATATTCTAACCAAATTATACTACATTATAGAAATGAGTATGTTACGTTTTTAATATTTCTTCTTCTATTTGTGTGTCATCAAAGGAGAAATAAAAGAGTAGCAAAAACTCAATCAATTGATCAAAGACGGAGAACGGATCTCCCCGACCTTGGCTTCTTCAGATCTCTTCTTCGCGGGGCTTGTGAGTTTAATACACTCTAACATGCAAGTATATGCGGCAAATAGTGAATGAATGTGAAAAGTAAAAACCAAACATAAAGTGTGAATTTGAAATTACTTCTACATGTACAAATCTAGAAAGAATGAGTAGAACATACTAGTAAGTAATATAAAAAACATTGTACAAGCATACTATAAACCTAATAGGACTAAAGAAAGATATGATAGAATAAACAAGGCAAACTAGGCTGCAGAATACCACCAAGGTGGTAAGCTTTGTTGTGTGCGCTCCTACTTAAGATTGTGTATCCCTTGGCTCATCATCCTCTATTTGCATATAATACACATGAATTTATTACTTATATATGAGAAATGCATGAATTTGTATATGACCTACATATATAAATTGAGACTTATATACTTAGACAATTAGATGATTTAATTCTAATGAATTGCGATATGTTATAGCCACAAACAATAATATATCCAGTTATATAGCAATATAATTTATCAATCTTTTAGTTACTCCATTCGTTTCTATATTAACTTCCCGTTCTGACTTTACACGTAAATTTAGTAAAATTTAAATTGTTTTGACTTTTCATATTTATCATTAGGCCATTGCAAAATCGGAAACAAATTGTAGGTATAGAAGGTAATTAATGAGTAAAGGTGAAATTAGTAGTGTGATATAAAGAAAAATCATTTACAAAACATAGAAATAGGAATATAATTTATGGATGAACAAAAAATTAAAGAAAAGCGTGAAGTATTTTTAAGAAAAAATATGGATGTAGAAAGTTTTTAACAAACTTGTATATCTTCTATTTCCGAGTATACATACCACTTCTCTTAGGAAGTATTTCTCTGAGCTAGTGTTTATTGACTTATTGTTGATAAGTACTTTTTCGTTTCTGAGTATTTGTCCACTTTTGATTTTTTTCAATCAAAATTCATAAACTTTGACTTCAAATTTATTAAAAATAATATTAGATATTGATTAAAAAATAATTTTATTAGATTTATTATATGAAATATTTTTTAAAATATTATTTTATCTAATTAATTCACAATATAAATTTTATTTAATTAAGGGTCTTAAGTTGAGAACGTTTGATTGCAAAAATCAAAACTTGACAAATATTTAAGGACTTAGGTAGTAGTTTTTGACTTATAAAGTGTTTATAAGTTAAATATTTTTTCATTAAAGTATAATAGTAACTTAATTGCTAGATAATTCATTTGTAATATTTATAAGTGGTGAGGAATAGTTTTGTAATTAATCTCTTTAAAACTGAGAAACAAATTAATTGGTTTAAAAATAAGTAGTTAAGACATACTTATTTTTAAACTTAGAAGTAGCCTATAAGTATGTAAATAAGAACACAAAAACCGACTTATCAATTAAAAAACTACTTATAAGCAGTTTTGACTAGGTTATAATTATAGAGAGATACACTCACTTAATGTACATACCTCCCCAATAATTACAACGCCCCCTTGTCAACTACCTTCTTCCACGAGCGATAGTCAGGAAACCCACCGGCTCTCTGAACTCTCTATGCTGCCTCTTAAAAATTATTTTCTCAAAATGTTAATTTTTTCTAAATAGTTAGAAATCCTACTATTAAGATTTCTTAAATTAGAAATCAAGAAAATATTACAAACTATATAATTTTTAAAAATACTCACCATGCTCTGTTGCGCTCGTCCATTCTTGTGTGGACGAGCCCGAGTCTAGCAAACTCCTGTGTTGTAGAGAGGAAAAGGGATAAGTCCTTGACAAACTTCATCTGCAATGCAAGGTTATTTTTAAAAATAATTATTTCATACATCGACGAGTAGAGAATAATTATCAAGTTATTCATACGATCGTAATTCGTATGGCATACCCAGAGCCTAGCTTATACAGATCTTCTGCTCGAGCTGTATGCGTTGTTCATAAAGAAAAAATTTACTTGGTTAACTGTGTTTATTTGGTGTTTTTTGAATATTAGCTGCTCGAGCTCCATAAATTAATATTCAAAAAAACACCAAATAAACACTTTTAACGAAGTAAACCTTTTCTTTATGAACAACGCATGAAGCTCGAGCACAAGACCTCTATAAGCTTGGCTCTAGGTATGCCGTACGGATTCCTATCGATGGTATGAATAATTTAATAATTATTCTCTTCTCATCAGGGTATGGAATAATTAGTTTTAAAAATAACCTTGCATTTCAGATGAAGTTTGTCAAGGACTTCTCCCTTTTCCTCTCTAAGGCACCGGAGTTTGCCGGACTCGGGCTCGGCCACACAACAACGGACGAGCACAATACGAGCGTGGTGAGTATTTTTAAAAATTATATAGTTTGTAATATTTCCTCAATTTCTAATTTAAGAAATCGTAATAGTAGGATTTCTGATTTCTAACTATTTAGAAAAAATTAACATTTTGACAAAATAATTTTTAAGGAGACAACACAGAGACTTCAGAGAGCCTGACTATCGCTCGTGGAAGAAGGCAATTGACAAGGAACGCTGTGATTATTGGTGAGGTATGTATATTAATTGAGTGTATCTCTCTCTCCTTATAACATATACAAAACTGCTTATAAGCACTTTTTAACTGATAAGTCAGTTTCTATGTTCTTATAAACGGACTTATAGGCTACTTATAAATTTAAAAATAAGTATGTCTTAACTACTTATTTATAAGCTAATTATTTTATTTCTCAGTTTTAATCAGATTAATTGCAAAACTATCCTCACCACTTATAAATATAACAAATGAATTATCTAGCAGTTAAGTTAATATTATACTTCAATGAAAAAATATTTAACTTATAAAACCTTTATAAGTCAAAACTACTACCAAAGTCCATAAATATTTGTCAAGTTTTGAATTTTTCAATCAAACGTTCTCAATTTAAAACCCTTAATTAATTAAAATATACTCCCTCCGTCCCAGAGTAATTGTCTACTTTCATTTTTACACACCATCCAATACACTTTTTTAATCCATTTTATATTGTAATTTGTGTAATAAAAAATTATAGTAATTGTATATTAATAATCTATATGTTAAGACAAATCAAACAAGATCACACATGACTATATTTAGGCTTACACATTGAGAGAATTTGATGAGTCAAAGTGCTTAGATTAACAGTTTCAAAAGTCAAAAGTGGACTAATATAGCGGGATGGAGGCTGTATATTGTAAATTAATTAGATAGAATAATATTTTAAAAATATTTCATATAATAAATCTAATAAAACTATTTTCAAATCAATATCTAATAATATTTTTATTAAGTTTGAAGTCAATGTTTATGAATTTTGATTGAAAAAAAAATCAAAAGTGGACAAATACTCAGGAATGAAGAAAGTACTTATCAACAACAAGTTAATAAACACCAACCAGCTCAGAGAAACACTTCTTAAGACAAGTGGTATGCAGACTCAGAAACAGAAGATGCACAAGTTTGTTAAAAACTTTCTACGTCTATATTTTTTCTTCACGCTTTTCTTTATATTTTTTCATCCATAAACAATATTTCTATTTGCATGTTTGGTAAATGATTTTTCTATAAATCACACTACTAACCTTACCTTTACTCATTAATTACCATCTATACCTACACTTTGTTTCATATTTTGCAATGACTTAAAGACAAATACGAAAAGTCAAAATAATTTAATTTTTTTAATCTACGTGTAAAGTCAGAACGGGAAGTTAATGTAGAAACGGATGGAGTAACTAAGAGACTGATAAGTTATATTGATATATAACAACTTTAAGGATATACTATTGTTTTGTGAATATAACATATCTCAATTCATTAGAATTTTATGATTACATCATCTAATTATCTAGGTATACGAATCTCAATTTATATATGTAGGTCATATACAAATTCATGCATTTCATATATAAAACAACAACAACCCAGTTAAATCCCACAAGAGTAGGGTCTGGGGAGGGTGTGTGTACACAGACCTTGCCCCTACTCGAAAGTAGAGAGGCTGTTTCCAAAGAGACCCCCGGCTCAACATCGAAAGTTGCAGTGTTTGACTAACTGCTACTTCATTAATTAAAGAAGCGCAGATAGTTTAGAGATCCATTTTGATTTATTCCATCACACCCCAAAGCCAAAAATGGTGAAATTTTGACTCCATCAGAGATGATGGAAAAATGCATTTCATATATATAAGTAATAAATTCATGTGTATTATATGCAAACAGAGGATGATAAGCCAAGGGATACACGAGCTTAAGCAAGAGCACACACGACTAGACTTACCACCTTGGTGGTATTCTGCAGCCTAGTTCACCTTGTTCTATCTATCATATCCTTTTTTAGTCCTATTAGGTTTAAAGTATGCTCTAGTACATTGTTTTTTCTATTACTTACTAGTACGTTCTACTCATTTTTTCTAGACCTGTACATGTAGAAGTAATTTCAAAGTCACACTTTATGCTTCATTACTTACATTACTTTTCACATTCATACACTATTTGTCGCATATACTTGCATGTTAGAGTGTATTGCAAAACGAACAATTATTGTCATGTTTGATTTACTATATGTTTATATTTGAACTCAAATGGAAATAAGAACTCAAAACTAAATACTAAATGTACTTGAGATTAACACTTTTATTTTCACTGTATATATACAAGGGGATTTTAAAAGATTTTGGGATGATCATAGTCATAATAATATTTGAGAATAATAATCCCTCCTCCTGTAAAACATTTTCTGTTTTGACTTTTGGAAGAGAAAATTGTATAAGTTCGACCAAAGTAAAAATGATGACAATTGAAACGAGAACTCGAAAAATGTCAAAATAGGTAGAATGTAGAAGTTAGTTGGAGAAGGTACGTTTAGATTTTAAAGGAAAAGTAAGGGTAATTGTGCTAATTTAGGCCAAATTGAAATTATTTATGGGACATGTAAGATCAGAAAGTCAAAAAGTTTTACGAGACAAAAAGAAATAAACTACAAAAACACCAACATTACCCCAGTGCCTCAATGGCCCCCACCCATTGCGAGGTAAGGGGGTCGGATGTACGCAATCTGGCCCTAATGTTTAAAACATAAAGCGACTAGTTTTTCCGGTACGGTGGTCGCCGGAGTTCATCCCAACCCCAAGATCTCCTTGGAAACAGCCTCCCTACTTTCAAATAGGGGCAAGGTCTGCGTACACACACCCTCCCCAGACCCTACTGTAGTGGGATTCAACTGGGTTGTTGTTGTCTCCGGTACGGTAGTTGCCAGAGTACATCCCAAATGGGAGACTACATACCTGGTTAGGTCACGGTTGTCGTGTAGAGAGAGAGGGTCAGGGGAGAGTAGAGACCATTCAAACATTTATTGTCACGAAAGTAAGAACACTGTACGGACACTTGGCTTTCGCACCCTATCAAATTTCATGTTTTTTACTCCGCAAACTTTGTTATCTATAATCATAATCATTCTTATGTGATCTTGTTTGTGGGTTCCCTCTTAATTAATCCCTCCCTCAACAACATTTACTATTTCAACCTCTAGATAATTTTTTGTTTATTTATTGCTTTTGGTTGATCTAAAATATTCCTGCGCATATTGTTTTAAAGAATTTTTTATCTGTTTTGAACATTTTAATTTTTTTTTTTTATTTCGATAACAATTTATAAATAAAATAATTTTAAAAGATATAATCTTTTGCACGTGATTCGACAAATTTCTTACATTTTGGAACGGAGGAATTAAGTGTTTTATACTCCGTACATTAAATATAATTTTTGATATACTTTTTCAATATTTTCAACTTTTAAATTCACTTTTCATATAATTTAAATAAAAAACTACATATTAAACAACTACAATCTATTTGTCTCCAGAAAAACTCAAAACTTGACACACAATTAGTACAAGCTATCATTAGGGAAAGACACACAAAATAGATGTCAAGGACAAATCATTCCTTGAGGTAGTCTTCACATTTGCAAATTTTGAAGTGCTCAACGCTGCGACTTATATTCAATACCGAGCAATGTTTGGTAATGTTATAAAAAACTACATTCCTTTCAAAAAATATTTCTTTGTATGTATGCCTTTATTTGACTTTTTTTAAGAAAGTTTAGATCTTATTAGATTGTTGCATGTTGATCAACCACCGACCAACAGATTTTGAAAAGTGGAGCAAAAGTAAGGGTAATTGTGCTAATTTAGGCCAAATTGAAATTATTTATGGGACATGTAAGATCCGAAAGTTAAAAAGTTTTACGAGACAAAAAAAAGAAATAAACAACAAAAACGCCAACATTACCCAGGGCTCCCGCCCATTGCGGGGTAATGGGGTCGGATGTACGCAATCTAACCACTATTTTTAAAACATAAAGCGACTACTTCCATATGACCCAAGATGAGCGTCGAAAATTGCATTGACGAGCTGTTACTTCATAATTGCAAGAAATGCTGATAATTTAAGGAGTCAATTTGCTTTATTTCATCATACCCCAAAGCAAAATAATACTCCCTCCGTTCCACAAAACTCTTCCCCTTTCGTTTTTTTTGAATTCCCTAAAACACTTCCACTTTCTATTAAAAAACCACTTTTACCCTTACTTTTTCATACCCTACCTATCACATCAAACTTTTTCCCTAATAACCAAACTATCACATCTTACTTTTACCCATCACATCAAGGGCAAAAATTGGAAAGTCAACCAAAATTACACTTTCCTTATTTTTGCCAAAAGTCAAAAGTGGAAGGGTTTAAAGGAACGGAGGGAGTAGTGAATCTTTGACTCCATAGAGAAAAGACATATGGCAAGTGTTGATGCAGGTGAAATAAGATGTGATACTACTCACAGTGAAACCACAGCAAACCAAAGCCGTGTAGTTCAATACATCAATTGCTCGCAAGGCTTCTTCGTCATCAAGGCTGTATGAACGCCTCCTGTACCATTTAAAGTAGAGAAATTATCAAAAAAACAAAAAGTTGGGAAAGTGGACTGGGAAAAACTATCTTAATAATTCAATCAACTAACTCAAGTCCAATGTTCTAATGATAGGGTGGTTAGGATTTATCCCATAGATCCTCCTGCTTTTCATATATGCAAAGCTAGAGGTATCGCCATCACTTTGGGCCTTCATCAGCCTGCAAAGATCACATGTATCAGAAAACAACTTTAGGAGAACCCCAAAAGTAACAGGCAACTTCAAAACAATATGAAAAAAAGCACCTTTCCATGTTGGCAGACAAACCAAAGCTTCCATATTAACAAAAACACAAGGAGCGAGCTTAGACAAGTTTGAGATTTGTACCCCGAAAACCTTTTCGCCTAACCACTTCTTTATCCAATCACAGGTTGGACCAAATTCTTGTTTCATCACCTTCTCCGAGTCTGTGTTCTTATCTCCTTGAAGTTGGAAGTTCCCAGAATGCCTTTCCCACTCTTAATTGACATACACAGCTCAGGATATTGACTTAACAAATCTCTCTAACTACAGAAAATTTTTAAATTCCTAAGTTCCCAACAAGCACTACGTAATATTGTAACTTAAGTTTAAGTAAATTCTAAGCATAAATTGATGAATTTGGATATCTAACATAGATCAAGATCCTCTTTCCTAATATCAACAAACTCTTTTTCCTTATAGGACTTGAGCTTCTGGATTACAAGTTCATCAACATGATCAACTAAGAAGAGGACCTGCATAAAGGAGAAAAATGGCATTCAAGTTGTGGTATCAACGGGTAAGAGACCAACATAATGTGTTTTACAAATCCCATACTTCAAGTCTTCAAGGTCTTTCTCAATTAGCTTTTCCAAGAAGGGAGTGTTCATGGCAACTACTACACTGTCGTAAACAATATAAAATATTTCCTTCTGATCTGGCTTCATGTTCTCTACATATTCATCAAGGCTGATTGTATACTCCTCACCTTGAGAAGAGAAAAATCTTAGCAAACGGGCAAGACATTTGTGGCTACCGCGATGATCAAGGCAACCTATTTTAAGGTAATTGCCAAAGTTTTCCCAAAACATATCAAAGTCCTGTGCATGAGAAAGTGTGACTGGTGGAGTGAAACTTTGAAAAAATAGAAAGGCAATTGAAAAATACAAAAGTTGTAAATATACACATCACATTCCCCAAAGCACACTTTGAAACATTCACATCGAGAATTAGAACGGAGAGTTTCTTTGAAAAAACATTACGGTGTAAGGAAAAGAGCTTACATTTTTGTTATTTCTCGAGGCTATGCCTTGGATCAGTCTCCTCTTGAATGCAATAGGTGCTAGAATTAGCCCCCCCACCCCTTCCCAAACATATTGCTTGTCTGATTTTGGGCTCTTAGATGAGACTTCAATCTGTTTTCATAAATGAATAGTAATAAACTTCACCAAAAATTTAAGACAAGTTAAAGTCATAGAGAGTAGTATATTAACAAAAAAATACCCTTTCAGAATCCAACACCGAAATGCACAATTAGGTTATTGTCAGCTCTTGCATCCTTGATATCCTATTAAAGCGTAAAAGTCTCCTTAAAAGTTAGTTATGTGATAACAACAGGCCGGTGATAGTAGAACCAGCAAATGATCATGCTCAAGAGTACACCTTCAAAGCTTTCAAAAACTTTGTTGTTCCACTTTGAGCTATAGTACCAAGGCAGTCAACAATTTTCTGACAAGTCATACCAATTCCGGTGTCTCTGTATATCCACATGCGCAGTGATGACTTCCTACAGTGCAAAAGCACACAAATCAAAGTATAGTTAGAAGTGAGAGTCAAGATAACGTGCGTGTAATTATGCCCTTTTCATTATCAGTCTATATACGGATATCAAGATCAGCAGCATCCTTCAAAAGCTCGGGCTATGTAACGCCAAGAAACCAAATCACTTGCATTCTTCTATTGACACAATAATTGTTGCAATGAAAATACAAGTGTCATTTTCAAGATCGTACAATAATAAGTTTTGAGTTATTTCTATAAGAGTTCAAATACATATAGTTAATTACTTAATCAAACATGACAAATAGTATGTGCAAGTGAAAAAAGTAATGTAATTAATCTAGCATAAAATGTAAATTTTAAATTACTTCTGTCAGTCCAATGTGTACATAACTAGAAATCTAGAAGAAATTTGAATAACTCAAACTTAATATTATACATTCTTGAGAATGACACTTGTATTTTCATTGTATATATATAAATCTAAGGTGATTTTAAAAGAGTTTGGAATTCGAAGAAGAAATTTAACTCCATCTGTCCCGCCCCCAACGCACCACCCCCTCCCCGGCCCCCTCCCCCGTATTTCCTATCGCCCCCTACTGCGCCATCCCACCCCCTACCTCAGCCCAAATACACTACCACCCTCATCCAGCCCCACCCACTACCCCATTCCACACCCTCCTAGTCCCACCCCCTGCCCACACTCACCTTACCCCGTCCACACCCGCCAACCATCTGTCCCACACACCCCACCTGCCACAACCTCCCCCCACCTATCGTCCTTCCGTCACCATCCACCCATGAACCCCGTTCATCACGAGTTGCCCATATGCTACTAAAATATTACTGGAGTATTATATTGTCTCAAAAAAATCAATATTAATCTTAATTTTTGATATAAAAAATATTTTTTTAAGATAATATTTTCCTTTCTACCAAACAACCGAAAATATGCTTGGAAAATAATTACATTTAGATATTAAAGATATGTACAATTCTAAAAACAACCAATTTTTTGCATTATTCTTCCCTTCCATGTCCTTTTTTCCGCAATCCAAACATAACCCTAATAATCCCTTGATAATCAAACTACCCAAATCACACATGTGTGTGCGAGGGTGTGTGTGCATAAATACATATCACAAGTGTCGAAGCAGGTGAAATAAGATGTGACATTACTCACAGTGAAACCACTGCAAACCAAAGTCTTGTCGTACAAAACATCAATTGCTCGCAGGGCTTCTTCGTCATCAAGGCTGTTTATGGACGCCTCGTGTACCATTCAAAGTATAGAAATTATCAAAAAACAAAAAGTTGGGAAAGTGGATTGGCAAAAACTATCTTGATTATTCAACCAAACTAACTCACGTCCAATGTTCTGGTGATAGGGTGGTTAGGATTTATCCCGAAGATCCTCCTGCTTTTCATAAATGCCAAGCTAGAGGTATCACCATCACTTTGGGCCTTCATCAGCCTGCAAGGATCACATGTAAATAGAAATAGAGAATGAAAAATAATTAAATTGCAATATCATAAATAGAAATAATTAATATTACTAACGAACATTACAATACTGTGTAACAAGATAGTTCATAAATATAATCCTTCACAAAATAGACGGTTCCTAACTCCCTAATCCCCGGTAAACTCCTGACCTCGCCCCAACACAAACCCACCCCTTCCCCTCACCCCATCAATTGCACCCTTACCCTCATCCCATCAATCGCTTTATGTTTTAAACATACGGGTCAGATTGCATACATCCGACCCCCTTACCCCGCAATGGGCAGGAGCCTTGGGGTAATGTTGGTGTTTTTGTTGTTATTTGTTTCTTTTTCTGTCTCGTAAAACTTTTTAACTTTCTGATCTTACATATCCCATAAATAATTTCAATTTCGCCTAAATCAACACAATTGTCCTGGAATCTTGTGGAGACCATAATGCATACGTTGGGTTTTAGCGAAGCTTGGATCCAATTCATTATGATGTGTGTGAAATCGGTTAGATATCGGGTTCTTGTCAATGGAGCTCTAAGTGAGGTTATCTCTCCGACTCGAGGGCTGAGACAGGGGGATCCCTTGAGTCCTTATCTCTTTCTGTTATGTGCGGAAGGACTTTCACTGCTACTTAAGAAAGCGGAGGCAGAAAGAAGGATTCATGGACTTTCACCCCCCTGTTTCACATTTGTTTTTTGCAGATGATAGTCTACTCCTTTTTAAAGCATCCATGGAGGAGGCCCGAGTGGTGAAGCAATGTTTGGAGGAATATGAGTTAGCCTCGGGACAACAGGTGAACTTCTATAAGTCAACGGTCTGCTTTAGCCTTAACACTGCCCATGAAGTTAAAGAGGAAATTAGCCGCTATTTTGGCGTTACTCTGGCAGATGACTTTGGGAAGTATTTAGGTCTCCCCTCATGCATAGGCAGAAATAAAAACTTGGTCTTTTCTTTTCAAGATCCGCCATCGTACTTGTGGATGGAACAAACGTTTACTCTCAAAAGCCGGAAAGGAGATCTTATTAAAAACTGTGGCCCAAGCAATGCCACAATATGCCATGAGCGTGTTCCTCCTGCCCATTGGGGTATGCCAGAAGATTGAAAGAATTATGAACCAGTTTTGGTGGCAGAATAGTGGCAATGCTTCCTCTAATATTCATTGGTTATCATGGAGGCGTTTGACAACTCCAAAAAAGTTCGGGGGGCTTGGTTTCAAGGATATCCATGCCTTTAATATTGCCATGTTGGGCAAGCAAGGGTTGAGATTATTAACAAATCCGGATTCATTAGCAGCTAAGATTTTTAGGGCAAGATACTTTCCGAAGACGTCTTTTTTAGAGGCGAAGATTGGCCCCAACCCAAGCTTTGTTTGGAGGAGTATGTTGGAGGCCCAAAGTCTCAGTAAAGATGCAGGAAGAAAAAGAATTGGGAATGGGAGTGAGACCCTTGTTTGGAGTCATGCATGGTTATGGGATGAATCGAGCCCGTCTATCTCGACTCCCCGACCAGAATTTTGCCCTGATTTTCCAGTCTCGTTCCTCATTGACCACTCCACTAACACTTGGAACTTGGATATGTTGCAGCACTGGTTTTCTGAAGAAGATAGAGCCCAGATTCTTCAAGTCCCGATATCGCCAACGTTAACGGACCAATGGTACTGTGCAGGGCTTCTTCGTCATCAAGGCTGTTTATGGACGCCTCATGTACCATTTAAAGTATAGAAATTATCAAAAAACAAAAAGTTGGGAAAGTGGATTGGCAAAAATAGAGGTATTGCCATCATATATGCAAAGCTAGAGGTATCGCCATCACTTTGGGCCTTCATCAGCCTGCAAAGATCACATGTATCAGAAAACAACTTTAGGAAAACCACAAAAGTAACAGGCAACTTCAAAACAATATGAAAAAAAGCACCTTTCCATGTTGGCAGACAAACCAAAGTTTCCAGATTAACAAAAACACAAGGAGCGAGCTTAGACAGTTTGAGATTTGTACCCCAAAAACTTTTTCGCCTAACCACTTCTTTATCCAATCACAGGTTGGACCAAATTCTTGTTTCATCCCCTTCTCCGAGTCTGTGTTCTTATCTCCTTGAAGTTGGAAGTTCCCAGAATGCCTTTCCCACTCTTAATTGGCATACACAGCTCAGGATATTGACTTAACAAATCTCTCACTACAGAAAATTTTTAAATTCCTAAGTTCCCAACAAGTACTACGTAATATTGTAACTTAATTTTAAGTAAATTCTAAGCATAAATTGATGAATTTGAATATCTTACCTAGATCAAGATCCTCTTTTTTAATATCAACAAACTCTTTTTCCTTATAGGACTTGAGCTGCTGGACTACAAGTTCATCAGCATGATCAACTAAAAAGAGGACCTGCATAAAGGAGAAAAAATGGCATTCAAGTTGTGGTATCAACGGGTAAGAGACCAACATAATGTGTTTCACAAATCCCATACTTCAAGTCTTCAAGGTCTTTCTCAATTAGCTTTTCCAAGAAGGGAGTGTTCATGGCAACTACTACACTGTCGTAAACAATATAAAAAATTTCCTTCTCCTCACTTTGAGAAGAGAAAAATCTTAGCAAACAGGCAAGACATTTGTGGCTCTCGCGATGATCAATGCAACATATTTTAAGGTAATTGCCAAAGTTTTCCCAAAACATATCATAGTCCTGTGCATGAGAAAGTGTGACTGGTGGAGTGAAACTTTGAAAAATAGAAAGGCAATTGATCTGCAAACAAAAGTTGTAAATATACACATCACATTCCAAAAAGCACACTTTGAAAAATTCACATCCAGAATTAGAACAGAGAGTTTCTTCGAAAAAACATTACGGTGTAAGGAAAAGAGCTTACATTTTTGTTATTGCTCGAGGCTATGCCTTGGATCAGTCTCCTCTTGAATGCAATAGGTGCTAGAATAAGCCCCCCCCCCACCTTCGCAAACATATTGTTTGTCTGATTTTGGGCTCTTAGTTGAGACTTCAACCTGTTTTCATAAATGAATAGTAATAAACTTCACCAAAAATTTAAGACAAGTTAAAGTCATAGAGAGTAGTATATTAACAAAAAAATACCCTTTCAGAAACAAGGAAAGCTGAATAGAAGCCAACGCCGAAATGCACAATTAGGTTACTGTCAGCTCTTGCATCCTTGATATCCTATTTAAGAGAAAAAGTCTCCTTAAAAGTTAGTTATGTGATAACGACAGGCAGTCAACAATTTGTTGACTATCACAGGCCGGTGATAGTAGAACCAGCAAATGATCATGCTCAAGAGAACAGCTTCAAAGCTTTCAAAAACTTTGTTGTTCCACTTTGAGATATAGTACCAAGGCAGTCAACAATTTCCTGACAAGTCATACCAATTCCGGTGTCTCTGTATATCCGCATACGCAGTGATGACTTCCGACAGTGCAAAAGCACACAAATCAGCAGCATCCTCCAAAGCAACCTGCCAACGAGTGAAAATATTGAAAACTTAAATGCTTAAATGACAAAGTCATGCGTGGAAGAGGTAAGAATAAATGATTTTGGTCAAGAGATGAGGAGTGGGGTTTGGTGCATCTTCTTATGGAGTTAAGCACAGATCCTAAGTGGAAAGCAGACGGGAACTTCAAGAATGGATACCTGCAAAAACTAGAAAAATTGATGAATGAAAAATTTCCAGGGTGTGGATTGACATCGACTCAAATTGAATCCAAGGTGAAACAATTCAGGGAAAAGCATAATGTGATAATGGTGATGTTTGGCACTTCAGGCTTCTCTTGGGATGACACAAACAAGATGATAAAGTGCGAAAGACAATCCTATGATGAATTTCTCAAAGTAAGAATTTCACTTTTGCTTTTAGTATATGTTTATTTGGGTTTTCATTTTTTTCATTAATAGATTGTAGTTTACACTCATACTGATGAGTTCTTTTTTTAAAATGCTCATATCCTTCAAGCTTCAAATGCTAATTGCACTACATACTTGTTGCTAGAGAATGTTAAGTGATGTGCTCATGTTTTCATAATGCCCCTACTATATATGTTCTAAAAAATGGAAGGGAATGTTCTTTTCCTAAGAACATATGGATTGAGTCTGATTAATGATTAGGTTCAATTGAGCACACATTATCATACATATGAATATTTCTTTAAGCGTACATCACATTCCAAAAAAATCAAGCATCTTTCCTCAATTCTTTTGTTTTTTTCTATCTTTTAAAGTTATTCCTCTTATTCTTACTAAAAATTTAAGAATGCAAAGGGATTGTGGGGAATTTCTTTTCCCTTTCTTGATGATCTAGATAAGGTTTCTGGAGCAGATAGAGCTAATGGAGGTGCATGTGAAGATTATGTGGAAGCTGTGGAGACCCTTCAAACTGATAATGAAGCTGCTGGCATTAACAACGATGTATTTGGAGAGGACAAAGGTAACGACAAGTCCTTTACCGAACCATCACCGCACCGCATACAGGGAAAAAACCAAGAAAAGAACTATGCAAAGGGCAAAGCCAAAATGAAAAATCCAGAGGTTGAGTTGAACTCATCAATTATCAACGTTTCTTCTAATATTTCATCTTTTTTAGGTGGCATGACCACTCATTTCTCTACAATTGCGAGTGCTTTCTCTACAACTCAAGAACATGAGCTAGCCATAATGGCTCGTGAAGAAGAAAGTGAGGCTAAAAAAGGACATTGAAGCTTAAAAAAGAAGGCTTATTAATTATTGTAATCATTGTACATGGCTTTGTGCGAATGAGCTTTCTAATTTGTATGATATATTACTAATATATTATTATTACTAATACATTATTACTAAAATTTAACAATGCCTATTTATTTTTGAAAATTAAAACTGAATATACATAAAAATTAAAAAAATGAATATTTAAATGCAAGAGATACGTATCAAAACTTAGTATGTATTTCACAAACTAAAAAAATGAACGACAACAAACGAGTATTTTGAATCTTTGTGTTATGTTCATACACAAACTAAAACTCAAATAAAAGTATAATTTACACATAATAGAACTTGAACCAAATTTTTTTTAAAAAATATTTTTTTAGTGAAAGAATATAAAAATATTGCTTCGGGATATCATTTTTTCATAATATTTTACGGAGTAATATATATAATCGGTTCGGGATTTTCGGTATGGGACGTCACCTCGTACCGTTCCAAAATACTTTTCTCAGTATTATTTTTGATTTGGTATTTTTCATATTCTCAATTTTTTTGGTAAATTTCGATGTCGGTTTGGTACTTACTCACCCATAGGCGTCATTGTTAAAATTAAATAGTGCATATACACTAGACCATAAATCATTCGAGTTTACCAGCCACATTTTTTTAGAACTAAGAGTAGGTAAATATGCCTAATTAATTATAAATATATAATTGTTTGATTTGCAATTTTTTCAAAGATCCGGTATGTTTTTAGTTTAAAATTTGCTAAGTTCGTTAAGCAAACCGTAGACACTACCGTGCTACCTTCAAAAGCAAGAAGTTTTATCGCTTGTGATGTTGGGACCCATAAGATGGGTCTAGCTGTGTGCCGGCTTCTCCCTACTGGGTACATTGTTCAGTATGCTTACCCCAATAAAGTAGTACACTTGAGATTAGTATGCTTACCCCAATGGTTGAACAATGTACCGAGTAGGGAGCAGCCGGCACCCAGCTAGACCTATCTTATGGGTCCCAAGATCACAAGCGATAAAACTTCTTGCTTCTAAAGGTAGCACGGTAGTGTCTACGGTTTGCTTAACGAACTTAGCAAATCTTAAACTAAAAACGTAATGGATCTCTAAAAAATTGAAAATCAAACAATCAGATATTCATAATTAATTAGGCATGTTTACCTACTCTTAATTCTAAAAAAATGAGGTACGTCAACTTGAATGATTTATAGTCGAGTGTAGATGAACTGTTTAATTCTAACAATGGCGCCTACGGGTGAGTAAGTACCGAAGTGACACTGAAATTTCCCAAAAAAATGAGAATACCGAACCAAAAAAAATAACGAGGAGTATTTGAGAATGGTACGAGGCATTGTCCCATATAAAAAATTCCGAACCAATCATATATTCTACTCCTAAAATATTATTAAAAAATAATACCTCAAAGTAATATTCTTAAATTCCTTCACTAAGTAATAATTTTTTTAAAAAAATTGGTTCAAGTTCTATTATGTGTAAACTAAACTTTTTGAGTTTTTAGTTTTTGTGTATGAACATAAAAATATTCACAGAGATTCAAAATACTTGTTTGTTTTCGTTCATTTTTTTAACTTGTGAAATATTAACCAAGTTTCGATAGGCATCTCTTGCATTAAAATATTCATTTTTTTATTTTAAAATGTATATTTACTTTTAATTTTCAAAAATAAATAGGCATTATGAAATTTTAGTAATAATGTATTAATAATAATAATATATTACTAATATATATCTTACAAATTAGAAAGCTCATCCACCAAAGTTGTGTACCTTGATTACAATAATTAATGCACTAAAGATATAACAAAGTTGTGCTCATGTGTACAACAATTATAGTAATTAATGTACAACGATGTTGTAAAAAGACATTGCAAGTGTCGATGCAAGTGAAATAAGATGTGATATTACTCACAATGTAACCACTGCAAACCAAAGCCGTGTCGTACAAAAGATCAATTGCTCGCACAGCTTCTTCGTCATTGGGGCTGTTTTTGGACGCCTCGTGTACCATGTAAAGTAGAGACATTTACCAAAAAACAAAAAGTTGGGAAAGTGGATTGGCAAAAACTATCTTAATAAATCAACCAAACTAACTCACGTCCAATGTTCTGATGATAGGGTGGTTAGGATTTATGCCAAAGATCCTCCTGCTTTTCATAAATGCCAAGCTAGAGGTATTGCCAGCACTTTGGGCCTTCGTCAGCCTGCAACAATCACATCAATCACGTGTATCAGAAAATAACTTCAAAACAATATGAAAAAAAAAACATCTTTCCATGTTGCAAACAAACCAAACTTTCCAGTTAGTAGAACACTAGGAGACGAGCTTAGACGGTTTGAGATTTGTACCCCGGAAACTTTTTTGCCTAACCGCTTATTTATCCAATCACAGGTTGGACCAAAATCTTGTTTCATCCCCTTCTCCGAGTCTTCGTTCTTATCTTCTTGATGCTGGAAGTTCCCAGATGTCAAAAGCAGAGATTAGATTCCTCAACAGCCATAATATTATCACAAGGCACACATTTTATCCCATCTCTTTGTATGCCTTTCCCACTCTTAATTGACATTCACAACTGAGGATATTGACTTAACAAATCTCTCACTACAAAAAAAAATTAGATCCCTAAGTTCCCAACAACTACTACGTAATATTGTGACTTAATTTTAAGTAAATTCTAAACATAAATAGTTGGATTTGGATAACTAACCAAGATGCAGATCCTCTTTCCTAATATCAACTAACTCTTTTTCCTTATAGCACTTGAGCAGCTGGATTGCAAGTTCATCAACAAATTAACTAAGAAGAGGACCTGCATAAACGAGAAGAAATGGCATTCAAGACGTGGTATCAAAGTGTAAGAGACCAACTTAATTTGTTTCACAAATCCCACACTTCAATGTCTTTCTCAATTAGCTTTTCCAAAAAGGGAGTGTTCTTTGCAATTAATACACTCTCAGAAACAATACAAAATATTTCCTGGCTTCATGTTCTCAACATATTCATCAAGGACTGTATATTCCTCACTTTGAGAAGATAAAAATCTCAGCAAAGGGGCAAGGCGTTTTTGTTCTCGTGATCATCAATGCAACCTATTTTTAGGTACTTGCCAAAGTTTTCCCAAAACGTATCATAGCAATTCAATGAAGTATTCCACACAAATCAATCATGATAACAATTATGAACATAATTTCAAACATATTTGCATGTATCATAGCAATTCAATGAAGTATTCCACACAAATCAATCACGATAACAATTATGAACATAATTTCAAACATATTTGCATGTATCATAGCAATTCAATGAAGTATTCCACACAAATCAATCACGATAACAATTATGAACATAATTCCAAACATATTTGCATGTTCTAGAGTTAGATGTCCACGTACTCACCTCGGTTCTTTTGTAGTATTCCTATGAACGTCACCGGAAGACTATCGCCAGGAAAACGTCTCCGCTGTCCAAGGCTGTCACCGATGCCCGATGCCTCCTCGGAACACCCAACGCCATCCGGGCATAACCGCCGCTGCCCAGACCTGCCCGAACCCAATCGATCAGTACCCCAATGTATCCAGTCGCTGGAAGTCGTTCGCCGGAGCACCTTTGTCGTGCACCAGGTAAACTCGCCGCCCGGGCTTCGCTGGCGTCTGACATCACCGCTGTTGCTAGGACCTGCCGGCTGCTCCCAGACGCCGCTGCCAGTTTCCGACGTTGTTAGGAGGATGTGCCGCCGTCGATTTCCAGTTGGAGAGGAGCCGCACCATGCTCCTAGTAGCCGGAGAGGAGAGGGTGGCTGCGCTTTCTCGTCCTATCATCGTCCGTCAAAATCGGCGTCGTCGCCTGACCGTTGCTAGGGTCGCCGTCGATGGTTGGTGGAGAAGACCGGAGCACGTCAATTTGCCTTGGTCGCCGTCACCCGATGGAAGAAGACTGCAGACCAGTTGTTGCCGTTTGGGAGAGACGAAGACAGTGTTACGGCGGCTAGGGCGAAAAACAATTTAAATACTCCGTATTTACTAGGGTTTTGCACTCCTAATTTAATTTAATGTGTCTGGGTAAGAACACACTTTTCGAGCTAAATTGTTTCGAATCGAGATCCGTTCACTTCTTTGGATTCGATTAGTTGATTCCTACCCAATGATTTAACTTTTATAATTAATCAAAAAGTATTTGTAAGTCCCACCTGATTCGTCCTAATTCTTTTGATTAATTAGTACCGGTCAGTCTCTTAGTTTAAATCTTTACAAATATAATCAGATTAGTTTCGATATAGTGAGACGATTAGAATCTCCAATGTAATATTTTTTATTCTTTTTAAAGAATAAATAATTCTTATTTATTCAATTATCGATTAACTTCAATTCAAAATCATCACACCCGTTCTAACAATCTCGTCTCCGTCTGCCTCTAGGATCACGTCACATCATTCTTTCTATTAATTTGCGTGTAACAAATAAAACACACTACACACTAAGCATTAAAGCTGAATAAGCATATTTAATGCGTTGAACATCCATATAAATTGAAACTCAATTCATAATCAAATCATTTGACATCATGCACATAATGTTCAGTTCAGAAATTCAATAATCAATATTCAATATTTATCATTTAATATTCAACATTCAAAATTCATATTCGACATTCAACAATATCCTTAAACTATTTTTAGTCTAAGACCAATCTCTTTAATATTTACCAATTCTTAAACGAATTCTAGTTTAAAATTCTTAAACTATATTTTAGTTTAAAGGTACTCCTAACTAACCCTTAGGCTAAGCCTAGTTTAAGATACAAATTTTCAAAAGAGGTGTTCAAAATCTTAAACTTACATTTGCTTAAGGTCTTCCAGAAACCAAACAGCGGAATGCTCACTGTCGGGTTGGGTGGTATCCCCAAACGAGTGATCCTCAAGTTTGGGTTGTAGATCACGTACATACGTTTTAACCTAGACCACCGAATATTTATAATTATACCCGCAAGGCCTATTTCTAACATATTTTAGAAGTCTTCTAGATATTCTTGGAACCCAACGCCAACCTAGGCATATCTTAAAGTTCTTCTAGATATCCTTATAGTCCAAATCATTTCATAACAATAAATGTATTCATTTTAAATCATAGTTAAATCATCAATAATCATTTAATCAGTGGGTTCATCTAATCATAATCATCATAATAATCATTTATCATAATCATCAATCAACATAACATCCAATAGTAATTAGTGGCCTAGCTTCGAGTCTTAACACTATAGCTTACCGTCATGCATCACGTAAGGTCCTTTTAGTTGTCAAAACATCATTTTTATCCCCAGGTGATCAATCTAGTATGGTGGATCGATCCACCATGCTTTTTTATCATTAGTCATCTTCTTCAACCTTCGGATCCAATTTCGAAAATACTATTTTTAGTCATCGAACTTCAATTAAACCATAGAGAAATGGTCTCTAAAGTTCATAGATCATTTTGGTATCATCAATTCATAGTTTTAACAACTATTTCAAGGTTTATGATTCTTAGTTCTTCAAGCATATCAAACACAAAACTCAACCAAATGATTATTTATGGACGTAGAAACGATCTATATGAACATTCTAGTCACTAGATATGTCTACAGACTTACCTCGAAGCTTAACGATAATTTCGGAGATTAAACAGCAAAACTTCCAGCAAACACTATAGCTTCCTCCGGTCACCTCCAGCTCTCTGGACATCACCACTCTACTCTCCACACTATTAGAAACGAAATGGAAGAAGAAATATGAAGAATGGTGGAGAAATGAGAAGATTAGGTTCTTCTTTTATAAGAAGGAAGAGGAGGAAGAAGACAGATATTGCGTAGGATTTGCGTGGGAATTTTCAATTCACGATCTTCATTCGAAAGAGGTGCGATTTTAGGAGATTCAGCACGTTACTTCTCTGATTGGGACTAATTTAGTCCCAGCCGGGGTACACTTTTTGGTCCAACTTTCTCCGAATTGAATTCAGTATGCACCGTTGCGATCGAATAGTTAAACTCTATCCAACGATATAATTTATTGGTAATACTTTTTCTGACATCATAATTTTGGGTGTTTGACTTTGACAGAGTCAAAATTGAGTTGTTTGACCTTTACTCAAAAAGGTTCTCACATTAGTTCATATTATTTATTGTCATGATTTGTTTCAATAATTCTTTTCAAAGTTCACATTATAAACAAATTTTTCATTCATTCTTAATTTAGGTATGTACTCAAGTTCCCAATTAGGATCATATAATAAGTCAACATATTTGGATTTATCTTTATGAGATTTATCTAGATTTTGATTTTAGATATCAAAATACGGAGTATATTTTATTTCGGCCGAAAACCTAATAGTAATGAATAATTATTCATTAAAAATTTTAGGGTATGTTTTGGGGCATTACAGAATCACAGCCTCCAATTTGGGTGATGCAAATGGTGAAATCTAGGCCATACAATGGTATTCTGATTATATTGTTTGAATATAAATTTGAAAATATCTGACATAAAAATTTAAGTATAACAGTTACTATTTTTAATATTTTAGAACAAGTTTCGATTACAACATTTTATAATATTAGCAATGCTTTATTAAATGAGGAATCTGGTGAAGTTAAAGCTTTTAGAGAAAAATAAGTACAATTATACTTTTTTTTGTTAAATATGACAAATATATTACTTTTATTATTTGGAGTATCTGGTTACTTTGTTTACATAGACTTTACCTCCTCCCCTTATATGTATAAATACCCCGACATATGATGAATAAAATGCTTAGTTTACAACATTTTAAAGTTTATAATTTTTTAAAATATAATTTTATACTTTAAGTGTTTTGAAATTTTAATCATGCAGATTGATGCCAAGTGATGGAGATAATTTAACCCAGAATTGTAGCATTTTGTTAACCAAAAAAACTTTTGTACCTTAAAATAATAAAATCTCTATATTCTATTATATATCATTTTCTATCATTCAACAATGATCTTAATTTAATAACGTAAATATGACTCGTGTAACGCACGAGGGTGATACTAGTTATTTAAAAATGATTAGTAAAAAGGCTCCATTCGTCAATAAAAAATAAATGTGTACCCAATTGAGCGAGCCCTCATTTACGTTGACATGGTCATCAAAATAGCCCGGAAATGGGAAGTCTCAGTGGGAACACCCCCCATGCGGGATGCAGAAGGGAGGTGAAGGTGATGTCGTTCTTCCTCATTAGAGCACTGGGTATACATGTCACGCCGACCGGCGTTATGCCGGTTTTCACGCCCCGAGGGTGTTAAACACCGCCCCCCTGCGGCGTTACCCGGGCGTGACCAGGCATGCGTCAAACAAATGACGTAGCGTCATTCGTCTCCCCCTCCCCCCTAACGGCTATTTGAGCCGTTGCACCCCCAAATTCAAAAAAAAAAAATTATTATAAATTCAAACCCCCCTCCCAATGTCTGACATCATCTCCATCTTCAATCTCTTTTTCTTCCCAATCTTTAAATTTCAAAATTCAAACCCCCCCCCTCTAAATTTTCAACATGAATCCTTCCGGCTCCGGCTTCTTTCCCGACATTCTCGCGCTAAGCGACGCCGCGATGTGGTATTACCAAGAGTTGGGCGATCGACCGCCGATGTACGAGACGCAACAATCGAGATACGCCGACCGAGATTCGGTTCCGGAGACTCAACCAAAACCGTCTGGGTCGAAAAAAAGTACACGCCGGAAAAGCCACAAAGCCAAAAGCACGTTGACCACGGTCAATCCAAAAGTGGACGCAGAAAGAGGAGTGCATATTGGCGTCGGCTTGGGTTGACGTCTCCGAGCATCCTATCATTGGTAAAAAATTTAATTTATTTTTTCTAATATATTTATGTTTTTATTTATATATATTATATTTAATGGTGTCTAAAAAAATTGTGTAATACGGAGTACATTTTTAAAGGTTCGGAGCAAACGAAGGATGCGATGTGGGATCGTATCAAGGAGAAGTTCTTCTTGGCGATGAAGAAGGACGGCTCCTACCGAACCCGGGACCAACTCACTTCGAAATGGAGCCACATCAACCGTAAAGTCCGAAAGTTTATCAGAGTTTACGAGAAATGCTCCCGATCCCGAAGGAGCATGACGAACGACGCCAATGTTCTTCGGCTTGCCACGGCCTGGTATCAAGACAACGGGCACTAAGGCAAGGTGCCCATTGATCTTTGGAGGATTTTGAGTCGTTCCCCGAAGTGGCAACAACTCAACAATCCCGACGGCGGCTCGTTCCAGAAAAGATCCACCGTCGACGCCGAGGTTGAGGTCGACGAGACTATCGGTTCGATCGATCAAATTCCTTCCTTCAACGTTGTGGATTCCGATGATGATGACCCCATTCCACGGCCGATCGGAAGAAAGAAGGCAAAATCCATTGCCTCTGGTTCGGGAGGGTCCGCCTCTGGTTCCGATGATGATGACGGCCGGGCAATGGTTGAACAACTTCGGGCGTTCAATCTCCAAGAACAAGAGAGGTTGAAGCTAAAGGAGAAGGAGTTGAAGCTAAAGGAGCAGGAGGCCGAGATGAAAGTCATGCAAACCGCCCCGGGACGTTGTCGGAGATTGGACTAATGATCTACGAGCAACGAATAAGAGAGATCAAGGAGAAATATAATTTACCTTAGTTTTTTTATTAATGTATCTTTTTTTAAATTATTGTCGTTTTTTTAATTAGTGTATTTTTCTATTATTTGTGTTTCAATTTAATTAAATAATAAATTAATTACATTTTATTAATTTAATTTTAGAAGATGTATATTTAAAAAAGTAAAAAATGAAGGTTTGAAGCCCCAGGGCTTCAAACCCATTTCCAGTGAATTTTGGGTGTAAGTTAAAGCTGACGTGGCAGAGAGTGAAGGTTTGAAGCCCCGGGGCTTCAAACGTATTTCCAGTGCCCTTAGGCGAGATGTGATAGGATAAGTTGCTGAAAAAGGTGCTTTCGTTTGACACTTTAGTGCCATTAAAGTTTTTTGTCATTTTTTTCATTTTCTATTAATACGCTTCTCACTTCAAATTGATTTCGTTTGGTTCGATCAAACCATCCCTATAATTATTTCGTAAATAAATTGAACGGAGTGTCCATGTCTGTCAATGGGGTGAGTTCGGGCAGATGTATAATGTCTATACTTGTATCCTTTTTTAAAAATATTGATCGTGACCATACCCATTTACCCGATAGATTTTGAAGTTTAATCATAGATTTAGGGGCTGTTTGGCAACTTCTGAATTGGTAAATGCTGAACCAGTAAGAGGTCCGAACCATTAAGTGCTGAACCAGTAAGAGGTCTGAACCATTAAGAGCTAGTATATTGCTTAACTATTCAAAGGCAAATGTCTGATCAATTCAGATAAGAGGTCTTAACCATTCAGACTCTGTATAATACTTAACCATTCAGAGGCAAATCTTTTAACCATTCAGACATCTGAACCATTAAGAGGCTGAAACAAACAGTCTGAACCATTAAGTGCTGAACCATTCAGACATCTGAACCATTAAGAGGCTGAAACAAACAGCCCCTTAAACTTATTGGATCTCGGTATTGGGTTTTGTATACCTGTGATAAAAGTTGACATTTTTAATTTTTCTATAATTGAAAAAAATTAGTGAAAATACTATGAATGAAAATACATCTTAATCGAGTACATATAAAAATAGCACTATACGTTACCACAAAATTTAGTCATCTTTATAAAAAACTTCAATAAAAATCTTAGATTCATAATCAGCTTTTTTGTTACATTCACTCATATTGCAAGAATGTTATTTATAACATTACAACTAATTGTTTAATTCTATAGTATTTATTTCATACTACTGAATAAACTAACGTGTACATACTTCTAATGTATTGAAATTAATTCAAAAAAATTGGAAGCACAAAGTATTCATTTAACCTGCATGGGTTTTAAACAGATTGAAAACTGACATACTCGGGTATTTTTTATACTCAACCATTTCAACCCCTATCCGGGTCGACCCATTGAGTGTCGTCCAAGATATACTCATATACTACCTATCGCTTTTCTTCTTCTTCTTTACCAGCTCTTCAACCAGAGGTCTCACCGATCTGCAGATTCATCACCGATATTACTATACGTATGTCGGTAAGTATCTCTCTTTCAAATATGTCTGCATAATTGATCGAACATGTATTTAATGCGTGTGAATTGCGGAGCAGATCTTCGAGTACAACGGGAGTGCCCTAGTGGCGATGGTGGGGAAGAACTGCTTCGCCATCGCGAGTGACCGCCGGCTCGGTGTACAGCTGCAGACCATCGCCACTGATTTCCAGAGGATTTACAGAATTCACGGAAAGCTGTTCATTGGCCTCTCCGGCTTGGCCACAGATGCCCAAACCTTGTGCGTCCAATTTCTAATTCCATTTGTAGTTTCGGATGATTGGTTTTTACGTAGCATTTTATGTTTTTTTTTTCAAAAGTAATTGAAGGTGAATTAGGTGAAAATCGTTCTGTTTTGTTCTTAATGATCTATTAATTTCCCAGGTAAGGATCAAACAAAGGTGAAAACTTTGTAATTCAGTGGAAGTTTGAAAGTCTCCGTACTCTATTTTAGTTTTTCTTTTTCAAATTTGAATGGTAAAGGCTATAGGTTATCTGCATAAGAATACAAGGCAGATAGAGGAGAGTCCCCAATAAGCAATTTGATCCCTGTTAGACTGTTAAAATTAGCGCTGAAATTTGATTGTACCTTGTTATTAATATGCATACTATGATCATTTTAAATTTTTAAAAGATAGTATATAGGTGAATGATATGCATCTGTCTCTATAGGTATCAACGTCTTGTGTTCCGTCACAAGTTATACGAGCTCAGAGAAGAGAGAGATATGAAGCCTGAGACTTTTGCCAGCCTTGTATCTGCCATTCTATATGAGAAAAGGTATTGAGCTATCTGCTATTATATTGTGCAACTTATATGATCAAAATGTGTCAGCTTTGCTGTGTTCTGTTAGTCATATGTGAATGTGGTATCACATGTTTGCAACTTTGTAATTGCTAATTTAGTACTGAGTATATGTTTTATCGTCACAAGATTTACTTTTAAAAAGTGTAATTTAATACTGCTGAGCAGTATGTTTGGCCTTAAATAATTTTCCCATTTTCTTTTTTCATCCATCCCAAAATTAGTTCTCATTTTTGTTCAAGAAAACATTATGTGGTTCATAGCTCTTATTCTTTCTCTTTTCCCCAAATAAGCACACCAACTAAATAGTGTTCTAGTTCTGATTATGATTCTTTGTGTGCGGTTCAAGTAAATTTTTATTTAGGTACATAAGAGTTATCATCAAACACCTTTCCCCAACATAATATATAAATAATATAAAATGTTTTCTGGATTTTAGCTATTTTCTAGTCCAAGATAATGCAATCTATGGTTTTATTGGAACTTGCAAGTAACTGCCCAATATAAAAAAATGCTTGCTTTTTTTTTGGCCAAAAATGTCCGATTTTGATTTGAGAACTCACCCATGGCTCTCACAAATGGATGAATGTCTTTGAAGTATTTCTTAGCATTTGCATTGCTTAGCTATTTTTGGGACAATTTATGATTCACTTCTTTGATTCATCATGTTAATCCTTAGCCTGCACTTTTAAGGTGAATGTCACACATTACTTAGCTTCTGATTTATCTTGGGATAGTTTTACCAATCATGATTGATGATTTTAGATTTAAATCGTTTCTCTGATTTAGATTTGGTCCATACTTCTGCCAACCTGTAATTGCTGGTTTAGGAGATGATGACAAGCCTTTTATTTGCACAATGGATTCAATTGGAGCAAAGTACGTTCTGAATCTCCTTTCATTTTGATCTCATGCATTGTACTCTGAATCTCAATCTCCTATAGTTTTTTTATCTCTTGAGCCCTTAGCACTGTCTAAATCTTCTTTCATTTTAATCTCCCGAGTCCTTAGCATTGTAATTTTTTTATGCATCATAAAGCTTTCAATTAAATTACTTGTCGGAAATATTCTCTCCTCTTTTTATGTAAACATTTTACTCTTAATTCAATTCTCTCCTCATTGGCACACAAGACATTATCTTGTAATGTCTCTGTTGTGAATGACATCATACTTGCATGTCTGAGGATAAACACCTGAAACTTAGTTATTGTTTAGCTTTGACACACCTTGGCTAAAACTTGTTTATGTTTTATGATTTGTTGGGTTGGAGATCCAAGTCCTTCAGGAAAAAAAGGAGCCAAAGTGTGACATTTCACAGAATAGTTGGGCGTCAATCACAGAATTTGTGTTTTGCTTTCAAGTCACATCCTAGTTTACTCTAATGATGATGAATTATTTGATGGGCTTGTGAAAGCAAGACTACTGCTCATAGAGTATTTTTAGGTGTGCATCAGCATGCAAGACATTTTATTACTGTATTATTATTATTTCTAAGTGGGGGTCCTGTGATGTTCTTTGTTTTCGCCTGTTTAGCAACCAAAATTCCAATTTTTTTGGTGTATGGTGTGAGCTAGTAATTGATTCTTGAGACATGAAATTTGCAAATAAAGATATAAACACGGTAAGCAGTCATGTGAATGCCATGCAGGGAGCTTGCCAAAGATTTTGTTGTTGCTGGGACTGCTTCAGAATCACTATATGGAGCCTGTGAGGCCATGTTCAAGTCTGATATGGTTTGTTTCTGTCCACTCTGTGTCATTTTTACCATGATAATAAGCAATCAAGTTAAGATTCTTTTATGCCAATCTCTGTCATTGAACTTCATACAACCGATAGTCCGACACAGCAATTCATATTCTCTTGTTTTAGTCAATTATAACCAACTAATTTTGAAAGCATTTATATTATCTTGTTAGGAACCCGAAGAACTATTCGAGACAATCTCTCAAGCACTCATAGCATCAGTGGACCGGGACTGCTTGAGTGGTTGGGGTGGACATGTTTATGTCGTGTAAGTTTCCAGTCTCTCTCTCTCTTTCACTCTCTCTCTATGCCAAACTGTGTAGCAGTTTGTTCTCTATTTTTCTTCAATACTGCATCTAGTAAGCTTGACACCTTCCCCTCCACCATGCATGCATCTTTTGAACTCAAATACGTCTGTTGGTATTCTCTTTGCAGAACGCCGACTGAAGTGACAGAGAAAATCTTGAAGGGAAGAATGGACTGACCATTTCGTATGAAGCCGGGATATCTATATCTTATTACATACATTTCCACCCTTTTCCCCAGTGCGGCTTCCGTACCAGTTTTCTACTACCAACCATTCAAGTTCTCTGTTTCTGATGTTTGAATGAACCCCTGGCATCAATGTCTATTTACAACGTTATTTCTTTTTCGAAAGTGTATTTTACCATTTTCCCTATTTTGATTGTTAACGATTTTAGAAATGTTGGCAAGAGACGTTTAAAGACTGCGTAGTTGCCTCAAACTCCGTATTGTTTATGAAATATTCGTATTTGTAACCTATTAGATCTACACTTTCAAAGACTTTTGACGTGTTTGATTTTAATGGGGCTTTGATGGCTAATTTTTAGGTGCCCAAAAAATTACATGTACTCTTTTTACATACATGAAATGATTGATATGATTTATAAACCTAAATACTCCGTAATTCTTATTGTTTTGGCTTATCATGTGTAAAATTTTAAACTACATATTTAAAAATTACTCCGTATATTAGAAGCTCTATAAAATAAGTATGTTAACTTATAAAATGAATAATAAAAATTGGTAAATAGAGTAATTAGAGTTTGACCATATGAATAATATTTGGAAAGAAAATTTTAAAATGAAAGAGTACCATTTTTATCAATTTATTTAAAGTTTATTTTTATTAATTTAATGAGTTGATGAAGCTTGTATGAATCTCTTGAATCTGAGGTTAATCATTTGACCAAGGGCTGTGGTAATGGTCTTAATGCCCGCTGCGTTATTTCGCATTTTGATGCCAAGCGGCGTTAAACACCGCCTCATCCCTCGTTAACCGGGTGTCATTAACCCTGCGTCAAATGTTTGACGCGCGTTGGAGCGCAAAAATAACCGTTGAATCCCCCCTCCCTAACGGCTATAATGCCGTTGGGCTAAAAAAATTCATCTCCTCCATCTATAAATTCAATCTATATTTTTAAAAATCAACACACAGCACAAATAAAAATATCTCTCTCTTCTTTTTCTAAAAAAATTATTCAAGCATTTGTTTTTATTTTTAACATGAATCTCTTCAGTTTTAACGTTCCTTCGTCCGGTCTCGGCCTAACGAGGAAGCGATGTGGATTTTCCAGTCATACGCTGGTAATCTGTCGATGTATGATATGCAAACCTCGGTAAATCTCCAGGACCCGGAGTCCGTTCCGGAGACTCAACCGTAATCAAGTGCACCAACCTCGGTAAATCTCCAGGACCCGGAGTCCGTTCCACAAATCGAAGGGCGACAGGTACCAGTTTGAAGTCTCGAGACTTCAAACTCATTTCTAGTGAAACTGTTAAGTAAGTTAAAGCAGACGCGACAGGGAAAAGTTTTTAAGTCCCCGTTTGAAGCCCCAGAGTTTCAGGGACATTACCAGTGCTGTAATGTTGCATTACATCACTTCACAAATTTGATCAAAAATCACTAGCTTTGATTTTCAAAAGCCATCAAAAGTTTAAAGTTGAAAGCAAGATGGCAATTTGCAAGTAGGGGTGGACACGGTACAGTACCGGTACCGGAAACGGTACCGCCGGTGGCGGTACCGTTACCGTCGGCCGGTACGGTCCACCGGTTCCGGGAACCGGTACCGGTACCGCCCAATCCGGTACCGGTTCCGGTGCCCATTTTTCGGTACCGGCACCGGCGGTTCCGGTACCGTTATTATTATTATTATTTTTTTATTTCATTCTTTCCTTTATCAATTTCATTTTTAAATTTTTTTATTTCATCATTTCCTTTAACAATTACACATTTACAATTTTACATTTTAAAAATATAATAAAAAAGCAAAAAAAAAAACAAAATTAGGGGTGGCCGAAACGGTACCGGAAACGGTACCGGAACCGGCGGTACCGGTTCCGGTACCGGCCGGTCCGGTACCGGTACCAAGGGGTGGCGGTACCGGAACCGGCGATTCCGGAACCGGAACCGTCCCGGAACCGTACCGTGTCCACCTCTATTTGCAAGTGGATTGTTTTTTTTATCTCCAAATGATTTCCTAAATTAATGGTTTACAATTTGCAAAGGAGTACATAAAATTGTGGATGGAAACACGACACATCTTAGAGGCAATACGCACCCATATTGTGATGGCCATTTTGTACGTCCAAGACTCCAAGTCACTACATTCTCTAGTACGGAGTATATGTAAATCCTCACTCCGGCGGCGGCGGCGGGAATCCGACGGTTATGAAAATCTTTTTGCAGCCACGTACGGCGGAGCTCTGAGATTCCCCTCGCAGCTGCGCGCCAGCCACATCCGTACAAATCTTATCTCCTTCATCTTCCTTTCAATAACCGGCTAAAATGGCTGCCGCCTCTGTTCCCTGGCTTCAATTTCCGGCTCAATCATTTCACTCCAATTCCACCATTTCTTCCGCCAGATTCAAACCTTTATCCATTTCATCATCTCCCATATTTTCCGGCACGTCTCTCTCTCTCTCTCTCTCTCTCTCTCTCTCGTTCTCTAACGGAGCGTCATTAGAGTTGGAGTTTTATTGACTCCAGGCTTTAATTTTGCAGGGAATCCGGGGAGGTATTGTGTAATTAGGTGTACTTCATGGAATGAATGGAAGCAGGGTAGCTCTTCCACTGAGGCGAGGAAGGTCGAGAAGGTTCCGGAAGAAAAGCGGAGAGAAGAAAAGAGGAGGGCTGAACTCTATGCTCGAATTGCTTCCGGGGAGTTCACTGCTGAGCAATCTGGGTATGTAAGTTCTAGGCCTTTGAAGTTTGAATTGATCGCTGGCTTAAAGGGTTAGATAAGTATGGGATTCCTGAAAGATTTTACCTTGTCATGACCTAAATTTGTGTGTTGTTTTTACTGAAGTAAATGAAAATATACTGATTTTCTTCGTTGTTATGAATTCAGTTTGCTTTTTGTTATATGGAACCAGGATTTCATCAATCCTTATCAATGGGCTGGCAAGATTGGGTGTCCCTAGGGCATTTCTTGAATATCTGTTTAAGCTATTTGGTGGCCGTGAAGGGTATCCTCGGATTCCAGAGGCAAAAGGATCCATTAAGGCCATTAGGAGTGAGGCTTTTTTCATCCCACTTTATGGGCTTTACAGAACATATGGTGGGATATTCAGACTGACAATTGGTCCCAAGGTTTTTTTTGTTAATTTTTATTTTTTGCTCGTATCCTTATCTCCAATACCTGAGAGTGGTGGTTTACATTCTATTGAGGACACACTGCTTTGGTTTTGTGTATGACTGTCGTATTTGTATTGACTAATGATTGTGTGTGCTGCAGTCTTTCTTAATTGTATCAGATCCTTCTATTGCCAAACACATATTAAAAGACAACTCAAAGGCTTATTCCAAGGTTAGTTGGCCTTTTTATGGATTTTTTTGGTGAATATCTGCTGAATTTGTCCAATACATTTTGATTTTAAATTGCCATGCAAATTGGTGAATTGAGGAGTGAGGGGAAGGCAGGGTCGATGGGTTCGGATGTTTAAAAGTAATACTAGCTGTACCAAAAAAACTAAATCCAGCAAACATTTTGATGTTCAGGGCATCCTAGCTGAAATATTGGATTTTGTAATGGGGAAGGGACTCATACCTGCAGATGGGGAGACATGGCGTGTTCGGCGGCGTGCTATTGTTCCAGCATTGCACCAGAAGGTATTTAAAGTGGTTGTGTTTCTTTTTTGATGTTTATATTCTACTACCACTCTCCTAGAGTATTCGTCCAGTTTGACTTTTTCGAGTCAAACTGGACGAACTTTGAGCCTTAATTAATTACTCCCTCCGTCCCTGAGTGTTTGTCCACTTTCATTTTTGCACACCATCCAATGCACTTTTTTAATCCATTTTATCTTGTAATTTGTATATTAAAAAATTATAAAAATTACATATTAATAATCTATATGTTAAGACAAATCAAGCAAGATCACACATGACTATTTTTGGCTTACACATTGAGAGAATTTGATGAGTCAAAGTGCTTAGATGAACAGTTCCAAAAGTCAAAAGTGGGCAAACACTCAGGGACGGACCAAGTATAAGCTATAATGTATATTAGTATAAAAATAATTTTAATATATTTAACATGTATAGACAAAAAAATATTTTATTGTATTAATATGCAATACAAATTGAGAGTAATTGATGATTAAAGTTTGTCCAGTTTGACTCGAAAACGTCAAACTGAACGAATACTATGGGACGAAGGAAGTATTTTGTTATTTATTCTTGTATGATCCCAATATCAGATCTCTTATGCCTGTGCTTGCACCTTAGGAAAAGATAAAATAGAGTAACACACTAAATGAGGTGCCTCTAGTTTTAGACTCCAAATGCAGCACTCTGGCTTATTTTCTTATAATCAGAATAGTCATTATAATTTTTATAAGCAAACAAGAACTTATTTGGCTGTAAATGATGTTACACAACGTTTTCCATTTCAAAATTTCAGCAGATTAAGCATTTTTTCCCAAAAAACTATAAAACGGGTGCTAAATATTGTTGTTTTTTGCCATTGCTGTTTATAGTATGTCGCAAAAATGATTGGCTTGTTTGGGCAAGCAACCAATAGATTGTGTAAGAAACTGGATGCCGCTGCATCAGATAGAGAAGATGTGGAGATGGAGTCCCTTTTTTCACGTTTAACACTTGATATCATTGGAAAAGCTCTATTCAATTATGACTTTGACTCACTAACAGTTGATACTGGTATTGTAGAGGTAATTCTCTGTGAGTTTTGTTCATAATAAATGTTGAGCCTGAGATCTTTTGGTTATTTTTCACATAATGTTTAGTGTTGTATTTTGCTTGGAGAAGGCTGTATATACTGTGTTGCGTGAAGCAGAGAATCGCAGTGTTGCCCCAATTCCGGTTTGGAAGATTCCCATCTGGAAAGACATTTCACCTAAGCTGAAGAAGGTGAACAAAGCGCTAAAGTTGATCAATGAGACCCTGGACGATCTTATTGCAACATGTAAGGTAATGTCATCTTGTTGGTTTTACAATATAGGTCGTGTTTGGAAAACATCATTTCGGATAGCTTTTGGCATGTTTGACTGACTTTGGCTTTTTTGACCAAGCGAACCGCCAAAACCATTGTTTGGCTAATGGCTTTTTCACTTGGCATTTCGATCCGAAATGCCAAAATCTGAAATGCCAAGGGGAGTAGCATTTGGACTTGGCGGTTAGGAAAAATAATTTTTTTTAAATCATTTTTGTTGAAAGATATTTAATAATATATGTAAAAAATAAAAATAAAAGTTAAAAACCTTAAATACTAAAAAAATAAAATTAAAAATTAAAAAATTTCAAAAAATGAAATGAGAAAATAAAAAGCAAAAATCATTAAAAAATTTATATTTATAATTTATTATGAATTAAATGAAATTAAAATTTGATACTCCATATAGTAAAGATTTAATGTTTACATGTAATAAATGAAAAATAAATATCGTGTGTGTGTGTCTCTATAATATATATATATATATATATATATATATATATATATATATATATATATATATATATATATATATTTTCAAATAGCTAATTTTACCAAACATTTTTAACGATCAGCCAATTCATTCTGCCAGTCAAACCAGCTAAACTAAACAGCCATTCACAACAGCTCAGCTGCCAACAGCCAACAGCTCACAGCCAACATCCAAACAAGGCCATAATATGAAATGCTACACGCATGTGTACTTTCTTCACTTTTAATCTAGGAAATAACCTCTTACTCCACAAATTGGCCCACATTTGCATCTTTTACCTAAAGGCTGAAACAAGTGCAACTCAAAGGTCAAACTTTTCCCTAAAATGCTGATAAATCCAAGGTGTTAGCCTGAGGTGTATAAGTGTATTGGAGAATGGAAACTATACAAGTGTTGTTAAGATCGATGTTTCAGCATTAAATATTTGATGCTTTATGCAGCAAGCTTCACTTTGATCTTTCTTTGGATCTCTGCTAACTTTATTATGTTTTATAACACACTTTTTAGTACTCGTGAATAGGGATATATTTCAAACCCCCACCCCCATAAAAGTGTTCATTAGTTCAATGCTGTTTTAGAACCTTGTAGACATTGAATTTGCTCCTGCTGCTTATGTTGTAGTCCTTTTTCAATTGAAAATGTATTGCAGAAAATGGTAGATGATGAAGAGTTACAGTTTCACGAGGAATACGTGAATGAACAAGATCCTAGTATCCTACATTTTTTGTTGGCTTCGGGAGATGATGTATGACATGGTGTCTCTGTTGGATCTATTTATATCCAAAGCAATTTGGTGCAGAGGTTCTCATACGCTATAACTTGTAGGTCACAAGCAAGCAACTTCGTGATGATTTAATGACAATGCTTATAGCTGGACATGAAACATCCGCTGCGGTGCTGACTTGGACATTCTATCTTCTTTCCACGGTTGGCCCCAGCTCACATGATCACTCTTCTGTCAAGTATCATTGAATGCATGGTTTCTCCCTCTTAGGCATCTGAAATTTAATCCTTATTTTTAAAATGAGCTGATGCTTGTATATACTCATTATATCTGTCATTCATGTGCATTTTTTCTTAATCCTTTTCCTAGTTCAATTTTCTCTCTTGGTTTTCTTGAACTACTAATTGCTATTTCTGTAAAGCCTTCAATATTGGATGGGAAAGATGAACAGAATTCATCTTGTAACAATTTTATTTCTATTGACATTATTATTGTATGAATGTATATAGAACAAGTTATCACAAAAGGTTATATGGAAGTTCTCTCTAGCGTTATCCTGTACATCTAAATGCATGAAAAAACAGCTTCTAATTAATATCTGTTACTTTTTCCTTGTCTTCTTTGTTTGCAGGAACCTACTGTCATGGCCAAACTCCAAGATGAGGTATGCCAAATAATAGCATGAAGTAACATCCTTCCCAGTTCTCATTAATACTTCCCCAGTGCATACATCAAGGTGCTATACTGCTATGCACCAAATAAAAAAGGTTTGAATAAATCTTACATTTATGTTCTCTTGTACTGCTGTTTGTAGGTTGATTCAGTACTAGGTGACCGATATCCAACCATTGAAGATGTGAAGAAACTCAGATATACTACTCGAGTTATTAATGAAGTGAGAAACATTTTCAGATTTTGAATATAAATCTTTTGTTGTCTACTCAAGACTAATCTTCTTGTTTTTGTTTTTTTCTTCATTTGTAGTCTTTACGACTATATCCACAACCACCTGTTTTGATACGTCGTTCTCTTGAAGATGATATACTTGGAAACTACCCAATTAAAAGGTTTGTTCTACTTGAAACCCAATCTTAACATCCAAGTTCTGGTGTGAACAATGGCTACTAAAGTTGTTACTTGTTAGTATGCATCGACACAAGACTTGAGACCCACTCTCCTACAGGATTCTATATGCAGAATTTTATTTTCATCCATGTGCAACTTTATCACCGCTCCAATGTTATTCTTAACAATAGTTAATATTTGCTTCATGTTTTATTAATTTTATCAATTGTACTCGGATATTGAAACTGTTTTTAGTTTCCTAATTTTGAAGTGGTCATTTCCAAAATAATGAAACTTATTAAGTAATTTAGCTTTTGCACGGCTGGATTTATATGCATTGTCATTCTTTTACGTTTACCTTACGTGGAACATTCTGTCAGGGGAGAAGACATATTCATTTCCGTGTGGAACTTACACCGGTCCCCTGATCTTTGGAAAGATGCTGATACGTTTTGTCCTGAAAGGTGGCCTTTAGATGGACCTAATCCAAATGAAACAAACCAAAATTTCAGGTAACCTTCTCATTCAGTAAACAAAGTCAGATATAATGAGATGTTTTCTATTTTTTGCAAAGGTATTACATTTTTAATCACCGGTGTGTTGCTAAAGCTGGAGAAATGATTGTGAGCCATTTTAGGAATTTAGCAGTCAGTATGAATCTTCAGTGTATTAGTCTTATGATTTCTTATGATGACCAGTACTGTTATTATGTTGTTTCAGTTATTTGCCATTTGGTGGAGGCCCAAGAAAGTGTATTGGAGACATGTTAGCAACATTTGAGGTAATCTATACTCCCTATGAATCTATGATTTATAACCTCTTGGAGTGGTTTTGTTATGACACTTTGACAACAATTATGTTATGTGCATATGAGCTTATCATTCATAAAATGATGAAAAATACTCAACTTGACCAGCTGTTGACTTGAGGCTCTGTCCATTTGCAGACTGTAGTTGCACTTGCAATGCTTGTTCGAAGATTTGACTTTCAACTTGCTATTGGAGCTCCACCTGTAAGCTTATACTGCAATGCCCCTTTTATCCTGACTGGTTTCCTTTTTTTTTGGTTTGCCCATGGCATCTGCCACTTGGGACTATACGTTTACAGTACATACGATATAGAGACTTAAGCTTCTATAAGTGACTAAGAGAAGCTTAGCGTTTAAGCAACAACCCTCGGTGATGATTTTAAGTATAGAAGCAAACGTTACACTTTCGTGCTTAAGTAGCTGAATAAAGATAAATGACATTTCTACCCTCAAGTAAATGCTTACTCCTTCCCATCTCAATGACAACCAAAAGCAGACCAAATGAGACCAGCTATCTGGTTCTATGTGTGGCAGGTTGGATTGACAACAGGGGCAACAATTCACACCACCCAAGGTTTAAGAATGACCGTTACACGGAGGACAAGACCATCTCAAGTAGTGGAGATGCCGCTGCCAGTGGATTCCAAAGTAACTACTGTCTCATGTGTAAAAGATAAAAAAGGCGAGGACTTTACGGTGGCATACGTTAATGAATCCGTATCTCGTCACCCTACTCGCATTTGATCTCTTCTCAAGGGTACGTTTGTATCTCAGGTTCGCTCTCCGTGTATTGTTTGTACCAAGTTTATTGAAAGACAGAAAAAAGAATTTTAAAAATTATACATAGGTAATGTAGTTATACTTGTATGAAAAGAATGAAAAACTGATAAAGGATGTATCTTGAGAAAAAGGCCTCCCCCCCATGTCCTACAAATGAACTAATCTTACTGTCATATTCCAAACCATGAAAAAAGTTGTATGGGTTGGGGTGCTTTTGTACTCATAAAGAATAAAATAAAGGGTGGATTATTTGATAAAATAAAATAAAATATTTTTGTCATCTCTTGTTTTGTAAAATTTTTGATGTAGCTTTTAAATATATAAGTTTTATTTTTTTTACTTATGTCTCAGTCTTTAAATAAAATCAATTGAAAAAATTCGGGATTTTTCTTCGTTTTCTGCAATTTGTAACCAAAATAGGGACGGAGGAAGTATAAAACATGATGATACTTGTTGCACTCTACCGGAGTATAATTTACTAAAACTCTTCCACTTAAACTGGGTGCATGTCGGAACTGTACGAGTTTTTGTTGTTCCAATCCGGGTCACCATCTAGAAACAAGACATTATATGGACATGACCAGAATATTTTTGAACGAGACAACAGAATAGGGATTCTTGTCCTGTCCGTATGACCATATGTCCCGGTTCATTCGGGTTGTCAAAATTTTATTCTTAAACTGATCTAAATTTATTAAAATGAAAAGTGATTGAGAGAAATAAAAATTATCATGTTATTTGGTCGTCTCATTTATTTATTTACTCCGTATTTTGGATAGCAAGAAAGAACAAATAGTTCTAAATTATCGTGGTTTTAAAATGAATTGGACAATGTAAGATAATGTCGGATTTGTTTAGTGAAATTTGCACTAAATAGGACTAAAACATAATGACTTTTCTAATGTAGGACTTAAACTTTTTTATTCCTTAAATAGAACTTAATAATGACTTAGTGAGAGAAATAATGTCTTATAATGTTAGACATTTACTTGAATAATGACTACTCTGGAGTACTTGATAATAAAAACGTATGGTCCTATATTGGAAAAATCATTATGTTTTAGTCCTATTTAGGTAAATTTTTCATTTGTTTATTTATTTGGGATAACAAGAAGGAACAAACTTTTTTGAATTATCCTATTTTCGAAATGAATGGCACAAAATAAGCCTTTTCGACCCAATTTTATAAACCAAGATTAGAATCAAGCCTACTAAAATCCCAATTTGTTTCGAACTGTAACCACCCCTTACATGCATAAAAAAAAACAAGCCTTCTTATATTTATCCCTTAAATTTGAGTGTTGATATTGTGAAATATTTATACTTGACATTCCATAATTTATATTGCATGTGGACATCTCACAATTTCGATTGACATTATATTTGGTATTATTTGATATTACAAATTCTACGGAGTCCTACGGGAGAGGGACTCCCGTTGGTCATGCCTCTGAATGAGTTGAAAACATAGTGTCACTATGTTACACTATGTGAGGTGTGAGTTCAACAGATCCTTGCAAGCTAGAGATTCGTTTCAAAAAACTCATTCAAAGACCTCGTACCTCTCCGAATGAGTTGAACTGTGTTCAACGAATCTCTTTTTAGAAACTTCGTTCCAAATCGTCCGCTTTACTGCAGATGCACTCTTGTTTCGTTCCAAACCTCCCTTCTGATTGTGGGGCTTCCATTAGCGTTTTACCCCAACCTCACTCAAGAAAACACATAGGGTGAGATGTAGGGCTCAATTTGTCTTGTCCAGGAGATTCCATTTGAACAAAGCACATGCATCCGAATACTCTTAGGTTTGAATTTATCATAAAAAAATTGAAAGTTTTATTTTTATACGGATTATATGAAATACTCCGGAGTACAAAGTATGTTTTAATTATATTTTGATATTTTTTAATACTCACTTCGTACCATAAAAAAGATTCAACTTTGACTGGACATGAAAATTAAAAAATGAAATTGTGTGACTAGAAGTAATGCAGAAGAGAGATATATTATAGATCACATTTTGGTTTTCAAAAGTAGCAAGTGGAATAATTTTTTTTGGATGAGTAAAAAAAGAAAAGTGAAACTTTTTTATAAAATTTAAAAAATTAAAAACTCAAGCATAACATAGTAAAATTTTATAAGTAGACATAAATGAAGATTGATTTTTTTTTTTCAATTGGAGAGGATTGGTTTTTTTAATTACAAAATAATATGACTAATTTTTATTTTAAAATAATAATGGTTATTGATTACACTTGTTTCATTTTTATTCGAGAAATTGAGCTGGAAGTCTTGAGAGTAAGTTTCGAAACTCAAAGACTCCCTTTGCGACTCTCTTTATATTCTGTGCACCTCAATAGTAAAGTCTGAAAAAGAGAATCTTAAGACTCTCCCTTAGACCCTCTCAACTCTCATTGGAGATGCCTTTATATCTTTTGTCATGTAAAATTCTTAACAATTTTATGTTGTCTCAATTTTTTTAATACTTAGAGCACTGGGTATGGTCATCACGCCCACCGGCGTTAAGGGGCGTTTAACGCCCCGGGGGCGTTAAACACCGCCCCCGGCGGCGTTAACGGGGCGTGATCGGCGAAGCGTCGAACGAATGACGTTGGTCATTCCTCTCCCCCTTCCCCCTTAACAGCTATAATAGTCGTTGGACACCAAAAAAAAGGAATTTTTTTGTTATAAATTCAAACCCCCCCTCCCAATCTTTCACACCTTCTTCACTCTTCTTCAATATTCTTCTTCCCACATTTTTAAATTTCGAAATCACCTCCTCTCTTTTCAACATCAATACTTCTGGCTCCGGCTTCTTTCCCGACAATCTCGCGCCAAGCGATGCCGCGATGTAGTATTAGCAAGAATTGGGCGATCAACCGCCGATCTACGATACGCAACAATCGGGGTACGTTGAGCAAAATTCGGTTCCGGAGACTCAACCGGAACTGACCGGGTCGAAAAAAAGAACACGCCGGAAAAACCACAAAACAAAAGGCACAATGACCGAGGCGGCACGACCAATCCAAAAGTGGATGCCAAAAGAGGAGTGCTTATTGGCGTCAGTTTGGGTTGACGTCTCCAAGCATCCTATCATTGGTAAAAATTATTTTTTTCTAATATACTCCCTCAGTCCCAAAAAGATTTACACGTTTCAAAAAAATTGTGTCCCACAAACCCTTACCCATTTCTATTAAAAACCCACTTTTACCCTTTACTTTTTCAAACCCTACCTATCACATCATACCTTTTTCCTAATAATCTTCACATCACATCCTACTTTTACCCATCACATCAAGGGTATTTTTGGAAAGTCAACACAAAATTATCTCTCTCTGAATTTCAACTTTAGTCAAAATGGGTAGCACTTTATGGGACGGAGGGAGTATTTATGTTTTATTTATATATATTATATTTAATATGTGTCTAAAAAAATTGTGTAATACTTTTTTAAAGGTTCAGAGCAAACAAAGGATGCAATGTGGGATCGTATCGAGGAGAAGTTCTTCACGACGATGAACAAGGACGACTCCTACTGAACCCGGGACCAACTCACTTCCAAATGGAGCCACATCAACCGTAAAGTCCGAAAGTTTATCGGAGTTTACGAGGAATGCTCCCGGTCTCGGAGGAGCGGGACGAACGACGCCGATGTTCTCCGGCTTGCCACGGCCCGGTATCAAGATGACGGGCACCAAGGCAAGGTGCCCATCGATCTTTGGAGGATTTTGAGCCGTTCCCCGAAGTGGCAACAACTTAACAATCCCGACGGCGGATCGTTCCGGAAAAGATCCTCCGTTGACGTCGAGATTGAGGTCGACTAGACTATCGGTTCGGCCGATCAAATCCCTCCCTTCAACGTTGCGGATTCCGATGACGAGGACCCCATTCCACGGCCGATCGAAAGAAAGAAGGCAAAATCCATTACCTCGGGTTCGGGAGGGTCCAGCTCTGTTTCCGTTTCTTCTCACGACGAAATCGGCCGGGCAATGTTTGAACAACTTCGGTTGTTCAATCTCTTAGAAGAAGAGAGGTTGAAGCTAAAGGAGAAAGAGTTGAAGCTAAAGGAGCAGGAGGACGAGATGAAAGTCATGGAAACCGACCTTTCTACGTTGTCGGGTTTCAGACGAATGATCTACGAGCAAAAAATAAGAGAGATCATGGCGAAATATAATTTACCTTAGTTTTTTTATTAATGTATCTTTTTTATTTTTTATTATTGTCGCTTTTTTTATTTAATGAATGTATTTTTTTAGTATTCATGTTTCAATATAATTAAATAATAAATTAATTTAAATTTATTAATTTAAATTTAGAATATGTATATTTAAAAATATAAAAAATGAAGGTTTGAAGCCCCGGGGCTTCAAACCCATTTCCAGTGCCCTGACTCTTTCCATTATTTTATGTTGTGTAAATGTCATGAGAACCGTCCTAGGATTAATGTAAGAATCGATAGAATTTGTCAATGTGGAGTATAAAAAATGGGGTAGATTCGTGGGTATCATCTTCCATCTTACTCACTCCGTCCCACAAAGAATGTCACAGTTACTATTCTGGCATCTCCATAACTTTTGTTTGTTTACTCGTTTTGATAGATCATTTGATAAAATAAAATATTCTTGTCGCATCTTGTTTTGTAGAACTTTTCATATACTTTTGAATAGTGTAATTTTTACTTTTTTTACTCTACGATTTTAAAAGAGATGATATTTTGCACGTCGTTCGAAGTGTTGCAAATAAATTGAGACGGAGGGAGTAAAAAAGAAACACAAATACCAATGTGATGGTCTACGACCTCTTGGGCCTCGCGTGTTTGTTTCCCCTTTCGTACTGCCACACTCTGCCCGAGCCGTGTCATTTGGGAGGGAGATTCGAAAAAAAGTTAATCCAATTCTGTAACGAGTAACCTGGAATCACAAAATACAGTAAAATAAAATTTTGAAAATTTTCTTTTTAACATTTTATTAGAAATAAAATGCACTAAAATAATAAAATTATGTTTTAATTTAAAATTCGCAAAATAAAAATTTGTGAATTTTATAAATTATTTATATATGACTCTAGCATTTTTGTTCTCATATATATATATATATATATATATATATATATATATATATATATATATATATATATATAATATATATATATATATATATATATATATATATATATATATATATATATATATATATATATATATATATATATCGTTGTTTTCTACTCTCTCCGTTTCATAAAACAATTCCTCTTTCATTTTTTAAATTTCCTAAAACACTTCTACTTTTTATTAAAAAACCTCTTCTACCCCTACATTTTTCCTATCATATCTATCGCATCATACTTTTTCACTAATAACCAAACTATCACATCTTACTTACTCATCACATCAGGGGCAAAATTAGAAATTTAACCAAAATTTGTTAGAATATAACTAACTCATCCTGGGTCACAACCACAAACTTGAGCTCTTGGTTGAACTGGTTCCTTGACATGGTATCGGAGCCTTGTTGACTAAGAGGTCACGGGTTCGAAGTTCAGCGCCACCCAGTTTTAAGAAAATTAAAGTTTCACGTGCAAGGCTCGAAAAAATGACTACGCCTGCACGTGAGGGGGCGTGTTAGAATATAAATAACTCATCCTGGACCACAACCACAAGTTTGAGCTTTTGGTTGAATTGGTTCCTTAACAAAATTACACTTCCCTTATTTTGGCCCAAAGTCAAAATGAAAATTATTTTAAGGGGGGTGTATTCAATATGGATTATGTTGGATTTTCTTGCATTCTGAAAATCCATGGGTATTCAATTAGGATTTTAAAAAATTTCAATGTATTCAATTAGCTAGGATTTCAAAATGTCCATTTAAATCCAATAGTATTGAAAACTTCATGGATTTCCTAAGACTCTCATAAAAAAAGGATTTAGAAGGATTTAGGGTTGTTGGTATAAATAAGAAACCTATTTACAAATCTCTGCATAGGCCGCCTAAAGATTTTGGCTTCAAAAATATTGAAGCCACCATCCAGTTCATCATCTTCCGCAGCACATCTCCAGTCTTGGACTCAACAACCACATCCATAGTCCTGGAAATTTTTATATTAGAGGTGGAGAATATATGTAAAGGGAAGCTTTTTATTTACTTATTTTTTAAAATTCTTTTGCCTTTTTTAGTGAACAAGGAGGGGGTGGGGGATATTTGGGGTACACCTTTGGTGTACCCCTAGCATTTTTCAAAAGCCAAAGCTCAATCAACTACTTGGTACAAAGGAGTCAGGAATCAGCACTGGGGTATATATATATATGGGAATTTCTCCGGTGCCTTTGCTCGGCATGGATGTCTTCCTACTAAATTGCTTTCATATGGACTTTTTAGCCACATCATTTTAACTTTTAAAATTGCATAATGGCCCTATCTCTTTATCCGTATTTAATTTAACTCATCTACACATGCTAATGTCATTTAAAAATATTGTTTTTAAATTGAATCAATCATTCCGTTCCAAAAAAAGTTTTAATTCGATTTTTTAGGATCAAAATTAAAAACTTTGACAATGAAATTTAAAAAACAATATGTTCAATAATAATATAAATTTAAATTATTTGATTTGTCTTTAATTATAATTTTGAAATATCATATTTTTTTGGAAAAATTATCTCAAATAATCCCACCTTTTCGCTCTCTTTCAAAAATAATCCCACTTTTCAGTGTCACCAGAAATAATCCAACCTTTTCGCATGTATGCGAGTATTGGGTCACCGTTAAAAAACTAACGGCACTTAACGGAAGTTTTTCAAAATGCCTGTTTTTTGCAAATAAATGAAAGGTGAGATTATTTTAGAAAAATTTACTTTTTACTTTTTTAGTTTTGAATTTAAAATTAATATTTTGAAAAATATAACAATACACTCTTGTTAGAGTTTTGTCTAACGATTAACAAATTTTGTTAATTGTTTTGGGAAAATATAGTATTGAATTATCAAAAATAATTCAGAGTATCGATCAAGAAAGAAATTACAATAAAAAAATTGTAGTGATTTATAAAATTTATGGGTTCCGTTTCGGAGAAAAAAATATTGTGTCATTTTCACAACTTTTGAATTACTATTTTGGGGAAAAATTTGTATTGAATTATTACAAAAAACACAAATTGGGTAGTTCCATTTTAGAAAGAAAATTTTATTGCAATATAAGATTATCACTAAAAATTTCAGAGTGTTCATGGAAAAATTGCAATACATCAGAAAATGTAGTGAGTTATAAAAATAAAAGTTCTATTTTAGAGAAAAAAATTGTTGTGTTATTTTCACAACTATTGTAATGTTGTTTCACAAAAAATATTTATATAGAACTATCGAAAAATATTCATAAGTTTTGTAGTGCCATTTTTTTAAGAAATAATAATAATGTAGTATCAAAAAATAATTTGAAGTGCAGCTCAAGAAAAATACAGTAAATGCAACTTACAAAAAATGTACTCCCGCCGTTATCAAAAACATTTTCTCTTTCATTTTTTTCCCTTCCAACAAAACAGTTCCACTTTCTATCAAAAAACCACTTTTACCCTTACTTTTTCATACCCTACCTATCACATCATATTTTATCTCTAATAATCTATCCATCACATCTTACTTTTACCTATCACATCAAAAGCAAAATTGGAAGTCAACTACAATTTAATACTTCCTTATTTTTACACAAAGTCAAAAGAGGAACACTTTTTCCAAACGGAGGGAGTAGTTAGTTATGAAGTTAATAAATTAGCTCTATTGTGTAGAATAATTTATTTTCCAATTATTACCATATTATTGGTTATTAAAAAAACAATTAGTTTTGTTAGAAATAAAGATTATATGAATATTGTCATGAACAAAACGATAGAACATAGTGCAATGGAGATATACCTTGATAACACAAATGCAAGGACAAAGTGCAATGGAGAACCAATGTCTTCGTGTTGGTGCTGAGCTATATATCTTGCCATCAAATTAACCGAAAAGGCTATATCAGGTCTTGTACAATTTGCAAGATACATTAGCGCCCCTATAGCACTTAAATAAGGTACCTCCCGACCTAAAAGTTCTTCATTATCTTCTCGAGGACGAAAAGGGTCCTTCTTTACATCCAATGACTGAACAACCATGGGACTGCTCAATGGGTGTGCCTTATCCTTGTAAAATCGTTTTAGGACCTTTTCCGTATATGTTGATTAATGGATAAAAATCCCATTCGATACATGCTCGATCTGCAGGCCGAGACAAAACTTGGTTTTCCCAAGATCTTTCATTTCAAACTCTTTCATTAAATAGTTTGCAGTCTTTATTAACTCTTCTGGTGTTCCAACAACGTTTAGGTCATCTACATATACTGCTATGATAGCAAATCCAACTTCAGATCTCTTGATGAAAACACATGGACAAATTGGATCATTTATGTAGCCTTCTCTAACAAGGTATTCACTAAGACGGTTATACCACATTCTACCAGATTGTTTCAATCCGTATAATGATCTCTGTAACTTGATTGAGAATAACTCACGAGTTTTCTGATTGCATGCTTCAGGAATTTTGAATCCTTCAGGGATTTTCATGTAAATCTCATTATCTAAAGATCCGTACAGATATGCTGTAACAACATCCATGAGACACATGTCCAGTCTCTCTGTGACTACTAAACTAATCAAATAACGCAATGTAATTGCATCTACCACAGGTGAATGTGTCTCATCATAATCGACTACAGGTTGCTGTGAAAAACCTTGGGCAACAAGTCTTGCCTTATATCTTAAAATTTCATTTTTCTCATTGCGTTTCCGCACAAAACCCATTTGAACCCAACGGGCTTTACACCTTCAGGTGTTTGAACTATAGGTCCAAAAACTTTACGATTTTCTAGAGATTTTAACTCATCTTGCATTGCTTCTTTCCATTTTGGCCAATCATTTCTATGTCGATATTCTTCTACACATTTTGGTTCAGGATCCTCATTCGTAATATTTAATGCAACACTATAAGCAAAAATGTCATCAATGATCACCTTTTTTCCATCCCAACTCTATTTTGTACTCAAATAATTTAGGGATATCTCTTCAGATCTCAAACTTTCTAGACATTCCTCTTCAGGGGCATGTACCTCTTCATAGGTCTTTTCTTTAACAATTTCAGACTGATCAGTCATATTTTGTATAGCATTTTCTTGATTTGAAATATTATTATCATTTGAGATCTTCATCTCTTGTACCCTTTTCTTTCGAGGATTCTTATCTTTCACACCAAGGGGTCGTCCACGCTTCATGCATGGTTTTAGTGCTTCATTATTTTGTTCCTCTGTGACGTCCACACGTGCAGGTGTGTTAATAACTGGTATATGAGATTTCGTCACATTTTTTGTATCAGTGAATGCATCTGGCAATTGATTTGCAATATTTTGCAAATGTATTATTCGTCTCACCTCCTGTTCACATTGATTTGTGCGTGGGTCCAAGTGAGATAAAGATGGTACATTCCAAGTAATTTCACGTTGTTCAATAGGAATTAGGGTTTTATCTCCCCCTAACGGTGGGAAAACTGTCTCATCAAAATGACAATCAGCAAACCTTGCTTTAAACAAGTCGCCTGTCAATGGTTCAATATATCTAATGATAGATGGGGAATCAAAACCAACGTAAATTCCAAGTCGTCTTTGTGGGCCCATCTTTGTCTGTTGAGGTGGAGAGATAGGAACATACACCGCACAACCAAATATTTTTAAGTGAGAGAGATCTGGCTGCTGGCCAGAAGTCAATTGCAATGGTGAGTAGGAATGATAAGAACTTGGTCTTATACGCACCAATGATGCAGCATGTAATATGGCATGCCCCCAACAAGAGGTAGGCAGGTTTGACCTTAAAAGCAAAGGTCTAGCAATTAATTGTAATCTCTTAATGAATGACTCTGCCAGGCCATTTTGGGTATGAACATGGGCAACTGAGTGTTCAACATCAATTCCAATCGACATACAATAATCATTGAAGGATTGAGATGTGAACTCACCAACATTATCAAGACGGATGGTTTTGATTGGATAATCAGGAAACTGTGCTCTCAATTTGATTATCTGAGCAAGGAGTTTAGCAAAAACTGTTGTACGTGATGACAACAAACATACATGAGACCATCTTGATGAGGTATCTAGTAAGACCATGAAATAACGAAATGGTCCACAAGGTGGGTCAACAGGACCACAAATGTCTCCTTGAATACGCTGTAAAAATGTTGGACACTCATTGCCAACTTTCATCAGGGATGGCCTTGTAATTAATTTACCTTGTGAACATGCTATGCAAACATATTCATTAGGCAAAGGGATCTTATGGTTCTTCAAAGGTACACGACGCCTTGTAATTAATTAACCTTGTGAACATGCTATGCAAACATATTCATTAGGCAAAGGGATCTTATGGCCTTGTAATTAATTTACCCATTGGCGTGCTCTAGTACACGACGCATCATGGTCGATCCAGGGTGACCAAGTCGATCATGCCAAAGCATAAATTCTTTAGGGTCACTGAACTTCTGGTTCACGATAACATTTGATTCGATGGCACTAATGGTGGTATAATACAATCCAAATGAGAAAACTGGAAGTTTTTCTTTTACTTGCTTTTGGCAATGATTCGTGTATGTGATACAAAGGTATTCTGTACCTCCTTCGTTCATAGTTTCAACATGAAACCCATTAAGTCGTATATCTTTGAAACTTAATAAGTTTCTTTTTGACTTAGAGGAGTATAATGCCTCTTTTACAACAATATTGGTTCCCCCGGATAAAATTATATTTGCTCTTCCATAGCCCTCAATTAACTCCGTAGTACCAGAAATTGTACTAATATTTGCTTTTCCTAACTGCAGACCTAAAAAATACTTTTGATCTTTAAGAATTGTGTGTGTTGTCCCACTATCAACCAAGCAAACATCTTCATCTTTTAAGTTGTTCATGGCCTTTTGTTTTTTCTATCTTGATAGAATACATAAATAAAAATAAGAAAAGTAAGAAGTCATGATTTTTTATTAATAAAAAAAATATTATTCATGATGACTCAAAACTTGAAATTGGAAATACATATTATTTTGTAACATAAAATAAACTCGACTGAAAGGACACAACAAACAAGACTTGAAATTAAAAATAAATATTATTTTAAACTTGACTCAAAATCACTCATTCTTAATCTTATTTTGGCTAACTGAAGGATCACCACCATAATATTCAGCTCCATTAATATCACGACTTGGCTCAATCAGAAAATCATCCACATCAAAATGAGTTGCTTCCATCGGCTCAATTGTAGTATCAAAGTCGTCATCAAAATCAACAAAATTTATCTCTTTTCCTTTTTCCTTTCCTTTGGTAGATGCTAGATAGAGATCAACAAGGTGCTTCGGTGTACGACAAGTACGAGACCAATGACCTTTCACTCCACATCGGTAACAAATTTCATCCCTTTGTTTTGAAGCATCACCTTTAACGATCTTCCCCTTTCCTTGTTTTTGGTCATTATTTTCCCACTTCGAGTGGTTTGGTATAGATTTCTTACTAAAAACATTATTGTTGAATCCTCCTCGACCTCGCCCATAACCATGACCGAAACCACGGCCACGACCGCGACCACGAGCACGCCCTCGTCCACGGAAATTAGCATTCGCTTCTGGGAATGAATTAATTGCATTCGCTACAGGGAAGGTTGAGAGCCAGTAGGGCGAGAGTTATGATTTTTCATGAGAAGATCATTATTTTGTTCAGCAACAAGGAGACAAGAGATAAGTTGAGAATACTTAGTAAATCCTTTTTCTCGATATTGCTGCTGCAAGAGCATGTTAGAGGCGTGAAAAGTGGTAAATGTTTTCTCCAACATATCAGCATCAGTGACGGTGTCTCCACACAACCTTAATTGATATACAATCCTAAACATGGCAGAATTATACTCATTTATCGTTTTGAAATCTTGCAACCTCAGTTGCATCCAATCATAACGAGCCTTTGGAAGTATCACACTTTTTAGATGGTTGTATCTCTCCTGCAAGTCACTTCAAAGAGTCGCAGGGTCTTTGACCCCAATATATTCGGACTTCAGGCCTTCATGAAGATGATGACGTATGAAAATCATTGCCTTTGCTTTTTCTTGTTCGCTAGCCCCACCATTTTCCTTAATAGCATTTCCAAGGTTCATTGCATTCAAATGAATCTCAACATCAAGAACCCATGTCAAATAGTTCTTTCCGGAAATGTCAAGGGCATCAAATTCAAGCTTGGTGAGGTTACCCATTACTGAAAATAAATTATAAATTATTATTATTTAGAACCATGTGAGCTCGTTGATCCAAACCTTTAGTCATATATTTCATATTTTTTTTTGTAATTCATTACCAGGATCTACTAGTTGAAAAAAACAAATGTATATGTAAATTGCACTACACAAGACAATTTTATTTATCAAATAATCTAATTGTAAATTTTTTTAAAACGCACATATACACATATATCAAATTAGTAGATTAAAATAAATAAATTAATGTGTATTGATTGAATAATAGTTTTTTTTTAATAAAAACGGCTTAGGTACTTGAAGGGTCCCAATTATTATTATTTATTATGCATTATTATTATTATTATTATTATTATTATTATTATTATAGCGGAGGTTACAATTAGAGTAAAACTATAGACATAATGATAAATTAGAGCACATTACATAATCACAAATAATAAGTCTATAATATTAACATTATATATATATATATATATATATATATATATATATATATATATATATATATATATATATATTTTCATGTGGCATACTCAAATCTTCAGGTTTGAGTTTCACTATTAATGCTTCGAGCATATAAAATCAAGATATGAACTTCAAGTTCACTAGTAAAAGAGAAAAAAAACTGAAGGAATGATATTTTTCCCGACATAATATGTACTCAAGCTTCAGGTTGAGTTTTATCATATAACCATCAATTTTAACACATTATGTAGGCTTCACATGCCAATTCTCCAATATATTTAGGAGTTTTAGATTCAATATATCTACAAGTACACTTGAAAAACTAAAGTAAATTAGTGTATATGTATATATCTATAACATGAATATGAACAAGGACAAGATATGAAGAGGAGTAATTTCTAGAAAATTAGAATTTTTAGAGTATCGTGCTGATAACGTGTTAGAAATAAAGATTATATGAATATTGTCATGAACAAAACGATAGAACAAAGTGCAATGGAGATATACCTTGATAACACAAATGCAAGGACAAAGTGCAATGGAGAACCAAAGGAGAAGAAATGCAATGAGAGAGTAAAGAGATGATAGATCATTTCATTATATGGAGCCTCTATATATAGGCTTACAAATAGGAAAATCAAAGGTCTAACTTAGACATGGAGAACATCAAAAGACATTTGTACACAACAAGTTTCACTCTAAAAACACTTAAATTTGGTATTTTTTCCAAAAAAACTAAAATAAAAATACATTTAAAGAAATTAAAAAACCAAAAAGGGAGAATTTACCTAAAATAATCCCACCTTTCATTTATTTGCGAAAAACGGGCATTTATCAAAATTTCCGTTAAGTGACCGTTAGTTTTTTAACGGCGACCCAAAACTCGCACACATGCGGGAAGGTGAGATTATTTCTGGTGAGAGTAAAAAGTAGGATTATTTTTGAAAGAGTACTAAAAGGTGGGATTATTTGAGATAATTTTTCCTATTTTTTTATAAAATTTATTAATTATACACACACACACACACACACACATGCATATTAATGGTTAAAGTGTCATATAGAAGACCTAATAGTTTTAAAAGTGTTATCTCACTAATTGAACAACAAAAATCGGTGTTTGAATAATGGTTTTTTCACTTGGCAGTTTGATCTGAAAAGTCAAAATTTGGAAAGCCAAAGAGAGTATCTTTTGGACTTGGCTGTTAGAAAAACTAATTTTTTAAAATTAGTTTTCTTGAAAGATATATTTCAATATTATATGTAAAAAGATTAAAGTAAAAAAAATTAAAATTGAAAAATTGAAAAATCAAAATAAATCTGATGTCAAAATCAAAAGAAAAAAATTATTAAAACTTTATATACTCCCTCTATCCGGAAATTTTATTCTCATTTGACTTGTCACGATTTCCAATGCTACATTTTGACCATTAATAACTATACTTATACATAGGTATATTTTATAAAATTTTGATATTTCAAAATTATGATTCATTAGAAATATATTGATATTAAATTTAGAGTAAATTCCATAATTAGTCCTTTATAATAGGGGGGTTTCCCTATTTAGTCCTCTATTATCAAATACTACCCTATTGGTCTTTTTTTATGAGTATCTTTTCACAAATAGTCCTTTTTTATCTTTTATCATGTTGGTGTTAATTTGAGGGCTAAAAGTGTAATTTGACAATGATAATATATCTTTTTTATCATACACAATTCTAAAGGTTGTTCCGTTTGAGTCGTTTGTGAATTATAGTCGCTTTCTACTACAACCATAGTCTACAAATGTGGTCTTTCGTTGGAATCCTAGCCCACAATCATAGTCATTATTTTTGTGTTATCCGTTTAACCAATATTAGAACACGTCACTAGACATAATGTTGATGTCAAATTATACTTTTAGCCTTTAAATTAACACCGACATGACAGAAGATCAAAAAAGGACCATTTGTGGAAAGACGCCCTTTAAAAAAGGACTACGTGAGTAATATATGATAACAGAGGACTAAATATGGAAACCTCCCTGTTATAAAGGACCAATTATGAAATTTACTCTTAAATTTATATCATAATATAATATATATTTTCCACAAATTAGAGTCAAAGTTTACAAAATTTGACTAATAAAAGTCGAATGTGAAGAACATTTTCGGACGGAGGGAGTACTCTTAACTTTTATATAATTATATGAAAGTGAAATTTAGTACTTCATATATATATATATATATATATATATATATATATATATATATATATATATATAAATATAATTAATAAATTTTATAACAAAATATGATATTTCAAAATTATACTTAAAGACAAATCAAATACTCCCTCCGTCCCTAAATATTTGCCACATTTGTATTCCCTAAGAAAAAAATCTAGTTTTTTCAATTCATTTTATTTACATATTGGTATTTAAATAAAAAATAAAATTTACATATCAAAAAACTACATGAAAAAGTTTTTCGAAATAAGAGGTATCAAGAATATTTTATTTTATCAAATAATCAATGAAAACGTAGAAATAAACATAAGTTCCCGCGACTGCTGAAAAAGTAAACATTGCAAATAATTTGGGACGGAGGGAGTAGTTTAAATTTATATTATTATTCAACATATTGTTTTTTAAATTTCATGGCCAAAGTTTTTAATTTCGATCCTAAAAAATCAAATTAGAATCTTTTTTTAGAACGAAATGATTGATTCAATTTAAAAACAATATTTTTAAATGACATTAGCATGTGTAGATGAGTTAAATTAAATAAGGATAAAGAGACATGACCATTATGCAATTTTAAAATTTAAAATGATGTGGCTAAAAAGTCCACATGGAAGCAATTTAGTGGGAGGGCATCCATGCCCCTTCATTAGGAAAGGCACCGGAGAAATTCTCATTATATATATATATATATATATATATATATATATATATATATATATATATATATATATATATATATATATATATATATATATATATATATATATATATATATATATATAACACCTTCCGTGGAAGAAAATGGACAGGAAGCCCACAATACGTGTTTTATTTGTGAAATTTAAAAAATGAGGTTTGTTCACTAGAAAAAATGAGGTTGTGTAAATTTGTGGTACATTTGTCCTCCCATCCCAAAAACTTTATCATTTCCAATAATTTGCAGTCTTATCTATTTTAAAATTGTTTTATTTAGAAATTAGTAAATACTAGACAGTTCAACACTACACCAAAAGTTTTAGAAAGCAATATATGACAATAATACTTTATTTTATCAAATAATAATGAAAAATGCACAATTAAAAAAAGTGATTGAAATGCCAGAATAATACTCTCTCTGTCTTAAAACGTTCTTCCCACTTTCCCTTTTCCCCGTCCTAAAACTATCTTCCCACACACTTAAAAAGGGTGTGTAATGTCTAAAATACTCCCACCTTACTTATTTACTCCAACCACCACACTAACTCCACATTTACGCCACAACCTTATCTCTACTCCTGGACTCTTCGCCTCCTCTCTTTAAACCTAGATCTAGATCGATTGTCTCTCCATCTCGCCGTTTCTGCATCTCTCGTCCTCGCCATCTCTGTGTCTCTCCCCCTCGCCCCACTCCGTCTCACCCTCTATTCGTGTCTGTGTAAATTTCTTCTCCCACAAAACCCTAGATCTAATCCTCATCCCCAACCTTGATATGGATTCTCAGATTTCTGAGATCCAGATACTTGTTGAATCTCAAAATCTCTAAGTATTATCAAGGGATGAAGCCCGAAGATGAGAGGTTTGAGAACAGAGATAGAGAGAGAATATCGATTCATTACACAGTGATGACAGAGAAAGTGAGTCCTCTGAGACCAGTTCTGAAGTTGGCATAGTCATTGCTGACAGCAAATACGAGGAAAGTGAGATGGAGGATGAGCAGATGCGAAGCTTTGGGAGTGAATTGGATGAAGAGCAGCCAGGTCTTGAGATGGGCAGCCACTCCAGTCTCCCAGAAGAAGGGGTTGGCGTGGCTCAAGCAATTCCAGGCTTGCTTTCTCATCGGGAGTGGAAAGTGAAGTTACTCTTTCTTTATTGTTTGCATTTTCATGGGTAGTTGCACACATTATACTACATACACAGCGATGATGAATATTTGATTAACTTTTCTAGGTCAAGTAGTTCATTAAGGTACATAATGTGAGTGGTAGTAAAAGAAAACCTACTGGAGTATATTTCGAGTGGTTGCCTTGATGTTGAAACAAAAAAGTCAAGGTCTTACTAACCTACTCTTCATTACTTACATATTGCATATACAAAATTCAAAAGCCAAAAACATGTACCCAGGCATTCACAAAAAAAACACTTGGTGTTATGAAACACACTTAGTTCATTTCTGAAGATGAGAACTCTTCTCCATCTTCACTCATGAACTGAGGCAATACTTGCTCTTCATTTTGCATAGACCTATTGGTCAGCACCCTTACTGTCTTCTCTAATAGTGTTTGGGGTACATTTAGAGTCACTGGCAATGTTCCTTCTCTAGTAGTTGTTTTCTAGCTTTTCACTGGAATTCTACTTTTCACATCAATGGCAACACCCTCTAGTAGTTGTTTTCTAGCTCTGCTCCATATGTCACCTCTGATAATCCCTTTCTGAGCTGTGTACTGCCCTGAGGTGTTCTTTTTTGAATATGGTAGAATGACTTCAACAATTCTTTGTCTTTGTGCGTTGGAAAGTCTTTTGGTATTTTCCTGATGTTCACTTTGCAGATTTTCATGACGGCTTGGGTTGAAAGAGGGGAGTAGGGGAAACAATGAAAGTAGAATGATGAGAGAGTAGCAGGAGAATCTGCCACAGGAGGGGGCATAAATGATGGGAAGAGAGGAGAAGGAATGAAGATTATTAGGGTTACTAAAAGTAGAAAGGTTTGCTTTTTATAGAGTGTAGTAATCGTGCAGTTTTTCTTTTTGTGTTAGAGGGAAACTTCTAAAGGTTTTCCTCCAAAATTCAGTTTGGAGGAAATGTAATGGTACTGCTCCTGATTTTCCCTCCCTCCTGATTGTAATGGTTGCTTTTCGGATTTTTTCCTTACAAGGGGGCTGTCCTTGTTTATGTTTAATTTAATGTTTTGTGTTTAATGTTTAATGAAATGTTTTCTGTGCTTTTCTCCCTAATTGCCTTTATTTTTTTTTCAAATTCTAATTTTTTTGTTAGAAGGGTAAAATGGGAAGTCAAAGCCTAATTATACAACCCCTTAAAAATGAGAAAAAGTCAAATCGGGAAGAAAGAATTAGGACGGAGGGAGTAACTCAATAGTGTAAAATGTGTTTTCTCTGTCCCTAAAAGATTAATACTTTACATTTTACTATTAAAAAACCATGAGTTTTTTTATATACTTGTCTATTTCCATTGATTATTTGATAAAATAAAATAATTATCACATCTTGTTTTGTAGAATTTTTGATATAATTCAAAAATACTACGTATTTTTATTTTTGTACCAAAATTTAAATACAATAAATTAAAAAAACTTAAGATTTTATTACTTGTTGCATAAAGTATCAATCTTTTTAAGGATGGAAGAAATATTTAAATTTAATTTTAGAAAATTAAACAAATGTATTAGAACTTATAAAATCTCTATAAATACAACTATTCGTATAATATATAGAGTACTAATAGGCTACAAGTCCACCACAAGTGAATTTTGTTCACTTTAGATCTACTTTCAAGAAAAACCTTTGAATTTGATCAAAACAAACTATTTATACATTAGAAGTTGTGACCATGAATCGAATCGGATTAGATTACGAATCAGACTAGATTGGACCTATGGTCTATTTGGTCTCTCTCTTTTTGTTGCGATGACGAACTAGTTAGAATCGATACTAAAAAAGGCTAGTCCAGTCTAATTCTCTACACGCCCTTTTAAAGATCGGTTTGGTCGGGCAACATCTGTCCTTTTACTCTTCTCTCCAGCACTTCACTCAAAACTTTCTAATAAGCGTTGTCAAGTTTGATTTTCGACAACTATATTAACCACAAAGTCTTTGCAACTATCACGTACTCTTTACAACAAATTTATAATGAATGTGTAATTAAATGTTGGACCATGCTACACTTACACAAAAAAATATACCCCATTTATACACCACAGGTTTGTACAAACATTTCGATGGTTTACACCGACACAAGTGTTGGTGCGTTAATAAAAATTCACACGGACATATATGTTGGTGCATTTAACAAAAATTAGTTTGTGTTGGTGCAAAATTGCGGGGTATAAATTAGGGTAGAAACCTTGGGTACACATAGCATAATCCAATGTTCTCAAATACTGTACCACGTAACCGGGTTTGAGGGGGCCGTAGTCTTTGTCGATAGCTTGTGCCAAATGGATACTAAAGTGTCATCACATCGGTCCCTCAGTTCTCACAGTTTCACACTGTACAGTCCTCCCTATTTATCACCTCTCTCTCTCTCTCTCTCAACATTCTGAAAGTTGAAACAGAAGACAAAAAGAGAACAAACCCAGCTCACCACTTCATTCCCGCCGCCGGCCGTCCCCTGTCGCCGGAGATTTTCTGCTCGATTCCAATCACTCTCTCTCTCTCTCTCTCTCTAAATTGGTGCGCAAATGGATGCCTCTCTCACTTCACTCCCACACCCCTACTCTCTCTTTATGTATATTTGGAGCTATCAATGTTTATTCTCCATTAATGTACTGTTTTTTTGTTTAAATTAGGGAAACTTCTTATAGAAGAATTGATAGTCATAGTTTGTTGCCTCTTTTGGTAATCAATCAATCTTTTGCTTTGGATTCTGCCTCCAGTTACTTTTTCTTAATTTTCTTTTTATCTTTAGATTTTATCGGATACGCAGTATTTTTTAATCTGACAAGGTTGCTTCCTGAGATGTTTCCTGGCTTAATTTATCAAAATCTTGCAAAGGGTTTTGGATTCTGAGATTTCCATTTCCGTTCCCATTGCTAATTTGAATGTTTTTCTCTCTTTTAGTTAATTGTTACCAAATTTGCTAACCTTTGAGCATGTTTCCCTTTTTTGCCAATTTCCACTCAAAATGATTGCAGCCTTGTGGCATAAATTTCCACCCAAAACAGTTAGATGATTGGCTGCAAAGTTTTGTTGACTTACAAGCGGAAGAGGCAGAAGGTTTTGGGTGGAGAAGGGATTGCTGATTCATCAACCAGATTCCCAGAATCTCCCCCCGTTTCGTCACCAGAAAATCAAGAAACAACCGACGAATGCCGCGTGCCCGGTGACGAGCGAAAAGAATCCGGGGTGAGATATTAGCATTTTTGTTTTTGTTCCCGACAGAATTGTGTTGGGGAAATGATTGCATTGTTATCTCTTATGTGACATGTATAAGAGGAAAAAGAGTACAAATTGATTATATAAGAGTTTAGGAGTTACCTAGAGCATATTAAGCTCGAATGGGTGTTTAAGTCTTTGATCCATCTTTGTTCTTTTTTCTTCGCAGGGTTGTCTCCAAGAAAGCTGCTCCCTTCAAATATATGATCAAGGAGGGTCTAAGGAAAGGAGGTTTGACTCCCCTTTGCTTACATTTCATCGAAGAGCCAAACGGAACAAGCATGTAAATGAATCCGAAGCGAAGTCTGGCAACAATGGCTGTGAAGATGCTTTGACTGTTCTAAAGCATGAAGAAGAGGTGAATACTATTGACGGGTGTTTTTCTAATGCATATATGTATTTATCAACAAGTCCGGATGTGTTTCTTTGACCTAAGAGCACTTTAATTGGTGAATTTGTGAAAATAGTTGCTTGGCTAACATTATTCAAGTGCTTTAAAAATTGACATTGCTTATTGTTTTTTTATCAACACTGCTTCTTAAAGTCAATTTTTGGTTTGAATATTATAGTTTACTTCTTTTTCTGATGATTCTATGTTTTCCCATGTTAGTACTAAGTAGAGATTCTTTTAAAAACATTTTGTTGCAGACTATGAGTAATGATGGTGATCGTTCGTGCGTTTCTGAAGGATCAGACCCTCAGATGAAAACGTAAGTTCACATGAAATGCCATTAACATGATGTTTTCTGGATGTGTAATTTTTTTTAGAATTCTAATATTCTACTTTGAATGTTTGTTACAGGCATCATGAAGTTAACAAACAGCATGATACAGTTGATGATACTTCACCACTTAATGAAGTTACTGGTTTGGATAAAAGCGCTGATGTAGATGTTCCAAAACACAACTCAGTCAATTCAATGATGCCCAAGCAGCTTATTATAGATCTGAATATCTCAGAATTTCCCGATGAGAGTGCGAGTAACAAAGACTCACTAGCTTTGAACCTATCCGTGCAATCGTATGGCATGTATTGTTCCACAAAGTTTTAACTTTATTAGTCTTTGAAGGGATTTTTACTAATATTATATAGTTGAATCTTTATCTTATCAGAATCTGCTGATATAGTGGGCTGTGATAAGAAATTGGTATGTGATTCGGTGGGTGACATACCCATTTGTAGTACACCAGAAACAGAAGGGAATTGTTGCAAGGGCTCTGTATTGAAGAATTGCCCATTGCAGGTGTGATAATTTATTTACCTTACTAATAGCTGAATTTGTCGGTAATGAAGACACTGAAGTTGGAAATGATCAATCACATGTGTTTTTATTTTTTTTTGTACCAAAATTTAGAAATTTCTCCATTTTTATGAATATAAGACTAACGGCTACTTCACTATATTGAGTCTTTGGCTCAGTCGGAGGTGATGGAAAATAAAGATGTTACTTTTAATGCCTTTAACTGAATTTAGCAGATCAAGCCATTTCATCGAAATGTTTCCAACCAAAATATACCCCTAATCTTGGTGGAAGAGCAATTTTTCCTTATGTTGCCCACAAAAATTATCAGCTTGTTTTTGACAATGACAAAGGTTGTTACTTTGCTTTCAGATCTCCTCAGAGGACATGACCTATGATTTTTTTCCCCTATCAAGCTCACCGAAAAAGACGGTCAGAAAGGCCGAGGATTCTAATGGCATAGACTCTCACCAACAACAACAAAGCAGGTCCCCCCCCACGAAATGTGGGGTCTAGCCCCTCACTTTTGCTCGGTCCTATAGAGCCACCAATGGTTGATAGACCTGCACTCAAACCTGCTTATCTTTTGAACTCATCTCAGCCGTTGAGAGAGTTTAGGGTAAGTGCGGCCCCTCCCCACCCACCCTCAGATCATGCCGCTTTACTGTTCCGACACCAGATGATACTTGACAACATAGTCAGCAGCAGAGCAACATCAAGGAAAGGAAACAGGAACAGAGTTCCAACAACGTGGTCTGAGGAGGAGATGGATTCTCTTTGGGTCGGGGTGAGAAGACATGGGAGAGGCAAATGGGATGCCATGCTGAGGGACCCACGACTCCGGTTCTCTTCTTGGAGGTCCCCCCAGAGACCTATCTGAGCAATGGCAAGAGGAACAATGGAAGCTCTTGCGTGGGGGCCCCACTTCCCAAGCAAGACATCCGAGGAAACCAGCCTTGTACCATCCAACTGATTTTCATCTTTCACTCGGTACAAACATTGGAACCTCCTTATGTCCCAAGCATCACATGTTTGACCATTCTGATGTGGCAGTGAGCGGCGGTTTGCCTCTCTGGATTAAGGAAGCGGTATCCACACCTATTAGGCCTCTGCAAGGACTAAAACGCCCTTATGATTTTCCCACCGATCAAAAGGATGAGTTTGTCATCATCAATGGCGACCGTGACTCTTCAGAGGGAACAGTATCTGAGGATCCTCATAAATGACATCCAGTCTTGCTGTAATTAGCAGCCATTGTAAAGCTTTAAACATGTCAAATGTGGAAGCTGTAAAAAGGTAATTACTTGCGTTCATCATACACTTTTCAATATATTATTTGTTTAATTAAATATCAATTCCCCGACGAACTAAATGCACTTCGTAATTGTTACTCTGCAGTTAAGCCCCCTCCGTGAAGAAGTGGCAACTCTTCAAAAGCGTCTGTTTACCATGTTTGTAAGCTTTCATTGTAGCCTTCGCTTCATTGTTGTTAAAATATGAACGGTTAGGAACCTGCTATTTATCTTTTTACCGATTTCTTTTTCACCCATTGTGTTAGCTGGTCTTTCTGGAAGGAAGTTAATTAATGTAGGTGAATAAAGGTAACTAAAGGTAGTTAGTTTGAGCTAGATCTGAGGTAAAAAATATTAGGATGTAACAAAATTTAGCATTATGATGCAATTTTTTTCTTTCCTTGTTAACTTTGTTTTTCCAGAGGTTAAAGAATGTACCTTTTTTGTCATACTTAACAGCCTGTTTAAATAGTGTTAATATAGTCTTTTTGGTAAAAATTTATTTGCCTCTGATGATTTATGGGCAGATTAATGTTGGGATCAATGTTAATTGTGCAAAGTATATCAATCTTATTTATTATATCATCATCTTCAACACCACTTTAATTATGGTCGGTGGTGTCAAATTTATTGGTGTCAATGAACTATTGTCCAGTGATACTACACACCATACTGAGGGTGCTTGGTAAGTTTAAGGGCGTGTTTGGTTTTAAGGCTATAAAAATCTGAATGGATGTGCTTGAATGGCTTCCATTCTAATTCTCTTTTTTATGTGACCTCCAACCAAACACGTCCTAGAAGACAGCTACTTTTCAGTGAAGTTGAGTTTCTGCTGAGTCTTGAGCTTGACCTCATGCATGAATGCCTCCAAATGCTTCTCTGAAGACCCATTTGCACACACAGCCCTCTGCAGTTTCTCCTGTGTTGTTTTGATCTTCTCTCCCAATCCTTCCCTTGTCGCCCCCCTGCTCATGAGGCGGTTCGTTTTCTCTCGAACTTCTTCCCTCTCCACCGTTTCTCCATCACAAAGGTTGATCCCGACTTTCCAATCCTCGATCACGAGTCTCCTGCTCGTGGGTTGATCCGAACACAGGAAAACACAGCATTGGGACTTGGCACCACACGCTCTCCAAGACCGAGTTCCACCCGCAGTGCGTCAAGAATCCCCCCGGTCGCGTTGTGGGACAATACTTCGTTTTGGTCACACCACGGCACAACTAGTCCTCTTCCTTCAATCTCGCCGTCGAATCCCGCTGGGAAAAGATCGGGTTCGTCCGCAGATGAACCCGTGATGTCCCCGCGGATCGCCCAAAGAAAACTCTCCCCGCTTAGGGCTAGCCCACGGGCAATCTTGTGAATCACGTGTTTGTCAACATTTATAAGACTCCCGAAGGAGACGTAGAGGACCGAGTTTTCCGGCCTGGCGTCGAGCCAGGTGCGGAAATCGGCCGACTCCGGACGAAAGCTAGTCGGAACAGTGGCAGCCTTCGGAAAGCTGTTCCGGGAAACCGGGCCGATCGCATAGAATGACATATCTTGTTGCAGTGCAGTGATTGTGGAGGACTCAAGCTCAAACGCAGTGTTGGAGACGATAATGTCGGCTTTGACCGCATCTTCGAGTGATTTCAATACGTATGTGTCAACCACATTCCATGGCCCCTCAGAGTTTTGAAGGGGAGAAGGCAAATCTCTGGGTTTGATTGCTGCTTCCACACCAAAGTGACGATGAGCGGTTAAAAGGTCCTCCTTGTGTGTAGGTACATGGCGAAAACCAAAGCCGATTGGGTCCAAAAGGACACGTTAAGGAGGCCGTGTTTTTCGGCCAGCATTGACGGCCACACGAAGAAAGAGTCAGTCAAGAGGCACGACACCGGTGGGTCCACGTCGGAATGCCACCGGAGGCGACCGAGGAAGTCGTCGACGTGAGCGGAGAAGACGTGGAACAACCCGTGGATGAACTGCTCTTGGTTTGTCGACGGGTCGAACCCCAAGGGGAACCCGTCCCCGATGAGGGCGTAACGGATGTCCAGCCCGGAGCGACTCCGGGCGTCGGAGAATATGTCCGACGCGGATTCTCCGGCGGCAGGGGCGAGCGGATCAACTTGGCGTGGGTGGCTTGGGTGTTGAGGAAGGTGACGGTGAAGCCGCGAGAAGTGAGTTTGAGTGCGAGGTGGACGAAAGGGGTCAAGTGGCCTTGAAATGGCGTTGGAACCATCACCACATGAACGGCGGCGCCGCTGCTGCTCTGCTTCATCTTCTTCAATTCTCTCTGTCTCCGGCCGTTTTTTCCAAGCTCTGCAATTCTCTCTTGCCTTTATTTAGTACTGAGTTATATACACCACAGAGTACTCTTTTCTCTCTGGTAAATAAGACTTTTACACGATGGTTTGGATGAATTAAGGATAAATTTTCCGAACTTTGATTAATTATTTACAGGGTCAAACTTCACTTACTTTGGTTAATTATTTTTACTAGTAATTTCATAAAATATAGTCTTGTCACCTCTAGTTTTGTAGAACTTTTCATGTAGTTTATTACTATATAAATTTTATTTTAAAATTTTATTTGTAGAATCAATTAAATTGAATTGAAAATAAAGTCGGTCAAATTTCGTAACACGTAATGGGAAGATCATACGTGTACGGAGGGAGTATCATTTTGATAACTAAATTTAATTTTTTTATTACAAGAATATCTAAACTTTGAAGAAATTTCACAAAAGTGAAATTTGCACTGAATAAGAATAAAACATAAGTCATTTCCCAATGTAAGATAATAGATAATGACTAATGGTCCTACATTGAAAAATAAAAATATATGGTCCTATATTAAAGAAAATAATTATCTTTTAGTCCTGTTTAGAAAAATTATCCTAACAAAAGGAACATGTATGAAAGAATGGTTGTTATTTATGTAAAAAAAAACAAGCTCTCCGGTAAATATGACCCTTGCACGATGTTTTGTTTCGATTCATTAAGATGGAAACCAAAAAAATAGTTTTCCTCACCAAATTGCACTGTAAAAAAAAACTGTTTTTTCTTCCACATATCCTTTCCTCTTATTTTCAATCTCTGTTTTCTGTTACCCAGCAAATTCGTTGATTTCACATTCGTTAATGTTTTATAAAAGGATTTCTCTTTCTTTTTTAAGAACGAATTGTATAACTCATAATTAATCCTCCTCTCGTTCTAATGCATGAAATTTAATCACAATTTTTATTCTTACTTTCATAATTGGTTTGTATCATCACCCGGTTTCAAATTTTTCTTCTTTTCTTTTAGAAAAAAAGAATGAGTCCCATCTCCGAGAACCTTTGGTCACCAAGAAGAGGTAAATTAGACTCTGATCATGGCCACCTAACATATACCTCATGTCCAAGAATGTAAGACGGAAGGGTGCAACTGAGAATCTTGCCGAAGGGTTGAGAAAGGAGAGGAAGAAAAGAGAAAGGAAAAAGATCGTCGAGATGATGGGAATGTCATAGATGTCGAGTACTGATCGGAGCGGGTTGTGGTGTCAATCGACACCGAAGCCAGCTTGGCTTCTCCCCATTGACGAAGCCGAACCCTTAAGCCTTAAGGACTAAATTAGGTGGTTTATATTATTTCTTTTTTAAATACAAATTAGGTGGTTTATATCATTTCTCTTTAAATTGAGAATAAGATCGCGAGAGAGACGGAGCAGTATATTTAAACTATGTGGTGTGGTGATGAAAAATGGGGGTGATGAAATGCAAAAGTGTATAATGTGTGGTGATGAAAGTTGTGTGATATGGTGGGGTGATTGGGAGTGAAAGTCTTATTTTTGTTTTTTGTTAAAGTTTTCAAAGTTAAAGTCTAACATTAAATTTTTTTCCCAAAATGCTAATAGGACTATTGAAAATATTATTTCAAACAAGGGCCCGCTAATTAGGGCAAATAATATGAGAGAAATGGATGTACCTTCTTGGTACATCACTAAAAAGTCGTAATTAAAAAATGTTTAAAAAGAACAATACATTATTTTAAAATGAAAATCACATCGTTTCAAAATGAATATTATGTTGTGCAAGCTTTTAAATGAACTTGAAAATGAACATTTTGTCGTTCATAATAGATAGAGTAATGCTATCTTGACCCCAAAAATGTAAACATCACTCTTACAAACCTCACTCAAAAGTAAAAGTATCTACCTTTTTTGTCTTAACTCTACCTTTTTTTTAATCCTACTTCCTTCCAAACAGTGTGTTAAAGTAGTGCAATCAAGCTTATATTGTGTTCTGTTCAATGATAATTGTGCAAAGTATATATAGGGCATGAAGTAGAATCAATATCATTTATTATATCATCATCTTCAACCCTTTTTTAATTATGGTAAGTGGTGTGGAATTTATTACTGTCAATGATTTATTGCCCAATTATACTATACACCATACTGAGGGTGCTTGGTAAATTTAAGGGTGTGTTTGGTTTTCAGGCTATGAGAATCAGAATGGATGTGCTTGAATGGCTTCCATTCTGATTCTCTCCTTTTCTTTGTGACCTCCAACCAAACACATCCTAGATGACAGCTACTTCTCAAGAAAGTTGTGTTTCTGCTGAGTTCTAAGCTTGACCTCATGCATGAGTGTCTCCAAATGCTTCTGTGAAGACCCATTTGCAGATACAGCTCTTTGGAGTATCTCCTTTGTTGTTTCGATCTTCTCTCCCAGTCCCTCCCGACTCATGAGCCGATTCGTTTTCTCTCGAACTTCTTCGCTCCCGACCGCCTTTCCTCCACAAAGATCGATCCCGACTTTCCAAACTTCGACCACACTCCAGAAGGAGACGTAGAGGACCGAGTTCTCGGGCCGGGCGTCAAGCCAGGGGAGGCAAGCGGCCGACTCAGGCCGAAAGTTAGTCGGAACAGTGGTGGCAGCCTCGGGTAAGCCGTATCGGGAAACCGGGCTGATCGCGTAGAATGGCTTATGTTGTTGCAGTGCAGTGATTGTGGAGGGCTCAAGTTCAAATGCAGTGTTGGAGATGATAATGTCAGCTTTGACAGCATCTTCCAGTGATTTCAATGTGTAAGCGTCAATCATATTCCATGGCTCCTCATGTTAGGTTTGTGGAGGCTTGGGCTAGACTTGTAGGTCCGGCCCATGTTTTGTAACCCTAGGTTTTCTCCTATATATTAGCTCTCGTATTTGTAATTCTGGGAGACACGACAAGTGAAATAGAAATTCACCTGTTGCAGCCGTGGATTAGGAAAACAGAACCACGTTAAATTCTTGTGTGTCGTCCGTGTTCCGTTTCTCTCGTTTCTCGTAGATTATTTGTGTGTGTTGTGTGTTTAATTCCCAACAAGTGGTATCAGAGCTGGGCAGTGGAAGGTTGTGAAGGGAAATCTTGTCATGGCCTGCGGAAAGAAGAGAGGTTCGCTGTATATGGTCGAGTTACCATCTGAGTGAGTGACCGTCCCAGTTCAGAAGAGAAACAAAGTCCGGTTCATAGAGTCTTGTGGGCAGAATAAGGTTGTTTGTGCAAGAGAGAAACCTAGAGCCACAGGTCAGACTCAGGATGATCGAGCGAGGAAAGGTTCAAGGAGGCCAGTCAGAGGTATTTATGGCAGTGGGAGCTCAAGAGGCGCTTCAGCCAAGTTGTCTAGAAGACGGTGGGTCAGGAGAACCAGTATTCCAGCTATTGGAACATCTCCAGAAAATTTCTTGCTGAGTATGGAGAATGTTTGTTCTCAAGATGTTCCAGGATCCGGCAGTGTGCATCTGCAGTGGCAGCCGGTAGGGACCGAGCACGAGTCAGGGGCAGATTTTGACGTCACTGATGTGTTGGAGCTTGGGAGAGCTTCAACGGGCCTTTCAGTTGTCTGATGAGAGGGCCGCTGCAACAGGAGAGCTGAGGAAGATTACTCGATGTACAGGCAATCGTGGTGGATGGCAGTTGATGACTATCAAGCCTCAAAGTGGGAGAATGTTGGGTTTGTGGAGGCTTGGGCTAGACCCTTAGGCCCGACCCATGTTTTGTAACCCTAGGTTTTTCTCCTATATATTAGCCCTCGTACTTGTAATTCCGAGAGACACGACAAGTGAAATAGAAATCCTCCTGTTGCAGCCGTGGATTAGGGAAACCGAACCACGTTAAATTCTTGTGTGTCGTTCGTGTTTCGTTTCTCTCGTTTCTCGTAGATTATTTGTGTGTGTTGTGTGTTTAAATTCCCAACACCTTAAAGTTTTGAAGGGGAGAAGGCAAATCTCTGGGTTTGATTGCTGCTTCCACACCAGGTATGTAGTCTATTCCATCCTCGTCTCCATCATCTAACAATGACCAAATTTTACCCAATTATATCTTCTCTAGAAGATTGATACTTTTTTGATCAACCTCTGACGACACTCTTTGACTACGAACTAATAATGGTTTAAAAAAGTTATAAAAATTCGATATTTCAACACTATATTTCAAAATAAACCCAATTTTAGTAAATTTAAATTGTAACTAAATATATTTTTACCATAATTCGCGGTCAAAGACTACTGCAGTTTGAGCAAAAAAGTCAAACTGTGATAATCTTTTAAAGATATAGGAAGTATATAACTCTGGGTATAATTACCGTATACTCCCTCCGTCCCTAAATATATTACAATTTTTTCTCTCTCTCCTCTCGATAACTTTTGTTTGTTTACGCGATTTTATTAAGTATTTGATAAAATAAAATATTCTAGTCACCTCTTGTTTTGTAGAACTTTTGACATAGTTTTTTAATATTGGTTTTTATATCTTATTGATATACCAATTTGTAAATAAAATGATTTCAAAAAGTAAAATTTTTTTACTCCGTAACCCGCAATTTGTAATCATATAGGGGAAGGAGGGAGTATGATTTAAAAAGTGTATGGTTTAAAATCTTTTTGGGGGAGAGAAATATTGTGTCACATAGTGTCAATGTCAACCTTGGCGCAATAGCTTTTTCAACACTAATGCTAGGGGTACACCAAGAGTGTACTCGATTTGTACACCGCTGCTATCCTTTTCACACATTTCTTGATGTGAATAAGTAGAGTTGAGAGTGGATAAAAAATGCTAGGGGTGCACTTACCAAAAGTATACTCCATTTGTACATCATCATCTTCCCCACCACACAATTCTGGATGTGGATAAGTAAAATAAAGTGTGGGATGTACAAATGGGGTACCCCAAGCATTCCTTTTTCCAAAACACATGCACACTGCTACGTACGTAGTAGTGGTTTTTAGTACTAGGTGTGGAGTATACTCCATCCGTTTAAAATGGATGAACGAACTGTGCTCAATTAAATAAAATCTATAATGTATCTTGGCATAAAAATGATTTTATTAGATTTATCTTATTGATAATTTTTAGAATTAATTTCATTATACAAATATATTATAGAAATTTAGAGTAATTGATGCTCAAATTTAAAGTTAAACTAGACAAAAATACTTATATTGTAGTGATACTCAATCTCTTTCAAAACTAAGCATTTTCCTATTTAGACTAAGCCATCTCACTATCATCTATTTCATATTTTTCTCCAGGCTTTTAGAAAGCTACATGTACCTTAATTTTAGATTTTCTTAGATTTTTTCCCATTGGTATTTTACTACTCCCTCCGTCCCAAAAAGATTTACACGTTTCAAAAAAATTGTGTCCCACAAACTCTTATCCATTTCTATTAAAAACCCACTTTTACCCCTTACTTTTTCAAATCCTACCTATCACATCATATATTTTTCCTAATAATCTTCACATCACATCCTACTTTTACCCATCACATCAAGGGTATTTTTGAAAAGTCAACATAAAATTATCTCTTCCTTAATTTCAAATTTAGTCAAAATGGGTAGCACTTTATGGGACGGAGGGAGTATCTTTTATTTCATTCACTTTATTTGTATTAAATCTATTGTATTTTAGGAGTACTATCTTTTATTCCATTAACTTAATACGGAGTATGTATTATGCTCCGTTCATGGAAGACGGAGGCGGAGAAGACGAATTGTATTACTGCTCGGAACGCCGCCGGAGGCTTCCGATGAAGTCGACGACGTGGGCGGAGAAGACGTGTAGCAACCCGAGGAGGAACGTGTCGTGGTTTGCAGACCGGTCGAAACCGTCACCTATCAGGGCGTAACGGATGTCCAGCTCGGAGCCACTCCGGGCGTCTGAGAATATGCCCGATGAGGATTCTCCGGCGGCGGCGGCGCGGATTAAGTTGGTGTGGGGGTTGAGGAAGGTGACGGTGAAGCCCTCTGAAGCGAGTTTGAGGGCGAGGTGGACGAAAGGGGTCAGGTGGCGTTGAAGTGGCCGGGGATGGCACCATCACCACATGAACGGCGGCGCCGCTGCTCTTCTTCTTCATCATCTTGTTCTTGTGCTCTGCTTCAAACTCTGCCTTTATTTAGTTCATGATCGAGTATTTTTTTTATATCAAAGTTTTTAAATTTTGACTGTAAATTATGTAAAAAATAAATTAAATTGTGATAAAATTTAATATCAATAAAGAAATTTCAAAACATGTCTTTATTTTCTACTATATTTTTATATGAATAGAGATATTATCCCCTCTTAAAATCTTTCTAAACATGTCTTTATTTTCTACTATATTTTCTATCTCTATTCATATATTTTTACATGAATAGAGATAGAAACATACCCTTTTCTCTTAAAAAAAAGTGATATGTTTTTATTTTAAATGTGCACCACATTTTGGATTGTCTTGCCATTGAACTTTTTTCTTCTAAATGTGATATGTGATGCAAATATGACATTTAAAGTTGGCAAACCACATTGTTTTTTGATATTTTATACTCTGTATTTAGTTTTTGTTGACATTATATACCATCTTCTTCCTAAAAATTTCTCCTCATTATTACAGTCTCTCAATAACTTATTTATTTATATGTTCTAATTAATCATTTGATAAAATAAAATATTTTTATCACCTTTTATATTTTGAACTTTTGATACAATTTTTAAATATATAATTTTTATTTTTTATTTCAATATCAATTTATAAATAAAATCATTTTAAAATTCACTAGATTCTACAGGTTGATCAAAGGGAGTAATTCATTTTGGGACGAAGAAAGTATTATTTCCTCCGTCTCACAATAATATTGCACAAGTGACCAAACGGCGGATACATAGATTAAAAAAAGTAAAATTGTGTGATTGTAGTGCGGAGAAGAGAGAAATTGTGTTAGCCACGAAAAGTTTACCTATTATGGAAAGTGAAACGGATTTTTGGGGTAGATAAAAAAGATATTGTGAAACATTATTAATGAAAGATGAATGCAGTAACATGTTTCACATTAGGCATTCTATGTTTGTACTTATGCATTACCATCTTTTGTAATTATAGTTTCGGCTAACATGGTATAGTTACGATAACATTGTACGTATAGTGACAATAAGTATAGTGACAATAAATGTATCAATGCATATATTTTATTAGTGTAGTCTCATTTATTAGTGCCAATGAATTATTTTCAAACCAAACACATCCTAGATGACTACTTTTCAAGCCTCGTTTGGTACACGGAATTCAAACTATGGAATTAGAATTGAGGACTTTAATTCCAATTTTAGTGTTTGGTAGCACAAAATTATGTAGATTTATAATTGGTAGTGGAAAAAATGAATTAGAATTGGCGAATTCAATTTTTATGGAATTGAATCCCATGAAATTTTATTTCCAATTCAATTCCATCAATTCCGTGTACCAAACGGACACTGAGTGTTTCTGCTGAGCCTTGAGCTTGAGCTCATGCATGAATGCCTCCAAATGCTTCTCTGTAGACCCATTTGCAGCTCTCTGCAGTTTCTCCTTTGCTAATTTCACCTTCTTTCCCAATCTCTCCCTTGTGGCCCCCCTACTCATGAGACGGTTCGCTTTCCCCCTAACTTCTTCCCTTTCGACCGCCTTTCCATCGCAAAGGTTGATCCCGACTTTCCAGTCATCGACCACGAGCCTCCGGTTCGCGGGTTGATCCGTGAACAGCGGGAAGCACAGCATTGGGACCTCCCACCACACGCTCTCCAGAACCGAGTTCCACCCGCAGTGCGTCAAGAACCCCCCGGTCGCCCGGTGGGACAACACTTCGGTTTGGTTGCACCACGGCACGACGAGCCCTCTTCCTTCGACCTCGCGGCCGAATCCCGCGGGGAAGAGATCGGGCTCGTCCGCGGAGGAGCCTGTGATGTCCCCGCGGATCGCCCACAGGAAACTCGCACCGCTCAGCGCGAGCCCGCGGGCGATCTCGCGAATCGCGTGCTTGTCCACGCTCGCCAGACTCCCGAAGGAGACGTAGAGGACCGAGTTCTCCGGCCGGGCGTCGAGCCAGGGGCGGCAATCGGCCGACTCCGGCCGGAAACTAGTCGGAACAGCGGTCTTCCGAGGGACGCTGTCCCGGAAGACCGGGCCGACCGGGTAGAACAGCTTCTTGCGTTGCAGTGCAGCGATTGCGGAGGACTCCAGCTCAAAAACGGTGTTGGAGACGATGATGTCGGCTTTGATGGCGTCTTGGAGGGATTTGAAAACGTAAGTGTTCATTAGTGTCCATGGCTCGGAGTCTTGAAGGTGAGAAGGAATATCTCTGGTTTTGATTGCTTCCACTCCAGGTATGTAATCTATAACTTCATCCTCTCCATTATTGTCTAGAAACCATCAAATTACCAAAGTTAATCCAATCATTAATGATAAGATGATATATATCTCATTTTGAATTGATATTGCATCTTTTTGGTAAAGGACTTTATTTTGCAACACACCACTGTGATGGGTTCAAGAAGTTTACAAGAGAAAAGAAAAGGGAAGTACAACGAAAGGAGAAGACGAGGAACAAATGAACAATAAAGAGGATCAAAATAGAATTCTTTCAAAAGACGTGTCTTCAAAATATGAAGATAAAAACGACATTATTTTTATTTTCTAAATAGTAAATAGAAGTTTGATAATATGAATAGTAGACATCAATACCCTCATTTTTCAAAATTTATTTCTAAAAGTCTGCGTGATTTCAAAATATTGCACTCATATCTTCTATGATCATTTTTCGACTATTTTTCCGGCAAAGAAGGGGGTATTTGTGCATATTTTCTAAATCATAGGGGCACTAGTGCTCATTTTTATTTTTTAGTTATTTTTTGTTTTTTTCCATTTTTCCTTTACATGTTTCTTTTATTAACCAAGGTTTTTTAAATTTCTTTTTAAAATTACTCTTATAATGTTCCTAAAATTTAAAATTATTTTTTTTGAAAAAAATTAACATATACTGCATCTGTACGTTTCAAATTAACAATTTTGTTTTCCAAATAAAAAAGTAATTTTTTTTAGAATTTCAAAAAGAAAAATTTGTACTAAATAAGACTATAACATAAATAATTTCACAATGTAGAACTTAAATTTTTTTAATCCTTAAATAGTACTCCGTACTTAATAATGTCTAGTGGGAGGAATAATGTCTAGAATTCTTTCAAAACACATGTCTTCAAAATATGAAGATAAAAACAACATTATTTTTACGGACCGGTTCTATGGCTAATGCTTTTCAACTACCACGGAAGCCACTGATTCGATTCAGATACTTACGGTATTTCGTTCGTAAAATTGATGATTTCTAACTCTTCTAACCCCTGGTAAAAACCCCCTCGTCCAGTCCCGACCCTAACCCATCCTCCACTTACGTCAATTGCACCCGCAAGTTTAGTTGACTTTAGAGTAAAAAAAATTGAGACAAAATACGGGCCTGTTTGGGAATAGCGTTGGCGATTAGCGTTAACGTTTTGAAAAGGCTATCTACGGGCAGCATTTAGCGTTACCGTTTTTAAAGTAATTTGCACTGTCAAAATTTTATCCAAAGCGCTAACGCTAATCTCTAACGTCATTCCCAAACAGGTCCCCCTCCGTCCACAAATAAACTTCCCGTTTACTATTCACAGGCAGTGGCGGATCCAGGAATTGAAGTAGATGGGGGCAACATAGATCGGGAGTCCGAGGACAGCGCTGCTGAGTTTTTTTGATATACAATTTAAAATGACAAAAAATAATAAGTCTTATTCAAAATATTTATTAAATGTAAATTTTTTTAATAGGTAAGGTGAAATTTTATTTTATAAAAAATTAATTTTATACAATAAAATACTCTTTACTAAAAAAATTAAAGAAAAAATTGAAATTTGACCTAATTTGATGAGATCACATTAATTTTTTGTTGGGGGCATATGTATATAAAATTTTTAAAAATAATATTTTTAACCTTATCACAAAAAATTAGTTGGGGGCATTTGCCCCCTACTCCTTGCAAGTAGATCCAACACTGTTCACAGGGTCAAACTTTAATTACTTTTTTGGCCTATTTTCGTCACTCATTTGTTAAAATAATATAATCATGTCACATCTAGTTTTGTAGATCTTTTGATATAATTTTTTAATATGTAATTTTTATTTTTAAATTTTACACCATTTTTCATATAAAATGATTTGAAAATAACTTCAGTCAAATATTGTAACGCGCAACGGGACGTTTATTTGTTGGCGGAGGGAGTAATACTAAATTTTTATTCTACCAAAATGTATGTATTCTTTCCAAATGAGAAATCCGAACGTTAGGCATTGACTTTTCATAGAAATGAGAAGCAACACATCTGAAAAAAGATTTCATTAAAAAGGAACCAATCTTTTCTTATTTCTTTGCCATCTCATGTTTACCCCATTCTCTAATGCTTGTACTATGTACGTAGTAGCCTATCATGAAAAAAATTGGACATTTACTTGAAATCTTTTTTCTTTCTTTGCCATATAGACTCAGCTCATTGCCTTAAAAAATGAGTCTTAGTTTTCGATCAATTCTATCAAAGTTATTTTGAATTTATTTTACTATTGATGCGGAAAAAATAATAACAAAATGTATATATTTGCACATTAGAATCTTGATATATATATATATATATATATATATATATATATATATATATATATATATATATAGTAAATTTTATAATTGGTCCTTTATAACAGGGGTTTCCCTATCTGGTCCTTTGTTATTAAATATTACTCCGGTGGTCCTCACATAAAAAAAATCTTTTTTTATTCAAAAAAAGAAATTCTTAACTAGATAGTAAAAGAAATACTTATTTTGCTCATATGTAGGTCTTTAATGGACCTTAGATCCACCATAAAATTTGCCTTACTTACCACCCTTATCTCTAACTCCAAATAAAATTGTGTAGACCTTAGGTCCACAATATTATTTACCTTATTTTAATAAGAGTGATGTTTGTAACCTGAAATCTCTACTTTTGACTTTTTTATTCCCTAAATAGGACTTAATAATGTCTTAGTGGAAGGAATAATGCCCAGTAATGATGGACATTTACTTGAATAATGACTAATTAATAATGACCAAAGGTCCTAAATTGGGAAATAAAAACATATGGTCCTATATTGGGAAAATCATTATGTTTTAGTCCTATTTAGGTAAATTACTCATAAAGTAACTATTTTAACAAAAATCTGAATGCTAGAGATGGGAGTTTAAAGTACTCCATAGTAATTATTTCCTCCAATCTTAAAAACCTTTCTTGTTTTAATTTTTTGTTCAAATAGTGATATTCTTTAACTACAAATTAAATAAATTTAAATAAATAAATGATATACAAATTTGATATATCAAAAATATATCTTAGAATAAATCTTATTATATTAAATTTACATTATAATTTAATATAAGTATTTTTCTCAAAGTTTGTGGTCAAAAAATATCACTGATTGACCAAAAAAATCAAAACATGAAAGTTTTTAGGACCCGAGTGAGTAAAAAACTAGTTTTTAGATCTGCCACTGCCGGCCAGACACATATATCCTCGGAAAATATTCGAATATTATCTTGTAGTATTTGAATACTGGCAGCCTTTTGCAAAAATTATTAAATTTACGTTGAAAACTATTCCCCCATTTTAAAATTTTCTTCAAATTTCTTTTTACAAAGTTTGGTTGAAATTCTTTTCAATTCAAATAATTTGATTATAAATGTAAAATTTAAAAATAAAAATTTTTTACTTAAAAACTGCGTAAAAAACTCTATAAAATAAGATGTGACATGACTATTTTATATTTTATTAAATGACTAACAAAAAATCATAAAAAAGTATTATCAAAGTTTGAACATATAAGTAGTACGGAGTTACTGGGAAATATTTTTTAGAATGGAAGGCGTATAATTTTAGCATTGAAATGTCTGAGGTTTTATGTATTCAAATAAACACGATGAATTTTTCATAAGGCAACAATATCAAAAATATAATTAATTAAAGAAAAATTTACTCTAAACAGGACTAAAATTAAAGGTGTTACGTTTCTCTAAATCGGATCAAATATGTTTTATTCTCTTTATGACGCATAATTTTATATGATATATGCTCTCATTAGCAACAAATGTTGGATAGTGAGTGCGTTAGAAATAAATATTAGATAATGACTGAATATTTTAATGACTATTCAAATTATTTTTAATAATGTCTTATTCTGCTTGAATTGTGTGATAGGTCATCTTTCTCAAAAGCAGGGCATTTTAAAATTTTCTATTGTCAAACGTTAAAGTAAATACGACTGATCTTATTTAGGGAAAAGTGATATATTTAAATCCTATTTTCTTAAAGGATTAAGTTATTTGTACACTAAAATTTGTACCCATTTTGTACCTCAAAGGCATGTATCGACATGTTGTACTAGTGTGATATTAGTGTGATGAATTACATTGACAAAAATGTCAGTGCAATTTTTTTTAATTGAACTAATATTTTCTACCAGTATGAATTTTTAAAATATCGATTCATTTTTTAAAGTACAACTTGGGGTACACTTTTGAATGCCAAATACTCCTTAGAATGGAACCTAAAGATGACATACCTTGAGGACCAAGGTGACCATGAGCACTCAAAAGCTCCTTGTGAAAGTACATGGTGAAAGCCAAAGCCGATTGCGTCCAAAAAGACACGTTAACCAGGCCGTGTTTTCTGGCCACTGCCGACGGCCACACGAAGAAAGAGTCAGCCAAGAGACACGACACCGGTGGGTTCACGTCCGAGTTCTGCCGGAGGCTGCCGATGAAGTCGTCGACGTGTGCCGAGAAGACGTGGATCAACCCGTGGATGAACATGTCTTCGTTTATCCCCTGGTCGGACCCCGGGGGAAAACCGTCGCTGATGACGGCGTAACGGATATCCAGCCCGGAGCGGTCCCGGGCGTCGGAGAATATGTCGGAGGAATTATTTCCTGCGGCGGAGGCAGGGGCGGAGCGGATTAACTTGGAGTGGGTGGCGTGGGTGTTGAGGAAAGTGACGGTGAAGCCGTGAGAAGCGAGTTTGAGTGCGAGGTGGACGAAAGGGGTCAGGTGGCCTTGAAGTGGGGCGGGAACCATCACCACATGAACGGCGCCGCCGCTGCTCTGCCTCGTCTTCTTCATGTGCTCTGTTTCTGCGTCCATTTCTGTTTAGTGGTTTCAAGCTCTAGCTGCAATTCTCTCTTGCCTTTATTTGTACTAATAAGGAACATGAAATGGTTGTTATTTATGCCAAACCTTTATCTTTTCCAATAATACAGTTTTGAAATATTATACAAGTAGTTTTGAGTATGGCGGTTAACGGATAGCCGAAAATCTGATTACCGTCCGTATCCGTATTCGTTTAAAGAGGAAATATCCGCATCCGTTTTAAATGGATATTATCCGTATCCGAATAAGGATATCCGATTACTAAATGGATACGGATTTGGCAATTGTATATCCGATCCGTTTAAAATCCGATTCGAATATGCATCCGTTTAGATAACCGTTTATCCAAATATCCGATCCATTATTTATAGTTTTTCCTATTTTTTTATGTTTATACTTTGTTTCTCTATTTATATTTCAGAGTATAAGAAATTTTTATTAACAAAATAAATGTGTAGACACATAATAATATGTGCAGACATATTAAAATATGTGTATATGTATGTTGTGTATATCTTTTTATCATATGAAGTTATCGTAGAGTATCATAAATCATGAAAACAAAAAAAATAATTATCTCCTAACAAATTATAGTTGATTTAATAATAGTTTGAATTTAATATAATTTAAAATTAAAGTATGGTTCAATTTGATTTTAAAAATTAGAAACGGATACATCCGATATCCGACCGATGCGGATACAGTTTTAATTTTCAGTATTCGTTAAGATCCGCATCCGAATTCGATATCCGACAAAAACAAACGGATACGGATTTGGTAATAACACATCCGATCCGATTAATATCCGTTTACATCCCTAGTTTTGAGTATTTTTCTACTTCATGATACGGCGGAGTATTTATTTATAGATACTCAAATAAATATGGAGTATATTACCACCTTGGTTTCCATGTCATTGGGATCAATGTCATGCGGTCAATGTCATGGGATGACTCGAAAATTTACGGTGCTCTGTTTGAAAAATTAACGTTTCTACCCATTTTAACTCCTCCGCTAAACCCTTGATCATGGCCTGATCTAAACCAAATTTTGTGGACTATAGAGTCAAAATTTGACTCTAAAGTCAATAAAATTTGGGGGTGCATGTGAAGAGGGATGGTTCGGGTCGAGCAGAATAGGCGATTTACCAGGGGCTAGAAAAGGTAAAAACTCTCAATTTTATGAGCAGCGTACCCTATGACTCCCACGTCATCCATGTCATTGCTTAGAAATAACTACCATTACATTGCTCAGCAATATCATTGAAACTGCTCATGTATATTATTGGTTATAGTATTAGTTTAGATTTACGCTCTGTTCCGTTCAACTTATTTTTTCTGATCTGATTTGATTTTTTGTAATTCTAATCTAATTTAATCTGATCTGATTGGATATGATCTAATCTGATCTGATTGGATATGATCTGGTCTGATCTGATTGGATCTGATCTCGTATGATCTGATCTGATTAATTATGATTTGATTTAAAATTTAAATTAATAATTTGATTTGACTTTATAATAACGTTTGAAAATTTTAATGATAATTCATAATATAATATAATCAATATTTTTAAATTAGAAATCTTCACCAAGCAAAAACTAATTATTTAGTACTCCCTCCGTCCACCTAAGATCTTTTCATTTTGATTTTTTGTAAGTAGTTTTTAAGAAGAGTTGAAAAAAACTAAAAATTTACCATAATATCTTTAATGAAAGTGGGTGGAGTATATTAAATGAAGTGGGTGAGATGTAATACATAAGGTAAGTGAGTGTAGTTGTGGTATTTTAATGGTTAAAAAAGGTAGACAAATAAAAAGGGTTAATAAGAAGATTTATGGAAGAGGGATGAAGTAAATAAATGAAACATGTGGCCTACTGTAAAGAAGAAATACATTATCATCCACTAACCACTAAGTTTTACGCCACTACATCGACCAAGAGAGTACTCCCATCATTGTGCCACCAATAATTTCTCAAGCAAACTTGGAGACACTAACACTAATAAGACCCACTAGAATGGACTTCATCCTATTTTCTTTTCTTCTTCTTCCTCTTCTTCTTCCTGTAAATATGCAGTCCATGTAATGAGACTAAGATAAATGTCTTTAAATCTAAACACTATGAAGCATATACTCCACATTAAGAGGAGTGATTATGGCATAGCCTCTTTGGGCCTGATCTCAATCCCTTGCACAACTAAGCCACTCTTCTGATTACCTCCCCTAACCTCCATAAAACTCATCTCAATAATACATTCTTCTTCTTCTTCTTCTTCACCAGTGCCCAAAATGTCCCCCAATTCAACTTCCATCCAGTGATCACTCCTCTGCCTCACATGTCCAGTATTTGCATTTTCCTCCTCTGATGGGGGGCTCCTGTTGTGCCTCAACATGCCAGGTATTCGCCCCACCCCCGCACTTGGACCTACCCGGCTTCTTTCGAATCCCAGATAAACAGTTCTTGTTTTAGCCTCTTGTCTGCTAATCCCGACTGAAGCGTCTATGGGTAGGTTGTCAAAACCATATGCGTTTGATTTTAGTGAGAACACAAGGTAAGCCCCGTAATTGGTGCCCGGTGACAGCATCTTTGGACTTATTTCCCCACGAATTTCAAGCCACCATACATGACCAAGCACCGCAACTTCAGAAAACCTAGTTCACCAAGACAAGAAACAATGGAATCATTAGGTTTTGTTTGGAACACGGAAATGTTACCTTTGTATTGCGTTTGGTACTTTGGTTAAAGCATTGGAATAGACAAAAAAACAAAACTGTTTATAGCTTTTGATTAACTTGTACGTATTATAACGATACGGAGTAACTTTTATTTCTATTTGTCTCTCTGTTTTCTTTCACTGGCATTGTCTGGGTGCCACGGACTCTAGACACTTCTTCACTCACAAAGCAGAGATGACTGTGTGCACATCCACAGTGGTAGACAGGTCATGGGTGTGCCAACCATTTTATCCACCGTTTAGGCCCCACAGTATAAATGGTAAGAGGTATGACATTGAGGACATTGGGGTATCCATCATTTTTGTGCACCCAATATGCTTGCCAGATAGGAGGTGCAGAGCAAATGCATCTAACCCTTGCTTGTTGTGACTTGTGAGTCTTGTGACATGATGATTAGGTCTGATGGATATAACTATATCCACTATTGCACTGCTACGGTTTGAGTTGTCTGAACTCAGAATGTGTGAAACTCTCGGTGTAGTTGGAAGACAACCTTGTTTTGATATTCAAGGTGACTAACAAGACGCCGATTAACTGGTAGCTTGACAATCATTACTACCCAGTACCCACTCATTTATTATGTAACATTACATGTAATTGCGGAGTATTAGCCACCGTTAAGTACTCGTACTACTTAATTATTAGTTATTACTTACTCCCCCTGTATTTGTCCACTTTCATTTTTACACACCATCCAATGCACTTCTTTAATCCATTTTATCTTGTAATTTGTATATTAAAAAATTATAGAAATTATATATTAATAATCTATATGTTAAGACAAATCAAACAAGATCACACATGACTATATTTAGGCTTACACATTGAGAGAATTTGATGAGTCAAAGTGCTTCGATGAACAGTTCTAAAAGTCAAATATGGACAAAAACAGGGGGACGGAGGGAGTATTAGCCTATGTATGTGGCTCAAACCCCTCATACCATAGGAGGAGGGGGGGATCCCCTAGTTTAGGGAGCCAAACTCTCTCCATTGTAAAACCTTATTAAGAAATACTCTATACATACTAAAGACTCTATCCCATTGATTTCTTCATAGTACGGTTTACAATGATTAATTGATTGATGTTTTTTTAAATCGTTTTATTTAGTTATTGGTGTAAAATTACAAAATCAAATATAAACATTAAAAAACTACATTAAAAGATCTACCACAAGAAGTGGCATGACTATTTTTTTATCACATGATAGATGAAAATATGGAAAGAAAGTGAAAATAGTTTGATCATGTGAATAGTAACTCTAAATAATGGTATTCATTGCCTAGAAGATAAAGTGTGTGTGTATACGCGCGCACACACACACATATATAGTTGGTTTATGGGTTACCTTGAATGTGGAAGTGAAATCCATTTCCAGTATGTATCGTCCTCTCCCCAAGCAATTTTGAGTGACCTTGCAGCTAACATGTAACATTTATTCCCACTCTTTTTCTCCAGTGAAAAGCTCTGCTTAATCAAATACAGAGTACTCCGTATAAGATAGACAATTTTCATTTCCAGCAGACTCGACGAATAACAGATTCCACTGCTAAAATGTAAATTTGCAATCAAGCAGTAATAAAGCTATTGATTCTTGGCAGTAAACAACAGTAAAATTTGATCAGTTGATCTCCTTAGAAGTGCTCTAATTTAATCTCCGATAGAAACAGTAAAATCTCCTTTGTGGGGCATTTGATCTGGAGGAATTTGATTCAAAATCTACGGCATCTCATATCTAACAAGATGGGCGAGGAGAAATACCATGGTGCCGCCGTCAAGAAGGATGGGGTGGTCGCAGAGGTGGAAGTAGAGATCCTTCTTCGAAACGAAGTTGTGCAGATCGGGTCCGTTGGCGGCCCGGGAAAGGACGTCGCGGTAATCGGAGGGCAAAAACCGCTCCCAGACGGCGTCGAATTGGACCGCGGCGTGGAAGCTAGAGGACACCAGCGACAGACGGCAAGCGTCCCTAGGGGTGGTCAGCGACAGCGCGTTGGCTATGCAGTCATCAGGCAGCGCGTTGATATCGATTCCGATAACGCTATTCTCAGCCGCCATTGCTGAGACCCACTCAATTCAAGCAACTTTTTTAAATCTATTTTATTTAAATATAGGTATAGAAATAAAAAATAAAACATACATATTTAAAAACTACACCAAAAGTTCAACAAAACAAGTGGTGACAAGAATATTTTATTTTATCATATAGGCCATGAAAAATCACAAATAAATATAAATTCCCGTAAAGTTGGAATAGTGCTCTGGAAAGATCATTATAAGACGGAGGGAGTACATGATAGCTGAAAGAGCAATGCTAGGGGTACACCAAATGTGTACCCCATTTGTCCTCCACCCTCTTCTTCACCACTCATTCTTATTTAATTTTTTTATTTAATTTTTTTAAAAAGTATTTGCTCATTTATGTGGTGGAAGAGGGGTGGGGGACAAATGGAGTACACCAAATTGGTGTACCCCTAGCATTTTTCTAGGATTATTTAGGATTTTAAAAGTCAATGAGTATTCAATTAAGATTTTAAAAAAATTATTCAAAATTTAGAGGTATTCAATTGAGATTTTAAAAAATCTTTCTAAATCTAATGATATTGAAAAATCAATAAATTTTCAAGGATTGTAATAAAAAATAGATTTTGATGGATTCTTAGCATGAAGTATAAATAAAAAAGATTTTTCCAAATCCAAAGAAAAGGCTAGAGATTGTGTGGAATCCAAAAGCCCCTCTTTTCTTCCGCCTCATCTTCTCCACCTCCTCCTACGAATCTTCTTCTCTTCTTCGGCTCATCTTCTCTATCTCCTCCTCCATTGGCATCTCCTCCTCCGTTAGCACATGTTTTTCTCTTCTCCAACTTCCCTCTATCCTCGTCAAGCCTTCACGGTAAGCCGCCATTGCTGAGACCCACTCAATTCAGTACATGCGCCCGCAAATACATTTACTCCGTATGAGCGCGTATCTAGAGGAGAACCCAGACCCGCTCCATTCAGTTCAAGTTTTTTGATTTTCTGTAGTTCTGATATGATTGAATCTGATCTGATTTGATTTGATTAGATCTGATCTGATTGACTCTGATTTGATCTGATTAATTATAATTTGATTTAAAATTCAAATCAATAATTTGATTTGACTTTATAATAACTTTTGAAAATTGTAATGATAATTCATATTATAATATAATCAATATTTTTTATTTTATGATTATATTTAATGAAATAAAATTAGTTAATTCATATATTAGAAAAATCATTCATATTATAATGCAATAATATTTTTTTATTTTATGATTATTTTTTTTTATGAAATAAGAATATTGATTTAATATTTTAATAATTAGTTCATATGAACATTAGAATAAATGTTTAATTCATACTCCGTACATACATTAAAAAGTAATTAAATCTAGATAATCAATATAGAGAAGAGATAGTATTTTTATTAAAATATCTCATCTTTATAAAATATCAATGTTAAGCAAAGAAATAATACATTTTTCTCTATCTCGTATAATAATATATGACTTTTTCAGTTTTCTATTCAACTTGTTTCTAAAATCTATTTTTTTTTCATTTTTAAGAAAAAATTGTGCTTCATAACATTTTAGTTTGAGTAAATTCCATAATTGGTCCTCTATAACAAGGAGATTTCCATATTTAGTCATCTGGTATCAAATATTACCCCCGTAGTCCTTTTTTTAAGGGCGCCTTTCCACAAATGGTCCTTTTTTATCTTCTGCCATGTTGGTGTTAATTTAGAGGCTAAAAGTATAATTTGACATCAACATTATGTCTGGTGACGTGTTCTGATATTGGTTAAGCGGATAACACAAAAATAATAACTATGATTGTAGGTTAGGATTGCAATGAAAGACCACATTTGTAGACTATGGTTGTAGTAGAAAGTGACTATAATTCACAAACAACGTAAACAGAATAGCCTTTGGAATTGTGTATGACAAAAAAGATATATTATCATTGTGAAATTAAATTTTTAGCCCTCAAATTAACACCAACATGATTGAAGATCAAAAAAGGACTATTTGTGAAAAGATATCCATAAAAGAAGGACGACTAGGGTAATATTTGATAATAGAGAACTAAATGATACTGAGAAAATTAAACAACTAAATTCAAAAGAAGGGAGGATAAAGTAGAAATTAAAATTCCATGGACCACGGTTCAACATTACCACTTAATTTAAAAGAAATCACGTTATACACCAAGAGGAGAAAACAATTTTCTGAACTTTGTGATATTCAGAAAATGGAGAATGTAATACTCTGATGTCTTGGTCAATCCACCAACTGCTATTTCTTTTTCGAAGGCCAAGCAAAACAACAACAACTTTTGTCCTGTGAAATAATCTGTGAAAAAAAAAAGAAATTAAATCAAATTGGTCACTAAAAGACTACTCGTACTTAGCTCTTTAATTCTGTGTGTATCCTAAATTAATTGTGTTACTAATTTGATTTTTTTATTACATCGACCTCATATAATGAAAAATATGTATTTAATAATAATGTAAATTTAATCAAATTAAGTTTTTTTTAGTACGTGTAATTTGGATTTATTAAATTAAACTTAATTTGTCTCAACAAACAAACTCAACAAAAGGTTCAAGGTGGTGGTTGTTGGCCCAAGATATATATATATATATATATATATATATATATATATATATATATATATATATATATATATATATATATATATATATATATATATATAATCAGGTGACTTTTACTAATTGGGCTAGGAATGGGTTCCAATTTTGAGTGGAACTAGGAATCCGTATTAAAATTATATAGAGGGTGTTTGGAAGTGATTAGCTTATACTTAAAGTGATTTCTACAAAAGCTAAAAGCAAAAGCACCTCATACCCGCTTTTCCGAAACCGTGTTTCATGTACAAAATAATGTTGGTGAAAAGCAGAAGCTGACATGCCAAACAGAGTAAAATCACTTCCACTCAAAGCAGAAGCTAAATTTTTAAAAGCAGCGCACTGCCAAACACCCTCATAATACTCCCTCTGTCCCAAATTATTTGTCACATTTCAATTATCGAGGTAAAATATCAATTTTTTTCAATTCATTTTATTTACATATTGATAAAGAAATAAAAAATAAAAATTACATATCAAAAAACTAAATGAAAAGTTATTCGAAATAAGAAGTGTCAACAATATTTTATTTTATTAAATAACCAATGAAAACGTAGATTTAAACAAAAGTTTTCGCGACTGTTGAAAAAGCAAATGTGACAAATAATTTGGGATAGAGGGAGTATTATATTATACTACGTAGTACTCCTTCCGTCCCAAATTATAATGTTTGTTCACTATTCACAGGGTCAAACTTCATTTACTTTCTTTATCTATTTTCGTTAGCAATTTGATAAAATAAAGTACTATTGTCACTACTAGTTTTGTGGATCTTTTGATGTAGTATTTTAATATGTAATTTTTATTTTTTAACTCTATACCATTTGTCATATAAAATAATTTGAAAATAATTTCAGTCAAACATCGTATATCGAAACAGGCGTTATAAAATAGGACGAAGAGAGTAATATATTATTAAATCCTTTCATTTATTTGAGGAATTATCACGTACTCCATCCGTTTCACAAAACCCTTCCGGTTTTGACTTTGGGGAAAAATAAGGAAAGTGTAATCTTGGTTGACTTTCCAATTTTGCCCCTGATGTGATGGGAAAAAGTAATATGAGATAGTTTGGTTATTAGTGAAAAAAGTATGATGTGATAGGTAGGGGTATGAAAAAGTAGGGGTAAAAGTGGTCTTTTAATAGAAAGTGGAAGTGTTTTTTGGAAAGCAAAAAAACAAAAGAGGAAGGATTTTGTGGAACGAATGGAGTATATTTTGCTCATAACTTTTTAAACATAAATCCAAACTTGACCAACTACTTGTTGTTGGTCATCCTTTTGCAAAACCTACCGAACAAAACAAATAATGAATACTACCTCGGTCTCCGAGTATTTGTCCGGTTTTGACTTTTTCAGTCAACTATTTCTAACCTTTTTCCTATAATTTAATAAAATATATTGTATATTAATTAGATAAAATAGTATTTGAAAATATTTGATATAATAATTCTAACAAAATTATTTTTGCATTGTATCAATATCTACCATCATTTTATTTAATTTGAAGTCAAAGTTTATCAATTTTGATCGAAAAAGTCAAAAGTGAACAAATATTCATGGACATATAATTTTGGCTCGACGACATACTTGTATTTTATTTTTTTACTTTATGATCTTTTCGTTCTTGTAATGGTCGAGTCACTGAGTTTCGTAATACAGATTCACGTGCGGGATACATTGTTGGACTCGTCAGATCGAGACCTTCAATTCTAATATAAATTTGGCTATAAAAGGATAACTGTAAAAATTATTTAGTTTTAGCATTGTCGTTTCAATTTTTATTTAATGTAATGTAAATCAAAATTAGAATTATGATTTACTAGAAATCCATTACAAAATTCTAAGGTATATTTCAAGGAGTTACATTATCGAAGTAGCTTTTGGCTCGCCTCGTTTGTCAAGGTGTCAATCTAGACGTTTATTCCTAATGGTCATAGTATTTAGCTCAGTTGTCCGTGTGGAATGCATATCCAACGACTTTAATTTTGGTCGGTGTTACCTGATTGTTCATCTAGAAGTCTATACTTAGTGGTTCGTGGTCGTATAGGTGTGTGACCATTTGTTACGAAAGAAATATGCTAAAAAGGGAACCGAATTCTTTTGCTAACTTTCCTAGTTTGATAGAATCTTGTTATGGTAGGAATTGAATTGTGTTAGAAACATAAGTTTATTTATTTGTTTTATCTTCTTCCTAAATAAAGAGGGTTTAGCCTTTGTAATTTCCAAAAGAATTCAATATACAAAATATTTTATTCTTCTATTATTTTCAACACCGTTGCATCCTCAAATATTGTTTTCAAGGGGAAGGGAGTCTATTTGTAAGAAAATTGAAAATAGAATATATCCCACATCAAAAAATTAAGAAAAATATAATTTGTCTATAAGCTCTTAAGGTGAATTAAATAATCAATTGAATATATTTTAATTTTTTTATTGTGCTTCAACCGAAATGTAGTATGGCGCAATAACTAAATGCAATAATACAATATGTACCGGGCGATACAAAAAATTAAAGACTTCAGCGTCGGACAAATCTTTCATCCGCGCGGGAAGGGAATTGCGGTTTAGACCCGGCTCTTGTTTAGGTTGCCACTCTGCCATTTAATTGTAGTTTTAAACTTTTAGCCAAACAGTCATCCAGAAAACATTATACTCCGTACTACAGTATATAAATGCATATTGAAAAGAATGTAAGGCTCCGTTTGGTACACGGAATTTATGAAATTGGAATTGAATTGAGTGTTGAAATTCTATGGAGTTGATTTGGATGAAATTGAATTCTCCAACTCCAATTCATTTTTTGCACTACCAATTTCAAATCCACATATTTTTGTGTTGCCAAACATCAAAATTGAAATTATTGTCCCCAATTTCAATTTCATAATTTGATTTCCGTGTACCAAACGGAACCTAAATATTTCCATCCCATTATTGTGGAGACATGATCGAGATAATGACACCAACATTATTACTCCCTATATTACTTCATTCCTCCGTCAATGAAAATCTTTCCTTATTGACTTTTTTAAGATTTAAGAGAGGAATATTTTTGTGTTGACTTTCCAAAAATATCTTTCATTGAATAGGTAAAAGTAAGATGTGATGTGTAGATTATTAGATAAAAGGTAGGATGTGATAGGAACAGTATGAAAAGGTAATGGTGTAAAAGTGATTTTTTAATAGATAAAGAAATATGTTTTAGGAACACCAAATAAATGAAAGGGGAAGATTTTTTTGGAGGGAGGGATTATTAAATAGAGTAATTTACTTAAATAAGACTAAAACATAATGACTTTCTCAATATAGGACCAAATGTTTTTATTTCCCAATTTAGAACTTTAGGTCATTATGAATTAGTCATTATTCAAGTAAATGTTCATCGATACTGGACATTATTTCTCTCACTAAGACATTAATAAGTCCTATTTAGGGAATAAAAAAGTTTAAGTTCTAGATTAGGAAAGTTATTATGTTTTAGTCCTATTTAGTGCAAATTTCACTATTTTAAATATGATGAGATAAAAATAGCAGGAACAACACTCAAAGTTATAAGCCCGTCCCGAGTATGTTTTTGGATGTCCGATGATGTATGCGTGTTTAAATGATTATATCCGGAATATTTTTAATTAAACTTAATTTGTTTTGAATATATATATATATATATATATATATATATATATATATATATATATATATATATATATATAAATATATATATATATATATATGTATGTATGTATGTATGTTTGTTTTTATGGTTAAAATGATACTTAGTGGCATTAAAAATAAGATATATCATTAATTCTAAAAATACAACTATACGGAGTATGAAACAATGGCGCATCCAAAAAAAATGGCAGGGAAGACAAAATTGTTTTTGAAAGAAAATGTGAAAGACAAAAATAATAAAAGTGCGGAGTATTAAAGTACTTGGTAGTAATTAGTAACTCCTAGCTAGCTAGTCGTAGACTTACCTTGGGCCGGTGGGATTGGTAACATTGTTGGTGTTTTGCGGCGGGGACAACATTTCCGGCACACAACAAGACATAATATGGCTAAAGCAATAAACAAGAATATGGAAACCACAATCCACAAAACTTTAGATGATATGGAAACCAGCACGCCATTATTCATTCTAAACTGGAACGTCCTCCACTCCCCGTCCGAGTCGGCTGCAGCTTTGCAGTGATGAAGAAACAAATAAAGAAACACAAATACTATTTACTACTCGTACTGTTTTCTTCATTCCAATTACTATTATTATTGCTACAATTCTTTATTATTATTATTATTATTATTATTATTAAATATAATGTATGTATATATGGGGATCGGATCGAGATATGTGTGTGTGTGTATATATATACACACATATACCCACACACATAGATTCCCTGCAGCAGCAGCGTGTAATATACTCCACTCCCCGGCCCGTAGATTAATCATCGAACAAGACTTGCGTGGCTCTGCGTAGATCATACTCCATCCACAAAGAAAAATTTATACCCATGGCATTAATTAATTGATATACATTGACTAAGAGCCCGTTTGATAATAACGTTTTCGATTAGCGTTAGCATTTTGGATAAAATTTTAATGGTATAGATTAACTCTAAAAAACACTTACACTAAACACTACATGTAGATAGCCTTTTTAAAAACGCCAACGCTAATCTCTAACGCTATTCCTAAACACGCCATAATATTAATATAAGAGTCACGCACGCGCGTTCTCAATCACCGATATATAACTAATAAAAAATTAATTCACGTGTTTAAACATTATATCAAAAGTGCTACTGTATGAAATGAGATTGACGTGACAAGAATATTACTCCCTCCGTCCTGAAATGTTCTTCCCACTTACTATTCACACGGTCAAACTTTAATCACTTTATTTACGTATTTTCATTAGGTATTTGATAAAATAATATAGTCTTGTCACCACTTGTTTTGTAGAACTTTTGATGTAGTTTTTAAATATATAAATTTTATTTTTTAATTTTACACCTACAATCAAATAAATTGAATTAAAAATAAAGTCGGTCAAACTTCGTAAACAGAACCGGGAAGATCATTATAGGACGGAGGGAGTAATTTTTTTTAAACTGGGTGGCGCTGAGTTTCGAAATTGTGACCTCTTGGTCATCAAGGCTCTGATACCATGTCAAGGAACGTCAAGGAACCAACTCAAGCAAAAGCTCAAGCTTGTGGTTGTGGCCCAGGAACAGTTATTTATATTCTAACACGCCCCTCACGTGCAGGCGTAGTCTTTTTCGAGCCTTGCACGTGAAACCTTAATTTTTTTTAAACTGGGTGGCGGTGAGTTTCGAACTCGTGACCTCTTGGTCATCAAGGCTCTGATACCATGTCAAGGAACCAACCCAACCAAAAGCTCAAGCTTGTGGTTGTGGCCCAGGAATGATTGTTATATATACTCTAACAGAAAATTAGGAATTAAATTGGTGGGTGTTGCAATGTTGGTATACGTTGGGAGTGTCAAGGGAGTATATCCGAGTTTGATTCCAGACAATTGTGCTGGAACGAAACTATGCTAAGAATGGAACATCCGTAAATACTAGATGCAGGCATTGGCGGATCTGTGTCAAGTGTACCGGGGGCACGTGCCCCCCAATCAATTTTTTTTAAATATATAGTGTAAAAAATAAAAATTTCTAAAAGATTATGTGCCTTCAATCGAAAGCAAAAATATACTCCGTAGTTCAAGAGAAAAAATACTCTTTCCGGTCCTAAAAACCTTTCTTGTTTTAACTTTTTTGGTTAAACAGTGACACACTTTGACTACAAATTGTGAGAAAAGTATACTTTACTTCAATATAAATTGAATGATATTGGATTCATTTTAGGATACGATTTTGATATATCTAATTTCTATATCATTTAATTATTTAGATTATGTTTAATTTATCGTTAAAAAAAGGCACTGTTTGACTAAAAAAGTCAAAACAAGAAAAATTTTTAGAACCGAAAGGAGTAACTTTTTAAATAGAATATAAAAGTAAAAAATATGAAATATCCTATTTATATTGAGTTATGATATGCTTCGTACTCCCTCCGTTCCAAATTATTTGTCACATTTGTTTTTTCAACAGTCGCGAGAACTTTTGTTTATTTTTACGTTTTCATTGGCTATTTGATAAAATAAAATATTCTTGTCACCTCTTATTTCGACGAACTTTTCATTTAGTTTTTTGATATGTAATTTTTATTTTTTATTTTCTTACCAATATGTAAATAAAATGAATTAAAAAAACTTATTATTTTTTTCGATAATAGAAATGTGACAAATAATTTGAGACGGATAGAATATATCTTTTGAGAGCATAGACGTACTCTCTTGCGCAATTCTCATTCAATGGAGCAAATAATCCGCCGCATAATTTACACGCGGGAGAGGGCTCCATGCTTCGTGATTCGTGAAAGGCCATGGGGTGTGCCCCTGCTTTCCCCTTTTCTACTTATTCCAAATTAGTGTCACGTCAATTTTTATTTTCACTTCTTCTTTTCCCTTTTCCCCCTCAATTTTAATATTCCGTATTAGTTTTTACTACTTATTTTAATTGTAATAAATAAACTAAAACCATTAAAATTATAAAATAATTAAATATTTTTTAAAAAATTTAAATTCAACATTTTAAGGGAATATAAAATTTAAATAAGAATTACAATAATTGTGTGGCTAAGAAATATAATAATAGTGCATAAAACAATACATTTTAAAAGAAAAATAAGAATACATATTAAAAATGAAGAATATTTTCAATAATAATCTTAGAGGGTGAAGCCTCGTATATATACATATGTCAGTGGTAGAATAATAAGCAAGATACCCTATACAAAGGAAACTACCATAATTACATATTAAATATTAAATATACAGAATATATTTAACATGCACCCAACTACGTGACCGGTGAAGGATAGACGCCAAGGCTGTGTTTGAAGTCACAAAAGATAAGTGACGGAAGTCCTTTGGTGAAGATGTCAGATAGCATACTCAGAGAATGAAGGAATGTGGAGGACACAGACTTGGCCTAGAGCAACCTTATCTTTGACAAAGTGAATGTCAACCTCTACATGTTTAGTACGCTGATGTTGCACGGGGTTGGACGATAAGTACACATCACTGACATTGTCGCAGAAGACCAGTGTGGCGCAGTGCAGGGGTTGCTGTAACTCAAGAAGGAGATTTCGAATCCAGCTTGCTTCAGCCACCACGCTAGCAACATCATGGTACTCAGCCTCTGCACTCGAACGAGATGTAGTAGCCTGTCTCTTAGAAGACCGAGAGATGAGATTATCGCCAAGAAAAACATAATATCCAGAGGTGGAGCGACGAGTGTCAGGGCAACCTGCCCAATCAGCATTGGAATAGGTCTGTAAGGAATCAGTACGAGTGCGATGGAGAGTGATCCCATGAGGGGCGGTGCCGTGAAGGTAGCGGAGAACACACTTCATGGCAGTAAGATGAGTGCCGCGAGGAGTATGTAAGATCAGGACATGTGAATGTGAGATACTGCAATGTACCAACAATGGACCTGTAGAGAGTGGGATCGGTAAGAAGGGTGCCAGATGAGGCCGCCAGCTTTGCCTTGCTATCCACAGGGGTGGAAATAGGCTTACAGTTAAGCATGTCAGCTCGTTCCAAGATCTCGTGAGCAAATTGTGTCCGATGAACTGAAGAAAGAGTCTTCCTGAAGTGCGCTGGACATTAATCCCATCCCAAGGAAAAAATTTAGATCCCACATATCTGTCGTAGCGAATTCTCCCTTGAGGCTGGTAAAGCAGAGGAGAAGAAGAGACTGTGAGAACGATGTCATCCACATAAAGTAACAAGTATGCCGCCATATCATTCCCACGAGTGTAAACGAAGAGAGATGTGTTGCTTTTACATCCTCAAAAGCCTAATGTAAGAAGAAAGCCTGCAAAGCGGTGATACCAAGACTCAGGAGCCGGCTTGAGCCTGTATAATGCCTTTTTCAACCTGCACACATAATTTGGTCGTGCCGGATCCAAGAAACCAGAGGGCTGACTAGCATAAACAGATTCATGGAGTGTGCTGTTGAGGAAGACATTTTTAACATCCAGCTGATGAATTGGCCATCCTCGTGTGAGAGCAAGAGTGAGAACAACCCAACCGGACTAAAGGTCTCCTCGTACTCGATTCCAAAGCGCTGATTAAATCCACGAACCACCCATCGAGCTTTGTACCTGGACAGTTCACCTCTAGGGCCAAATTTGTGGCGAAAAAGCCACTTGCTGATAGGCGTATCGTAGCACCTACAAATTAATTTATTATTTTCCTTAACTTAAATCCTCCTTTATGAGTTAATATTAATTAAAACATATAGATAAGGCAAAAAAGGGTCGATCCCACGAGGAAAGATAATTTTTAGGCTATGAAAATCTATTTACTTGTCATTTTTATTGAATAAAAACTAACTAAAATCTAAAACTAAAACTAAAAGATATGGGGGTTTGAATGATAATTCTAAAAAGGTAAAAATGCAAATAAAATAAAGATAAAGGATAACAAATAACAGATACAAGATAAAACCACAGCAGCAAGCTAAACTCAGAAGAACACTCAGGGAGAAACAAATACACAAAAAAAAAACACACATTAAACTTTATAAAAACTTAGACAATAATAAATAACTCAAACCATTTTTGAAAATACTTGTAGTTTTTAATAGAAAATAAATTGAACAAATCTGATTAACCAATTAATTATGCCTTGATTCTGAAATTAAACTGCTAATTAAACTTAGGGTTAGGCTAAAGAAGAGGTCTACCAACAGTTCTTACCTATTTTCTCATTCATATTAGCTAATGTTAAGACCAACCCTAACTCTAAACCCTACTATCCTTAGCAACCCAAAGACCAACCCTTAAGTTACTACTAAGAATAGCGCATTAAGATTTGTGGAAAACATCAGCATAACAACTTTGCAGTAACACTACGGTTATTTAACAAAATCAGTTCGAGAACCTGGATTAGCAAAAACCACTTAACGAGGCAGTCAAGACTAATCAAGTGACACTTGGTTTTTAGAAGAGTTTGGCTATTTAAAGCACGTTGGACTTTAAAAGAATATCAATTTAAACTGGATTAGGCGCGCGTTCCTAATTTGGTCCAATTTAAGTTAAATCTTGTGAATAATAGTTCTCAGAACACCTTTTCGAGTTTAGACTTAACAGTAGCGTAGAGCTAAAATTCGTTCAAAATCAAATTGATTCAACAAGAACAACCAAATCAAAGATTTAATCTTTTTGTCAAACCATCCGGCCTAAGAAGATTTTATAATCCCAGAGAGAATCAATAAATCAAATTTAGACAATTCAACCTCAACACACAAACAATTCAACACTTATAATATAACTTAAACATTCAACACAAACTTAAAATTGATGTTCAAATTTAATATGAATGTTCAAATTCATCAATCGTAAATGTCAAGTAACCAACTCAACCAAAAGCTCAAGCTTGTGGTTGTGGCCTAGGAATGATTGTTATATACTCTAACACGCCCCTCACGTGCAGGCGTGACCTATTTGAGCCTTGCACGTGAAACCTTAATTTTTTTAAACTGTATGGCGGTGAGTTTCGAACTCGTGACCTCTTGGTCATCAAGGCTCCGATACCATGTCAAAGAACCAATTCAACCAAAAGCTTAATGTTGTGGTTGTGGCCCAGGAATGATTGTTATATACTCTAACAGTAAATTAGTGAATTTAAAATCCTAATTAAAAAGAAGTAAACTCAAATACGGAGTAAAAAGAATAAACTAATGAATACTCCCCTGACTCCCTGAGTCCTCTGCCTCTGCTCACTGTACGAAGCCAAGAAACCGACGAGTTCAGCCGCGCCGGACCTTACCGCCGTTGGACCTCCAGTCTCCGTCGTCGGAATCACCATCGCCGGAATTCATGCCACCATCGCGCCGCTGGACTGCCGGGCCTAGGGGTCGGAACCCTAGGCCGGCTCCCTGCGCTGCTCCCGATCCGTCCTCTGCTCTCTCCGTTCGTGTTCCTCCCTTCCATTTCTATCTCCGTTTTTTTATAGTTGCAATTGGAAGAGCAGAGTAATTGTGTTTGGGTAGGAGAAGTACTCCTGCGATTTTTTCCCTTTCATGCTTTGAGTTCACCACAAACTCTTCTTTTTTTATTTCCTTTCTCATTTTCTTTTTGTTTTAATAAATGAGTCAATTGGACGTGGGACCAATTTAATGTTTGGGCTTGGCCCAATCTTCATTTATAAAATTGCTTTTGTTCTCCAAAATATATCTGAAAATATATCAAGAAGAAATAATATTCCAAAATAAATGTAGAATACAATTATGCTAAAAATTATGCATTTTATGTATAAAATGTAAACAATAGCCTAAAATGCTAAATAGAACAAAACATGTTTATTTAGGTATGAAATGCATATAATTTGTATTAAAAATGCTAAGAAGTGAGAAAATAAAATATGATATTTTGTGACTCAACACTTGCCAGTGATAACATTTTGTGTGGGATAGCGCGATACTAATTCCCATGTCTTGTTTTGATCAAAACATTAAATTCATCACACATAACATTGTACCAGTTATGGTCCTTAAGTGCACTACGATATGTGAGTGGGAGAGGGAGATTTGGGCCATGGAGTTAAGGTTTAGAATGTGTTTGGGCTTGGATATACCGACTTTGGAATGCGTGACCATCGGGTGGGTGGATAGGGTATTAAGTAGGCCATGGGGAGAGGGGTGGGGATCTTGGGCTGTTGGAACACGGGTTTACGCTGACATTGTACTAAAATCGTGTTCGTTTTGTGACATCTTCAAGCACCATCCACATGCAGTCATGTAGGGCATAGAGGTGTGTTTCCATCATGATCTTCCAATCATCATAACCTAGAAGAGAGAACTTGGGCAAACCGTGATCCATATTGTTCACCATTATGATCGCTTCTCTTTAATCTAAGAGTAGATAGTGAGAAGTTTGCTCCGATACCAATTGGTGGTCCCAAAGTGGTGAAATACAAAGTCTAGAGGGGGGGGGGAACTTTGTTTCAATTTAAAAACTTTTTCGTTTCTTTTGAAAACGTGAAAATGAGTGTTAATATAGAGTTCTTGTGAACCTTAGATTGTGTGCGGAAGTTGGTGGGTTAATCGAGCAGTAATCAATATGGATGAGTTAGTTTCACAGTTAATATAATTGCAAGTATGAGTAAAGATAAAAGAGAGAGAGACACGCAAACTTTAACGAGGTTCGAAGGTGGGGTAATCCTTCTACGTCCTCAAAATCCACTATGTAGTTGGTTGTTGAATAATGAACCAACAATTACACTTGTGTGAATTTTAGCACGGTATATCTTCGCAAGGCCAATGTTGCTACTGCACACGTGCTGGCTTTGTTGTTCCTTCGAAGGTCAAGCTTCTTCAACAACTGCAAGATCCGAACAATAGGACTTGCAAGATCAACTTGTAGGAAAGTTTATGTATCCCCTTTTTAATCAAGAAGTTTGATTAAAAGATGTATCCTTCAATGTGGTGTGGTACTTGAGGCTAGGAAACCTTCAAGTGTTTACACTATAGCTCTTTGGAAGGAGGAGAAGTTTGCTTCTGGATAAGGAGTTTAGAGATCTCTCTTTATCGAGCTTTTTGGCTAACTGTGAATGAGATGGATGTAGCTTGTTGTTGTTGTAATCTTCCTTGCTATCTCATCCATTCATCTCTAGTCTTCCAAGGTAGCTATATATAGTTGGATTGGGTAATCTATCCGTTGAAGGGAATAGACTATCCGTTGCATTTGCTGGCTTCAATTTTTGAACGAAGAGTGAGATTGAGGATTCTTCATTAGAATGAGTGTTTGGACATAACCAATTGTTTGAAGAAGAATTCCTTTTTCACAGAATCCGTCCTTTAGCCGTTGTTCAAGAATTCTGAACTGTAGCTCTTTATTGAGTGGAGTACTCAGTTTGTCTTCTAGTGCTTGTTTAGGAATTCTCGGGGAGCTCTTTAATTTGAGAGGTCCAGACTTTGTCTTTAAGTAATTTGTTCTTGAATCAGCTTAATTATCCTCAATCTAGCCGTTGAAAATCAAGAGATTGATTTTTCCTTACCAACGGGTAGAATTTCTTCATTCAAGACTTAGATAATTTTCTAAGTCTTTTTCTCACTTGTCTGCTTCTGAGAATTCCGGTCTTTCTTGAGGCATCTGGTTCTTCGCTGACAATTCCAGAAAAGTCATTCATAGACTTCCAGGTGAGAAAGAGATCCGCGCTAGTCTTCCGATCCGGATGACTTAGCCTTCAGCGGGTTGTTGCGAGACATCCGGTTACTGTGAAGTGTTCCGGATTATAGAATCTTCAAAGTAATTAACTGCTTTAAGAATTCCTTACTTGTCTCTGACATATCCAATCAAAAATTCCAATTTCCATATCACTGAATTTGATTAAGTCTTCAAAGATTGACATCAAACCACAGAGTGAAATTGTAACACCCCAATCCGTAAAACCCAGAATTACACGAATTAAGGTGAAACGAGAGTAAAATAAAAATTTCGCTTGACATTTGAAAATGACAATTACTTATAAATATCAAATTTACAGACTCTGGATCGCGACCCATTTAAAAATATTTTCAGAGTAATGCGGAAGTACAACAATATACAAATCATGACACATTTAAAAATCTGATGATCAACATTTGCCTGCCATCCTTGCATCTCCTCTGACTCAATGCCCTCCGGGAGTGGTTCCATCATTGTCTTCTTGTTACCTACGTGTAGTCAACGAAAAATACAAACTACACGCTTAGCGAAACCGCTGAGTGGTACCACACTAGAATTGTAGAATGATTCTCAGACATATACATATACATATATATACGTCCACAAAATGTATAGTAACATTCATGATATGACACATATTATCATATGGTCAATTTGATGAATCATGATGATAAATATTTAATGAAAATTACTTGATGGCATATTTAATCAATATAATTATTCTTGATGATGATTACATGACACCTATGTAATCAATATAATTGTTCTTGATGATGATTACATGACACCTATGTAATCAATGTACTTGATGATGATAACATGATTTCACATTTAATCAATTTGATTATTCTTGATGATGATTACATGACACCTATGTAATCAATGTACTTGATGATGATAACATGATTTCACATTTAATCAATTTGATTGTTCTTGATGATGGTAACATGATGCATGATCCTATAACTTGCAAGGACACCCTTGCGCTATGAGATTCGCCCATTTGGTACGACGAACTCACACGGCCTTAGTCTCACGAATGAGGTGAGACTAGAAAAATAGGGGTGGTACTCGAAACCTGAATACCATGTACGTACACTAAGCCCAGAACGGGTGATGTCGGACTAGTAAGTCCCGCACATCACGCTATTAGAGACGCAATTACGCATGATCTCTTACGCATGCATATGATATGATATGCTACAATATGTGTGATGAAATGAATAATATGGCATGAACAATTTGTAAACAATATGAATATATAATCATGCATTAGTTTATTTGGATGAAACATGATTAAAATATCATTTAATTAAGCTACGGGGCTCGGAACGGTCGACCGTTTGGCGAGACGGTCGACCTTGGTCTTCATCAGGTCGGATTGGCGGATCACCGTGACGGTCGACCATTGTTGACTGGATGGCGACGGCGATTCTCGGCTGGGCAGGCGACGGTCGACCGTTGGCCACCGGCGGTCGACCGTTTGTCTCGGGGTCCATTTCGATGTTTAATGCGACGGTCGACCGTTTGCGTCGACCGTTTGGGTCTGCGAATCTTTCTCTTGATATTTTGAGTGTCCAAAATACTTCTTTAAGTCTTTTAAGCACCTTTGATTAACATATACATATTGTTGAGTTGATTTCCAAAGTTTATATTTACTTATGTGTATATTAACTTTATGGATTTGGTGTATTTTAATCTCAACATATAGATAACTTATATATGCATCACATATATATTTTGGAATGGTTTTAACATATGGAATAACATATATGTTCATGTATGTATGTGATGAATGATTCGACAAGTCTAACGCAAGGGTACAGACCTGGAAATCATCGGCCGAAACCTTACGGATGAGCGGGAGTAGAAACAACATCGAAATTTGCCAACTTTGTCATTTCCGTCACAACTGGACAGCCTGCGGTAATTTGGGCATATCTCCATCGTTTCTTCACGAAATTGCAAACCGTTTGGTTATGTGGATTCCTAAGATGTAAGGCTACAACTTTCGTATAGAAAGTATTTCGTTTTAACATATGTAAGATAGCGTAAATCGGACCTGAAGTCAATAGAAAGTTGCTGTCCAGAATTTTGGGTATGTCGATGAACATGATTCCGACGATTAACTCACTAACTTCAACATTCCAACGCCGAACTTTCTTTGAAATACCTTCCGGATGTTCCTAATAATTGTTAGAGAGTTTATGGTAAGTATTTGGGATGAAATAATATGAATTTTGGTGAAGAAAAACATGCCAACCCGAGGAGCTCGCCACCACTGGCGCAGTTCCGGTATTTTGGCCATATCTTCTTCGTTACTTAACGAAATCGCGAGCCGTTTGTTGGGTTGGATTCGTAACGTCCGGGGATACAGATTTGGTATAATAAACATTTTAAGAAAATGAACGGAAAATTTCAGAATTGACTCACAAGTGGACTGATTGTCTTATGCTCAGGATTTTGGACACTTGAATGGTTTTCTTGCTCCTTCTTCTTCTTCTTTAACATACTACCATGGAGTTGGAGTTTTCTTTTCTTCTTCTTGTTGCTGGCGACATCGAGAGGGAGAGATGGAGAGGAGAAGATGAATGATGGTGTGATGTTGGATGGTGGAGAATGATGATGATGTTGATGATAATTATGATGGTGGTGGAGTCATTATATGGAATAGCTTGGATTGTTGTGGTGTAGTGGGTTTCTTAGGTGGATGGTTGAAACAAGAGGGAGGCTATGGAGATTGGGAAGAGATTTGAGAATTAAGTTTTGGCTTTTAGCCAAAACTGAACAATTTACTTTAAACGGTACACGCTTTTTCGTCCAAACTGCTCCGAATTGAAAACGAATTGTGTTTTTGGAATGAGACAATCAAAACTAGAATTTTGACGTAATCAAAATTTTTTTCTGAGAACTTTTATTTTCTCAGTTATAAATTAATTTAATACGGAGTAATATGAATGAGATAAAAATATATGAATTAAATCCAAATGATAAATATGGTGTTGTCAAGGGTCAAAATTATGATTTCTAATTTTATGAAATCTCTTTTAAATTGTGTTTATTTTATGGGTCAAAGTTACAAATTTTAATATTTAAAATCATCATAGCTACAAATTTATAAATCAGATGGGTTCATAAAATGTACCGTTGGATTCATCTCTTCGAGACATATCCATAAAAATAAATTTTTTATAAAAAGTAATTATTTTGAAAGTCCATTTATTTTTGGTCAAACGTGTAAATATTCCTTATTGGACAGAATTTACTTTTGTTTTATAATAAATTTTAGGCCATATTTTGTGGCGTTACAGAAATATCACAACTTTATTGGAAGTCTTAAGAACTCGGTTTTAACAATATCTCTAAAAAAAATTACATTGAATATTGGGGAAGACCTAAAGTCCCTATTACAGTCTAAATACATCATCATCAAAATCTATAATATTTTTCCCAACAAATGGGATAAACCCACAACCTAAGCAGTTATGCGAATTGCCCACGCTTAAGAGTTGAATTGAGTATTCTATCTCCATTGGAGCTCTGCCATTCTATTATATTTACAAAAAAAAAGCAATAAGAAGGGCATTATGGGATAACTCACGGGCATAACAAAATAATAATAATAATAATAATAATAATAATAATAATAATATACTCAATAGAGATAAGTAGACTAAAACACTACAAATCGTTATTATTTACTAACCTTAAAGGATTATTAGAAGAACAACTTACTCATTCAAACTTTTAAATAAGTTCATTGTTAAATTCTTGAAATGAGTGATGAGATATTTAGTTGTTATTAATTGATTATTGTAAGGAAGTAACATTTTAGAATGTAATCGAACAATCTTTTTCATACTAGTGTCACCACTGATACGTCCGTTTGGTACTTATCTTTTTACTCATATTCAATTCGTTCTTGTACCATTTTTGTTATCAAAACAATAAATTCTTTATTCTTTTTTATCAAAAATATATGTTTTGATGAATTGATCATAAAAAGAAGGTTTTTGAATTAATATGTAAAATTGGGCCAAGAATGGAGTAAAAAAGTAAGTTTTTAAAAGGAAAAACAATTCAATCTTCCAAACGATGCGGAATTAGAAGTTAGTGCAGAAGGAAAAACTGTTCAGAACAAAATTTTGAGCAAAGTAGCATCGGCAGATTTTGGCGGCCTGACAGGCGGTTAGGTAGCCGGCAGCCGGCTACCTGACTGCCGGCTTGTTGGCGGCGCGGCAGCAAGAAGCAGATCCGGCGGGGATTGAGAGCGCCGGCGGGCTGGCAGGCTGCAGGCTGCCTGCCCGCTTGTCGACGGCGTCCAGCGGCGTGAGTTTCCAGAGGGTTCCAGCGGCGCGGCGGCGGGCTGGCTGGCGGCTGCCGATCTGCCCGCCGGTGTTTCCTCCTCCTCCTATTTAAGGCGTGCAGCTCCTCCCGTTTCCAGCGCGATTTCCCTTCGTTTTTTCCCCTTTTTAGGGCAAAAATCTTCACTTTTTACTTTTAAATTTTATACTAAATTTTTGTTGGTTAAATTTCATCATTCCAAGTTAATTCTCACGTCCTTGAAGCACTGTAAGTTTTCTTTTCTATTGTAATTTTTATTGAACTTTTTATCAATAAAATATTCTTTTGTTAATGATTGATATGTGCTTGAGGATTTTATATTTTATTATGATGATGTTGAATGTTTTGTTTGAAATTATGAATTGGTAATTTTAAATGGGTTAGGATTCGGAATAAAGATTTAATCAATTTAATTTCATCTATTTATTAGTAATTGGATTAATTTTTAGAAAATGAATTAATATTTATTAATTATTAAAATTGTTTTTATTATTAATTAATTCTTGGAAATTAATCTTTTATCTTGTCTATGAGGTAATAAGATTAATTAAGCCACACGTTTCGAACACCTAGAAATAGGAAGGGTTAGAAATAATCGTTTGAAATGAGTTTAACTAATTAATAATACTAAACATTTTATTAATTAAGTAATTGGAATTGGAAAATAGTTCTTGCCTTGTCTATGAGGATTTAGAATTATTTTAGCCGAGCATTTTCTAGCACAGTACTGAGACCTAGAAATAGGAGATGTACTGGAAATATAATAATCTTATAATTAGTACTGAGACCTAGAAATAGGAGTTGTATTAAATATAAGATTAACATTTTATGTTCTATATTGAGACCTAGAAATAGGAGATATGTTAGACATAAGTGTTATACATTTCATTAATCTAATTGCCAATTAAAAGATGAGTTAAATTGTGATGAGTCCGAGTTCCAATCCTAACTCCTGAAATTGTTTGGTTTATTATTTTAACTACATTAAACTCTTAATTTTGCTTCTCTTTTAGTATATTATTAGACTAAAATTAGCCTGTGATAAATAATAAAACTCACTATTCCCTTCGTCACTCCTGGAGATAACGACCCGAGTCTAACTTGGTTACTTGTTGACTTACCGTTATGCGCAGTTCGTCAAGCACTTTGAGTTGTGCTCGTTCCTCTTCACGTTTTACCGTCCCTTTTGACCCTCATTGATATACACATCGATATTGAAAGGGAAGTCATGTGACGGAGCCGTTTCGTGCGGTGGCGGCCCGACGGTGGTCAGGACAGTCGGCCGGTTTTGGTTCTGGAATTGTTGCCACTGCATTTGTTGCCATTCTTGAAATTGTTGCAGTTGGAAAGATGTCAACCCTTGAGAGTAAGCCGCAAATGAAGGGAATGGACAGCTAGAGGAGGACACCGGTGGTCAGAATGGATCCATTGCACTCAAATATCCTGGTAGTAATGACAACAGAAATGATCTCGTAGTAATGAAAGAAGTGACCGCTACTCTTTCAAATTCATGCCTAAGATTGAATTTCATATATTCAATAGATCCAATCATAGAAATTGGATTAAGAAGTGTGTTCGATATTTCAATTTGTGCAAAATTCATGAAAACCAAAGGTTAGATGTTGCATCGATATATCTATTGAATTTTAAAGTACCAAGTTGAACACAATTTGATAAGAACTACTCCGTAGCTTTTATTATATTAGAAAAACATAACTCAAAACCTAATACAATAACTCTCATATAAATCTCATATCAAAACCCAAGGCTTGGCTATGATATATATAGCGTTAACCCAACTTGGTCAACAAGTAAGCTAATTAATCTTAAACTCATAATTTTATTTCTACTCAAACTAAAATATCTCAGGTAATCAAAATCCTACTCGACAATTTGTAAGTTTGTGGGGGTGCAACAGAAATCACCAATTGAAAGCTACATAAACAAATCAAACAACTATGCTGTAGAGAAGATACTACATCGCTATCACAATAACATATGACAGACAGTGTGATATAACACTCTATCTGTCACAAGCACACACAGAAGCAGATAATGCTGAGGGTGTTACAGCGCCTACTGGGTAGAATGTTGTAACTATAAAATGCGTAAAAAATAACACATGATATGTTTACGCAGTTCGGAGAACTCTCCTACGTCTCCAAGGCCCACGCTCGTGTGATAGCCCTCCACTAAATCACTAGATGCAAGTTATACCGGTACATAACAACATGACTATGAGACACACTTCTCCGAATTGTTATGACAAAATTTCTAATCTAGGATTTCTAACTCGTACCATGTACATATCCGCTTCGGCTATCACATCTCCACCGAGATCACGAGGACAAACGTTTTGGCATCCCACTCGTTTAGCTCTAGTTCATCTCTTGGATGTCACAATTTGTTCGGCGTTGCAGATCTTCTCCTTCATGTAGATCATAACCTTCTTCATACATGGGAAGCTCCAAAACGCTATGGAAATGCTCTACATCAGCGTACATTCTTTGCTTTCCCCCTTGATCGCTCCAAGGAATTCCTAGGGACCTGTTGCATTTTTATAGGCCAATCGAAACCCAATCCTCGTAGGGATATGTTAGTAAAAGTTGGCTTGAATACAACTTCTTTAATCTTGACCCACAAGTAGCCTAATGAGTTGGGATTCCTTAACATGTACAACTGTAGTTATTATCATCTAGTCACAATCCCAATAGGTCTCTAATTCAGATTGCAGGTTAAAATCCCGTGCTCAGACTTCTGATTCCAAACAGTGTGTTGCATCATCGTGTTATAGCATCTTCTGTGTCAACCTCGAAAATTGCATCAACTCAAGAAGTTTAAATAAAATAAACCTCTCTTAACAAATAGAGGTTTCTACCTAGTAAAACACCTAACAAATATGTGATTCTATTTTGCCAAAAGATTAGCCAACACCTGGGAACTAACACAATTAACCAACATTCACTCCCCTAATTTTCGAGTTGGATTTTCAGGCGATCTTCAACTCTAAGCATGTCTTCTTTAGCTTGTTTTTTTTCGAGGCTCTTCATAATCCCTTGCATTGTTCTTTGGGCTCCACTTAGCATTAAGAAACACTTGCTTCTTGCGATCATTACACATCCTTCTTTGGGTTAGAATCCTTTTCTTGACATCTCCTTTAAAGTCTTGAACATTCTTTTTTGGATTTTGAATTTTCGGTTTCTCCATGAAACTTGGATCTTTGAGAAGATTTTGATTCGTTCTTCGCTCAGTTGATCAACTCTTTGTAGATCCTTACCCGCAAAATTCTTCATTCCAATAATGCTAACTTGTGTTTCAGGACTTGTTATCTTGAGATTGATCAGCTTCTTGAATAGGGGTCCTAGAAGTGACAGAAACATTCTTTTGACCCTCCCTATTACAAACAACGTACTGCCAGATAATCACACCATCCAGAGACTTTGTTGTCGTGCTTTTTTCGTGCATCAAAGCCAACCAGTGCTGCATATTCCCTGTAAAATGCAATTACATCCTCTAAATTTCTAAAAAGCGTACCAACCCTTGGTTTGGAGCTTTCTAGGCACGGAGGAGCGAATCCAAGATTATATAAGGATTGACTGTATTGCTCCGTCGAAGAATATGAGTCTGTGTGTAGGTGTAGTGAATGATTGGAACATTAGATGTTATGTAAAAAAGTGAAAATACATGTAATGAATTGGAATTATTCTGAGCATTAAACTATAGATGAGTAAAAAAACCTGAATCTTAATCCATGAACATGAAATCAGAATATGGAATCCACTAATCTTTGGTGCCGATATTCTATGATATCGATCTGAATAGATGAATATTGCGTGTGGGTGAGATGGGAATTGACGGAGAAGGGTGTAGTATTTCGCCATCTTCCACAAGGTAAAATTATATTGTAGAAATACTCAATCTCTTTCAAAACTAAGCATTTACCTATTTAGACTATGCCATCTCATTATCATCTGTTACATATTTTTCTCCAGGCTTTTAGAAAACTACAAGTACCTTAATTTTAGATTTTTTTACCATTGGTATTTTACTATCTTTTATTTCATCAACTTTATTTGTATTAAATCAATTATCTAATACGGAGTATGTAATTGTATTATACATTGGTTATTCTAATTATAAATTTCTTATAAATATAGGTAACCACTAAAAAAATTCGACATAAAACATTACAGAGTATTTATTGAAATTAGAGAAAATTATATAATGTTAACACACATAAATTACATAAAATGAACTAAGAAATTTTCATGAAAATTGCTTAAGTAAACACACAAAATATACATCCTATGTCCAGCGTATTCGTTCAATTTGACTTTTTTGAATAAAATTTGTACTAACTTTAATTATCAACTACTCTTAATTTGTATTGCATATTAATACAATAAAAGTAGAGAGGTTTTTGGGATAATTAGTGGGTAAAAATTAATTTATTTAGAAGAAGAATGAATTTTATAATTGGTCCACTTAAACTGAGAGTTTTTCATATTTAGGATTTGTTCCGTTCAATTTATTTTTTCAGCTTATTACTTATTTTTGTTAAATAAGATGAGATTATATATGAAACAATTTTAAATAAAAGTACAATTAGATCAGATATAATAAGATTAGGTCTTATCAGATCATATTCGATATGGTTAAGTTAGATTAGATCTTCAAAAATGTGATTAGATCAGGTGAATGGAGTGCAACTTAACCTTAGTCTTCTGTTACCAAATGTTATGTAGGGATAAAACATAAAAGTCTTATTTTTGTTTTCTTGTTGACGTTTTCAAAGTTAAAGTCTAAATGCAATACTTGTGAAAATCATGCATGTCAACCTGCCGTCCTATCGTCTCTTCGTCCTCCGGCTGGTTCACATAATCTGTGCTTCGACCTACGTGTAGACAAAAAGACTACACGCTCAGCATTGAGCTGAGTGGTACGATAACGCGAGAGATCGATAACATATTTATACTCAAATACCATGCATCACATTGGCCACATAATTTTCATGCTTGCATAGTAGATAGAACAAGATATAAGGAACACATATACATATCATGGAGATTCATTTTGGAATATTATCCAAACATAAATACCTTGGCCTTGTCGTCGATGATGTTGGATATGAAGTGCGCTACGTTTTGCAATACCACATATAATTTGATAATTGAGATTTGTATAATTATTTACAACCGATGCAATGTCAAATGATTCATGATGCATGAGTTAGACTGCGTAGGGACCCCCTGCCCTTCGGGGATCATCCCCACGCGGTAGATAAGCCAAGGAACGCCTTAGTCTTCCCGATGGAGACTAAATAATATGGGTGATAGCTGGAAGTATAGCTACCATGTACGTACACAAGCCCTCGTGATGAAAACTCGTTGGATCCCGCAGGCTCCTGGACGGGCCTGCGGAAGAGGCGCACTAGGCCTGACCTCTTGACGCGGTATGCAATGGTATGCCATGATCCTACGGCATGCGTCTAGAATAATGATGTTATGATTGGTATACTACATTGTATTTAAGTGAGCATGCTTGGATTAAAATTAGGTACTCATGATTAGGTTTTAGTATGGGGCCCAAGCCCATTAGGTTAATTCGGGTTTCTCATATCTCTATATATTGTACTCTCGTATTATTTTTATGGAAGCAATAAAGAATAATCAAAATCCTAATCTCCTTCTCTATTCTCTTGGAACTCGAAAACGATCGAAGTTTTCCATCTTTCTCTACCTCATCTTCTTGGAGCTTGAAGAACGCTCGAAGTTCTTCCCTACCCAATACGTTATTCATATCAATTGGTGATTTCATTGTTGAACTCACCACAAAAAAAACAAAAAAAGATGTCACCACCGCTGAAGAGGAATCCAAGATCCAGAAACAAAGCCACAAATCGGCATGAGATTGGCAGCCGCCATTGCAATTTGGTGTTAATTGTTTCTGTAGAACCCTTGCGTCAGTGGAAGTGGATCCAAGTTGGTGAAAAATCAGTGTTATTGTGCTACTGCACCTGGATCGCCGACGCCTTACACGAAGTAGCCCACCGCCGTAGTTTAATCTAGCTCCTAGACTGGCAACGGCAATGTAGTGGCAGGTCCTTCAATTGATTTGGTTGGTGGACCTCCAATTGTGCAAGTCAAATTCTTTTTGAGTTACAAATTTTCAAAACACACATTATGGGTATTATACGGAAAGTGACAGGTGCACCTTCTCAAGCAACGTTGCCCCCAAGATGTGACGGAACCAAACCTGTGCAGTGGTTAGCTACGGTATGTGAGTATTTTCAATTTTATGAAGTCCCTTTAGTTGATCGTTTGAACCGCGTGACTTCAATGTTAGAGGGCTCTGCCTTGGCTTGGTTTAATTGGCGTATGCGTAGTGGCTTAATTGATGGTTGGGCGGATTTTGTTGAAAGTTCAAGATTCGATTTGCTCCGCTACATGATTTGGATTATATTTGCTTTGAGAAGACACCAAAGAAGGTTATAGACAAATTTGTTCACAGGGTGGAAGATACTAACATACTACCTACCCCGACTATGCAGGATGCACTTGGATCCAAGAAATTCCGCACTGGACCACGTGGTGAAGATGAGGTGAGCAATGTATTTGAAGCCATGAATGAAGATATCAGGAAGCCCAACACTGTGGAAGTAATTGATGATGATCGTAAGCATGCAGATGTTGCTAAGAACTACAAGCCAGATCCTACTTTTCAGGATATGGATACCTCGATTGATGTGGTCATTGCAGAGTATAAAGTTTCAAGATGTGAAGACAAAGTAGCGGATGAAGAGTTTCCCAAAGTTGACAACTCAATTTCATTGTATACCCTCAAGCTGTTTGACCTTGATGATATTGAAATGTTTGAATACCTAGCTCCCTTGCGGCTAGTCCGCCACCTGTTTGGTTTTGCCTCAAATATCCTCTGTTACGCTTTAATTGTCGAGATTTGTAATGATGGGTCATCAGGTGGAGATCTTCTTTGGTTCAACCCTTTCCTTTTGGTCTAGAAGCACGAGTGGGAACCTCCACCTTGAGGACAAGGTGGCTTTCTAAGGGGGTGGGAATGAAACAAAAGATGAATTATATTATTTACTTAGTTAGTTATTAATTAGTAGTATTGTATAGGTACTCATGATTAGGTTTTAGTATGGGGCCCAAGCCCATTAGGTTAATTCGGGTTTCTCATATCTCTATATATCGTACTCTCGTATTATTTTTATCGAAGCAATAAAGAATCATCAAAAATCCTAATCTCCTTCCCTATTCTCTTAGAGCTCGAAAATGCTCAAAGTTTTCCATCTTTCTCTACTTCATCTTCTTGGAGCTTGAAGAACGCTCGATGTTCTTCCCTATCCAATACGTTATTCATATCAGGCGTAACGGATTTCCAGCTCGGAGCGAGTCCGGGCGTCCGAGAATATGTCCGATGAGGATTCTCCGGCAGCGGCGTGGATTAAGTTGGCGTGGGTGGCGTGGGTGTTGAGGAAGGTGACGGTGAAGTCGTGAGAAGCAAGTTTGAGTGCGAGGTGGACGAAAGGGGTCAGGTGGCCTTGAAGTGGGGATGGCACCATCACCACATGAACGGCGGCGCCGCTGCTCTTCTTCTTCATCATCTTCTTCTTGTGCTTTGTTTCAAGCTCTGCCTTTATTTTGTTCTTGATCAAGTATTATATACTACCGGTTTTTTTATATCAAAGTTTTTAAATTTTGACCATAAATTATGTAAAAAATAAATTAAATTGTGATAAGAATTTAATATCAGTAAAGAAATTTCAAAATGTATCTTTATTTTCTACTATATTTTTATATAAATAGGGATATTATCTCAACTTAAAATCTTTCAGAGTATACCATATTTCTCCTTTATTACAGATAAAAATTATTTCAAGAGTATTTTAGACATTTTAGGTGATCGAGATAGAAAGATTTTATGAAATGCCTAAAAAATTAGGAAGAAAATTAATTTTTGAAACAGAGTAGTAATATTTTAATATCATTTCTATTTAATTTGGGGTCAAATTTTACGATTTTTGTCCGAAAAAAGTCAAAAGTTGACAAGTACTCCGAGACGGAGGGAGTACATAGTATGTTTAGAAATCCAAAAAAGTTTATTTATAAATTCATACACTTTCACTTCTAATGTGAAATTCAAAACTTCCATTTTTAGAATTTAAAAGAATTCAAATGAAAATTAACTTCTCAAATATGCACTACCTAATGTTTTAGAAAATGATTTCTTTTTTTCCTTTTGAAGAATGAATTCTACATCTCCTCTCTAAAAGATTGCCATTATTTGACTTTTTTGGTCAAACTGTTGTTTCCTTTGACCTTGAATTATGAAAAAAAATATTTTTAATTATAATAACGTAAACTTAGTAAAATTAGATTTATTTTAAAATATATTTTTTTAGATATAAATATTTTATAATATTTAATTATTTTACACTACATTTTAAATTTAAACCAAAACATACCCTTTTCTCTTAAAAAGAGTGATATGTTTTTATTTTAAATGTGCACCAAATTTTGGATTGTCTTGCCATTGAACTTTTTCTTCTAAATGTGATATGTGATGCAAATATGACATTTAAAGTTGGAAAACCACATTGTTGTTTTGATATTTTATACTCCATATTTAATTTTTGTTGACATTATATACTCTCTTCTTCCTAAGGATTTATCTCCTCATTATTACCGTCTTTCAATAACTTATTTATTTATATGTTCTAATTAATCATTTGATAAAATAAAATATTTTTATCACCTTTTGTTTTTTGAACTTTTGATACGATTTTTAAATATATAATTTTTATTTTTTATTTCAATATCAATTTGTAAATAAAATTATTTTAAAATTCACTAAGTTTTGCAGGTTGATCGAAGGGAGTAATTCATTTTGGGAGGAAGAGAGTATTATTTCCTCCGTCCCACAATAATATTGCACAAGTGAGTGGACGGTGGACACAAAGATTAAAAAATAAAATTGTGTGATTGTAGTACAGGGAAGAGAGAAATTGTGTTAGCCCCAAAAAGTTTCCCGATTATGGAAAGTGAAACCGATTTTTGGGACGGATAAAAAAGACATTGTAAAACATTATTACTGAAAGATTAATGGAGTAACATGTTTGACATGCATTCCATGTCTGTACTTATGCATTACCATCTTTGTAATTATAGTTTCGGCTAACATGGTATAGTTACAATAACATTGTATAGTGGCAATAAATGTATCAATGCATATACTCCCTCCGTCCCATAAAATCTTTCTCCTTTCTTTTTTCATCCGTTCCATAAAACACTTTTCATTTCTATTAAAAAGTCACTTTTACCCCTTACTTTTTCATACCCTACCTATCACATCATACCTTTTTACTAATAATCTACCCATCAAATTCTACTTTACCCATCACATCAAAGGCCATTTTTGGAAATTCAATAACAAAATACACTCCCTTAAATCTCTTCAAAAAGCAAAACATCCCATGTTTCATGGGACGGAGGAAGTATTTTATTAGTGTAGTCTCGTTTATTAGTGCCAATGAATTAATAGAATTATTTTCCAACCAAACTGTTAAATATATTCTTACTATATTTAATATTAATGTGTATTGGTAGCTACCATAATTGTATAGGGTGCATTTAATATTGCTTCCTATTATCATTAGGAAACCCTTGTATATATACACATGTAATCTCCCATAATAATTTATGTGAAAATATTTATTCTTCATGGTATCGGAGCCCTAATTCTCGGCTTCCGTTTCCTCCCTCCCTCCCTCTCGATCGGCAGATCCCCAACCCCCCCAACCGCCGATCAACTCTCTCTCTCTCTCTCTCGGCAGTCATGGCCGACGCCAACTCCTCCTCCTCCGGCAAGGTGACTTCAACCTCCGAAAACTCTTCCTCCAACAACTCCCCCCATCTCGCCTTCATAGCTATATCCAACATCAAACTCCATATCCTTGTTCAACTCAGTCTCTCAGAACCCAATTACAAAAAGTGGAGTCGATTATTCCGTCTCTTGATCCTCCGCTTCAACCTCAAAGGCTACATCGACGGCACAACCATTGCCTCCTCCGCGGACGATGCTGAATGGTATCAATTTGATGCCCTAATTCAAGGATGGATCTTGTCTACGATCACAGATGAAGTCTCCGACCTTGTACTCGCCAACAATCTCTCTGCTCCTGCACTATGGACGGCAATCTACAATCTCAAAGGCTACATCGACGGCACAACCATCGCCTCCTCCGCGGACGATGCTGAATGGTATCAAATTGATGCCCTAATTCAAGGATGGATCCTGTCTACGATCACAGATGAAGTCTCCGACCTTGTACTCGCCAACAATCTCTCTGCTCCTGCACTATGGACGGCAATCTACAATCTTTTTCACGACCACACACATGCCCGGGCGATGCAACTGGAGCACCGTTTCCGTACAACTGTGAAGGGCCAACTCTCCATCAACGAATATTGTCGTCTTCTCAAAAATATCTCAGAGTATCTCGACAATGTGGATGCTCCTGTCACTGAACATGCCCTTGTACTCCAGGTTCTTCAAGGCCTCCCTCACGACATCTAGAGTCAAGTTCAGTTTTTGCAATACCAAAATCCACTCCCGACATTCTTGGAAGTTCGGTACGCCTTGCTCCTCGTTGAACAGCAACAAACCGACGCCGTATATGGTGCTGGAGCGCCATCCACAGCCCTCCTCAGCACCGGCGGTAGCGGCGGACATGCGGGCAGCGGTGTAACACCCCAACCCACGTAACCCGAATCAACGAGTTAGCGAATCAGGTTGTTACTAATTTGGTATTCACATGCATAATATTTTAAAAACATTTAATAATAAAATATCAATTAACATTTATTTAGAAATAATTCATAATCAATCGGAGTAAATAATTCAAACGTTGCGGAAGCCTTTAAGACAACATCGTCAAACATTCTTGTAGCTTAACAAAATAAAAGTCAACAAGTATTTAATTCAATTTCAAACAGCTTTGGGCCATCCACCAGCGTCACGCTTCACTATCCTCCAGGCTGCTCCTCCTCTAAACCTTGACCCCTACCTGTAAAAATAGGGAGAGTGGAAGTATCTAACGCTAGAACTAACTCATAGACTAGCACCCGTTAACATATAATCATACAATATCAGAAGAATCAGTAATTACAATTATCAAATAGTAAAATCCGTCGTTCGTTCGTTCGTACGTCCGTTCGTTTCATATCCTTGCGTATGGTTACCACACTTAACGTATTCGACTAAAATCTAAGTAAACACACTAGTCATGGACACTCTTGGAAAGGTGTCCAAGAGGCCAAGCTTGTAAACCCAATGGAAGGTGTCCAATTGGGCGGGTTGGAGCCCGTACCACGGAGGTGCCGAGGCAGGTCACGGACTCCCGTACGTACGCTTTAACCCTGGAGACCATCAGGTATACGCCAACAATGACCTTATGTTTCAAATCCTTAGTCTTACAAATGATTTAGATTTCCAATTCAATACAGATTTTCTTAATACTACTATGTGGATCAAAATCACAATTTCAATTCCACAAATAATTATCACCAACAAATTTCATACTTAGACAAAACCCCACCTACTTGAACACATCCTGCTGTCAAGGTAAAGTTGGAGTGAGTGGTAGCCATTATTTAAATTTTAAGTTCCATGTAAAGAGTAATCTGCAAGAGATTTGAATCCATGGTCCCAAATCACAATTTCCAATAATGGCTCGTGTAAATTGGAAGTGGAAGGAGTATGACTCCACCTTCACAGTAAGTGGAGTAGAAGAATTGCAGTAGCCATGTGGAACAAGAATCAACAGCTTCAATCAAGCACCATAATTGTGGCGTTTTATAGCAGTAGCGTCAAGCCTCAATTCCAGTAGCGGCGACAGTAAACAACTTTGACAGCGAGGGCTGGCGGAGCTTCGGTAGCATCTCCCTTTGACGGCGGCAGCGTCCAGGGGTCATCGGCAGCAGCTCCTTCGGGGACGGTACAGCATAACGAACAGAGATGGAGCACATAGGCGGGGAGGAGGAGAAAAAGAGGAACACAGAGGGCAGAATAACAGAAGAAGAACAGAGGTAAACAACGGAGAAGAGGGGGGAAACAGCCCACAACCTTCATCCGAACCACAGATCAAATTCACAATATCAAATCCAAATTAGATTTTAACACAATCTAATCACACAATTCCATAATCATAATCACGAACTCAACACCAATTGCACAAGAATATACTAACGAATCCTAACCTACGAGTAAATTTTAGCGAGAGATAAATCACTCACCTCAATTGGATCGACGAAGAATCAAAGTGGCGACTAGATTCCGGCGAAGAACCCTGGCGATGTCCGGCGAAGCTTTCCGGCGACTCCTCCTCTGGACAGAAGTTTCGTGCGAAGAAGAAGAGAAGAGGCCGTATATATGCTTAATGGAAATGGGTTTCATTCCATTATTTATGACTCCGTATTATTATTATTATTATTATTATTATTATTATTATTATTATTATTATTATTATTATTATTATTATTATTATTATTATTATTATTATTATTATTATTATATTACTAAATCTCTTTTCATTAATTTATTGAACTGTACGTATTGACTATTCCGCTTATCACGGTTTACACAAAATTCTAAACTTGACAAATAATATATCGTTGGTCACCTTTTTTCGAGATCTATCCGAAAACCCAAATTTCGTAGGATAATATTATGTCTACATCATATTTGTTTTTTTATTCGTTTTCCTTATAATCTTTTCAGTCTCGGACGGTCAAACCCCTAACCTTCGTAAGTCGCATTCGTACGCGGGACATGTCGTCAAACTCGTTCCAACGAGGCGTTCAATCCGAGTATAATCTCAACGATAAAAAGATTCCTTTAAAATATCTTATTTCAATATTTTCGTTTTGACGTTTATTTAATTTAAATACAAATTAGAATTGTAATTAATTAGAAATTTATTATAAAATTCTAGGGTATATCTCAGGGCGTTACAAGCGGACACCGGCAGGACCGAGGCAGCGGCTATGGCGGATCTGGGAGCAGCGGCGGCTTTGGCGGCGAATTTGGTGACGGCTACGGCGGACGCGGCAGGAACTCCGGCGGTGGCAGTGGAGGCGGCAATCGCGGCAGGGGTCGCGGCGGCGGTCAAGGTCGTGGCGGCGGCGGCAATCCACGGCAACCCACGAGCCACACTCCCTAGACAGTCCCCTCCCCTAAGCCAGGGTTACTTGGGCCACGGCCCAACCCGTCCCACCCCCTTGCCCAAGCCCACATTCACTAAGGCCCATATTCACCCAACCCCTTTTACCCAACACCTGGCCCAACTCACCCAAACCCAAACCCATTTCCCCACTACCCAACCCAGCCCTCCCCATACCCGAACCCCACCCCCCCCAGCCCACTCCCCTGCCTACCCGTACCCCTACACCATCCCACCCAACCCCACTTCCCTCGCCCATAGCCTTGAGAACCTCACCCTAACCCCCACTCAACCCCACTAGTTCATGGACACCGGAGCTCCCCATCACATCACTTCCAACCCAGATACTTTATCTCGTGTATTTACTTCAAGCATTAATTCTCCTTCACATATTATTGTTGGTAATGGTTCTAAAGTGAGCACTACTGGTTTTGGTAAGGGCACCCTTCCCACATCCCCTCCCCTCACCCTAAGCAATGTTTTAATCTCCCCACATATCATCCATAATCTCATATCTGTCCGTCAATTTGCTCGTGACAATAATTGCACCATTAAATTTGACTCTTGTGGTTTCTCTGTAAAGGACAAATTTACGGGAGCCGTGATTCATCGATCCAATAGTGATGGACCTCTCTACCCCATCTCCCAAGCGCCCTCCAACGCACACCTCAATTTGGCCCAAATCGATCTCTCCACCTGGCACCGACGGCTTGGACACCCCAGCCCCGCTGTTCTCCATGGCGTGTCATCTTCTTTAGCTAGTTTTTCTAAATCAAAATTAGATCTTTTATGTCATGAATGTCAACTAGGCAAACTTGTACGCCTTCCTTTTCAGTCTTCTAGTCGTATTTCAACTTTCCCATTTCAATTAATGCACACTGATTTATGGCAATCTCCTGTTCCTAGTGTAACTGGTTTTAAATTTTACATGTTTTTATTAGATGATTTTTCTCATTATTTATGGATTTTTCCCCTCCACCACAAATCTGATGCTTACTCTCATATTGTAAAATTCCATGCTCTAGTTAAAAATCAATTTAATATAACCATAAAATCTGTTCAATGTGACAATGACACTAAATATAGAAATAACCCTCTTGCTACATTTTTTGAATCTCTAGGAATTCTTTTTCGCTTCTCCTGCCCCTACACGAGCCAACAGAATGGCCGCGCAGAACGCACCATCCACACAATAAACAACACCATCCGCACCCTTCTTTTTTCAAGCTAACCATCCTCCTCACTTATGGGTAGAAGCCCTACATATAGCTAGGGGTGTTCATCGGTCCAAGTCCGGACCGAATCGGACCGACCCAGACCAGACCGAAGACCGAATTGGTTAAAATCACAGACCGAAGACCAGACCTAAATCTATTCGGGTTTGGACCGGACCGGACCGAAATACTTATGACCGAACCGGTCCGGACCGATTAGACCAAATAAAAATGTATTTTTTTTTAATTATTTTGATCATTTAAATATATTTTTGGTTTTGATTTTTTGTCTTTCAAAAACAATATTTTAGTCTTTTTATTTTGTAGCGTACAAATAGGAAAAAAATAGACAACTTAAAAATAGATACACAACTTGAACTACTTCTATGTAGAATAATAAAAACTAATGCGGAACTTTTTTTAACTTTTTTTAAAACAAATCTTAACAAAAATATTTTAAATTAAATAAATTAAAATATCTATTCAAATAAAGCGTCAAAGTGTATTACAGAACTTAAAAAGTAGAGTTTACGTATTTAGGTCCTTTAGATCCAATAGGGTTATTAGGTCCATCTGGTCCAATCGGTCCGGACCTAAATCATTTAGGGTTTGGACCGGACTGGACCGAAACCCGAATTCCTAATTTTTTTGGACCGAAGACCGACCCGAAATCCATTCAGTCCGGGTTCGGTCTGGACCGAACGGTCCGGTTCGGTCGGTTTTTTCGGTCCAGGCCTAAACATGAACAGCCCTACATATGGCTACTCACCTCTTCAATATTCTCCCCACCACCACCCTCAACAATCGCACCCCACATGAAGTTCTTTATCACACCCCCCATCTTATTCACATCTTCGTGTCTTCGGATGTCTCTGTTACCCTAACCTTTCTATCTGCTACTGCCCCTCACAAACTATCCCCACGTTCTGGTCGGTGCATTTTTCTTGGTTACCCAGAAGCCCAGCGTGGCTTTCGCTGCCTGGACCTAACCACCCACAAGATCATCATCTCCCGTCACGTCACCTTCGATGAGTCCTGTTTTCCCTACGCCCCTCAATCCTCTCCTTCCGCATATAATTTTCTCGACGACATGGAGGACAGCGTTCCGCCCCACTACCACCGTTCCCTGACCCCACCCACCCCTACCCCCACCCCCGTAACCCCACTTCCCCCTCCCCCTGCCGAACTCACCACCTCCCTCCCCCCACGGCACACACCATCCTCCCCACCCCTTCCCCCCCACAGCACACACCACCCTCTCCCCCTCGGCCCACCCCTCTTCATCCTGCCCACCCGAGACCCCCCTAGCTAACCCGCCCCTAACCGGACAGCCCCCTCCCATCCTATGGTCACCCAATCCAAGGATGGCATCTTTTGCCCCAAACAAATCCTAAACCTAAACATCGTTGCATCCAGCTCCCCCATACCCCCTACCTACCGTAGTGCTCTCAAAGATCCTAACGGGTACAATGTTATGCTAGATGAATATAATGCCTTGATAGCTAATCATACATGGATCTAGTACCCCCCTCCCCCAACCAAAATGTAATCTCTGGAAAATGGCTCTTCCGCCACAAACATGGCCCAACAGGTGAACTGTCCAGGTACAATGCTCGATGGGTTGTTCGTGGGTTCAATCAACGCCATGGCATCGACTACGATGAGACCTTCAGCCCGGTTGTCAAACCGGCCACTATACGCATCGTTTTGAGCCTCGCTGTGTCCATAGGATGGTCGATCCATCAGTTCGACGTCAAAAATGCTTTCTTGCAGGGCTAACTCTCAAATACTGTTTACACCGCTCAGCCTTCGGGATTTCAGAACCCCGCTCGCCCACATTATGTCTGCAAATTAAACAAGGCACTCTATGGACTCAAACAAGCCCCCCGATCTTGGTACTAGCGATTCACGGGTTTTGTCCTCTCTCTTGGCTTCAGTGGGTGCAAGAGTGACACCTCATTGTTTGTCTACAGTCGCGGTCAGGACATGGCCCTACAGGCAACATATAAAATAATGAAGCACAAATGCCCTTGTGTGTGAGTGTATAAAAATAATGAAAGCTTTATACTCAAAAGAGTAAGAAAAATAAGAGCAAAGCTTTTAGAACACTCAAGATTAGAGAAAGAGGCTTTAGATTTAATTGGGAAGTTGTTGTATGTAAAATGAGACTTAGAGTGGGTTTATATAGGAGTTTGGAATGTTAAAATTTGAGTTTTTAACGTTAAAAGCTGTTAGGAAGTGATTAGGGGTGATTTGAATTTAAATTGGCAATTTGCTACAGTGATTACAACGGATCCAGTACCCTTCACGGTAGGGTCAGTACCGTCCGGTACCTAGGTACCGTGACCACGGTACAACCTACCGTTTGGGGGTACCGTGTAGGCCAAAACTTTGGTTCGCCTCTGGCGGTACCTGGTTAGGACGGGTTGGGCCAACCGTCTATGCCTATCGTCGGTACCCAGGTACTGTTACACGGTAGGGGGGGTACCGTGTAACACTTGGGTGAAACGTACAGCGGTACGTTCACTTGGCTACCGGCGGTAGCCTAGTGCCGTGTACACGGTAGCCTGGTACCGTTAGGCCTGTGTAAATTTTCCAAAACTCGTTTTTCGTGTTCCGTTTTCAAAATAACCCCAACTAAGAATATATTTGACATTTTAAAATTAATTTTTGAGTGAAAGGGCATAAGTAAATCATTAAAATATATCATTACCTTTACACAATAATTTCTAAACTCGTAGGAGTATATCTCGGTGATGCTAAACAAGCTAATAGAGGTTTGGCGTTTGGTTTCTTCCTGTAAATGATATTAGTAGCATTTGGAAGACTTATTTGGCACATCAAAACGGTTACGGGGTACGGCATTCAAGGCCAACAATCTCCCCCTTTTTGATGTTGACAAATAAGGCTTTCGAATAGAATATCAAACGCACAAACATATCGTGAAAAGCATATATTGATTTAAAACTCCCCCTAAGTTGATGCACGTGATATTTTGACAAAAACTCCCCCTAGATATATGCATATGAAAGCCTAATATTTCTCCCCCTTTTGGCAACATTCAAAAAGGCGGGGTACAAAAAACATGAGTTTCAACGCATAGGCATTCATCACGGCAACAATTAGCAAATCAAACATAATCAAACCATAAGCAAGCAAATCATAAGCATAATCATAACTGTTAAATATACTTTTACTATATTTAATATTGTAATTATTGTAATTACCATAAGTGTATAGGTTACCAAATGTGTTTCCTACCCTAACTAGGAAACCCACATGTATATATACACTTGTAATCTCCCTATTATTATTATTGGAAAATATTCATTCTTCATGGTATCGGAGCAATAAAAAACCTCAGCTCCCTCTCAAACCCTAGTTCTCTCTCTCGGCCTTCTCTCTCGGCAGCCTCCCTCTCTCTGCCGTAACTCCTCCCTTCCCTCTCGGCAGTCTCTTCTCGCCGGCAACCATGGCCGAAAAATCCTCCGTCACCTCCGACAATAACAACACCACCAAATCTCCCCATCTTGCCTTCACTACAATCTCCAATATCAAACTTCACATCCCCGTTCAACTCAGAATCTCAGAACCGAACTACAAAAAATGGAGTCGGCTTTTTCGTCTTCTTGTTCTCTGTTTCAATCTTATGGGATTTCTTGATGGCACCAACGTCGCCTCCTCCGCTGACGACGTAGAATGGTACCAATTTGATGCTCTCCTTCAAGGATGGATTTTATCAACAGTTTCAGATGAAGTCTCAGATCTCGTCCTTGCCAGCAACCCGTCTGCCCATGCCTTGTGGAAGGCGATCTATAAGTTATTTCATGACAAAAAATATGCTCGAGCGATGCAGTTGGAACACCGGTTTCGCACAACGGTTAAAGGAAATCGGTCCATCAATGAATATTTTCATCTCCTCAAAAACCTGGCGGACTATCTCGACGACGTGGATGCCCCGGTGACTGAACACGCCCTTGTTCTCCAGGTCCTTCAAGGCTTGCCCCAAGACATCCGGTCCCAAGTGCATTTTTTGCAATATCAAAACCCGTTCCCGTCATTCCTGGAGTTTCGATCGGCACTTCTCCTGGTGGAACAACAACAGGCCGACACCTTTTCTGGCGCCGGCTCGTCAACCGCACTCATCAGCACTAGCGGCGGCAGCAGCCAGCCGGCCGGCAGTGGGCAGCCGCGGCATGCAGGCGGCGGCAGTAGCATACAGGGCCCTGGACAGGGCTCCTATGGTGGTCAAAACCGGGGCGGCAACGGAGGCTATCGCGGACGTGGACGTGGACGCGGCTCCAACCAACGACAACCCATCGGCCCAAACCCTTGGCAGTTCCCTACCCCCTCACCCGGCCTACTGGGCCCTCGGCCCACTACCCCTTACCCAGCCCAGGCCCACATCCATCACTACCCATACCCTCTAACCCAACCCCACTACCCACCCGTCCCTACCTCCCTTGCCCAATACCCGCCCATTTACCCGTCACCCCCCTCGCCCTATACCCGCAACCCACAACCCCTTACCCTTCCCCATCCCCATACCCGAACCCCAACACACCCACTGCCCTAGCACATGGCTTTGAATCCCTTACCCTCAACCCTCCCCCCACCTGGCTAATGGACACAGGCGCCTCTCACCACATCTGTAATACCCTAATCCATCCAGGTCTGCAGCCCCTTTCGAACTAAAGTATTAACTTGGTAATCGTAAAAATTAAAAACATTTTAACATCTTTATTTATCATAAAATAATATTCCATACATAACAGTAATAAATTACGGAGTTTTTAACCATAATGCGGAAGCAATTTAAATCATGTCTCATAATTTATCATAATCAATAGTCAAACAATCATAAAATCTAATAACAAATAGTGGCCTATTATCGAGTGTTAACACCTGAACTTAGCGTCATGCATCACATTATGTTTTTATATGTCAAAACATCATTTTATTGTACAAAATCATATTTATATTGTCTATAATTAGTTGGTATCAAAAGTAGGATTTTAGAGCATAATTTGAGAAATATTTTTTCGAAGCAGTAACTCGAATTGAAGTTGATTTAATATAAAATAATCTATTTATATATATATAAATGTGGAAAAATCGATTATTTAATGAATAATAATCGATTAATAATTAAAAATCGATTTATAATTTATAAATAATCGATTATTTAATTAAAATCGATTTATAAATTATAAATAATCGATTATATAATAAAAATCGATTTATTTTAATAAAATAATCGATTATGTTTTTCTGACTTCGAGCACCTCATCTGAACAAAGTTCTAATCGATTCTTAGAAGTAAATAATCGATTTTCAGCTACTGTTCATCATCTTCTTCCTCTGGTCAGTTTCGAGTATTATCATTTTTAATCACCAAACTCCAATTAAATTATATAGAAATGTTCTCCAAGGTTCATAGATCATTTTGGAATCATTAAAACATATTTTTAACATCAAATTCAAGGTTTATGATTCTTGGTTCTTAAACATGTCAAACACAAAATTCAACCAAACAACCATTTATGAACGTAAAAAACAACATACATGAACATTCTAGTCTTTAGATATATCTACGGGCTTACCTTAATGCTAAACGATGATTCCGGTGAAAAGACGGCGAAACTTCCGGCGAACACCACAGCTTGCTCCGGCAACTTGACACCAAATTGGTAGTACTAAAACGCTCCTCACACTCAGCTCTTTCTATTGGGATAAGAATGATGAAGAATGGTGGACAATTTGGGGGTTTTATAGTAGAGGGTTAGTAGAAGAAGCCATGGGTGATGTCCTTGTTCCCTGTTCCAGCGGCTGAGTGGAGCAAACGGCGATTTTCTACGGGTTTTAAACGCAAGTCCCTGATTGGGACTAATTTTGGTCCCAGTCGGGGTACGCTTTTTGGTCCAACTTTCTCCGAATTAAAATCCGATAGGCCTATTTTTGGGGCGTTACAACATCACTGCCGACCCAAGTACTTTATCTCATGTATCTTCATCAAACATTTATTCACCTTCTCATATCATTGTAGGTAATGGATCTAAAGTTCGCACAACCGGTTCTGGCAATGGTTTGCTCCAAACTAACCCCCCCTCTCCCTGAACAATGTCTTAGTCTCACCCCATATTATCCATAACCTTATCTCTGTCCGTCAATTTACTCGTAGTAACAATTGTTCAGTTGAATTTGACTCATCTCGTTTCTTTGTGAATGACAAAGTGACGGGAGCTGTGATTCATCGATCTAGTAGTGACGGATATCTCTATCCATTCTCCTCAGCCCACCCCCCAGCACAAGTCCATCTCTCCAAAGTTGAACTTCCAACCTGGCACCGCCGTCTTGGCCACCCAAGTCCCGCTGTGCTCCGTGGCATCTCCTCCTTTTTAGATAGCACTAATAAATCCAAACTTGATTTTCTTTGTTATGCATGTCAATTAGCTAGGCAAACATGTTCGCCTACCTTTCTTTTCTTCAAATCGTGTATCTCAGTTTCCCTTTCAATTAATGCATACGGATTTGTGGCAATCTCCTGTTCTTAGTGTGACTGGATTTAAATTTTATATGCTATTACTTGATGATTTCTCGCACTATCTATGGGTTTTTCCTTTACGTCATAAATCTGATGCTTATTCCCATTTGGTCAAATTTAATGCCCTTGTCAAATATCAATTTCAAACCACCATCAAAGCTGTCCAGTGTGATAATGGCACAGAATATCGTAATAACCCACTCGCCACCTTCTTTGAGTCTTTGGGTATTCTTTTTCGCTTTTCATGTCCATACACCAGTCAACAAAATGGCCGCGCAGAACGCACCATCCGTACCATAAATAATACCATCCGCACCCTACTCTTCCAAGCCAACTTACCCCCCCAATTTTTGGTAGAAGCCCTACACATGGCTACTCACCTCTTCAATTTATTACCCACCACCCTACACTCACTTGCGAGGCTTTGGTTGCCTTTGCTACCCAAATTTATCCGCCACCACCCCCCACAAATTAGCCCCCCGGTCTGCGCGGTGCATCTTCCTTGGTTACCCCGAGTCTCAACGTGGCTACCGATCGGTGCTTGGACCTCGCCACTCACAAAGTCATCGTGTCCCGTCACGTCACCTTTGACGAGTCCACTTTTCCGTATGCACGCCAACAATCTCCTTCCGATTACTCCTTCCTTGATGCCATGGAGGACGGCACCCCCCCACATTTCTGACACCTTCACAGCCACCCCACTCAGCCCACACCCACTACCCCTACCCCCCCTCTCCATCGCCCCAAAACCCGTCACCCGCCCCCATCTCCCATGGCCCAGGCCCCGTTCCCAGCCCCAACTCCCGTCAAACACCCCCCTCCCTCAGCCCAGCACCCACACACGGTTCCCCCCAGCTCCACTCATACGGCCCACCCTCCATCTCTGCCCCACTCCCCCACAGCCCAACACTCCCAGCCCACCCCCTCCTCCACCCCATCCCCAGCAGCTTCACCCCACTTTCCCCCCCTTCGGCCCAGCTGGAACCCAGCGCTCAGCCCACTGCCACCCAACCCGAAACAGCCCCCCCACCCCAGCCCACCCACCCTATGATCACCCGAGCCAAATCCGGTATTTTTTGCCCTAAAAACAACCTAAACCTGAACACCGTTGCCTGCATTTCCCCTATCCCCCCCCCACCTACCGGAGTGCCTTTAAAGATCCAAACTGGTACAATGCTATGTTAGATGAATATAATGCTTTGATTGCTAATAATACATGGGATTTAGTACCCCCCTCCCCTAACCAAAACATTATCTCTGGCAAATGGCTTTTTAGACACAAACTTAGCCCTATAGGGGAACTGTCCAGGTACAAAGCTCGATGGGTTGTTCGCGGTTTTAATCAGCGGCATGGAATTGATTATGACGAGACTTTCAGCCCGGTGGTCAAGCCAGCGACTATACGGATCATTCTCAGTCTTGCTGTGTCTCGTGGGTGGCCGATTCATCAACTGGATGTCAAGAATGCTTTTCTACATAGAGAACTCACTGAGACGGTCTACACGGCTCAACCATCCGGGTTCCAAGACCCATCTCGGCCACATTATGTCTGCAAATTGAACAAGGCGCTCTATGGACGGATACAGGCGCCTCGGTCCTGGTACCAGCGCTTCACCAGCTTCTTATTATCTCTTGGGTTCCGTGGCTGCAATAGCGACACTTCCTTTTTCACAATTGGCCAGGGGTCTCAGATGGATTTTCTCCTACTCTACGTAGATGACATCATTCTCACAGCCTCCTCACAGGGCCTACTACAGACGGTCATCCAGCACTTGAAGGGGGAGTTTGCCATGACTGACATGGGGGACCTTCACTTTTTCCTCGGCATTAATGTTCAACGCACCGCTCATGGCCTATTTCTCACACAGACACAGTTCCTGTATGACATCCTAGATCGGGCGGGCATGCTATCTTGCAAACCGGTCTCCACCCCGGTTGACACACGGGGTAAGATGTCGGCCTCCGGAGGCTCACCCGTAGCGGACCCCTCAATGTACCGGTCCATCGTTGGGGCACTGCAGTACTTGACTTTCACTCGTCCGGATATCACTTATGCAGTCCAGCAGCTATGCCTCTTCCTCCATGCACCACGCACGCCCCACGTCACCGCTATGAAGCGGGTCCTCCGGTATCTCTATGGCACACCTTCCCACGGAATCTCCATCACTCCGTCACAAACGAACCATATGCACGCCTACTCCGATGCCGACTGGGCTGGATGCCCAGACACTCGGTGATCCACATCCGGATATTGCATCTTCCTTGGCGACAACCTCATCTCCTGGTCCTCCAAGCGCCAACTTACCACGTCTAGATCCAGCGCCGAGGCCGAATACAGAGCAGTAGCGAATGCAGTTGCCGAAGTCAGTTGGATTCGGAACCTTCTCCTCGAGCTTCAGAAGCCTCTTAGCCACTCCACACTTGTCTTCTGTGACAACATTAGCGCAGTCTATTTATCTGCAAATCCTGTCAAGCACCAGCACACGAAGCATATCGAGGTTGATATTTATTTTGTTCATGACAGAGTAGCTCTTGGACAGGTTCGTGTACTTCATGTCCCTTTATCACTACAGTATGCAGACATCTTCACGAAGGGTCTCCCATCCATCATCTTCTCTGAGTGTCGGGACTACTTGGGAGTTCGGCCTTCATTACCAGTGCCGTCGGGAGCATGTTAAATATACTTTTACTATATTTAATATTGTAATTATTGTAATTACCATAAGTGTATAGGTTACCAAATGTGTTTCCTACCCTAACTAGGAAACCCCCATGTATATATACACTTGTAATATCCCTATTATTATTATTGGAAAATATTCATTCTTCAACAACAAAGGAGTTTGAGTCATACAAGTGCATAAATAAGAGTTTGAAACATAAACATGACAAAGAGTTTTAAAACTTAGGCAAAATATATAATGTTTGATCAATATTGTCAAATGCTCAACACTTAGCGGCGTCTAGAAGCACGATCCTCGTTTTGCTTTTGGCGATTCTCACGGTCCTCCATCTTCTTCATCCGATCCGAGAGATCATCGAGGCTTTCTTTAAGTTTCCTGAGAATGAATTTCTTGAACTTCTTGAAAGGATTTTTGGAAGTGGAGGCCATGTGGGAGTGACGATGCATGAGAGAGGCCGAGGAAGCATGAGACGCCGACTTTGAGCGTTTGACCCGTGGAGCACGAACGGGGACCTCCGTGTTGGCATTTTCTTCGTCTACGGCTTGGGGTGCTCGTGAAGTGGAAGGCAAAGATGACATAGAACGCCGAGGACCATACTCCGCTCGTGTCGCTTCATCAAGATTTTGAAACTCCTTCTTCATGTAATAATCCTTTCCAATCTTTACAAGGCCACAATAGCCAAGGCACTCCGCGTCAAGATAGCGGACACGAGAAGGGCGCACCTCAAGAATTTCCCTCTTGGCAAACATGTGGGTATGAAGCATGCAATAGGGTTTGTTTAGGCGATTGGAGCATTCGTGCATGTGTTTAAGGATGATGGAAGGAAGATTTATTTTCTTGTGAGTGAGGAGCCAATATAAGAGAGTGCATTCATAAACCCCAACTTGTTTATCTTTGTTAAGGACCAGGATGACATTTTCTTTGAGGATTTTGAGGAGGATGAACCTATTTGCGGGTAAGTCTTGGACATTTGGCCTACGAAGAAAGTAGTGCGGGTCCTCAAAGACATGGTCAAGGGCAATTTTATTTAGCACTCGGAGGCAAGAATCGGAGTTAAAATCTCGTGAGTCGGTAATCCACCCCTTTTTGCAATAGGTGGAGACTCCTTGACGCCCTAGGTGAAACCATTCGGAAAGGTTTTGGGTATTGAATCCGAAGGTTTTGCCGGCAACAACGGTGGTAATGGAAGGGTCTTGGGGATGATATTTCATCGAAGAATAAAATTGATGAACAAGTTCCGGGTAAACGGGGGCTTGGAGTTGAAGAAAAAAACTCCAACCTTGTTCTTAAATAAGTTCAAAAACGGGAACCGGGATGTCATCTTGTTTAAGGCTTCTTCCCTCGATGATATGTGGGTCGGCGTAAGCCTTGAACCCGGCTTGAGCATCAACTTGATCATTGGAAACAATTTCACTCATTTTGGGAGAAAATTGAGAAGATAATGACTTTTGGGCGAAAAGAGTGAGAATTGATACCAAAGAGATGGATTGAAGATAATACACGAAGAATTGAATCTAATGGATGATGAATATGATGAAATTGGAATGAAAATACCTTGGATTGAAGGATGGTAGAAAGAGACGGGAGGAGACGCCGGGAGAGAGAGGTCGTTGCAACTGATCGAAATGGTGTTGGTCTAGGGTTTTTAAAACAGTTTGACTTGTCGCGACGGTCAGTACCTAGGTACCGTGTTAACGGTACCTTGGTACCGTGTATACGGTATGCCATACCGTGTCCAGCTACCGTGTAACTTCAAAATCCCACTCTTCTCTTGCGGCACCTATTTAGGACGGGACCTGGGTACCGTCAGGGGTACCGTGTCTTAGCTTAATGTTTTGTTTCGACTTCTAGACGCGTGTTTTCAGCATTTGGACGTGATCAATTTATTTTTATGATATAATGGGATAATAAGAACCTTAAATTTCACTTTAATTCAAGCATTCCCCTTTCCCGACAAATATGTAAAAATTGTTTTTCATCCAATGGTTTTGTAAATATGTCGGCACGTTGTTCAAGCGTATTTAGATATTCAATTTGAATGTCTCCCTTTGCAACATGATCACGTATGAAATGATGTCTTATTTCTATATGTTTAGTTCTAGAATGCAAAACGGGATTTTTGGAAATATTTATTGCACTAGAGTTATCACAAAAAACAGGTACTTTTTTGAATTGACATGTGCCACTTGTGCTTATCCAATCAATACGACACCCGCCAAAGTCAGCATCACTAAAACCTATCAAACTTAAATTCGTATTCTTGGGATCCCATAAACCCATATTGGTGGTTCCTTTGACATAACGAATTATTCGCTTGACGGCATTAAGATGTGATTCTATGGGTGATGATTGAAACGTGCACAAAGACAAACGGAAAACATTATATCGGGTCTTGATGCAGTTAAATAAAGCAAACTACCAATCATACCTCGATATACCTTTTCATTTATGGGTTTTCTGCTTTCGTCGCTATCAAGCTTCAAGGATGTGCTCATTGGAGTCAAATATGTTTTTGAGTCTTCAAGGTTGAACTTCCGCTAGAAGTTCAACTCACCCATCATACTCATTTCAAATTTGCTTGTCATAATTCCTAAAAATTCGTTACATAAGGCTTCATTAGTTGACCCAAAAATAAAATCATCAACATAAATTTGCACAATTATGAGATCTTTTCCTTTTGTTTTGATAAAAAGTGTGGAATCGATCTTTCCTTTTGCAAATCCATGTGAGATAAGATGTTCGGTAAGCCACTCATACCAAGCTCTAGGAGCTTGTTTGAGTCCATAAAGAGCCTTATGAAGTTTAAAAACATGATTTGGAAAATCAGGATTTTCAAAACCGGGAGGTTGTTCAACATAAACTTCTTCTTTCAACCATCCATTTAGAAAAGCACTTTTTACATCCATTTGAAAAAGTTTGAAATTTAGAGCACTTGCAAAAGCTAATAACATTTGAATAGATTCAAGCCTAGCAACCGGAGCAAAAGTTTCATCATAGTCAAGTCCTTCAACTTGGCTATAGCATTTAGCAACAAGTCGACTTTTATTGGTGATAATTACACCATTTTCATCAAGCTTGTTTATAAAGACCCATTTAGTGCCCACAACAGGTAGGTTTTCCGGTCTTTCGACTAGTTCCCAAACCTTGTTGCGTTCAAATTGCTCAAGCTCTAGTTGCATGGATATAATCCAATCACTATCTTTTAGCACATCTTCTACGTTCTTAGGTTCAAATTGACTAACGAACGCATAGTGTGCACAAATATTGTAATTGTTCCTAGTTCTAACTCCCTTTTCAATATCTCCAATGATATTGTCTCTTGGATGATTTTTCAAGTGTTTGTATGCCTTCGGTAGTTCCTTCTTTGCACTTTCTTCTTTTTGCGCAGGAATTTCCAGGATTTCTTCTTCCTCTTCTTCTTCATTTGAACCTGCAATCACCTTACTCGACCCAAAGGGATCGGTTTCATCAAATTTTACATGCATAGATTCTTCTACTTTATTATTTGATTTATTATATACCCTATAGGCTCTACTATTTGTTGAATAACCAAGGAAAATTCCTTTATTTTATTTAGGCTCAAATTTGCCTAAATGATCCTTGGTATTCAAAATATAGCATTTACACCCAAAAACTTTGAAATAGGAAATGTTTGGTTTTCTACCTTTCCAAAGTTCATAGGGAGTCTTTTTAATAATAGGTCTAAGTAATACCCGGTTGAGAACGTAGCATGCCGTGTTGACCGCTTCTCCCCAAAAATATTGAGGTAAGTTGTGTTCATTCAACATAGTCCTTGACATTTCTTGCAAGGTCCTATTTTTCCTTTCAACGACTCCATTTTGTTGAGGTGTTCTAAGAGCCGAAAAGTTGTGAGAAATACCGTGTTCATCACAATATGTTTCAAAGTCGGTGTTCCGGTATTCTCCTCCTCTATCACTTTTAATAGAGGTTATTTCATAACCTTTCTCATTTTGGATTCTCTTGCACAACTTAACAAACGCATTAAACGCATCATCTTTATTGGCAAGTAATATAGTCCAAGTATAGCGAGAAAAATCATCTAGAATTACAAAAGTAAAACTAGCTCCACCTAGGCTTTGAACGTCTACGGGCCCAAATAAATCCATATGTAATAGTTCAAGTGGCCTTGACGTTAAAACCATTTTTACGGGCTTAAATGAAACTTTATGTTGTTTTCCAAGGGAGCAAGCATCACAAAAATGTGAAGTAGGTATGCTCATTTTTGGTAGCCCAACAACAAGTTCTTTTGAGTAAAGTTTTCTCAAAAGATCATAACTAGCATGTCCTAGTCTACGGTGCCATAAAGTTGAAAATTCAAGTGAAATAGTAAGAAAAGTGATTTTTGAGTTGCTTAAGTCATTGGAATTGAACTTGTATAAGTTTCCATCTCTTTTAGCCTCAAAAATGATTTCATCTTTATTTTGGCCATATAAAACACAGGAATTTGCATTAAACTCAGTTTTGTGGCCATTCTCACAAAGTTGGCTTATGCTAATTAAGTTAAATTTTAGGCCATCAACAAGATAAACATCATTTATTGAAAAATCACTTGAAATACCTATCGTACCTTTACCAATGACCTTCTTCCGGGATTTGTCTCCAATGGTCACATGTCCATGACTTTTCTCCTTGAGATTTGTGAGCCATCCTCTTGTTCCGGTTGTTAGACAATGCGTGCAACTCTAGAGGGGGTGAATAGAGTTGTTGAGGATGTTTACCGATTTTCGCAAGATTAAAAATATAAACGAAAGTGCAGCGGAAATAAAAGAGAGAAGGCAAAGAACACACCGATGTATACTGGTTCACCACCTCGTGGCTAGTCCAGTTCCCCGAGAATAAAATCCTGTGCACCTTATTAGACGCTCCACACGCGTCTTGGACTCCAATAAAATCATGTGCACCTTCTTGAATACTTCAAGGAAAGGCACTTCAAGTCTTCGTGTTTGTCGTTGTAGCACTTTGATCTTGACTTGAATAGATTGTGTTTGTCAAATATCAAAACCTGTGAGTCAACACTTAACAACACAAAAAAGGTTGAACTCATGCATTCCAACAATTTTCCCCTTTTTGATAATGACAAACACATGGAGGATATGCTAGCAACAAATAACAAATTAAAGCATATGCTCCTCCCCCTTTTGGCATTATCAAAAATAATGCAACAAAAGAACTCATGCATTCCGGGGAGAGAAAAAATTTCTAAACAATTAAGAAAAAATCACATTCCCCCTAAAATCATGCATTTCTAGGAAATAAAATACTTCCTCCTTAAAGTATGCTATCTTTCCCAAAAAAAATAAAGCATACAAAAGCATTAACACATATAGCAATAAATTCCCCCTTACTATATGCAAGACATCCTATGTATATTCCCCAAATTTTTTACATAAATTCATTAAAAAATATATAATGACTCCCCTTTGATGCAATCTCTTTGGCGAAGTGCTTGGAGCCTCCACTACAAATTTGTAGTCTTCAAGCACACCTTCCATGGATATCTAAAAATAATAATTTGGCACCCAACCACTTTTGAGTCCTTGATGGTTAGGAACAAAATAATCAAAATCACAAAATAAATCCCAATGTTTAGTAAAACATACGGGTGCTATGTGACCTACCCGATTGCAATAGTAACATATTACGTTCGGGTTGTGCATGTGCCTAGGTTGAGCCAAGTAATATCTAGGTGATCTAAAATCATTGTCCCTAGAATTAAAATTCCTAGACTCATTTCTAGGTTTTCTAAAAACATTTTTAATAGGAAGACTCCTAATATTATTTAGTTTCCTTATTCTTGTATTACCATAATTACTTTATTCCTTTCCTACTAGGAATAGGACTCTCTCTTGTAATCCCTATATATAGGAACATATCTCTCAATATTCAATAAGACAAATTATTATCAAATTGTATCATGGTATCAGAGCCTAGGTTTAAACCTTAGCTCTTTTTTTCGAGACTGTGCCTTCACCGCCGCCGGTCTCCTTCCTCTCGCCGGTCGACCATAAACAACCATGGCTCAATCTTCAGATCCGCTTGCTTCGCTTCCTTCTGGCGTCAAGCTTCTTCTCCGCAATCTCCATAATCTTATCCCAGAGAAGCTCACCGATTCAAATTATCCTGCATGGTCTCTCAATGTCAAAACTGCTCTCGAGGCCAACCTTCTTCTTGGTTGGATCGATGGTCATGAAGCTGCGCCTCCAAAAATCCTATCCAAGGATGGCAAGGAAAACCCTAACCCATAATTCCAAACATGGATTGAGATTGATACTCAGATCCGTGCATGCCTTCTTGCCGTCATCAGTCCGTCTGTTCACAAGCATGTCCGCAACTTCACGACATCTGCCGATCTATGGAACGCTCTTGCTGCCCGGTATAATTCTGTTTCTACCGCTCACATCTATCAACTACGGGACAAACTTCACACACTCCGAAAAGGTACAAAAACTATCACCCAGTACCTTGATGAAGTTGCCACTATCCTCACCGATTTGGATGCTCTCAACGAGGTTATTCCTGAGAGAGATGTGGTGAATGCTGTTATCCGAGGCCTCCCTCATGAATATTCCTCCTTCAAGCAAAATATACGGATGAACAATGAGAATATAAGTCTCAACCAACTCTCTGGGTGGCTAACCTCTGAAGAAATAAATCTTGAAATCGAGCAAAAATTGAGTATTGCAGATTCCGCCTCCGGAGTTTCTCACTCTGCACTGTATACAAACAGCGGTCGAGGCCGCGGTCAAGGAGGACCGAACGGTCGACCGTTTTCTGGGCGAGGATCTGGATCCGGTCGCAGCGGTCGAAGCTACGGAAGGGGGGGAGGCCGCGGACCTTCACGCGATCTTCCAGTATGTCAGATTTATTCAAAGCGTGGCCACTCTGCTGCTACCTGCTGGTACCGCTATGATGATTCTTCTACTGAGAGCAACTCGGCTACCAATTCTCGTGCTATGCATGCAACCACAAGCAACCAAACTGGTGATTGGTACCTTGATACAGGTGCTAATACTCATGTTACGCATGATCTTTCACAGCTGCAAACTCCAACTCCCTACCATGGCACTGAAACTATTACTGTAGGTAATGGTCATACTTTACCCATCACTCACACAGGTTCAGGCTCAATTCACACCCCGAATGGTAAATTTCACCTCCACTCCCTTAATCATGTTCCCTCCCTTACTTCAAACTTACTGTCCGTTCACCGCTTTACCAAAGATAATAATTGCACTCTTGTTTTTAATGCCAACTCCTTTCAGATATTGGACAACGATACGAATCTGGTGCGGTACACAGGCCCCTGTGAGCATGGTCTCTATACCCTTCCTTCCAAGCCTATCCCTGTTGTGCGTCAAGCTGTCACTGCATCCACCTGGCATCGCCGGCTTGGACATCCGGCTCCTGCTGTTGCCAAGTCTATTTTGTCTACTTTAGGGTTTAAATTTTCTGATCGCTTACATTGTGAGTCCTGTCATGTGTCTAAGTCTTGTCGTTTATCCTTTGAACTCTCTGAACATAAGGCCACAACGCCTTTTCAACTAATTCATTCTGATGTTTGGGGACCAACCTCTGTTCCATCTATCTCTGGTTTTCGTTTCTATATCTGCTTTGTTGATGATTTTAGTAAATTTACTTGGATTTTTCCTCTTAAACACAAATCTGAAGCTTACTCTGTTTTCACTAGTTTTGAAAAAATGGTTAAAACTCAATTTAATTCAAATATTCAGATTTTTAGAAGTGATAATGGGAAAGAATTTGTAAATACAGCCTTTGGCATTTTTCTTCAAAATCTTGGGATTCTGCATCACACGTCCTGCCCTTACACTCCTGAACAGAATGGTGTGGCTGAACGCAAGCATCGGCATCTCATTGAGACTGTCATTTTGGGTTGAAGCACTTGCTACCGCCAACTACCTTATAAATCGCCTACCCACATCCACCCTAAATAACCAATGCCCCTTTGAAGCCCTCTATGGTCGGTCTCCGGATTATGTTCACCTTCGTCCTTTTGGTTGTCTTGTGTATCCCTGGCTTCGTCCTCACACACATCACAAGCTTCAACCACGTTCCACCCCCTGCATTTTCCTAGGTTATCATCCCACCATGAAAGGTTACAAGTGTTATGATCCTATTTCTCAGAAAACGTATGTCTCCTGTCATGTTCGTTTTGTAGAAGATCAGTTTCCCTACTCTAAACTTCTATCTACCCCAGCCTCCTCTAACCCTTTAGGCATCATTCCCATCTTTCCTCCCAGACCAGGCTCACAGGGTCCGGCACCGCACAGTTCTCAAATCGTTCCGTCTGCTACTGCTCCACAAACGGTCGACCGTTCCCCTCATACATCTACCCACGGTCGACCGTCTCCTCACACCCGTTCTGAACCTCTACAGACGGTTCACCACATGGACCGTTCCCCACCCCACGGTCGACCGTCCTCCCAACCCCTCTCTGAATCTCTACAGACAGTCGATACTATTACCCGTCCACCCCCACACGGTCGACCGTCGACAGCACTGATCCCCACAAAAAATGCCCATCCCATGTAAACCCGTGCCAAATCAGGCATTTTCAAGCCTAAAACCTATACTGATACCTCTCCTCCTACCTCTGAACCTCACACCTATCACCAAGCCTCCAAGAATAGCTATTGGTGCCATGCCATGGATGAAGAATTTACAGCTCTGAATGAACAGCGCACATGGGATTTGGTGCCCCTACCCAAGGGCCGAGATCCTATTGGTTGCAAGTGGGTGTATCGCATAAAACGGAATCCGGATGGCTCCGTCTCTCGGTACAAGGCTCGTCTAGTGGCCAAAGGGTACCATCAAGAGTATGGCATCGATTATAAAGAGACGTTCAGCCCGGTTGTCAAGCAGCAAACCATTCGTCTGGTACTCACTCTTGCTCTACACTATGATTGGCCTCTTCATCAGCTTGATATTACCAATGACTTTCTCCATGGTACACTCGATGAGGATATTTATATGTCTCAACCACCGGGCTACGTCAATCCCAATAGGCCTGAGTTTGTTTGCAAGCTGCGCAAATCTCTGTATGGCCTTAAACAGGCTCCTCGTGCATGGTACACTTGTTTTGCTACTTTTTTGCAGGGACTTGGCTTCTAGTGTTGTCGTCATGACACCAGTTTGTTCACTTTTCACAGCTCCCGCGGCATGGTCATTGTTCTCCTATATGTTGATGACATCATTATTATAGGGAGCTCCTCTAACCTCATCTCTGCTGTTACTCAGGCTATGCATAAAAATTTTCGCCTCAAAGACTTGGGCCCCCTGGATTTCTTTCTTGGCATTGAGGTTCGTCGCTCTGCGGATTCTATCTTGCTTCATCAGACAAAATACATATTTGATCTTCTTCAGCGGGCTGGCATGACTGATTGCAAACCCACTGTCACTCCGATGGCGGCGCGGCCAACCTAGGAGATCTCATCCACCTTCTCCGACCCAAAATTGTTCCGTAGCCTTGTGGGTGGTCTACACTATCTTGCGGTGACTCGCCCTGATATTCAGTATGCTGTAAATCGAGTTTCTCAGACCATGCATAATCCTACAGAGAAGGATTACTTGGCCCTTAAACGTATTTTTTGCTACTTGAAGGGTACTTCTTCTCATGGCCTTCTGTTCAGAAAAGGCTCTCTTGATCTTGCTGTTTATTCTGACTCTGACTGGGCTAATGACAAAGATGATCGCTCTCCTCCACCGAAGCTGAGTATCGCGCTATGGCCGCGGGGGTGGCAGAGGCGATGTGGCTTCGTTATATTATGGATTCTCTGCATGTTCCGCCTACGAAACCTAAGATTTATTGTGATAATGAGTCCGCAATCTGTGTCACCAAGAATCCCGTTCTCCATGATCGCATGAAGCATGTTGGCTCTGACTGTCACTTTGTTCGAGACGAGGTTATGGCTGGCACTATGACTACACATCATGTTCCTTCTTCTGAGCAGCTTGCTGACATCTTGACAAAACCGCTTCCGCCGACTCCGTTCCATTATTTGTGTTCCAAGCTGCCCCCCGTATCCGTTGATCAGCTTGCGGGGGGATAATAGGAAGACTCCTAATATTATTTAGTTTCCTTATTCTTGTATTACCATAATTACTTTATTCCTTTCCTACTAGGAATATGACTCTCTCTTGTAATCCCTATATATAGGAACATATCTCTCAATATTCAATAAGACAAATTATTATCAAATTGTATCAATTTCTACCATTTATAAAATTTCTACAATCATTTCTAGGTTGCCTAAAAATTATCTTATCATTTTTAAATTTCCTAGAGTCATTTCTAGGTTGTCTAAAGTTATTCCTAAGTCCTAACATTTTTAAAATTCCTAGAATTATTTCTTATAGGTGGTCTATTTATCTTAACATTTTGAGCAATTTTCTTAGGCTCTTCTACCTTAAGATTTTCTAAGGTGCTCTTAAGTTCTATGTTTTCTAACTTTGAAGACTCACAAGAAGAACATGTAGAACTTGGGTCAATAGAATAGGAAGCTTCATTCATTGCCTTAATTTTATTTTTAAGATCATGATTATCATTTTTCAAAGCTTTATTTTCTTCTTCCAAATCATGAAGTTTAGCCTTAGCCTCTTTGGCAATTTTTGAAGCTTTCTTAAATTCACCAAATAGTTCTATAAAAGCTTCTTGTAATTCTTCAAAAGAAGGAGAGTTTGAAGTACTTACCTCTTCTTCTTCATTGGCTATGAAGCCGGTGTGAGGTTCTTCAATTGCTTCTTCAAGAGCTTCGTATTTCTCTTGAATGTCGTCCCATAACTTCTTGGCCGATGTATAACCCGAGAATGTTTGGAATACTTCCACGTTCATGGCACAATAAACAAGGTGTAGAGCTTTAGCATTTTGTTCGACCTTCTTGAAATCATCATCCGTGTATTCTTCTTCAGGTTTGAGAACTCTTTTCTTGCCAACCTTCTTTGTTGGAAAACAAAGTCCATTGTTGATAATCATCCATGATTTGTAATCAGTGGATTGAATGAATATTTTCATTCTCTCTTTCCAATACGAATAATTTGTTCCATTGAACAACGGGGGTCTTTCGGTGGATTGCCTTTCTTTAATCCTTGCGTTCAACATTCTCAAAAAAAATTTGATCGTTTTCTCAAACGTCACAAAGAGCGTTAGAGATACCTGCTCTGATACCAATTGTTAGACAATGCGTACACCTCTAGAGGTGGGGTGAATAGAGTTGTTGAGAATGTTTACCGATTTTCGTAGGATTAAAAATATAAACGAAAGTGCAGCGGAAATAAAAGAGAGAAGGCAAAGAACACACCGATGTATACTGCTTCACCACCTCGTGGCTAGTCCAGTTCCCCGAGAGACTCTCTCGAAGCTACCACTACTTCCGTTAAGCTTACGGGTGCTTAACAAACCGTTTACAACTCGAGAACTTGAATCCCACAAGCCTCGACACAACTGCTCGTAGATATGCCCTCTACAAGACTTCACACTCAAGACATAAGTCACATAAGTCTTATACAACAAGAAGAACAATCTTCTTCAACCTCTCAACAATAACTCTCACAAGAGTAGAAATGAGAAAAGATTAAGCTCTATGGATGACAAGAACACTCTCTTGAAAACACTTAGTTTTCTCTCAAAATATATTAATTTGAGGAAGAAATGAATGAGGATTATAACCTCAAGATTGAGGGAGTTTTGGAGTGCTTGTTCAGTGTTAAAATGACCAAGGAAAGGAGTTTATAATGGGTTTGAAGGAATATGTCCGTTGGAGCTTAGAAAAAAGAGTTTGCTGAAAAAGCAGCATAAAAACCGATTAATGCACCATGGTAATCGATTAATGCAGTCTGTGCAAAAATCCTTCAGCAGACAAATTGATAATCGATTTTTGCCAAAGTGTAAAAATCGATTTTTGAAGCAATTATGCCCAAACAAGAAGGACACAATCATGTTTGCGAGGTGAAGTGCTATTTTGGAAATTAGCACTTGTTTAGGACATAAAAATCAAATCAAAAGGCTCCCCAATCAACATACATAATTCAAATTCAAAATTTGAATTATGAGAAAATATTTTTGGTGTAGAAAGTGAGTCCCAAAAATATTTTGTGTGTCAAACGATGAACATGAAAATATTTGAATAAAATATTTTTGCTTTCCAAAAATATTTTCTAATATCAAAATAAATATTTTGATAAATGTTTGACACACATTTTGTAATTGACTCAATGAATGTATTTTGAACAGTTAAAAAGATTTTTCAACTAACTCCAAAAATATATTATTTTTATATTTACTCTCAAAAAATAATATTTAGAGAGAAGATATTTTTGTCATCCTTACAATAACTCCTAAGACTCAAATAAATAAAAAGCCTTCGGAAATCTTTTACTCCTCCGAGTCCTCTCTTAGGCGCTCCACACGCGTCTTGGACTCCAATAAAATCATGTGCACCTTCTTTAATATTTCAAGGAATGTCACTTCAAGTCTTTGTGTTTGTCGTTGTAGCACTTTGATCTTGACTTGAATAGATTGTGTTTGTCAATTATCAAAACCTGTGAGTCAACACTTAACAACACAGAAAGGGTTGAACTCATGCATTCCAACACCGGTCATGTGCCTCGAGCATCCACTATCCACAACCCAAGTGGTATTTTTCACCTAGTAAAAAAGGAATTTACTTTTGACTTAGGTTTGGGGTTCCAATCGACGAATACCCTATGTCGATATACGGGTTTCGTCTTGGTAGGTTCCGGAAGTGGTATATGGACTTTTCGTTTTTCGTCATAATAAAAGAAATAGTATCCACCATCATTTCTTTTATTTTTCTACAAAAAGGGTTTCTTTTGATATCCAATATTCTTGGATTCCGACCGGTTAGAACCCTTCTTGACCCATTTTAATTTACGCATTTCAACTAACCATTTGTTTGGACACTTTGTCACAGTATGGTTAGCTTGCATGCAATAATGGCAAGCCTTTACTTTTGATTTAGAAGTTGAGGCTTGGTTTGATGGGTTAGTTTTAGAGATATTAAAATTGTTTTTAGCCATACTCATCAAGTTTGTGGATTGACCATAACCAATACCTTCTTTCGTTAATTTTGTTTAGTTATCCCATTGTTTTGTTGAGTTATAGCTATTGTAAAACATTTTCAAAGCCCCTCGTTTGGCCTTGTCTTTTTCTTTAATCAAAATTTCAATTTTCTTTTGAAGTTCTTCATTTTGGTTTTGAAACTTTTTAAGATTAAGTTTTAAATTTTTCTTTTCATCACGAGAAGTTTCAAGAGCCACCTTGAGTTCCTTTTTCTCCCTAATGGTTCGAAAAAGGTCCTCTTGGCATTCATCAAACGCTTGCCTTAACTCATCAAAAGTAATTTGACGTTCAAAAGAGGTAAATGAATTTTGAGAACTAACCTCTTCTTCATCATTGGAGGCCATGAAGCAAGCATTGGCATTTTCTTCTTGGCTTTGGTCACTATCACTTTCGTCGGATTTCAAGTCATCCCAAGTGACCTTCAATGCTTTCTTCTTCCCCTTTCTTAGCTCTTCCTTCTTTTTGAGATTTGGACATTCCGGCTTGATATGCCCTATATTTCCACATTCATAGCAAGTTATTTGATTTGATTTACCTTTCTTTGGTGGAAATTTCTTTGAGGATTCGCCCTTGTTCCATTTCATGAATTTTTTGTATCTCTTGAACATGGCGAGTTCCTCGTCACTTTCTCCTTCGCTCTCCGGATGGTCATCAATTTTGAGTGCCATGGTCTTCTTGATGACAGGAACCTGTTCTTCTCCCTTCATTTTCTTCAAAAGAAGCTCATGAGAGTATAGGCTGCTCCAAATGGTGGAGGTTTCAACATCCGCACATTTGGGCAACAAATTTACAACAAGACTATGCCACTCTCTAGGAAGAGAGAATATAATTTTGGTGTTAATCTCACTAGTAGGATAAACTTTATTTAGCTTACTCAAATTGTTGACAATAAGGTTGAATTGTTTGTTCATATCTTGAACGGATTCTCCGGCCTTCATCTTGAAGTTTTCGTACTCGGATGTTCCTAAAGCTATCTTGGTAGCTTTTGTGTCTTTATCTCCTTCATGGGTGGCTTCTAGGAGCTTCCATGCTTCCTTTCCGGATTTGCAAGAGCTCACTCTAGCAAACTCATCTCGACCCAATGCACAAAACAATATGTTTAATGCTTTGGCACTCAAAGAGAGTTTTTTCTTGTCATCGATTGTGAGCTTGTCCTTTGGTATAGGCACTTGATGTTCACCTACAGTTGTCATAGGAACAAAAGGACCATTAGTAGTGACTATCCATAAATCATAGTCAATAGATTGAATGAAATTCTCCATTCGCATTTTCCAATAGCCATAGTTATCCCCATTGAAGAATGGTGGCTTGGTAATGCTTTGGGAGTTCATTGAATCCATGTGTCGTAAAAAGAAGTAAAAGATGAGTGTGAAAGGATCAAACTTCCTGCTCCGATATCAATTGAAAGTCGGTTTACACCCTAAGAGGGGGGTTAATTAGGGTGTTTGCAAGTTTTTTTATAAAAACAAAAACTTATGCGCAAAGTAGTAGTGGAAAAAGAGCAAGAAAAGTATAAAAGATAAAAATACGACACAAGCGATTTTATACTGGTTCGGGAACTCCCTACTCCAGTACCTCGAGGCTCCTCCTCAAGGATTTAACCTCCACTATCTTGTTTGACTTCACTAAGAAGACTCAAACGAGGTTTGGCAAACAACCCTTGCCAATAAGCAAATGAGATTTTACTACGGCTATCTCAACCGTTTACAACCGAAGATTTTAAGGCTATCTTCAACCTTACAATGAGGATTTAAAGGCTATCCACACCTTTTACAAATCAATAAAAGATTGGTGTTGCTTCTCTACCAAAATAATAACAAATATGAATTGGGTAGGATAAGAACAAAAGATTAAATCAACAACAACAAAAGCCTATAGGCAAGATATAAAATAATGAAGCACAAATGCCCTTCTGTGTGAGTGTATAAAAATAATGAAAGCTTTATACTCAAAAGAGTAAGAAAAATAAGAACAAAGCTTTTAGAAGACTCAAGATTAGAGAAAGAAGCTTTGGATTTAATTGGGAAGTTGTTGTATGTAAAATGAGACTTAGAGGGGGTTTATATAGGAGTTTGGAATGTTAAAATTTGAGTTTTTAACGTTAAAAGCCGTTAGGAAGTGATTAGGGGTGATTTGAATTTAAATTGGCAATTTGCTACAGTGATTACAACGGATCTGGTACCCTTCACGGTAGGGTCAGTACCGTCCGGTACCTAGGTACCGTGACCACGGTACAGCCTACCGTTTGGGGGTACCGTGTAGGCCAAAACTTTGGTTCGCCTCTGGCGGCACCTAGTTAGGACGGGTTGGGCCAACCGTCTATGCCTACCGTCGGTACCTAGGTACCGTTACACGGTAGGGGGGGTACCGTGTAACACTTGGGTGAAACATACATCGGTACGTTCACTTGGCTACTGGCGGTACCCTGGTGTCGTGTACACGGTAGCCTGGTACCGTTAGGCCTGTGTAAATTTTCCAAAACTCGTGTTTCGTGTTCCGTTTTCAAAATAACCCCAACTAAGAATATATTTGACATTTTAAAATTAATTTTTGAGTGAAAGGGCATAAGTAAATCATTAAAATATATCATTACCTTTACACAATAATTTCTAAACTCGTAGGAGTATATCTCGGTGATGCTAAACAAGCTAATAGAGGTTTGGCATTTGGTTTCTTCATGTTAGTAGCATTTGGAAGACTTATTTGGCACATCAAAACGGTTATGGGGTACGGCATTCAAGGCCAACACTGCCCTCCTACACCAGCTCACTGAACGACTAAAAGGGGAGTTTGCTGTGACAGATATGGGTGACCTTCACTTCTTTCTTGAGATCAATGTCCAGCGGACCTCTCACAGCCTGTTCCTCACCCAGAATCAGTTCATCTATGACATCCTCGAACGGGCCGGCATGACCTCGTGCAAACCTGTTTCTACACCCGTGGACACTTGCGGGAAGCTCTCGGCCACCGCTGGTCCTCCAGCGCCAAATCCCTCTCTATCGCTCTATTGTGGGAGCACTGCAGTACCTCACCTTCACCCATCCGGATATTACCTATGCCGTAAAGCAGTTATGTCTATTTCTTCATTATCCTCGTGTGCCACATGTCACAGCCATGAAGCGCGTTCTGCGTTATCTTCATGGTACACCTACCCATGGCATCACCATATCACCTTCTCAGACGGATCATATGCGGGCGTATTCTGATGCTGATTTGGCTGGCTGCCCAGATACTCGTCGATCGACATCCGGTTACTGCATTTTTCTAGGCGACAATCTCATCTCCTGGTCCCTTAAGCGACAACTCACCACCTCTCGATCTAGTGCTGAAGCAGAACATCGAGCTGTCGCTAATGTCGTCGCTGATGTCAGTTGGGTACGCAATCTTCTTCTCGAACTCCGGCAACCTCTGACACGCTCCACACTGGTCTTCTGTGATAACATCAGTGCCGTCTACCTTTCGACCAATCCTGTCAAGCATCAGCGCACGAAGCACATTGAGGTCGACATTCATTTTGTGCGTGACAGAGTAGCCCTTGGTCAGATACGAGTACTTCATGTGCCTTCTTCCTTACAGTAGGCAGACACCTTCACCAAGGGACTACGCTCCATGGTCTTTTCCGAGTTTCGAGATTGTCTGGGCGTGCGGCGATCTTCATTAGTGCCACTGGGAGCATGTTAAATATGGAGTATATTCTTACTATATTTAATATTAATGTATATTGGTAGCTACCATAATTCTATAGGGTACATTTAATATTGTTTCCTATTATCATTAGGAAACCCTTGTATAAATACACATGTAATCTCCCATAATAATTTATGTGAAAATATTTATTCTTCACAAACACATCCTAGAGGACTACTTTTCAGTGTTTCTCTTGAGCCTTGAGCTTGAGCTCATGCATGAATGCCTCCAAATGCTTCTCTGAAGACCCATTTGCAGACACAGCTCTCTACAGTTTCTCCTTTTCTATTTTCACGTTCTCTCCAAATCTCTCCCTTGTGGCACCCCTACTCATGAGACGCTTCGCTTTCCCCCTAACTTCTTCCCTTTCGACCGCCTTTCCATCACAAAGGTTGATCCCGACTTTCCAGTCCTCGACCACGAGTCTCCTATTCGCGGGTTGATCCGTGAACAGCGGGAAGCACAGCATTGGGACTTCCCACCACACGCTCTCCAGAACCGAGTTCCACCCGCACGTCGTTGCACCACGGCACGACGAGCCCTCTTCCTTCGACCTCGCGGCCGAATCCCGCGGGGAAAAGATCGGGCTCGTCCACGGATGAGCCCGTGATGTCCCCGCGGGCGATCTCGCGAATCGCGTGCTTGTCCACACTTAGGGGTGTTCATCGGTCCAGGACCGGACCGAATCGGACCGAACCAGACCGGACCGAAGACCGAAATGGGAAAAAACTAGGACCGAAGACCGGACCTATAATTGTTCGGTTTTAGACCGGACCGGACCGAAAACCCTTGGACCAGACCGGTATGGACCGAAAAGACCGAACTGTACTAAATCTTTTACTTTTTAGAACTGAATTTTTAAATGTTTTACCAAGTAAAAAACACTAATTATACCCAAAAAAATACAGTTCATCACAAACCAATGAATCATCATGGGAAATTAGAGATGCATTTGTTATAAACTGAAAAAACTTCATCATGCAATTGTATAATAAAAAAAGATTACAGTAACTTGGATTTTATTTCTTCTTTAGATTCCTTCCAAAATTGAACCAAAAATAATAATTCCTCACAAATCATCATAGGGAATTAGAGATGCAATTATATCAAACTGATAAAACTTCATCATTCAATTGTATAAAAAAAGTACAGCATACAATTTTACAAAAAAACGGTCCTTGGATTACAAACTGGAGAGGAGAAAAGGGATTACATCCTTGATGTAGCATGCTTTTTTGCCTATTATTTAGCCTTAATAGAACAAACCTTAAAAAAAATTGGGTGGTTTATTCAAAAATAAAATTGAAAACTTCCTAACCTGTGAATCGACTATCAAGTAAGAGAGGAAAGGCACCCCGCGGAAGTGGATTGTGGGGAATCGGCAGTGATTGCCGACACTGGTGGAGGCCGGAGAAGGTGAGTGTGGTGGCGACTGGCTAATCGATGAGAGCTGCCAAAATTGGTGACGGGTTGAGAAGATGGAGGAAGGTGCGAATCAACTGGGTGGAGAAGATGACGAAAAAGATAGAGATTGTGGAATTTCATAACGCTACTATCCTTTTTGTTGATTCAATTTGAAGAATCAAAGTACTGAAGAGGACTTTTGAGTGAGAGGGAGAAACGTGACCAGAGAGAAGGGAATGAATGGATAGGATAGGGTTGTGGATATTAGCAGGTAATAGGTTTTTTCGGTCTCTCGGTCCAGACCGAATGGTAATCGGGTATGGACCGGACCGGACCGAAACCCGAAATCATAAATATTCCGGACCGAAGACCGACCCAATATTAGTTCGGTCTGGTTTCGGTCTGGACCTAACGGTCTGGTTCGATCGGTTTTTTCGTTCCAGACCTAAATATGAACACCCTTATCCACACTTGCCAGACTCCCGAAGGAGACGTAGAGGACCAAGTTCTTTGGCCGGGCGTCGAGCCAGGGGCAGCAATCGGACGACTCCGACCGGAAACTAGTCGGAACAGCGGTCTTCCGAGCGACGCTGTCCCGGAAGACCGGGCCGACCGGGTAGAACAACTTCTTGTGTTGGAGTGCAGCGATTGCGGAGGACTCCAGCTCAAAAACGGTGTTGGAGACGATGATGGCCCCGTTTGGCATCAGCGTCAGAGATTAGCGTTAGCGTTTTGAAAAAGCTATCCGACGGTAGCCTTTAGCGTTAGCGTTTTCAGAATTAATCTGTACCGTTAAAATTTTATCCAAAACGCTAACACTAATCGAAAACGCTGTTACCAAACAAAGCCGATGTGGGCTTTGACGGCGTCTTCGAGGGATTTGAAAACGTAAGTGTTCATTAGGGTCCATGGCTCGGAGTCTTAAAGGTGAGAAGGAATATCTCTCGTTTTGATTGCTTCCGATACACTCCAGGTATGTAATCTATAACTTCATCCTCTCTATTATTGTCTAGCAACCATCAAATTACCAAAGTTAATCCAATCATTAATGATAAGATGATATGTCTTGATCTATAGATCATATATCTCATTTTTGAATTGATATTGCATCTTTTGGTAAAGGACTTTATTTTGCAACACACACCACTGTGATGGGTTCAAGAAGTTTACAAGAGAAAACAAAAGAAGGTACAACGAAAAGAAAATACGAGGAAATTAAAAAATGAACAACAAACAAGAAAAAAATAGAATTCTTTTAGAAGTGAAATTTACACTAAATAAGACTAAAACATAAGTCATTTCTCAATGTAGGTCTTAAACTTAATAGTTGATGGTGTAAATTACTTGACTGGTCAAACTATACTAGACCGGGTCTAGAATAGTTTGCTTGATTTGGCAAAGTAAGAAAGGTAAAAACACGCAGATTGACCGGTAGGACTTTAGGTGGAACACCTGTAGCCCAATTTATATTATAACGGAGAATGCACGGGTGCTTTTACAAGGGAGTTTAGAGAGAATGAATTCGGATCCCTCTTTCTGAGGTTTACATGAGTATTTATACTAGGCTAAGGGGACAGGACCACGTGCGCCCACGTGGGGGCATGCTGCTGATGTGGTGCGAGGTGACTGGTTTCGTCCTCAAGCTGCCTTGTCGCCTTGTGAAGGGGATCATTCCCTTTGTCGAGTAGTGCCTTGGATGGATTCTTCAGCATCTCCAGTTGTCCTCTACTGATACGGGTCGCTACACGCCAAGCCCTCGCAGATCCTCTTCTGCCGACACTTTCCAACCCCAGAAACTACACCGGGTAATCTCCGAGGGATGAATTTATCGAAGTCTGGAATAAATAGGATGACAACGTAGTTTGACCGGTATACTTTTTTGTGAAGTATACCGGTCATATCTCCGAGGGATGATATATCGTTTTGCTGACGATTTAAGTCTCCCTTCCAAAACTCTCGAGATTGACCGGTCAACGATTAGGCCTTCTCCTTTGACCGGTCGTGGGTGGAATACACCCATCAATAAGCCCTCCACTTCTCGGTCATGCAATTTGTCATGAGCGGGAAGTAAAAAATCCTGAAAATGGGTTCAAATTTTGAATTTCTGTCCGTTTCCCGCTAGAATATTTCAAATTTTGAATTTGAAAAGTATCCGTTGGACACGTGCCGCGCGCTGGACGCGCCTCTTCTGCGTCCGCCCCGCCTTCCCCAGGTGTCATGATGGCGCCGCCTGACGCGGCGTGCCCAGAGGAAGCCACGTCGCCCTCGCTCAATTCTTCCTCGCCTATATAAAGGCCTCCACCCCTCTCCTTTGTTCACTTTCCGTGATCAAGTCTCAGAGCTTTCACCGGTCAAGTTCCTTCTCTTTCGCTATCAGCCCACCGAGCCAAGTAAGTTTCCCCTTCCTTCTCTACTTTCCCGGTCATGTCTTCTCATAGTGATAGGATCTCCTCCTCAGAGGACTGCTCCTCTGAGGACTCCAACTCCTCTTCCTCGACCTGGTCTTCTTCTCTTGACTCTACGCCCGGTCAGGTTCCCCAGTCCTCTATTCCTGACCCGCATCCCGTTAATCAGATGCCCGGTGAAACTTTCGTGGGGAGGGATGACCCGGTCGATGACGAACCGGGCCCCTATGACCCTGAGCACGAAACCCGGGATGCGTGGGAGGAGCGGCTTCATGCTGCCGGTTACTTTCCGCTTCCCACCTTCTACGTCCTTGACATCCCTTCCCGGGTATCCAAAATCGCCCTGAACAAAATTCGTAGGAGGCTCCCGGACGGGTATACCCTCCTGTACGAACCCAACTGGCCCAACATTGTCGAACCCCACCGGGAGGATAGGATAGGGTTCCACACCATTTCCCTGGATGCGGGCATAGTTTTTCCCCTTCGCCCCCTCCTAACCGAAGTATGCCACGCGTTTGGGATTTTGCCCGGTCAAATAACTCCCAACGCCCACCGGTACCTCCATTCCTTTGTAAATATCTGTACCCATCTGAAAATCTTCCCTTCTTTGCGTCTTTTCCTTTTTTGCTTCGAAGTCCTACCAGGCGGAGCTGGCTGCGAAGGCTTTGTATTTTTCAAAGCCCGCACCGGTAGGAAGTTCATTTCCGAAGTCCCCCAGAGTAACCGGGGATGGAAGGAAAAGTTTGTTTTCATCGAGTTTCCCCCCTTCTTCACTCCTCTGGCCGGTCTGAAATGGAATGACCATCTCCTCGACCAAGAGTATGCTGCACCGGCCTCCTCCCCAGACTTGGAAGCTAGTCTCGAGATCCTCATGCGCGGGGATCCTCAAACCGGGAGGATCTTCCATCAAGGCAGCTGGGTTTGGAGGGTAGATCCGGGTGGTGAGGGTACCTCCCAGGCCCAGGAAGCAGCGGGGCGCGGGGTACCCTCCCCGGGCAACACTGCAAAGGCTGAGGGCCAGAACCACCCAGGTACTTTTCACTTTTCTTGTGATTCGTAGTTTGACCGGTGTCTCTCCTGGTACTTAACAATTTCAGCTTCTCTTGCAGATATGGAGTTTGAGGAGTCCGTCATCCCTGACGACCAACCAGCCAGGGAGACCGGGGGCTCCCAAGCCAATCCTGCCAGGACTTTCCCGGTCAATCCAGAGACCGTGGAAATCCTGGATGAAGATGAGCCCCAAGACAACCGGTCTAAGGGGAAGGAGAAGGAAAAGGCCGGTCGCCGGGTGAAGAAGGTGGCCACTACGCACCCTTCCTATGCCAAGAAGAGGGCAAGGTCAGATCCTGAGCCGGCCGGCCAGACCATTGAAGAGGCCTTCATTAATCTGGGGCTGAGGCTGAAGGAGGTAAGTCCTGCCGCTATCCCGGACTTTATTTTATTTTTCCTCTATTGAGAAACTTACCGGTATGTTTCGTTTTTGTGTAGGCGGGGGAGATTGGGCCGCACACAACGGACCGGTTGGGGATGAGTTCCCCTTCTGAAGTCGACCGGCTGAAGAAGGAGAAAGAAGAGATGGCACTCATCCTGAGGAGCCAGGCTGATGAGCTGATCCGGCTGTCTGGGCTGGCCGGGGCAATGAAGATCGAGATCTTCCAACTGAAGGAGGAGAATGGCCGGCTCCTGGATGAAGTCGCTGAAGCCAAGAGGGAAGTAGCGGAGAAGGAAGAAACCTTCCCCGGGCGCGCAGCTGCCTGGGTGGAAGAGAATAAGGCTGAAGCTGCCCGGGTGATGACGGCGACTCCAGAGACGACGATGGAGTCCTTCAGGCTTCTGTACCGGGAGCCTGAAGGAAAGAAGATGATTACCGCGATTGGATCCTTCGGATTCAAGAGCGGTCAAAAGAAGGACATGATCGCCTCTCACCGGGTACTGCTCAGAAGAGATCCAAACTTCAGCGCTGCATCCTATGGCCTGGCTCCCATCCCGGAAGAAGAGCCAACCCCCCCTTCCCCCTAGATTAGGTTCTCCCCGGCTGCACCCGGTCATTTTTGTAAAACTTGAAACCTTATCAATTTCCCCGGGTATGCCCGGTGTATCTGTAAACATTTGACATTTCCTGCCTTAAATGCCATGTTTATTTTCCTACCCGGTTAATCTTCCATATCTGCTTGCTTGTTGATTTATACTTTGCTCTTTCTTCTTAGAATACCATCATAGAAATTCTGACCGGTACATAAATCAGGCCACTTCTCAATTGTTTTCGACCGGTGGAACCTCAAAGTTCTCTTTGATTACTTCATCTGAAGGATTAGCTCGAGTATCTTTGACCGGTTAAACTTCAATTTTTGCTTTTCGAATGTCTTCATCATGGTGGCCAACTTAAAAAGTTTGACCGGCCGAACTTTACTTTGGCCTTTTGGACAGCTTCACAAATTCTTTGATAAAGTACAGTTTGACCGGTAGGTTCCACTCCCTGGTGTGACCGGTCACCTGCCTTGCCTTATGGAACTTTCGAAGTTCTGTTGTGCCCATACCCGACCGGGGTATTCTTTTTTTTTTTTTTTTTTGACCGGTAGGTTGTAGATGGAAACACCCGTAACCTAGAAATTCTTGAAGTATCCTTAACCGGTAAGAATACTGGAGATTTAACCATGTCGAATGGTTTCGAACCCTCTCCAAGGTTCAAATGCACCCTTCTTATAGGGCCCCCTCTTCCGGGTGATTAAGTCTTTTAATGGCCCTTTGATTTCTACCATTCCGGGAAGGCCTTAGCTCACCCTCCCGTTCAAGTCTTCCCTGAGAAGGGGGAAACAGGATGCGCCACGGTGGACGATCCCCTTCTATTTCTTTTAATGGGCATCTTTTAGTCCCCAATCAATTTGACGGCGCCGGCTGATTCCCCGACACCGGTAAACCTCATGGGCCCGTGTAAGTACGGTTCGAACCCTCTTCCAGGTCCAGCCCTCTTGCAGGCATACCCTCTTCCGGGCCCCTCTTCCGGGTTTTAATATTTTTTCTATTATACTGAGCAAGACCGGTGTAGTAACCAGCGTGCCAGGTCCGGGCCTGTGTCTCAGTTGGCTTATCCAAGTGGATTCGATCCACCCAGGAAGCCCTCCTAGGATAGGTTCGACCTACCAATTCCGCCGCTACCAAGTAGAGCATTGAATATTACTTTGATTGATAATGTAGTTAGGCCTCGCCTAGTATTACAATCATTTGTAGAACTTGTGAAGATGGTGGGAATTCCAAGTTCTTTCTATCGGTACACCATCTAAAGTTTCTAATCGATACGTTCCTGGTCGAATGATGGCTCTAACCCTGTATGGGCCTTCCCAGTTTTTTGCCAGCTTTCCTCCGTCGCCGGGTCTACTTGCTTCTCTTCTTCGTAGGACTTCATCTCCAACTTGGAAGTACCGAGGCCCAACCTTGTTGTCGTGGTACTTCTTCACAACTTGTTGGTATGTACTCATTCTAACTTCTGCGGCCATCCTCCGCTCTTCGACCAAGTTGAGTTCGGCCAAGTGATCTTCCTCATTTTGTTGGGGTTGATAATTTGATTCCCGAAACGTTGGGAATTCAGCTTCGATGGGCAGCCTTGCTTCACACCCATAGGTTAGGGAGAATGGAGTTTCCCCGTGAGCCCTCCTGGGTGTTACTTGGAATGCCCATACGATGTGTGGGAGCTCTTCCAGCCACTTGTTCCCGGCTTCTCCCAGCCGTTTCTTTAGACCATCCACAATTGTTCGGTTGGCGTTTTCGACTTGGCCATTCCCATGGGGGTATGCTACTGAGGAGCGATTGTGCTTTATCCCGAAGCCCTCCAAGTATTCAGTGAACCTTGGATTTCGGAATTGTGGGCCGTTGTCGGTGATGATGTTCATGGGCGCTCCAAACCTCGTGATGATGTTCTTCCAAATGAATTTCTTGCATTGTTGCGTGGTAATGTTGGCCAATGCTTCGGCCTCGATCCATTTGGTGAAGTAATCGATGGCTACGATTACAAACTTCTTCCCTCCTTGGGCGACTGGGAAGGCTCCAATGATATCAACCCCGAATCTAGCGAATGGGATGACATTCGATACGGGGTGGTAGTAGGTCGCCGGTCTACCGGGATACTTGTAGAATGCTTGGCACGTCCTGCATTTCTGGACGTACCTTTCAAAATCTTGTACAATTGTTGGCCAGTAATACCCCAACAAGATGATGCGCTGGGAAAGCGTACGGGACATTTAATGCGCCGCGCATACGCCTTCGTGGACCTCCTCTATGACTCGCTCAGCCTCCCGGTTGGTTAGACATCTCAGGAGTGGCCCCCCAAATGCCCTTTTATACAGCTTTCCATCGAGAATCTGGAATCGGGGTGCCCTGAGCTTCACTTTCCTTGCCCGGTCATCTTGTTCTGGCAAGCTCCCATCCATCAAATATTCCATCAGATCATACATCCAATGGTCGTCCGCCCCGACCAAGTTTGACCGGTCAAATTGGCTACCGGCCGTTATAGCGGCGACTTCCAATTTTTCGATGCTTGCACGGTCAAGGATCTCTACCCGGGCAAGTTTTGAAACATGCTCGGGAGCATACTGCGTTAATTTGGAGAGAAGGTCTGCATCCGTGTTTTCCGCCCGGGGAATTTGGGCGATCTTGAACTCTTCGAAGCCTTTCAACAGGGCAAGTACAAGATCCTTGTACTGTGCCATGCGCCCTTCCCTTGCCTCCATGTTACCGGTCACCTGTCCAACTATCAGGCTAGAGTCAGATTTGATACTGACCCGGCTGATTTTTAGGGCTTGGGCAAGTCTGAGCCCTCCAGCCAGAGCTTCATACTCCGCCTCGTTGTTCGTCAGCTTGAAGTTGAAGACAATTGCATGGTAGATCTTGAACCCTTCTGGGGTGGTGAACACGATACCACCCCCGTATCCTCTAGGACCGGATGCCCCGTCAACTGCCATCCCCCACCATTGCTCAGTGGGCTTGTTGACCGGTAAGTCTGGAGTTAGACCGGTCATTTCTACTAGGAAATCAGCTAGGGCCTGTCCCTTAATTGCCGACCTTGGCCGGTACTCAATGTGGAATTGAGTTAACATCATCGCCCACTTCACCATCCTCCCGGAGGATGTTGAATTTCGCAACACTGCACCCAGCGGTTGGTCAGTCAAGACTTCTACCGGGTGAGCTTGGAAGTGGGATGTTAACTTTTTTGCGGAGATGAAAAGCGCATAGGCTGTCTTTTCCATCGCCGTATATCTACTCTCAGCCCCGTTTAGTGCTTTGCTCACATAATAAATGGGCTTTTGCGCCCCATCATCTCTTATTAAAATGGTGCTTACAGCGTTTGGGGAAATTCCCAGGTACAGATACAGAGTTTCACCCGGTTCGGGTTTAGACAATACAATATCCGACGCTAGGTACTCTTTCAGCTCCTCGAATGCCCTCCGGCATTCTTCGTCCCATGCGAATGTGTTGGCCTTCTTCAGAACTTTGAAGAAGGGCAGGGATCTCTCAGCTGACCGGGAAAGGAACCGACTGAGGGCCGCTAAACGACCGGTCAACTTCTGAACATCCCTTACGGAGGTAGGGGCCTGCATTTCAGTGATAGCCCAGATTTTTTCTGGGTTGGGCTCTATTCCTCTCTTGGTCACCATGAATCCCAAGAACTTCCCGGTACGAACCGCGAAGACGCATTTCTTAGGATTTAGCTGGAGGTTGTACCTTGCCATGATATCGAACGTGGCTCGCATATCAGCCGGGTGGTTCAGAGATACCTGGCTTTTGATCAGCATGTCGTCGACGTATGCCTCCATGGTATTTCCCAGTAATGGCTTGAAGAGTTTGTTCACCATGCGCTGGTAGGTTGCCCCCGAGTTCTTCAAGCCAAACGCCATTACCCGATAGCAGTAGGTTCCTCCGGGTGTGAGGAATGACGTCTTCTCTTCATCCTCCTTGGCCATGTAGATTTGGTGGTAACCCTTGAAGGCATCCATGAAACTTAGGAGTTCGCACCCCGCAGTCTCGTCCACCATTTGATCTGGACTGGGAAGGGGGTATGAATCCATCGGACAAGCCTTGTTCAAGTCCGTATAATCCACACACATTCTCCACGTGTCGCCCTTGGGAGCAAGGACAACGTTGGCCAGCCAATCCGGGTACTTGACTTCCCGGATGTGACCAACACTGAGGAGGTCTTTCACCTCCTTCTTGACGAAGTCTCGCCGGTCACTGGCCAGGTACCGCTTCTTTTGGCGTACCGGTCGACTTCCCTCTCTCACGGCCAACCGGTGGCAGATAACAGAGCGATCTATCCCGGGCATATCCGCCACGCTCCATGCGAATATGCCCGCGTATTCTTGGAGGACCCGTGTAATCTGTTCCTTGACATCCTCGGGGATCTCAATAGTGATTAGTGAGAAAAATAAAGTCCAAGTGATGTTGGACATTTAGTTGAATAATGACTAAAAGATAATGACCAATGGTCCTACATTGGGAAATAAAAACATATGGTCCTATATTGAGAAAGTCATTATGTTTTAGTTCTATTTAGGTAAATTACCCTTTAATTTTTTGGTGATTTATCTCAACCAGACTAAAATATAATGACTTTCTCAATATAGGACCATATGTTTTTATTTCCAAATATAGGAGCATTGATCATTATTCAAGTAAATATCCATCATCACTGGACATTATTTCTCCCACTAGACATAATTAAGTACTCCCTCCGTCCCATAAAGATGAATGACCAATTATAAAATTTACTCTAATAATAATTAAGTACTCCCTCCGTCCCAGAGTTTTTATTATAATTACGTATAATACGTATGAATTGAATATTTTATTATAAATTTTTTTGTACAACAAAAAATATTAATTTGTAATAAAATTTACAAAAAAATTTATAATAAAATATTCAATTCATACGTATTATACGTATTATAAAAACTCTCATTTTATAAATGACCAATTATAAAATTTACTCTAATAATAATAATAATAATAATAATAATATTATTATTATTATTATTATTATTATTTTGAGCTCTGATCAAATACTATATATTATTATTTTGATAAAATAAAATATTTTTGTTTCATCTTGTTTAATATCCCCTCCATCCGGAAATGTTTTTCGCAATTGACTTTTCTTGGTCAAAGTTTGTAAAGTTTGACTACGATATATGATAAAAATACATTGTATTATAATGTACAGAGTAACTTTAGTATCAATATATTTTTATTGAAACGTAGTTTTCAAATATCAAATTTTTGTAAAATATATCTATATGTATAAATAGAAATATAATAAGTAGTGAATATGCAATCTTGGAAACCGTGAAAAGTTAAATGCGAAGAACATTTCCGAACGGAAGGATTATAACTTTTGAAGAGTTTTTTAAATATGTAAATTTTTTATTTCTATTTATATACTAATTTTTTAATAAAATAAATTTAAAAAAATTTTAAATTTCACCTTAGTTCGTTTTTCCTTTTGTGCAATCCATTTAGGTACAGAATGAGTATTTGAGAATAAAAATAATAAATAAAAAATCATCCAAAGTAGGAGTAAAACATAGAGAAAGTACCAAAATAGGAGTTTCATGTTTTTATTCCCAAAATAAGAGTTTATACTGTGACACTGTATATGGACATTTTACAAAACTTTTTGATATTATATATTGGCATGATTGGCATTGTAAATAGATTTTAGGGAGAAAGACCAAAGTAAGACTAAAACATTGAAAATATACCAAAATAAGACTTTCATGTTTTTATTTCCGAAATAGGACTTACATTACCAAACATGGTCATATACATTACCAAAAAAGTATAGTAATGTGCACATGTACAAAGTCGCATTACCACAGTGCAAAGTCCTATTTCGGGGAAAAAGACATGTAAGTCTTATTTTGGCATTTTTCTCTATGTTTTAGTCCTATTTAGGGTGATTTCACTATATTTTAACTCCTATTTTCTGAATAAAAACATGAAATTCCTATTTTGCGTATGCTTTTTATTTTTTCACTCATACTTTAGTCTTTTTACCATAAATAAAATCCCACGATTATTATTTTATATAGAAATAATCTTAAATAGGACTAAAACATAGAGAAAAGTACCAAAATAGGACTTTCATGTTTTTTTCCCGGAATAGGACTTTGCATTGTGGTAATGTGACTTTGCATTGTGGTAATGTGGCAGTGTACATGTGCAAATTACTATACTTTTTTGTTAATGTATATGACCATGTTTGGTAATGTAAGTCCTATTTCGGGAATAAAAACATGGAAGTCCCATTTTTGTATATCTTCAATGTTTTAGTCCTAGTTTGGTCTTTCTCCCTATTCTTATATACATGTGTGGCAGCCTGGCAGACATGTAATGGCACAAAAGCTGCGCTAATAAAAATAAGATCTATAGAGTAAATTATACAAAAAATCTCTTTGTTTTATATATTTACTTTTTAAATATCAAATATCAATAATTTCGTCTTCAATTATTATATTGTTTTTTCACGAATAGTCTTTTGTTAACATTTTTGTTAAATATGTAGATAAAATTGTAAATTCATTCCTCTCGTACTTCTTTTCCAAACATGTCGTTGAGATTGAAGCTTTGAACCCAAAACCAAAATCATCACTCCTCTCTTAATTGTTCGTCTTCTTGGTGAAATTAAATCTAAAATTGAAACAGTAACCTTCATGGATGAGTTTTAAAGTTTGTTTTCTTTGCAATTTGCTGAGACTAACCCATAAAACTCATCCATATCATGAAGGTTATTGATTTTGATTTTGGTTTCCACCAGGAAGATGAACAATTGAGAGAGGAGTGATAGTTTTAGTTTTGGATTTATAGTTTCAAACTCAACGACGGGTTTGTGAATGAGTGTGAGAGAAGGGAGGAAGTTTAATTGAAGAGAGAAAAGAGTGTGAATATATAATTTTATCAATGTCTTTAACAAAATGTTAACAAAAGGACTATTAGTGGAAAAAAATATAAAAATTGAGGACTGAATTATTGATATTTGATACGTAAAATATTTTTTTTTAAAGAAGATATGTAAGATTATAAATATGTAAAACAAATTATAACTAGAAATCTTTTATGGAATTTACTCAAAAAAAAGTGAATATTAATCCATCAAGATGTGACACATTAAGAGGAGAAGAAGAAGCAGTCCTGCGTACGTACCTGGTGATTTGTGTGAAGTACAACAAGATTTCCTGCACTCAACCCATAATATGGCAAAAGCAACAAAACACACTATACCATTCACAATAATAACCCACCATTTATTAGACGACGACCCCACGCTATTGATCAGCTGGGACGACGTCGTCTCCCCGTCGGACTCCGCATTGCACTGTGATGATGATGGGTTGTGAAGAAACAAATAAAGAAACACAAATAATACTGCTATTATCTTCTTCATTTTGCTATTTTATTATTATTATTATTATTATTATTATTATTATAATGAAACAACTGTGGGAATTTCTTTCTAGTCTATGGTGATTGAAGTATATTATATATAGATAGGTTCCCATCATATATACTCCGATCCGTATGACTGCGTAGATCATAATTTACTTCAGGCCGCCATTATATTCAAAAAAAAGCATAATAAAACTGATGATGACGACCAAGAAAATGTAATTGACTAATAATGTAAAAGTTGATTTAGGCACGTTCAATTTTTTCCCCCTTTAATTACCATCTCAATCACCATACTTCATTTTCTTAGGTAACGTTTTCTTTTTAAATAATTACTCCCCTCCTCTCAAAAATATTGTCTTCATTATTACAAACAATATACTGTGCAACATTAATATATACTCCCTCCGTTCCAAAAAGTCTCACACGCTTTGAAAAAACTACGTCCCGTAAAGTCCGTTACATTTCCTTTAAAAAACCACTTTTACCTCTTACTTTTTCATACCCTATCTATCACATCATACCTTTTTCCTAATAATCTACCCATCACATCCTACTTTTACATATCACATCAAGGATATTTTTGGAAAGTCAACACCAAAATATCTCTCCCTTAATTTCCCAAAAAGTCAATATGTACCAATCTTTTTGTGACGGAGGGAGTAAAAGTTTTCTTTAAAGTTACTCCCTCCGTCTCATAAAGATATGGACGTTTTGACTAAAATTAGAAATTAAGAGAGTGATAATTTTGTATTGACTTTCCAAAAATAGTCTTGATGTGATGGGTAAAAGTATGATGTGATGCGTAGATTATTAGGAAAAAGGTATGATGTGATAGGTAGGGTTTGAAAAAATAAAGAGTAAAAGTGATTTTTTAATAGAAATGAGAAGGAGATTGTGGGACGCAATTTTTTTGAAATGGGAATGACTTTATGGAATGGAGGGAGTACTTTGTGGGACGCATTTTTTTTGAAATGGGAATGACTTTGTGGGACGCAATTTTTTTAAAATATATATTTTAATTATATATTTTAAAAACACTCTTATTGTCCCTATGTGTCAAATTTTTTAAATCACATATTGGTCGAACTTCTTAATCTAATAATCTTTCCGTCCCCAAGTGACAAATTTTTAATTTTTTTTGTCACATATTGGTCGAACTTCTTAATCTACTCTTTCCGTCCACAAGTGTCAAATTTTTAATTTTGTTATGTCACATAAGATATGTTAAACTCGCTTCCACTATCACTCTGTGTTTATTCTATAGAATTTATTGAATAATAATTACTCCCTCCGTTCCTATAAACCCTTCCACTTTTGACTTTTGGCAAAAATAAGGAAAGTGTAATTTTGGTTGACTTTCTTATTTTGTCTATGATGTGATGGGTAAAAGTAAGATGTAATAGTTGGGTTATTAGTAAAAAAAGTATGATGTGATAGGTAGGGTATGAAAAAGTAAGGGTAAAAGTGGTTTTTTAATAGAAAGTGGAAGTGTTTTAGAGTGATGGGTGTATTCCACCCAGGACCGGTCAAAGAGGAAGTCCAAATATTTGACCGGTCAAGTTGACTATTCTTGGAAGGGAGACCTAAATCGCCAGTAAAAGAATGCTCGGTTAACCAAAAGGTTGACCGGTATATTTCGGATAGTATATCGGTCAAAGTACTTCGTCGCCACATTCATTCTGATTTTCAATAAACTCATCCCTCAGAAACCACCCGGTATGGTTTCTAGGGTTGGAGGGTGTCGGCAAAGAAGAATCCAAAGGAGTTTGGACCATAGCAACCAAGATCAGTGGAGAATCGCTCGAGATGTTCGAATATCTCATCCAAGACGCTACCTGACAAGGGAGTAATCTTCCCCGCAACGTGACAAGGCAGCTAAAGGACGAAGGCCATCACCTCCCATCATCCGAGAACGTGCCTCCACATGGGTGCACGATGTCCTGTCCCCTTCAAACTTAGTATAAATACTGTTGTAATCCTCAGAAGGAGGGATCAGAATGGATTCTCTCTAAACTCCCTTGTGAAAACTCCCGTGCATTCTCTGTTATAATATTAATTGGGCTACAAGTGTTTCCACATACAGTCCTCCCGGTCATTTTTCGTGTTTTTACCTTTTTACTTTATTGAATCAAGTAAACGATTCTAGACCCGGTCTAGTATAGTTTACCCGATTAGGTAATTTACACAATCATTTTTGGCACCACCCGTGGGACCGTTAAGGTTTCTTCTCATATAAACACAAACCTACCCACAAAAACACCACTCAAAATGTCTTCAAGCCAACAAATCAACGCTACCTCTGCTCAGGTGCAAGCCACCACTGAGGGGGTCAGCATCTCCATGGTTGCGACCCAACCGGCTGTTTTTGCTCCCGTGTTGCCATTGGGTCTGAGTTCAATCCCAATTGCCCAGCGTGGTCTGCCCGTTCACGATCCCTGTCCCTTCTGCTGGACCGAGGGTCACGTTCCAACCAAGCATGACCCAGTTCATGAATGACCCTGCCAACCTACAAGCCATTCAAGGCTTTGGTCAGGTCATGGCCATGTGCCAACAGAATGGGGGGATGCCATTCCTCCCTAGCATGTTTCCATTTGCCCTTCCAGGCGCTGGAACTATGCCCCTGCAAACTCCAATGGTGGTGTCGCCATTTCAGACGCCTGTACCACAGCCTTCACCTTTCTAGCCACATCTCATTAACGCTGTGGCCCCAGTCAATTTGACTGGTGCACTCAACGCTGCTGGTCCGTCACGCCCCCGCAAGGTACAAATCCGCAGGTCACTCCTGATGGTCATTGCGTCTCAGTTGAGAGCGGTGACGATGAGTGGGATATTCCAAGGGCCCACAAGAAGAAGAAAGGAAAAACCAGCCACTTCTCGAAACTCCGCCTTCAAAAGGTTGGGGGATAGGGAAGAGCGTCAGAGGAAGTCAGCCAAGCTGAGATTGGGGCAGAGCGGTGCCAATGTTAGCGCGTTCGCCCGGTTAGGCGAGAGGAGGGAGGCCGAGCCTGCCCGTACCCAGCGCTCCCGGTCTAACCGGCAGGAGCCAGTAAAGATGAGGGCCTCTCGTCAAGAAGAGGAAGCAGAGAGCCAGCCCAGAGGACCGGTGGCTAACCGGTTAACCATCCCAAATGATCGCGTCCAACAGATGGAGGTGAAACTGGAAAGGCTGGAGAAGAAGGTTGGGGAAAAGAATGACCGGGACAAACCCCTCGCCGGGTCCCCGTTCACCACAAGGGTCCATCTGACACCTTTCCCGCGAAAGGTCAAGATAGACGCCCCTAGATTCACCGGGAAGGAAGACCCAGAAATCCATCTGGATTCTTTCAATCAGAGTGCAACCATGAACGGTTGCACAGATGAAGAAAAGTGCCTTTTCTTCTTCCAAACCCTGCGGAACCGAGCTACTGAATGGTTCAACAAGCTTCGCCCAGGAAGCATTGATTCATTTAGTGACTTGGCCTCAAAATTTAAGGCCAAGTTCTAGGAGAATGGTACTAAGAGGAAGAAATTCACATATCTTAGTACAGCCGGGCAGGGGGAATCTGAGAACCTCACTCAGTTCCTTACCCGGTGGAAGGAAGAGGTAGACAAGGTGGAAGAGATGAACTATAAGACAGTCTTGTCTCTCCTTTTGAATGGCTTACATGCCAGGGAACTATACAAGGAGTTCTGCCGAAAACCCCCAGCCACGTATCAAGAGGCCTACCACACTACATGGGAATTTGCTGAGGCTGAAAACCAACTCCGGGTGAAGAAAGAGGCTGAGCACGGGTTTAAGCCCAAGCCGGCGCAAGTCAATAAGGAAGAAGCACCGGGACCTAGCCGTCCAAGGCACCATTATGACCTACTTGTGCGTGTGGTCAATACCTAGCCTTCCAAGGCACCATTCGAATATCCCATCCAACGTGCTACCTGACAAGGGAGTAATCTTCCTCGCAAAATGACAAGGGAGCTAAAAGACGAAGGCCATCACCTCCCATCATCCGAGAACGTGCCTCCACATGGGTGCACGATGTCCTGTCCCCTTCAAACTTAGTATAAATACTGTTGTAATCCTCAGAAGGAGGGATCAGAATGGATTCTCTCTAAACTCCCTTGTGAAAACTCCCGTGCATTCTCTGTTATAATATTAATTGGGCTACAGGTGTTTCCACATACAGTCCTCCCGGTCATTTTGCGTGTTTTTACCTTTTTACTTTATCGAATCAAGTAAACGATTCTAGACCCGGTCTAGTATAGTTTACCCGGTTAGGTAATTTACACCATCATAGGGAATTAAAAAAAACGAAAGGGGGAGAGTTTTGTGGAACGGAGAGAATATATTATTCAAGGAATTATAGAATACATGACAGAGTATATATAAATTAATAATAGTAGCTGACTAAAATAAAAATTAATAATAGAATGAAGTTAACTAAAATATAAAGACTATCATAACTAATACTATAATAATAATAATAATAATAATAATAATAATTATTATTATTATTATTATTTTATTACTCCCTCCGTTTGCAAAAAAAATTCGTACTTTGACTTGGAGCCAAAATAAGGAAGTGTTAAATTTTAGTCGACTTCCAATTTTGCCCTTGATGTGATGGGTAAAAGTAAAATGTGATGGATAGATTATTAGAGAAAAAGTATGATGTGATAGGTAGGGTATGAAAAAATAAGGGTAAAAGTGATTTTTTAATAGAAAGTGGAAGTGTTTTGTTAGAAGTGAAAAAAATGAAAGAGGAAGTGTTTTTGAGAATGGAGGGAGTATTATTATTTAACATACTTAATAGTCAAACTAAACCAATTTTTGTATTTCATTTAATATAAATTACCTTACATGTTGATCTAAAAATGGCATAATTAGATTTATCTTATAAAAATTTTAAAGATTTATTATTATTATTATTATTATAAAATTTAAAATTCATTATGAGATAAAGAAAGGTAGTCTGCATTGGCTATATAAAACATCAAATTGAGAAAATCCTATTGGAAGATGATGAAGGTCATTGTTTTGAAAGGAGATATAAAATCTCTCCTTCGACTTTGGAACATTGAAAATCAAAAGTTAGCCCGAGCAGACGTAATCACTTGCGCAATTCTCCTCCTATGGAGCAAATATTCCGCCGCATAATTTAGGGGCGGGAGAGGGTCCCATGCATTTGTACTTTATTATAAAATACAACCTCCGTCTCGCAATATCTGTCCTGTTTGACCTTTTCAAGTCAAATTAGAAAACTTTTTAGTTTTAATTATTTTCAATTTGTATTAAATATCAGTACAATAAGATAAAATTTTGAAAATTCGTATCAAGATAAGTTATTTGGCCGGGCGGAGGGAGTATAACTTTGTATTTGTTAATATATTCTCAAATCTCAACTACTAGGCATTTATTGTTTTTTCAAAATAAACACTGAGCATTCAACGTTATTACTTCTGAAGCACCTCTTATCTTTCCAGTTGTGCAATCCACCCCAACAAAACATTATTTATTTACAAAAAAACGCAACCACATGTGAATGACTTATTCTTTTGGTAGAACATGTGACTAAAAAACTATGAAAATACTAAAATAGGAGTGCCAAATCTTTTAAGACTAAAATGAAGTTCACACTGTCTTTATTACACTCCACACTCACCACATTGTCACAAAACAACAGTCACACTATAATAGAATACATGACAAAATATATATACATTAATGAAACAATTATTTGGGAGAAAATTAAATTCCTTGTATATTGAACTGGTTTGTGAAACTCTGGTCTTGAATACAAAGATCTAACCCTCTTTATATAGGAAGAAGGTAAAGTAAACAAGGAAACTTCTATTCTTACTAAAATAAGAATTAAACAAACTAGAAAAGATACTAAATACTAAACCTAATCCAACTAGGAAAAATACTAAACCTGATCCCAAAGGGATTCGGTTTCCTTCTTCAATCCCGCTTCTTTATTCTGTCTCTCACACTTTCCTTCTTCAATCATGTTTCCTTCTTCTATCTCTAACACCCCCCTCAAGCTGGAGCATGGGAGTTCAACATGCACAGCTTGGACATAAAAAAAATGTTCCTTCGATTCGCGCATCAGTGCAAGCTTCTCCGGCAGGTCCCACGCGCAATTCCTACACGTACAAATTGGGAACTGCTCCAAACCTGCAAGAAACGTTCCCTCGGTTCGCACATCTGCGCAAGCTTCTCCGGCAAGTCCCACGTGCAATTCCTACACGTACAAATTGGGAACTGCTCCAAACCTGCAAGAAACGTTTCCTTAGTTCGCGCATCTGCGCCAGCTTCTCGAGCAGGTCCCACGTGCAATTCCTACACATGCTATCAGAGCCAGTTTTGAATTCTTGAGACCTCAAACACGCTTCTTTCCCTGCCGGTGGGTATACACAATTCAATGCCTACCGGCGGGATATTATGATTTTTTTATTTTTTTTATTGTTCTCCCTCATTCTTGAAGAAGTGGTCGAACAAGTGTTGTTCTACAGAGACAAAGAACTCTTTCTGACCACTTCTTCAAGAATGAGGGAGGACAATAAAAAAAATCACAATATCCCGCCGGTAGACATTGAACTGTGTATGCCCACCAGTAGGGGAAGAAGCGTGTTTGAAGTCTCAAGAATTCAAAACTGGCTCCGATACCATGAAAGAATTATTTGGGAGGAAATTCCTTGTATATTGAATTGGTTTGTGAAACTCTGGTCTTGAACCCTCTTTATATAGGAAGAGGGTAAAAGTAAACAAGGAAACTTCTATTCCTACTAAAACGAGAATTAATTAAACTAGAAAAGAAACTAAATTCTAAACCTAATCTAACTAGGAAAGATACTAAACCTAATCCCAAAGGGATTCGGTTTCCTTCTTCAATCCCGCTTCTTTATTATTATTGTTAATTTAACGTAACTTAACAGTCAAACTAAACCAATCTTTATATTTCATTTAATATAAATTACCTGACATGTTGATCTAAAAATGTCATAAAATTAGATTTGTCTTAAAATTTTTTAAGATTTATTATTATTATTATTATTATTATTATTATTATTATTATTATTATTATTATTATAAAATTTAAAATTTATTACTCCCTACGTCCCTAAATAAACTTCCTTTTTTGACTTTTTGAGAACTTAAGGGAGAGATATTTTTGTATTGACTTTCCAAAAATATCCTTGATGTGATGTGTAAAAGTAAGATGCGATGTGTAGATTATTAGTAAAAAGGTACTCCGTATGATGTGATATGTAGGGTATGAAAAAGTAAGGGGTAAAAGAGTTTTTTAAGGGAAAAGGGAAGTTTATTTGGGGACAAAGAAGAAACGAAAGGGGAAGTTTATTTAGGGAAGGAGGGAGTATGAGATAATAAAAGTTACTCTGCATTGGCTATATAAAACATCAAATTGAGAAAACCCTATTGGAAGATGATGAAGGTCATTGTTTTGAAAGGAGATGTAAAATCTCTCCTTCGACTTCGGAACATTGAAAATCAAAACATAGCCTCATGTTTTTCGCAGCTCTTAGAGCAGACGTACTCACTGGCGCAATTCCGAGAAGTACTAAATCTTTTAAGATTAAAATAGGAATTCATATTGTCATTATTACATTTTCACACTTACCACATTGTCACAATGCAACAGCCACACTACCATTCGTCCCGGCCGGCCACCAAAGTATCACTGCGGATCGCTGACAGTTGATTGATCAAACTGCCAATTGGTATCATATGCTTTATTATCTACTTAAGAACCCAATTTTTATGTTATAATGAATGATTGAATTGATAAATATATTAATTATTTTAATATATTTAGTACTCCATCCGTTCCACAAAACCTTTCCCCTTTCGTTTTTTTTGAATTCCCTAAAACACTTCTACTTTCTATTACCCTTACTTTTTCATACCCTACCTATCACATCATACTTTTTTCTCTAATAACCAAACTATCACATCTTACTTTTACCCATCACATCAGGGGCAAAATTGGAAAGTCAATCAAAATTACACTTTTCTTATTTTTGCCAAAACTCAAAAGTGGAAGGGTTTAAAGGAACCGAGGGAGTATTATATTATAATTATGGTTGTGACCTATTATAGTTAGAATTATTATTATATAATATTACCTTATATAATTAGTCATTAATATGGAGGATTCTAGAATATATTCCTCCACCTATAAATACATAGTTTGTATTCCTCTTCTATTCATTCATGAAATAAAGCATTCTTTATTATTTTACATGGTATCGGAGCCTTTGATCTTGGTTACCTAATAGTTTTTGCTTCCGCCGCCGGTTGTTTGTCCGGCGACGGCGGCCCCACTTTTACTTTAGCTTGTTCTTCATTTGATCCTAATTCTTTCATAATTCCATCTAGCAAAAAAAATATTCTCAGCCAACCACAACCGTCTATTTCTAGATCCACCACCGCCGCTTCTTGATTTAAGATAAGATTGTAACATCTACTTGCTCAGTAGGCATATCTTCAGTTAACAAGCACCGTACCCCTAGCAACACTTCATTCTTTTTGTTTCTCCTCTAAATTAGTCGTGCACGACTCTAGCGCACGTCAACCTTCTCCCTCTTTCGACGTTAGCAGCATGAGTTTGTTCGCAATAACTTTTCTTCTCTCCTCATCAGCGCCATCATATCTCTTTCTTCTTCTCTTCTGGGCCGGATGCATTCAGTCTACTCAAGCCGAAGATATATGCCTCTAGCTTCTGATTACAATTCTGGTCACGATTCAAGTAAAAGTTGGCGTTCAATCTTCACCTTCCAAGACGCTGGTAGCATGTTAAATATATTAATTATTTTAATATATTTAGTATTATATTATAATTATGGTTGTTACCTATTATAGTTAGAGTTATTATTATATAATATTACCTTATATAATTAGTCATTAATGTGGAAGATTTTAGAATATATTCCCCCACCTATAAATACATAGTTTGTATTCATCTCTTATTTATTCAATCAATAAAGCGTTCTTTATTATTTTACATGAATGGTATGCTATTTTAAACAAAATTTCTAAAAGTCTTAACTGAATTGAAAAGTTGTTAACCCACAATTTAATTTGTATTGCCAATTTGATAAGAACAATTGAAAAAAGGGATATCGTAATGTAAGCAACTATGGATTAGCCCTAGAAAAATAGAAATCGAATTTTTCCAGTCCGTGAATCTCACAACTCTGGAGCCACGCTTCATAAAATATATCTACCACAAAATATATAGTATCCTCCCATTTAAAATAGGAGGACCATCATTCTCCCAGAAGAAAAAAGAAGTTGGCCGAGTCACAAAAGTGAAGCACACTGCATATATACTAACTCAGTATACGAAACACATCCTACTATATACAATGCTAGGTGAAATTTATGAACAGTGTTCCCGCCTATTTTTATTGGGCCAAGTGGGCTACCTTTAATGGGCCGAGTGGTTTGCTATACATGGGCCAAACCTATAGCAATTAAATTGTCTAAATTAACGTGTAAATGTAGGCGTATACGTCAGCTTAGGAATGATGGAAACCACCTCAATCCAATAAATCTACTTTTTTAAAGCACCTCGCTTCAATAAATCTACTTTATTAAAGCACCTCGATCCAATAAATCTACTTTTTTAAAGCACCTCGATTCAATAAATCTACTTTATTAAAGCACCTCGATCCAATAAATCTACTTTTTTAAAGCACCTCGGTCCAATAAATCTACTTTATTAAAGTACCTCGATCCAATAAATCTACTTTATTAACTTTATGTCTAATTCATATCTTATTCTAATTATTGAAAAAATCTTTAAGTACATGGACATTAAATGTGATAGTTTAAGTTGCCTCCAAGCCCAAGTGTGTGTGTGTGTGTGTGTCTATATATATATATATATATATATATATATATATATATATATATATATATATATATCCGAATTTGTTTAGAGCATACACACCATTCAAAACACATACCACAGCATGAGTGATCTAAATGTCCCAAAACCCACAAACCATGATGTGGAATTTCATTGACAAAATTGATAACACTCTCACGGCATGGATGCTCAAGTTACAAGTCATCTTCCATGACGAACATGTAAATTTTTTTCTATTTCTCTTTTAATATATTCCCGTATTTACAATGACGAACACTTATTTTTTTCATTTTTTATAGGAGACGAGAATACATGCGCATCTTAAAAAACCTGAAAAGAAGAAATTTGAAAACCTGATCGTTGAAGATGGCGTTCTTGGAAAAAAATTAATGGATTGTTCATGAACGGATTGTTCATGAACAGATTTTGAAAAAAAAGAATATGATGTTATTAAATTTTGAAATATATACCTTTCGATGTTTGAAAATATTCTTAAAAGTATTTAAAAAAATATTGTATGCTTCCATAAAATAATGACCCATCCTCAGAAAAAAGAAAGTAAAGATTTAATGGGTTTCGAAAATCTTTGCAATTAATACAACTACTTAAAACAATTATTTTTTGTAGCACACTTTTTACTGAATAAGAATTTAAATAAATCTGATATTATATATTTTGTACTATATGCACATCAAAATTTTTATTTCTTCATGTCTATATTTAAGTAAAAATTATGTAGTTATAAACTATAAACACGTCCTTCGAAAATGGAAATTAGAGATGTGATGGGTTTGAGAAGATCTTTGCATTTAATACATCTACTTTTTATTGAACCAAGAAATCTAAAACAATTTTATTTCTAAGATATAGACACAGTTGAAACTACACAAGATCAAAGCATTTTTAATGCCATACTGTACAATTAAACCTTAACATGTTCAAAGTGATTACTTGAACATGTACAAAGAGGTTTAATAACTTTATCTTTTTTAATGTACACTCCCATTTATGAGGTTAAAATAAACAACGTATAAATATTTTTTTCAAAAGCAAATTATAGGAAAAAAGTGTATAGAATCACTAAAATATTTTTAGTGAAAAAGTGGGCTTGAATATTTCTGATTCCATCTCTACAAATCAGAATAATAAGTTCATAATTGTATGGTAGAAGAAAAATTATTAGTATTAAATGAAAATAAATATTTTTCCTTGAAGTATTTCATAAACTGTATATTTTTAACATTTAATATACATTATATATTAAAATAACCCTTCTACTTCATAATTATACATTAAAATTGGACATGGAAATTTTTAGCTAACCATATTGAATATCTTAGGTCATGAAATTGTAGTATATAAAGATAGAAAAAAATTGAAAAAGTATAAAAATTACGAATAATGCCTAATGTAAAATTATTTTTTACTAAAACTATTTTCGGAAATCTAATTAGTCTAAAAGTATAACAGATTTTCTTTTATAAACTATATCCGTATTATAATTCGAAGTCTTAATGAACATGCATGGTTGTTTAAATATAGATCACGAAAAATTTCATGATTCATTACAATTAAAAAGTATTTTAAAATTTTTGAACAATTATAGAAATCAACAGATCTAAGATAAATTCGAATACTTGATTAAATGGGAGTATGAACTCTGAAAAAAGAAATTTCTATGAAAAATTATACTCCTATAATAATATCGGCGATTGCAGCGATGATATCCCACCGATGATGTACTCCGTCTCTCTATCCACCATTCTCTCGAAGCTCTTTCTCCAAACTCTTTATCTCTCTTTTTCAAATAACATCCTATCAATCTATCCCACTATTTTCCTCTCTCACTCTCCCTGTTTCTCTCTCTCACTCTCTGGAGTAATCCATCGGTTGCGATTGCACATCGAAGAAAGCGAAGAAGTTAAAGGATAGAGAGAAGATCGGTGGAGGCGGCGGATGAACATGTGGTCGTGAATGACGGCCAGGAGATAGGTTATCTCGATTCTATTTTTAAACTGGGCTAAAAAATGGGCTAGATTGACCTTATGGACTGGGCTGTGGTCTTGCCAAAATGTTTGGGCTACACTTCTTCTTTTTAGACTTGGTTTGTAATAAGAAAATTGAAAAAAATATATTTGTATAAAATAATATTACAAAAATTATATTTTTATATTCTTTAAGTTATTGTATTTATTTCAAAATTAAAACAGGAATTTTATTATTAGTTTTTAAGTTAAACATTGTATGCTCCAAGTTTGTATACCTATTTTTATTTTCATAAAGTTAGTTTTTAATTATTAAAACCTAAATTTATAGAGTTAGATACACTTAGAAACTACGCTTTTTTATTATTAAATTCTAAATATTAAGTTTAAAGTGGAACATCATAACTTCTATCTTGAGTAATTTAAATTTTAACATATCACTTAAATGTTTGGAATATAAAATGGAAGATGCAATGTTTCGAAAGATAATTCCAATTTTAAGAGTTTTGGTGGAGTAAATTTGAGAAGAAAGTCTGTCTTGGAATGTGATCCACTTAAAAATTCAACAATGCCAGATATGTGCACTCCATCGCCATTGTCAAACATAACGAATGGTATGTCCATATATATATATATATATATATATATATATATATATATATATATATATATATATATATATTCAATTCGTATTAAAGTACTTTTGCAATAAAGACCTTCCATCAACAAACCAAACTACGAATGTAGTTTATAAAGAAGTGTTCTAAAAACTATAACATTGCATTTCGACTACAATCCTTGATGTACATAACCTTTTTTTGGGAAATGTTAATAAAATTTGTAATCTTTTTATTTTTTTTCATTTAATTTTATTCCAAACCAAGACTAAATATAATTAATTTTACCGCCCGTGCATCGCACGGGTACGAGTCTAGTTTTGATTCAAACAGGGGAGTGCTCATCAATGTGTTTATCTAAACTCAACCAATTATAACTAACAAATCTGGCAAATTAGTACTGCGTACTGATTTTACAAAAGGATGTTGACAAGGAAGGGAAAAATCATTGGCTTACAGTGTGGGAAACCACTCTTAGAACCACACATTGTGAGTTCCATGGTTGTCCTCAGTTGTGTTTTGTTTAGTTGAGTTGTTGTAACGGTTCTTGGCACTATTGTTTATTTTGACAAACAAGTAGATGTTAGATGTTGTGTCAAGCCGTTGTGAGACTGAATAGTGCTGTAGCGTCCTGCCAATATCATGTTGTGGCACACTAGGCTGTGTCACTTGTTATGCCACCTCGAGTAGTGATTAAGTCCTACTTGCATTAGGAGTGAGGTGATACATAACTATATTTAGTTATTTACCATTCTTATTATATTACTATTATTATTATTTATGGTTAGATAATTTCATTATTATTAGGAAGTATTATTATATTAGGTTATTAGTATTTTAATTTATTTAGTTACCTTTTATGGCTAGGACTCTTTAGATCAACCATCTATATATGTAGCCATTATGCATGAGTTTATTATTCAATCAATAAAGAAATATTTCCATAACCCTAAACCCCCTCTCTCCCCCTCGCCGATCAACGGCCGTCTTCCTCTCTCCCTTCTCAATCTCTTCCTTTTCCTCAATTCTATAGCTCGAAGGTGCTCGACCTTCCCTATTCCGATACGATACTGTATCAATTGGTGCTCTCATTGTTGAACTCACCAAAAAAAACCAAAAAAATTGTCATCAGCGTTGAAGAGGAATCTTTTTCCCATCGCCGCTGTAGGTGCACAAGATTTGCCACAACCGTTGCAATTTTGTTTTGAACAAACAAGGTAGCCGAAATTTATCCATAGGATAGCTTTTTCTGGAAGAAAAAAAAAGTTGCAGAATAGAGATATCCTTTGGTTCAATTGCCGCACAAAAGAAGCAGGTTCCCTATTTAAACAAAAAAAAGTCCATCTCAATCGCCCCTTCATATATCGCGAGCAAAAAAAATTGCCACCCTCCGTCCAGCCACCATATCAATTCGAGATCAGTTTTGGTGCCAAAAGTTGTTGTCCGTGCATTTTTTTACCACAAATTATTTCTTGTGTGTGCTAAGAATTGAGTTTGGTTATCAATTTGGGTTGGAACCCTGCCGCTACCAAACCCTAGTTTGGCCGCACACTAACGCAGGAAAAACTACTATGATGCCTATCTCCATGGAAACAGTGATGCAGGCACTCCAGGATTTGAGGCTAGAAGTGCACGACACCAACAAAATGCTTGATGCTTTGGTTGCGACGGTTCGCGATGATAGAACTGACCCACTTGGTGAACACGTCGGATATTTGCCCGACACACGTTAGCGTCCCCCACCATCATGCACAACGCACCGCAGTGAAATACCAGATCGCCTACCACAACACCGCTTCGATCCACCATGCATTCACGAGGACGAAACCGACCCAGGATTTGTGACGTGGTTTCACAGAGTAACAAGCTTTTGTCACGATGCATGTATATCAATGCTTGAACAGGCAAACGAAAGGCGCGTGCAGGAACCGACTGAAGTAATTCAGTCATTCGTAGCGGAGGAAAATTTTGTTGATCATGTAGGTGTTCCCGATGATTTTACTATTGATCCCATAGATGTTGTTCATGTACCCGTTGCTGATGTTGTTGTTGATGTTTCTTGTGACGATCAAAGAGACCACACTGTCCAAGCAAAATATTCAAGAGATGGTGTCAATTTTTATGGATGCACAAAAAAATTTGGGACGTCAGAAACTGATGTTGTTGTCCTTTATAATTCTGAGGATGTTGCACGTGATTGCATACTATTCCTACTCTTGGTTGCTCGGAACTGTTTACTTGACACTGGGAATGTTTTAGGCATGACTCGTTCTTTTGGTGCTCCAAGGATCGAGGTGTTTGACCCCGGAGGATGGACGAACTTGAGGACAAGTTGGTTTTCGAGGGGGGAAGAGTGACACAAGAATTCGACATTTGACATGTCTATTTGGCAAAATTTTAACATGTCAGCGCCACGTAATCATTTACTATAATATTTGAGACTCATGTCTCCAAGAAGTTAATTGACATGTGTCATCTTATTAAGGAATTTTTAAATGACATGACACATGAATAAATTACATGACATGCTTTAAATTCTCATTCATCATTTATGGAAATTTATTTATGATAACCTTTAAAATATGATGAGTTTAAACCAATATATTTTATATTGAAAAAATAATTTATTGAAAATTATGTAAATGAAATAAATGTAATTTTTCAACAAAAATTAAATAAATTAATCATAAAAAAAGAAACTAATCATGATTAGCCCGAGTCTTTTTTCATAAAAATAAAAATCATATTAAAAGTCTTTTGGGTAAAATATAGTTTTTCAAAAATTATTACTTTATTATTTTGTATGAAAATTTATCGAGCTAAAATATACTCTTGAGTAGCTCATCTTATACCACTAATTAAAGCTGAGAAATTTATTAAATAAATTTAGTGCATTATGGGTTTATGTATATTAGATAATTTTTAATATGAAAACTTTGTGGTTTAATGTATTCAATAACTTTTTTAATAAATAAAATTTCCTTAAATATATAATAGGGAATATAAAAAATATATCAAGATTTAAATTTTGTTTGAGATATTATATATATTTACATCACAGTATTGATAGTTTTTATAAGTATTTATTTATGGTAGAAACAGTGTTTATAAATGATAAAACTTTTGTTTTTAAATAAAAGTATTTTCATAAAGGAAATATAAATTTTAACAAGAATTGTTTTCATCCTTTTTATTAGTAGGACTTTTTGAGCCTTTATTTTTCTTTATTAGAATATAATTTTCATAGAGAAAAAAATAAAAGTAAAAATGGATAATTGAAAAAAATATAATCTTGATATTCATATATTTATGGATTCAAGTATTGAATGACAACATATATTTTTTAATAGAATATATTAAAATAGTTCCATCGCTCTAAATGGTTTGAAAAAAGGTAGGTATAAATACCTCATTTATTTTCAAAACTTATTTAAAAAAATGTTTATCATTTCAAAAGGTTGCACACGCACCACATCGGTTCGTACCATTTTTGAAAAATGCTTATTAATTTAAAGATGATTGTTTTCAGCGCATCTAGTGTTTTTTTTCCTCTTAATTCATCAAAAATATACTCCGTATGTATCCTCCTATATACAATGCTAAGAGGAGCTTATGAACAGTGTTCCCGCCTATTTTTATTGGGCCGAGTGGGCTGCCTTTAATGGGCCGAGTGGGTTGCTATACATGGGCCGAACCTGTAGCAATTTAATTGTCTAAATTAACGTGTAAATGTAGGCGTATAGGTCGGCTAAGAAAATGATGGAAAGCACCTCGGTCCAATAAATCTACTTTATTAAAGCACCTCGGTCCAATAAATCTACTTTATTAAAGCACCTCGGTCCAATAAATCTACTTTATTAAAGCACCTCGATCCAATAAATCTACTTTATTAACTTTATGTCTAATCCATATCTTAATCTATTGATTCAAAAAATCTTCAAGTACATGGACATTAAATGCGATAGTTTAAGTTGTCTCCAAACCCAAGTATATATATATCCGAATTTGTTTAAAGCATACACACCATTCAAAACACATACCACAGCCATGAGTGATCGAAAAGTCCCAAAACCCACAAACCGTGATGTGGAATATCCTCGACAAAATTGATAACACTCGCACCACATGGATGCTCAAGTTACGAGCCATTCGCATTTACCACGTTCCCGCCGCATGGGCAAAGGGAGGTGATTCCATGGAAGTCATCTTCCATGACGAACATGTACTTTTTTTCTATTTCTCTTTTACTATATTTTCGTATTTACAATGACGAACACTGATTTTTTTGTTTTTTGTAGGGGACGAGGATACATGCGCATCTTAAAAAACCTGAAAAAGAAGAAGTTTGAAAACCAGATGGTTGAAGATGGCGTTTTTGGAAAAAAAAATTAATGGATTGTTCATGAACGGATTGTTCATGAACGGATTTTGAAAAAAATGAATATGATGTTATTAAATTTTGAAATATATACCTTTCGATGTTTGAAAATCTTCATGAAAGTATTTAAAAAAATATTGTATGCTTCCATAAAATAATGACCCATCCTTCGAAAAAAGAAAGTAAAGATTTAATGGGTTTTAGAAAATCTTTGCATTTAATACAACTACTTAAAACAATTGTTGTTGTAACACACTTTTTACTGAATAAGATTTAAATAAATCTGATGTTATATATTTTGTAATATATGCACATCAAAATTTTTATTACTTCATTTCTATATTTAAGGAAAAAAATTATGCAGTTATAAACTATAAACACGTCCTTTGAAAATGGAAATTAGAGATGTGATGGGTTTGAGAAGATCTTTGCATTTAATACATCTATTTTTTATTGAATCAAGAAATCTAAAACAATCTTATTTCTAAGATATGTACACATTGAAACTACACAAGATCAAAGCATTTAATGTCATACTGTGCAATTAAACCTTAACATGTTCAAAGTGATTACTTGAACATGTACAAAGAGGTTTAATAACTTTATCTTTTTTAATGTACACTCCCATTTATCAGGTTAAGATAAATAAGGTATAAATATTTTTTTCAAAAGCAAATTATAGGAAAAAAGTGTATACAATCACTAAAATGTTTTTAGAAATAAAGTGGGCCTGAATATTTCTGATTTCATGTCTGTAAATCAGAATAATAAGTTCATAATTGTATGGTATAAGAAAAATTATTAGCATTAAATGAAAATAAATATTTTCCCTTGAAGTATTTCATAAACAGTATATTTTTGACATTTAAAAGACATTATATATTAAAATAACTCTTCTACTTCATAATTATACATTAAAATTGGACATGGAAGTTTTTAGCAAACCATATCAAATATCTTAGGTCACCGTGTAGTATATAAAGATAGAAAAGAAATTGAAAAGGTATAAAAATTGCGAATAATGCCTAATGGAAAATTATTTTTTACTAAAAATATTTTCGGTAATCTAATTAGTCTAAAAGTATTACATATTTTCTTTTATAAACTATATCCTTATTATAATTCGAAGTCTTAATGAACATGCATGGTTGTTTAAAAAGAGATCATGGAAAATTTCATGATTCATAACAATTCAAAAGTATTTTAAAAATTTTGAACAATTATAGAAATCAACAGATCTAAGATAAATTTGAATACTTGATTAAATGAGAGTATGAACTCTGAAAAAATAAATTTCTATGAAAAATTATATAATAATACCGGCGATTGCAGCGATGATATCCCACCGATGATGTACTGCGTCTCTCTATCCACTGATCTCTCGAAGCTCTCTCTCCGAACTCTCTATCTCTCTTTTTCAAATAACATCCTATCAATCTATCCCACTGTTTTCCTCTCTCACTCTCCCTGTATCTCTCTCTCGCTCTATGGAGTAATCCATCGGCTGCGATTGCACATCGAAGAAAGCGAAGAAGGTAAAGGATAGAGAGAAGATCGGTGGAGGCGGCGAATGAACGTGTGGTTGTGAATGACGGCCAGGAGATAGGTTATACCGATTATATTTTTAAACTGGGCTAGAGTGACCTTATGGATTGGGCTGTGGTCTTGCCAAAATTTCTGGGCCACACTTCTTTTTTTTAGACTTGGTTTGTAATAAGAAAATTAAGAAAATTGAAAAAATATATTTATATAAAATAATATTACAAAAATTACATTTTTATATTCTTTAAGTTATTGTATTTATTGCAAAACTAAAGCAGAAATTGAAAGTTGGTTGAGTCGATGTTACAAGTGCAAGAGTAATCGAGACTCTAAATTTATGGAAGATTGTTGGAAATGCTTTAACGTACGTGGTCATTTATCGTGCTTACAAATTGGTGACGTTGGATGGGGACTCTTTTTTGTTTGTGATGATTGTTCGAGACTCACAACACCCTTAATGACACGACCGTTACGCCGACGATCTAAACGAGTGAAAATTCCAAACAAGAAATATTTCAACGATCTTTATGTTCTTGATTAAGCTTTTAAATATTATGTTCTTAAGACTAAATGTATACAATTATGTTATGTAAGATAGTATTAAGTTGGAACATTTTGAAAACGTTTCCAACAGTATTGTTTCCAACATGCTTTTCGGATGTAATTCAGGGTTGTTAAGTATTCGAATGCCTATTGTGATTATGAAGAATATTAATTTTTGCTAATGAAAATCTGAATTCATACCACTATTGATTACCAACATATCATTCTACACGCTTAACAAAGATATAAATTTTATTATTAGTTTTTAAGTTAAATATTGTATGCTCCAAGTTTGTATGCCTATTTTTATTTTCATAATGTTAGTTTTTAATTATTAAAACCTAAATTTATAGAGTTAGATATGCTTAGAAACTATGCTTTTTTATTACTCCCTCCGTCTGGAAATATTCTTCCCGTGTTGACTTGGCACGCTTATTAAGGAATAGTAAAAAAATGCAAAATTTTCAAAAATACACATACTATAAACTTTTAAATCTCTTTTTCCTATTAAAAAGGTACTAAAACAGTATATTAGTGATAAAATAGATGTGTATTATTGAAATTTATCCTTAAAAAGTATACTAAAAAAGGAAATGGTGAAGAATATTTCCGGACGGACCACAAAGGAAAATGGGAAGAATATTTCCAAACGGAGAGAGTATTAAATTCTAAATATAAAATTTAAAGTGGAACATCATAACTTCTATCTTGAATAATTTAAATTTTAACATATCACTTAAATGTTTGGAATAGAAAATGGAAGATGCAATTCTTCGAAAGATAATTCCAATTCTAAGAGTTTTGGTGGAAATTGTTGGTTTATATTTTATTCATTTATTAAAGTATTCAATTTCGTATTAAAGTATTCTTGCAATAAAGACCTTCCGTCAACAAACCAAACTACGAATGTAATTTATAAGGAAGTGTTCCAAAACTTATAACACTGCATTTCGACTACAATCCTTGATGTACAATACCTTTTTTGGGCAATTTTAATAAAATTTGTAATCTTTTTATTTTATTTTTTTTTATTTTATTTCAAATCAAGACTAAATATAAGTTATTTACTGCCCGTGCATCGCACGGGTACGAGTCTAGTGTAGGACAACAGGAAGACAATGCGTCATATTCTCGCTACGGCGTCCCCGATATGTTTGCAGCCGAGAGAAAATTCGGTGTTCCGGTCTTTGCGAGGTCAGCGCTGCGGTACTGATATGAGGAAACCCAAGGTTTGGTTCATCCTTTTTGCAAAGATCCTCAAATTCAAATGAAGGTATGTACTCTTGGGAATTTGATTAATTAACCAAAACAAAAAGGAAAAAAAAGAGAAAATCAAATATTTTTTGATTGTGGAGATCTTACTTTCGGCTGATTTTGGTGGCCATTTAGCTTTTGTTGACTTTTCTTTGATTGCATTAATCATGTTTGGCTATAAAACATGAGCATTGTGCATGTGGTTTTACACAAGGAAAAGAGAGAGGGAGAGAAAAGGTGTGAAGAGAAAGGTGCTACACAAGGTATCACCAAAATTGTGTGAGTGAGTGTAGAGATCGGAGTAATTATTTGTTACTCAGAAAAATACATTCGGGTGCAGGGTGTGAAAAGTCTGTTTATAAATGTCTGGTATTTAGCACTTGTAAACAGGGAGAGTTTTTTTGTGTATCGTTCTGAAATAGTGAAGATATAATTTTTCTCTCATATTTTCTTGTGTAGTGTGATTATTTATTTTTCACGTTCTTGATATTTTAAGAGTCTTACGCGCTTAAAATCCCAACAATTGGTATCAGAGCCAAGTTACATTTCAGGCGGAGGGATTTCTAAGCGGTAAGAGAAGAAAATCAAAGAACTTGGAAAATGGCATCAGTAAAAAGTTCGAATGTTTCTGTCGAACCTTTTGATGGACGTGGCGATTTTACTCTGTGGCAACAACGAGTAAAAAGTGTTCTTACTCGGGAAGGGACAATCAAAGCTCTGAAGGTGAAGGTTCAGAGGACAGAAAAAGTGATGGATGCTGAGTGGGCCAAACACCGGAAGAACGACAAATCGGAAAAATTGTCGGAAGAAGAGTGGGAGGATTTGAAGGACATGGCAACAAGTACAATATGCCTATGTCTCGCAAATAATACTCTTCGGGAGGTTCTTGGTTTGACGGACCCGGCAGATATTTGGGACAAGCTCGAGAGCCGGTACAAGTCGAAATCGTTGACAAGTAGGTTATACTTGAAGAAACGATTGTTTGGTCTCCACATGGCGGAGGAAACTAAATTTAATGGACACTTGGATGAATTCAACAAGATTACAACAGAGTTGGAATCCATTGATGTGAAGATTGAAGAGGAGGACAAGGCGCTGCTTTTGTTGGCTTCATTGCCTTCATCTTTTGACAACATCGTGACCACACTCTTGTTTGAAAAAGAGACCTTAAAATTTGATGAAATACTTGTTGCGTTGTTGATGAACGAGACTCGGCGGGGTGGCAACGAAGTATCAAATGACGGTCAAGCTTTGGTAGCAAAAGGAGCTGGTCGGGAACGAGGACGGTCTAAAGAGAGGGGCGGCATGTCCAAACGCTTCAATTTGAGTAGTAAAAGCTTTCGGTGTTACTACTGCGATGAAGAGGATCATTTCAAAAGGGATTGTCCAAAGAGGAGGAAGGAAAAGAAGGACGGGAAAACACCCGTGACTGCGGTTGCAGAAAGTTCGAACCAAGAAAGGGAAGAAGACTTGTTTTTGTCAACCGCAAAGAGTCTAGGTAAATCGGATTGGATATTAGATTCAGGTTATTCGTTTCACATGTGTTCAGTTAAAGAACAGTTTGATACGTACCAAACTTGCGATGGGGGTGCCGTGAAGATGGCAAATGGTGCACGGAGCAAGATTGCGGGGGTCGGAATAGTACAAGTTTGCATGTTTGATGGCGTGGTGAGAACATTAACTGGAGTGAAACATGTACCGGGTCTAAAAGGAAATTTGATTTCATTGGGGGCTTTAGACTCAGAAGGCTACCGAATTTTTGCTCAAGGTGGAGTGTTAAAAATTTCTAGGGGAGCAATGGTGGTAGCAAAAGGAGTTTTGTCAAAGGGCTTGCATAAACTTGTAGGAAAAGATTTGACATGGAAGCTGTCAGAAGGAAAAATTACAAGTGCAATGAGCGGAGCATTTGCATGGAAGAAACGGGTGACGTTTGAAGCTTCTCAGGTTGGTGGAGACTTTGACCTTGCCGGAACGAGCGGGGTGGAACCTGGCCGTGGTTTGATTAATTTATCAAGGTGGAGTTTGTTGGGAATTTGATTAATTAATCAAAAGAAAAAGAAAAAAAAAGAGAAAATCAAATATTTTTTTATTGTGGAGATCTTGCTTTCGGCTGATTTTGGTGGCCATTTAGATTTTGTTGACTTTTCTTTGATTGCATTAATCATGTTTGGCTATAAAACATGAGCATTGTGCATGGGGTTTTACACACGAAAGAGAGGGAGAGAAAAGGTGTGAAGAGAAAGGTGCTACACAAGATATCACCAAAATTGTGTGAGTGAGTGTAGGGAGTAATTATTTGTTACTTAGAAAAATACATCCGGGTGTAGGGTGTGAAAAGTCTGTTTATAAGTGTCTGGTATTTTAGCACTTGTAAACAAGGAGAGTTTTTTTGTGTATCGTTCTGAAATAGTGAAGATATAATTTTTCTCTCATATTTTCTTCTTGTGTAGTGTGGTTATTTATTTTTCACGTTCTTGATATTTTATGAGTCTTACGCGCTTAAAATCCCAACATGTACGTATGTACATACATAGTTTAGGACGACTGCTCTCTTCTGATCCATGTACTTAATAGGGTGTAATTCTTTTTTGAAAAATGCTAGGGGTACACCTTTGGTGTACCCCATTTATCCCCCACCTCCTTCATTACCACAAAAATGGGCAAAAATTTTAAAAAAAATTAAATAAATAAAAAGTAGATAAAAATGAGTGGTGGAGAGGGGGGTGGGGGACAAATGGGGTACACCAAAGGTGTACTCCTAGCATTGCTCTTCTTTTTTTCAACCATGCCAAAAAGTGTACCCCGAGTAATAACTTAAAGAAAAACATCGACATTTTAACGGTTTACACTGACACAACATGTTAGTTCATTTAAAAAATTCACACTGACATTTTTTGTCAATGTAAACCATCACACTAGCTCTACATTAGCACAAAATGCCGATGTATATCTTTAAGGTACAAAATGGGATACAAATTTTGGTGTATGAATAACTTAATCCTTTTTTTCCTTCCATGCCTCTTGTGGTTTAGTAACGTTGTTAATTAATATTGGAGTGTATTCTATTTCTTGTAAATCATGTACTTCCTTTGTCACGTAAAACTTTTCAACTTTCACATCTTGTTTGTCGCATAAAATATTTCAATTTAGGTTAAATGGACACAATTGCATTTACGTTTCTTAAATCCAATCGAAACTATCTTAACTACATTCTACGCCCTATCCATTTTCAAATTTCTCGAGCCATACTCTTTTAAATTTTTTTCATTTTACCTCGATCAAACTTTTACAGTTTCTCATCCCAAAAGTCAAAACAAGAAGAGTTTTACGAGATGGAGGTAGTATAATAGTTGGGTTGTAAGCCCTAATAAGTCTTGTACAACCTGTAATCCTGTATATATACCAGTTGTTGATCAATGGAAAACTAAGTAATATTGTTCTAAAATTCTACATGGTATTAGAGGGTGTCCTGTGATAATTGAGAAAACCCTAGTTGCTCTTAGCGGTGTACTCGTTTAGCTGCACGTCATGATTAGTCAACCATCGCGCGTCAGTGTCGCCAGAGATAGTCCCAACGCTCGACATCAGTCTCTCCGCATCATCCATCATGTCAAGCTCAACTGGAAACCCTAAGAAGTCTAGGTTGATTCATGATCCTTCTTCGCTCTACCATCTACATCCATTTGAAGATCCTGGTAATCCCTAACTAAGTACTTTCTCAAAAGTGATAATCATGATATTTGGGAGAATGCCATTCGCAACGCGTTGGGTACACGCAATAAAGGTGTGTTTTTAATGTTCAAAAGGGTACCCAAACCCATGGATGAGCATGTGTTCTCTACATAGTGTGCTAATAATCAAATTATATGCAGTTAGATTACATATTGATGTATGATAGTTTATGAATTAGTTCTAGCGTTAGACATATATATATATATATATATATATATATATATATATATATATATATATATATATATATATATATATATATATATATATATATATATATATATATATATATATATATATATATATATATATTATATATATATATATATATATATATATATATATATATATATATATATATATATATATATATATATATATTCTTACTCAACTTTCAACTGAGTGTGTAGTCTTTGTTGTTTTTTACTACACAGAGGTATGAATCAGAAATTAGATGAGCAGCCTAGCAATCAGTGATGCTTGGCAAAGTAGATGGCCCAAAGTTATTTTATATTAAATTAATTATTTCGTTGAACTCATTTACTTAAATTACAAGAATGTTTGGTGATGTTGTTTTTAAAGGCTTCCACAACAATTGATTTGTTTACTCTAATCAATTTTTATTTATTTTAAATTGTTATGAGTGGATGTTTTGTTCTAAACATTTTAAAATATGGTGCATATTTGCTAACTCCTTAGTTTGGGTTATGCAGGTTGAGATGTTACACCAAATGAAATCTCGTGGGGTAGTCCAAACACCAAAAGGAAACAGAATCGTATAACACACAACAAACTAGACAACCAAGTATGCCACACATATGCTACAACACTAGTTACAACGAGATAAGACTTGCATAGTGCTGTAGCACTTTCTGTGTTGCGTAAAAGAAAATAAATGTAAACAAAGCAGTAAAACAACATAGTAATATGCTTACGTAGTTCAGAATAACTCTCCTACATCTGCGAGGCTCATGCCGTGTAACAACACTTCCACTAAATCATCGTAAGTATTACACCTTCAATCATAACATATTTGATGTAAAATATTCACTTAATCAATTTACGAAGGAATATGGCGACAACCCTCAGTCTCCGTCTAACTCCTTGGCTGGTAATAACACCTTCAAAACTTCCTCGAGGACAGGTTAGCAACCAAATCTAGGGGTGGGCACGGGCCGGTCCGAGCCAAGATTTGTATAAACCGGACTCGGCTTGTTTTTATTAAAACGGTTCGGGCCGAAACGGGTTTTCAAAATTTTAAAATTGAAACCGGACATAACCCAGGTTATAAATTTTTGAAAAGAGGACCCGCACCTAACCCGGACCGAACCTAGCGGTTCGGTTCCGACTCCCGGTTCCTTGACCCGTTTGCCCACCCCTAACCCAATCTTCAGACCAACAAAATTCAAGTTTTAGAAAATATTAAGTGAACACACATGATATATGTTCCCATAACAGCTCCAAGGTTTATGAAATATCAAAACCGAGCTTATGAAAACTTCACGCAAGATATTATGATGATGGCATGATCTTCATGTAAGAAACAAACTCTCTCAAAGAGTCTCTCGGGTTCTCTCGTGTAGGGTATGAAAAAAGTAAGGGGTAAAAGTGACTTTTTAATATAAATAAGAAGTGTTTTTTGGGACGGATGAAAAAATAAAGAAGAAAGGTTTTCAGGGACGGAGGTGTAATTTACTCCATCCAAAAAGCAAAATACATACTGATGATGGAAAGAATTGACTAAGAGCCTATTTGGGAATATCGTTAGAGATTAGCATTAGCGTTTTGGATAAAAATTTAACGGTGCAGATTACTTTGAAAATGCCGCTAAACGGTGTCCATAGATAACCTTTTCAAAACGCTAACCATATTCCCAAGCAGGCCCTAATGCAAGATTTAATTTGGCCGGGTACTTGTCTAGTTGTCCCGTTCTCAAGCACACTTAATTACTTGATTTTCTTAGGTAGGGTTACTTTTCTTTTTAATTAAACTAGTGTTTTGACCCGTGCCATGCACGGGGTTGAATGAATGTTTTGTCGATTCTGGATTTATTTTTTATGGTGAATATCCATGTTTAGGAGTCGTCACAATCAGTCTTTTAGGATGTCAAAGACATGTCATGATTCGAGAACATTGAGTAAATATTTAGAATCTATTCATGACTGAAATGTCAAACCCAATGTTGAGAGTACTGAAATGACTTACTCCGTATAAAAAGAGTTTCTAAAAAACACAAACGCAAAAATAATCGAGGCATTAAAGGATTGTGTTAAGGTTTGTTTTGTCCACTTCAACTGCTGTATTTTCCTTTGACAATTCAAAACAATAAACGTAATACATTTCTTTTTATCTGTGTTTAGGATGGTGAATATGCAGTATATGAAACAATCGAAGGTATTGATTGTGGTCCTAATTGGTTTATAGCGGCATGTAGATGTGGCTCGGAATGGCACTAATTATTGCAATGAGTGTAATAAGCGTGTTATGCATTTGATTCCAAGGTTTTTCCTAATTAAATCTGAGCTGATTTCACATTATATTAAAGTCTTTAATTAATCAAGTGTATCATTCAATGATGAAAAATAGGTACACGGAGAGTATACTGCATATTCACCCACAAACTGCTTTCGATTCTGGGTTGCAAATACCAATTATGGAGAGTAAGAAGGAATTAGGAAAAATTAATATCCACAACAATTAATACTAAATATATACTTCTTTGATATTCTAGAAAATACCAATTAAATTTTTTTACATGTATTAACATATAGCCCGTTAGTAAATTAAATTGTAAGATGAAAATGTAGTGGTTAGGAAATGAATTTAATTAAGCATTAAGTTACGATAGACTAAGGCTTTTGTATAAAAAAGATTAAAGCTTATATAAAGTTAGACTAAGGCTATGTTTACCCAGGTAATTTCTACTACCTCCGTCCCAAAAAGATTTACACGTTTTGACTAAAGTTGAAATTAAGGGAGGGATAATTTTGTGTTGACTTTCCAAAAATACCCTTGATGTGATGGGTAAAAGTAGGATGTGATGTGTAGATTATTAGGAAAAAGGTATGATGTGATAGGTAGGGTGAAAGAATAATGAATTGGGAGGAAATTCTCTCTCGATTTCTCGTGTTCAATTTACAAAGTAGACATGTATATATAGGCTCTCACAAGTTGAGAAACCTAATCACAAAAGGAAACGAAATCAACCCTATACAAGGAAGCTACCAAAATAATATATACCAAAATATAACGAATATCCTCTTTCCTTTAACACCCCCCCTCAAGTTGGAGCATGTAATAACAAAATGCCCAACTTAGGAAGAAGAAACTCCAAACGTGACTTTCCGAGTGCCTTCGTATGAATGTCTGCAAGCTGATGCGTAGTAGGCACATGAAGTGTACAAATCTCTCCTCGCAAGAGCTCATCACGAACGAAGTGACAATCAATCTCAATGTGCTTCCTGCGTTCGTGAAAAACTGGATTAGCAGCAATGTGAACTGCCGTCGTGCTGTCACACCGGACCGTCATGAGGTGCTTATGCTCAACCCCTAAACACCGCAATATATTCTTCAACCACTTCAACTCACAGGTAAGGACAGCCAAAGCTCTATACTCTGCTTCAGCAGACGAGCGAGCCACCGTCGACTGCTTCTTTGTTTTCCATGACACCGACGAGTTTCCAAGCTGCACAAACCACCTTGTCAATAACCGCCTCGTCAAAGGACATGCTGCCCAGTCCGAATCCCAACATCTTGTGAGTTGAGGGCTACTGTCTGCACAGAGGAAAATGCCTTGTCCAGGACATCCCTTCAGATAACGAACAACTCCAAGAGCTGCAGACCACTGATCCTCCCTTGGTTCCTTCAAAAATTGTGCTAAGGTGTGGACTGCGTAGGAAAGTTCGGTTCGTGTAACCGAGAGATAGACCAATCGTCCTACCAACCGTTAATATGGTTCTGGATCTGCAAGAACAGGAGCCTGAGAACGAGCCAAATGATGATTTGGCTCCATCGGTGCACCCAACGGCCTGGCACCCAATAAACCTGCTTCAGTAATAATGTCCAAGGCATACTTTTGTTGGCAGAGAAAAATCCCAAATGTACTACGTGCTACCTCGATGCCAAGAAAGAACTTCAAAACCCCCAAATCCTTCATATGAAAACAATTTGCTAAATAAGCCTTGAACTTGCTTATCAATTCTGCGTCGCCTCCGGCAATAATCAAATCATCAACGTAAACCAAAACATGAATTACTCCTTTCCTCCCGACAAACGAAAACAAGGAGTAATCAGAGATAGACTGGACAAATCCATAGCGCTTCAAAGCTCCAGACAACTTTGCAAACCAAAATCTAGGAGCTTGTTTTAAACCATAAAGTGATTTCTTGAGTTTGCACACCACATTAGAAGAACTTGAGAACCCTGGTGGCAATCTCATGTATACCTCATCCTGTAGATCGCCATGTAAGAAAGCATTACGGACGTCCATCTGATGCAGCTCCCATCCCTTGACTGCTGCGACAGCTAAAAGCGTCCGTACTGTGGTCAACTTGACTTCAGGAGCAAATGTTTCTTTGTAGTCAAGCCCTTCAACCTGATGATTACCAAGGACCACAAGCCTGGCCTTATATCTCTCCACACTGCCATCAGATTTGCGTTTGATCTTATACACCCATTTGCATCCAAGGGGCTTTTTATAATGAGGGGGACGGACAAGAGTCCAAGTGCCATTTGCCTCTAGAGCATCAATTTCTTCTCGCATAGCCTTCCTCCATCGCTCGTCCTGGAATGCCTGCTTGTAACTCTTGGGCTCCACTTCTGCATCAAGAGCTGTGAGAAAACATTTATGTTTCTGAGAAAACTTCTCATATGTGACATACGACGAGAGAGGATATTTGCATTTCTCCCCGACATATGGTCCAACCACATGGGTAACATAATCGGCAAGGCGTACATTTGGACGTTTCTCACGCTGACCACGTCCCATTTTCTCCACCGCTGGCCGGGAAGAGGACGGTTGACCGACGTCCGTGGAGAAGTCCACGGGGTCGACCGTCTGAAGCTGCTCCGAATCGCTAACCTTCTGCCTCGGAGACGGTCGACCGTCTTCCTCATCACAGTCGACCATTTCATCATCTCCCAAAGAACCGTCATTCTGCCTCTCGGACGGTCGACCGTGGATATCAGGACGGTCCACGAGGTCGACCGTTCGGTCATCTCTCAGAAATCTGTCATTCTGCCTCTCGGACGGTTCGACCGTGGACATCGGAACGGTCCATCAAGTCGACCGTCTGTAGCCGGTCTGATCTGCCGCTTTCCTCCGGTCGACCGTCCCTCCTGGAACGGTCCATCTGTTCTTCCGTCTGCAGTTCTTCATCTTCATCATAAGAGCTAACCTCATTTGTACATCTCGTAACAAGATATGCACCTGTAGGGGTCAAGAAAGGGAAAATATTTTCACAAAACACAACATCCCGGGACCCCTTGATTTCTCCAGTGTCCGGGTAGTAAATACGCCATCCCTTCTTCCCTTGTGGATATCCAACAAATATTCCAGGATTGCTTCTTGGTGCAAATTTATCACCATCCCTTTTCAAGTTATGAGCATAACATCTGCATCCAAACACAAGAATATGAGCCAAAGAGGGTGGCTTTTCATAGATCTTCTCGTATGGTGTGACCCCCCTAGCAAAGACGAAGGTGTGCGATTGATCAGATGTGCGGCGGTCTGTATACACTCTCCCCAGAACTCAATCATAAGACCAGCCTGAAACCTCAAAGCCCGACCCACATTCAAAATGTGTCGGTGCTTGCGTTCTACTCTCCCATTCTGTTGTGGAGTAGACACACAAGACGTCTCATGAATAATTCTTTACTCCCGGAAATATTCGTTTAGACATTCAAATTCTGTGCCATTATCACTGCGAACACACTTTATTTTCTTCCCAAATTGTCGTTCTACCATAGCACAGAATTGTTTAAAAACAGTGCCAACCTTACGTTTGGAATCAAGCAAATATACCCAAACATCTCTTGAAAAATCATCCACAATGGTCAAGAACATTGTAGAACCATCAAAACTTGGAGTCCTATATGGTCCCCATAAATCACAGTGTATCATATCAAATTTATCATCAGATTGATAAAAACTTATAGGAAAACTCCCACGAGTCTGTTTAGCACGCAAACAAATGTCATAACAACTGTGACTACTCTTACTTGTTCCAACTCCAGGAACAAGAGACAAAACATGAGAGGAAGGATGTCCAAGTCGTTTGTGCCAAAGATCAAACTTACTCTCCTTCTTCGCACTGCACACCATGTTCTTTTCAGGCTCCTTGAAGTAATAAAGTCCTCCTTCCTGCTCACCCATACCAATTTCTGTCTTTAAACACAGATCCTGTAGTATACACTTATCGTTGGAAAAACGTGCCTCACAATTCAAATCCGTTGTCAATTGTGACACAAAGATTAAATGGCAACTCAAAGTGGGAACATATAGGACATCATGCAGAATTAATTTTTCTGTCAATTTAATCTTCCCAGATTGTACAGAAACAATTCTTTTCACATTGGGCAAACCAATCTCACATGGTGATATTCCCACGACATCATGCAATAACGAAATATCACGAGTCATATGATTTGATGCCCCAGTTTCTATAATCTAACGCGGTGAAACAGGAATACCTGAAAGCTTCATACTAGAAACACACGATGATAGGGAGAAAAACATCTTCCTTGGTTGTTCATCGACCATGGCGGTAGCAGAGGGGCGTACGGCAGTGGCGGAAGAATCAACCGCAGCATCAATCAAACATTCTGCCGATGGGACGATCGACGTGCTCGACCGTTCTAGAGCAACGGTCGATCGTTCTGTTATCCGGCAACAGCAACAACCGACTAAAACTGAGCAACGATCGATGGACGCCATGTCGGGCGATTGTGAAAAGTAGTCGTAGAAAATTTCTAGGGTTTTGGCTCCGATACCATGAAAGAGGAAATTCTCTCTCAATTTCTCGTGTTCAATTTACAAAGTAGACATGTATATATAGGCTCTCACAAGTTGAGAAACCTAATCACAAAAGGAAACGAAATCAACCCTATACAAGGAAGCTACCAAAATAATATATACCAAAATATATATGAATATCCTCTTTCCTTTAACATAGGGTTTGAAAAAGTAAGGGGTAAAAGTGGTTTTTTAATAGAAATGGGTAGGAGATTGTGGGACACAATTTTTTTGAAAGGTGTTAATCTTTTTGGGATGGAGGGAGTATTACTTATTATTTATTTTTATTAGAATCAGATAAGATCAAATAAAAAATCTTTAAACATCACTACAATCAGATTCGATCAAAATTGATTCCAATCAAATTATAACCAATCAAATCGGGTAAAGAGAACATGCCCTAAACTACATCCTTCATGATTTTGTATTTAATTGTTTTGAAAGAATTATGGTCTTGTATTTGGTTATTGAAAAAAATAAAATAATACTTCTTACTATTAAAAATGAGTTTAATGTTATGAATGTGTACTTCAAAACTAAGCGTCATAGCATTTATTGAGAGTTGAATCTCAAAATACAAATTACAGATTTTTTACTTTTATAAAAAATAAATCCAAACCTTTTTGAGTTTGTTCTTACATCCTTTGAATTTTATTTAAAGATTATTATTATTATGTTATTATGATGATGATTATTATTTTATTCTTATTATGACTATTACTATTATTATTATTTCTATTATTATTATTATTCCTATTATTTTTATTTTTATTTTTATTATATAGAGTTCCAAACTTAAACTTACATTTTTTTTATCCCGGTTAGGAATACTTAGTTCCAAACCTAAAATGAATTTTAATTCTGTAAAAATCAACTTTATGACATTCTTAGTGCTAGAAGGATTAATTTTTCCGCAAATGATGCAATACTTTTTTCGGGTGGATCAAATCTTTTCCATGCTTATAGTTCCACATAACCAAACTTTTTGCAAATGACGCTACAATGGTTCCACATGAATTCCAAACCCATTGTTGAGACATCTTTTTGTTATACTGTTATGCTTCCACATGAATTCCAAACCCACTACTGTGATATTTTTTGTTGTTATGCTTGAATATATGACGTCAACAAATATATACGAAAAGTATTATAATTCATTTGGTCTTTGCAAAAGGCTAGGGAATAAAATATTATTGAGATCAAAAGTGCATTTTACATTATGCTCTCAAGCAGTCAACTTTATACAATTACTATCAATGTGAACTAAGAACTCATTAGGTTGCTTTTGTCACTGTGTTGCTGACTACAAAGTTTCTTCTTAGAGCAGAAGCACAAAATTTACCTTCTAAAAAAACATCCATGGAACACATGAGCGTAAAGAAATCTAAAATCTAGCTTGACTTAAACACTAAAAAAATATAGGTGACTGAAGGGGAAATATGTTCACATGGAGTTTTCTAAAATTACATTTAAAGAGCATGCTAGCATTGGTGTTTTTCTCTAGAAGCTTCAAGTCTTCAATGACCTCAAACAACCATTGCTGACACACAACACTTCTGCAGCCACCTTGTTCATCCTCCGGTATATGTTATTTGACAATGACCGGATAAGAGCGAAGCATAGAGCCTGCCAATTATATTCAAGAATAAAATGGAACATATCAAGTAAAGAAATATTGTTGCACATCTATTTGTCCCATTTTGAAAAGGAATTAAGCAAGCATGATGAAACTTATGTGAAAAGGCTAGAGAAATGATTTGATTATCACAAATATACACTAATGTTGTGGAGCTTCATCCTTATTCAGGCATAAAATACATGAGTCATTTTACAAAGTACTACGGAGTCCTATATCAATGACCTTCAAAGCCATATCAATGCCAAAGCCATGAGACGGATTCCGAAGTGACAACAAATCCAAAGGGTAATGCCGCGCCATATTCAATGCATATGCTAAACACATTAAGCTTTTGGCCTAAGATGTAAAAGCCATGTAAGTGAATTGCATTTATTATTTAAAAGACAACACAGCCACATCTTCTCTATATCAATATTCTAACGCATTTATAATCCAAAAGCCCAACCAAAAAATAAACGTACTTACTATTAGTTTGATCACTCTATACACTACTCACTTGAGATCTTTCCACTTGACCTTCCATGATAATAAGTTTATCTAAGTTGCAAATATAATTCAAATCAAAATATTAATGCACCATTCCATCCTCTGGAATAATGTAATAGAAAGTAATATGTCCATATTTTGGGTTAGTTTTAGTTTCCATGTCATAATGTATAAAATCACATAAATTGAACATAATCTTGGGCATTAAAATTGCACGGTTTGCTAATCACATACATTTATAGTGGGTAGTTAAAAATTAATCAATTTTCTCCTTAAAATATGAAGTTCTAACTTTTGAAAAGAAGAGTATAAAAATTATGACTACTTTCATATAATTTTTATTTTTAAGTGAAACACATAGTTGAATCACAACGCAAATCAATTGGTTAATGGGTGCATGAAATAAATGACACGTAGGCATTATGAACATACCGTGTTTGCCAAATTCTTATGAGAGTTTTCTGGCCTGTTTCAGCCGGCTGGTGCTGCAAGTTGGTTTTGACCTGTTGCTATTGCAGGTTGAAGAACTGTAATTTGTCGCTTGAAATTGATGAAGGTGAGAATTGTTAGTTCCATGATGTTGGCTAATCTTTTGGCAAAATAGAATCCCATATTTGTTAGGTGTTTTACTAGGTAGAAACCTCTATTTGTTAGGAGAAATCTATTTTATTTAGACTTTTAGAGCTGCTGCAATTTTCGAGGTTGACACAGAAGATGCTACAGCACGATGCTGCAACACACTGTTTGGTATCAGAGCTGTTGAGCTTACGTTATTAGTTTGATCTTTGGGTGGTTCGTTGCAAACAATCATGGTGATCTCTTAAAGAGTTAGCACAGTTTCTGAAGCAAGATGTGGTATTGATGCATATCCTGAGGGGGAGTAAATTGCAAAAAGGGATGGAGCTCCAGCATGAAATTCAGATGGGAAGCATGTGCATGGATCTTAAAGGTAGATTTTATTTGTTTTGAGCTTGTTATTGTTGTTGCTCTTAAAAGAACTTGGTATTACTTTTCTTTTTTACCCTAAATAAATTTGGCATATTTTGTGTCAAAAAGGGGGAGAAAGGCTTAGTTCTTAAAAGATGCTTTAATCTTTTATGCGCATGGTGCACGATGTATTTTGCCAAAAAATTGTCAAAGGGAGAGATTGTTAGTTCCATGATGTTGGCTAATCTTTTGGCAAAATAGAATCTCATATTTGTTAGGTATTTTACTAGGTAGAAACCTCTATTTGTTAGGAGAGGTTTATTTTATTTAGACTTCTAGAGCTGCTGCAGTTTTCGAGGTTGACACAGAAGATGCTACAACACGATGCTGCAACACACTGTTCGGGATCAGAGGTCTGAGCACGAGATTTTAAGATGCAATCTGAATTAGAGACCTATTGGGATTGTGATTACATGATAATAACTCCAGTTGTACATGCTAAGGAATCCCAACTCTTTAGGCTACTTGTGGATCAAGATTAAGGAAATAGAGTTCAAGCCAACTTCTACTATCCTATTCCTACTAGGATTGTGTTAAGAGAAGCGTATAAAAACGCAGCAGGTCTATGGGAATTATGTGGAGCGATCGAGAGGGAAAACAAAGAATATACGCTGATGTAGAGTGTTCCCGTCGCGTCCCGGAGCTTCCCATGCGTGAAGAAGGTTGCGATCTACATGAAGGAGGACATTTTCAACGCCAAACTGATCGTGACATCCAGAAGATGAAATAGAGCTTAACGAGTGGGCTGCCAACACGTTTGTCCTCGTGATCTCGGTGGAGATGTCATAGCCGAAGCAGATCTGTACAGGGTACGGGTTAGAAATCCTAGATTAGAAGTTTTGTCATAACAATTCGGAGAAGTGTGTCTCATCATGTTGTTATGTACCGGTGTAACTTGCATCTAGTGATTTAGTGGAGGGCTATTACACGGACGTGGGCCCCACAGATTAGGAGAGTTTCTCCGAACTGCGTAAACATATCTGGTGTTATTTTTTTGCGTATTTTATAGTTACAGCATTCTGCCCAGTAGGCGCTGTAACACCCATTGCATTATCTGATTCTGTGTGTGCTTGTAACAGAGAAGTGTTATAGCACACTGTCTGTCATCTGTTACTGTGACAGTGTTGCAGTATCTTCTCTACAACATAGTTGGTTGATTTGTTTGCATAGCTTTCAATTGGTGATTTTCCCTGCGCCCCACGAACTTACAAGAATAAACAATTTCTACAATCAGTAGCCTAACCAAACATAGCGCTAGTTAATAGCGTAAAATAGATATGAAGAAGCAAAAAAACAGAGGCCCAATATCTAAAGTACTCCCTCCGTCCTAAACTTTCTTCCCAGAGCACTATTCCAACTTCACGGGAATTTATATTTATTTGTATTTTTTCATGGCCTGTATGATAAAATAAAATATTCTTGTCACCACTTGTTTTGTTGAACTTTTGATGTAGTTTTTTAAAATATGTATGTTTTATTTTTTATTTCTATACCAAAATTTAAATAAAATAGATTGAAAAAACTTGGAATTTTTATTCGTTTTGCGCAATGGGAAGAAAGTTTTAGGACGGAGGGAGTAGAATATAAGAAGATCCAACTTTGAATTGGTATTGATTGATAAACAAAGAACTATAATTTTTTCGCCTGAAATAAATGGAGGTTGGAATAAACAATTTATACAAACAATCAATATCCTAACCAAATTAAGCACTAATTAATAGCATAAAATAGAGATGAAGAAGCGAAAAATAGAGACCCAATCGTTAAAGCATAAAATAAAAAGATCCAATTTTGAATTTTTTCTGGAATCGGCTGAAGAAGGGGAGTACCGCGAAGGAGAAAATCAATTTTAAACGAAGAAGCAATCTGTTTGGGGAAAAAGAAATCAGATACTTACCTTTGGGAAGAAGGGCTGCGTAATTGGCGACGAATTATTGGAGAAATTGACATGCCGAAAACCCCAAAAGTGAATAGAAATTGCTTACGAATTTTGGAAACAAACCTAGATCTTGAACCGTTCAGAAATTCAGAAGAACATTTAGGCGAGACTCTCGTTCACTGTGAACTCATTTCCTTTGGTGAAGAGTAGATGCGGAATAGAGATTTCAAGCCCGGGAAAAAGAGTTGGAAGCATCGGTAAGAAGATTTCGTTGTAGAACTTATTTCCTTGAAAAGCTGCACAGGGAAGAAGATTTCCCAGAAGAAATGGATTCTTTCCATATGGATGGTGGCGACAGGACTCTAAAATTGCCGCATGTCAACATTTTAAGCATCAAACTCTCAAATTTTATATTACTAGCACTAGCATTTTCACCCGTGCGATGCACGGGGTCGACGAATTTTTTGTCTATTCTGAATTTTTTTTAATGCAATATATATTTTTGAAACGAAAATGCAATGTATAAATCACCAAACACAACGAGTATTACACAATCTCCCACATCATTTTTCACCACTTCCTCTACCCACCCTTAAAACTACTAAAGGATACAGAACAATGATATTTAATGGTTCTAACTATCTCCTCAACTTGAATCTCTTTATCATGCCTTTTCCAATTCCTAGCCCTCCATATATAGTAGCACGTTGTGGCCCATCCCGCTAGCACTTCCTTCCTTTTCTTCATGGGAGTGTTCTTCGTTATGCCCTTTGCCATCTCTACTATATCTCTACTGCATCCATTCAGCTATATGGCCTAACACTTCCTTGGCAAACTCACACCTGCAAAACAGATGAGAAATGTCCTCTTCCCCATTTTGGCAAAAGAAACAAGTTGTGTCCACCTCCATAACTCGCGCCAGTCTAACTTTTGTTTGTATACGCCCACACATAATTAGCCACATTATAAACTGGCACTTTGGCAGTGTTACCCTGTTCCACACCCAGTCTGCCCAAGTTGGTTTGGGATGTTCGCCTATAAATGCAATATATATTTTCTGGATCAAGTAAATATATTTCTAACACGATTTTTTATCATGGACAAAAATACAAAGGTAGAATAAATAATATTTGAGAAATTGAAAATATACTCAAAAATGTCTTTTTTAATTCCAAACTTGTTGGCATGAAGAATAAGAAATTAAGTAGTACTTTTCACCTCATGGAATAAAGAATAAGAAAAATTCATTTACCATTCAACAACCTCGAGCACGGGTGCCAATAGTGCACTATCTTAAAAAAAAGAATATAATAGTTTTTTATGTTCTCCAATAAGTTCGAATAAGTGAAGTTCACTATATTCTTGAGAAATAAATTGTGTTAAGAATGAAGATCTTTAACTATTAGAATACCAACTTCATGTATTGTGGAGATATTATAATTTCTTGAGTCTCTAGTACGTTTTCTTTGTCAACAACCTCAATGATACATTAGAAGTAGGCTCATTATATATGAAGTCTTACTTCTCAACAGCCTCAATGATACATTAGAAGTAGGCTCATTATCCATGAAGTCTTTAGTTCTTCTAAATATCTGTGTTAAAACATTATGCTCATCTACCATATTTTTCAAATCTTTGACCAAACTTTTATCAGTAGTCAACGAATTATTCTCCCTACTGTGCGAAACAAATAGAACAATTTGTTTTTATTAGCATGTTAATAATGTTTCATGTGTATTATATTGTCAAACACATGTAAATAATACTTTTATTAAAATGGTGTACTCAATAAAGTATTCGAGATGCCTAAAAAGAGTTATTTGTTTTCATATCTCGTTCTGTATACCATAAATATACAATTGTGTAAATTTGGGTCTTTCACCATATTGTGACATTAAACATGGTACGTGCTGATGAATGTGTTCGCTAAGAGTACATTATTGCTCAACCATTATTGTGAGATGTATCAATATCTCCATTTATAAATGTTAATGAAAACTTACAGTTGTATTTATTTAAGTTTTTCATGGTAATGAGAACTGTTCACACCAAGACCATAAAATAAATTATAGAGCAAATCAGATGATTTTTCTTAGAAGAGACAATTAAACTTTTTCTTTTATGCAATAAATTGAAAACTTTAGTTGTTTTGAATCTTTATTCAGTTGATTCTTTCTTCATAGTGCATGTCATAACAAAGTTTCCCGAAATTCACACATAAATGCAAGATTCCCAAAATAGATTGTCTCTGAAAGAAAAATAAAATATGATGTATGCAGTCTTATATATATGTGTGTGTGTGTGTGTGTGTGTGTGTGTGTGTGTGTGTGTGTATAGCATTCTACACAACTTACATGTTGCATATATAATCTAATAAACATATTTTTAATTTTTATTTCTCTAAATGCAGGATCATCTAAAATTGATTCCACTAATGTATCTTAAACATATGAATCTTCTACCTTGACATTTAAATTTAAAATATATCGAGTGTGTCCACCATATCTATTTTCTTACATTGTTTATAATGATTTATACAAAAAGACAATAGTTGTATTATCATATTCAAAGAAATTAGTAGAATGGGTTGTAAACATAGACCAATTCTCTTCTGTTTCTTATGCACTTAAAAGCGCGATGAAGCGTGTGTATAATTGTTTCGTGGTTGGAAAATTATAGATGATTTTTTGGGAAATATGTACTGGAACGTGTTTGCAAAGTATATTCTTTCTCGAACGTGTTCGATGATGCGAGTTTATAGCCGATGATGATCACTCCCCTTCTGTATTTGTAATAAGCATCATAAAATAAATATTATAATTTTTTATCTAAAAACTTTAAATATTTTTTTTATTATCCACTAATATTTGTTACATTGATGTAGATGGTTCAATGAATAAATAAGAAAGAATATTACTTACTTATATTATTTTGACATAGATGTCAAAATAATTAGCACATTTTTTTAAGAATTAAATATAAAAGTAATTACATTTATAACAATTAATATTATACCATAAATATTTCGATTAGGAACACCAATTAATATTTAATTTCTTACACATAAATACTCACTTATCAAGTCTTGATCATTTTACAAAGTTATAAATGGAAATGATAATTTTTGTTACATGTAAATTTTTACAAAGCTATACATGGAAAACAATAATTTTAAAATGGAAAATACTAATTTTAAAATGGAACATACTTTTTATTTGATTTAGAATTTTTTATATATACGGAATAAAATTAATGCTCTATTAAATAAGCGTGCCCATAAAAATCCATTTCCTTTTATATATTTGTTTCTTTTTTTTAAATAATTAGAAAATCTCTCCAAATACTATTAATTCAAAGCAAAAAATCAAATGTAATTTCGTTTAGTCCTACCAATCTATCCGTTCTTAAATTAAATTTATTTGTTTTGATTATAGTTTTTGAATAGGTGGTTTTTTCAAACTTCAAACTATACTATTTAATTTAAATATTTTCCAATAATGAATGAAAATATAAAAGTTTTTAAATGTGATTATATGGAGAAATTTATGTGTAACAAATATGAAATTTAATTTCCGCATAATAAGTTTTTTTGTTAACTATTTTTTAAACATTACTTGCTAACATGACATGCTGATATGTTAAAAAAATTGTCTAATAAGCACGCCATATGTCACAATTCTAGAATCCCAACCCGTTTGGAATATTGAGAAAGTTGATTTTGATGACGTGGCTGATGAAGTGTCAAAAAAAGATCCAGTCAGCACGCCAAATGTCGCAATTTTGAGAGTAAATGATTACTCCCTTTAAATATAAAAAAAACTCTTACTAAAAACAACATATAAAACCTCATTTTCATATCTTTATTTTATTTACAAATTTATATATATCTATCCATAAAGAAAAAATACAATTTAAATATTTTAAAAATACTCTTTCCATCCCTAAGTGTCAAATTTTTAATTTTTTTATCACATGTTGGTCGAACTTCTTAACATATGTTCTCTTTCTATCTCCAAGTGTCAAATTTTTACTCCCTCCATACCGAATTACGAGGTAAAATCTCTCATCTTTTGGAATTGTTATGTTTACAAATTGGTATATATCAATAAGGAATAAAAGTACATATTAAAAAATTGAGTAAAAAATTCTAGAAAACGAGAAGTGACAATAATATTACTCCGTATATTTTAACAAATTTTTAATGAAAGCAGACAAATAAACAAAAGTTATCAAAAGAAAAAGAAAAAAATTGTAATCTATTTCAGAACGGAGGAAGTATGAGACATAAGATATGTTAATTTAACTTTTGAATAGGTGAATACAACAACTTTTGAATAACTTTTAAATAAATAAAAATTGCCTTATTGTTAGTATAAAAATGTTATAATTAAATTTATCTTATAAGAATATTTTAAATGATAGTCAAAATTTATCTACTTTGACTATAAAACATCACATTAAAGAAAAAAAATGTACTCGAAGATTTATGTCATTATATTGTGTTGAAAGGAGATATAAAATCTCCTGCTTTTGACTTTGGAACATTGAAAATTAAAAGTTAGCTTCATATTTTTCGCAGTTTTGAGAGCATAGACGTAATTCGCAGTTTCGTAGCTTCAGTACCTCTAGAGTTTAAAAGGGAAACAGGCTAAGGATGCACCAAAACTGTACCGATATTTTAACGGTTCACACGAGTAAAAAATGTTAGTTCAATTTTAAAAAAAAATTGCACTGATATCTTTTGACAATGTAAAACATCACACTAGTAAAAATGTCGGTGCATGCCCTTTGGGTACAAAATGAGGTACAAATTTTGGTGTACAAATAGCTTAATATTCTTTAAAAAATGGAAATCAATGTTTCTATTTTTAAAACTTATTTATAAAATTCTCGTGATTTCAAAACAGTGCACACATCCCCTTTGATCATTTTCTGACCACCTTTCAATCATTTTTCGGTAAAGAGGGTGCTTTGGGCCCTATTTTCCAAACCATATGAGATAACGTAGCTCATTTTCTATTTTCCTTTTATTTGTTGGTTTTTCCCCTTTTTATCTTCTTTTTCTTCTCTTTGTTTCCTTTTAATAAGAGGTTTTTTAATTTCATTTCTAAATCTTTTAAATAATTTTTTAAAATTTCAAAATTGTTTGTGTTTGAATAAATAAACAAAATGAGAAAAAAAATTAACATATACTTCATCTATTTCAAATCAAACGTTTTCATTTTTTTGTTTTCCAGAATAAAAAGAAAATATTTTTTTGGGAAGTTCAAAAAATAAAATTAAGATTAGAAAAAAAGAAATAAAATAAAATAAAATAATAGAAAAAGAAATGAAAAGATACAAAAATACTCTTTGAAAAAGGAAATGTAGATATCGAGTGCGCTAATAAGTTTCCTTTTCTAGATGTAAAACATTCTTATAATTGGAATGCCCAAAAAAATTATTATTTTTTAATCCTTTAATATAAAATTTGAGAGTTGATTGCTTAGAATTATAGAATTATAGATATTTTTATTTGTTTGTTGGAGCGTCCAGCCGTTCAACTTTTTCATTCAGCGAGGAATTGAGGAAAGTTTCCTTTCTTCGTTCCAGGCAAATCGGCGAAGCAGGAACCCCATGAAAATCGCGATTGCTTACATCTATTCAAGGATTAACTTCCTTCTTCATCCCAGATCTGCAGTCCAAAACAGGTATCTTTCTTCCATCTTCACTAAGGAAAGACTCCAAATTAGGTATGTTTCTAATTTTTGATTCTTTTTTGTATTTATGTATAATCGAACTTCATATTTAGGTAGGTCGTCTCTTCTTCACCGGTGGAAACTCTAGAAAGTACCAAATGACGGAAATTTCATTTGCTCCTTCTCCAATATTCAAACCAGAGACCAGATCGGTTTTTTTTGGACTGTAACTTGGCCGATGCAAATCAGGGATATTCTTTGAGGTTACCGATCTTTTTGTTGCAACAGACAAGCAAATTCGTCTACCCTATTTGCAAGATTCGTCCCAATTCACACTATTTGTGGCCATCTAAGCCATCCAGGTTTCCTCTTTAATTTGATTTCTTTTTTATTTTTGTCATTCCATCTTTATGTTTAAGTATAATTTTCCTAAATGCTAATTTTTAACTATATATTTTTAAATACAAATTAATTTTCTAAAATTCTAGGAATCATTTTTTATCTATAAAATGAGAATGAATAAGGACCTTATCAGATTGCAGGTAATGCCTGCTTTTGATATTTTCTTTTGTGTTCATTGTGTAAATATTTGACTAACACTGCTAATGATATATAGACATAGAAATTATAGTCAAATGAAATTGTAGAAAAATTAACTTACAACCATGGGTGCATGGAGTGGATCACACCTTAAATATCTTTTTTCATCTAGATTTCATTCTCAAGAAATTAGTTTGTCTGTTCAATATATAGGTGTTTAAAAGTGAGCCAATGTATCATCACTCATGAAATCTAAATTCAAGTAATTTGTGTGTTTTCCCGTCTTTGATTTTTTCAGAGTATGAGCCTTTGGAGGTTTTAAAAAATTAGAAGCAAATACATTACTTAATAAAATTGATAATTGTTACCAAACTTATCTAGATTTGTTCTACACGTAAACATTAAGGGGTTAAACTAACATGTAGATAATGACACCATATGGGGGTTAAACTTATCTACATAAGTTTGATAATTGTTACCAAACTTATCTAGATTTGTTCTACATGTAAACATTTAGGGGTTAAACTAACATCTAGATATGTCTTTGTTGTTATTTATTCCCTAATTTAATCGTGCATATTCAATTCATATTGTTCATCAATATACGTTAATTAGCTACGTATTCTTAGATTGTCTTTCTTTTGGTAAATTCCAATAAAATTGTTTTGATTAATAATTTCAATCAAAGTTTTTAAGGGAGAGTTTCCATCCTGTCTTCCAACCAATGTTGAATGGTTAACAAAGGATTATTGCATTGATTTTTGGGATGAAAGAAAAAATGACCACGTACTTTTATTTTCTCATTACATGAAATCGCTTTTTTGGCTTCACTAAAGTAATCTTATTTTATTTAATTTATGAGGTTTGAGATTGAGGAACTCCTTGAAAGAATTAGAGATAGTTAATTACTCCACATAGCTCAATTACAAGAGTCTAACAATGGATTTTGGAAGGCATAATAGAACAAAATGGCAACTTGCAAAGGGGTATAAAAGCTCCCAATTTCACCATTTTTGGTTTCTAACTTCTCTTTCAATTTTAAGAAATTATTTGAAAAATTTATTAAGATTTCACAGCCTTGTGATAAAGACACCTCGAGAAGTTGCCCGCTTTATGTTGTAAGAAGTATAACTCAAGGTGTCACAAGTGCACGTTGGGCTTGGAGGTATTCTAACAGTCCTCTAATTGCATTATTGTCCCTTGGATTTTTTGATATTTAGATATTCGAACATGAAATTGTAAGCCGGTGAGATCAGCTTTACAGGTACAACACCAGTACGTGGTAGCAAAACAAATTCTGAGGCCATAATTGATTTTATTTCCCGGCTACAAGCTTGAGCTACATGCATTCTTATATTCTCAATACTAAGAAACTACTTTCAAAAAATAATACCCCGTAAGAAATAAGAGTAATAAACTTTATATACAACAAAAGAATTTTCAGGGTAACTTCCGGCTCAAAAGCATTATATATCAACTGCAGTTGAAAATCCAACAAATAAAGTGTTGTTTACTAGCATGTACAGAGTAATATACTCCCTCTGTCCCATAAAGATGGATACATTTTGACTAAAATAGAAATTAAGTGAGGGATAATTTTGTGTTGACTTTTCAAAAATACCCTTGATGTGATGGGTAAAAGTATGATGTGATGTGTAGATTATTAGGAAAAATGTATGATGTGATAGGTAAGGTTTGAAAAAGTAAGGGGTAAAAATGGTTTTTTAATAGAAATGGGTAAGGGATTGTGGGACGCAATTTTTTTGAAACGTGTAAATCTTTTTGGGACGGAGGTAGTATATGTTTATCAAAAGCATGCATGCATGGAATAGATTATAATGAGATGTAGATGATAATGAGTACAACAGATGAAAGTGGCCCCATTAATTAAGGCCACTGCAATTTCACAGATGAAGACAACAATATACTCCATCTTTGTTCTCCCGATATCTAACTAAATTATGTTAGAAATATCAAACAAAAATAAATATTTGATTAAGATATTATGTAAATCATATCCTTGATTGAGAATCAAATAATCAATCAAAGATATTGATTAGCTTCCACCCACTTTCCTTAATTGTCTCTTAATTACATATTGTAATATGTATTGACACCATTCTTGGTGTAGTGAAATAAGAAGAAATCCTGTGAATTTTATTTTATAGTTCTAATCTGGTATCGGAGCCTTCATTCGATCCAACGATTGAATGAAACGCAGGTTTCTTCATTTACCATAAAAAAAAATATGTCTGACCAAACTCCAGAAAGCTCCACCTTCACAGGGGAGTCTGATCCAATGAAGCAGCCCGTCAATCTTGCACAAATTCTGGAAATTCTCGAAAATTTCCAGAATTTAGCACCCAAGGCAGATCCTATCGAGAGCTCCTCCAATCAGCCGTTAAATTTGGCGGAAAAGCTCAACGATAAAAACTACGCCATTTGGGCACGCAAGATGAGCTTGGCGCTTGACGGAAGGGGACGGCTCAAACACATCACTGCCGCACCCCTCAAAAATGATGATTCCACATATATCAAATGGAGGCAAGCAGATTCAACGGTGATAACGTGGATACTGGAAAATATAGAATCGGATATTGTAAATCAATATATCGATTATCCTACTGCCTGGGATTTATGGAAGGGAATCAAAGCCACATATGGCTCCGGAAAAGATCCCTTTCAAATCTACGATTTAATGGTCAAAGCCAGTGAGATCAAACAAGGAGCACAACCTCTTGAAAAAATTTATAGCCAACTTCAAGCTGTTTGGAAGGAAATCGACAGACGCCGACCCAACCCAATGAAATGTCCAGAGGATATGACGATTTTTACACAAATTCAACAACAAAATCGTCTATATCAATTTCTACAAGCAGTCAATGAAGAATTTGATGCTGGAAAAAGAGATTTACTCAAAACCGAACCACTCCCTTCGGTAGAAGAGGCGTACGCCCAAATCCGAAGGGAGGCAGCAAGAAAAGGTATCATGAAAGGAGAAGGAGGAGGGCCATCATCGGGAGAGACTCCCTCAGGGATCGGCGGTGGCCTTGTGGCCACACGAGTGGCGGTGCGATCGGAGAATCGCCAATCGTCATCTCGCACCTATGAAGAAAAATCGCACTTAAAGTGTACCTACTGCGGCGGAATAAAACACACGGCCGAAGGGTGCTTCAAGCGGATTGGGTATCCGGAATGGTGGCCGGATAGTCCGAAAAGGGGGAAGAAACCGTCTGGGGTAGTTGGGGCAGCGGTGGGCAATCCAGAGACCACCAGCACTGCCGCCGACCATATCTTCGCCGGTGTCACCACGGGAAAACAAGAGACGCAGAGCTCAGTGGTCTGCGAATTGATGAAACAGGCGGCGCAGAGGAAAGAAAAGGAACGGGTAGGGTTAGGGAGGAAGAAGGGAAGGGGTTTTATATTTTAAAACCCAGCCCACCAAATAAGCCCAATACCCACTCAATTAAAAATACCCAATGGATTTTTTATTGTGGAGCAACCGACACGATGTCTTATGACCGTTCTGATTTTTATTCCTTAAATTGGTCTAAGAAAACCCATATTCAAACGGCCAATGGGGATCATTCTCGTGTTGAGGGCGCCACTCCAATATCTATCTCGACATCTATCCGACTTGACAACTGCCTATATGTTCCCACACTGTCTCATAAATTGTTGTCCATAAGCCATGTCACCAAATAATTAAATTGCACTGTCCTAATGCATCCCACTTTTTGATGAAGTTGATCACTATGGAACAGCTACACTATGGGACAATGGACTGGACATGCATCGTCGTTTGGGCCATCCATCTTGGGGTATCTCAAAATTCTCTTTCCAAAATTATTCCATAAACCATGTCTTTTTCATTGCAACAGTTGTATTCTAGCCAAAAGTCAAACATTCTTATCCATTAAATAATACTGTTGCATCACAACCTTTTTCATTAATCCATTCCGATGTGTGGGGTCCATCTCCAGAACCGAGTCCAAATGGGTATCAATATTTTCTACTGTTTATTGATGATTGTACCCGTATGACATGGGTGTATATTCTTAAACACAAATCTGAGGTTTTTGAAAAATTCACTTCATTCTACAAATTGATCCACACACAATATCAAAAAGAGATTTGTATTCTTCGATCTGATAATGGAGGAGAATACATAAATCATCCCATGGAAAATTTCTGTAAGGAAAAAGGTCTTATCCATCAAACCACTTGTCCTGATACCCCTCAACAAAATGGCGTTGCTGAACGCAAGAATCGGATCATACTCGAAATCACTAGAGCTCTTATGATTGAGTCCAATGTTCCGATTTATTACTGGCCCGAAGCAATTGCACCCACCATTTATCTCATAAATCGTCTTCCGACAAAAATCCTAAATCACAAAACACCCATCGATACACTTGCGAGATTTTCCCCTGTTCCTACCTCCTTGACTCTCACTCCTCGTGTATTTGGTTGCACTGTATATGTACATATTCCAAAAGTCAAACGGACAAAATTTGATCCTTGTGCTGTCCGATGTGTCTTTGTTGGATATGGGGTTCACAAAAAGGGATACAGATGTTATGATCCTATCTCTCGTAGAATGTACACAACAATGGATTGTAACTTTCAGGAAACTGAATACTATTTTCACAACCACTCTATCAGTCAGGGGGAGAGAGCTACGAATGACTCTCTAGAGTGGTTACATAGCCCATTCTTACCACCTAGCCCAGCCTTGCCACTCGAAATTGAAACTGTCCCAACCAAGGAAGTGAGTCGTTCTGTGGGATCATCTTTTGATAACAATGAAGAGTCCAACAACTCAGAACCCATGTCTGATTCTACTCCGCCTGAAGCTCCTGAGGTTAGTATTTCTCCCACTCTTGATAATTATATTGATAAATCTAATGATACTGTGGGAGAAATGCCAACTAGATATGTTCTTCCACCACGAAGAAATCGAGGGATTCCTCCTGTCAGATATGAACCAGAATATACTCCTCGGAACTCAAGATATCCTGTTGTTGGGAGCGTACCACAAGCTTTTCACACATTTAGTCATGAGGTTCCTAGAACAGTTGACGAAGCCTTACAAGTGCCAGAATGGAGAAAAGCAATGGAAGAAGAGATGAAGACACTAGAGAAAAACAATACATGGGAGAAATGTCAACTTTGCCCAGGAAAGAAACCAGTTGGATGTCGATGGATATTTACAATCAAACACAAAGCTGATGGCACAATCGAAAGATATAAGGCTAGGTTGGTAGCTAAAGGATACACTCAAACTTATGGTGTTGACTACTCTGAAATTTTCTCATCAGTAGCCAAAATTGATACGATTCGAGTATTATTCTCTGTAGCAGCTAATCTGGATTGGCCCTTATATCAGTTTGATGTAAAAAATGCTTTCCTCCATGGTGAACTAAAAGACGAAGTATATATGGAAGCTCCACCCGGATTCTCATCTGATTTCAGGAACGGCGAAGGTTGTAGATTGCGAAAAGCTTTGTATGGTCTAAAACAATCTCCGCGTGCATGGTTTGGCAGGTTCACCATAGCCATGAAGAAATATGGATATCGTCAAAGCAACTCTGATCATACTTTGTTTCTAAAAAGGCGGGGGAAGTTTATAACATGTTTGATCATCTATGTGGATGATATGATAATTACGGGTAGTGACGTAGCAGAGATGGCGACATTAAAGGATAAACTATTCTAGAAATTTGACATGAAGGATCTTGGAGAACTCAATTTTTTTCTAGGCATTGAAGTTCTCAAGTCTCAAGATGGGATCTTTATTTGTCAGAAAAAGTATATCCTTGACCTTCTAGTTGAAACTGGACTAGTGGATTGTAAACCAGTTGATACTCCAATAATGGTTAATCATGGATTACAAATCACCGAAGGGGGAGTTCAGGCTGATCAAGATAAATACCGAAGACTCGTAGGCAAACTTATATACCTTGCACTCACAAGACCTGATATTGCATATGCAGTCGGGGTGGTTAGCCCGTTCATGCACAAGACACAAAAGGAACACTGGGATGCCGCTATCCGAATTGTGAGATATCTTAAGGGGACCATTAATTTAGGAGTAACATTCCAAAAACATGGTCACTTAGATATCCAAGCTTATACAGATGCTGACTTGGCAGGGAATCCAAATGATCGGAGGTCCACTTCGGGATATTTTACCTTTGTTGGAGGTAACCTGGTCACATGGAAAAGCAAGAAACAAAAGGTGGTTGCACTATCAAGTGCAGAAGCTGAATTTAGAGGTATTGCTCGAGGAATTACTGAAGTTCTCTGGCTGAGAAAACTCCTTAAAGATTTGGGGTATCCGCCGAAGGGTAAGTGTAGATTGATGTGTGATAATACCGCGGCTATCAGTATATCTGAAAATCCAGTACAACATGATCGTACCAAACACATCGAGATTGATCGTCACTTTATCAAAGTGAAACTTGAGGCTGATATCATTAGTCTTCCGTATGTTCGATCTGAAGATCAGTTGGTAGATATTCTAACAAAAGCCGTATCCACTGGAGTCTTTCAAGCAACATTGAGCAAGTTGAACATCCAAAACAGATGATTCAACTTGAGGGGGAGTGTTAGAAATATCAAACAAAAATAAATATTTGATTAAGATATTATGTAAATCATATCCTTGATTGAGAATCAAATAATCAATCAAATATATTGATTAGCTTCCACCCACCTTCCTTAATTGTCTTTTAATTACATATTGTAATATATATTGACACCATTCTTGGTGTAGTGAAATAAGAAGAAATCCTGTGAATTTTATTTTATAGTTCTAATAAATTACAAGCTGGACGAGTATTGACCAGTAAAAACACATTATTGCTGTTGTAATTATTTTATAGATATTTATTTTAGTGTTGGTTTTTCATTCAATTAAATTCACAAGAACGTATGTAGGATCATGTATCGTAGTTTAAAATGATGGGGTAATAATGCCTCTTTGTAGGATTAACTACCCCTTCTTCCAAAACCCTCAGATTTATTCTAAAATTTATTTCATGAAGTTGATCTAAGATTTAGGTAATTTTTGTTGTCCTTGCTTTGATTAGGTAAGATCAAACCGCCTCCATTGTTGCAAGACATTTTTATCAAAAACTTCTCAATGTGTCACAAGCTACCTTTACAATCTACATATCTCTCCGTCCCCCAGTTTTTGTCCACTTTTGACTTTTAGAACTGTTCATCTAAGCACTTTGACTCATCAAATTCTCTCAATGTGTAAGCCTAAATATAGTCATGTGTGATCTTGTTTGATTTGTCTTAACATATAGATTATTAATATATAATTTCTATAATTTTTTAATATACAAGTTACAAGATAAAATGGATTAAAGAAGTGCATTAGATGGTGTGCAAAAATGAAAGTGGACAAAAACTGGGGGACGGAGCTAGTACTCACTAATTTTTGGATCTCTTCATCTGTATGTTTTTCACCAGTCATTCATCAACATAAATAGTTCTATGACAAGTTGTAATGCTTGCAATTGTTTGACTGAATCTTCCATGATTCACGTGTTTGTTTTATTCATACTTCATTCACAAAAATTAATTTTCAAACCCACTTTTTTCGATGAGTATTGTGTAGGTATTGATTATTTTCAGTCTATTTAAGGATAAAGATAAAATTCAAATAGAGTAGAGACGCGAGAGGATGAAATTGAGATTGATATTGATCGTCTCAGAGATGAAACATTATTCAAATTTAGAATACTTTTAGAAGAATTTTTGCATCAGAAACAAAAACTGGAATGCAAAAGAAGAGGCTTGCGATATTGATACGGGTTGCAAAAACAAAAACTAATGAATTGCTTTGACTTGCTAGATTTTGATAAGGTATAAACTATAAATATGATATATATGACTACATACTTAAAGTTTCATTCTACTTGGCCTATATTAATCTACAGTTGTTTAATTATGAGTTAGTAATGTGTTTTTCTTGGTAGTTTAAGTAGAATTTGTTTTCCTTTTTTTGTAGGATGTCATGGGCCAGTATGTATGGTGAAGTGATAAAAAAATGTAAATAGTACACTGTACTCAGAAAACATCATTTGAAGATAAACAAGATTATTCTAGATTTTCAGCATACAATCTATAACACCACTTGGAACTATGTTTCCCATTTAGCATGCACAATAGCTACAATGGTATTGAGGAAGTTTAGCTATTTAAGGTGTATCGGCGGAGCCTATCAATCAGTGTCCTAATTAATAAAAAGGGATGTCTAAGGTTTGTCTTTTTTATTGTTCTATCTAGAAATTTTGCTTAAATTAAAGTTTTTTTTTGTGACAACAAGGAGTGTGCTTCTCTAACAATATAATGTCCATGCTGCATTACAGGGGATTCTAATAAGGTACATCTACAATGTTTTGTTACCCACTTACCTGATGCAAAGAAAAATTGGTATGTAGTGTTAGTTTTGAATTTAATAAGGCTTAATATAATTATTGTTTGAGAATCATTTTTAGTCTTTTTGGTTTACACTTTGGTTTTCCAATTGGTCAAACACCTCTTCTTACATATTGCTACAAACGGATTTTGGGTTTGGAGCTCCATGGTCCATTGACATTTAGAATTTCCAATCTTACCTTTCAATCAAATACACTTTGTTGTGGTACTTATTACTCCGCTTATAATCTTCGTACGTCTAATATAACCCCGATCATCTAGGAGCCTAAATTTGATAAACTATTAATAAGAGCCTTCAATTCTGTACATTGCTAATGTAAGAGAGTTTCGACCCCATTAATGTGTTTTAGCCATAGCTATAAAGAAGATTGGTCAATTAAGGTTTGTAGCAGTGAAAACGGTATAATGCATTCTTTTCACATGCCTTGCCTGATAATGACTATCTAATTATCCTAAATGAATGTATAATCATTATAATAAATTTATAATTTTTTGACATGATGCAGCATGTCCATTTGATAATGATGTCAGTCTGACATTTTTGTTAAATTATATGTTGGTGATGTGCTTAAATAAATAGGGTTTTGAATGAGTTATACCCTCTAATTTAATTATAAAAAATGCACACTATTATTATTCATTACTTATGTAAGATCCATATTTATGTATAAAAATTAACCTTAATACGTAGTACATCATAGCGAAAAATGTATAAATGAAATTTATAAGTCAATTACTCTATTTATTTGTATATCATATTTTCATATATTTTTGAATTTGTAAATACATTTTACTTGAGATTATACGAGCCCGTGCGTAGCACGGGGTAAAAAAATATTTTTCTAATTTTATGATAAATAGTGTCAATCTTACATTTTTATTGAATTATAGGTTGGCGATCTGCTTTAATAAATAGGAGTTGAATTAATTATACACTAAATTAATTAGGGAAAATGCATATTATTGTTATTCATTTCTTATATAAAAGTTAGCCTCAATACGTAATTGATGAAATTTATAAGACTTTGAATGCACCTGTAATTCATTTTTTTTATAATGTTGAATTTAGAAATATATTCTACTTGAGATTATACGAGCGGGTGTGTTGCCCGAGCAGAAATTTCTTTCCTAATTTTGTGAAAATATTCTTTCCCAATTTTTTATTTTCTCTTCATTTATAATAAAACTCTTAAATAATAAATAAATATTCTCTTCATCAATAAATAAAAATATTCTTTCCCAATTTTATGTAATGGTATAAGATTAATCGTTGAAGAGTTGCGAGAAAACGTTACTAGTACTATTGTAGTTTCAGCATATTGAGTAGGAGAAATACTTTGCATACCCCGGAAGAATTTGGTATCGCCCGATCCAGGACTAGCCCTAAAATTCTAGAGAAGATAATTTCTAATAGTCTTATATCTGACAATGACTATCAAGAAAAGTAAAGGTCAAACATTATCATTTGTTGGATTATTTTCAACCAAGAAAAGGAAAGGTCAAACATTATCATAATGAAAACTCTTGCAACCATGACAAAAATAATGTATACACTAAAGTCGTTCTGAAAATTTGGTGTTAAAACAAACTTTGTTTGGTACACATCCAATTTTTCAAATATTATTTTTTTTACTTTCGCATTTTTGTCGATAGTATTAAAAATCATTACAGAAATATATATTTTTTACTCTGGAAAATTAATGCATTGAAAAATGTTTTAGAATCGACAAAAAATTTGTTCGACCCCGTGCGTCGCACGAGTAAAAGTACTAGTTTATAAATAAAAAGAGGGTTTCTTTAAATTTTGAATCTATTGGGCGCTAGTCTAAAAAAAATTCTTAACCCAACAGATTAAATAAATGACTTTTTTGACGTCCCGGAAAGGAACCTTATCAATACGTGTGCTTCATGACTAGTTTTCATTTTTTATAACAGTATTTTTGTATGTTTTTCTAATATTTCATTAGGTTATTCTTTCCTTTACTTTCATTTATTTTGTTTCCTTTTCTATATGGGTAATCCAAATTCTACTAAATATATAGAAATGGAAAATAGAAAAGATAAATCTAATCTTAATACCAATCCTATTCTTGATAGATCTAGAAAATAAATTCAAGACATTTTCTAACAAATCTCTACCTTGACTTTAATGCTCTCATAAGACAGCAGATGCACGAGAATTAGATGTGTAAAAATACCAAATTTCTTCAAATAAGTGACCTGATGTATTGTAGGTACTAGAAGTGCAACCTCAGACACAGATGTTACTAAAATAGAAACAGAAACAGAAAACAGATTGTTTCACTTGAGTTCAGAAGTGTTGCAACACACCAAACGGGATTACCTTACGCCCGGAGACAGATAACTCAAGCTGAAACACCAACAGAAGCAAATTCCAACTAGAGTTTAAATGGCTCTTCATAGAACCTGAACAGAAACAGATGACACTAACCTAGTGTCTAAGATGGCTCCACCTGAGCCGAGGTCACTCCCTCCAGGGGTGCAGAGCGCCTCACTTGAGGCATGGAAACAAATGTAGCTGATTCTTGTAGGTGATCGATAGTCTCAATCTCAACAGGTGGAACCCCCACCTTAACATCAAGACTATCATCAAATATATGAATCTCGGAGGATACAACAATAACAAAACTTTCCGCAGCACAACCTTGTATACACTCGTAATGGCACCTTTATCCTGGAAACTAAAACCCTTTCTGTTAATGCATGTAACACCCTAAACTGTCCAGGTCTGGAGCCTCTTTCAGACTAAAGTATTAACTTGGAAATCGTAAAAATTTAAAACATCTTTATTCATCTTAAAGAATATTCAATACATTAAATTGATTCAAATATTTTCACATTCATCCCGACTATCTCGCCCCATCTGCTGTCAGGATCATATCACATCATTCTTTCTATTAACCTGCGTGTAGCAAATAAAACACACTACATGCTCAGCGGTAAAGCTGAGTAAGCATATCTAATGCGTCGAACATCCAAATAAACTGAATCTAAACTCAAAATCAAATCATTTGATATCATGCACACAATGTTCATTTCAGATATTCACAGTTTTGATATTGTTCAGTTCATATCAGCACATTTTATTCACTTCAGATATTATTTTGACAGTGCTCCTAAGTTATTCTTAATCTAAGGGAAAATAATAACTACGCTCTTAGCTATTCTTAATCTAAGGCCAGATCATAACAACGCTCTTAGCTATTCTTAGTCTAAGGCAAAATCATAATTTCATTCTCAGACGCTTAAACCATAATTAGTTTAAGGCAACAATTCTCTGATGCTTAAACTTTGATTAGTTGAAGGCAACAGTTCTCAGATGCTTAAACTTTGATTAGTTTAAGGCAACAACCAATTCTCGGATGCTTTAACTATAATTAGTTTAAGGCAACAACAAGACAATGATTAATCATCATTGAGTAGAAGTATTTCCAAACGAGTGATCCTCGAGTTTGGTCTACAAATTCTGTTATTACGTTTTTATCCAACTCACCGAGTATACATATTTTCACGAATCCATTCTAATCTGAGATCTATTTAGAGGTCTTGTAGATAACCTTAACATCAATTATCTAAATGGGTATATCTTAGAGTTCTTCTAGATACCCTTAACAATACAAATCATTTCATAATTATCAATGTATTCATTTTTCTCATGGTTCAATCATAAGTAATCATTTTAATCAGTAGGTTCATTATTCATAATTATCCATAATAATCATTCATCATAATCATCAATCAACATAACATCCGATAGAAAATAGCAGCCTAGTTTCGAGTGTTAACACCCTAACTTACCGTCATGTATCACATAAAATTTTATTTTTAAAAAACATAATTTTAATGGTGAAAAATCATCTTTATATTGTTCATAATTAATTGGTATAAAAAATAGGATTTTAGAGCTCAAAAATAGCATTTTCGGACAAATTTTCGGATCAAAATTTCGGGGGATCGATCCAGCCCTCTAGATAGATCCATGTGTAGAAGATACATGCCCAGGGGATCGATCCACCCCTTTTGATCGATCCATGCAGTCTGGTTTTCGGCCACTGTTCATCCCCTTCTTCGTTCGGGTCTAATTTCGAAAATACCATTTTTGGTTATCGAACTTCAACTAAATTATATAGAAATGTTTTTCCAAGGTTCATAGATCACTTTGGTATCATTAATTCATAGTTTTAACACCAATTTCATGGTTTATGATTCTTAGTTCTTCAAGCATGTCAAACACAAAACTCAACCAAATGACCGTTTATGAACGCAAAAACGATCTATACGAACATTCTAGTCACTAAATATATCTACAGGCTTACCTCAAAGCTTAACGAAGGTTTTAGAAAATTTTAGGCGAGGATGTGCCTAGCTCCGGCGACTTCACACCAAATTGACAGCACCAGGCCACAACACTCCTCACACTCTCAAGAACACTTAGGAAGAAGATTGAAGAAGAATGGTGAAAAAATGGAGATGAATGAGTATGGCTTATATAGGAATTGTGATGGGGAAGAAGTCAAGTTTGTGTTGCTTCTCTCCATCTCCATGTGCAATCAATGGGCTGAGTGGAGTGAGCGGCGCCGTTTGAACATTTACACGCCTCCCTGATTGGGACTAATTTTGGTCACAGTCGGGGTACACTTTTTTGTCCAACTTTTTCCGAATTGAATTTGGTTTATACCATTGCGATCATGCAGTTAAACTCTATTCAACGATATAATTTTCATAATTATTTGTAATATTTTTTCCGACATCATATTCTTGGTGTTTGACTTTGACAAAGTCAAATTTCATTTAGTTGACCTTTATTCAAAAAGGTTCTTACATTTAATTTATATAACTTATTCTCATTATTTATTTCAATAAATCATTTCAAAGTTCACATCATAAACAAATTCTCCATTTATTCTTAATTTGGGTCTGTACTCAGGTTCCCAATCAAGATCACACAATAAGTCAACATGTTGGATTTATCTCTATGAGATTCATCCAGATTAAGATAATATGTCAGAACATATTTCATTTCGGCCCAAAGCCCAACAACAATTTATTTTAATCGACACAAATTTTAATCAATCGAATAATTATTCATTATATTAATAATTCTGGGGTATGTTTTGGGGCGTTACAAGACAAACTAAGAATATCAAATTCTGTATCAGAACACTACTTCAGAAAATATCTTTTGAATCCGTTATTTTTTACCATTTGCATTGGTTCTTTACAGATGCAAAAGGCAACGAACAATTGGTGCTAACATTTTTTTATATTGGTTATTAAACTCATGCAAAAGCATAGTTATCAAGGCGTCGCCTAGGCGAGCATTTGTAGACGCCAAATTGGTTGCCTAGCTTTTTATTCCCTGGGCGACAGTGTTATACGAAAATGTTAGTGATTGTGTCTCTATCTCGGAGACGCATCTCCGTTTTGGAAGCGCAAGGGAACACGCAAGATAGAGAGAGAAGACGAAGGAGGAGATAGAGAGAAGACTAATCTTTCTCACCAATTATTTGTCGCGGTCTGCAGCGGATATGCAACGACCTCCAGATCTCCACTACCTCTTGTATATCTCTCTATCATTTAGACTAGTGGACTCGATCAAATAACTGGGCAAGATTCATTAAAAGACTAATGGACCTTTACACACGAGTATAAGGCCAAAAATTTAATACGCCTTTTAAAATCACACTTTATTGGAGTTGGACTTTATATATACATACATATATATATATGTGTGTGTGTGTGTATACATACATACATACATACATACATACATACATACATACATACATACATACATACATATATATATATATGTGTGTGTATGTATGTATGTATGTATGTATGTATGTATGTATGTATGTATGTATGTATGTATGTATGTATGTATGTATGTATGTATGTATGTATGTATGTATGTATGTATGTATATGTAACTCCCTCCGTCCCGCAAACCCGGTTTGCCGTGGCCCAACGAGCCGGAGAGGTTACGTAGACGGTTTTAAGGCCGTCTACAAGGAAAACCCTTGCATTGCTTGTAACGGAAATCCCTTGATATAAATATTATTTAATGATGGAAATAAATTAAATTTAAGGAAACATTTATAGCGGAAGTGAAAGTAAATAAAACCGTTAAGTCATTAATAACATAAGTGCAACAACGGTGGGTTCAAGCCCAAAACGTGTTCATAATTTTAATGGATAAATAAACGAGTCCCCACTGTCGTTCATCCGCCGCCCCAAGCATCCCGTTCAGGCTCCATGATCCTCTCGCCTACCTGCGTATAGCAAAGGGAAACAACGCTATACGCTTAGCATAAGGTGAGTGGTAATCTAACAGTAGAACGCATAGTACATTCACATTGATATAAACATAATTGTACCTGTACTAAAGTGCGAGATACCACATACGAGTTTGCTCAACAAGGTGAACAATGATAAACGTTACAAAATATAGAATAGTGCAATGCCAAATAATTCATGATGCATGAGTTAGACTGCGCAGGGACGCCCCTGCCCTTCGGTGATCATCACCACGCGGTAGATCATCACCGTTCGTTTGAAATTTGAAATAACGTTTTATGTTTACATTATAAGTAATCTATAACTTACAGGGTTTTCAAAAACGTTTATATTAGCGAATACATAATCGAAAGGTCCAAATAACAAAGAGTCATGATAACGTGGACACGCATATATTTAGCCGGGTTATCCTATGAATATAACGATATGATTGAACTACGAATTCTAAAGTTAGAGGGCAATGCACTCACTTCTTAATGTAGAGGTTGACCATAACGAAAAACGGATGAATGAACGGCTAACGAACGGACAATGAACAACGAATGGCTTCTCGCGTAAACCTTCCTTCTCCTCCTCTTCCTTTATCCTCGTCCAGACGCCGGCACACCTCCTTTGCTACTGCTGCTAGGCCGAACAAACAAGGGAGATGGGGGTTGTGTGTGTGAATGCTTGGGAGTTACAAATGATGGGGAAAGTGAAGAGGAGAGGGAGACTTATATTGAAGGGAAATCAATAGGATAATAATGGGTATTAAAAGGGGTATTGATTTTGGGGGTTATGGGAGAGTAAAAGGGTGAGTGGCGTGTGGAAATAAATGGGGGGTTACCTCCCATAATTCACTTTGTTGTGTAGAATTCGACCTGAACGGTACGCGGGTTTTCCCCCGAACAGTCTGAATTGAAAACCGATTGCATTTTCGGAAATAACCAGTCAAAACTAAATTTATGATATCTTCAAAATATTTTTCTCCACACTTTATTTTCAAACTTCCGGATCCAGCCCAATCATTAATTAATTTAATTACTTAATTAATGTCGAGAGACCCGTTATTAAGATATAATTAAAATACATTAACTTTTGAAATCATTTTAAGGGTTCAAAATTTCAATATTTATTTATTTAAAGTAATGAGTCTCAATGAATAAATAATATTTACTTATTTAAAATCAGGCCGGTTTGAGGGCGTTACAATTATCTCCCCCTTAAAGGAATTTCGTCCCCGAAATTCTCCTCAAGTCACACTTCACGTATTTAGGGAAATGTTGCGTTACCCAAAACTTTGTTTTTATCGAGCATACAAGGGCATAATTGATAAAAGGGCAATCAATGGGTTTTATTCAAGAAACTGATTTGGTTCAAACAAGTGGGACAAAATGTTGCATCGATGACAACCTCGACTATGCCATAAGTTAGCAGGTACCCCATTCGTGTAGTCGGGTTGAGTCCACTGGAGGAATATCCACACCTGCGCCGTAGATACTGTTGGCAGAGTCCACGCTGAACGTTTCCTCTGGATCATCTCTTTCCCATGCTTCCTTCCAGCACTTCCAGATCCTTAGCCTTGCTATCCGAGCCTTGCGATGTGCACGTTGGTAGCGCTCCTTAGAGTCATATATCTTCCTCTTGTTCTTTCGTCTCTTACCGAGCACGAAGGTTCGACTAGAGTCGATGCTTGACACGCTTCTAGCACTAATGGTACTCATCTAACAATTGCAGAGTACCAAAATGGGAACAAGTGAGCGTATAACACAATTAGTTTGATGATTCGATGTGCGCTCACATGCTCAGGCACTCCTATGGGGATCTACCTATCTGTGATTTGCTATTTAACTCACTTTATGAAAAAAAGAGGCATAATAATTATAATAACTTAAATGATAATTGTTACCTTCCCGGATGGATATACGAAGCGGGATGCAACAGTGGATCCTGAAGAAAATGTTTCCAAAATGGGTTTCAAAATCATTTTTAGAACCGTAATTCTCTGATACCAAAATGTAACACCCTCCGTCCTGCGAACCCGGTTTGTCGCGGCCCAACGAGCCGGAGAGGTTACGTAGACGGTTTTAAGGCCGTCTACAAGGAAAACCCTTGCATTGCTTGTAACGAAAATCCCTTGATATAAATATTATTTAATGATGGAAATAAATTCAATTTAAGGAAACATTTATAGCGGAAGTGAAAGTAAATAAAACCGTTAAGTCATTAATAACATAAGTGCAACAACGGTGGGTTCAAGCCCAAAACGTGTTCATAATTTTAATGGATAAATAAACGAGTTACCACTGTCGTTCATCCGCCGCCCCAATCACCCAATCGTCCGGGTCAGGCTCCATGATCCTCTCGCCTACCTGCGTATAGCAAAGGGAAACAACGTTATACGCTCAGCATAAGTTGAGTGGTAATCTAACAGTAGAACACATAGTACATTCACATTGATATAAACATAATTGTACCTGTACTAAAGTGCGAGATACCACATACGCGTTAACGTTACAAAATATAGAATAGTGCAATGCCAAATAATTCATGATGCATGAGTTAGACTGCGCAGGGATGCCCCTACCCTTCGCTGATCATCACCACGCGGTAGATGAGCCGAGGAACGCCTTAGTCTCTGGAAGGAGCCTAGAATGTCGGTGATAGCTAAGCCTAGCTACCATGTACGTACACAAGGCCTTCCGATTAAACTCGTTGGATCCCGAAGGTTCCTGGACGGGCCCGCGAAAGAGGCGCACTAGGCCTGACCTCTGGTCGCAGTATGTGAAACCCGTTGGATCCCGAAGGCTCTTGGACGGGCCCACGGAAGAGGCGCACTGGGCCTGACCTCTTGCCGTGGGATGCAAAGTATGCCATGATCCTAAAACATACGTCTAGGATATACATATTGTCATGAATGCATTGCTTGATGAATGAAGTTCAACACATACATACACGTTTGGTTCCGTATGAAAACAATCTGTTCAACATGTTGGCCCTGGGTTCGGAGCTGGCTGATAATCGATTATCAGTTGGTGATAATCGATTATCTAGCATGGCAGTTCCTTCCCCCAAGTTCTGCAGCCCCTGATAGTCGATTATCACCTTGTGATAATCGATTGTCAGGCTGGACGGATTCTGAAACAAAGTCCTAAAATGTCTGTTAATCGATTTACACCTCTGGGTAATCGATTATCAGGCGGAATCCATTCTGTGTTGAAGGTTCAGCAGGGGCTGATAGTCGATTATTCCATTGTGTTAATCAATTGTCAACCTCTGCTGCAGAATTGGGAGTTTCAGCATGGCCAGATAATCGATTATCATGTCCTGATAATCGACTATCAGAGCTCGTTGATTCAAAGTTCTTGTCTGTTCATTTGCTACCCGTTCGTTGGAAATTTGAAATAACGTTTTATGTTTACATGATAAGTAATCTATAACTTACGGGGTTTTCAAAAACGTTTATATTAGCGAATAAATAATCGAAAGGTCCAAATAACAAAGAGTCATGATAACGTGGACACGCGTATATTTAGCCGGGTTATCCTATGAATATAACGATATGATTGAACTACGAATTCTAAAGTTAGAGGGCAATGCATTCACTTCTTAACGTAGAGGTTGACGATAACGAAAAACGGATGAATGAACGGCTAGCGAACGGACAACAAACAACGAATGGCTTCTCGCGTAAACCTTCCTTCTCCTCCTCTTCCTTCATCCTCGTCTAGACGCCGGCACACCTCCTTTGCTACTGCTGCTAGGCCGAACAAACAAGAGAGATGGGGGTTGTGTGTGTGAATGCTTGGGAGTTACAAATGATGGGGAAAGTGAAGAGGAGAGGGAGACTTATATTGAAGGGAAATCAATAGGATAATAATGGGTATTAAAAGGGGTATTGATTTTGGGGGTTATGGGAGAGTAAAAGGGTGAGTGGCGTGTGGGAATAAATGGGGGGTTACCTCCCATAATTCACTCCGTTGTGTAGAATTCGACCTGAACGATACGCGGTTTTCCCCCGAACAGTCTGAATTGAAAACCGATCGCATTTTCGGAAATAACCAGTCAAAACTAAATTTATTATATCTTCAAAATATTTTTCTCCACACTTTATTTTCAAACTTTCGGATGCCCCATCATTAATTAATTTAATTACTTAATTAATGTCGAGAGACCCGTTATTAAGATATATATAAAATACATTAACTTTGGAAATCATTTTAAGGGTTCAAAATCTCAATATTTATTTATTTAAAGTAATGAGTCTCAATGAATAAATAATATTTACTTATTTAAAATCAGGCCGGTTTGAGGGCGTTACAATATATATATATATATATATATATATATATATATATATATATATATATATATATATATATATATATATATATATATATATATATATATATATATATATATATATATATATATATAATCACTGCATCTCGATTGAGACACCAATGCTACAACTATCACCTTTTCAGCTCCAGGTGGTCAATACGGTGCCCGCGATGAACTTGGTTGGGGTTATGAACGTTTCTGGACCAGCACGCCATCCTCAAAACACTATAGATGATCACTGCATCTCGATTGAGAGTGATGATGAAGCATGGGACATTCCCCATTCGCAGAAGAAGAATTGTACCAAGAGGAAGAAGTTCACGTTTCTTAGCGCTACCGGATAGAGGGAGTCGTACAACCTCACCCGATTCCTTACGAGGTGGAGGGAAGAAGTCAACATGGTGGAAGAGATATGCGACAAGAGGACGTTGTCACTCTTCTCGAGCGGCCTCAGGGCCGGGGAGCTGTATAAAGAATTTTGCAGGAGACCTACAACATGGCATGGGAATTTTCTGAAGCAAAAGATCCATACCAGGAATAGGAAGAAACTGAGTTCGCCCATTCAAAACTTAAGCCCGGTCTAAAGTGTGATGGAGGCAACCAAGTTGCTTCAAGCGACCCCAGATTCATGGTGACCATATCACAAATAGGGGTGGACACGGTACAGTTCCGGTACGGTTCCGGTTGCGGAACCGCCGGTTCCGGTACCGCCACCCCATGTCACCGGAACCGTCACCGTGCCGGCCGGTACCGGTTCCGGTTCCCGGACCGGCGGTTCCGGTACCGGACCGGCCGGTTTCGCCCCCCCCCCCCCCCTATTTTTTTTTTGCTTTTTTTAAAATTTTTAAGTATAAAATTTTAAATTTGCAATTGTTTAAGGAAAGAATGAAGTCAAAAATCTAAAAATGTAGTTGTTATTTAAATATTTTAAATGAATAATACACTAACTGAAGAACAACCACATTTAATATCCTGACGGTTCAAAAAAAGCGACGAGGTAAAGAACCGTAAAGAAACCCTCGAAGGAGCTTATATATCGCTCAGCTAAAAAAACTAATTACATCTTTACATTAACAAAAAAAATTATAACTTATTCTTCAGAACTCGGACTTCCATCTGTTGTTGCATTCATGTAATGCTCCAATTCGAGTTGATACGTTGACTCTTGAGCTCGACGTCTTGCCAAGAGCCAATCTTGGTTGCAAACAAGTGTTTCAAGAGATTCAGCGCTAAAACAACTTCGAAAGTCGGTTAGAATGTTGCCGCCAGCACTGAATTCTCGTTCAACTGCTACGCTTGATACCGGAACGGATAACACTTGTCTTGCTAGCATGCCGAGACATGGGAACATGTGTTCGTTCCGCTTCCACCATCCGAGCACGTCAAAATCCACTTCGTCTTCATCGTAATCGCATGGCACACCCTGGTACATAGCAAGTTCGTTGTGCGAGCTTACTGTTGTACCACTTGAACTCGTCGAAGAATGAGCACGCTTCCCTTTCTTTGCAAGAAGCCCACCGACTATTCCGGCAAAACCTTTTTTTGACTTCGGGGGCGGAGGTGGTGCTGTTTCTTCTTGTACAGTGCCGTATAACCCTTGATATTCCTCAAACAAATTCTCAAAAAAAGTTACAGCATTATCTCTTTCTTTTTTCCATTCTACTAAATAAGAGTAGTAATAACTATTTTCATCTAAAAAACACTTGTAGTAATAATCAATTAAAATTTTATAATTTTCAATTTTAAAGCGTGGATCACAAATAATACCTATTTTATAAATATCAGGAATGTACAAATAATAAGAACACCATTTTTGTATCATAGGAGAGACATATGGGTACAAATCTGGATCAGCCTTACTTTCACGAAAACATGTTGCGATTGTAACACTCTTTTAAAAATGTATTTGTAGTTGGTTGGTAAACATGAGAAAAAGTAAGAGTTGCGTTATTAAAAACTTCTAATACGGCATTCAATTTTTCAACAAGTACAAATTCAAAAGGATCAATGATTATACGAAGTTCATCACTAAAAAATTCAGCAAGTTCCTATTTATATTTTAGAATCTGATGAATCAATTTGTATGTACTATTCCATCTAATGTGGATATCTTTTGCAAAAACTATTTCTTTTCTACCTTTAGACTTACAGAAAATCTTCCATTTTTTCGAAACAAGACGAGCCCCCCAAATTCTTTTAATTCCTTCTTTAATATTCGTCAAAACTCCGCCCATAGCTTCTAGTCCCTGTTGAACACATAAATTTAAAACATGACAGGCACACCGTTGATGCAGAAATCTACCCATAGCCGTAGACGGTGGGCAAATTTTTCTAAGTCTAGGAATGGCTGCAGTATTATTAGTAGCATTATCAAAACCAAATGAAAACACTTTGTCAGATAAGTTGTATTCCCGCAGAATACTCTGAAGCAATAGGAAAATATTTTCAGCAGTATGCTGTTCATTGAAATCACGAAATGCAAGAACATGTTTATGCATAATCCAATCACTATCTATCCAATGGCAAGTAACACCCATAAAAGACAAATTATGATAAGTTTCACTCCAAATATCAGAACAAATAGCAACACGAGAATTAAAATTAAGAAAAAAAATTGCCAAATTTATTTTTCCATTTTTATACTGACGAATAATTTCTCGTTTAATTGTTTTTTTCTTGAAAAACCTCGTGCTTGAGGGTTTAATGCCTGTTGACAATAATCAATAAAACCAAGTTTCTCAGAAAACATGTATGACAAATTTTCTTCACAAATCATTTCGGCCATTTTTTGCTTATTTTGCTCATCGCTATAAGCAAAAAGGCCGCCCTTACCTCTGTTAGCAAACCGAGAAATTTGGGTTTGCACTTCTTGTCGTCCCTTCTTTTTTGCCTCGTATTTCGCAAACTCCACGGGATGCCTCGACCTTAGGTGTTTTTCCGGACCGCCATAACCGCCGGAGACTCCCATTTTTATGACGGTCCACAATGTTTACAAGTTCCATAAACTGCGCCATCTTTTGTTTCTTTGTCAAAATGATAAACAAATAACTCTGATTTATATTTTTTTTACCTTTATCCGGACCTCGAGAGGTCGCGGGCTCACCTGCCTCCACGTCGACGTCGTTGCTCTGCGGTGTAGGCTCCTCGTCCCCGTCCAGATTATCCAGATTTGCTTCATCAATATCTTCGAATACACTATCAAGAGTGGGGAGATTTGCGTCCCCTCTACCAGAATAAATCTGGTCGAATTCTTCATCCGTCATAGCGTCCCAGATTAAGTGATCGGGGATAGTAGGAAAGGAAGAGACAGAGTGTCTTCCTCGAGAAACGCGTGAGGTCGAACCGTCGGAGGTGACTTTTGCTTTGCCTCTACTCGAACTTCAGTTCACGGCGCCCATATCCACGGATCTTCTACCGGACTCTCTCGACATTTTAATATATATATATATTTTGATATAAAAAAATAATATATTAAATTTCGAAACTTTAAAAAAAATTCGAAATTTTATATATAAAAATTTCGAAAATTTCAAAAAAAATAGAGAATATATTTAAAATATATATTATATATTTTTTGATATTAAAGAAATATTAAATTTCGAAAATTTCAAATAATTTCGAAATTTTTATATTAAAATATAATATATTTAAAAAAAAATGTATAAAAGAGATAATAAGATATTAAGATTGAGAAATTAAAATGATAGATTGAGATATTGAAATTTGAGAGAATGAGAGAATAGAGATTAGAGAGTAAGAGAGATGGATATGGATTGATGAGTGTGATTTTTTTAGAATTTAGAAGAACAAATGAGTATTTATAAAAAAAATAACCCCCCCCCCCCCCCCCCCCTCTCCTCCCCCCTCCCCATGACCCCATGGCCAATTAGCCGTTTTGGCCGCCCCCCCCCCCACTAACTTTGTTTTTTTTTGCAGGTTTCCGTTGGAGAGCAAAAAGGAGAAAAAAAACATAACCGGCACCGGTACCGGCGGTGCCGGTAACGATTTTGGGGCACCGGAACCGAGACCGGATGTGGCGATACCGGTGCCAGTTCTCGGAACCGTTAAGCCGTCCCGGTAGTCGTCACGGTGCTCGGTACCGGCGGTACCGTTTCCGGTGACGGTACCGAACCGGTACCGTGTCCAGCCCTAATCACAAATGAGGTTCAGGATGAGAAGTGTTATGAAGTCCAAAATCTAGAAAAGGAAGGTCAAGAATGGTCTCGGGCAGAAAGGTATTGTACCTACCACAAGATGAATTCACATGATACGAAAGAGTGTAGATGTCTCCAAAACATGGCTCGAGTCTTTCAAGAAGTAGAGAGCATAAAAACAACCTGAACAAGTTAGAGGATGGGAGATAACAAGGTGAACAATTTGACCGGTCAAACCGGATACGTCTAACACACATTAAAACCTGACAAGGCCTGCTTGATTAATATTAAAGCAAGCCTTTCACCCCAACAGTGACCTCGTTAAGAAGGGAAATGTAGGTCAGACCTATTTAGACCCACATCAGACGAAAGTCACCCGGGTAGATTGGACCGAGGCCGGGTGAACAAACTGAGACACAGGATCAAACCTGATACACTGTTTATCACATCGGTCTTGTTTAGTATAAATAACAAAATGATAAAAGTATGTGTGTAACACTCTAACTTGAATAGTCTCGTGGACTATTCCAAATTAGAGAGTTAAGAGGAAATATACTAATTTCTTATAAAAACATCATATAAATGTTTATTAAAAACAGCGGAAACGAGTTTAATACACAATATGTTTGTGAACATAACGTCATAAAATAAAATACAAACTTTTTATTCAAGCAAATAAATAAACACATAACCGTATTTATCAAAACGGATTTAATTGCCATGTCCTGCACTTCCACTTGTTCCAGCTACATCACCTACGCACAGTAAAAACCAAAAATACTGTACGCTCAGCATATTTGCTGAGTGGTACAAAACAATATAGGATGGAGTCTCGTAAAAATATAATTTTTACGAAAATCAATATTTCACTTTCACAGAATGAATTTCCATATATGAAACTACATAGATATAAGTTAGATAAAAACTTTATAAAAGATTTTCTCAAACCACTGAGATACAAAATATTCAATTTAACGACATACACCCGGGGTCTCCGAATGTAGCCCTGAGAAATAATGCCTTTTGGGCATCATTCTCGCAACCTTGGCCGATGGTTCTGTATACGTATACGATGAGCAGTGATAGGGGTCTCCTACCGTTGCTCCGAAATACAAGTTTACGATGATCTCAAGTTGTTCAAAGTTATGATAATATAAAAATTTGAATATTATTCCTTATATATCAAATCATTTTTATAAATCAATATTTTATAATAAATCACTTTTAAAAGTGTATAAAATATTAATTTGAGAATAAAATACTACTCTGTATAGTCTTTTTGAATAACTTTGTATCATAGAAAGAGTGTTTTTTTTAAAAGGATTTTTACAAATATAGTAGTTTGAACGGGAAGTCCGTGCAATACGATTTTGTACATACCTCGAGTTCGAGAGAGAAAGTGAAACGGAGTTGTTGAAGACTAGTAAGGAACCGAGACTTTAGAGGTGTTATGGAGCTTTACCGAAGAACAAAAAAAATAGCAAAAAGTGTCTCAATAACTTGAAGAACACAAAAAAAATGCAGGATTTTCGGGAGAGTTTTCTTACCTTAAACGGGCTCTAAACGAACTCTTGTTGGCTCTAACTTCTTCTAGTCTTTTGGGAAAGGTTTGGTAGTGTATTGGGAGTAAAATAACTTAATATTTTTATGGATATATAGAGTATAAAGAAGAGAAAAGTTGCTGCAATTTTAAGAAGAGAGAATGGAGAAAAATGAATGAGTTTGGGTGGTATTTATAGGTAAAAACTTGTAGAAACAACCAATAAAGATTACCTCAACTTGATCATGATAATTTAGATTATTTTTGGAGGATTCTAACATCATAAAATCAGGCACATATCAAAAAAAATCAAGAGAAGTGTAAAACTCTTCAATATGTCATCAAAATCCATTAAAAATATTTTAAGAATATTTGATGATGTTTGGGTTGATATGGAGTAATTTAATGTGTTTAAGTAACTAAAGAGAATCCAAAATAGCTTAGACATAGTCCTAAAGAGTCAAAAAAAATAAAATGAGTATTTGGGAATAAATCTTAAATTTTCGAAATGATGGTTGCTGCTGTTTTTTTTCTTCTGTTATACGGAGTACCGAGTTTTTTTTTAGAGAGAAAAAGAAATACTCATGCCTCGCCTGAGATGGGAATCGAACACGGGTGAAGAACCAAACTACCCCATCCTATTTCCGTTTCTACTACTTCAGTTCTATTGACATAATTGGGTTTTGTGTTTACTAATATCTTAAATACGTGAATTGTCCAATTAACAACTTTACACATAATTTTAATCAAATTGGTTCCTACATCAATTGGTACTTCTAAAAATTTATTCTAACAATATAATTACTTCTTAAAATTTTAAACTAATGGTTTTAAAAAAAATTATTTCTAAATTATCAAATTGAATCATTAAAGTTTACTAATCATATAATGAATTTTTTTTAGGCCCTATTTTGGGATGTTACAATGTGACACAGGCCCGACCTGGTACGTGGTCTCACACCGGCTTGCACATATTAGAAACACTGTGACCCAGTCAAACTGGTACACTGGTCTCACACTGGTCTTGTGCAGTATAAACAAAAAATAAAAGATGAAAATATGTGACCCATTCGAACTGGTACACTGGTCTCACACTGGTGTTGCACATATTTTCCGATAAGTCTGAGCCCAATCGAATTGGGAACACTGATTGCACATTGGTTTCAGTAAAAAAAGAGCACGATCGGAGTGGGAACATCGGGCCTACCCCAATCTTTGATATCTTTTCCAAAACAGTTTTCACTCGGGCAAAGTCCCGCCCGGGATGAATCAAAGAAATCGAAAACTACTCATCCAGTCAAGATTCAAACCCGAGTGAGTGACTGGGTCACAACAAATTCACTTAATTTTGCTTGGAGGACTTCTCCAAGAATACCTTCCCCGTTTGCATCAGTGACGTCGCCTCTGAAATGCCAACTTCTAAGAAGAGGCCAAGAAGGGGAAGAGTTGCCTTGCCCACTCGTAGGACTAGAGCTTGCTCACTCGGAGGACTAGAGCCGTTGCTTGTTCACCTCGGTGAAAGAAGAAATGACTTACATTTTCAACTTTGAAGCATAGCTGGAGCTCGCTCTGTCAGAAACCCACCCGTGTGCACTTCTAGATTGGCATGATAAGTAAAGAAGACAAGAAGTTGACGTGGTCAAAGTACCTTGGAACCTACCTGGGTGAAATTTTCATACCTAAATAAACCCGAGACGATTCAAGAAGCAACATACCTTCAGAGGTTACCTGGCTGTGCAGAGGAAACCATACCAGCTTGGGTCCCAAGCACCTGACATAGCAATAGCAGAGAGAGCATGATGACTGGGTGGTACGGTGACCTGGTCAGATTGTCTCGCAACCTACCCAGGTACAAAGTACATGACTGGGTTGAATGCACAAGGTGGGCTGACAGGTCATTAGTTAGGATATTCAGAGACTCGACGCTCCCCTCCAAAATATCACCTGGGTAACTTTGGGCTAAAATCCATCCTGGTGGATCCTAACCTTATACGACGACAGTGAGCTTACCGGGATGATTCAATTGTGTTTACATGGAATCTATCCGGGTGGGTAATGGGTAATCGGTCACATGACATAGCGATGCCGAAAGGGTCCTCGAATGATTCAGGCGGTATTGAAATTTCGGACGCTAAAATGTCCCATGTTCAAAAAAATTTGCAAAATATCCAGATTTAAAAAATTACTTCCCATCCTTGATAGTTACTACAAGGCTGAGAAATGGAGGACTTATTGATGGATGTAATCCACCCAGGCCATGACCCGGGTAAGGCCCAACCAAGACCACCCGGAAAAGGTCCAGGTACTATGCAGAAGAGTTGTTTGTGTGGATCTGTTCCCTTCTCAGGTGGGTTTCGGCCAAGACCACCCGGGCAAGTTCCAGGTACTAAGCAGCAGGATTGTTTGGGTGGATCTGCTCCCTGCCCGGGTGGGGTTCAACCAAGACCACTCGGGAGACTATTGGGCACCTGGTCAACTAGCATGACACTGCATGAGGATCCTCGAGTGATCAGACACTCCTACAAGAAACCACAAGGGAAGGTTTTTGGGACTTGTACTAGGTGGACAGTTTGGGCATACATATGTCAGCAAGAATAATCCAAGCGTGGTTAGACAGTAGCGACTGAAGATCGCGGAGAATATTCAGATTTTCTCATCCAAGCACTACGCGGCAAGAGAGGTGTCATCGGCACAAGCCGACAAATGAGCAGGACAATCGTTACGTGACAAAAGAAGTCACCTCGCACCGTTCAGGAACGTGGGCCGACGTGAGCATTCTTTGTCTTGTCCCCTAGGCTCCACTATAAATAGCCTTGTAACTCTCAATAGAAAAGATCCGAACTTTATCTCTCTTGAGCATATTGTGTAATATCTCCTAGTACTCTTCTACATACTTAATAACAATTGGGCTGTAGGTTTTTTTACATACAGTCCTCCCGGTCAATCCTTGTTTTTTGTACCTTTTCTTTCTATAAGCTTAGCAGACTATTCTAGATCCAGTCTAGTATAGTTTTCCCGGATGGTTAATTTACATCATCAAATATTATTTTCAATTTATGGTCAGATAATATTGCAGTTTGATCAGAAAAATCAAGATTAAAACCTTTTTCTAGGGTATAGGGAGTATACTAAAACGAGCAATAATACTAGGGGTAGTATACCTTGGTGTACAAATAGGATACACTAGACCTGTGCAAACAAGGGTCGGCCCGTTCGTCCCGCCCAGCCCACCATTTAAAAAGGGCGGATACGGACAACTTTTAATACCCAAATGGGCGGGCTGGCTCAAGCCCGAATTGTATATGGATGGATCTGGAAGTTACTTTTAGTCCATCTGGGCCAACAGGCCCGCCCATATTCATCAAATATATTTACTTTATTAATAATTACCAAGCCAATATAAATTTTAAAATTTTCTATAATTCATGTATAATAGTTTAATTCACTCACCTCTTTTAAACAAAAATCAATACTCTTTTAATGAATCATTACGATGGGTTTATTAATTATGCAACAATATCTCTATTAGAGGTGGCAATCGGATCAACCGGATCGGTTTCGGGTTGGATTTTTTCGGTTTGGATATCTTTTGGTAATATGTTACTCCCTCCGTCCGGAAATGATGTTCCCACTCTACGTTTTTTTCCGTCCGAAAATGATGTTCCCATTCTACTCTTTAACACATAAACTACCCAAAATACCCCTACCCAAATACTCTATTTTTTCTCTCCCTCTCCTTTTCTCACCCAATTTCTGACATTTCTTCAACTTTTCCTCTCCCCCACTCCTTTCTTATCTTCTTCCACCCTTTCTCTTTCTCTCTCGATCTCTCTCTCCACCTCTTCTCCTTCTCTCTTCTCTCCCTTCTCTTTTCTCCCCCTCTCTTTTCTCGGCTTTTTTTAAATCTCTAGATCCTCCTATCAGATCGGATCTTCTCCTTTTTTTCTTCCCTAATCGGCCCTCTTTTTTCTCCAATATTGCTCCTTCTTTTTCTTCTTCTTACCCTTCATTCTCATGTTTGATTGACTCCCAGATCTACAACCGATCTGTACCAGATATGACGGTGGCGATGGAAGCGATTGTAGGATCGGTGGTGATAGTGGGGCTAGGGACGACGGGGCATATGTTTTTCTTCTCCCCCTTTATTACTCAGTCTTTTTAGATCTTAGATTTTGAGGCGAGCCTAATGGGATTGGCAATTGTGGCGGAGATTGAGGGATTGTGGGCGGCAGTGACGGTGGGGGGGTGGGCGGCGATAGTGGGGGTGGGCGGCTGCGTTGATGGGTGGGAAGGCAGTGGTAGTGCCCTGATGAGGGCAGGGGCAATGCTAACAAAAAAGGGTATTTTGGACATTTACTTCTATTTGTCAACTCTCCTTAAAAATGAAGAAAAGTCAAACCGGGAACATCATTCCCGGACGGAGGGAGTATAATGGTTTCGGTTCGGATCGGTTAAATTTCGGTTCGGATTTGATTTCGGTTCTATACATTTTTCGGTTTGGTTCGGATTCGAGTCGGTTCAGATACGGTTCGGTTATAAATCGGTTCGGATAAATTTCGGTTCGGATACAATTTGAGTCGGATATATTTCAGTTTCGGGTCTAGTTTGGTTCGGATATATTTCGGTTTCGGATCAAATATATTTTGGATATATATTATTTTCTAATTAAAATTTAACTATTTGTGTTTCTTTTTATGTTTTATCACATTTATCAATCTATCATCAATTTAATACCTCATACTATTTTATATTCTTTTCTAGTTATATTATCTCTACCCTAAATAATCTTCCCTTTTTGACTTTTTAGTCATATTTTACAAATTTGGACTATAAATTATGAAAACATATATATTTAATTATGATATAAATTTAATATAATTAAATTGATTTTAAAATTTAGTTTTGAAATATCAAATTTTTCTCACATCTACTACTCCGTAATATACTTATGTACATAAAGGTAAAGGAAAGGATAAAAGATAAATTCAAATAGTCTTATATTCCATTTGAATACAATGTGGTAAAAATTGGGTGAAATTAAGTGAATTTTATTCAATTGAGTGCAAAATTTGTAAATTATTGAGTATATTTGGTTGAAAATAGAGAAATTATATTTAATAGAGTCAAATATAATTAATTTTACACTTAAATGTAATTGTGTAGATCAAATTTGAAAATGATAACAGCAAAGGCTGCCGCTAGAGAGTCTTTTCAAAATGCTAACACTATCATCTAATTTTATTGACTAATATTGAGTGAATTGGTTTGAAATTAATCAAATTAACTCTCAAATCAATAAAATTTATTGTAATGAGATGAAATTAGGATAAAATCTAGTTATTCCATACAATTAATCATATATTCCTTTCGTCCCAAAAAGAATATCATACTTCACTATTTAAAAATTACAGAATTTTTGTTTGTTTGTGCGTTATCATTTATATGTATAACTTATCTTTAATTTCTACATATAACAAATTTAAGGCATAAACTTTTGTACTTTTTTTCAAGAAGATAATCAATTTTATGAGGGAATGAGCAAGTAATGTAATTAGTTCAAATGGTAAAATAAAAGTAAAAATTTAAAAATATAATATGTTTATTGAAAGGCAAACATAGTTCTGAATTTATCGATTATAGTTCTAATCGGGTTCGGATATTATCGGTTTCGGATTTTATCGGTTTCGGGTATTATCGGTTTCGGATTTAAATCGGATATGAATTATTTAGATCGGTTTCGGTTCGATTCGGATGATTTCGGGTTTTTGGTTATAGATCGGATCTTCATTTTTCGGGTCATTCCGGTTTCGGTTTCGGATATTTCGGTTCGGGTAATCAGTTTCGGTTCTGTTTTGCCAGGTCTAATCTCTATTATGCTTTCTATATAAATGTGGTGAGTAGAGCTGGCAAATCGGTCGGTCAGGTCGGGTTCGGGTTCGGTCACTTCAAGTTCGGGTTATTTCGGGTTCGGGTCAATTCGGGTTCGGGTTGAGAACTCTATGTTCATAACCCAGTGTCATCGGGTTCGGGTCGACCCAACGGGTTATGACTTTGGTTATTTAAATTTTTAAATTCACATTAATAAATTTAAAATATCAAAAAAAAGTATTAAATCTATAAAATTATTTTATTGTAAACTCTAAAGTAGTATTTAGATATAAAAATCAATATAAGAAATTTAAAAATGCTTATGTTTTGGGGAAAAAGTAAGATAATTATGCAATATCATTAAAATTTTGTCTGAAAGTATATATTTATACACTAAAAACGAGTAAACAAGTGTACAATTTTGAAAAATTCTTACTTTAGCGGGTCGGTCAGGTCGGGTTCGGGTTCGGTCGGGTTTGACCCATTTTTTGCGGGTCATTTCGGGTTCGGTCAACTTCGGGTTCGGTCATCAAAACCTTTGTTCAAAACCCAGTGTTTTCAGGTCGGGTTTCGGGTCAAAAACAGGTCGGGTCACTTTTTGCCAGGTCTAGTGGTGAGTGATTATTTTATTTTAAACATTGAAAAAGAGTTCAATGTTTATTTTTTAATTTTTTGTACAAAAAAAATTTCTTGATGTTTTATCCGGGTCGGGCGGCCCGGTGGGCAGTTCGGCCCGCAAAGATGGGCGGGTATGGGTAAAGAATTTAGTCCATCAAATACGGGCCGGGCCAGACCCACCCATGTAAATGGGCTAATAATTTATATCAAGTCTGGCCCAGATCCAGCCCGGATCCTTATTTGTACAGGTCTAGGATACACCGAATGATGTATGCCTAGATTTGCCCTAAATTTAATGTTTTTGTGCAGCGTTAAAAAAACCACTAGACTGTCCGTACTCCGTAGCGCTTCACATTTTATCTCGTGTGATCCGTCAATGCATTCTTCGCGGAGAAATGCTAAAGTCACAAATTTTTTGATCACAAAATACACAACCTTGCTATTTGTGTACCTCACTAAGTGAATTAAATAATGTTAAATAATTAAAAAGTAAGCATTTAAATATACAAATGGCAAGGTTGTGTATTTTGTGATCAAGGTGTTTGTGACTCTAGCACTTCTCTTCTTCGCGCATGAATACCGTTCCTTAATGTCCGTGATTGCTTCCCGTGAGTGCGCTCGTGGTCATGCCACAGCCCACAGAATAAAGCTAATGAAATTAGAGGAATAGAGGGTTCGTTGGACTTTGGAGTGTTTGAGCTTCATATCGAGTATAAAATTTTAAGGAAAAAATTTGCACAAATTCTTTTTCTTTTTTGAAACTGTCATAACATTTTCTAAAAAAAAAGTAAAGTAAAAAAAATAAAAGATTTGGAAGGGAAAGGAGAAAATAAAAAATAAATTAGGATATAAAAGAACAAAAAAGTAATTTACTTATTATTTTAATTACAAAAGATATAATCTAATACTCCCTCCGATCCTAAAAACATGGAAGTTATTGGTTTTTAAGAGATTTAAAGTAAATGTATTGTGATATTGTATTTCTAAAAAAGTTCTTTGATGTGATGGGTAAAAGTAGGATTTGATAGGTAGATTATTAGTAAAAAGGTATGATGTGATAGGTTGGGTATGAAAAAATAAGGGGTAAAAGCGATTTTTGAATAGAAATGAGAAGTATTTTTTTGGAACGGAAGAAAAAAAGAAAGGAGAAAGGTTTTCAGGGACGGAGGGAGTATAATTTTGTTAGACATATATGGAAAGAAGTCTAGTTATAGCAGAATTGTTATTTATGTTAGTTTACTTATTTGGTGAATCCTAGTCCATGTAGGGATCCTCACCTATATAAACATCCATGTACACAATTATTCCTTAAGAGTGAATTCATAAATCAACATGGTATCAGAGCTCCAAGATCCTTTTTTCTCTCCTTTCTTGCTGCGTTAATCATCAAAAAAAAAAATCGGCAGAGCCGAGCTCTCCTACCAGGCCGTGCACAGCCATGGCGTCTGTCTCTTCTGATCCTATGGATCGTCTCCCTACGGGTCTCAAGTTGTTTGTCCGGAATCTCCAATCTCTAACCCCGGTCAAGCTTGATGACACCAATTATCCCTCTTGGTCAGCCACCGTCCGTGCAAATCTCCTCGCTCATCGTCTTCTCGGCTATGTGGATGGATCTGAACCGTCTCCTCCGTCTCTTATTCTTGATGAGAAGGCTGCGTCACCCGGAAAGGATGAACCGTCGGTTATGAAACCAAATCCGGCCTATGAATCCTGGCGTATTGTTGACGCTCAAATTCAGGCCTGTCTCCTTGCTATTGTCTCACCTACGGTTCACACACATATTCATGCTCTTCCACCTCGCTTGCAATTTGGAATCATCTAGAACAACGGTACAACTCTCTTTCACGAACTCATATATTTCAGTTGAAGGAGCGTCTCCATGGTGTTACTAAGGGGACCGATTCGATGCAATCCTATTTGGACACGGTTCTCACTATTGTGTCGTCTCTCAAACTGGCTCATGAAGAAATCTCTGAACAAGATATTATCCTTTGTGTTCTACGAGGTCTACCGGCCGACTATGCCTCCCTCAAGCAAAATATTCGCACCAATATTGCCACCGTCACTTTTAATCAGGTCTCCTCTTGGTTGTTGTCTGAAGAATTGAATTTATCTTTTGAGAAAAAATTGTCTCTTGGTAACTCCAGCTCTACTTCGTCTGTTGACATTCATACTGCTCTCTACACCAACTCCGGACGAGGCAATGGTCGGGGTCGTGGCCGTGGACCACAGCGAGGCCGAGGAGGGCCTTACCGCGGCAGAGGCGGCCGGCAGCCGCAGTACCGCGACGACGCACGAGGCAGAGGAGGTGGCCGGGGGTCCATCACGTGCCAACTCTGTGGGAAGCCTGGCCATGCGGTCTGGAATTGTTGGCACCGCTACGATGAATCATATGCTGGTCCTCCGCAGGCGTTTTATGCAAATCAATCTGCTAAATCTAGTTCGAACTGGCATCTGGACACTGGCGCAAACACCCATGTTACGCCTGATCTGTCTCGGCTGCATACTTTGACACCGTACCATGGCACCAATTCCATCACAACTGCAGGAGGTAACACCTATCCCATTGACCATACAGGCTCAGGTATACTCACCACCCCTCTCCACACTTTTACCTTAACCAACCTTCTCCATTCCCCTCACATTAACTCCCATCTGCTTTCAGTCCATCAATTTACTAAAGATAACAATTGTTCTCTTCTTTTTACCTCTAAGGATTTTACGATTCGGGACAATCTCACCAACCAAGTTCTTTTCAAGGGCCCTTGTGAGCGTGGTCTGTACTCCATACCGGCATCTCCCTCGTCTCTGGTGGTCAATTCTGTCAAAGTCACTCCGTTTCAATGGCACTGTCGTCTTGGTCATCCCTCAGTTTCAGTCACTAAGTCTTTATTGTCTCAATTAGGTTTTAAATTTCAGCATCTTGATCACTGTAATTCTTGTTCTATTGCTAAGTCTCATAAACTCCCCTTCCCTGTGTCTGAAACTAAAACTTCTGCTCCTTTTGAGCTTGTTCACTCTGATGTATGGGGACCTACTTCTGTACCCTCCTTTGGAGGTTATCATTTTTATATTAATTTTATTGATGTTTATACCAAGTTTTGCTGGTTGTACCCTCTTAAAAATAAATCTGATGCATTTGATGCTTTTCTTAGTTTCTAATCTATGGTTCAAACTCACTTCAATGCACGACTTAAGTTGTTTCGCACAGATAATGGGAGGGAATATGTCAATAAAAAGTTTGGTCTGTTTTTACAAAATTTGGGGGTTCTTCATCAAAAATCTTGTCCTTACACTCCTGAACAAAATGGTGTCGCTGAAAGAAAGCACCGTCACTTGGTTGAAACTCTTGTCACACTTCTTTGCACAGCCAATCTCCCAGCAAAATTTTGGGTTGAGGCGTTGGCTACTGCAAATTTCCTGATCAACCGCATGCCAAAAAGGTCTCTTAATCACAAATCTCCTTATGAGTCTCTGTTTCACAAAGCCCCAGACTACAATCTTCTCCGGGTTTTTGGGTGTTTGGCTTATCCGTGTCTACGTCATGAAATCACAAATAAATTCCAACCACGGTCCAAACCCTGTGTCTTCCTTGGGTACGACTCCTCGTCAAAAGGATATCGTTGTTTTGATCTCTCCACGGGTCGTGTATACATCTCTCGTCATGTCTAGTTTCAAGAGAGTCAGTTTCCATACTCCACCGTCTCCACCCACAAAGGGTCTTCCGTCACATCTCCGTCATTCCTTGGTGTCCTTCCCATTTTTCCGGTTGCGTCGCCGTGTACTCCGCTCCATGCTCACAAGGATCCCACACCCAACCCACCCAACCCTCTCTCGGCCCTACCCACTCTCCCAAACCAGAACCCCCTCACTACCCGTACCCCAGCCATCCCGCCCAGCACCCAAAACCAACCCAGCCCGCCCAGTTCCCGCCACCCATCCCCTCCCAGCCCCGTCACTCAACCCACACCGAGGCCAACCCCCACCCCGACACAGTCAGCCCCACAAACCAACCTCACTCCACTCCCACACCTATCCAATTTGGCAGCCTCTCCCCCACAATGACAAGTCCCGAATCATCACCAATCCCATCTCCCCCACCATTACCCAACAAGCACCCCATGACCACTCGTGCACGAAGTGGTATCTTCAAACCTAAACTCTACTCCACCTCCTCTACCTCTTCTCCACCCACCACCGAGCCTGTTACCTATAAAGATGCCTCCCAAAACAGTTATTGGTGTCACGCTATGGATGATGAGTATAAAGCCTTGATTGATCAGCAAACATGGGAGCTTGTTCTGGCACCTTCAGATCGGGTTCCTATTGGATGTAAGTGCATTTATAAAATTAAGCATAACTCTGATGGTTCTGTCTCCAGGTACAAGGCCCGTCTTGTGGCCAAGGGCTACACACAGGAATATGGTTTGGACTACTCTGAGACCTTTAGCCCTGTGGTCAAACAGCAGACTATTCGGGTGGTTCTTTCTCTAGCGGTCAATCACAACTGGCCCCTTCATCAATTGGATGTCTCCAATGCTTTCCTTCACGGTGTCATTCCTGATGAAATTTATATGAAGCAGCCTCCCGGATATGTAGATCAGCAGTATCCTCATTATGTGTGCAAACTAAAGAAATCTCTTTATGGGCTGAAACAGGCACCCCGGGCTTGGTACCAGCGTCTGTCCGGGTTCCTTGTTGACTATGGCTTTGGGAAAAATGAACATGACACCAGCTTCTTTGTTAAGCACTCTCCCTCTGGCATTCTCATTGTCCTTCTCTATGTTGATGATATTATTGTCACTGGCAGTGCCTCACCTCTTATCTCTTCATTCATCGAGGCTATGCAAAAGGAATTTCAAATGAAGAATCTTGGCCCACTTCACTACTTTCTTGGTCTTGAAGTCACACGCACAAAGGATCATCTGCTTCTATTTCAGGAAAAATATGCCCGTGAACTTCTTCATAAAGCAGGAGTCGAGGATTGCAAACCGGCCCCCATGCCCCTACCCGTACGGCAGCCCGAGGAGGGGGTGAGCCGTCCATTCGACAATCCCACCTTTTTCCGGAGTTTAGTTGGCTCTCTCCAATACTTGACAAACACGCGTCCAGACATTCAGTTTGCTGTGAATTATGTTTGTCAAAGGATGCATGCACCTACAGAGCAAGATTTTCAGTCCTTGACACGCATCCTGCGATATGTCAAAGGAACCATTGATCATGGCTTGGTCTTTCGGCGAGGCCCACAGACCATCTATGCATATTCTGATTCTGATTGGGCCAACGATATGACAGATGGACGGTCCGTTACAGGTTACTTGATATATCTTGGCTCTAATTTACTCTCTTGGAGTACGGAGAAACAATGTCGTGTCTCACGCTCGTCCACCGAAGCCGAGTACAGAGCCCTATCGGCCGCAGCAGCTGAGGTGATGTGGCTCACCTACTTGTTTGACATTTTACAAATCAAGCTCCCTCCTCCACATCTTCTATGCGACAACCAGTCCACCATCTGTCTGACTAAGAATCCAGTCTTCCATAAGCGCATGAAACATGTCGGAACGGATTGCCACTTTGTACGAGAACAAGTAATTGCAGAGAAAATGACGGTTTCTTATGTTCCTTCTAATGAGCAGCCGGCAGACCTTCTCACAAAAGCTCTTGCCTCGCCACGCTACACTGCATTGGTTGCCAAGCTTCCTCTCGTTTCACGGCGTTCAGCTTGAGGGGGGATGTTAGACATATATGGAAAGAAGTCTAGTTATAGCAGAATTGTTATTTATGTTAGTTTACTTATTTGGTGAATCCTAGTCCATGTAGGGATCCTCACCTATATAAACATCCATGTACACAATTATTCCTTAAGAGTGAATTCATAAATCAACAAATTTAATTAGAAATGTATAAATATTAAAGAATATTATAAATTGTGTAATCATTGCAGTAGATGTGAGGCACTACAGGGTGTGAAGTGAGTGAAATAAAGAGTGATGTAAATAATGACTGAAGATTTAGAGTGAGTAATAATAGAACTGGAAATGATCAGTAAAATATTTTGATTAGAAGTTTAGAACTGGATCGACAGTCGTCCAAATCTATAAGTCTGTAAATACGTACATACCTTAATTAGCTTGGTTTCCTGAGATCAAGACCCCTGACTTTACCCCAGGAAATTCAATTTTTTGATGTCGCCAAAGACAGCTTTGCGGCACACTACGGCATTTGTTTGTGTTTCAGCGTCTTCACGTCCTCCTACATACAGAGTATATTTTTGATAAATTTCAAAAAAATAAAAAATAAAAAAGCACTTGATATGCAAGTTCTGTTTCTTTATTTCTATACCCTTTTTAATTTAATTAAATAAGAGTAATTCCATAAGTGGTCCATAATTATAGATAATTTTTTCTTTGTCACATCTGTTGTAGATTATAATCTACCCATTTAATGCAGAGTTAAAAAAAAAAGTAATTTATCACTCCCTTCTCTCATTTAAACCCCTCCCCCATGCTCTCTGAGAAGAACCCTAAGCCTAGTCTTTGACTTCATCGCAGAACCTGAAAGTTATTGTTTCTGTCTTCTTTGCACAAGACAATCCAAATGCAACTCCTTAACCATACATAGGCGTGTATATATATATATATATATATATATATATATATATATATATATATATATATATTTAAAGGAGAGGTGGAGTATTTCTATTTATTAATTAAGTACGTAGTTGACATCAGGAGGTACGGTGACGAAGAACTATTCGAATCAAAGAAAGTGCAGTAACTACGTTTGTAATATTTGATAAGTGGGAATGCCTAAATAAATAAATCATCTATTCATATGGACGGCCATTTTTAAAATTCATTGGTTAAATAAAATGAATTTAAAAGAATTTATGGATTTTGCCATCCTACTCTTACCTTTACCACATTTCTTGCACACAACATATGATAATATGATAACCACAATAATGAGCCCTATGATAGCCAAAATAATCCACACAAGATGATTATCAGAGGACCCCCGCCCGTCATTTTGCTGGAACGGCTCCCCGTCGGAGTCGCACTGTGATGAGATGTGAAGAAATAGATAAAGAAACACAAATATTACTATTATTATTATTTTCTTCATTTTGCTATTATCATTAAATATGGGAATTTTTCTCTATGCATAGATTCACAATTTCACATTATATATATATATATATATATATACACACACACACACACACACACGCACACACACGCACGCACACTCCGTTTTAGAACAAGACTTGCATGGCTGGGTAGATGATAATTTACTCCATCCAAAAAGCAAAATACATAGTGATGATGGAAAGAATTGACTAATGCAAGATTTATTTTGGCCAGGTACTTGTCCAGTTGTCCCGTTCTCAAGCACCTAATTACTTCATTTTCTTAGGTAGGGTTACTTTTCTTTTTAATTAAATTACTCCCTTTAAATATAAAAAGAACAACATATAAAACCTCATTTTCATATCTTTATTTTATTTACAAATTTATATATATCTATACATAAAGAAAAAATACAATTTAAGTATTTTAAAAATACTCTTTCCGTCCCTAAGTGTCAAATTTTTAATTTTTTTTTATAGAAATCACCCTATATAGGACTAAAACATAGAGGAAAGTACCAAAATAAGACTTTCATGTTTTTTTTTCTCGAAATAGGACTTTGCACTGCGGTAATGTGGCACGGTACATGTGCACATTACTATATTTTTTAGTAATGTACATGACCATGTTTGATAATGTAAGTCCTATTTCGGGAATAAAAATATGGAAGTCTTATGTTGGTATTTTTTCAATGTTATAGTCCTACTTTGATCTTTCTCCCATTTTTTATCACATGTTGGTCAAACTTCTTAACATATGTTCTCTTTCTATCTCGAAGTGTCAAATTTTTACTCCCTTCATCCCGAGTTACGAGGCAAAATTTCTCATCTTTTGGAATGGTTTTATTTACAAATTGGTATATATCAATAAGAAATAAGTACATATTAAAAAATTGTGTCAAAAATTCTAGAAAACGAGAAGTGACAATAATATTTTATTTTAATAAATATTTAATGAAAACAGACAAATAAACAAAAGTTATCAAGAGAGAAAGAAAAAAAATTGTAATCTATTTCAGAACGGCGGAAGTATTTCTCTATGCCACATAAGATATGTTAATTTAACTATTGAATAGGTGAATACAACAACTTTTGAATAACTTTTAATTAAATAAAATTTGCCTTATTGTTAGTATAAAAATGTTATAGTTAAATTTATCTTATAAGAATATTTTATTTGAGAAATTTACCTAAATAGGACTAAAACATAATGACTTTCCCAATATAGGACTATATATTTTTATTTCCCTATGTAGGACCTTTGGTCATTATCAAGTAGTCATTATTCAATTAAATGTCCATCATTACTGGACATTGTTTCTTCCACTAGGTCATTATTAAATCCTATTTAAGGAATAAAAAAGTTTAAGTCCTACATTAGAAAAGTCATTATGTTTTAGTCCTATTTAGTGCAAATTTCACTATTTTAAATGACACTAAAAATTTATCTACTTTGACTATAAAACATCACATTGAAGAAAAGAAATGTACTCGAAGATTTATGTCATTATATTGTTTTGAAAGAAGATATAAAATCTCCTGCTTTTGACTTGGAACATTGAAAATTAAAAGTTAGCTTCATATTTTTCGCAGTTTTGAGAGCATAGACGTAATCTCTTGCGCAATTCTTAGATAACAAATAATTCGTAGCTTCAGTACCTCTAGAGTTTAAAAAACAACCATGCTAAGGGTACCCCAAAAATGTAGTCAAAAAATTGCACCGACATTTTAACGGTACACACGAGTAGAAAATGTTAGTTCAATTTTAAAAAATTGCAATGATATTTTTTGACAATGTAAAACATCACACTGACATCACACTAGCACAAAATATCGGTGCATGCCTTTGGGTACAAAATAGGGTACAAATTTTGATGTACAAATAGCTTTATCCTTTAAAAAATGGTAGGGGTGTAAACGGATATTAATCGGATCAGATGTATCATTACCAAATCCGTATCCGTTTATTTTTTTCGGATATCGAATTCGGATACGGATCTTGACGGAAATTGAAAATCAAAACCGTATCTGCATCTGTCGGATATCGGTCGGATATCGGATATATCTGTATCTGTTTCCAATTTTAAAAATCAAATTAAACAATACTTTAATTTTAAATTAGATTAAAGTCAAACTATTATTAAATTAACTATAATTTGTTATGGGATATTTATTTTCTTTGTTTTCATTGTTTATGATATTCTACGATAACTTCGTATGATAAAAATATATACACAGCACACATATACACATATTTTTATATGTATGTACATATATTTATGTGTCTACACATTTATTTTGTATATAAAAATGTCTTATAGTTTGAAATATCACTAGGGAAACAAAATATAAACATAAAAAAATTAGGAAAAATTGTATATAACGGATCGGATATTCAGATAAACAGTTACTTAAACGGATGCATATTCGAATCGGATTTTAAATGGATTGGATATACAATTACCGAATTCGTATCCGTTTAGTAATCAGATATCCTTAATCGGATACGTATAATATCCGTTTAAAACGGATGCTTTCTCTTTAAAGGGATACGGATGCGGACAGTAATCGGATTTTCGGCTATCCGTTGATAGCCCTAAAAAATGGACATCAATGTTTCTATTTTTAAAACTTATTTATAAAATTCTCGTGGTTTCAAAACAGTGCACATATCCCCTTTGATCATTTTCTGTCCATCTTTCCATCATTTTTCGGTAAAGAAGGTGCATTGGGCCCTATTTTCCAAACCATATGAGATAACATAACTCATTTTCTATTTTCCTTTTATTTGTTCGTAATCCCCTTTTTACCTTCTTTTTCTTCTCTTTGTTTCCTTTTAAAAAGAGGTTTTTTTATTTCATTTCTAAATCTTTTAAATAATTTTTTAAAATTTCGAAATTGTTTGTGTTCGAATAAAAAAAAATGAGAAAAAAATTAACATATACTTCATTATTTCAAATCAAACATTTTCATTTTTTTGTTTTCCAGAATAAAAAGAAAATAGTTTTTGGGAAGTTCAAAAAATAAAATTAATATTATAAAAAAAGAAATAAAATAAAATAAAATAATAGAAAAAGAAATGAAAAGATACAAAAATACTCTTAGAAAAGGAAAATGTAGCTATCGAGTGCGCTAATAAGTTTCTTTTCTAGATGTCTAAAAAATTATTATAATTGGAATGCCCAAAAAAATTATTATTTTTTAATTTAAAAATAAAAAGAGGGTTTTTTAAATTTTGAATCTGTTGGCCTCTAGTCTAAAAAAATCTTTTTTTCTTAACCCAATAGATTATATAAATGAATTTTTTGACGTCCCAGAAAAGAACCTTATCAATACGTGTACTTCATGACTACTTTTCTTTTTTTATAAGAGTATTTTTTGTATGTTGTTCTAAATATCATTAGGTTTTTCTTTCCTTTTCTTTCATTTATTTTGTTTCCTTTTCTATATGGGTAATCCTAATATTACTAAATATATAACAATCATAATCTTAATAACAATCCTAATCCTGATAGATCTATAAAATAAATTCAAGGCATTTTCTAACAAATCTCTACCTTGACTTGAATGCTCTCATAAGAAAGTAGATGCACGAGAATTAGATGTGTAAAAATACCAAATTTCTTCAAAGAAGTGACCTGATGTATTGTAGGTATTAGAAGTGCAACCTCAGACACAGATGTTACTAAAATAGAAATAGAAACAGAAAATATATTGTTTCACTTGAGTCCAGAAGTGTTGCAAAACACCAAACGGGATTACCCTATGCCCGGGGACAAATAACTCAAGCTGAAACACCAACAGAAGCAAATTCCACCTAGAGTCTAAATGGCTCTTCAAAGAACTTGAACATAAATAGATGACACTAACCTAGTGTCTCAGATGCTCCACCTGAGCCGAGGTCGCTCCCTCCTGGGGTGCAGAGCGCCTCACTGAGGCACAGAAACAAATGTAGCTGATTCTTGTAGGTGATCGATAGTCTCAATCTCAACATGTGGAACCCCCACCTCAACATCAAGACTATCATCAAATTATTCAAATATATGAATCTCAGAGGGTACAATTAACAATAACAAAACTTGCCGCAACACAACCCTGTAGACACTCGTAACTACACCTTTATCCTGGAAATTGAAACCGTTTATGTTAAGACGAGCTAAGGATATCAAATTCTTTGTCAAAACACTATTGCAGAAAATACCATTTGAATTCGTTATTTTTTTACCATTTGCATCAGTTCTTTATCGATGCAGAAGGCAACAAACAATCAGTGCTAACATTTTTTACATTGGTTATTAAACTGATGCAAAAGCATAGTTTTCAATGCGTCGCCTAGGCAACACTTAGGCGTCTGGGCGAGCATTTGTGGACACTAAATTGGTCGCCTAGCTTTTTATTCCTTGGGCGACTATGTTATACGGAAATGTCAATGACTGTGTCTCCATCTCGGAGACGCATCTCCATTTTTGAAGCGCAAGGGAACGCGCGAGATAGAGAGAGAAGACTTATCTTTCTTGCCAATTATTTGTCATGGTCTGCAGCAGCTTCCAGATCTGCAACAACCTCCACATCTCCACTGCCTCTTTCTATCTCTCTATCATTTAGACTAGTGGACTAGGTCAGATAATTGGGCTAGATTCATTAAAAGACTGATGGTGTAAATTACTTGACTGATCAAACTATACTAGACCGGGTCTAGAATAGTTTGCTTGATTTGGTAAAGTAAGAAAGGTAAAAACACGCAGAGTGACCGGTAGGACTTTAGGTGGAACACCTGTAGCCCAATTTATATTATAACAGAGAATGCACGGGTGCTTTTACAAGGGAGTTTAGAGAGAATGAATTCGGATCCCTACTTCTGAGAGCTACAGCAGTATTTATACTAGGCTAAGGGGGACAGGGCAACGTGCACCCACGTGGAGGCACGTTCTCGGAAGGTGAGAAGTGATGGCCTTCGTCCTCTTGCTGCCTTGTCGCCTTGCGAGGGAGATTGTGCCCTTGTCGCGTACTGGCTTGGACAGATTCCTTCAGCATCTCCAGCGATCCTCCACTGACATGGGTCGCTACACGCCAAGCCCTTTTAGATTATCTTCTGTCGACGCTTTCTAACTCTAAAAACTACACCGGGTAGTTTCCCAAAGGTTAGTTTACTGCATTTGAGGGATGAATGAAGCCATGTAGTAGTTTGACCGGTATACTTTTCTGAAGTATACCGGTAATCTTTTGACCATCTCGAGTGTCCTCCGGCCGACAATTAAAATATCCCTTCCCTGTTCTTTCGGATTGACCGGTCAACTATTCGGTCTTTTCTTTTGACCGGTCATGGGTGGAATACACCCATCAATAAGCCCTCCACTTCACGGTTATGCAATTTTGCCATGAGCGGGAAGTAAAAACTCTGAAATAGGACTTTTAATTCAAATTTCAGGCTTTTCCTGCCTGAAAATTTCGAAATTTGAATTTTAAATTTTGAATTTTGCCACGTGTTGCGCATCAACCGCTGCAACAGTCGGCTGCAGACCCGTCGTTTCGTCTGCCAGTGGGTCATCATTGCGCCGCCTGACGCAGCGCGCTCTGCATAGGCCACGTCGCCACCTTTTGGCTTCCCTCTTCCTATATAAAGACCTTCACCCCTCTCCTTTGTTCACTTTTCACGATTCAAGTCTCAGAGCTCTCACCAGTCAAGTTCCTTTCTTTCGCTATCCAGCCCTCCGAGTCAAGTAAGTTTCCCTTTCCTTCTCTAATTAGTTTCCCGGTCATGTCTTCTTTAGATAGCCATAGGATTTCGTCCTCATAGGACTACTCCTCTGAGGACTCCAACTCCTCCTCCTCGATCGGGTCTTCTTCTCCTGACTCCATGCCCGGTCAGGCTCCCAACCCTTCTGTCCCCAATCCGCAACCTGTTAATTAAATGCCCGGTGAGGTTTTTATGGGGAGGGATGAGCCAGTTGATGACGAACCGGGTCTCTATGCCCCTGAAAATGAAACCCGAGATGCGTGGGAGGAGCGGCTTCACGCCGCCGGTTACTTTCCGCTCCCCACCTTCTACGTCCTTGACATTCCTTCCCATGTATCCAAAATCGCTTTGAATAAAATCCGTAGGAGGCTCCCGGATGGGTATACCCTTTTGTATGAACATGACTGGCCCAACATTGTTGAACCCCACCGGGAGGATAGGATAGGGTTCCATACAAATTTCCCTAGATGCGGGCATCGTTTTTCCTCTTCGCCCCCTCCTAACCGAAGTATGCCATGCGTTTAGGATTTTACCCGGCCAGATAACTCCTAACGCCCACCCGTATCTTCATTCCTTTGTAAATATTTGCTCCCACCTCAAAACTGATCCCTCCTTGCGTCTCTTTCTTTTCTGTTTTGAGGTCCTACCGGGCGGGACCGGCAGCGAAGGTTTTGTATACTTCAAAGGCCGTACCGGTAGGAAGTTTATATCCGAAGTCCCCTAGAGTAACCGGGGATGGAAGGAAAAATTTGTTTTTATCGAGTTCCCCCCTTCGTCACTCCCCTGGCCGGTCTGAAATGGAACGACCATCTGCTCAATCAAGAATATGCTGCACCGGCCTCCGCTCCTGACTTGGAAGCGAGTCTTGAGGTCCTCATGCGCGGGGATCCTTTCACCGAGAGGGTCTTTCACTACGGGAGCTGGGTTTGGAGGGTCGAGTCGGGTGGTGAGGGTACCTCCCAAGCCCATGAAGCAGCGGGGCACGGGGTACCCTCCCCGGGCAACACTACAGAGGCTGAGGGCCAACGCCACCCAGGTATTCCTTGCTCATCTTGCGGTTTTTAAATTAACCGGTTTCATTCCCTGCACTTAGTGTTGGGAAACGAGGCTTGGATAACGCAGTGGAAAACAAAAATTTATAGTCCAAAACTCGATTCCACCCAAGAACAACGTACGTAAATTACTAGCTATAGTAAGAAATTTACCTAAACGGTGAAAAACGGAGAACGGAGAAACGGTCGGGGATGGTTTTGAGGAGATGAACGTAGCGCCAAACGTATGAAGCCTCCAACGTATCCACACGAACTTGCTCCGGAGTCCTAGATTAAACTTGTGCTAGCAAGTTTAATATAGGATAGTAAAAACTATAATAATACTACCTTGGGAGTAATAAATATATAGTAAAATATTTATCTTATAAATATTTCTTTATAATATTTTTTGTATATTTCTAACACTTTAGAAAAATAACTTTGAACACAAAATAGGATTTTTCTTCTCTCTTCCTTGTGATGGCCGAAACTCACTCTTGAAATGGGGTGGGATTTATTTCATTTTATAACACATTAATTAATGTAATATGCCATGAAGCTTCCTTGAGACATTAAGTTGTGATAATGAATTAATCAAAATGCAATGTCTCTAACCACCATAACAAAACAAAATAGAATCCCTACATCAAATAATAATCAAATATCTCAATTTGACATTAAAAATACTTTATGTAAAAAATCAAATGGTCTTGGATTTTTCCTCTTAAAATTTTCGGTCATCCCATATTAAAATACATTACATTTTATTTTGACATCAATAATTATCATATAATTAAAATGATGAAATAAAAAAAAATATATATATATAATAAAATTTGTTTTGTCAAAATATAATTATCATATAATTAAAATGACACAAACAAAATATAATTTTAAAATACATATGTATTTTCGAAATACATATATATATAAAATTATCACAACTATATATTTAATATTACTCCCACTAGTGTAGTATACCACTCCCTTACAAGTCCTAAGTGTGTGACCCTTTAGGTATCCATAACACTGGCAATGATATTAATATAAATTAATATCATAGATAATAAGCGGTATCTAGCAACACATTATTACCCCCAGATTATGAAAAAGACGTTCATCTCATCAATACCTTCTACGACACAAGACGTTCTATAACTATTATCCTTCTGTCCTAAATGTCATGATTTAACACAAGGCATGAGATGTGTATCCTTGTATAGTTAAATAAGATGTTACTGAATCTCAAGTAGACTCGCAAGGATCAGATATTTATCAGTCTCTGGATAGCGACATATCTGGGCATGGTCATGCACTTTCCCAAGTCCTACTATTCAGTGGGCCCATTGACATTATACTTCTATACAGTAGAAGGGACAGATCCTTTATCTGTTATTCACATCTCTAAATATGCTTAGCGGCATACCCAACGCATAACTGTACGTCAACTAGTATTTCAGATAGCATTAGTTATGAATCAAAGCATACGGCCCCACATATCAGAGAATGTAATAACTTCAAGTCTGAGGATAGTTATAGCAAGGTCGATTTGAGAATACTGATAAACACATTACTGTAGATCCATGCAGTATTCTCAAGATTGGTCAATCCAGTCACATATTATCGATATAATATGCACCTACGTACAGATTAAGATATCACAATACCTATAGTCTATGAGACGCAACTATCTCATCTCGTACGTACTAGTCTTGATACGTTATGACGTCCGTATTATCATAAAGTGCGACTAGGGATATTCTAGACATAGCCTTCATCAAGAAGTAACAGTCTCATAATCAGAACATCGTAGTCCTCATCTATGTTACTGAAGCGCTATCGTCTATGGACTGAAGCTATGATATGTTACACGAGATATAAAACATACTTCAAGGCCTTTCATTCATGATAAAGTGTACAGTTACATATGTATTTGATTGCCGCTAGGGCACCTAAATACAACACTTAGCCATTTTCTGTTTATTTTTTATGATATGGAGTTCGAGGAGTTCGCCATGCCCGAAGACCAGCAGAGGGAGAGGCTGGGGGTTCCTAAGCCGGGGCTTCCAAAACATTCACGGTCCAACCAAAGACCGTGGAAGTCCATGATCTGGATGAGCCAGAAGACGACCGGCCTAAGGGGAAGGGTAAGGAGAAGGCTGGTCCCTGGATGAAGAAGGTGGCCACCACGCACCCCTCTTATGCTAAGAAGAGGGCGAGGTCGGATTCTGAGCCGGCCTCCCAGACCATCGAGGAGGCCTTCATCAATCTTGGGCTGAGACTAAAAGAGGTAAGGCATTCTTCCATCCCGGTCTAAATTTTCTCCTTTTAATGAGAGTCTAACCGGGGTGTTTTCACGTGCAGGCAGGGGAGATTGGGCCCCATACGGTTGAACAACTAGGGATGGGCTCTCCCTCGGAGTTTGCCCGGCTGAAGAAGGAGAAGGAGGAAATGGCTCTTATCCTGAAGAGCTAAGCAGACGAGTTGATCAGGCTGTCTGCCGAAGCCGGGACAATGAAGGCCGAGATCTCCCAGCTGAAGGAGGAGAATAGCCGGCTGATGGATGAGGTCTCCGAAGCCAAAAAGGAGATGGCGCTGAAGGAGGAAAGCTTTCCTGGTCGTGCAGCCGCATGGGTGGGAGAAAATAGAGCTGAAGCTGCCTGGGTGATGACGGAAACTCCAGAGGCCACGACGGAGTCCTTCGGGCTTCTGTACCAGGAGCGTGAAGGAAGGAAGATGATTACCGCAATTGGATCCTTCGGATTCAAGAGCGGTCAAAAGAAGGACTAGATCGCCTCTCACCGGGTATTGCTCAAAAGAGACCCGGCCTTCAGCGTTGCATCCTATGGCCTGGCACCAATCCTAGAAGAAGAGCCAACTCCCCCATTCTCCCTTGAATGAACTCCCCGGCTACGCCCGGTTGAATTGTTTTGTAAAAATTGAAACTCATTACCCGGGAATGCCCGGTGTATCTGTAAACATTTAACATTCTTATTTCATTTGAATGCCATGTTTAATTTCCATACCGGTTGATCTTGCTTCTTGATTGATATTTTTATTTTGCTCCTTAGAATGTCTTCGTAAAAACTCGATCTGACCGGTTAAACTTTGATTCTTTGGCCTGTAATCGAAATAGACCGGTTGAACTCCAACTTTCACTTTTGAATGTCTTCATCTTGATGGCCGACTTGAAAAAGCTTGACCGGCTGAACTTCATTTTAGCTTTTTGGATAGCTTCATGAATACTTCGACAAAGTTCAGTTTGACCGGTAGATTCCCACTCCATGGTTTGACCGGTCAACTGCTTTGCGTGGTAGAACTTTTGAATTTCCATTTTATCAATACACAACCGGGGTATTCTTTTTTTGTTTCACCGGTAGGTTGTAGATGGAAGCACCTGTGTAAATTATCGACCGGTATATCATTTTTAGCCGGGAAACAACGATAAACTAGTCTAAAAAATACACCAAAATATAAACACAGGATTTTTGACGTGAAACCCAAATCGGGAGAAAACAACGGGCTTTTTTGGCAGTACCTTGCCAACGGGGGATTTTTATTAATATCGGGGGTTGTACACAATACATGAATTGGGCTCGGAAGCCATTAATGGATGCTTATTGAAGAACAAAAACTATAAAATTCTAGAGAGAGAAAGTATTGTGGGCAGGGGAGAAAGTGAATTGACCTCCCAAATGCCCTTTTATACAGTTTTCCACCAAGAACCTTGAATCGGGGTGCCCTGAGCTTCACTTTTCTTGCCCGGTCCTCTTGTTCAGGCAAGCTCCCATCCATTAAGAATTCCATTACATCATACATCCAATGGTCGTCCACCCCGACCAGGTTTGACCGATTAGATTGGCTTCCGGCTATTATTGCGGCTTCCAATTTTTCGATGCTAGCTCGATCCAGGATTTCCACCCGGGCAAGTTTTGAAACATGCTCGGGAGCATACTGCGTCAATTTAGAAAGAAGGTCTGCATCCGCGTTCTCTGCCCGGGGAATTGGGGCGATTTTGAATTCTTCGAAGCCCTTCAGCAAGGCAAGTACAAGGTCTTTGTACTGCGCCATTCGTCCTTCTCTGACTTCCATGTTACCGGTTACTTGCCCGATGATCAAACTAGATTCAGATTTGATACTGACCCGGCTGATTTTCAGGGCTTGGGCCAGCTTGAGCCCTCCTGCTAGAGCTTCATATTTTGCCTCATTGTTCGTCAGCTTAAAGTTGAAGACGATTGCATGGTAGATCTTGAACCCTTTCGGGGTGGTAAATACGATACCACCCCCGTATCCTTTAGGACCAGATGCCCCGTCTACTGCCATCTCCCACCATTGCTCAGTGGGCTTGTTGACCGGTAGATCTGGAGTTAGACCGGTCATTTCTACCAGGAAATCTGTGAGGGCCTGTCCCTTGATTGCTAACCTTGGCCGGTACTCAATGTTGAATTGAGTTAACATCATGGCTCATTTCACCATCCTCTCGGAGGATGTTGAATTTCGCAGTACTGCACCTAGTGGCTGGTTAGTCAGTACTTCAACCGGGTGGGCTTGGAAGTAGGGTGTTAACTTTTTTGCGGAGATGAAAAGCGTGTAGGCTGTTTTTTCCATCGCCGTGTATCTACTTTCTGCTCCGTTTAGTGCTTTGCTCACGTAATAAATGGGCTTTTGTGCCCCATCATATCTTATTAAGACGGAACTTACAGCATTTGGGGAAATTCCTAAGTACAGATATAAGGTTTCACCCGGTTCGGGTTTAGGCAGTACAATATCCGACACCAGGTACTCTTTCAGCTCTTCAAATGCCATCTGGCACTCTTCGTCCCATGCAAATGTGTTGGCCTTCCTCAAGACTTTGAAGAAAGGCAGGGATCTCTCAGCTGACCAGGAAAGGAACCGGTTGAGGGCCGCTAGGCGACCGGTCAACTTCTGGACATCCCTCACAGAAGTGGGGGCTTGCATTTCAGTGATAACATGGATTTTTTCTAGGTTGGGCTCTATTCCTCTCCTGGTCACCATGAATCCTAAGAACTTCCCGGTACGAACCGCGAAGACGCATTTCTTAGGATTTAACCAGAGGTTGTATCTCGCCATCATATCGAATGTGGCACGCATATCAGCCGGGTGGTTGAGAGATACCTGGCTTTTGATCAGCATGTCGTCGATGTATGCCTCCATGGTTTTTCCCAATAATGGCTTGAAGAGTTTGTTCACCATGCGCTGTTAAGTTGCTCCTGAATTTTTCAAGCCAAACGTCATCACCCAGTAACAGTAGGTTCCTTCAGGTGTGAGGAATGACGTCTTCTCCTCATCTTCCTTGGCCACGTAGATTTGGTGGTAACCCTTAAAGGCATCCATGAAACTTAGGAGTTCGCACCTCGCAGTTTCGTCCACCATTTGATCTGGACTAGGAAGGGTTACGAATCCATCGGACAAACCTTGTTCAGGTCCGTGTAATCCACACACATTCTCCACGTGTCGCCCTTGGGAGCAAGGACAACGTTGGCCAGCCAATCCGGGTATTTGACTTTCTGGATGTGACCAACACTAAGGAGGTCCTGTAACGCCACAAAATATGGTCTAAAATTTATTATAAAACAAAAGTAGTTTTAAATATCATTTTGGTCCAATAAAGAATATCTTTACGTTTGACCAAAAATAAATGGATTTTCAAAATAATGGCTTTTCGTTAAAAACTTATTTTTATGGATATGTCTCGAAGAGACGAATCCAACGGTACATTTTATGAACCAATCTGATTTATAGATTTCAAGCTATGACGATTTTAAATATTAAAATTTGTAATTTTGACCCATAAAATAAACTCAATTCAAAAGTGGTTTCATAAGATTAGAAATATTAATCTTGGGCATTTGATAACACCATATTTATCATTTGGATTTAATTCATATATTTATATCTCATTCATACTATAAAATTTATTTATGACTGAGACAGACCCGAACATTAAGAAAATAAAAGTTCTCAGAAAAATATTTTGATTACGTCAAAATTCTAGTTTTGACAGTCTGTTTCGAAAAACACAATCCGTTTTCAATTCGGAGCAGTTTAGGCGAAAAAGCGCGTACCGTTTTAGCCAGTTTATCAGTTACGGAGTAGGAGAATATTTAAAAATCTCCATATTTCTCTCAATCACGCAGCAATCTCCTCAAATCTCCAATTAGTCACCAATAAAACCCACTCAACCTTCCACTACATGATAAGTCCACTTTTCTATATATGTTTCCAAAATTCTCGCCATCATCATCATCTTCCACCACCACCATCATCATCAATCATCTCTCCTCTTCACCTCTCTCTCTCTCCGTCGGTCAGGCACCAAGGAAGGAAAAAGGAGATTCCAACTCCATGATTCATGTTAAGGAAGAAGAAGGAGCAAGAAGAAGGTAGCTAAAGTTTCTAAAATCTTGAGTTCAAACACAGCAGCCCACTTCTAGGTAAAAACTGAAATTTTCCATTCATTATCTCGAAATACTTTCTGAACCAAAGTTGTAGCCCTGGACGATATGAATCCAGCCCAACAAACGGCTCGCAATTTTGTTAAGTAACGAAGAAGATATGGTCAAAATACCGGGACTGCGCTAGTGGTGGCGAGCTCCTCGGGTTGGACCACCTTTTTCACCAAATTCATATTGTTTCATTCCAAGAACTCACCATAAACTCTCTAAAAATTATTAGGAACATCTGTAAGATATCGTAGAGAAGGTTGGGTGTTGGAATATTGATGTTAATGAGTTAATCGTCGGAATCATTGTTCATCGACATATCCGAAATCCTAGACAGCAACTATCCATTGACTTCAGGTCCAATTTACGCTATCTTACATCTGTTAACTCGAAATACTTTCTATACGAAAGTTATAGCCTTACATCTTAGGAATCCACAGAATCAAACGGTTTGCAATTCCGTGAAGAAACGATGGAGATGTGCCAAAAATACCGGAGGCTGTCCAATTGTGACGAGATTGATAAAGTTGGTGAATTTCGATGTTGTTTCCACTCCCGCTCATCCGTAAGGTTTCGACCTATGATTTCCAGGTCTGTACCTTTGCGTTAGACTTGTCGAATCATTCATCACATACATACATGAACATATATGTTATTCCATATGTTAAAACCATTCCAAAATATATATGTGATACATATATAAGTTATCTATATGTTGAGATCAAAATACACCAAATCCATAAAGTTAATATACACATAAGTAAATATAAACTTTGGAAATCAACCCAATAATATGTATATGTTAATCAAAGGTGCTTAAAAGACTTAAAGAAGTATTTTGGACACTTAAAATATCAAGAGAAAGATTCGCAGACCCAAACAGTCGACGCAAACGGTCGACCGTCGCGTTAAACATCGAAATGGACCCCGACTGTCAGACAAACGGTCGACCGCCAGTGGCCAACGGTCGACCGTCGCCTGTCCAGCCAAGTGCCGCCGTCCACCTCCAGTCAACAACGGTCGACCGCCGGTCAACCGCGGTCGACCGTCACGGTGATCCACCAATCCGACCTGATGAAGACCAAGGTCGACCGTCGCGCCAAACGGTCGACTGTTCTGAGCCCCGTAGCTTAATTAAATGATATTTTAATCATGTTTCATCCAAATAAACTAATGCATGATTATATATTCATATTGTTTACAAATTGTTCATGTCATATCATTCATTTCATCACACATATTGTAGCATATCATATCATATGCATGCGTAAGAGATCATGCGTAATTGCGTCTCTTATAATGTGATGTGCGGGACTTACTAGTCCAACATCACCTGTTCCGGGCTTAGTGTACGTACATGGTATTCAGGTTTCGAGTACCACCCCTATTTTTCAAGTCTCACCTCATTCGTGAGACTAAGGCCGCATGAGTTCGTCGTACCAAATGGGCGAATCTCATAGCGTAAGGGTATCCTTGCAAGTTATAGGATCATGCATCATGTTACCATCATCAGGAACAATCAAATTGATTAAATGTGAAATCATGTTATCATCATCAAGTACATTGATTACATAGGTGTCATGTAATCATCATCAAGAACAATTATATTGATTACATAGGTGTCATGTAATCATCATCAAGAATAATTATGTTGATTAAATATGCCATCAGGTAATTATCATTAAATATTTATCATCATGATTCATCAAATTGACCATATGATAATATGTGTCATATCATGAATGTTACTATACATTTTGTGGACGTATATATATATGTATATGTATATGTCTGAGAATCATTCTACAATTCTAGCGTGGTACCACTCAGCGGTTTCGCTGAGCGTGTAGTTTGTATTTTTCGTTGACTACACGTAGGTAACAAGAAGACAATGATGGAACCACTCCCGGAGGGCATTGAGTCAGAGGAGATGCAAGGATGGCAGGCAAATGTTGATCATCAGATTTTTAAATGTGTCATGATTTGATTATTATTGTACTTCCGCATTACTCTGAAAATATTTTTTAAATGGGTCGCGATCCAGAGTCTGTAAATTTAATATTTATAAGTAATTGTCATTTTCGAATGTCAAGCGAAATTTTTATTTAACTCTCGTTTCACCTTAATTCGTGTAATTCCGGGTTATACGGATTGGGGTGTTACAGGTCCTTCACCTCCTTCCTGACGAAGTCTCGCCGGTCACTAGCCAGGTACCGCTTCTTCTAGAGTACCGGTCGGCTTCCCTCTCTCACGGGAAACCGGTGGCAAATAACAAAGCGATCTATTCCGGGCATATCCGCCACGCTCCATTTGAATATGCTCGCGTATTCTTGGAGGACCCGTGTAATCTCTGCCTTGAGATCTTCTGGGAGATTTGATCCAATTCTGACCATCCTGGAAGAATCACCCAGGTGAAGTTCAATCTCCACCGTCTCGGCCTCAAGTTCAAGTTTCTCCCAGGTCTCTCCCTTTGAGATTTCCTGGGAGATCACGTTGACCCCTTTGGTCATATTTTTGACTGCCCGGGCATAGCATTCCCGGGCGTTCCTCTGGTCGCCCTTTACTTCACCCACGCCACCTGGAGTGTGGAATTTCATGCATAGGTGAGGCATGGAAATCACCGCCCCGACTCTATTGATGTCTGGACTTCCAAGGATTGCGTTGTGGATGCATTTGATGTCCACAACGATGGACCGCATCTTCTTCCATACGGTCTTCTCGCCCGATCCTAGTTCGACCGGTAGAACTATGGACCCTTCAGCTTCCACGGTATCTCCCATGAAGCCCGAGAGAGGGGTTTTGAGGGGTTCAAGTTGTGTCCGACACAACCTGAGTTTTTGGAATGTCTCCAAGTACAGGATGTTGACACTACTACCGGTGTCAACAAGTACCCGGGCAACATCTACCCCATTGATGTCCATGGTGATAACCAATGGATCATTGTGGTCTTCACCGGTAGGTGGGAGGTCCCGATCAGTGAAGACGATCGGTTCCCTCTTGGCCTGTTTTCGTTTGGCCGGTTCAGCACTTACCTCACCAACAGAAATGCTGCGAACCCAATTCTTCCGCTGCGCGGCTGAATCTCCGCCTTCGGGTCTGCCGAAGATCATTCCAATATGCTCTTTGTCAGGGGCAGGTTGTTGCTCCCTCGCCCGGTTGTTCCTCCACCGGTCATTGTCCTGGTTGTTTCCCTGGGTCGCTGGCCTAACCCATTGGTGGTTCTTCTCCTGAGCTTTCTGCAAATAATCTTTGCCCAGTTCCCTGCTGTCTATCATTTGCCGGATGACTCCCTTAACACTCTTGCACTCTGAAGTGTTATGGGAATCTGACCTATGGTACGAACAATAGGTGCCCGACCATTTCCGTCTTGTTTGATCGGTAGGGTTTTCTGGAGGAATGACCGGTGCTTTTCTGATCTCTTGACATTCTTCTGTGTTGACCACGCGGACGACCAGGTCATAGTGATGCCTTGGCCGGCTGGGTACCGGTGCTTCTTCCTTCTTGACTTGCACTGGCTTGGGTTTGAAACCATGCTCAGCTTCTTTCCTCGCCCGGAGTTGAGTTTCAGCCTCAGCAAACTCCCATGCAGTGTGGTAGGCCTCTTGGTACGTGGCCGGGGGTTTCCGGTAGAACTCCTTGTATAGTTCCCCGGCACGTAAGCCATTCACGAGAAGAGATAAGACGGTCTTGTCATCCATCTCTTCCACCTTGTCTACCTCTTCCTTTAACCGGGTAAGGAACTGAGTAAGGTTCTCATACTCCCTCTGCCCGGTTGTACTATGATAGGTGAATTTCTTCCTCTTAGTACAATTCTCCTGGAACTTGGCCTAGAATTTTGAAGCCAAGTCGCTGAATGAATCAATGCTTCCTGGACGAAGCTTATTGAACCATTCAGTAGCCCGGTTCCGCAAGGTTTGGAAGAAAAGGAGGCACTTTTCTTCGTCTGTGCAACCGTTCATGGTTGCACTCTGATTGAAAGAATCCAGATGGATTTCTGGGTCTTCTTTCCCGGTGAATCTTGTGGCGTCTATCTTGACCTTTCGCGGGAAAGGTGTTAAATGAACCCTTGTAGTGAACGGGGACCTAGTGAGGGGTTTGTCCCAGTCATTCTTTTCCCCTACTCTTTTTTCCAGCCTCTCCAGTTTTGCCTCCATTTGCTGGATGCGATCATTTGGGACAGTCAGCCGGTTAGCCACCGGTCCCCTAGGCTGGCTCTCAGCTTCCTCTTCTTGATGGGAGACCCTCGTCCTCGCGAGCTCCTGCCGGTTCGACTGGGAGCGCTGGGTACGGGCAGGCTCGGCCTCCCTCCCTTCGCCTAACCGGACGAACGCGCTGACATGGGCAACGCTCTGCCCCAGCCTCAGCTTGGCTGATTTCCTCTGGCCCTCTTCCCTGTCCCCTAGGCTTTCGAAGGCGGAGTATCGGGAAGTGGCTGGTCGGATGGCTTTCCCCTTCTTCTTTTTCTTGTGGGCCCTCGGAATGTCCCACTCCTCGTCTCCGCTCTCAACTGAGACGCAGTGACCATCAGGAGTAATCTGTGGATTCGTACCTTGCGGGGGACGCGACGGCCCTGCAGCGTTAAGCGCATCATTCAGGTTGATAGGGGCTACGGTGCTGACCAGCTGCGGCTGGAAAGGTGATGGCTGCGGCACCGGCGTCTGGAAGGGAGACACCGCCATTGGAGCTTGTAGGGGCATGGTTCCCGCGCCTGGAAGAGCGAACGGGAACATACCAGAGAGAAAAGGCATCCCCCCATTCTGTTGGCACATGGCCATGACCTAGCCAAAGCCCTAGATGGCCTGCAGGTTGGCCGGATCGTTCATGAATTGAGTCATGCTTGGTGGGAATGTGACCCTTGGTCCAGCGGAAGGGACAGGGGTCGTGAATGGGCTGACCATGCTGGGTGTTGGGGCCGAACTTAGACCCAACGGAAAAACCGGAGTAGAAATGGCCGGTAGGGTAGCAGCCATGGGGATGCTGGTACCTTCATTGGTGGCTTACACCTGAGCGGAAGTAGCATTGATTTGTTGGCTTGAAGATATTTTGAGTGGTGTTTTTGTGGGTAGGTTTGTGTTTAGAGGAGAAGAAACCTTAACGGCCCCACGATGGGCACCAAAATGATGGTGTAAATTACTTGACCAGTCAAACTATACTAGACCGGGTCTAGAATAGTTTGCTTTATTTGGTAAAGTAAGAAAGGTAAAAACACGCAAAGTGACCGGTAGGACTTTAGGTGGAACACCTGTAGCCCAATTTATATTATAACAGAGAATGCACGGGTGCTTTTACAAGGGAGTTTAGAGAGAATGAATTTGGATCCCTACTTCTGAGAGCTACAGCAGTATTTATACTAGGCGAAGGGGGACAGGGCAACGTGCACCCACGTGGAGGCACATTCTCGGAAGGTGAGAAGTGATGGCCTTCGTCCTCTTGCTGCCTTGTCGCCTTGCGAGGGAGATTGTGCCCTTGTCACGTACTGGCTTGGACAGATTCCTTCAGCATCTCCAGCGATCCTCCACTGACATGGGTCGCTACACGCCAAGCCCTTTTAGATTCTCTTCTGCCGACGCTTTCTAACTCTAAAAACTACACCGGGTAGTTTCCCAAAGGTTAGTTTACCGCATTTGAGGGATGAATGAAGCCATGTAGTAGTTTGACCGGTATACTTTTCTGAAGTATACCGGTAATCTTTTGACCATCTCGAGTGTCCTCCGGCCGACGATTAAAATCTCCCTTCCCTGTTCTTTCAGATTGATCGGTCAACTATTCGGTCTTTTCTTTTGACCGGTCATGGGTGGAATACACCCATTAAAGACTATTGCACCTTTACACACGAGTATAAAACTCAAAATTTAATATGCCTTTTAAAAGCACACTTTATTGGAGTAGGCTTATATATATATAGACACACACAAAAACTCTATTTCATAAAATTAGTACCTATAAAATTATTATAGTCGCCATAGCCCACTTGCCGAGCGAACGCATGGACAATTGGAAGGTGCTCTAGCGCTCAGTCTTGCCTAGCCGTCATAACAACAATATGCAAAAGACCTTTTATCACGCCAGAATTCCTTTTTAGAGAAGACCTTTTGTATATGTTGTTTCTCAAAAAATAGATACAAAAAACTTTTTAAAAAAAATTAGAAATAGGGGAAGAGAAAAGGGGAATAGATAAAGATGATAAATTTTTGGACACACATGTGTTTATGGAAAAAGAGTTGATAGTATCATCCAAAAAAGGAACATCCATAGCCGGCTGCAGCCGCTGTGAAATTGCAAGGAAGGCTGTGCTTTGCCGGCGTTCCTCTTCGCCGCCACGTGCATCATTCCAGGTTTCTCTGCTTTCCCTTTCTCAATTTCCGCTTAATGAATGGATCAGTGCTTTAAGGGCTTGTTTGGTAGAGGGATTTTGAAGCGGAGGATTGATATCTGTTTGGTCAATTACGGAGTGATTTATCTCAACTTCGTGTTAGTCTTAGTTTAGAAAATCCACTAACATCTGCAGACAGTCGATGACTTGGCTCTGATCAGAATCTGATTTTAAAATATTTTTTATCAATCTGATGCTGTATTTGATTTCAAATTGTCTTTTATTTATTAGGGTTTCTTTTGTCAGTCTCATACAGTTTGAACTACATTTCAGTTGTGTTGCAGTTATCTGGTTGAAGAATGGCATTTGCTTTACATGCACATTTCCTTGACAACCGGAGCATTCGTTCTCAGAAAAGGGTTAGCTGGGCTGCCTCTGAGCGTGTAGCCGTAGTGGAATTCTCTCCACATAGATGGAGACTCACACGAGTGAAGCTGCCTAAAACTCTTAGGATATGCAGTTTTTTGGGTTATAGATGTACTGGCCTTCGTTTACATATAAATGAGAATAGCTCTTTGATGAGAAATAATAACATTGGTACTTATAAGGTAAATACTCTGTAGTTGATTTCTTCCTATTTATGCATTCGGCTTTTCGCTGCTATAATTTTTATTGTGAAGTCTTATTCCTTGCTTGAAGTGTTAAAAAAATTTAGATAGTTGGTTCGTACTGTAATATTCATGCCACCCACCCCTATGGTATGTTTGGATCCCAAAAAATGCTAGGGAAAGGGAATAATGCTAAGGGAAGTCAGTTTACTTCCTTGAAATTTCTTGGGACACTTTCCTTTTCATTTAATTCCCCTAGCATTTTCTGAGTTCCAAACCTACACCAACTACTTTGGATCAAGGTTGCTGGTAGATCTTGTTTTATGTTTGTTCTCGCTCTCTTTGCCTTATATGTGTATTTTGCTGATTGTAAGTTGCTTTAGGAGATATCCAAATACTGGGAGTCATTACCCACGGTCATCGGTAGGAAGTGGGGCCACTTTGCGAAAACTGCAATAATAACTGCATTTGTCTTAATGGTAATTCCAAATGCTGACGCAGTGGATGCTCTAAAAACTTGTACTTGCTTACTGAAAGAGTGCAGGTATTTCATGGAATATGCTTGCCACTAGCATGACATTATGCCTAAAACATGACTGCAGATGTGTTAGTATGGATTTGGTTAGTAATTTTTTTACGTAGTAGTATCCTTAGGAAAGTTTTGATCTAGTGGTAAGGTGGCCATATTACCCCTTACTAATCCTCCATATTGGTCTTAGTAAAGGAGTCTTAAATATGAATCTCTTATTGATTCATGTGACCGACTCCATTTTACTTGGGATAAGGCTCAGTTGTTGTATGAGTGTACTAAATATTGTATTTTCTTTATAAAAAAACATATATTATGAAAATTTCTCGAGACAACACTTATTGTGCAGCAAAGGGAGTACACGATAGAGATACCAAAACCTCTTTAATGATTAAAGACATGTACTGTCTAGTGTCTAAAAACAGGCCTCGTGCAAAAATGCAAAATTTGTTTGCAATACACTCTTACTGTGGGACCCTTCTCTGGTCTCTCGCTCAGCTTGGATGCATTGTGAACCTGGCTCCCGTTTTCGTATAATTTATGAATTATTATCTATAAGTCTACAACATGATATCAATCAAGTTAATGAATATGGTGACGAATCAGGTTGGAGCTTGCCAAATGTATAGCAAACCCTTCATGTGCGGCCAATATTACTTGTCTCCAGACTTGCAACAATAGACCCGATGAGACAGAATGCCAGGTTAGTCTGTTTACATTCCTTCCTCTTGCCCATGGAAACCAAAGTTAAATCTTCTTGTTTTTACTTTGCAGATAAAATGTGGTGATTTGTTTGAAAACAGTGTGGTAGATGAGTTCAATGAGTGTGCAGTGTCACGAAAGAAATGTGTACCTCGTAAATCAGACGTAGGCGAATTTCCTGCTCCCGATCCAAGTGTTCTTGCCAAAAACTTCAGGATGAAAGATTTTGAGGGGAAATGGTTTATAACCAGTGGATTGAACCCCACTTTTGATGCATTTGATTGCCAAGTGCATGAGTTCCATGTTGAAGGTGACAAACTTGTGGGTAAATTGTCATGGAGGATTCAGACACCAGATGGAGGATTTTTCACCCGGTCGGCTGTACAGAGATTCGTGCAAGATCCACAGTATCCGGGAATACTATACAACCATGACAATGAATATCTGCACTACCAAGATGACTGGTATTTCAATCCTATGTTAAACAGTTTTAGATAGTTCACCTCATTCATTCATTTCATTCCAACCAAACTCTACCCTCACCAAACAAACTCAAAACACAGGTACATTCTGTCATCCCAAGTGGAGAATAAGGCAGATGACTATATATTTGTATATTACCGAGGGAGAAACGACGCATGGGATGGATACGGCGGCGCTGTACTGTACACAAGGAGTGCCATCTTGCCCGAGAGCATAGTTCCTGAGATACGGAGGGCAGCTGAGAGGGTCGGACGGAATTTTGACCAATTCATCCGAACAGACAACTCGTGTGGGCCCGAGCCACCCCTCGTGGAGAGACTGGAGAAGACAGTGGAAGAGGGGGAGAAGAGCATCATAAAGGAAGTGGAAGAGATAGAAGGGGAGGTGGAGAAGGTGAAAGACACTGAAATCAGTCTGTTCAATAGGCTGTTGGAAGGGCTGAAGGAAGTGCAGAAGGATGAAGAGTACTTCTTGCGGGAGCTGAGCAAGGAAGAAAAGGAGATTCTTGATGGGCTTAAAATGGAAGCCACTGAAGTTGAGAAGCTGTTTGGTCGGGCCTTGCCTCTGAGGAAATTAAGGTAGGGTAAAACATATGTTGCTTGTCTGATTGGTTGTGATTTGATTCGATTAAATTCTGATTTGATCTGATTGTAGTTATATTTAGAGTTATTTATGATCTGATATGATTCTAATTAGAATAAGTATAAAGTAAAAAAAATTTAAGAGAAGAAAACCCATTAACGTCTTAAAGGCTTTTTTTTCATTGTAAAATCCGAACAGAACATAAGTTCGGATTATTACATTTTATTTTGCGGTTCTAATCTTCTATCAACAATAGTCATCTTCTATCACAAAAACTCATTATAACAGTCATACTTCTTTTAGAGTAGACTTTTTGTTACTTTATATGACTTCGTCTCGGAGAGTTTGTTCATATTTTTTGCTATCAAAATTGACAAACTTTAATTATACTTTCATAAAATTCATATTAGATATTGATTTAGAATTAATATTACCCCAGAGTATTAGATTTATCTTATAAACAATTTTTTAAAAATTACGTTGTTCAATTAATATACCATATCATTTTAATTTTATTATTGGCCAAGATTTTAAAAAAAAAACACCTTCATTTTTGGCTCTAATCTACTTTTCTTCTTCCCATCTAGTTTTGAACCTCTTTTTTCAACCTTAGGCTTCCTTTAGTAATGACGTGCAAAGTTTTTTTGAATACATGTTGATTTTTGAGTTTCGATTCTCTTGATTTCGGTAATCTTTTTTCGTTTTTACGGAGTAGTAATATTGATTCTTTATTCCTCGTCATTACAAGAATATTAAACGCTATGGTCATTGTTTTTTTCCTTTATAAATAAAAAGATTTCAAACATAATGGACATTATTCATCTAGCAAATGATATTATTGGAGAGTTGAAATCATCGAGATCACAAAGAGAGTTGATCAGAAAAGACATTGGGCGGGGTGATAGAAAAGCTATATATGGACATTGCGTGGTGGACGGTAGGCGGTAACCGTGTTATAGAACAAGTTATGAATTAGGGTTTCTTGTCTTTTTCTTCACAGATGCTAAGGGTTTGTTCTCTTCAATTTATCTAATTGGTTATGATCTAATTTGACTAACTTGTGATGTGGTCATGGTTATAAAGTTTGCTTTAACCATTACAAAGTGGTGAGTTGGTAAAAAGTTGTAAACTTGGCTTTTTAAAACATGATTTGGGGATTTTTAGAATGAGGTGGGCCATACATGCCTGCAAACCAACTTCACCTTTTCTTTCTACTAACGTGTAAAGCCCTGAATGGTTATTTCTTAGTTTTATTGTTGGTAGGTTTAAAAAAAATGGTAGTTTTATTGTTATAGGAATAAATTTGAAAAAGTTGGTGGATTTAACGTTTTTAAAGTTTTTTTTAGCTTTATTGTTACAACCATCCTCATTTTTTATGTCTAACAGCTAGTGAGTGAGATGATAAACCGAGTCTAGACGAGGCAAATTGACAAACTAAGTCACTAAAACTAGTCAAACCCCAAATTCATATGGAAAATCACTTTCTAGTGAGTAATTTTATATTTTGAAAAGGTCATAACACGCTTTAAGAAAAATATTTTCCGAAAGGTAGAAAATATGATCATTACCATGGGCATTGTTTATTCCTCGTCATTACAAGAATATTGATTTTTTATTCCTCGTCATTAAAAGAATATTAAACGCTATGGTCATTGTTTTTCCTTTATAAATAAAAAGATTTTAAACATAATGGACATTATTCATCTAGCAAATGATATTATTGGAGAATTGAAATCATCGAGATCTCGAAGAGAGTGGATCAGAAAAGACATTGGGCAGGGTGATTGAAAAGCTATATATGGACGGTAGGCGGTAACCGTGTTATAGAACAAGTTATGAATTAGGGTTTCTTGTCTTTTTCTTCAAAGACGCTAAGGATTTGTTCTCTTTGATTTATTTAATTGGTTATGATCTAATTTGATTAACTTGTGATGTGGTCGTGGTTATAAAGTTTGCTTTAACCATTACAAAGTGGTGAGTTGGTAAAAAGTTGTAAACTTGGCTTTTTAAAACATGATTTGGGGATTTTTAGAATGAGGTGGGACATACAATATGCCTGCAAACCAACTTCACCTTTTCTTTCTACTAACGTGTAAAGCTCTGAATGGTTATTTCTTAGTTATATGAATAAATTTGAAAAAGTTGGTGGATTTAACGTTGTTAAAGTTTTTTTAGCTTTATTGTTACAATAATCCTCATTTTTTACGTCTAACAGCCAGTGAGTGAGATGATAAACCGAGTCTGGACGAGGCAAATTGACAAACTAAGTCACTAAAACTAGTCAAACCCCAAATTCATATGGAAAATCACTTTCTAGTGAGTAATTTTATATTTTGAAAAGGTCATAACACGCTTTAAGAAAAATATTTTCTGAATGGTAGAAAGTATGATCATTACCATGCATGAAAGCAAACTTTTTATCATGAAAGGAAAAGAAACATTATATTTGGTCAATTCCCTACCAAAGACAGACTATTTTGTTTCATTAAATGACATATACTCCATTCGTCCTAAAATTTTCCTCTCAGCTCAGTTCATGAGTTTTAACTAAAATTATTTTTAATTCAATTTGTTTCATTATTGATGAAAAATTAAAAAAATTATAATTATACATTTAAAAGCTACATTAAAATTTTTACAAAAACATAGGGAACATGATTATATTATATAACTTAGATGTCATGAATTTAAATTAATTGAAGGGGGTGGGGGGTGTGTTCGGGTCGGGCGGGGCGGGGGGGTTTACTGGGGGGTTAGGAGGGGTAGGAACCGTCAATTTTACGAACGAGGCACCGGAGCACCCCAGGGTCATCCCATGACATTGGAAACTAATGTCATGGACCTTCCCCTATAAAATAACTAACGAAAATATGTATAAAAAAATGATTAAGTTTTGACCATTTAATCGAATACTACGTGAAAAGAAAATGTTAGGACAGAAGGAGTATTAAATATTAATACAACTTTCTTTCTTTCACCTTTCTTTGGGAAGACATTTAGTCAACAACCAAAAACCATATGAAAATGCAACCCCCACTCCCATAGTCTCACTTTCCTTCCATTATTATAACATTTCTCATTTCTTGAATTGCTAGCTAGCTCCATCCAAGCTCTACAACCATGGCTGCCATTGTAAGTTCCATTTTTCTTACCTTTTCTAATTTCTTTCCCTTATAGTGTAAAATATGCTTATCTTAACCCTTAGTAAATGCTTAACTAGCACATATATATAAAATATTTTGCCAAGTATAAAATATTTTGTGTTTTCTAAATTACAAGTTTGAAATTTTAGTCGAATTTAACTTAGATGTCAAGAATTTAAATTAATTAATCTTTATACATTATTACCATCGTGCTTGTATATTTATTCAATTTTATTCTCTTCGTCTCAAACTAAATTATTTGTTTACTATTCAAAGGGTTAAACTTTTTTTTAATTTTTTTCTCTATATTCGTTATAATAATGTTGTCATGTCACCGCTAGTTTTGTAGATTTTTTAATCTAGTTTTTTAATATGTAAATTTTATAATTTAATTTTACACCATTCTTCATATAAAATGATTTTAAAGTAATTTTAACCAAACATCATAAACCCAAACAAGACAATTTAAATTAGAACAAAGAAAATAATCTTATTTAGATAAAATAATATAAAAATATTATATATAAGAAATATAATACAAAGTAATACCCGGAGTATTATTTTAATATCAATATATAATACTTTTATCGATTTAATTTAATTAGTGATCAAAATTTATCAATTTTAATTGCAAAAAATCAAAACTGAACAAATATATCAATAAACTAAAATTGAAGTTGATATTGTTTTGGGTGATGCGCGTAGAAGAGTAAGCGGAGCGGTCAAATTCCGGCGTTTGGGGAATGGGAGGCGGCGGACCGCCTCCCCATCACACAGTGCTTTGGGAACGCCCCGCAGGCCAGCCTCAGCGGCTATTCCCGTGAAAGTGCAACCGCCGTGGTCGCCTCTCATTTCCGCCTACCGCCGCCGCCGTCTCCTGCCGCGGCGGATATCTTTCTTCCTTCATCAAAGGTTCGTTTGTTGATCGATTTTTCATTTCCTTCTTTACCGTCAGATAGTAGTTTAACTAACTTCAAATTAGGAAGTATTGAAATCCTATAAATAAGACTTTATGATTCTCCGTGCTACATGTATACATTACAGTATGTTTTTGTTTTGACTTTTTGTGATTTTTAAAAAATAATTGAAACAAGTGAAGTGTAACAAATAAAATATGTAAGGATATTAATGATATTTTAAATATTAAAAACGGTGATGAGAAGATCTATGTGGATAAATAAAAAAATAAGAGAGAAAAAACCAAAGTAGGACTAAAACATTGAAAATATATCAAAATAGGATTTCCATGTTTTTTTTCTGAAATAGGACTTACATTACCAAAAATGGTCATATACATTACCAAAAAAGTATAGTAATGTGCACATGTACACTGCTACATTACCATAATGCAAAGTTACATTACCACAGTGCAAAGTCTTATTTTGGGAAAAAAACATGAAAGTCCTATTTTAGTTCTTTCCTATGTTTTAGTCTTATTTAGGGTGATTTCTAAAAAACTAACGAAAAGATATACTCCCAAATTTTCTAAAGTCCTATATTTTCTATCTTTTGCACTCAACTACAACCCACATTGACCAATAATTAAACCAAAACTAGATGGTATATTAATTAGTTAAAATTATTTTTTGAAAAAAAACATAATTCTAATAAAATTATCATTATATCGATCAAAATTTAAATAATGATCAAAATTTATCATTTTTTACAGCAAAAACTTAAAACTAAACAAATACTCATGAGTGGAAGTTGTATAATTTTGTCTCCTAAATAAGAGTATCATTGATTGGTACCATGAAATGCTTTTATTTTGACATTGCTTGTTTGCATTTTACATTACATTTTTGTATTATATGTTGACATTACTTGACATTATTTGGTATATCATTCCCTCAAAAAAATTATTTGGTATATCATATTTTGATATAAAATTTTAAAGATTCTATTTTGAATACTATATAATAAAACTATTTTTCTTTTTAAAAAAATATGGATTGTATACCAAATGACGGCGGTGCGGGGGTGGGTTCGAGACGAGCAGAGGTGGAGTGGTTTATTGGAAAGTTAGAACGGTTAGACTCATCAATTTTTCGAATGAAACCAGGGGCGGATCCAGTCTGAAAGAATTGGGGGCCAATGCCCCCTACTAATATTTGGTGTTAAACTATTTCTTTTTTTTTTTTGAAAAAATTTATATATTTGGGGTTGCATGCCCCCATCTAAATTGGGGTTGACCTCATCTACAATTATGTATTCCCAACAAAATTAATAGAACCTTATCTAATTTAGTTTTTTTTGATTAATTTTATTGAAGTAAAGTATATTTTATTGCATACTCTGTATACTTTATTGTTTGGAATAAAATTTTATATTACCTATTAAACAATATTTTACATTCAAAAAATGTTTAAAATAAATTTATTATTTTTTGTCATTTTATACTGTCTATTTAAAAAAAATCAGGGGCACTACTCCGGGATCTCTGATCAGTTGTGCACATGTGCCCCCATCTATCCGAATTCCTGGATCCGCTGTGTTTTCTTCTCTGTATATTGCTGACACCGTAGATATTCTAATGGGGTCCATCATCCATGTCATAGGATGACACGAGGAGCTCGTGTCAGCAATAATGTTAATACGAGACTAGGTAAAAACTCGGTGTGATGTGGGGCTACCGAGTTTTTCCAAACCAATCTAAATTTTATCTCACCGAATAACTTTAATATCCGATTCTCGGTTCGACTGGTCCAATCGATTGACCGGTCTGATTTTAATGAGTATTGGGCGGTTAAGTGCAGATGAAGAGATACTCCCTAGGTGGTAGGGCTCAGCCAAGAAAGCCGGACCCCGATGCACTTGAGAAGAACCGGTCCGGTTCACAGAAGCCATTTCTAGAACAAAGTAATGCCTCTAAACCGGTGGATGAAGATCTCTACCAAATCCCCCCGGAGCTCCTCCGCAGTGGAAACCGAGTATGCATTCATTATTTTGGCTCTTTGTCTACAAATTTATTCGAATTTTTTATAAGAAAAATATTTAAAAAATATTCGATGGAAAGCGAATGATTGTTGTGAAAAAACAAAAATAAAATTCAAAATATTTGATGGAGTAAATTTGAGTGCGGGATACTTTCTCCTTCCCAAAATGTTCTTTTTATTTTCCTTTTTGGTCCTTCTAGAAAAAAAAAAATTTCATTAATTTTTTTAGTCTATGTTTTAAAGATAAATTTCAATAATGTCCTGTTTTACTACTAACTTACTTTTTTACTGTTTTTTAATAAGAAAAGAAGCTCTAAAAATTTCTAGTACGCGTATTTTTGTAAATTTGACACTTTCTTACTACTCTTTAATAAGCGTGCTAAGTCAACGCGTGAAGAATATTTTCGGACGACGGGAGTATAATAGAAGACACATAGTTGATTCAAAATTAATGAGCCAGATTTGTTAAAACCCCCGAACATTTAGGTGAAATCAGTCTTATGAGACTAAAATTAAGACTGAGATCACATTTAATTTGTAAAGGGAATAGAAAAGTGTTAAACCAGAAGTGTATTTGCGATGGATGATGTAATTACTGTAATTAATTTGCCTCGTTTTTGTTTGCAGAAGAAATTTTTTGGATTCTTTTCAAGATGCCTTGCTCCTCGGGTGGCATGAATTTCACCAAAATGCAACAAAGATACAATTATACATATACATATACATATACATATACATATACATATACATATACATATACATATACATATACATATATACACACACACACACACACTATCTATAGGAATACTATTCTTTCTTTCCAATTATGTGCTATGCTTGTATGAAGAGTTCATGATCTTTTGTTTTAGTGTCAAGATTAGTGATAGAATTTTGAATGGAATATAGGTAACTAAAACTAAACATAAAATATTTGAGCCGGACTATCTGAGAAAATTGAATCCAATTACTTCAATTTATTATCGAATTCAATTCAAGAGTTTATAAATTCATGTATGATGACCACCTCAGCAACTTTGAAAAATAATCGAGGTGCCCCCTAATAAGGTTAAACGATGTGGTTGCCAATGCCATCTTCCCGACCGGCCAACTAACAACCGCCGACCACATCAAAGAGATGGGGAGAGAGAGGGTGTGGGTGGGAGAGGTTCCCAAACAAGAGAGGAAGAGAAGGAAGCGAGTGGGAGAGAAGACGGCTTAGGGGCGTTCATTGGACTGTTGCCTTTTATGCCGACCCACGAACAGCACCAAAGTTGCATTGGATTCCCGATGCGCTTGCCAACGTGACATCAAACAACCTAAAACGTTATGGAACACCCACCCTGAGTGCCTCTGAGCCCCGACCCGGTTGAGCGGTGAATGGGTAGATCATTGTATAATTTTAGTTTGATTCTTAAAGTGATTGTCTTGTGCTCGATGCGCACGAAGAGCTATCACATTAGATAAAACTTTCACATTATCACTGCCATAATTCGGTTCTGAAATCTCAGACTTAACACTCCTTCCTCATAACCATCCAAGCTACTCGTGCGAGTCTCCTACTAAAAGGTTTTGCCTAGTTTCAGGGAATACTTATTTATATTTACTTAATTTAAATGCTATATTCTCTATATAGTACGGAGTATCATTTACTAGTAGTTCAATATTACTTGATTTAACATTAGATTACAATCAATTCAACACCATTTAATTAACAATCTATTTGATATGAACCAATCAAAAACAATGGGCGAACAAGCAATTTAATTTGGGATAGAAGAAGTATAAGTCATGTATCACAATTCAATACGAGTACAATTTAATTAAACTTATTTTATCCAGTTCTATTAAACGACCCCTAAAAGAGGGTTATTCCTTCTTTCTTTCTTAAAGAAAAGAAATGTGGTTCATACTATATTTTTAACCGATTGAGTTATTTTTTTACTAATATGCCCCTCATATCATATGTTTTCACCCATTTTGTATATAAATAGCTTTGAAAAGAAATTCATCCAACCATGTCACTAGACTTTTAACATTTTTTAAAAACAGGTTTCTCTTAAAACTGATGAAATTCTCTATGAAAAATAATATTTTTGTTAAAAGTACACATTTGCCAAGCTTCTCACAGGCATCAGTGCAATAAATTTCAAGCACCCAATCTCAATGGGTAACAAACTAACACTGTAAGGTCAAACTCATAACCTTTTTATGGGATAGAGAATATTTCATATTGGAAGGATGGAAAATCATGGGTCACCAGAAACATGTAATATAACTCTTACCCAATCCTTTAAGAGCAAATAGGAACAAACCCTTTAATTATCTTAAAACACACTATACAAAAGTTTGCAGCTCTCACAGGCCAATGCCTATCTACCATAAAAGCAGTGAAGAAAAGGTGTTCATTCGATTACATTAGAAAGTAAACAAACCTTATATTAGAGTTGCAGAAGAGACACTGTAGAGAATGGAGGTGGAGGAGGAGGAAAACTTCGGACTTACGGATTAGGAAATATCAGCGATACGGCACATAGTGATCTCCTGTTGTTTGAAGTATCGCCGATCCTCCTCGTCAACCAGAACAAGGTTCAAATAGTATTTCACACTGAATTTGTTATTTATATTCAGATATGTCGGTGTCAGTTCGTATGGACTCAAAAACAGTCTGATGGGAATCGACTCGCCTGCACAATCAAGCATAATCATTGATCTTTAGCACAGTTTATAGAGGAATAGAGTGAAGACCACATTTGATGAGTTTTGGAGGGTTGATATGATATGGGGTTACTAGTGATAGATGGGGATGGCCGGGGACGGTGCGTGGGCAGCAGGGGGGGATACCAAACCCCAGATTGGTCCCAAATTTGGGAAACATCAAAATACCCCCATTTGGGAGAGTTGTGATATGCTGATATATAACACTGTTTAGTCTTCGCCAAACACTTGCAAAAAGATTATGATATCGGAAGATAACACAACTCATATGTTGTGCGCTCATCAAAGAGGCCCTAAAAAAATTCACTTTGTTCCACCGACAATGAAATAAAAGTGCAGGAATTTTTTATATAAATATTTAAGAAACATATAGTAGGCCCGTCTAATTTACGTCTAACACCTATGATTGGTAACCCTAGTTCCTAACACATTATAAGGCATTGACGATACTACCTCTAACAGGAGCACCATCCATCAACTCAAACTTTGCAAGGGTCTCTGTCTCAACATGGGTATTTGCTCCCGAACCTGTCGATTCCCGGCGTCTGATCTCAAGATCCATGTTCTTTATCTTGATTCGTACAAGTAGGAAATATATCTTCCCTATAATCACATCTTTCAAATGATACCTGTTTGTGTATTAGAAAAAAGGCACACATATTAACCAAACTAGAAATGCTACAGCATTTTTCTGAAAATTATAATCTTACTTGCTTTTGTTGTACTCAAACTCTATGTGAAGACAATCTTCAATTCCAACTTCCATCTAAAAAGTGCAAAAATAAATGAGTGCTACTGTAAGTCAGCCCAGTGGCAGCTAATTGCATGGCAAGAAAGATATCACAAAAAAGATAAACTTTGATTTCTACATAACATACAAATATTGTAAAATGTTGTGCGGATTATATGTTCAGTACCTTAATGCTGTTGTTGATTGTAGGCGGTGGGCTATAGTTCCGCACCTGATTCATAAATGTATTAAACTAAAAGTGGAGTGAAAGAAACATGAAGTGCCATGTGAAGAAACAAAATCATACCACAAAATCTTGGTATTCCACTATGCTGCCACCATAGCCTCGGCTTATAGTAACTTTCAGAACATACCTAAAAGCACCACAAAGTTAATGTCGCGATCATGTGTGATATATTACTTTGTCCACTAGCATCAATAAATGGGAAATCAAGCAAGTACTTAGCAAATAATAAGGAAAAAATGTTGATTATTTTTCTAATCTACTGTCTTTGATATAAAAAATGGAAATTGAAATCCATTCACTGCAAAAAAATAGAATAATACGTTGCAAAGTGTTGATCACTAGTAGTTGTTTGTCATTAATTATCATTTGCAAGCTTGATGTGCAAGTTTCTTTTATGTTTCCCTCTAGCATGGTTTTGTTTTTGTTTTTTATTTATAGTTTTGCTGCATAAATGGTGGACCTTTTGGCGAGAGTGAAAGTGGGCAAGCATCACAACTTGCAAAACTTGGAATGCGCATCTCTTTTAAATGCACAAATTACAGCCAATATCATGTGCGGATGTTAGAAAAGCAACTCAAATTTTAACAGGTATATTTCCAGGGTAATTATAGGAGAGAAATCGAATCCACGTCTTTTTCAGAAACCAAACTTCACAATATGTAACTAGCAGACTTACCTAAGACGAGCGTTGGCCCCACTGTATGTTTCATAAGGCATTTCAACAGTTGAAAACTCAAATGGGTAAGTTTTCCTCTCATATAATTCACCAGGTACATCCAACTCGCGAACTGCAAAGTAATGAGATACGCAAATCACTACTTGTAAACTAAAAGGATTTGAAGTCATAGTATATTCCCTTCTATGGGATAAAAGAGACCCCATTAAACTGAGTAATGACGATGACATTTTTGGAACTAAAAAGAGTTGCAGAGCCAAATAAATACTCTCTCCGTCCCATATAAAGAATCCACTTGAATGAGTGTATAACTTTTTAGTAAGGTACAACCCTAAGAAAGCACAAAGTTTACTTATTTTCTTAAACAAATACGGAGTAAAAGAATAGGACTTTTTTGTGGGATGGGGAGAGTAGTGCATAAGCAATAAGTAGCGAACTGCATAAACATGATATATGAAAATGCTCCTGGTCCATGAAGCAAAAGTAAACACTTCACTTACCAAGAGAGGTGAAGTCATAGAAGTTCCCTCTATCAGAGTACATTTCTGGAAAGGGAAAACAAGTTAGATGTGAGTCCCACTCTTTGAAATGAAATAAGGCACAAATAGAAGATCTGCTTGCAATGTAACAGGTGCTCGAGCAATGTAATGGAGAATACTAATGGAACTGCACAAAACAGAATTAGAATGATTGACCAAACCTCATCTGATCTGGGGAACCCAAAAAATTAAAGTAAAATATCACTATGACATAAAAAATTATAGAACTGAAATGTTTGTGCATCATATTATAGTTGTTTCATTATGAACATCACATACAAAAAAAATTGTGCACCAACATTGTAAATATGTGATACTGGGAGAGAGAGTTAGTTAGTTAGTTAAGCTTTTCATTGGCATAAACCTCATTCATACAATGGCTTTCAAGATGTGAGCCTCATTGAGACAAGAACTAGATTTCTTAGGTGAAATGCTCTTATTAGAAAATGAACATTTTTGAACCATTAGCATCAGGATTATGTTTTATTTGTAGTTTTCTGTTATGTTTGGAATGAATAGTTGGTTGCTCAGTACAATTAATAGATTGGGTATAACAGCTATATTTTGATTTGAAAGGAAAGAGGAGAAAAACAGCCCTACTAGAAACCATATACCAATGCTGAAAACCAAGTTAATACTAACCTATCTGCCCAAGAAGCTCAACTTTTATTCCATTGTGTTCAACCTTCTTTCCTGATATTGGTTCAATCGATATCTGAGGCATTATCAAAAGAGTTATATTTTTTCTAGGGGTAACATAGGTTTGAGCAAGGCAGATGAAATGGAATAGAAGGATCACAAACATAAAGTGAAAATTTACCTTCCCGGCAAGGTTTTCCTGGCTATGAAAAAGTGGAGCCATTATTGTATGGCCATTCTCCTTCTTCAATGGTATCTAACAAATTTTAAAAAATGAAGGTGGAGGCAAATGTGGAGCAAATACCAAAGATGAAAGTAATGTGAATTGTGAGCTAACAACATTCTAAAAGTATGTTTATTTCAAAGTATCAGAATCATTTGCCAAAAAACTAGAAGAATAGTTCTTTATATACTCAAAATTAGAAGAATCTTATCTTACAGCATGATCATCAAAGGAGCTGTTAAATTATGCCCGTTTCATCATAACTTTCCAGGAAGAGTACATAAAAGAAACTCCCTCCCAGAACCTGATACTCGGGCATCTATTTTTTTTTTGTACTGGGAAATCATAAAAGCACAACAGAATTTAGAGTCTGAGAAAAGCAGCTGACAATAATCCAATACCTGCTTGCGTGACTTCCCGTCGGAAAATGTAACTGAAATGTGGCATGCCGGCTTGAAAGCTCCGAGTATATAATTCTATAAACACACAGCACCCAAAAAAAAGGTATACCCAGAATATAAAATTCCAGCAATAGCAGGATAGTATGAAATGCAATATACATTTCCAGCAATAGTAGTACTAGCAACAACAATAATAAGCAGAATTTGGAAAAGATTACCATGTGTACGAAGAACGAACTCTGATCAAAATTAATCCTTCAACCTGCATGATCCATAGACATTAAGATTAAGTGGTAGAATAGCACATCGCATTCAAAACCCTGATCTGAGAGTAGAATCAACGGAATCCTCCTTGAATTTTAAATCTCATTATTTCACTCAATCTCAGACCGGATAAACAAAATACTAGAAAATCAGCTGAACATACAGCAGGGAGGAAGAGAGAGTTACCTGGAATCGGGACGAAGAGAAGAGAAGAGAAGAGCAGAGCATAGAATTCAGGCACCTAATTGCAGTACCTTTTCATCTTTTTTATTTTACGGAGTAATTGATTTGTGATTTTGATTAGGGTAAGTCAATTGCACTTTGCTATCATGGGTCCACCCATGTGGTGGGCTGGTGGCACACTAGCATAGCATGGTCCTTGCTACTTTTGCACCAAGATGAGAGTGAGAAAGTGATTTTGATTAATTACGGTTTGATGGTGGAAATTTCCACCAGATTAATCTCGGTTTTGTAATTTTGGTTACTACAATTCAGGTTAAAAGAAGTAATAAAATTATTTTTAGCCAAATAAAAAAGATTAGAGTTTATTTGGTGACAAAAGAATAAATTTACTCATATCTTATACGGAGTAAAATTTATGTTCTTTTTTTTTGAGTAATTCCATAAAAGATCTTCAGTTATAGACCGTTTTACATATTTAGTCCCTACATATCAAATATTACTAATTTAGTTCCCAATTATTATATTCATTTCCATTAATGGTCTTTTGTCAACATTTCTGTTAAGAACGTAGATAAAATTGTAAATTCACACTCCTCTCTCTCCTCAATTAAGCTTCTTTCCTCCTCTCGTACTCTTTCCCAAACTCGTCGCTGAGTTTGAAGCTCTAAACCCAAAACTGAAATGATGATTCATTTTTCAATTATTAGTCTTCCTATTGGAACCTAAAATCAAAACCAATAAGCTTTATGGATGAATTTTATCAGTTAGTCTCAATAAATTGCAAAGAAAATAAACATTAAAAATTTAAAACTCATCCATGAAGGTTACTGATTTCAAATTTGGGTTCCATACCAGTTAGACAAGCAATTGAGAGAGGAGTAATGATTTCGGTTTTGTGTTCAAAGCTTCAAACTCAGCGAGGGGTTTGGGAAAGGACTACGAGGGGAGGGAGGAAGCTTAATTGAAAAGAGAAAGGAGTGTGAATTTACAATTTTATCCACGTTCTTAACGGAAATGTTAACAAAGGAGTATTCGCGGAAATAAATGTAGTAATAATTGAGGACTAAATTAGTAATATTTGATATGTAAGAACTAAATATATAAAACGACCTATAACTGGGGATCTTTTACGAAATTTACTCTCTTTTTTTATAAGCCATTTACTTGAAAAATATAGTACCATTTTTATACTCTACATTGAATAAAGTATACAATTTTATTTTATAACTTATCAATTTCATAAACTTAGTGCACTATTCTATAAAAATTTCTATAAAAATAGATGTACTATTCTAATATATATATATATATATATATATATATATATATATATATATATATATATATATATTAAAAATGTTGTTATGATAAATAAGTCAACTTTGATGCCAGTGCCGAAAATGCACTACCACAATGTACAAATGCATCGTGACAGTATACCTCAAATGATTATACCAGTTTGTTTTGAGCACCGTAGTATCAGTATTCTCAGTTAAGTTTGATCAAATTTGGCCTTTTTAGTAGATTACTTGATCAACAAAACTTTTGTTCAAAATCTAGTACTTTCAAACTGAGTTTTCAAAAAAAAACAAGTCAAATTAATTTTTGTCAAGCCTATTCAAAACCTAAATCCAAATGAAAGGTAAGTGATTGTTTGATTGGATTCGACTCTATTTTTCATTCAAAAAATTATCTCTTTGATTTACTGGTTTGTTTTTTAATTTTTTCCAGTTTTTAAAAAAATTAAATAAAAAATAAAAGTGCATTCTAAACAATTTAAAAGGCATTATTGTATAAAATAAAATCATATAGATGTTGAATTTTTTGTTAAATAAAATTAAAACAATACTAAAGTATTTCGTAAAAATATTTAAAACATTAATTGTTTGTAAAGAAATTACCCATGATAAGAATAAAACATAATTCTTTTTTAGATATTGAAAGTTTTGCCATTGTAACTCATATTTAAGTGATAAGAAATATGAAACTCTTATTTTAGTACTCGCTTCACATTTTATTCCTAGTTTATCTTTATATCTTTAATACGACTCTCTTCTTTTTGACAACGACAACTACAATGCCCTGTTCGAAAAAATGATGATTATATCCTCTCTGAAACCCCTTGCACCGTCACTCCCCTCATCAAAATTCCGATTGGCCTACAATAACACTATTACTCTAGCCAATTAGCATTTTGGAAGGAGCCAGAGGGTGTTGGGGTGGGGGCAAGGGTTAATAAAAATAAGAATCATTAATTTTTTAAATAAAACATCCTAACTATTGTTTTTTCGCAACTATTGTTTTCATAATATGACAACAAATGTTGTCAAAAGAGAGGAGAGCTAGCCACCCTTAATATTAGCATTATTAAATATTATTAGTATTAGCATTATTAAGATTATTAGTGCTTATGAATTATGATACGGAAGTATGAAACAAAAGTATTAAAATAAAAGAAAATATAATAATGACAAAATGAATAGGATAAGATAATACTGAGCTCGCTAGTTTCTTTATGTTTTTCTTATGACTTGGTCAAAACTAATTACAAATTAGTTGATAACATATTTTTTGTACTTAAAAGTTGATTTATAAATTACTTATAAGTCAAAAAAATAAGTAAGTCTTACAAATTTATTTTAAAGTCAGTTTTTTCGTTTTTTCATTTTGACCAGATCAATTATAAAATTACCTTTCACCATTTATAGATATCTCCAAGTGACTTGTCTATAATTTACATCGTAAATCATTTTACTCTAACGAAAGAATAGTTAACTAATAAACAACTTATAAGTTAAAAATTGATTGTCAGCAATAAACTACGGAGTAATAAACTGCATCGTAAAAATTGATTATTTTTTAGAGCAAAAAAGAGAGAATAATTTAGTTCATGTGAAGTACATTTGTGGACTGAATCTTATTGATCCCATTTTTTTAGTAATTATCGACGATATCCATTCATCCCGGGTAATTTACCTAAATAGAACTAAAACATAATGACTTTCTAAATATAGGACCATATATTTTTATTTTCCAATGGTGAACCATTGGTCATTATATATTAGTCATTATTCAACTAAATGTCTAGGACCACTTGGACATTATTCTTCTCACTAGTCATTATTAAGTCCTATTTAGGAAATAAAAAAGTTTAAGTCCTACATTAGAAAATGGCTTACTCCATATGTTTTAGTCATATTCAGTGCAAATTTCACATGGCAAAAATGGTTTTATAAATTGTAAAATTTATAAACAAATTTCATCTCAAGCACCCATTAGAGTAATTAAAATGAAAAAAAAACCCCATTTTATACAAAAACCAAATAACCTCAAGAACCCTAATTTTTTTCCAAACTCAATTGATTAAATGCTGTAATCCGTGTTAAACAATCATCACTGATGATATCAATAAACACAAATACACGAAAATTCAGGCTTAAATTCAACAACACTAGAACTATACACAACACATATTTAAAGTTTCCCCTGTTTTCATACACTACCTGTGAATTTTTGCCATTTCCCAATTGCCCAAATAGAGTTTACAACTGAATGACTATCAACTGCCACACACTCCTTACTATATATACATACATATTTTACCTTGCTTCTAGGCCTCGTTTGGATTGGCACCCCGGGAAATGCCCGTGCGTAGGCAACTGAATCCCGAACACCACGTGAACCCAAACGAGGCCTTCGGTTTGGCAAGGAAGATACAAAGGGATCTGCAGCACTTCTGATGTCCCAATGAATATACATACTATAAATGTGCCGAGGTAATAAGAGATACAATCAATCAGCACCTTTCATCCCCTAACCAATTGTCCTTCTCTTTCGGCCCCGTGGGCCCCTCTTCACCGTACAGCTCGGTCGGGAAGAGTTCGAACAGACTCTCGACAGAAAACCTGACGTAAAATGGAAGGTGGTTGATTATCTTATCCAGCTCGGATGCTGAATCATACTCGACTCGCGGGCCCCACTCCCTCATGAACTGCAGCCAATGAGGCTCCGCGACCACTCCCTCCCCGAGATACTCTGCCGCGACAATCTCATACTTTGAGCTCGAATCCACCGAATATTTGCTCTGGTCGCAATCGTTCCTTGCCCCTATCCCTAGCACCGAAGACCCCTGGATGTAACAACCCGGGTGAGGGAAACTGGCGTGCCCGTTTCTCGAAGAATAGACGACAGGCTTGTTCCCGCTTATGAACTCCAACTCGCCCGCGGGAAGCCACTCGCCTCCGCTGTGTTCGGAGAAATACATTGACCAAAGTACCCCTGAGAAGTTGCTAACGCGGAGCGTGTAGTGCTCCCAGTCCCCAACGTGCTCCCCAATTCTGTTCATGTCATAACTCATCAGCCCCACCTTTAGGGTCGCGGGCCCGTTGAACGGGCAAAATACCCACATCACGATATCCGCGTAGGTCCCGCCCAAAGCCGGTTTCACGTGAACATAAAGCTTGGCACTCTCGATGTTACCAAATTTGACGATGTTTCTCTTTTCCTCGTCGTAAGGCAAATCGATCCAAAACTCTCGGTCGTTTTTCCCGCCAGCTGGCAGGTTTGCTCCCGCGGGGTCGATGGCTGTACCGATATCGTTGCCATCTTTGTACAGGAGGGCTCCACTTTTGAAGAACCACGGAACGGACGAAGGCAGATAAACCTCGTTTGGATGGAAGTAAACAGTCGGTCCGTAATGCTGGATGAGAGCATGGATCTGATCAAGGTTTGGCATGGCGTGTAGGGTGGAGTCCAAGTTCTTCAAGCAAGCAATGCTGAGGTCATCAGCGGATGTGCCGCAAAAGAATGTCCCGACTGAAACGCCCTTACAGTCAACACCCCTCTTGCCGGGTCTTGTTGTCCAAACCTGAAACTGCTTCTTATTGAAAATCGTTTTACTCGTAGTGAAAATCAAGGCACATGCATCTGCGGGTTCAGTAAGATCGGCCCGAACACAAATAGCATCTTCAAGGTCAGGCTCATCGGGCTCAATGGTTACCAAAAAGCCCATCGGTTTGTACCCATCGGGGGCATTTGGAAGCCAAATGTAACCCGACCCGGTACAAGAAGAAGCATCAGCAGTCCAGACCAAAGTGTAGCTCAGGGGTTTCTCTAGAGGAGGGAGGTTTGATCCGGCAATGCAGCCAGAGCAATCTCTAGCGGCAAGAACATAGCCACTCAACTGCTTGCCATCAAGCTGACAATAATGGCCAAGAACAGAAAACCCTTTTGGTACATCAACCGGCTGATAAAATGTCACACTGTTTGATTTCCCAAATGATGACTTGATACTCCATACTTTTTCAAACTGAGTTATTTGAATCACTTCAATCTCCCCTAGGCATATTCTTCCCTTGCCAAAACCTTCACCTTCAGGTTTTTTTTAAAGGATCAAAGTATTGAAAAGATTTGAGAAATGACAGAGAATTGAAAAAAGATTATACAAAATGTAGTTTTTTTCCAAAAAAAAAATCCAATCTAGGTATCAAAACATCCACCAATTTTTAATTTTGAAAAATTCAAAGTACAAACAATTTCACAAATACAAATCTACATATCATCACTGTCTTCTCTATTCCACACAGGCATATATGCAAACATTTTGCCTGCATGTGTGTTGTCTATACAACATAAGGGTTTGGGGACATATCTTTTCCTCATACCATAGGAAGAAAACAATTATTGATCAAATCAATAAATATAGAGAAAAATCACTATCATGGATCAAAAGAAATGATAAATTTGCAGAATATTTTTACTCAAAAAAAACACTTATTGATCAAATGAATGTAATAACTGTGACCAGGCAACTAAAAAAATTCACTATCATGGATCAATGTAATAGAACTGATAAAATTGCAGAATATTAATAATAAAAACATAATCTTTAGCAGTGGAAATTCAGAGAGAGAGAGAGAGAGAGACCTTGAGGCCATTGAGGAAGAGGAGAAGGGAGAGAAAAGGGGAGAGGTTGCTCCCCTGGAAACAAGTCATAGGCTCTCTGTCTGTCCCAACCCCAACAGCAGAACTCCATCTCCAGCCAAACACGCCCTTAGGGCAGTTTCTTCTATATACCCTCCCTCCTCCGACTCTCCTTGAATTTCGGAACAGATCCGCTCTGCAATTCATAAAATTCCCCAAGAACCCACCAAGAATCTGCTCTCAGACATGGAGAATTGTGGGTTGTGCTTGATGTTGACCATGGTGGGGTGGGGTGGGGTGGGGATATTGAACTACCAAGAACCCACTTTGATTTCCTTCTCTCTCTCTCTCTCTTACTTTCCCAATCTGCCTATTGCACTGATTTTAAATGATAATAAAGCAGCAACAGATAAATAAATAAAGGGGGAGGAAATGGAGGGGAAGGAAGTGATCCTTATAATTGCTTCAACTTCTTGAAGAGTCGTTCGTAGTTGGGTGACTATGGAGGAAGCTATAGCTCAGAGACAAACTACTGAAAGAGACGACAGATTGGCGTGCTATAAATAAAGTATGCGTCCACGGGAAGGGTGGGTGGGACGTCCTTCTAATCGCCTAACTCTCTCTCCCCATAATATTCTACTCAATTGATGGGAAGAAAAAAGAAGATTAAACTCTTAGGTACTGTTTGACAACTAGCATTTCATTTCAATTCATGCATTTCAATTTCAAAATTTGAAATCCTGAATTTCAAATGACAAGGGGAGGTGCATGGATTTCAAATTAAGCTTTGTTTTGAATGTAAAGAATTTGATTCAAATCCAAATTCAAAATGCTTAAGTTTCCCAAACATGGAATTTAAGCCAAATCTGGATTTGAAATCCAAATCCATGTTCCCAAACATACCATTAAAATATTCTTCCTTTTGTCTTAAAATTAATTTTTCATTTGACTTTTTACGATTTCTAATGCGATACTTTTGCTACTAAGCACTAATATCTCAATTTCTATATAAATAAATCGTATAAAAATTATATATTTCAAAACTATGTTTCAAAATTAATCTATTGCTAATAAATTTATATGAAAACTCAATATACTTTTTCCGTAATGTACGGTCAAAGTTTAAAAAATTTGACTGCAAAAGTTAAACTGGAAAATTAATTTTAGGACGAAGGGAGTATTCAGGTGAAATTTGTACAAAATAGGACTAAAACATAGGTTATTTCCCTATGTAGGATTAAACTTTTTTATTTCCTAAATAGTACTTAGGAAGAATAATATCCACTGATGGTGGATATTTACTTGAATAATGACTAATGGATGATGACTAATGGTCCTACATTGGAAAAAAAAATATATGGTCATATATTGAGAAAGCTATTATGTTTCAGTCATATTTACGTAAATTCCTCATTAATCAATAATTATGTGTTTTTATATAAATCCCAAAATAAACTAATTATTGAGATAATTTTTATTATATGGAAATACTGCTTAATTTTGTCTCCTCACTTACAACCGTCAAAATGACGTCAAAACAACCTTATAATTGATTAAATATCAAAAAAATAATCAATCCTTTTTTAAATAAGAAGCACATTAAAAATAAAAAGAAATTTTAAATTTTATAAAATTTAATAAATAAAATTCATGTAAATAAAATATTATAAATAAAAGTATAAGTACAATTTAATAAACTAAATGTAAATGTTTCAAATTATTTATAAATATTTAAAAGAAATATCATGTAAATATAGTATTTGATAAATATGAATAGTTATTTGCGCTCCCTCGATTTTGAATTTTTTATAAGTTTTAACATCACTTGAAAAATTAACATAAAATTTAATATCGTTTTGATACCGTTTTGATCATCGTTGGTTGGTGGACTAAACTAGATATTATTCACAATTAATGAGTAATATACATCTCGGTAATTAGTTCATTTTACAGAGTAGTTTAGAAAACCACATAGTTATTGGGTGCCGCTTAAGGAATATACTCAAAAACAAAATCAACTTTCTTCCCATTCCAAATTTGATTAAATTTATAATGACATTCCCCAAAATCATAATATAATACCAATTCAAAACTTGAAATGTGAAAAAATTATTGACTTAAGGATCCAAATTTGACCTCCAAAATAACAAAACGTGCGGGATACAATTGAATAGGATGTATAGGAGTTGGTTTGGGCTCGGGATTCATCAAAAAAGATTAAAGGATAAGAACGATTAATTTTTTTACCAGAATATTATAAAATACTTGTGTCATATTATGACACCCAAAGTGGGGGTCAATATAACTTCGCGGAGTCATTGTCTAGGTTGTCTAGTGTCCTTAGGTTGACTAGATTTTCTATTATCCTGATTTTTACTTTTCTCATGTTGAGCCTTAGGAGGTTGTCTAGGTGTTTGCTCAACGTTTTTATCCTTAGATTCATTTTTATCAAAACCAATTCCTTCTTTAGAAAAATGCATGGTGTCAAGGAGTAAATTAAGATTTTTGTGCGGAGTATTAAATTTCTTAACCGTACTCTCAAGTCTAGTGACTTGTTCCTTTAAAACTTTACAAGATTCACATTCGTTTGAGAAACTTTCAGGTTTGTTGGCGCTTCTTTTGCCATAAAATTTATTTTCTTGTTTCAACTTCTCATTATCTTTTTCCAACTTTTCATAATTATTTTCAAGAGTGGAAAGGCGTTTCTTTAACGATTTGTTCAGTTTAGAAGCGCTAACAAATTCATCATAAAGTTCGTGAAGTGCTTCTTGCATTTCTTCAAAAGTGTAAGAGTCGGAAGAAATGGTACATACCTCTTGTACATCGTCGGTTTGGTCTTCGTGTGCCATGAGACAGAGGTTGGCAACTTCATCCTCATCTTGGTCGGTTGACTCGCCGCCGGAGTCTCCACCCCAAGAGATATACGCCCTTTGCCTTTTGAAGTGTCGAGTGTTCCTTCCGTTTCTCGGGCATTTGTTCTTGATGTTCCCGGCTTCACCACATCCATAGCACACAGGGCCATCCTCAACCTTTTCTTTCTTTCTTAGAAATTTGCAAAACCTCTTCATGACAAGCTTGACTTCATCATCGTCGCTTGAGTCATTCATCGTTGGTTCTTTGAAGGCTTTTAATGCTATGCCTTTCCTTTAGTCATTCAAAGACGGGTTAAGTATAGTAGATTCATAAGTTTTTAAGTTACCTCTTAAACCGTCGATGGTGACATTTGATGTGCCGATTGACTCATAGATGGCATCGGCCTTAGATCGCCATTCGGATGTCAAGCTCCGTAGGATCTTTCGTACAAGATCCCTGTCGGTGTAAGTCCTCTTCAATGCATGAAGATCGTTGACTATCTTGGAAAATCGGTCGAACATGTCGTCAATCTTCTCGTGCTCCTTCATCCTAAACATCTCATATTCTTGGGTGAGGAAGTCAATCTTGGCTTCACGTACTTGGTCCGTTCCTTCGTACGTCACCTCAAGTTTATCCCACATCTCCTTGGCGGTTGAGCAGCAGGAGATCTTGCGATAGTCGTCAGGATTTACGGCACAATAAAGCATGTTTATTGCCTTTGCGTAATTCTCGACCTTTTTGATGTCCTCGGCATCAAACTCGTCTTCGGTCTTGGGGATCAACTTGTCTCCGACTTTCTTCATCGGCACCTCTTCCCCATTTTTGATAACCAACCATAATTGGAAGTTCGTGGAACGAATATAGATTCTCATTCATTCTTTCCAATATGTATAATTGGTTCCATCAAAAAGAGGTGGCCGTGTAGTTGATTGACCTTCTCCAATCCCTGCATAAAGATTTCTAGAAGAAGAACCCATGATCGCTTTACTCTCAAACGGTTAAGTTTAGACGCGAGTTAGGCTCCGATACCAATTGTTAGAATAAGTGACCAACGCTAAAGGGGGGGTGAATAGCGTTTGATCGTAGAAATCGCAGGAATAAAAAAACTTAAAAGAGAAGTAAAGAGAAGAGTAAGAGGCACACCGAATTTTACACTGGTTCACCACAACTTGTGGCTAATCCAGCCTCCCGAGAGACTCTCTCGAGCTACACTACTTCCGTTAAGCTTACGGGTGCTTAACAAACCGTTACAACCTGAGAACTCGAGTCCCACGAGCCCCAACAACACTTGCTCGGAGATACCGCACTCCAAGACTTCAACCCGAAGGAAAATACCTTTTCTTCGTACAGCCAAGGGAAACAAGCTTCCCTTAACGTGTATACAACACTAAGACACTCAAGAACAAGGCTCTCTTTTAGAGTAGATGTTGAGTAAACTATATACGCTCAAAAACAACTCAAACTTCACAAATTGGCTCTAGAAAGCTATGAAAAATGATGTTGTTTTAATGCAATGATGATATGAATATTGTGAAGTGAATTTATAAGAAAAGCAGACCCAAACACCCCTTTTTATAGTGCCAAAATAGGCTCCAACGGACCAATGCATTAAAATGGTGATTGGCTTGATTTATGGGATTGAATAAATTTGGGATCTGCAGGATATTGGCTTCCCATCGATGTTTGGAACTTACCCATCGCTGGTAAGCCAATTTTCCTTCAGTTTTGAAGTCACCGGTTACCTACCCATCGATGGGTACAAGCTTCACATCGCTGGGTGGGAGGTTGACTTCCAAAGAAGGAAAAAATCAACCTTAAATGACTTCCAATGGTCATGCCTTCCCATCGATGGTTTAGCCTTCCCATCGCTGGGTTCCCATCGATGGGTAAAGCTTCCCATCGCTGGGTAAGGGCATTCTGCCTTGTGATAATGTTGGACCAAGGCTTGAACAGCGATGGGTAGAGCTTCCCATCGCTGTTTGGCATGGTTCTGGAAGTTGGTTTGGCTAAGGGGCTACTTACCCATCGATGGGATGTTCTTCCCATCGCTGGGTGGGTGGTTAGCCAAAAGCCTGTGGTTTTTGCCTTAACCACGGCCTAGCCAATAAAAACCAAGCGTTTAAAACACTTATTTGATGTATTTGGCTAAGAAATCAAGTGAGACACTTTAAAAATCACTTCATTTGATTAAAAACCACGGCTAGCCAAGTTTACGCCGTTTTGCGTGGTTTTTGTCAAACGACTAAAAACGAGAGATGGTTTTCAAAGTGTTTTTGTTGGAGAACCGTTTAAACATGCCAAAGAGTGAAAGCAGATCATAAAATGCTGAAAACCACTTGGTTGGTTCGGATGCCAAAAACCAAACCCGACAACCGAAAGCCGAACGCTGGTTTCTGAAAACCGAACACTGGATGGCTTGGTTTTTGGTTTGGGCGAACACCAAGTGTTTTTAATGACTTAAACAAGTTTGAAAAACATTTTTATGATGTAAGACATGCAATGAGAGATTTTAGCCTAAAGAGCGAAGGTGTAAAGATTGGGTCGGTCTTGATCACAATAAAGACCGACTCAATACTATGATTAAGGTCTTCGTTCTTGGTTTTTAGCTCTTGCTCTTATCTTCGTTCTTCGCCTTGTATATTCAATGTTCGACTTGATCACGGCGGTTTGGCATTATCAAAACCTGTTACAAAAACGAACACGGCTTTAGTACGAAAACGTGACAAGCCCGTGTTTCAACAATTTCCCCCTTTTTGATAATGGCAACAATACGGGGTTATGCATAGGAGGATTATTTTGAAAAAAATGTTCCCCATTAATAGATGCCATTTTACAAAAAAAAATCCCCCTCAATTTATGCATAACCTTAACATCGCTGGGAAGGCTTTCGTCCTTTATCCTTCACTTTCCAGAACCCACCTTCCCATCGATGGGAGAGTCCACACATCGCTGGGAAGGCAATCTGATTTTCTCCTTCGCTTTCCAGTAGCGACCCTCCCATCGATGGGTAGTTCCTACCATCGCTGGGAAGGCTGTTGAAATTCAAAAATTATGGCCGTTGGGCACCGAATTTAATGCCCAACAGCCATATTTTTTGAATTCACACGTCTTTTTCCTCCCCTCCCTATATATTCACATCATCCCTTACCTTCTTAACACACAATTAACATCATTATTTCATTTCTTTAGCCTATACCACTTATTTCTTCAATCTTTCTTCAAAAACGCCTCAATCATGCCCGGAGGAAGATCAAAGTCTAAGGCTTCCAAGAAGAAAAGCACCGCCGAACCCTCAAGCTCCGCGCCTCCTCCGTTCCCATATTTGGACGGATCATTTCTTGAGTTCGGGTCAGAGGAAGAACTCACACGCTTCCTCACTCACTTTGCCAAGCGCCCGATCTCTCCACCTCGCGTGCTCCCGGAGTTGTTTCCCCAAGACAAAGGGTACCACGACCTCGACAACCAACTCCAAGCATCGGGTTTGTGGCCATTCGTCTCCAAGAGCCGCTCGAGCTTCAATCCCGCCTTCGTCTGGGCTTTCTACTCCAATCTCCGCCGTGACGGGGACACCATTCGCAGCAGCATCAATCTCTACGACATAGAGATTGATTTGCCTACCTTTGCTCAGGTCGCAGGGCTGCCCATCCGCGGTGACGACATCGCAACATATGGCGGCGATGATTGGATCCTCAAAAACGAGGCGGTGGTCATCTGAGAGCTTGGGATCACCAACCTCATCCGCCACAGCGGCGCACCGACGATTCACTCGGCCCCACCGGACAAGCGCCTCCTCCTCTACATCATCACCCGGATTCTCCGCCCCCGAGACAGCAGCCATACCTCGCTCTTCAACGAGGATTTGAAGGCGATTCATGCCATCATCCACGGCTTTAGTACGAAAACGTGACAAGCCCGTGTTTCAACACTAATTACATATACGGACCTTAGAACCACGATAGCACAACTCTAAAGACATCTTCTATGGTGACTTTAGATATTTTATATCTAAGAAGAAAATAAAAATAAAATATTTACTCCCTCCATCCATATTAACCCTTCTTATATCTAAGAAAAAGAAAAATAATACGGAGTAATAAAGAGAGAGGGCAGAACGTTGCTTACCATCTCAAAACCATAGGGACAAAGGATCTATTGACATAACATTTAAAGGTACCTTGGTTCATAGAGGCGTTGACAAAAGAATACCAGAATCATAGGGACAACAATGTAAGTTTTGCCACCATGAGAATAACAGTGCACATTTATCAAACTATAGGGAATATATATTAGTGTATGTAATAAACTCGTTAATTTAATTATGCAATTTATATTTTTTATTACCTAATTTTAAATTTAATCTCGATGATGAATTGTTTTTAATCAACTTTTAGTTTTTTTATATGTACTTTTAACATTAACAAAATATTTATTTTATATTTTTAGTTCAAATAATTTTAATTAAAATAGATCTAAATAAAAATATTAGAAAGGAAAAGAAAGAGAACGGAAGGTTATATCAAATATTTTCAAAGTGTTATTTTATCTAATTAATACTCCGTATATATTACGGAGTATATATTTAATTTAATTTTAAGTCAAAGGTTAAAAATAGTTGACCGATAAAATCAAAACTGGACGAATACTCAGGGACGGAGGTAGTATATGTTTTACTATTAAAAAATCACAAAAATGTTTGTTTATTTGTGTCTTTTCATTGACAATTTGATGAAATAAAATATTCTAGTCATCTCTTATTTTGTAAAACTTCTGATGTACTTCTTGAATAGGAAAAAAACTAAAGTAGGAGTTAATTATTGAAAATATACCAAATAGGACTTCCATATTTTTATTATCGAAATATGAGTTAAAGTGCATTTACATTACCAAACATAGTCAAGTACATTACTAAAAGGTATAGTATCGGGCACATGTACGGTATCATATTTCAACCACATTACCACACTATTTTGGGAATAAAAACATGGAACTCCTATTTTAATATTTTTTAAATATGTTTTAGTCCTATTTAGAGTGATTTCTATTTTGAATATGTAAATTTTATTTTTTATTTATATACAAATCTTTAAATAAAATTATTAAAAAATTTAAAATTTTATTTCATTTTACGTAAAAAGTAAATGATTTAGGGACGGAGTGAATATATTGCTAAGTGGCATGAGGAGGAGGTGATGGAAGAGATGCAGTGATCTACATCTCATGGTCTTAGAAATAAATTTTTAGATAGAAACCTTAACAAATCAGATATATAATTTTGGTACCTATTTATAATTTCATATATATTTAAGTTTTAACTTTAAATTTTGATCCTACTTGATGGGTGTATTTCACCCATGACCGGTCAGAGATCAGAGCCAGATAGTTGACCGGTCAAAAAGGTCAAACTTGAGAGAAAGGTCCATATCGGCGGCAAAGAGACGGCGGATCGACCGCAAAGTTGACCGGTATACTTCGGATAGTATACCGATCGACTTACTCAAGTCTGTGGAGCCAATTTCCGAAGTCCATTAATCAACCCACGATGACCAACCGGGGTAGTATTTCAAGGTCGACGAGTGTCGGCAGGAAGGATCCAAAATGACTTGGACTGTAGTGGTTGGCATGGCTGAGATACTGGAGGAATATTTCCAAGCCAGAACGTGACAAGGAGGGTAATCCCCCTCGCAAGATGACAAGGTGGCTCAGGGACAGTCATCTCGCACCACATCAGCAACATGCCCCCACGTGGGTGCACGTGGTCCTGTCCCCCCAGCTTAGTATATATACCTCATGTAACCCTCGAGGAAGGGGATCCGAATTCATTCTCTCTAGAACTCCCTTGTAAAAAGCACCCGTGCATTCTCCGTTATAATATAAATTGGGCTACAGGTGTTCCACCTAAAGTCCTACGGGTCAATCTGCGTATTTTTAGCTTTCTTACTTTGCCAAATCGAACAAACTATTCTAGACCCGGTCTAGTATAGTTTGACCGGTCAAGTAATTTACACCATCATTTTTGGCGCCACCCGTGGGACCATTAAAAGACTTAATTACCTGAGCCGGAAGAGGGGGCCCTGGAAGAAGGGTGCATTTGAACCTTAGAGAGGGTTCGAAACCATTCGACATGGTTAAATCTCCAGTATTCTTACCGGTTAAGGATACTTCAAGAATTACTAGGTTACGGGTGTTTCCATCTACAACCTACCGGTCAAAAAAAAAAAGAATACCCCGGTTGGGTATGGGCACAGCAGAATTTCGAAAGTTCTACATCCATCAGAAGGCAAGGCAGTTGACCGGTCAAACCATGGAGTGGAATTCACCGGTCAAATTAAACTTTACCAAAGAATTTGTGAAGCCATCCAAAAGGCCAAAGTAAAGTTCGGCCGGTCAAACTTTTTAAGTTGGCCGCCATGATGAAGACGTTCGAAAAGCAAAGATTGAAGTTTAACCGGTCAAAGTTACTCGAGCTAATCCTTCAGATAAAGTGATCAAAGAGAACTTTGAAGTTCTACCGGTCAAAAATAATCGAGAAGTGGCCTGATTTATGTATCGGTTAGAATTTCTACGAAGATATTCTAAGCAGGCAAATATGGAAGCTAAACCGGTATGGAAATTAGGCATTGCATTAAAGCAGAATAAAAAGTTAAGTGTTTTACAGCTACACTGGGCATTCCCGGGGAAATGGATTCAAAGTTTTACAAGATAGTTCAACCGGGCGCGGCCGGGAGATTTCATTCCAAGGGGAAAGGGGGCTCAGGTTCTTCATCGGGGATGGGCGCCAGGCCATAAGCATCAGCAGAGAAGGCCGGGTCCCGCTCAGCCAAGATTGCATGGGTAGCCTCCCCGTCTCGTTTCTGCCCGGACATGAAACCGTAAGACCCAACCTGGGTGACCATCTCCTTCCCGTTGGGTTCCCGGTAGATGAACTTGAAGACCTCCATCGTCACCTCCGGAGTAGAGGTAATCACCCGGGCCGTCTCCTCCAAGTTCTCCCCCACCCATTGCCTGGCCCTACCGGGGAAATCTCACTCCTTCTGCTCCAAGTCCTCCATCAGCTTCAGGTTCTCTTCCTTCAGCTGGAGAGTCTCTGCCTTGGTCCCCCGGCAATTGCTGAGAGATTGGCCATCTCGTCAAGCTGCCGGGCTATCAGGTCCTGTAGCTCCCGGTTGTGGGCTTCGACTCCCTTCAGCTTCTCCTCCAGCTGAAGTGACCGGGAGGAGGAGTCCTCAGTGAGCTTCTCTAAAGATTCTGGGCCGACCTTGCCCATCTGCAAATTTGAGAGCAAGCCGGTTAGAAAAATAAGCGAGCAAGTGGCAGACATAAGAAAGAATTACCGGTCAGAAGTTTTACCTTCTTCAACTTCTGCCCCATCTTTACCCAGAGCTCCTCTAACGACTCTGAAGCCGGGACATTTTCTCCCCTCCTCCTCTTAGCTGAGGGATGAGTGGTGGCGGCATGCTTGGTCCGGACCTTCCCCTTCCCCTTGTCCAGGGGAGGGTCTACCGTGGTCTTCCCGGCCTGACCGGTCCTCCCAGTTGGAGGAGTTTCCTCCTCAGAATGGATCTCCACCGGTTCCTGTTGGACCGGTACAGTTCTGGGGGTGGAGGAAGAGCCACCAGTCTTCTTTGTCGGAATGTTGAACGCTATGAAGTTCATCTCTGCAAAACAAGCGAAAATATAAGTACTTGAACTTGAACCGGTATAATAAAAGGAAGAAGAAGAAAGAGGAAAGGAAAGGTACCTGGGTGGCTGGGGCCCCCGGCCTCTGCAGTGTTGCCCAAGGCAGGTACCCCGTGCCCCGCTGCCTCATGAGCCATAGGGGTACCCTCGCCACCCAGTTGGATCCGCCAGATCCAAGCCCCGTAGTGAAACATCTGCCCGGTGAACGGGTCCCCTCGGAGAAGCTTCTCCAAACTTTCTTCCAAGGCTGGAGTACTAGCCGGCTCGGTGTATTGCGGCTTCAGGATGTGGTCACTCCACTTCAAGCCGGCCAAGGGAGACGTGGTGGGAAATTTTATAAAAACAAATTTTTCCTTCCATAGCCGGTTGCTTTGAGGAAGGTCAGAAATGAATTGGCGACCGTTACGGCCCTTGAAGTAGGCGTAGCCATCGCAACCCGACTTACCGGGAAGGACTTCAAACAAATAGAGGAAAAAGCGAAGGGAAGGATCGATTTTGAGATGGGAGCAGATATTTACAAAAGCATTAAGAAAACGATGGGCATTGGGTGTGAGTTGCCCGGGGAGAATCTTGAAGCAGTGGCACAACTCGACTAGAAGGGGACGCAGGGGGAAGATGGTGCCACTTTCCAAAGAAATGATATGGAAACCTACCCTATCATCCCGGTGAGGCTCGATAATGTTGGGCCAACTGGGATCGTACTCAAGAACGTACCCCTCTGGGAGATTCCTACGGGCTTTGTTTTGGGCAATCTTAGAGACCCGGGGATAGATGTCGAGCGGGTAACTGGAAGGGAGAGGAAAATAACCGGCTACATCCAGCCGGTTCACCCATCTCTCATACGACTCGCTGTCAGGGTCGTAGGGAGACGGCTCATCGTCAACCGGTTCATCCCTCTCCTGAGAAACCTGACCGGGCATTTGGTTAACAGGTTGCGGTTCAGGGACGGTGGTGTTGGGGCCTGACCGGGTCTCGAAACTGGATAAAGAGGACCCGGTCGAAGAAGAGGAGGTTGGGGATACCTCGGATGCGTAGGCATCCGAGGAAGAAATACCTTGACTATCAGAAGAAGACATTGACCGGGAATGAAAACTAAGAGCTAATAAAGAAGCGAAGAGGGCTTACTTGGCTCGGAAGGCTGAGAGGCGAGAGAGAGGAGATTGACCGGTGAGACTCGGGAGACGCGCGATGAAGAAGTGAGGAAGGCAGTGGGGATGGAAGCCTTTATATAGGCGAGGAGGAAGGGGAAGGAGGCGACATGGCTTCACCAGGGCGCGCCGCGTCAGGAAGCGCCATCATTGCGCCTGGGAAGACGAAAGGGCGCAGGTCTGACGTCGTCCAGCACGCCACACATGTCATAACTGACACTTTGAATTTTGAAATTCAAAAATTTCGAGCGGGAAAAGCCAAAAATTCGAATTTAAAGGTCCAGTTTTAAATTTTCACTTCCCGCTTATGACAAAATTGCATAACCGAGAAGTGGAGGGCTTAATGATGGGTGTATTTCACCCATGACCGGTCAGAGATCAGAGCCAGATAGTTGACCGGTCAAAAAGGTCAAACTTGAGAGAAAGGTCCATATCGGCGGCAAAGAGACGGCGGATCGACTGCAAAGTTGACCGGTATACTTCGGATAGTATACCGGTCGACTTACTCAAGTCTGTGGAGCCAATTTCCGAAGTCCATTAATCAACCCACGATGACCAGTCGGGGTAGTATTTCAAGGTCGACGAGTGTCGGCAGGAAGGATCCAAAATGACTTGGACTGTAGTGGTTGGCATGGCTGAGATACTGGAGGAATATTTCCAAGCCAGAACGTGACAAGGAGGGTAATCCCCCTCGCAAGATGACAAGGTGGCTCAGGGACAGTCATCTCGCACCACATCAGCAACATGCCCCCACGTGGGTGCACGTGGTCCTGTCCCCCCAGCTTAGTATATATACCTCATGTAACCCTCGAGGAAGGGGATCCGAATTCATTCTCTCTAGAACTCCCTTGTAAAAAGCACCCGTGCATTCTCCGTTGTAATATAAATTGGGCTACAGGTGTTCCACCTAAAGTCCTACGGGTCAATCTGCGTAGTTTTACCTTTCTTACTTTGCCAAATCGAACAAACTATTCTAGACCCGGTCTAGTATAGTTTGACCGGTCAAGTAATTTACACTATCACTACTCATTTCTTCATATTCTCTTAATTTCCTTCTCCGAAAAGGGTGAAAAAAGGACTAATGAAGAAAAAATGGTGAATTGATACACTTGAAAATAAAACAATTGGAAACAAAAAAATGGAGATGTGTCAAATTTATAGGGTTAAAATTTTAAAAAAATTAAATTTAGAAAAAAATAAATAGCATCAGTACCCCCGTGGTTTAAAAATTAGGCACAAATACCTCCAGTTTTCAAAACTTATGTTTCAAGTCTCCATAGTTTTAAAATGTTGCATACATACCCCCTCTGATCATTTTCTGACCATTTTTCCGATGAAGAAGGGCATTGGTGCCTATTTTTCAAATCATAGAGGGCACCGGTCCTCAATTCTTATTTTTTATTTATTTTTTTCCTTTTTTTGTTTCTTTTATTAAACAAAGTTTTTTAAGTTTCTTTTTAAAATTGCTTTCATAATCTTCTTAAAATTTAAAATTATTTTTTTTTGAAAATAGAATTAACATATAACTTATTTGCACGTCTAAAATTAATAATTTTTATTTTTTGTTTTCTAAAAAAAATTGAAAACTTATTTCGAGAACTTCAAAAAATGAGGAATAAAATAAAAACTAAAAATGAATATCTTTGTTGGAAGTTTCAATTCTAAGGACTTTTTTTAGACTAAGACGCTCGTCACCCACCTGCAATCACAATGCTTCTCCGTCCCGTGTCCTAGCTCTCCATTTAGGGCCTAACATCATAAAATGCTCAATGTTTAAAGGAGCATGCTACATGTACTCTAAAATTTGTACTACATTTGTACATCAAAGATATGCACAACATTTTGATACTTCACACTGACACAAAGTGTCGGTGCGTTAACAAAAATTTACACCGATACAAAGTGCTGGTTCATTAACAAAAATTAGCATTATATCAACACAAAATATCGGTGCATCCCAACGGCGTACAAAATGAGGTAGAATTTCATGGAGTTTAAAAACTATGGAAGAAAAAAAAATGCGACCAGAGCACGAGAGAAGTAAGATTCTTATATATTCAACAAAGTCGTCCTACAATTAATTAATTAATTAAAGCTCCAAACCTGAACTAATTACGTACGTACCCCATAATTCTCAACATAACTGTTGATGCAGTTCTTAATCACACTAGAGAAAGAAAAGAAAAAAAAAACCCATAATATGTTTTTTAATACAGGAGGAAAAAAACGGCCGCCGGCGTGTTATAATTTCTGGTTTAATTTAGCTGTACAAAATAACAATGAAGAAAGAAAGTAATCAGATTTTGAAAGACTAAAGAAAAAAATTTGCAGACTTTGTGGTTGAATTCAATCGCTTTTCTGCTTCTTTCTTGCGCCGCAAACAATGGTGACCTCAAAACCGTAAGCATTTCCGAAGCACGAGAATAGGCGTCCCTTCTTCTTCACCGCCGCCGCCGCCTGATTCGTTGTCATCCCTTTCGCCGCCGCTTCCTCCGCCGTCAGTTCCTCCAGTATCAGGCTCTCCCCTTCGCTTTTCCGGCTCTGCGGCCCGGCGCTGCCCTGCGCCGCCGGTGGGTTCGACTTCCGGGCTATCTCCGCCGCCACGAGAGAAGCGGAAGGCCCGATGTCCGAGCAGACTTCGGATCCGCCGCAGAGCGCCGACCCGTTGCAGACAGAGCCCGGATTCGCCGGGAAGTCCTCGGTGATCTCGCCGCCGTCTTTCAGGAGGTTGTTCATTTTCTTCTCCAGAAGATCTCGGCAATCCGAAGACGACGCGCTGACGTCGCTGCAGATCGGGGTCCCGCGCGCGGCGGAGTCGAAGAGGGAAACGCCCATGTTGAGCATCCCCTGGGGATCGCCGGACGGCCGTCGGATCTGGAGACCCATGAACCTCTCGTTTTTCATCTCCGGCGCGTGGGGAGCCAGGATGTGGTTGACGTTGATGCGGACCGACCCGACGAGGACGTCCCGGAACCACGCGACGGCGTAGATCTCGACGGTGACGGCGGAATCATCGGAGCGGAGGAATTCGTCGTCGACCCGGAAGGAGAACTTGTGGTTCCAGGTGGGATTGGTGTGGCCCTTGGGGTCGATTCCGGTGCTCCGTTTCTTATTCGGGTTGACCCAAATCAGAGCGTAGGTCCGCTGGGCCTTGGAGATGGGGGCCAGGTCTTGGGCGGAGATGAGGGTGATTTCCAGGATGCGGTGGTTGGAAGGCGGAAGGAAGGAGGCGGTGACGGCGGAGGAAGCCGCTGACGTGACGGTGGCGGAAGAATCCATCGGTTTCGCCGGCGTCAGCGGCGGATTGCGGAGAGCGAGCTCTAAAGTGTTGGCATTGAAAGAGATCCGGGCGGGGGAGGGAGGGAGGGAGGGAGATGCAGTCTTTTACTTTTTGAAGATGTGAGGTGCTTATGGTGTTTCGGTACCCCTGAATTGTTTCCCGCCATTGGTTCCTTGTTGGTCTCCTAGTCTCTCCTTTAGTTTTTTTTTTTGTTTTTTTTCTAACTAAATTTCATAAATGATTCTTAATTAAATATTTTTTAAATATTATTTTCTATATTTAGTCTGGAACTCTAATCTATTACATAAACGATTCTTAATTTTTAAAAATAATTTCACAATCACTCCTTCAATTCAAGGACTATATATGGAAAAAATATTTTGATATATTTGGTTTAAAGAACTATTTATGTAATAGTTTTTAAAAAATGGTAATCATTTAATTATATCTTATCTTATGATTGATAATTAAATATTAAAAATCATCTATAATTAGGTTTATTTATGAAATTTACTCTTAATTAGTTGTTATTGTCAAATGAAAAATTGAAGTTCCAACCTTAACAACGACAATAAATAATAATCATTATTTGTATAAAAGTTTTGCACGTAGTACTGACAAACTTCACTTCTTATCGATCATTATATCTTTATTTATCTTCGATCAATCTATTAATCAAGTAAGTAGTGAATGATGATAAGAGTTGGGATTAAACTTTTTTTAGATAAAAATTATCTCTAACTTTATTTGTCAATAAATACTCTAGTAGACTTAGAACATGTCCTCCGATGAATTCCAAGTAAGAGTCTCATTTATAAATTTAAGATTACATGTAGAATTATTAAAAAAGTGAACTCTCGTCTCCAATGAAATGTTTCATTTTAGAGTCCTATCATTCGAATAAATAAATGAAAAAGGAGAGAAGATTTTGACTCGGGATGATTCAAACTCGAGAGATCGGTCTCATTTTATTGTTTTCATCCAAAGATAAGGTACTATTAATAAGTCTCACTTACATGCAACCTAAGAGAGAGAAGATGAAAGAGGACTTTTAAATGTGAGAGTGATAGATAAATATTTACTATGGACCTTTAGATGAGATCAGAATCTACATAGTTATTATTTATGGACCTTTAGACGAGAGTGATAGAATATATTTACTATTCTTAATAGTATTTGAGTAAATTTTCAAAATAATTCTTTTTAATAAGATGTTTTTCTAATTCAGTTCTCAATTAAAATTTATTCCTTATATAGTCTCCATAGAAAATGTCACTTGAATATTGATTAAGTGTGACACAATTAGATCAAAAAAATAGAATGTACCTTTTGACTTCGAAGGATAAGTGTATTTGATCATGCTATAATAGTTTAACTACGTAGTACAAAGTATTAGTCATTTCAAGAAAATTTCATTATTTTTCGGCTTTCAAATATGATTGATTAAATCAAAATGAATCTTTAAATTATCAACGTTTTAATTAATGAAATACTTCGTAGTAGTTAGGGAGGGTGCGTACACACACCCTCCCTAGGTCTTACTCTTGTAGGATTCAACTGGATTGTTGTTGTTGTCGGAAGTCTTGTTTAGTGTAGAGTGAAAAATACCATTTTGAACAGCTTGAGTAAGCTCAAAAACCAAAAGCACGATAAATTAAATGGACTTGTTTTAAAAAAACTACTCACATGTGTGTACGGCTATCTGTAGTGTCTCACCACCGCTCACTCCAAATCAGCAGCTATTGAGTGCCACATCATCACTGACTATACTCATCATCCCACTTACTTCACACTTGTAATGCTTCATCACCACTGCAATGATTATATTTTTATTTTTAAAAAAATAATTACTTTTTATATTCAAATTAAATTATATCATTTATAAATTAATAATACAAAACAAAACTAATTTATTTCATCATTTTTATTATATTTTCGTTATTATTTTTTTCGTTATTAATATTTTTCCTTTTTTATATTATAACAAATTATTGCACCCCGAAAAAATACAATCTCTTAAATAATATACCTATTTAAATTAAAATACTATATTCAAATTAAACTCTATCTATTTCTTATATAAAGAAATTAAATAATTTTTTAAACATCTCTTAAATAAAAATTTACTAAAAAACTAAAAAAATTGAATCTAAAAAACATATTTCAAAATTTTGCTAAAAAGAACAAAATACTACTCAGCAATAAAAAAAATAAGAACACATCGACTTTTGTTTCACGCTCGTGGTTGTGGTCACGGAGTTGATCATGCAAATAAAAAATAATTTAAAGAAAAACATTTTATTTAACCAAGTTTATTTAACCAAGTTTCACGCTCGTGGTTGTGGTCACATTTTATTTAACCAAGTTTAGCACGATTGAAAGAAAAACATTAAATTTAAAAAGACAAAAAAGTTGTATATTTCACGTAGATATTTATAAAATTGGCAAATTAGTCGGTCAGATTTGAAGTCAGATTTGAGTTTGATCACTTCAAATTCAGGTTACACCGCATTCAAGTAAGTTTGAGTTTGGATTGATAACTAAGTGTTCATGACCTAATATCATCGAATTCAAATTAACACAATGGATTATGAGATTTATTTTTAAAATACTTAAATTAATACTAGCACTTGCAGTTTGGACTAAAGTATAAATAAATATCAAAATACATATACTCCGTATTAAATATCTTAATTTTCAATTCCTTTTTAAATATATTTAACAATGTAATGAATGGTGAAAAAAATTAGAATGCATCACTTAAAAAAGATACTCCGTAACTATTTGATATCTATAAAAACTTATATAAATATACGTAAGTTTATACTCCCTTGGGTTCTAAAGACATTTCTGGTTTGACTTTTTTTGTTTAACAGTGACACAAATTATGATAAAAATATACTCCCTCCATCTCCCATAGGCTTTCTCATTAACCATTTTTATTTGTCCTATATAGATCTTTTCATTCACTTTTTTTGACATTTAAAATACCACAACTACTCCCACTTACTTTATTTATTACACATTTTCCACCTTATTTGATACACCCCACCCATTTTCATTAGAGGTATTTTGGTAAACTTTCACCTTTTTCAACTCTTCTTAAAAATCGCTAAAAGTCAAAACGAGAAGATCTTAACGGGACGGATGGAGTACTAAATTACAATATAAATTTAATATAATTGAGTTAATCTTAAGATATAGTTTTGATTTATCAAATTTTTATATCATTGATTTATTTAAATTATGTTTAATTTATGTTCAAAATATATCATCATTTAAAAAAAGTCAAAACATAAAAGTTTTTAAGACCGAAAGAAGTACATTAGAAATGACTAAATGAGAAATAAGAAAAGAAATAAAAGTATAATCTTATTTTTATTATATTATTTTACATATTAAAATATATAGTTTTTTAAAATTTTTATATTAGTGGATGAATTCAATTTGTACAAACGATAACAATTTTATTAGATTGTTACATTTTCCACTATTGGTTGTTTATAATGTGACATTATTTTGTAATGAAAATTGCAATGAAAATACCCTTCCATACATAATGCCCAATTACCTTTCTAACTTTCCACATGTATTGGTCGTCGAACGTTCACCGGCGACGACGGCCATCTTCCGGCCACCTTTCCTAGAACAAAATGCTCCGCCCTCAACCCGCCTACAACCTCATGGAAATCAACCTGATCTCCGCCCACGACCTCCCTCCCGTATCCAAAACGCTGCGCTCGTACGTCGTCGTGTGGCTAGATTCCGGCCGCAAGCTAACGACGAGGATCGACCACGACGGCCGCACTAATCCCACGTGGAATTACCGGCTCGTCTTCCGCCTCGACGACCGGATTCTCGGTTCCGGCGCCGTCAATTTCGAGATCTATAACGTCGCGTGGCTGCGCGACACTCCGATCGGGACGGCCACGCTCGCGTTGAACAGCTTCTTCCCGCCGCTCTCGGCCAACAATTCCGCCGTTCGACACGCCGCCCTGCCGATTCGCCGGCCGACCGGGCATTTGCGAGGAACCCTAAACGTTACGATCCGATTGCAAGAAGGCGGCTGCGATGGGAGGGCAGAACCGTCCAAGGCCGATAATTTTGAAGATGTAGACGACGCTGAAAGTAAAAGGTAGGTTTCGATTTCTGCTCTGTTTCGAATTAATTTCATCAATTTTAATTTTTGAAATAATGTTATTGAACAATTGCCCTAATTTCTTTTTCCCTTTCATCCAGCGTTTTCAATGGTGTTTCAGAGAGATCCAAAATCTGTGGAGAAACCGAGGAGATAAATAAAACGCCGGAGAATCCCCTCGATTGCGACCATGGAAACCTAAAGCGGACAAAGAGCGTCCGGATCGTGTCCGATAAAGAGGACGACGAGATCGAGAAAAACTGCCGCCCGTCTTTCAGCGCCTCCTACGTCTCCGGCATGCACCCCTTGCCGTCGGAGGTGGCGGCGGACTTGATGAAAGGTTATTTTTCCGGAGGGGAAGAGGAGGAGTACGGGAGCTCCATATTCGAGAACTGGTCCCTCCCGGGAGAGACCAAGACGCCGAACAAGGATTGTTACCCGGAGGGAGCGAAGAGGGATGTGGCGTTGATTCCGATGGCCGTAAAAGGTCACAGCCGGTCGGGGTCGTGGGGGGATAAAACAGGATTGTCGTCGAACCATCATCGCCGGGGCCGCTCCGGTGGTGGGGGATTGTTGTCGTGTTTCGGAAATGCGTACGGGGTGGAGTTCAGGCTCATCTGTGGGTCCGACCCGACGACCAATGAGAAAAAGATTAAAAAAACAAAAGATGAATCTTTTCTTCGAAAGTCCCTCAAAACTGGTACATGAAAAAAATAAAGTAAATAGGATTTTAATTAATCATAGTTTTGTTACAAAGACTATAGGGTGCACTAATTGGTTAAGCGATATTCAATTATTCATATTTATTTTGATGCATGGGCGTCGGCTTGAGGATGTGTCAAGTGTACATCCACACGGTCTTCTAATTTTGTAAAGGATGATGTAATTTATTTATTCTTTCTATAAATGTTTACCACATTTCAAAAAATGAGACAAAATATCAAGTTTTTCAATTCAATGAGAAGATACAAGTAAACAAAAGTTCTCGTGATAGTTGAAAAAGAAATGTAACAAACAATTTGAGAATAATGAAATAAAAGATTCATAGTTTTTGTTAGACTACCTATAGCATTTCACCACTATTCACTCTAAATCAGTAGCCACTCACATGCCCCTACTAGTATGATTCTAATTGGCAGCGTCATGCTGCCGTGAGGGACAAGGAAAACCGCCCCACTATTGTCGCGAGGGGATGACGTGAGTGGCTTCGTATGGACCGGAGTAAAGACGAAAAGGAGAGAATAAAATATAAGGAGAAAATTGAAAGGTGTTTCTATATGTATACATATGTGGGTTTCTTATTTTACATAATCTGCGGGTGGCTCGAGAGCCCTAGTCTGAGTACAGATCATGATCAAAGTCAACGGTATTTTTCTCTCCCTACACTCTACTCTTCTCTCTCTCTCTCTCTCTCTCCAGAATCCGATCACTTTCCTCCTTCCCTCCATTGGCCAATTGTAGTGGAAATAGTTGTAGACAAGACGGATGACGTGGCAGAAAACTATTGGTCCATACGTTCTGACGTTCCCGCCAGCAATGTGTGCACGTGTCAGTGGTCGCCTTCACATTTAATATCTCGTACGGATGTCATTGACGATAGATGACCTTGAAGTGACTAAGTCGAGCCAAAGTAATTCATATCATGTCCTCCAATTATCCCTCAAGGATAGAAGTCCCTCCTAAGTATGGCCCGATCGATGGTTGGGTCCCGAGGGTACATCGGGTCTCTTAGTGCCGGGGACGACATCATTTGGCATTCCATGTTCATATTTCATAATGTTTTATTGTATTGTGTCTTCACTATTTTGACATTATAAGTCATGTTTCGATATACAAACATCATACTCCCTCCATCCCACTGTCTTTGTCCACTTACCTTTTGACACATTATCCAATGCAATTCTCTTAATCCATTTTATCTTGCAATTTGTATATTAAAAAATTATATAAATTATATATTAATAATCTATATATTAAGACAAATCAAACAAGATCACACATGACTATATTTAGGCTTACACATTGAGAAAATTTGATGAGTCAAAGTTCTTAGATGAACAATTCCAAAAGTCAAAAGTGGACAAAGACAGTGGAACGGAGGTAGTATATAATAAATTGCTATATAGATATTATTTTTAATATTATTAACTATATAACAATGTAGTTTTTGATGGGTAAATGAAATTTTTCAATAGACTATGAAGCAGTTTAAGACCAAATTTGACGGAGTGTAGTGAAACTAGTCATTAAATAGACGGATTTAGTTGCAATTCATACTCCATCCATAATCAAAGTTTAACAACAAAAAAAAAAGGTCAAATATATTCAATGATATAACGGATGGAGTGATTCATATCATCTTAGTTCTACACTAGTTGTGCAGTTTTTTTTTTTTACATTCAAAATTCATAAACTTTGATCATAAATTAAATAAAATTTATATAAAATGTTGATTGAATAATAATTTTATTATATTTATCTTATCAAATATTATCAAAATATTACTTTATCTATATAATATACAATGTAGTTTTATTTAATTATTTTTCAAATAAAGACTGATCCTTATTGAGTCCAAAAAGTCAAAATTGAACAAATACTCTGTGATGGAGCGAGTACTGTTTCTCTCACTGAATTGATTTTAATCCTACTCCATCTGTCGCATGATTAGAATCAGTTTTGATTTTTTTTTTGTCAATTTATGACACCATTTCACCATAAATTGAAAAAATGTATTTAGTTAGTTATAATGTAAACTTCTTTTTATATGAAATATAAACTTAATATAATTAGATTTATTTTAAGATATAATTTTTTCATATACGTAGAATCAAATTTTCATATTATCATATCATTTATTTAACAATCTATATTTAAATAATGTCATAGTTTGACAAAAAAAAATCAAAATAGACTTTAGTTTTGAGCCATACGGAGTATATTTTTTATAACTCATTCTAAAAACTAAATACTAATTCCGTCTCAAGAAATTTGTATTCACTATTCACATAGTCAAATAAATTTATTGCTTTCTTTTTTGTTTATTTTCATTACCTATTTGATAAAATAATTATGAGTACATAGTCTAGTATTATCTGTTTTTTAGGAAAGTCTAGTATTATCTTTCGTTTTGTAGAATATTATACATTTTTTAAAGGAGAATATTATATAATTTTTATTTTATACCACAATATTTTTTTTTGTCCCATAAAGATTGTCTCACCTTGACTTTCACAAATAAAAAACACCGGATATGAGTAAAAATGTACTAAAATACCAAAATATGAGTTCTAAGTCTTTTAAGATCAAAATAAGAGTATAATGACAGTGCGATGTAAGAATATGCATTGGCAGTGTAATCAAAAACTGATGACAGTGTAATATAACAATGGTTCAATCATCTGTGGATGATCTACCATGGTACTCTAGTGGCTGACGGTGACAAATAGTAGTGTGAGAATGATAGTTTGGAAGTTAAAATGTGACAATGTGGTGATTGTGGTAGTATAACAATGGTTATGTGAACTCCCATTTTATTCTTAAAAGATTTACATTTTTTATTTTGTATTTTTATAGTTTTTTTACTCTTATCTAGGGAATTCTTCCTTCACAAAAATTCAATTAAAAATATTTAAGTGTAAAGTATATAATACCAAGTAATAATTTATTTATAGAAGAGTTATAAATTGGTCAACTATATGTTATTTCTAAAATTAATTATAGGTCTATTGATACTCGAACACATGATGTCTCATATGGATAAGTGAGAATTATGTGACACAACACAATGTCTTTGGCAATGTATACTAGGAGTGGGCAATTCATGAATCGATCTAGAAATATTCTAAAAAGTACTGTAAAAACGAACTGAAAAGTATCAAACCATATCACAAAAAAAGAAACTGGATTGAAAATCAATTTGGTACTTCGGAGTGGTATAAAAATGTGTGAATTGTACTTTATTTAAATTTTAATTTTCTTTAGATCAAATAAAAAACATTAAGAAGAGTTCTCATCTACTACGTATGTAGTATTTTGTTATCATTCACACTTTCTTTCTGTGAAATATAAACTAAATTTCATAAGTATTTCTTGCACCTTAACTATTCATTTTTCAAATTTTCATATTTATTGCTTTAAATGCACTTTCTTTTTTTATATACATTTACATACGACATTTTTAAATGTAAAATAGATATATGTGTATTCATCTCAATTTGTACCGAAACACATCTTTAATCATCTTAAACTGATATTTCGGGATTGAGATCAGAATAATATAAAATATCATACCAAATCAAAATATTTGGTACAGTATCACTACAAGCTAAATCTTGTCTCAAACGCTGCCATGCTCACTCATGATAAAGACATATTTTTTTTAGCATTATTACTCTATTAGAATGTTGTATTTGTTTATAGTTTTTTAACTTAATGACACAAATGATCCAATATTTTTGCCTACACTAGAATCTAACTTGTCCATAAATCTCGGGGAATGGTCGTCCAGTCATAGTCAAGAGAATGTATATTGTACACTTAGCTGTACGTGGAGTTAGGTATACCCGCAGAATATTTATTTTGAACTATACTCTTTATTCTGAAGTATGTTTAGCATAGTCCTCATTATGAAACATGTTTATTTTGAAACAATGTAGTGTTTCTTCTAAAGCAATGCAAGTTTCTTTCTAAAATATTTTTTTAATTACAAGTGTGATATGATGTACCAAAATGAACTAGATCGAGTTGTATCATACAATTTGTCATAATCAAGGGAGAAGTCTCTCTATTGTTTTTTGAGTACGCAAAAGTTGTCTTCATTGCGTTAGAATTCCTATCTCAAAAGAGTTAGAGGTACGTGAAGATTTGTACACCACGTGTTTCATAGACACACATACACAATAATCGTTTATATAGTCGTAAACAATTATTATCTTTAAAAAACATGATGTACAATTAATGTACCAATGTTGGTATACCGTGCCAAAACTATTCCCATCTTGTTTAAGTAACCAAAAAAAGATCCTTACTTTAGTATGCTAATCAAATTGAGGACTACTGATTAAACACCACTTATTGATTGAGTCGAATCTTTTTGTCCTTTCTGAGGAGCACAAATTTTCCTTGGGTCTCTCACCGGAGCTTCCCCAGTCCCGATTCGTCAGCCGCCGCCGGAACTCTGCTGAGACACCTGTTCTTAAGGTTCAGTTCTAATCTTCCTTTCTTGTCTTCCTCCATTTTCACGCTAAAAGATACAATTTTGTTCATACCCACTTCTATATATTTCTCTGACATGATTGCTTCTTGTGGTAACACGATTTCTCCAGTATCAAATTCCACTCTTTATCATCTTTCAATTGGATTTATTTTTCTTTTTTGATTTCTGAACTGGGCCGATAATGGGTTTCTGTAAAAGAAAGAAAATCTGCAGTAGAAAAAGATTTTAGTTGTGCAATGCTAGGAAAACCCCACTTGTGACATCACACTAAAGGCAAACACACAGTTATTGTTTGTGTTTGCTTTGGTTTGTTGGTGTCACAAGTTGGGTTTCCAAAGCTTATTCTGATTTTAGTTTGTTGACTTTGTTCCTTGGAGTTTGGAAGAATTGGGATATTCTTTCAATTTTTTGTTGGTGTTAGAGGTCTTTTCTTAGGAGAACTGGAGAAGATTGTAGCAGCAGGAATTTTTCAGGCTAATTATTTGGGCAGAGCTGGTAATTTTACAGTCATTGCCATGATAACTTCACTACTCCCTATGTTCCACAAAAACGTTCAATGTTTGACCTGACACAGAGATTAAAGAAAGTGAAATCCAGTGTTTTCCAAAAGGGAAAAGTGGAACCTGTTTTTGGAACATACGAAAAAAGAAACATGGGACGTTTTTGTGGAAGGGAGGGAGTACTGTACACTTAGAAACAATACAAAACCTAATTTGCAGACTTCGTGATCTCACCAAGGATATGACCATAGATTGGAATATTTGGAGATTTAGGCTTATAGTAGTTGGGTAGATCTTTGAGATTTAGTTGGTAGTTTGGATCAAGTGGATCTTTGATCTCACCAAGGATATGACCATGAACCTAATTTATGCTTTCTGTGTTTTGGATCAAGTGGCTAGTGTCAGTTTGTATGCTTCATGTCTATGTGCTCTTACTTTGTTTGTGCTACTGTATTTACTTTGTCTGTCTCTCTTCAAAACAGCCTCATTACTTTAGAGTAGGGGTAAATTCTGTGTAAATACACCTTCCCACTCTACTTTTGTGGGGTTTTACTGGTTTGTTATTGCAGTAATTGTAGTAGTAGTACTGCTGTACGAGTTGTTATTTTTCATGGATTTTCTTGCCCATCAATCTTAAGCACGCGTTTAAAGTCAAACTGTAATTATGTTTCGTTACCAGGTGAGATTTGATCCTAATTTCAAGTCGAATTCTGAAGCTGAAAGGAAAAACAGATTTGGTTCGTGTACTTAACCAATTTAAGTTGTCGGTGTTTATGGAGCTAAGATGAACGCGCGCCCTACATTGTTTAATCAAAGATCATATGAAGCTACTACGGGCATGGGTGTCTCTGGACCGATGTCTGCTATTCCCGTTTTTCCCTCAATAGAACCAAACCTTCCTAACCGGGATAGAACCATTGATGATTGGAGCAGAGACGGAAACCATGGTTTTGTTAATGAATATTCGACAAGTGTTCTGGTTCAAAACGGTCAGGTTGAAACACTTGCGGGTGTGATGATGTCATCAGACAACTATGCTGCCAAGAAAGCTGATTGGCAAGAATGGGCAGACGAGCTAATGGATGACGATGATAACTGGAAAGATCTTCTTCTACTTGACGTCGATGTCCCTGATCCAGACCCCAAGGTTTGTTCGACAACCTCGGCTCCTTGATTGTGTTTTTACTAGTTACATGTACTACCTCCGTCCCATAAATGTTTTCCGCTTTGGGAAAAAGAGATTTAAGGAATGTGTACTTTTTCTGTTACTTTCCAATTTTACCCTTACTTTATAGTAGGGTATGATAGGATGTGATGGGTAGATTAATAGTGAATAGATATGATGTGATAGGTATGTTAATAATTAGTAGGGGTAAAAGATACTCCGTAGAATTTAATGGAAAGTGGAAGTGCATTTTTCGTATAGATGAAAAGTGAAAGTATAAAAGGTCTTTTGGGACAAAGAGTATTCTATTTTGCCAAACTCATTTCAAGAAGATCATCAAGAGGTGAGGTTTACCTCACAATTAAATGCTGGACCCCCAACTCAGTTGACAAGCAGCTGCCTAAAAAACAAGCAAAACCCATTAAAATCCCGCAGGAGTACGGTATGGGGAGTGTGTGTGTACACAGACCTTAACCCTACTAAAAAGTGGAGAAGAAGTTGTTTCAAGAAACTCCCGGCTCAAAAATAAATTAATAAAACGTAGATAGAATAAGAAAGCTCCAAGAAGCACTCAAAATGGCACCAACGACTAGATATACACAGCATAGAAAGCACACATGCACAAGCTACGGACTCGACAATGACTTTTTTTCATGCATTATACTTTAAACATTCTTACTAAACATAGATCTTACACATGATGTACGCCAGCTGCTTTTACCGTTGCCCGATTTACCCCTCATCATTCCACAACCCCAAACTCAACATCAACCTACTCCCACACTAGCTGAACAAAGTTGTGCTGTTGCAAGTCCTTCATCCACTGTTGCTGCTGCTGCTCTACCCAAGCCACGCATGCGTTGGACACCCGAACTTCATGAAGTCTTTGTAGAAGCTGTCAATAAACTTGGCGGTAGTGAAAGTGAGTGGCTTTCATAAACTTGCGCGTTAGTCATAATTTTCATGTTTGCGTTGCAGCTTATATTTGAATTATTATGGTTTTGTATTATAGGGGCAACTCCGAAGGCAGTACTTAAACTCATGAATGTTGAAGGGCTGACTATATATCATGTAAAAAGCCACTTGCAGGTATACGAATGTGCTTTTAAATTACTTAAGCTCTGCAATTCTTATTGTTCTTATAAATGTTTTTGTCTGGCTTCCAGAAGTATAGGACGGCCAAATACAAACCAGAGCCCTCAGAGGGTAATACCTCTTTTTTTTTGTTCCTTGGAGAAATATATAGACCCAATGTATTAATTCTTGGGCTGGAACTCCACTTTTTCAAGATACAATCTAAAATATTAAAAGTATCTTTTTTGCAGGAATGTTGGAGGGGAAGCCATCTGGAATTGTTGATGCGGCATATATAGAGATGAAAACGTGAGTGTCTCTCCCTCTCCCCTATCATGCTCCCTTTATATGTCCCAAAATAAATTTTGCACTTTTCATTTCCTTTTTAGGAAAAAATTGCGTGGCTCGTATTATTTGTTTATAAATTTCAACCACATAATTTCATATTTCTAAATTCCATTCAAAAAGCAAACAAGTTTGGTTTGGGACGAAGGGAGTATAGTTCTAAACCAGTTGTGGATGACTAAGCAAAGATGAAATGTGGCTTTAACAGGAGTATGGGTATAACAGAAGCGCTACGGATGCAGATGGAAGTACAGAAGCAGCTTCACGAACAACTTGAGGTATGTTTTGATAAGGGTAGTAAAGTTAAACGGAGGGGTTCTCATTTTTTGTGACTGAAATGCCCTTGGTTGTTTTTCCTTTCAAAATTTGTTTTCCGGCAGATACAAAGAAAATTGCAGCTGAGGATAGAAGAACAGGGGAGGTACCTTCAGATGATGTTTGAAAAAACGAGGAAGGAAGGGAAAGAAGAACTAACAACATTGTCACCACTACCGGACACTGTTGAAACCAGTGCTGAGTTGGGCACACACGAAAGACTTCCCGAAGATGATGAGTCAGTTGGGAAAGATTTCGATTCCCCAGCACTGAAGCGGGCTAAAGTTGGCGAAACAAAACCGGCTCAATAAACCAGGACATTGTCTGCCATTTGAATGAACATATTTATGTATTTAGGTACATTTGGGGTCTCTGAACCTTTAGTTAGAGAGTTATGCTTAGTTTCTAATGACTAATAATACTCCGGAGTAATTCCCCATTTTTACATTTTGTAACAATAATCCTTCCAAATAATGTACCCTGAGAATCGTCGCCATTCTTACTCTGCTTGTTGAAGGTATGAATTGTTCATATTAATAATATTTGTGGGGTCTGTTTAGGAATATCGCTTGTAATTAGCATTAGAGTCTTGAATACATAATGACTCTTAGAGTCCTAGAAAATAAATGCAGGTACACAAATCTGTTTTTTTTTTAAAAAAATAAAAAACAGAAGCTGGAGAAAGGGGCCCATATGCACCAGAAAACACCCAAATGCTGTTGTTCCAAGCTAAGGCTGCAATTTTTATTTTTAACAATGGAATTAGGGTTCAATTATGATAATGAAATGTATAAGAAATTCAATCTTAAGCAAATCTATTTTATGAAGCAACTATTGTAATTGTTTGAAACATTTTTTTTTAATTTTAAGGCTACAACTGTTGTTCCAAGCTAATGCTACAACTGTTGTTCCAAGCTAAGGGTGCAATTTTTATTTTATGAATCTTAAGGCTACAACTTTTTAATTTTAGTAATGTACAACTATTGTAATTGTTTGAAACATTTTTTTTAAAATAAAAAACAATAAATCTTATGCAAATTAGCGAATACTATTCAAATAACTCTTCTTCTTTTTTTTGGGGGGGGGGGGGGGGGGATACAAATGTAATCTTTTTTTTTTGGGGATGAAAAAAAGTAAAATGGACTGGTGAATGAGTTCTTACTGGTGCAGTCGGTCAGATATTGTATTTCTTTCCGGGTACTGAACTTCATATTTTATGTTTTTCCAATCATCCTCTATTAGATCCCTTGCTATCTCCCTGAAAATGCTTCCAACACAAAAAGTGAATCTACCTTAATTAATACATTGCATGTTATGGAAATTAGTATAGGGTCCGTTTGGTATAAGGAATTGATGGAATTGGAATTGAAATTCCATGAGATTCAATTCCATAGAATTCAATTCTGCAAATTCCAATTCATTTTTTGCACTATCAATTCCAAATCCACATAATTTTTGTGCTTCCAAACATCAGAATTGGAATTAAAGCCCTCAATCCTAATTCCATAATTTGAATTCCGTGTACCAAACGGGGGCCATAGAGTAATTATATGATGGAGTGAAAGATGTACCTCAAACTATGCATTGGGTTGATCAAAGGGCACCAGCCACAAGTAACATGCACACACATTATATCAAGGAGTGAGTTAGGCTATTATGAACAAAAACAGACGAGTAATTAAAAATCCCACAGAGTGTGTACGCAGATTTTATCCCTGTCGAAATCATCTCAGTCTAGCTTCCCTAGACTGCCGCAAAATAATGCCAAACATGTTTTTTTTTTAAAAAAAAGATTAAGACTTGAGATTCTATCATAAAAGAAATTTAGCCTGATAAGAGCAATAAGATGAGTTTACCTCTCTGTATTTGGTCAAATAGGCTTTGAGTGGGTCAACGTAGTCATCAAATCCTAAGATGTCCATTGCCCATATCAAATCCTCTCCGGTGATTGTCTTCCTTTTCTCCATTTGGCATTTTTCAGTTGCTCTGTGATTGTAAGTGAGGCCTCAGCTGGTTTGTATTTAGTCACCCAAAATCACATATATTTAATATATATTTATTAGCTAGGCATATATATCCATATAGGCACCCAATGTAATGAAATACATATTCTTCCAAACTCTTCAAAAATTGTGCAAATTTTCCATAAAGTTTAAAAATTAATGGTCCTTGAACTTTAAAAAATATGGCATCAATGGTCTCTCCGCACCAAATTTAGGAGTGCATTAATCACACGCTCGTCCAATGCGAGTATGAATTCATCTAAACTCATATACGACACGCGAGTTCTGCAATATGTTTTTTTAAACATTATATTCTATATTTTTAACATCTTAAAGCCCTAAATAATTATTTTCGCTTTAGCCCCAAGATGCTCTCTCTCTTACCTATGAAAGAAGAGTGACCTCTCATTGGAAAGGAGACCAATCTCACTACACTACTCCCATGCTCATCTCCCTCTTTAGATTGTTTATTGTATATTTTCTTCTTCTTCAAGACTTAGAAGTTCTCTATTAATGGTTTCTAAGCCCAAATCATGTAGCGTGTATAACCTCCAATATTAATCAAAATCTCCCGTTGGCAAGATACCACCAAAACAGGTCCTTGATTTTCTCTCGATTGGGTTTTCACGTAAAAATTCATGTGTTCTATTGGTGTATTTTGTTAGATTACTTTATCGATCTTGTCCAGCTAAGAACAATACACCAATCGAGATGGATAGGGTGTGATAACGGAGTGTATGTGGGTGGGGAGGTAGGGGATGATGACGATGATGAGACAAGTAAGATATTTATACTCGCTGGTGATGAAGCAGAGGAACTCGGAGGCGCATTCCCGGACAACGTCTTTCGTGTCCTTGCCGATCTTTGCATTGGGAGGGAGGGCCTTCTTCATTATCCGCCCGACGTTTGCAACCGGAAGGGATCTCTCGGCGGCTTTCGACGGAGGGCTCCGGTGGCTTCCGGCTGCCGCCGGCTTTGCCGCCATCCCTAGCCTGCTCCGCTTCCGAGACCTAAGCGGCCTGGGCTGAAAACATGATCCCAGATTAACGCAAATTAAATATTTTATTCGATTGAATATGCAGCGGATTAAACTTCGCCATTTTTGAAACCTCCGAGGTACATACCGGGAGAGAGAGAGAGAGAGAGAGAGAGAGAGAGAGAGAGAGAGAGAGAGAGAGTTTTTAATTCATTTTTTATTTTATTTTATATTTTTTCCTGAATGAGTTTTGGGCGCGAAGTTATGTGTTGTGGGTTGTGGCAACCGCTAGAATCTGTTGTGGCGGGACGGAGAGATCGGACGTCAAAATTACTGGTCAAACAAAATTCTTAGTTTTCAAAAAAAAAAGAAGTGAGAAAAAAAATGTGAACGTTTTGTTAAATCCTTTATCTTTTATATATTATATTTGAGAGTTGAACTCTTAAAATTGAGACATTTGGCATGCTGACTGGAACAATTTTTTGACACCTAATCAGCCATGTCATCAAACGAGTTGGATATGAGAACGGGATTTGGGCGCCTCTCATTTGCACGATTTGCACTTCCTTCGCAGGTCTCCATACGAGATTTTTTCACAGATCTCCTTCGCAATATTATCTTCGATTGGCACTTCCTTCGCAAGATTGATCGGGATAATCTTCAATTGAGACTTTCTTTCGCAGGCGAGTCTCTTTCCTTCTATGCGGAGTTTCACAGAATTCCAGCGATAGGTACCAAGAATTCGGTAGGTTTCCTTAATCTTAAAAAATTGTAATCTTTGTGCAATTCATCCTTTCTTTCTTTCACACGAGATTCGCTTCTTTCCTTCGTAGGTTGATGACTTTTTATGAAATTTGTTCTTGCGCTTCATTCGGTTCAAATCTCTATGGACCCTAATTACAAAAAGTTTCCTTATTGTGATTTAGGTCATCTATAAATCAAATTCTAGTAACAAAGTAGCAGAATATGCAAATCGTCGACATGTATTACTATGAATTTTCTTTTTAATTCTCCTCCATTTTGTCAGATCTTTACATACCCATTTGGATGAAATTTTGGATTTTATCTTTTGATTTATTCCTCTGCAACTTGATTTCTGACATATTGAATTTCTAATGCTACCTTTTTATTTCAATCATAAGTGAGTAAAGATATTATCTTTGCTTAACAATGGACTATATGGATCTAGAAACACGGAAGCCTCCTTTAAAGCATTTAAGCCAAAATATTATTCAATGTTAATATTTTGAACTTTGAGTCAATGTTTTGCCTTGGGTTTATTCACTTTGATTACTTTAGCATTCCTGCTGCTTAATATGAGGATTTTAACATCAATTATTTTGGGTTGTACTTAAAAAGAGGTAAGATAATTACTTTTATGTATGTTTCGGGCATGTTGTAATTTTCATGATTCTTTTGGTGTTAAATTTGTTTTCATATTATTTAGTTTCATATTAAAATAATCTAACTAACAGTGTTTGTGAAAATCCATCCAATGAGTCTACATTTGGAGTATTCACGAGAACATTCCACCAAGTATATCAAGTGTGCAATTGAGGCATATGACAAGCAAAAGGTGTGTTATAATGACTTTTTCAATTTTAGTAGTTACTTATCCCAGAGTTTAGTGTGATCTTTTAAATTGATTCTGTAAATTGAATATGAATAGTAATTAGGGAGTTTGTTAATTTTGTCCAGTTATGTATTATTTGATGAAATTTTTATTATTATTAAAGAACCCCACGTGGTCACAAAGTTGATTGTCGCTTTTGCTTGAGATGGATGTTCAATGTAGGGAGTTGAGGTGATGGTGTTAAAAGTAAGAGAATCCCATGGTAATTTCTGCACCTTAAATTTCCTGCCACTCAAACTTATGAACACATTAATATTCGATATTAGTAGATGACCAGGCCGGATTATGATGGTTTGTAGGTAGTTTAGTTCCATCTGTGGTTGGAGAGCAAGGACAAGGTAACTATTTTTCCATTCTGTTATGAGCTCTATTTAATGGAGTAAGGTAACTCATAGCTTCCACGTCATTGCAAATTCTACCATTGCACGTATTCTTTACATTTCACATTCATGTGTGTAGAAACACTTTGACAGTATATTAAACATAAAGCTATTATGTAAAATTGTTACTATATTTTAAATATATATTTTTTATTATTTTATAATGGATATGTTTTCATTGCCTAATGTGCTAAGATATAGTTTGGATAATCACTACTCTTTATTGTTTTTTTTAACAAATACTTTTGTTATGTAACATTGAAAATTAACAAAGAGTTCACATGCGAGTGATGCAACACATTTCTTGGAAAAAAATTAAAAACAATTTTAATTCGGATCTTTGTATGCACTTCCATGTTTGAATTGTAATGGGTACTTGACATTATCCACGTGTTTAGGAACTGATATTCCCGCACTATTATTACTCACAAAATGATTTCATTTCTTAAAATGTTTTGTTCCCTTTGGCAGCCGTTTCCCATGTTTAGTTTGCTTCATATGGAGTGAATGTTGCACAAGTCATTAAAGTAGCTTTGAATCTACACTGTCTGTCCAAGTGTTAATACCTTATAACCTCTATCAGCTTAATTTTGCTTCATACACGAGTAACCGAAGGCCACCACTTCTCCCACGTGTATATGACATTCTACACACACCATCCTTCGGTCGATTCATCCCTCTAGGGGGGGGGGGTGGAAGAGGATTCGACTTATCTTAAATCTATCTCTTTTATATTTTTTGTAAATGAATGATGTGAATTAATCCAATCTGACATTATCGTCGTCTTTGATTCAAGTAGCTTTTCGAGTTCTAACTTCTTATTAGTGCATCCAATAATCTTGGTTTCTTCTTTATTCGCTTTTTTTTTAATTTTCTTAATCTTTTCATTCCATATTTGTAGAATCATACATACTCCGTACATGAAATGGATCATAGCGAAATATTTTTTCAATTGTTAAAGAATTTTGCACATTGAGAGTTGATATACAAAATCATTTACCGTCTTATTATATTGTGTTGGCAGCCCGAGACTCAAGTTGGAACACGAGTATAAGACACTTCAAAAAAAATTCACCAGACTATTTGACTTATTTGTCCATGAGTTCATCACATACAAAGAAATTGAATCAGAATGTCCTTTGTAAGATATATGGTGGCATTCATCATCTGCACAATTCTATTTCATTTATTTTGCAGAGTCCCATTAAGAGAAGATAAATGGAGAATTATAGTCTACCGTTTTTGCTTTATTCATGTTTTACAGTATCATAGTGAGGTATTTTTGTATTTTGCACATTGAGAGTTGATATATGTAAATCATTGACCATCTTTACTTATTGTATTGTGTTGGTTGGATTTTACAAAAACACAAATATTTGATTTGTATTCGAAACTAGATGTCTGGATATTACAATCATTGAATAATGACAAACAGGTACGAATTAAGACTAGAGTAATTGACACTTTTAAGCAGTGCTACTATTGTCATATTTGAATATTCTACTTAGCATGGCCAAAGTCAATTTCTTCCAAAAATAAGCATTTTTATGTTTCATCCATTTAGATACTATACATGATATTCTTTTCACTACATTTCTTCTTTAATTTAAGATTTTATTCACGCTAAAGAAAAGAATATATGAACAAGAACCTGATATTAGAGATTGAGAGAAGTTGGTCACCAAGTTGAAGAGTGACAAGATTGAAGAAAAATAATACGAAGTATTCTACTTGATTTATAAAAGAGTTTTGTTTTATGGTTTGACTTACATGATATGGTTAGACCGTTAGACTACACCACGTAAGAGTGGGTAGTAGTAGATGACTTTATGATTTTGTCTACAAATACTTTTATTTGGTTTAGCCTAAAATCTTAAATGTATGTCTAGGTTCAAATGTCTTGGTCTGTGACACATTTAAAATTCATTAAATTTTTGAAAAATAGTCTTTTGTCGTATACTACGTTCTAGCACTATTGTTCTGTATAATATACTCCCTCCGTTCTCAAAAATACTTCCTCTTTCATTTTTTCCACTTCCAACAAAACACTTCCACTTTCTATTAAAAAACCACTTTTACCCTTACTTTTTCATACCCTACCTATCACATCATACTTTTTCTCTAATAATCAATCCATCACATCTTACTTTTATTCATCACATCCGAGGCAAAATTGGAAGTCAACTATAATTTTCAACTTCCTTATTTTGGCTCCTAGTCAAAGTAGGAAGCTTTTTTGCAAACGGAGGGAGTAGCTTTTGTTTAGAATTTTTTTAATGATGGGTCGTACCTACATATATAAAAATAATATAGAGAATATAAATACTGTAAGTAACAGAAACTATAGAATAGAAATAATGTTTGTGGGCACAAACTTTTCCCTGATCCTCATACTATAAAAATTATGATTCTACTTCAAGGAAAGAAAAGTGCACTCTATTTCTAATTAAATTTATACTACCACGTTAAAGAAAGATATAAGTTTTTTTAACAAATAAATTTTTACCACTATACAATGTAATTTTTCTTTAATATTTCATCAAGTTTTTTTTTGTGTGACCTACAAAAAAGACAAAGTCGGGGAATATTTTGGGATAAAGGTTATACCTAAATTTTAATTTAGAATGGGGATTGATAAAATATGCTATAATAATGATACCACCTACCAAAGTCATGATCAGCTTTATGTTGTTGTTTCACGATAAATACATGATTAAAAAAATTATTAAAAATATTATTTATAGATGACAATAACAAACATATTGTTAGCTTGAAGCCTTTCAAAAAAATGGAAATAAAAAACATGTACTCGAGTACACTCTCAATTATTCAAATATTATTTATTCTACTTTAGTGTTGGTGTCTATCGTACCAAAAAACCTGCTATTCATTTTTTTTATTTTGGAAAATATATTGCATTGAAAAAAAATTTAGAATTAAGGAAAAATTCGTTTGACCCCATGCGTTGCACGGGTCAGAACACTAGTTAAATGATAAGTATACCAGAGTAGATTTTCACCTTTTTCGGAAAACCAAAAAGAGATGAAAAGAGAATTTCAAAAAAAAATAGTACAGTTTTTTTAGTAAACTAATACTGGGTATTATTTTAACATTGAACGAAAATAATATTTTTATAAATTGTATGGAGGATTATACTCTCTTTGTCATTAAAAGATTAACAATGTTTGATTTTTTTGGTCAAATTGCAGAACTTTTTTACCATGATTTATAGAAAAATATACTCCCTCCGTCCTATAATGATCTTCCCGGTTCGCAAAACGAAGAAAAATCCCAAGTTTTTTCAATCTATTTTATTTAAATATTGGTATAGAAATAAAAATAAAACATACATATTTAAAAACTACACCAAAAGTTCAACAAAACAAGTAGTGACAAGAATATTTTATTTTATCATATAGGCCATGAAAAAACACAAATAAATATAAATTCCCGTGAAGTTGGAATAGTGTTCTGGGAAGATCATTATAGGACGGAGGGAGTATTTAGTTATAATGTAAATTTAGTAAAATTAGATTTATTTTAAAATATAAATTTGAAATATCAAATTTTTATAATATTTAATTATTTTAAAATATATTTAAATTTTAATCCATATTCAAAAGGTATTACAGTTTGACCAAAAAAATCAAACTCTTGCAATGTTTTAGGGACAAAAGGAGTACAATATTAGTCATAAATAAAATATCATAAAACATAAAAATAAAACTAATACTCTTTGCGTCCCATAAAATTCTTTGCACTTTCACTTTTTTTAATCAATTTTATAAATTTTGACCACAAATGGTTGAAAAGGTATATTTAGCTATAATATGAATTTTGTATAATTGAATTAATTTTAATATGTAGTTTTGATATGTCAATTTTGTATACTCTGTAGCATTTATTTATTTAAAATTACTCCCTCCGTCCCAAATTATAATGCATGTTCACTATTCACAGGGTCAAACTTCATCTACTTTCTTTCTCAATTTTCGTTAGCAATTTGATAAAATAAAATACTATTGTCACTACTAGTTTTGTAGATCTTTTGATGTAGTATTTTAATATGTAATTTTTATTTTTTAACTATATACCATTTGTCATATAAAATGATTTGAAAATAATTTCAGTCGTAAACCGAAACAGGCATTATAAAATGGGACAGAGGGAGTATCTTTTACTCTGTAATACTCAATGTGTGTACTAATTTGACCAAACAAATCAAACTCTTAAAAATTTTATAGGACGTAGGGAGTAATGAATACTATTTATCTATTTCATCCTTGTTAAAATAATCTTCACAATGTTTTTTTTGTGTATATCCCAAAATTATTATCTACCCCTTTTACTCAATTATTATACTATAAGTTTTCAATCTTATAAAGAGTAGTAATATGATCCAAGTAGGGAGGAATCTATTTCACTCTTCCTAGATATGGTGACTAGTTACTACGTATTAAAGGTTTAAAACCAGATCATCAATTATAATCACCATGAACTCCTCTTCATTATTCCTTGGCTCAATTCTGGGTTATGGAAGTACCTCTCGCAATAGAGAGGCAATTAGTCATTGAAAAGAGCAACCGGATAAGCCTCTACCTCCTCAAATTTCATGATCTCCTCCTACAAAAACGACAAACAAACCCCGTAAAATCTCGCAGAAAGTAGGAGTCCGGGGAGGAGACAAGAATAAAGAAATGTCTAACAAAGAGAGACGAAAAAATGAAATGTGTTGAACTTACCTGTATGAGGGTTGTGATTTTCCCAGGGGTACCCTAATTCATCATATTCATGTAAGAGGAGGGAGGCATCAGGTAAAAACCAACTTGACAATAATGTAATACTCGGAATACTCCCTTCATCCCTTATTTTACTTCAGCTTTGGCAGTAAACAGTTTTGTTTTAATAAGTGGGGATAGAATGATATTGCCCACAAAATCCTTTCCTTTAACGGAAGGTGAAGATAATTTTAAGACGGACAGAAAAAGGAAAGAATAAAGATGGACAACAGACACACGGAGTGAGCCAATTACGTTCCTAAGCATGTATGAATGGTACCTCAAACATTTTCTCCTCCCATATCACTTCATTCCAGGTTTTATCTTTAAGCGATTCCATTGATTCTGGAAACTGAATTGTCACCACATGTTGCATTACTCTCAAGCTATCTGCCACAAACAGATAATTACTAGCACATCAAAAGCCATGCAGCTCAGAACTAATAGGAAACAAGATATTATTATTAATTGATTTCCTTATTTCGTTACTTCTATAATTGTTCTTGTGGCACGGTTCATGTGACATTGGCTTCTAATGTCATAGCATGACCCGAGCCTCCTACGATGCTCCATTCAAAAAATTGATGGCTCCTACTCCCCCGACCCCCTCCCCTTCGCCGATTGGCTACAGTAGTTAATGTAGCCAACCGGCGAAGGGGAGGGAAGGTGGCGGGGGGTAGGGACCATCAATTAGGATTCTCTCTTGTATTCTCTATATATATAGGAATGGAACCTTCATTATTCAATAAGACCAATTAATACCAAATTGCATCATGTTCCAATTTCCAGTTTAATAAGTCTATTAGTGGCTTACTTGTTTGCCATGTCCTAACCCATTGGGATAAGTCTATTAATGGGTCAATAAGGATAGAGTAGTGGAACAAAGTAGTGGGTAGTTATTTTCATTTTGTGCCTGGTTTGTAAGGCTATATAGAGATGTCCTTTTTTTATTGAGTGTGAAGAAAATTGTTCTGATCTTCTTTCTCTCCTCTATTATTATTCTCGATTGTACTTGATACTCATCACAAACTTTAAAGCTTGAGCTTTTATAAAATCACAAAACATACTCGTAATGAATGCTTCTTTCCATGTTTCGCGCTTTGACCATGATGGTGCAACTTCTCGGAGTGGAATTCCATTTCTTGAGCATATACTGGGACAAACTTATAATATATTACTAACCAAAAGATACTCGATATGGTATAAATGAACTCAAATCTACAAGAAACTCACTCAAAAATTACTTGGCGTATAACTCCGGGAAGAACACCATCACTGAGGGGGGCTGTCTGTATTTCAAAGCAGTCCGTGTCTCCTTTCTCTTCCTGTCAAGCAACCCATGTCTTCATTAATATTGAGAAGCCAATGAATTTCATACTACTAGAATGAAAAATAGATTCGTGTTTAACTTGTTGGCTTATTGCAGTTCTATAATGATATATATTCAGGGTTTGACTCGGTACAAAAGGAAGAAGGTGAGAAAGTTTTGATGTTTGAACCATCAATTCTATGTTCTCAAGGAAAAAGTTTGTCGTGGGGTCACAGATTCAAGTCCTAAAATGTCCTTCCCCTGACCATTGCTAAGCGAGGACGCTTTGTCCACAACAGTGCCTTTTATGGACATGCTTGCATAATGCATAATAAATTAATAATAGAGTCAAGATTCACAAACTTTCTAATTATAGTAGGCACACTCTTTGTGATTATGACTCCCTACGTCCCAAAATGGAAGTAAATATCCACTATTCATGGGTCAAACTTTATCCTCTTTCATTGCATTTTTTGTTACTCATTCCGTAAAATAATATAGCCACGTCATCTCTTGTTTTGTATATTTTTTATGTAGTTTTTGAATATATGAATTTTATTTTTGAATCTTACACCAACACATAACTAATTTGAATTGAAAATAATTTCAGTCAAGCTTCGATTACCATAAAGTGACATCTATTTGGGACGGTGGGAGAATTTGGCTTAGAACCACACTCTAACTGTGATACAAGGCGGGACATGGCTACAAGTGCAACACAAGGCATCAAGATTTACATTTGTTGAAGTTAATATTACCGATCTCATGTTAGAGGCATATAGGAATGATCAACTGATCGAATGCACAAATTAAAATATTCGGACTAAAACAAATTGAAAACCTGTGATTTAATCTTTCACCTTGCAACAGACCACAAAAAAGTTTGTCAAACAGCCCTCCAAAATTGCATCTCCATCGTTCGACAACAAAAGCTCATCAACTGAAGGAGACTTCAACTTCTCCAAAAGCTTCCTCTGCCTACCAAAAAAAAGGAAATTAAAACAAGTACCAATCAAAGAAAGTTTAACTGTGTTTATCCTCCTACATATTCAATCTACATCAATTCTGATTATAATAATGTCCTTAACAAATCCTCGCAGAAAACAAATAACAGGACATGTCTAGAAATATAAATTTGTTTGGTATTACACTATTACCTCACCCAGTCTGAATACTTTGCATTTGCTGCCTCTCTGCCACAACCAGCAACTGCCAAGTGTGCCCCATTTACTAAATTTCCAAATATTTTAGGAACATATCCACCAACATGCACGTACACATCGAAAATTCGAGAGATATGCTCCTCATTTAATCCCTCCAAATCCCTAACATTATAAAAATTGCCAGTGACGAGTGATGTGATAGCTAATTCCTCTTCATCCTTCCTCTCTGTTAGTACAACAGGCATAACCTTTTTCATTGAATCATTGACCAGGGACTGAACCAGTGAATCCCATAGGGGTGATGGTGTTGACATTGAGAAGTATGGAAAGGTGGCTTTCGGGACTTTGAACATAAGTCTTGGGTTGGATTGTAGAAGAATGGTCACAGAATTTGAGAGCCTTCTCAAGTGCCTTTCCCAAAACAAGAGTTGTGATCCATTGTTATGAGTACGGGTGGTCGTGTATGCGCCTGAAACCAAATCACCAGCCACATTTTGATGTGCCTTCTGGGTTTTTGACAATAAATTATATTGTTCATGGTACTTGACCATTGAACAATAAAAATTCCATTAAACGAACCATTATCGTTGAATGGCAATGCTCTCATGATTAGCAACAAGTAGTTAACAAAGAAAGCACACAGTCGGAAATGACAAACAAAAAAGGGTGAATACCCGGGTGAGTTTCGAGCAAGGTAACCACAGATGGAGTTTCAGCAGAAGTTGAAATTACGCCATTTCTAAACAGAAAACTGCAGCATTTGGACATTATTATCTTCTCTGCTGAACACGGGCTAGCTCACCCGGCTGTGACAAATCAATCTTTTGTCTTTACAAGAGTTACAACTTCTGTGGACAAGCGATTCAAATCTCTGCTAGGCAAATCCACAAACACTTAGAATGTAGTCCTAGATTGTTAAGTCAACCCCTGATTTTTATTATTATAACGCACCTCAGAGCTCAGAAGGGCTGGAAGAAACCTCGGTGCTGCCTCGGGGACGAAGACAGGGACAGAGTCTTTGCGCTGGAAGATGACGGGCTGATAGGAGGCATACAACGCCGGCGGCGGCTAGGTGCAATTAAGTCTGATGTCATTTATTTAGGCGGATGTCATTTCATTAGAGTGCCATCCAACCATTTAATTTAGGAAAATGTTAGGGTACACCTTTGTCCCTAACCCCTTCCATTACCACTCAATTAGGCAAGAAAATTAAAAAAGAAATAAGTAAATAAAAATAAAAAATAAATGAATGGTTATTGAAGGGATGGTGTACAAATGGAGTACACCAAAGGTGTACCCCTAGCTTACTCTTTAATTTAACCATTGTCGATTGTAAACTAATGTGATGAGATGACCCAAAACTCATACTCTATCCTCTTTGTAAAATTGACAATTTCTGTTCTTTCTAAACCTCCATTTGCCTTGATCCAAACACACACCTCACCCTCATCAATTGCATCTACCAAGTTTTATTTGATTTTGAAGTCAAAATAAACTCCAAAGTCAAATAAACTTGAAAAGTACGATTGAAGGCGATACGGGCACATTCAGTTATTTTGGTTATTTTTCTATAATTTACAGATATGTTAATCTTTTGCTAATACTTTTTTTAAAATTAATGCAGGGGAAAAGATAATTGAGATTTACTATTTTTTTAAATTAATACTTTTAATCATAGACTTATAAGATCGCTAATCTAAAATTTTATTTTTTAATAACGCAAGGAGAAGAATCAATTTTTGCGATCAATGTGGGGATCATTTTCTTCCACTAATCTTAATTAATTTGGGAGAGAAGAATCATATTTTTTATTCGTACAATTATATGATCGGTAATTCATTTTAAAAAAAAATTAATGTGAGTGAAAAAATTCACACGATCACTAATATTTTTTTAGTTTATACACGGAAAGGAATTGTCAAAGAACCAATTCAACCAAAAGTTTAAGTTTGTGGTTGATGGTGTAAAACCATTCAAATATTAAGTCTAAATAAGCGAAAGAGCTGTAGGTGGAAACACATGTAACCCGGTTTGTTATTAATGATATTGGGACTTTTACAAGCTTACAAGCCATGTGGATTAATTAAAGCATGACATCTTAACGAGGCTTTCACTCCTATTTATAATAACAAAATACACTGTTTATGAATACTGTTTATCTTATGGAATCCACCCAGATAGTCTGCAAGTCGGGCAGTCTTCAAGCCTTCTGCGAATTAAGTCACGATCCCACAGGTCTGACCCCTGACATCCACCCGGTCAGTCTTCAAGCCTTTTCTGCGAATGAAGTCACGATCCCACAGGTCTGACCCCCGACATCCACCCGGTCAGTCTTCAAGCCTTCTCTACGAATGAAGTCACGATCCCACAAGTCTAACCCCTGACATCCACCCGGTCAGATTACCGGGGTCAGTGAGGTCAGGTGGGATCAGACTTCGGTACCTCCTAGAGCCTGTGAACTTATCGGGTGGTACCAATGGGTTATACCCATCAAGGAGTCCTCCAATTCCCGGCTTTGTGGGCACCATCATGGGCGTGAATCAAATGTTGAATAATTCTGAATTTTCCACGCGAAGTTGGCGGGAAATATTTTTTGGAAATCGGTACACCGCTGCCTAGTTTTCATGTGATTTCCCCTTCCCGAGAGGTCATCATTGCTAATTATAGTATTTGCCCGATGTCATTTTTCCATTGGTCCTCTTGGGCGATACGTTCCCTATATAAATCGAGGTCCCCCCCCTTCCCCCGTATTTTTCACTTGCAATTTGGCCAGAGTTCTAGACGGACAAGAAGCTCTGGATGGAGGCCATCACGGTCGCCGCTTGGAAAGATGCAGAGGCAGCCCGGTTGGCATTAAAGAAAATGAAGGAGAAGTTGGTCGAACAAGCCGAAGCCTACCGGGGTCTCTTCGCCGGGCACAAGGGCTTGCTCAAGTCCGCCAAGGAGTCGGATGATCAGGCTTAGCGGAAGATCACCGAGTTGGAGGAGAAGGCCAGCCGGACGGGCCAGCTGGATGAGGAGAATGCCCCGCTAAGGGCTGGATCTGTAGAGGGAGTGCTCCAACCGGGCTGTTCACGCCGCTGCTTGGGCTGCGCAGGAACTAGAGAAGTTCGCTGCCCAGGCACTTCCTGACCAGGAGGTCTGTATTTGATTCTTCCAAGTGTCCCAGCAACTGATTGATGACATTGGGACCTTTGGATTTGAGACCGGCAGTACCAAAAGCACCGTGGGCTGTACGAGATCCTGAGTAGCCAGTTGCAGGATTTTGATCCCAAAGTCTTCTCTCTCCCTAAGCTCCACAACGAAGAGCCTGTCGCCCCCTTTGAGGGAATCTAGCTTGCAAACATTTTTTTTGTTAAACTTTATAGCTCTTGCCGGGCTTTAATGCTTTGTGGAACTTCTTATGCATCTGAATGAAATTTTATTTTTTTAACTTCGTGAATGTCGCCGAGTACTTATTCCATTTTTGTACTTACTTCCTTTATTTTTGACCCGACCGTTCAAACTCTCAATCTCTTTGGCCACAGCCGGGCTGTATCTACCCGGTCTAACACATCTCACCACTCCACCAAAAAAAAGAGAAGTGTTTCGCCCGAGAAAGGATAATGGACCCAGCCGATCTGACCAGTTTGGCTTTCGACATGAGTAGAAAATAAGCCACCCGGGTGGATTTTTGACAGAGCAAGCTCGAGCTATGCTTCAAAGTTGATCATGTCAGTCATTTCTTCTTTCACCCGGGTGAACAAGAGCTCTAGTCCTCCGAGTGAGCAAGGCATCTCTTTCCCTTCATGGCCTTGACCATGCAAACGGGGGAACGTATTCTTGGAAAAGTCCTCTGACTCAAGTTAAGTGAATCCATCGTGACCCCGTCACTCACTCGGGTCTGAATCTTGACGGGTGGCAGTTTTGGTTTTTCTTGATTTATCCCGGGTAGGGTGTTTCACCCTAACTTTGCCCAAGTGAAAAGTGTTCAGGGAAAGATATCAAAGATTGGGGTAGGCCCGATGTTACCAGTCCGATCGGGCTCTTTTTTTGCTGAAACTGATGTGCGATAGGTGTACCCAATTCAATTGGGCCCAAGCTTGTTGGAAAATATGTGCAATACCGGTGTGAGACCAGTGTACCAGTTCGACTGGGTCACATATTTTCTTTATTTTTTGATTTATACTACACAAGACTGGTGTGAGACCAGTGTACCAGTTCGACTAGGTCGTAGTCTTTCTAATATGTGCAAGACTGATATGAGTCCAGCGTACCAGGTCGGGCTTGTGTCACATATTTTATCATTTTTTTTAGTTCAATTCGATTGAACATGGACCGGGAAGACGGGCTGCAACCTATTCCGACTGATCTTGCAAATAGTCTTTTCAGAAAAAGATCAATTGTTATTTTTTGACCGTGTCAATACGGTTCACCCGTTTGACCAGGTCGGTTGGGTTTTTTCTTTCAAATGCCCAATTCAATTGAACATTGACCGTGAGGATAGGTCTGTAACCCTTTCCTTACCAGTCATGCAGAAGTCTTTTCAGAAAAAAGATCAACTTTATTTGAACATTGGCACGGTATATATTCGGTTTTAACGGATGATATAACGGTTGTTCAACACCACTTTCTTCTTTTCCTCCCGACGAACTCTCTTCAAGAGCCTCTCCAAATGTTCTTCTGCCCTATCCACCCAGTTGTTGGGTGGTTCAACATGTGTGCGCATTGCCACTCTAGGCTGGCTTTCCGCCTGGCCATCCGCTCTAGGCACCCTGCTGTGTTTGGGCTCATCACGGAGACGAGGGTCAGAGCGCCCGATCCGACCGGGTCGCCTACCACCCCTAGTCTGTAGAATGCGCATGGATGGGGAGTCTTCACCCCCAACCGCTCCTTGGCCAGTCGGTTCTAGTTTCGCCCCTTGTGTCCCAGTCGCTGGAACGCTGACCGTCGTGAACCTTCCGGCTGGACGTCTTTGCCCTACAGCTTTTTCTACCCCTGGGAATATCCCAGTCTTTGTCCCTGTTGCGTACAAAGCGCACGTCCCCGTTGGGTGTGACCTCAGTGGAGATTTTGTGGGATCTGCTCCTCCTGGACTGGGAAGGACCTGCCCTTTCCAGCTCCCCCACCAGATTTGTCGAGATGACCGACTGGGTGGTACTGGCGAGTTGAAACGGTGGGGGATGCCCCAACGTGTTGGGAAGAGATGTATTTTGAGTCAGAGCATGAGGATACATCCTAAGGATGAAAAGAGTAAATCCCCCGGGTTTTGGAACATGGGCATAAATTGTCCAAAGTCTTGGAGGGCCTGACTGGGCGTTGTTTGAGTAGTGAAGGTGGTGATCATGGGGGAGAAAAAAGAAGGTAATGATGTGATTCCTCCCGGGATCAGGGTTACGCCCTCCGCCGGGGTGGAAATTTGGGAAATGATGGATTCCACATTATTGTTCGTCATGGCTTCTTTTTGTAAAGAGGTCCCACGGGTGGAGCCAATTTGATGGTGTAAAACCACGTAAATATTAAGTCTAAATAAGCGAAAGGGCTGTAGATGAGAACAAATGTAACCCGGTTTGTTATTAATGATATTGGGACTATTTACAAGCTTACAATCTCTGTGGATTAATTAAAGCATGTCATCTTAATGAGGCTTTCGCTCCTATTTATAATAACAAAACACATTGTTTATGAATTTTGTTTATCTTATGGCATCCACCCATACAGTCTGCAAGTCGGGCAGTCTTCAAGCCTTCTGCGAATGAAGTCACGATCCCACAGGTCTGACCCCTGACATTCATCCGGTCAGTCTTCAAGCCTTCTATGCGAATGAAGTCACGATCCCACAAATCCGACCCCTGATATCCACCCGGACAGTCTTCAAGCCTTCTTTGTGAATGAAGTCATGATCCCACAAGTTTGACCCCTGACATCCACCCGGTAAGATTACCGAGGTCGGTGAGGTCAGGTGGGATTAGACTTCGGTACCTCCTGGGAGCCTGTGAACATACCGGGTGGTACCAATGGGTTTTTACCCATTAGTGGTTGTGGCACATAAATGATACACACACACACACACACACACACACACACACACATACTTTAACACGCCCTCTCACGTGCAAATATGACTTATTTGAGTCTTACACGTGAAACCTTGATTGTTTTAAACTAGGTGGCAGTGATTTCGAACTCGTGACCTTTTGGTCGTCAATGCTCTGATGCCATGTCTAGGTACTAATTTAACCAAAAGCTCAAACTTGTTGTTGTGACTAATCTAGAATGGTTTTATATACGCTAACAAGAATTTAGGATGATGTAAGGATAACTAGATTGAACAACAAGACACTTAGATTGAACCACATTAAAAAACTTAATCCAATCAATTACTTAGTTCAACTCAAGAGTTTATATAGCGATTACTTTTCTATTCAACTTCTGATGTGGGATAGACTCTAACGCTCCCTCAAGTGGACAACCGGTCCATTTGGAATCTAACCGTTTGACTAATTGCAAATTGATTCTCATCTCTTTGATTTTTTTGAGTGCCAACACCTAATGAACAATGAACATCTAGGTATGTACTTCCAGACGAGCAATCGGGTTAAATGAGCCAACTAAGCTAAAGAGAATTGGACCACTAGAAATGAACGTCTAGATGGATACTTTGACAAATAAAGTGGGCCAAAACCTAACCACATTAAATGATTAAATCCAATCGATCACTTAGTTCAAATCAAGAGTTTATATATCGATTGCTTTTTTATTCAACTTTCGATATGAGATAGACTCTAATTTATAGACTTGTAGAAACTCAATAAACTTAGATCATATATACTCCGCATTTATGACGATATTTTCTTTAAAAAAATCAAGTCAATTTAACTTCGTTTTATCCAATGCATAACACAAATTGCTTCATTCTTTTTGCTTCATAAATTTCGTCAAAAGTACAAAATAATATCCGTAAACTTCAATTTTTTATTTAAAAAATAAATTTTCTTCAAAAAAGTACTAGTATCTGAATTACGTATATCCATTGGGGTGGGGTTCTAGTGACACTGGAAAACGGTGCCACTAGCGGTGCCACTGGGTTTTTGGGCACCTTGAGTGCTCCGTTCGTAAAATTGACGGTTCCTACCCTTTAATCCACCCCCTAAACCCCCCACACTACCCCCACCCTTGCACCCCCACCCCTGCACCCCCACCCCAACCCCGCCGTAAGCCCCCCACAAAATGTGTGGCTATTATGCAATGCATAATAGCCACACATTTTGTGGATTGCATAATAGCCACACATTTTGTGGGGGGCTTACGGCGGGGTTGGGGTGGGGGTGCAGGGGTGGGGGTAGGGTGGGGGTTTAGGGGGTAGATTAGAGGGTAGGAACCGTCAATTTTACGAACGGAGCACCGGAGATGCCCTAAAAACCTAGTGGCACCGGAGTGACACCGTTCTCCGGTGTCACTAGAACCGGACCGTATCCATTGTGGAATTCTTGTGTCTTCTATGTATACGAAGTAGATAAAAAGAGTAAAATGAATTAAATGGCGTTTCCATCATGTGGTTGCCGCACATCACCGCTGTTTGTGCCTGTCTCATCACACTTGTTTTTTCGCGTCTCCTTTCCCTCCCCTCCCCCGTCAATCAATTATAACTCTCTCTGCACTGTGGGTTCCCCTTTTCCCCCCTTTTCAACCTTTTTCTCTCTCTGTCTGTCGCCATTTTTAGGGTCTCTCAACATCCATAAACCCTAGCAATCGACGCGCATTCCTCCGCATTTCACCGCGCCATGTATGTTCTAACGATTTGTTTTTTTGCTTGTTTGCTCTGCACGCGCGCCTGCTTCGGCTTCGTCTTCTAGTGGCATTTCGAATGTGTCTCTGTGTCGATTCTTCTTCTATCCGGTCTCTCTGGATTCCGTCCAGTTCTGGCTCTGGTCTGCTGCGGAAATGCGGTTGAGTCGAAGAAGCTGGATTTTTTTTTTGTTTTTTTGGTCCGTTTAGGGTTTTGTGGAATGTGTGCTTGTTTCGTTTTGGTTAATTTGTGTGTCTGTGCGTGCCGATTGATGGCTGTTAGGGGAGGAGGCTGTGCTTGTTCGGATGTGGCTTCGAAAGCTGACTATTTTTTTGTTCTGATTTTTGACGCAGTGTGCTAATTAGGTTTGTCATTTTATTTTTTTTGCAGGGGAATCATGAGCAACGAAGAAGAGAAGAAGTGTCCTCTTTGTGCCGAGGAGATGGACTGGACTGATCAACAGTTCAAGCCTTGTAAATGTGGTTACCAGGTCTGAATTTATCTCAGAAGCATTTCCTTTTCCAAACTTAGTCTTTTTTTAACTATGGTTACTGAAAAGCTCGTCAGTTGCATTTATGGTGCCATTGGAGATATGGACGGAGTAAGAAAAAATCACTGCTCTGTGAAATCTGCTAATTGATGCACATGACAATGTGGCAGTCTTACATGTTTAACCATTGATACTTACAGCTCTATTGTCTCTCTAGTAGTTTACCTTGGAATGACATATCCTGTACAAATGACATGGTTGATGTAGAAATGTTGTTAAGAACAAAAGCACACACACGAATATAAAGCAAGAAAGCGATAAAGAACACGAGATTTAACGTGGTTCGGTCTAATCTGACCTACATCCACAGGGGCAACTAGGGTTTGTATTATTGAGTGATAATGATTACAAGTACAGGAGATCATATATATAGACAACTAATTAGGGTTTAACCCTTGCTGGACAAGTTATAGCAAACTGGGCTTAAAACCATTTGGGCCGGCCGAAACCCTAATCTGGTCTCTTAACTCTCAGTTGTCTATAAGTGGGCCACTTTGGGCCGATGACTACACATCACCAACAATCTCCCACTTGGAGTCTTTGGACCAAACTGCGGCTTCTCTCTGTACTTCTGTAAATGAAAGATCCTCCTTGATCTTCACATCTCCCTAGTTGCCCCTCTCCTCAACACTATTCCAGGAGACCAGCTGAAGCTATGCAAAGCTTCAGCTTATCCAGCACCACTGTCTTGGTGAACATATCTGCTGGATTCTTAGCACCTGAGATGTTCTTCAACTTGATTGTTCTATTACTGATCAATCCCCTCACAAAGTGATACCTCATCCCGATGTGCTTCGTCTTGCCATGATAAACAGGATTTTTAACAAGTTTCACTGCACTCTCATTGTCACAGTACAATAAGTAATCAGACTGTTGTTTGCCCAACTCTTTAAGAAAAGTCTTCAACCAAACTAGTTCTTTACTGGCCTCTGCAACAGCCATATACTCAGCCTCTGTCGTAGATAACGCCACACTTTTCTGAAGTCTAGACATCCAGCTCACTGCCGTTCCTCCCACTGTAAAGACATACCCTGTAGTGCTCTTAAATGTCTCTCTACAACCACCCAAATCAGCATCTGTAAAACCTTTGAGAATAGCATCCTTCCCTCTGAAACATAAACCCATTTTCTGGGTTCCCTTCAAATATCTAAGTATCCATTTGACAGCTTCCCAATGTTCTCTACCCGGATCTGACATAAATCGACTAACAACGCCAACGGCATGAGCAATATCTGGTCGAGTGCAAACCATGGCATACATGAGGCTCCCAACCGCTGATGCATAAGGAACTTTAGCCATTTCTGATCTTTCTTCTTCGGATTTAGGTGATTGTTCTTTGGTCAGCTTCAAATGACTTCCCAGTGGGGTACTTCTAGGCTTGGTCTTCCTGTCATTCATCTTGAATCTCTCTAACACCTTCCCAATGTATTTCTCCTGGGACAGTGTTAAAGAACCATCCTTGTTTCTGATGATGCTCATCCCCAGTATCTGTTTGGCTGGACCCAAGTCTTTCATCTCAAATTCTGGAGACATTTCTTTTTTCAATTTGTTTATTTCTTTCATATCAGATCCTGCAATCAACATATCATCAATATATAGCAATAAGATGATATAGGAGTTGCTGAGTTTCTTCAAATAGCAACAATGATCCATCTCGCATCTTTTAAACCCAGATCTCTCCATGAAGTTATCAAACTTCAGGTACCATTGTCTAGGTGCCTGTTTAAGACCATATAAGCTCCTTTTCAATTTGCAGACCCAATTTTCCTTGTCGGCAACCTGAAACCCTTCAGGTTGTGCCATGTAAATGTCTTCATCTAGATCACCATGTAGAAAAGCGGTTTTCACATCTAGTTGCTCTAGATGTAAATTCTCTGCCGCTACAATACTCAAAACTAACCTGATGGTTGTCATTTTAACCACTGGAGAGAAAATCTCATCATAATCAACCCCCCTTTCCTGTTGAAATCCCTTGACCACTAAACGGGCTTTATACCGTTTAGACCCATCATGCTCTTCTTTGATCCTGAAGACCCATTTATTCTGTAATGCTCTCTTATATCGCGGAAGCTTAGCCAAAACCCAAGTTTTGTTCTTTTTTAGTGAGCTCATCTCGTCCTTCATTGCATGCTCCCACTAGAGAGAATCTTTCATCTTGACTGCCTCGGAGTAACTTTCTGGCTCATCATTTTCTGTCAAGAGAATATAATTAACTGAAGGAGTATATCTATCTGGCTTCTTTGTAACTCTGGTGGACCTCCTGACCCACTGATCAGTCTGGTCAGATGGGGATTGTTCATCTTCAGACTCCGAACTCCCACTGTCAGAGGCTACCTTTGACTCATCATTTCCACCGACTTCAAACTCTGGAACTGTGTCGACAATTGTTTCAGTTTCTTGTTCGGAAACCGGTTCAGGAACCAGTTTAGCTCCCTGCTTTTCTGCTCCTGTGTCAAACTCAACTTGCTGTTTTTGAACCTTAGAGTTTGATTCCTTTCTGTCTTTGTACAATTCAGCCTCATTGAACGTCGCATGTTTACTTCTGACTACCTTTTTGCTTTCAAAGTCCCAAAGCCGGTAGCCCATGTTGTCTGATCCATAGCCAATAAAGGTGTACTTCTTGGCCTTTGCATCTAGCTTATCACCATCTTGATTCAAATCATAAGCACTGCACCCGAAAACCTTTAGGTGCTTATAATCAACAGCTTTACCCTTCCATTCTTCTTGAGGTACTTTGAAACCCAACGGAACTGAAAGCGATCGGTTGATTAGGTAAGTAGCAGTGTTAATTGCGTCTGCCCAAAACATCTTCGGGAGCCCTGCATTTATTCTCATACTTCTGGCTCTCTCGTTTAGAGTTCTATTCATCCTTTCTGCGACTCCATTTTGTTGAGGAGTGCGTGGAACAGTCTTTATCATTCGAATGCCTCGTTCAGCACAATAGTCCATGAACTCTGTGCTAATGTACTCCCCTCCGTTGTCCGATTTCAAACATTTCACCTTCAAACCAGTTTCAAGTTCAACGGCAGTTTTCCATTTCTTAAAAACATCAAATACTTCGTATTTACCTTTAAGAAAATAAACCCATACCTTGCGTGTGGCATCATCTATGAAGGTCACATAGAATCTCGAGCCTCCTAGGGATTCAACTCGTGTTGGACCAAAAACATCTGAATGAATAAGCCCTAACTTCTGAGCTTTAGGTACTCTCCCCGTCTTCGCAAAAGATACCCTCTTTTTCTTTCCATAAACACAAGGTTCACAGAATTCAGATTCAACTTTCTTTAGGTCTGGAAGCTTTCCTTTGGCGACAAGCATTTTCATCCCCTTTTCACTCATATGGCCGAGTCGTTGATGCCACAACTTGGAGAGACTCAGCCCACTAGCTATTGTGTTTGCATCACCTGCAATTGTCTCAGCCATGTACAAAGTACCCTGTTTCTTTCCCTTAGCAATTACCATACTTCCCTTGACAACCTTCCATTGTCCAGCCCCGAAGTGAACATTATACCCCTGGTCGTCCAATTGCCCAATGGAAATCAACATCTTTCTTAATTTGGGAATTACCCTGACATCTTTCAATGTCCAAATTGTTCCCAAGTTGGTTTTTAAGCCAATATCTCCCACCCCAGTAATGTCCAGCGTTTGATTATTAGCTAGACTTACAGTACCAAAGTTGCCTTGTCTGAGATTCTTCATCTTTCTCGAACTAGAGATAGCATGAAACGACGCACCTGAGTCCATAATCCAGGACTCGACTGTGTCCTCTACACAGCAGATTAATACATCGTCAGAATCTGAGGTTGTGGCAGCATTCACCTCTTTCTTGTCGCTAGGTGGTTTGGTGCACTGATTTCTGAAGTGTCCGTACTCATCACAGTTTCAACACTTGATGTCGCTTCTTGTCTTTGAACTCCCTCTCCTGCCTTTGGACTTAGATCTTCCCCTGTAACTGTTTCTCCTCTCTTTCTTTCTACCTCTTCCCTCAGTGCTCAGCAGAGAACTTGATGGTTCACCTCTATTCTTTCTCCTGATGTCTTCTCCTAAGATAAAATCACGGATTCCCTCAAACGTGAGTGTGGTGTTTCCAGCTGAACCACTAATAGCCGTGACTGATCCTGACCAACTATCCGGTAAAGAAGATAAAAGAAGCAAAGCTTGTACCTCATCATCAAATTTGATATCTACTGATAGCAAACGGGATATAATGGTATTGAAAACATTGATATGAGTAGTAACAGAACCACCTTCCCGCATACGAGTGTTAACTAACTGTCTAATCAAGAATACCTTATTAGACGCGGAAGGTTTCTCATACATGTTTGACAACGTTGTCATAACCCCACGAGCAGTGGTCTCTTTCACGATGTTGAAAGCCACACTCTTTGTCAAAGTGCACCTGATGACGGCTAGGGCTTTTCTATCCAAGTCAGCCCATTCTTCATCCTTCATCTTCTCGGGTTTCTGACCTGTCAAACATGGAAGAAGATCTTTCTGACATAGCAAGTCCTCGACTTGCATCTTCCACCATCCAAAATCTTGCCCATCAAACTTCTCTATCCCGATCTTTCCGTCCTCAGACATCATCTCTTCTGAGTATCCCAGATCTGACCAGAGAACACGTGAGAACAGATTGAGACAAACAACCAGAACTGACCTCGAAAATTGCAGCAGCAAACTGAACAGCAAGGTTGTTCGGACTCCCCACAGATGACTATCTCGGTGGTCTTCTGATGTGTCGGCAGAAACCCTAGAGTCGCTAGGGTTGGCAGTGGAGGCAGATCTGTGTGTATGACCTAGGCTCCGATACCAGTTGTTAAGAACAAAAGCACACACACGAATATAAAGCAAGAAAGCGATAAAGAACACGAGATTTAACGTGGTTCGGTCTAATCTGACCTACATCCACAGGGGCAACTAGGGTTTGTATTATTGAGTGATAATGATTACAAGTACAGGAGATCATATATATAGACAACTAATTAGGGTTTAACCCTTGCTGGACAAGTTATAGCAAACTGGGCTTAAAACCATTTGGGCCGGCCGAAACCCTAATCTGGTCTCCTAACTCTCAGTTGTCTATAAGTGGGCCACTTTGGGCCGATGACTACACATCACCAACAAATGTATCATATTCTTTTTTTTGAGGGTTATCCGGTTATGCGATGGTCTTACATAGCTCTCTTTTGATTGTTAACTAATTCAAAACACCAAATGGATTATAAAGTTGGCATCTTTGAATGTTCAGATTTTTGTATGTGCTCCTTTGCTCCATCCTTATTATTAGGTATGTGATAGTGCAAGTGTATGGAGAAATGTGTGTTTAATTAATATAGTTGCTAAGCAGATCACAAACTCAACACATTTTAAAGGCCATTCCTTGGAGTGTTTGATGAAGAAATGTGTGTTTATGGAGAAACTTTCCACATAAATGGTATCTTCTTTATTAGTATGAGCGTAATATACTCACTCTATAGTAACAGCTTCATCTTTATAAATGGTATCTTCTTTATTAGTTTGACTTCAATAATAAACTTTCCACAATTAAGATTTAATGCAGTTATTCTGGCAGTAATAGCTTCATCTTTATAATACTTTGGCTCCAAATCAACACTTTTTCTTAAACTTTGTGAAGTCAAACTATGAATTTAATATGGGGACGGAGGAAGTATGTTTTTCGGTACATTGTAAAAAAGATCCACATTTATAATAGTAACTGTGAAGCCGGAAGAATCTCTGTTTGGATAACATAAATGAGTCTCTTTTGCATTACTTAAAGAACAAAAAGTAGTGGCTGTAATTGAAGTCATCATTAAGCAATAATATGTCAAAGAATCTGGAGGAAGTGTTGTGCCTTGTGAATGATAGATGATATCTAAGCAGTTGATTGTTTTAGGGAGAAGGTTAAGTTGATTAATGTTACCCCATTTAGTTAAGCTATATAAGTTCCGTGACACTGGCTATATGCTCGACATCCTTTCAGCAACCGTATCACTCACTCTCTCTCATTCTCCTTCTCCCTATCCCTCTCCCCGTCCATTGGGATATCCGGTCATCCATTTGGTTCTTTCTATTAAAACACATCATCAATATGATGATTTTTTTTTGACATCTTCTAGACTAGAATAACATTAATGCTCTTTTTATTTTTGTTGAGTGGTGGGTTCTAAGCTATCTTTTCCTTTCAATCTAGAAGCAATATTTTGAAATCTTGTATTGTTTTCTAGTTTCTATTATGCTTGATACTTCTACAGATGTGTGTGTGGTGTTGGCATCATATAATGGACATGGCAGAGAAAGAGGAGACAGAAGGTCGTTGTCCTGCATGTCGATCAATTTATGACAAGGAAAAAGTAGTTGCAATGCAAACTGATATTGAAAGGTCAACACCTTCATTACTAATGAGCAGTATATATTGTTTAGCCTCTAAATTTGGATTCTTTACAATGCTTTATTTGCTAATAGGGTGAAGAACTGTCATGCTAATGGGAAAACCAAACCACCAAAGGCAAAACCTAAAACAAATGAAGTGAAGAAGGATCTAACAAATGTTAGGGTTATTCAACGGAAAATGGCATATGTTATTGGGCTGCCTCTTACTCTTGCCGATGAAGATGTATGGATGTAAATCCTATTTTTTCAATATAGATATTTAGTTCTTTGATACATTTTGACAATAGATCAGTTTTTCTTTGTTTTTGTTTTGTTCTTTTTTGCCACGGTGGATGAATCAAACTGTATTTGTATCAATTTAAATAATCTTGATAGTGTTTTGCTTTGTTTTTTGTTTAAATGAACAGCTGTTGCAACGAAAGCAATATTTTGGCCAGTATGGAAAAGTTACTAAGGTGTCTCTATCTCGTACGGCTGGTGGTGCAATTCAGCAATTCATAAATGATTCCTGTAGTGTGTAAGCCTAAGATCTCCGAAACTGAATCTTTTCCAAAATTTCATTGAATCTGCTTTTAGAAATCAAATGTGTTATCTGCTATTTGACTTGTGTTGAATTTTAATATGGCTCTAAGACTGTTAGAAGTTGAGTTGCTTTTCCATTTATGTATTTCTTGATTCCCCGTCCATTGCCAATGGAGCTAAAAAAGTCATTATTGACAATGTTTTAGCTTCAGGCACATATTGGACTAAATCTAAATGGAGCATTAAACTTCCCTTGCTTCTTACTTCCTGTGAAGTTTTAGGCAGTAATTGGAGGAATGCATCTAGGGTGTAAGTGTGCAACGGAGAGAGTCTATGTTTTTAAAAGGATAAGACTGTGCACATCTTAGCCCTGACCCCAATAGATTTGGGATTACGCTTTTTACTTTTCATCAAACATCTTTCAACTTTCGGCGCTTTTATTAAACTTCGTAGAGTCTAACTGTCATGTTCTATTAGGGATGGCAGGAGTATGAGTTGTGATGAATTTTCATCAACCTTGTTTATATTTTTTTGACATCTTTTTTGCTTTTGTCTTAAAAAACCCTTCATGATTAATTTGTGTCATAAGATTCCCGGCTGCTGATTTTGAATGTACAATAACATTGTTTTTCATCAACTTGACATCTTGTGTTGCAATAGTACAGTGGCTACCCATAATTGCTCTTTAGTGAAACATCTTTATCAGAGTTCATGGGACCAGCTAATTCTAGATTTTTGCAAACTTTGACTTAGAAAGAACTGATCTATGTTTTTATACAGTTAATGTTCATTGCACTTGAAAGAACTCTCATTATGAGTTGCAGGTGAAGTTCTAGGCTCACTGTGTTATGACTACATGCTATTTATAAAAATCAAAGAATGCAGGGAGCAATTTGCCCGAAGAAAATACTAGTCTGCCAATACCATTCTGCTATGATTTTTCCTTCCAATGGTGTTTATTAGCCAGCTAGGGTATGTTTCATGCATATGATTCAGTTAGTTATATTTCTTTTCAGATATATTACATATTCAAAGGAGGAGGAGGCTGTGAGATGTATTCAGTCAGTACATGGCTTTGTCCTGGATGGTAGGTTTTTGAGGTAAGCATTTTATCCCTCTCTCTACCTGTAGTTGTATCATTGATGTGGCTTTTTTGTTATTTACATTTGAAAGTGGCCTGTGCAGAGCTTCATTTGGAACTGCAAAATATTGTCATGCCTGGTTGAGAAACATGGTATCAGAAAACCGAATTTCAAATTTCACTCTTGTTTTGTTGATAATTAATTTTTTTTCAAGAAGTGAGAGTAACAACATTTCTTCTCATCAATTCCAGCCTTGTAACAACACCTCATGTCTATATTTGCATTCCCTTGGTGCTGATGAAGATAGTTTTGGTAAAGATGAGACAGCTGCAATTCACACTAGGTATGAGTGTACACACTTGGTTATGTGTTAGCACTTATGTTCATTCATTTCATGGATCATTGACTTTGTATTATGCGAAGTTGATGGGAAAGGTTTAAGTGCTAGTGTGGAGTACTATATAATGCTCACCTTAAACAACTTGATAATCCTAATATGATCAAGTTGGCAACCAAGAAATTTAGTTTGTTTAAGACTTGTATGTGCTTTAGTGGTTTGGGTGTGGGGGTGCAATACTTTGAAATTCACACAAAAATGTTCATTCATGCTGCGTGAATATGATGCTTTTGTTTAGAGCTGTGCAGACTAAGTGGTTGATGGTGGTTTTATTTACTACTGATGTTGGAATGTCATGGTTTCTCATTAGTGTATCTGCTTTCTGTAGTAATATCATTAATATGTGCATTCCTGGAAAATATTGTTTTCTTATCGTAGAAAATAGTTATGGCTGTTGGCCTATTGGTTTGGTTGATGATTTCCTATATACGGAGTAACATTTTTCTAGGATATTGTGCTCCAGACTTCTTTGTTTTTCCATATTGTTATATTTGCTTCTACTCAAATGTTAATATTTTGTTTTCTGTATGTACAGAAATAGAGTTCAACAAGTTGCTGGTGCCACAGTTAATATGATACGTCGCTCTGGAAGTATGTTGCCCCCTCCAGTGGATGATATTGCCAATATTGGGAACCATTCTACAGAGAAACCTCTGGCTCAAAATGCTCTTGTAAGACATTTTGCTGTTGAACAGTTCTCATATGTTGTTAACTTTACTTGATATTTGAAGATAATCAAACACCAGCATTTTTTAGATCACGAGGTTTATAGTTGTTAACATTTCAATTAGATAATTTGGCCTGTACATCATAGATTCTTAAATCAGTACATGTCCTCTGGTTACAGGATACAACCAATGGCAATTTAAGTTCCAGTGGCAGTTACAATTCTCGACCACTTTCCGGTAATGATAAGGAAGGAGGTCCTAGTGTACCCAAAAGACCAACCTCCTTTGTAGATATTGTTGGTAGATCCAGTAGATCTGATCCAGAGAATGATGGAAATAGTAGTCATAGTTGGAAGAGTTTGAATTTAAGCCCTGACATGTCAGGACTATCCATCAGTAGAGATGATTACATCAAGGATTCATATTCAGATACACAGCATTTTAATGCTTCATCTTCAAATAACCTTGCCAATCAAATGCAAATAAATCAAGGCCATGATCCATATTCAGAAACACCACATTCCAATGTTTCATCCTCTAGTTATGTTGCAAGTCACATGCAAAGGGATCAGAATTCTGGGGAGTTTTCAGATGAAATGTTTAGAGAAGATTTGATATCTCCAGACAGTCAAGGATCTCGGGATTCAAATGGTTTATGGAAAATGGCATCTATTGTTGATTCATCTCATCCGGAAAACTATAGAGAGAACACTGGTGGTCATTTACCATTGAATAATAAAGGGACTTGTTCAAGTGCTATTGGCTTGAGTTTACACAACAGCACTGTACATAAGCAAGAGGATGAAGCTTCATTACCACTGTCCTGTGCAAATTTGGTATTAAGCGAAGGATACCCAGATATGAAATTCCAAAGGTCTGCCAAAACTGATATGGTGTATAGAAGCTCTAACTCATTTTCCAATGAAGAAATTGTTGAGCACTTGCGAAGAATCGAGGATGACATATTGAGTAATGATGTAGAAAGTCCTGCTTTTAGTCCTGTAGAGAGCAGTATAATCTCAAATATCATGTCAATGAACTTTGATGATGAAGCCGGTGGATATCACAGTTCCTCCCGAAATATTGCTAATTTCGGTCAAACAAGACTCCCATTAACAAATCAAAACAGCATTCCTAGTCAAGGGGATGCATTGGAGCCTTCATTCCTAAATATTGGTCAGTTACCAAAACCATGTTCTGGCACGGATTATGATGGACACAATGATCACTACCTTTGTAAGCCGCCACAGTACCAAGGTAAATAATAATTAGAAACTCATATTTTGCATTGGTAATAAGTTAACTGTTCTTTTTTTCAGTTTAAAAGTGTTATTATACATAGGTCCATACTATACCTGCATTCATATTGTTCTAGCGGCCTTTGCAATATACGAAGTATTGTGTCATACACTACTTAATGTTTGGTTAACAGTGCAAAGAGCTCGAAGTTTGGGCCCACCTGGATTCTCAGTGCCCACTATGCATACACCTCCAGGGTTTGCATGTGATGGAGCTGGCGGGTTTCCTCGCCGTACTTCTGGTAATATACACAACTCATTTGCATAACACAGAACATACTTTGGCTGGTGACAAATTAACAGTGTTGAACGAAAAAAACTTGGTCAACAGGAAGTGCCAGCAACACTGAGTTTGTTGACCCTGCAATATTAAGCTTTGTGAAAAGCAACTCTTCGTCAATGAACACTGAGATGGGCAGGGCTTTTGCACCACAACAGCAGAGATCCCTTGACGAAGAGACAAGACTTTGGCTACTGATGCAGCAGCAAAAGTCAGGAGAGCTATCTCAAATCTTTGCTCCCTCTCATCACTATGACCAAATGCTCCTTGGGCGACATGGTGGGAACGAGTTCTCTAGTTCAAACAATGCTTACGGGTTCCATCAACCCACACCAAACATGACCCAACCGTCCTCTCTGCCCCGCGGGTACCAACAACAACATGGCTTGGAAGAGATGCAATGCAGGAATGAGGCAGTGGGGTTGATGCGAGGAGCAACAGAGATGGATATTAACCAGAGATTAGGAGCCCTGAACTATTTTTCCGGGTCGTACGGAGACTTGATGTTCCAAGCGCAAACCTCGGGCGACACATACACCAACCGGGGGCTATTTGGGATGATGTAACTTGTAAGTATCTGTTTTACTTCGATACTTCCTAGTAGCTAAACTAGGGTTCAACCCAAACCAAACCAGACCAGACAAAAAAAACATGTATGATCATCTGCATCTCATGGACTCAACTGTGGTAAAAACAAAAAATTACTGTGGTGGCTTTGTATCTCTTGGATTCGCATGGTTAATATTTTAGGAGTGAGGATTGTCTATGTACTAGTAACTGGATTCCTCTAATGCCATCCTGATTAAATTGCTATTTCTGCATGATTTGACATCCACATCCCCTTTTATAATCTAAGTATAAAAAAGAAAGGATGGGGGGGGGGGGTTATGGTTATGGAAAAGAAGAAGAAGAAGAAAAAAAGAACCGTCTGTTAATTTTCTTGATCTACAACCATAATGACTCCTTACGTTATTCTATCATCGGTTTCATGTCGTATTGATGAGTCTCTCACTTCTGCTTAATTAACCAAATGAGCCATTCAGTCCACTAATTGGATCTTGATGACTCCTTTGCTTTATTTGGTTGGCAGTAGCTGTTAACACAACTGTTCGCTTGAGTTGTGATGTGAAATATGACACTTTATTTTAACGAGTAGGATGGCTTTTTTTAAAAAAGAGAGTATAATATTTAAATAATGAAAAAGTAGTTTAATTGTGCCGGGTGTAAACTAAATTTGCATCATCTCATTTTTTGCATTTAAGATCCAAAATTCTTCTGTTATTTTAGAGTATTTGTCTTGTTTTTGATCTCTTTGTAGTCAATTCAGATCAATCTTTAATTTATAATTAACTAAAGATTACATGTTATATTAATGGTTAAAAATTAAAATTGTATACATTTTTATTGCAAAAAATTGAAATTGGATAAGTATTTTGCAACGGAGATAGTGTTACATGGAACGACTTTCGTTCGTGGACTTTAAATAAGGGTTAAGTAAAATATTCTTTTCTTTCGGGAATTCACTTTCTTTTTAAAGAAAGAAATAAGCGGTTTACTTTGCTCCTCTCTTTTCTAAACAATTAGTACTCCTTCCGTGACCTTTGTGTCAATATAAAGTTTCACATTTGACTTAACATGAAAATTAAAAAATACGTAAATAAATTTATGTGGTTAAAAGTAATGCAAAAGAGAAAAATTTAAAGGACCACAATAATTTTTAAAATGTAGAAAGTAGTTTTTTAATTTTTTTGAAAAACAGGTAGAACTTTTTTATAATCATAGTTTTTTTTTTGTTTTTGAACACCTTTTAAAGTTGTTTTTGTGGGACGAAGAGTAAATATCTGTCTTAAAAAGTTGGGAATATATGTGCACTAATTGATATTTACTATAATATTTTAGTCAACCCAACACGCAAAAGCCCACCCAAAAAAATAACAGCTCGGGTATATATTTTTGTGATCGGGCCAGCACAGCCCATGTGTAGCGGAGGCCTGTAAGCATTGAGAAATAGGTAAGGGTCGTACTAATGAAGCCCACGAACGCCCCGACCTCATCCTTATACCTAAATTACTAGTCTCCTACCAATAATGCTAAAAAAAGGTAATTACTTCGTAAATGCTTCCTCCGTCCCAATTTATAGTGCCTATTTTGGTTTACGTTGTTTGACTGAAATTATTTTCAAATCATTTAATATGACAAATGGTGTATAGTTAAAAAAGAAAAATTACATATTTAAAAACTACATACTCCCTCCGTCCCGAAATAGATTACAATATTCTCTCACATTTTTGTCCCAAAAAGAATTACAAAGTCAATAACTTTACAAGGAATTGACTCTTTTACTCTCCCACTCCTACACTATTCACACACTATTCATCCATGTGAGTGGGCCACTTGGGGGTAATTTGGGGGAAAAAAATTTGATTTGACTTTTTCTTAATTTCAACAAAAAGGAAATATTGTAATCTAAAGTGGGACGGAGGGAGTAAAAAAATCTACAAAACTAATAGTGATAATAATACTTTATGTTATCAAATTGCTAACAAAAATAGAGAATGATAGTTAATGAAGTTTGACTCTGTGAATAATGAATATGCATTATTAATTGAGACGGAAGAAGTATATTGTAAGAACACATATTACAAAGAAAAATATTTATTTTCAGTCATGCCTCTCTAGGATTCGGTTGAACCAGTATCTAACATATTTATCATTAAGAATATGGAGTATGAAATGTGATGGGGTGTAACTATTAAATGCCCACCACATTATACATTTTTTTGTCATTTCATGTCATATACTTTTACACATCCCGACACCTCTATTTTTCTTCTTTCATACCACATACCCTAATCTTCATGACACAAACTCCTCATTCTAAGGAGTATTAGCACGTTTATAGTTTTCTCAATGCGCCAATAAAATTGTCGAAAAATGTATAATTACTATTCACAAACTGGGTTGGTTTCGTTGCCTAATAGGCAATAGTGCCATTGACTTTTTGGAGCGTCTATGCTACCTCATTTACGAAATTAATGATTTTTATTTCATAAATCTCTCAACTTCGTCACCTCTGCACCACACCCTAATCCCATGTCCTTCAAATGTGTGGTGATTAGGCAATTACTTAATCTTCAATTTTGCAAACAAAGCATTGTTAGCATTCCAAAAAGCGTGTTAGAGTATGATGGTGTAAATTATCGACCGGTTTATCGTTTTTAGCCCGGCAAAAACGATAAATTAGTTTAAAAAATACACCAAAATATAAACACGAGAATTTTGACGTGGAAACCCAATCGGGAGAAAATCACGTGCCTTTTTTGGCGGTACCTTGCCAATGGGGGATTTTATTAACATCGGGGGTGTGTACACGATACATGAAACGGGCTCGGAAGCCATTAATGGTGGAGCTATAAGCTCTTGAAGAAGAAAATATATAAAGTTCTAGAGAGAGAAAGTGTAATGTGCAAGGGAGAGGGTGAGTTTTGCCCCCAATTTTTTCCCCTTTTCCTCCCTTATCTTTTTCGTTCCTTCCTCAGCATCTCTCTTCCTCTCTTTTTTTGGTACAGATGGCTCTCTCCCTCTTATTTTTTATTTTTGCTCACTTCGTGTGGTAAGAGAAAAAATTGGCCGAACAAAAAACACAACTTTTTGTTTGGGTCCCACGGTCGGCGCCAAAATGATGGTGTAAATTATCGACCGGTATATCGTTTTTAGCCCGGAAAAAACGATAAACTAGTCTAAAAAATACACCAAAATATAAACACGAGAATTTTGACGTGGAAACCCAAATCGGGAGAAAGCCACAGGCTTTTTTTGGCGGTACCTTGCCAACGAGGGATTTTATTAACATCGGGGGTGTGTACACGATACATGAAACGGGCTCGGAAGCCATTAATGGTGGAGCTACAAGCTCTTGAAGAAGAAAATATATAAAGTTCTAGAGAGAGAAAGTGTAATGTGCAGGGGAGAGGGTGAGTTTTGCCCCCCTAACATTGAGGGAGAGCCCTCCTTTTATAGAAGTAGCTGGAGCATCTTCAGAGAATATTCCTTTATTCCTCTATTTTATTAAACATGCCCAGTTTGATTATTCTTCGTAAATAATTGGGAAATGTGGACCGAGCCACGTATTATTTCCCATCAGAGTATATAACAATCATTCTTGGGCCACAACCACAAGCTTGAGATTTTGGTTGAGTTGGTTCCTCGACATGGTATCAGAGCAGGTTTTGGCCCACCTCGTTGTCAAGGTGTCCATCTAGACTTCATTCCTAGCGGCCTGTTAGTCTTTAGCCCAGTTGTCCATATGGAGTATGTACCCAACGGCCTGTGGCCTGTTTAACACGATTGCTCGTCTGGAAGTCCATACCTAGTGGCTCGTGGTCATTTAGGTGTTGGCGCTAAAAAAAAAAAGTCAAGGGAATGGGAGTTCATTTGCAAGTGGTCAACCGGTTAGATTCAAAATGACCCGGTTGTCCACTTAAGGGGGAGTGTTAGACTATCATCCCACATCGAAAGTTCAAGAGCAAAATAATCTGTATATAAGCTTTTGAGTTAAACTAACTAATAGATTGAATTCAATCTTTTAAGTGGTTAAACCCACGTGTCTTATTGCCCAATCCAGTTGTCCAGAGTCCATACCCCATCTTAAATTCTATCAAAGCCAGTAGCAACGGAACCGTGGCGTTCACAAATAGAGCTTATAACATACGAGCTTACTTCTTTTGACATTAGAGTCAAATGTCCTAATATGACATGGGCTCTAATTGACAGATCTACGATGTTTCGTTCATAAAATTAATGATTCTTATCTCACCTAACTACCATAGAATCTAGCTTAGATATATTATGTTAAATAAATTAAATTAAAAACAACATAGCTAAACAACACAAACCACAATGTCCAGTTCTTTTTTTTTTTGGAATAGACTAGCATCGTACCCGTGCGATGCACGGGGAGCATTTCTTTATTATAAATGTCATTAATTAAACTTTAATTAAGAGTTTATATCATAAAGAAAAAAATTCCCTTCTAAATACCTTAGGAAATTCTAAGGACAAAGATAATATTCATATGTAATAGTTATTGATAAGGAGAAAACGAACTAAATAATATTAAAACATTATTATTAAGTGATAATACATTACAAATGACATGACTTATAAAAACAAAAACACCTACTCGAAATTTTGCAAAGGATACACCCCATGATCATCCAACAACAACAACAAACCGTTTGGTGACTTCCGACTCTCTAACTACTACGAAAGATTGAAGGGCGTAACTTGATCGTAAGGTTAAGGCCGGTGTATTTACTAAAAATAATATTGGGATACGGTATCAAAAAATGATCTGAAAATGTTTAACTGTGAAAATAATATTGGGGTACGATATCAAAAAATGTTTTAAGTTTACTTGCTCTATTTTGAATTAAATGGGATTGTGTTTATTTTGAATTGATTGTAGTGAGTTATTTATAACCTAAAAATATATCATACTCCTTACATCTCACAAAAATATCTTACTTTTCTTTTTCATGCATCCAATTAAAATCTGCATTTTTCTTTTTAAAAAAATAGTCGCTACAAAATTTATCTCTTCACTTAATCAATTGTAATAATTACTTTTATTTTTCAACATCTTTCTTAAATTTTGTAAAAGTGAAACTGAGAAGGGTTTATGATATTGAAATTAATAAGTTATATTTATTGTATAAATCATTAAGAAACTTTTAAAAAAATTTCATTTTAAACTTTATATTTTTACTTACTCATTTGATAAAATAATACAGTTATGTCGTATATTTTTTATTTAGTTTTTAGATACGCAGTATGTAAATTTTATTTTTTATTTCCAGCACAGTTTTCAAATAAAATTATATTGAAAATAACTTTAATCAATTATCAAAAACTGAAACAGACCATTTAATTCATGACCCCATGGCCCCCAGTACCTTTTAATCCTAGATCCGCCACTGGTTTCGAGCTGGTCTTAATGGGAATGCGGACTTGTCAATTAACGATGATATGTAAACATTTACATCTATATTAATTTATGTATTGTTCGAATAACACCAACTTTAAGTGAACTATACGTTGTAATAAATTCATGTATTGGACTGTAAAATTATTTTAAATATTTATTCGTTACTCATTATGTCCTAATTTTACAATCCATTTTTTGGATATATTTCTTAATAATTGTACTCATTATAATATTGGAAACTTAAAAAAAAATAAAAAAGGAATCATATTTTAGGATGAAGAGAAACTCAAAATCATTTAATAAATTACTCTTTCCGTCACAATTTATATCCCTGTTTTTCATTTTCAACATTTCACTCAATTTAATATCAAATCATTTTATATGAAAAAATATGTAGAATTAACATACAAAAATTACATACCTTATAACCTAATCTTCATGACACAAACTCCTCAGTCTAAGGAGTATTAGCATGTTCATAGTTTTCTCCCCAATAAAATTGTTAAAAAATGTATAATTACTATTCACAAACTGGGTTGGTTTCGTTGGCTTTTTGGAACGTCTAAGCTTACCCCATTTATAAAATTAATGATTTTCATTTCACAAATCTCTCACCTTCGTCCTACCTCTGCACCACACCCTAATCCCATGTCCTTCAAATGTGTGGTGATTAGGCAATTACTTAATCTTCAATTTTGCAAACAAAGCATTATTAGCGTTCCAAAAAGCCAGTGGCAACGGAACCATGACATTCACAAATAGAGCTTATAACATACGAGTTTGCTTCTTTTGACATTAGAGTAAAATGTCCTAATATAACATAGGCTCTAATTGACAGATCTACTGTGTTCCGTTCATAAAATTAATGATTCTTATCCCACCTAACTACCATAGAATCTAGCTTAGATATATTATGTTAAATAAATTAAATTAAAAACAACATAGCTAAACAACACAAACCACAATGTCCAGTTCTTTTTTTTTTTGGAATAGATGAGTAATGAAAAGATCATTTTCTTTTTATTTTCCCCGTAAATCTGTCACTAGAGAACTGCAAAACACAAGAAATGCAGATCCCAGTTGATGCTCTCCATTCATATATGCATGAACACTTCATATCCACCAGTGTGTAGTGCCTAGATTGAATAATTTCAGAACCCCCTTTTCTTTAGTCTCAATAATTGCAAATATTACATTAACTATGACTAGGTGACCAAAAAATGTAGAAATTTTGTAGGCATATATTTAGGGAAAAGAAAATAAATGAAAATAGACATGATATAGAGATATAAGAGGACAAAGGATTTTAATTTCTTCACATGCCCCAAGGCTTAACAATCTTGGAAAGAGAACAAGTCTCTCTATTCATTGTCAATTTCACAAATCACCAGCTACCATTTTACTGGTTTACCTTCATGTCTTTGTAAGGGATAATTAAAAGCACAAACTGGTCATCCTTATGACTGCAGATAACCCTACACATTGTCCCCATAGGAGGGGAGAGCATGATAGTCCTATATACACTTGAGTATGATGATTATCCACAATATAGAGAAAATGAATTGTGTAGGGCATGAATATGTGGGCCATACATTGCTGTGCTGAGGCCACAAGCAAATCCCTCTAGTTGCGGGTAAGGGTCATCAGATGGTTTTGAAGGGATGCCTTACCCGGCGGATGATCAGCCGAAGGGTATGCGAATATGGAAGAAGAATTAATGGAAGAGAATCCTGATGATGCTGCAGAAGAAGGAAACTGTGGCACTGAAGGGTTCACACCCTGACTATGCCATCGCCCATTTGAAAATGCTGGAGAAGATGTTTCTACCCTCATTCCAAATAGTCCCTTCTGTTTATCGGAAAACACAAATAATTGATATGATTATCTTCTCAGCCATGTTTGGTATTTCAGATTTTTAAGCATTATAAAAAGACTGCAATGCCCCATCATAAAAATGGGCAGCGTTTGGTTGAAAAAATGTACTGTATTCGAGGTTATACAATTACCTCTTGGAAGGTAATGTGAGATAACCTTAAGCTATTTTCTTTCTTGGTTCACGCCTCACGGTATGTGATATAAGGTAATCTTAAAAGAGACCTACGGCATTAAACGTTATCCCTAACATTACCTCATTTTCCTAATGACTATCTCACATTACCTTTTCCACATTACCAAGTTAATGTACTATAGTGTTCAAGCTAGTTCGTTCATAGAAAGTAGAAACCCTGTTTCAGTTACACCATTGTAATTCTTCCCTGCTTTTCTTTCTTAATAGCATAAATATCAGCAAATTGTAGTTGGTACACAGCAAACAGAAACTCAATTAGGTCATGGGATCATTTTATATTTTTGAAAAATAAAACTATTGCCATTTTATGGAAGTGGCAATTACCTCATTGTTTGGAATAGGCCCAGATTGCATGCCACCCAAGCTGGAATACTTGAATGACATTGCCGGACCATACGGTGTGTCGGGGGTGCACTGAACCTATAATAGCATTGATAAAATAAGCTAAGCACACCAAAAAAGAGGGGATTACAAAAATAACTGCATTCATTTTATTTTAAGGAAAGAGGTGCAGAATGTATAAATGCATGGCAAGAAAAGTATGAAGACTACAAGGCAAATGCCATCAGAGAAATTCTGTGATGGCAGTGTAAGTTCTGAGTATTACCCTTTAAAAGGAGACATATGCATGACCTCAATGAAGGAACTAATGCAAATAGAATTGGCTTAACCAAGATTTCAAATAGGGGAAAATACCTTCAATCTTTTAAAAGGAGACAATTCACAAGCTTCGAAATTTGAAAGCAACTCTTTGGAATTCTCAGGCCTTTGAGGGTGGTCCAATGGTGGAGAAAACCAGAGGGTCAGATCAAGACTCTCATTGGACTCGTTGGTACCTGCACCCAAGAGACAAAACATATTACAGAGTGGTTTATTAAATAGAGCAATCAATAGAAGTGATTCAAGAGTATGTGAAGTCATTTCCAACATTGGCTTGAAGTCCATGTTTGGTTGAAGGACACTGGAGGGAAGGGGATAAAAGTGGAAGTGTTGGCTGTGTTTGGTTGGGGAGTTCGGAGGGATAGGGAGGAAAGTGGAAGAGCTATGGACTCCTCCAAACCCCTCGCATAGTCACATCTGACATCTTATTCCCAAATTCTTGGGTATATTGGAGGAATGATCTTTTAATTGAAATTTCTGTTTCAAGTTTTTTTTAAAAACACTTATTTTACATTATTAATGTTATAAATATATATCCAATTACGGAGTACAATAGAAAGTATATCAAATGCATTATTTTCATTGCTTCTACTTTCCTCCCCACTACCTCCTAACTCAAAGTTTTAGTGTTTTACGAAGAAAGAACTATCAACAAAAATATAAGCGATATAAAATTGCTTAATGATTTAACTATGCTTGCAAGTTACAATTATAATACATGGGAAACAGAGAAAAATGCACTGAATATACCTCCAACACTACTTTCCCTATTTATCTCCCCTTCATATGCACTAGGCTCAAAGTTGGTCATCGCATCCCTTCCATAACATTTCATGGCTGCTTTGTCATATGCCCTGAACAAGTACATGTAACAACAGTATTATGTTGGATGGAATTCCATAAAAATATCAGAGATCAAAATCTCATTATCAAGAGTATGGGTTCATAACCGCAATGACCTTGCAGCTTCAACTTCAGAATTGAATAGCCCAAGATACATATACCTGCAGCTAAGCAGCACATACATAAACTGAAGGGTCCTTATGGATGTATTCCAAAAAGAACTATATGAATTGTACTACTATATAAAGTACGAACATATCATCAGTGAGAGTTGAAGGTGAAAATTAAGAAGAATAAGAGGAAAAAAAGTACTTCCTCATTTGGTCGAGAAATGGACGTTACCACCCATTTTCTTTAAGAAAACTTGGTCATTTTAGTCAAATAACCTAGCAAACAAACTCAAAAGGATTTCTTACTTTTTCCCTAACAATTGACCCATCCGAGCCTCCCACCGACCACATTTGTGCAAGGTTACTCCTCTGAATTTTGAGCTACCTCTAGAAAATCCAGTGCTTTGGCGTCGCAAAATTTGAACAAACTCCTCTTTGCTCAAGGTCTTCATCTGCGCATAAATTAGGTCACCAAGGTTAACATGCCTTCATGCTTGAACCTCATATCACAAAACAGCCCAATAATGCTACCAACAAATACTTTCATCCACCTGTTTCATATCTTCTTCATAGTCACTTAATTGAAAATTGATGTCGGCATCAGCTCCTCTGAACTTAATAGCAGCGCGATCATATGCCCTAAATTCCAAAAAAAGGAAAGAAAGAAAAAAAGAGTCAGGAGATCTGCTTGGAAGTTTGACAAGGACTCCATAGTTCATAGACAAGGTTCAATCATCACCTAGCAGCAGAATGAGCTGTGTCGAATCCTCCTGACAAATTAAACATCAGATTATCAAAAACCGACCCAAAATCAGACATTTCAAAGGCAACCATGATGTTAATAAGAAGAAAACACGATATTGCAACTCATATTAATCTGTTTGCCTACCCAGATAAACTTGCTTCCCACAGTCCCTGCAAAATTACAAGCTCTAATCATATCAGTTGTTGGCACAATAGGGCAATTCCAGAAAACTTTACACAAAACTGTCTTCTACTTCTTATTTTAAGGATATGACATTATGATTACGCTTATTCCAGTATATCTCAGCTAAATAATACTCCTGTAAGTTATGATTATGAAAATCTTATAATATGAACTGACCAGATATGCGACTCCCATCTTCCAGTCCGCCTGTAAAACGTGACACCGCGATACTGTGAGCTCCGGGAACGAGGTCCACGGCGGTTCTTCTTAATTGGCTGGAGGGGCTGCATGCTTGGCGGCGGCGGCTCATAAATTCCCACTTCCACCCCTCCACCTGTCTCCGGCACGGACAATTTCAACCAGTTCTGATGAGGCGGGGGAGAAGGCCTAGCAAACGACAAAATCGACTCTCCCGCTACAGGCAAAAGCTGCCTGGTGACTAAGACGCTGGTCTCACTGATTTCATCCTCAATACGGAATCCGCTTTTCAGTATGGAGAAGGTGAGAGTCGAATCGCAACAGCGAGCAAAGCCAGGGGGCGAGGAGCTGTTCGACTCCTCGGCAACGGAGGCCGGCGGGTCGTCGGAGCTGACGACGGAGGAAGACGATGCGGTGTTCGACGAGGCAGACTCATGGCTGGCGATCGCGGAGGTTTCCCGGCCGGGTTCGTCGCGGGTCGGGTCAGATGAAACTAAAGCTTCCAAATTCAGATCCAACAACAAATCAGGTCTCTCTCTCATTGTGCTGACTGTATCGAATCTCTCTGCAACTTAGCTTAAGGAAATCTCCGTCTTCAAGCTAAATAGTTGCAGATATCTATGCCGATTAAACAACGCCTAGAAATCACATGATTCTGATGTTTAGACAGAGAGAGAGAGAGAGAGAAATGGATGCCAGCAATGGGAGTAAGTTTTTATAGAGTATAAGATGGAATGGAATCTCCTGCGTTACATTTGAGGAAACGGGAGGACCCACTAGTGGGGCTTACATGTACTCCAAAGCATTTACTCCCTTGGTCCACACATGTCTCAAGTGGATTTTTTTTTTGAGTTTCTCTTTACCTCTTTGGTTGGGGGAGGGGAAGACGAGAAGATCGGATGTATTTAGAGATATGTACATTCGGGTAATACTTATTTTGAAGTATAGTAGTATTCGTTCTTGTACAAACATAACTATTTATTTTGAAATAGCGTGGTACTCATTTAAAAATAACGTAGTACTCATTCTGAAATAATGTGGTACTCATTTTCACACATTTATTCATTACAATTATAATATTCTTCCACAAATAGCGTAGTGTTCATTCTAAATTAAAATAGTACTCATTCTCAAATAATATAATGTTCATTCTCAAATATAATAAAACGCATACCATAAATAACATTTCTCTCTGCGCTTCAACCCTACTAGGGTTTTCATCTGGCGCCTCTCCTCCCATCTAACACAACTTTCTTCTTCGATCAACTTCTGTCTGTAACGCCACGGCAACCTTCGCTGCTCGATCTTCCTTCTCCATTGTTTTCAATGGATTTTTGCCACCGTCGCTTCTCGTCATCTTCGCTGCTCCATCGTCTTCCGTCTTCGTTGCTCCATGTCTTTCATCTCCGGTGGCCCGACCCGGCAAACAGAGGAGCGGCTTCAATTCCCGCGACTTCCGTTTCATTAATTTTTGTTCTTCAATTAGCTGGTTGTACCAAATTTATGGTACAACTGGATGTACGATATAATTTGCTGGGAAAGACAAGAGAATTAGTGATATTTGGCCCATATGTTAAAGAGATAGCAGATTTAATCTAGTGACATATATACTAAAAAGAACTAAAAAACATGTCATTTTTTAATATAGTACTTATTTTTTTTATTCCTTAAATAGTACTTGAATAATGTCTAGTGGCGAAAACAGTCTCCAGTGATGGTGGACATTTAGTTTGAACAATGTCTAGTGACGTTGGACATTTACTTGAACAATGACCAGCGGACAATGACCAGTAGTACTACATTGGGAAATAAAAATATATGATACTATATTGAGAACATCACTATGTTTTAGTATTATTTAAGTAAATTTTCCTTTTAATCTGTTATATCTAGCCTAGCCAATTCAAGGAAATTTATCATCCATTTCCTTCGATGAATGTAGTAGGATGTTGTCTTTTTATCAAAGATTGTTTGTTGAATGAGGCAAAGCAAAGAGGTTAAAGGTATATGCATAATTACTTTGTATATTTCATTTTTCACTAATATTCTCTACAATTAGATGAGTTTTTATGATTTTTTAATAACAAGTAAAAATAAATTTATACAAAAGACCAAAGTCACTTTCAATCAATAAGAGACTTCTGAAATGAAATTACAAAGAAAATATGACTTATAAATTTTATTGAACTAAAGACAGTTGGAACAGACGAAACAGATTCTGTTGGACAATGTGCTGTCATGAATATATATTTGCAATGTCCTTTGCTCATTGTCTTTTAGGTTTTGATAATGACAAAAGAGTGACAAAACATCATCATCATATTGTGCATCAAGGCTAAAAATCAAAGCTACAACAAGTTCATATCCGTCCGTGAAGAAAAGACTTGAGCATCGGTGGAAGGAACGAGACCGGAGAGGTTGTTTCATTAGTTGGGTAGTGTTTTAGGTCTTAGATTATGTGTTAAAGAGTATGGAATTTCTAAGGTTCATTCCCTTATCATCCTACCTTTAAAACACATTTTAAATCAGCCTTTGTGTGGGGAAGTTGCCTTTCTATTCGAATAATTTTTAGTTTATTCGAATAAGTTGTGATCTTTCATGTGACTGAGATTAACCTGTTTTATTCGAATAAACCACCACTTATTCGAATAAGTCCTGGTTTTTCAACCTGATTTATTCGAATAAATCACCATTTATTCGAATAGGAACTGGTTTTTCAAGCAACGCGATTGATCCAAACTGTTCGAATAGTTCTTGAGTTGTTCGAATAAGTCGACAGTTTCAACTACCAAACGGCTAGTTTTTTGAATGCTTTTCATCCCTATCCACTCCCTAACTTCTATAAACTATCTACTTTCGAGATTATCTTTAAAAAGAGCACTTAGAACACTTTGAAGAACATATCCTTTGAATATCCAAAGAGATTCTACTCAATCCCCTCCTTATATTTAAGCAAGGCAATTGTTTTGATTGCTAAGTCATTTCTTGCTTGAGTTTTTCCTCATTGCTTGAGTCTTTGAGAGATATTGCCATATTCTAAAGGACTTCATTGTATTTGCAACAATCTACTCCGTGTTGGGAGAATTACTCGGTTGCGGTTTGTTTTCTTACTTTATTGAAAGGGATTTGTATTCTTGGTGTTGGGATTACACCAAGTGGTAGAAATCTTAACGGTTTGTGAAATCAAACGTTAGGTGGAAGAAATCCTGAGTTTTGTGAAATCAAAACTTCGGTGGTAAGATAAGAGGCTTGTGAAATCAAGTTCTCGAGTTGTATTCAGATTGTCAAACTCCGTTAAGTTTGACGGGTTAGTGAAGGCATGGGCACGGTTGCTTCGGGGACTGGATGTAGGCATTTAGGCCGAACCAGTATACATCGTGTGTTGCTCCTTCTCTTCTTCTTTGTCTTCTTGTGGTTGGCATAATCCTGCGAATTTTTTGTTTAATCTTCCAAAAGTTTTTATTTTTGAAGAACACCTTTATTCACCCCCCCTCTAGAGGTGCGTAAGTTGTTCAACAGATTCTACAATGAGGGCATATATACTCGTCCAGTAAGAAAGATATCTTAAGAATGAAAACTCATCATATAGTATGTTGTCAACAATCCATTCAGAATTATACTTCTAGTTCATGTATAAAGAACCCACAATTTTGGAAGTTGATCCCACTGGCTTGACATGGTAGTGACAATAACATAAGCACTAAATATGCACTTCACAATATGGACAACTAAATTGGGACCAAACAAACAAAAGCAAAATACCAACAAAAGGGCGGAGAGAAACACCAGCATCAAAGAGAACACAGTCAAATCTGAGAACAACCACCAACCAAAAGAGATATGATCAAGTCAAATTTTATTCAACTTGGAAGAAGAAGAAAAAGATTAGCAACAGTAGACAAGTGATAGAGAGGCGTTGTAGAAAAATATGCACTTCTCCTATAGTTGACTGGGATCTAGAGAAGAAGAAACTTTCGAGAGAGAAGGAGAAGGTTAGGGTTTGTTCGAATACTTTTCTTGATTTTGTTAGCCTTAACTTTCATATTGTCTATGATCAGACGAAAATAAAAAATACATTTGGAAAATGGGATGACGATCACCTAGCGCAGAAGAAGGGAAAAGAATAGCTGGGACTAGTACAAGGAAATTTCAAATAGTGTGAGGCACATATGAGGGATTCTGTCCAATTCAAAGGGAACAAAAAGGGTGGGAGGGAAGGGATCAAGAATAAAACATTGAGGTCTTCTCCCCACCCTCCAACCAAACAGACCCATAGAGTAGGTTTGATTTTGGACTAGATTTTAACATGATTTTCTCCTTCAGCATGTAAAGTGATAGAGAAGCAGAGAACGCCCCACAAAGAGAAAAAAAAAACTCCTCACCCTCGCTCCAATCGTCAACACTTTTACCTGAAGAAAAAACTCATCAAATGTAATTTCAAGCTCGTTTGTCATGCAATGAAGATCTGATTCTCTACTTCTATATATTATCCTCATAAAAACTACTTCTGCTTGCTCAGTTCCAGTATACATGCATGCTCCAAGCTGCTCCTCGTTCCCAATGATTAGCTTGCGGGAAAATGTTGGGAATATGGGAGAAAGACCAAAATAGGACTAAAACATTGAAAATATACCAAAATAGGACTTCCATGTTTTTATTCCCGAAATAGGACTTACATTATCAAACATGGTCATATACATTACCAAAATAAGTATAGTAATGTGCACATGTACACTGCCACATTACCACAATGCAAAGTCACATTACCACAGAGCAAAATCCTATTTCGGAGAAAAAACATGAAAGTCCTATTTTGGTACTTTTCACTATGTTTTAGTCCTATTTAAGGTGATTTCTATAGGAATATTAGATAATATGAAATAAATATTATATTTAATTATTACTTTCCTTATCATATTATTTTTCCTTACTGTAATGTTACTATAGTTGTTCTCCTACTATGATTAGAACTCTCTTATGTACGTAATCCCTATAAATAGGGATTGTATCCTTCAATATTCAATAAGATTTTGTACCAATTTGGTATATTTAATTTAAAATTGTATTTTAACTTAAAAAATGTAAAATTTTTAAAAATCATAAAATAAATAATGTAATCAATTAAAAACTTAAAATAAAGTTTCAATCTTAAATATATTAAAGTAATCAAATACTTCCTCTGTCCGCCATAGATCTTCTCAGACACTATTTATAGGGTCAAACTTAGATCACTTTGTTTATTTTTACTACTCATTTCATAAAATAATATATTGTTGTCACCTCTAGTTTTGTAGAACTTTTCATGTAGTTTATTACTATATAGATTTTATATTAAAATTTTATCCCAATATTCAAATAAATTAAATTGAAAATAAAGTCGGTCAAACCTTGTAACGCACAATGAGAAGATCTTAGGTGGACGGAGGAAGTACATAACAATGATGACATAATAATTATGATTTTAAAGTTTACTTAGAACTGTAGTCGTTTCCCTCTATTGTTGTAGTTTCCATAACGTGACACTTCAATCTAAATAACCCGAATATATGAGTCATCAAACCAAATTACTACTAAATTGACATCTAAGCACATCTTATTTTTTAAAAAAATATTTAATTCAAAACATTATTTAAAAATCCATCGGAGTAAACAAAAATTGTGCGAAAGATTAAGTACTTAATTCAAACACAACTTCATTCTTGCATCCACCCATTCCATCATCCTTGTTGCCATATAAGATTGTTTCCTTACTCGTCATGGATGAGAATGGAGGAGAAATTGCCATTTTTTAAGGCACCCAGAGGCCCAAGCGCGCGCCTGGGGTCGAGTCCAAAATCTAATTTTTTCCATTTTCCTCCACCCTTTTCGCTTCAAAACCCAATTCAAATCTCTTTTTGACTTGTGATCTTCAATTTGAAATTTTTTTCTTCTAATCTAACCTTGATATGATTGAAAAAATTTAATTTAATTTTGAACAATCTTTTTATTAACATTTTTGTAAAGTGAAAATTTTAGAATTAAAAATCATTTTAATGTGTTTTATTTTTGTTTGTGTGCAAGAAATATGAGATACAAAATATAGCTAAAAAATGGACTTATCAATCATCAGCCAATGATATGAAACACTCATGTAAGACATGTTATAAGTAGTTTCATCGTAAGTATCAGAATATATTGTAACACGACCCTTAAAATTTGCGATGTTATTTGCAAATTCATTTTTCCAAGCCCGGCATTGTTTAAAAATTTAACACTTTATTATTTTTTTCTTAAAAACACGAGGTTAAGGGTTGAGTGTGTTTTGACAATAATCAATTAAACCCAATTTCTTGAAAAATGCGATCGGAAAATTCTATTCATAAATCATTTCGGCAATTTTTATTTATTTAATTATTCAGTACAAATAAAAAGTTTATTTGAATGTTTGTTGGAAAATCTTAAAAATTAGGGGTCGTGTCCCCTTCCCCCTTTGTCTTTGCCATCTCAATGGGGTGATGAGCGTTGAGGAATTTTCGGACGAAACCATGACCTCTGGATACATCATATATACAGTATTACTTATTTACAATGTCTGTAAGTATCATAAATTTTTCCCACAGACATATCTTTATGCCTATCAAAATGATTTTTAAAAAGATCAGAGGTTAATTTTTTTTTACCTTTTTTCGTGGATGCTCCCTTGGTCTTGGGTTTGGTCTCTCGTCGGCCACGTCGTCGCTCTCGGGTGTTTCGTTCTTTTCGTTGATCAAACCTATCTCCACCGTAAGGTCCATATTGAACCACCCAAAATGAACAAGTTAAACTCCTCATCTGATAGTCCATTGGACCATGCTACATGTACCCCAAAATTTGTACCCCATTTGTACACCAATTGTATGTACTAATATTTTGATGGTTCACACTGATACAAAGTGTTGGTGCGTTAACAAAAATTTATACTGACACAAAGTGTTGGTGCGTTAACAAAAAATTGGCATTACACCAACACAAAATGTTGGTGCATCTTTGTGCTGTACAAAATGAGGTACAAATTTTTGGGGTACAAATAGCATTATCCTAGTCCATTGTGCGCCAGTTGAACTACTACCACTCGAACTATAACTTCTACAATTGTTTAAAATTTTAAAGCTTTAGGGAAATTTGAAGTGAATGTGAACTTAGAATTGAGATGGAGGGAAGAGTACTCAAAACTATAATACTAAATAAAAGAAAATAATACCATAGAATAAGCTAGATAAAAATTACAATAATAGACAAAAATATGATTATAATATTAAATGTGGTGTTTTAAAATTTTTTACTTTGGAGATGTAATATATTACATATAGAGGTGTTAGCATATATCTATATTTATTTACTTCCATGTATGTAACTATTTCCATGTAAGTAGTTCTTTCCATGTATGTATAGGGTGGCTCAAGGCCCAACTCACTTGTATTTATACGTTGTGAATATTCAATGGAAAACCAATTTCGTCTTTCACAAAATTATATATGGTATCAAAGCCAATTTCCCGGGAACTGTTCAAACCCTAGGCTTGTGTTTTCCGCACAGTGTCACCGCTAGCACTCCTTCGATTGGCTCACGTCGGTCGCCATTCCTGCAGCGCCGGCTCTCGTCAACTGCCTCCTCAACCCCGGCTCAAGTCGGGCTGTTGACCACCGTCTCATGCCGGTGATCTCTTCGTCATCATGAGGCCGAAGGAACAAAGAAGGTCCGGCTCATCCACGACCCTATCTCTCCGTATTACATCCATCCGTCCGAAAGCGCGGGTAATTCTTTGACGAAACATCTGCTTAAGGGTGATAATTATGATATTTGGGAGAAAACAATTGTTAATGCTCTCAAAGGGTGTAGCTGAGCCGGTTTTATACTTCCTTCAGGGTTTCCTAAACCCACTGATGAACAGAAACTTTCGACATGGAAAGCTAATAATTCCATTATTTGCTCTTGGATTTGTAATAGTATTGATGAACACATCCAACCCTCCATCATTTCCCACAAAGTTTCTCATGAAATATGGTTAGATTTGAAGACTCGATATGGGGGTTCTAATGGACCCCGTGTTCATCAAATAAAATCCGAGTTCCAATCTCTACGCCAAAACGGACAAACTATGGTTGTTTATTACAATCAATTTGTGACTTTGTGGAACAAATTGTATAGATCCGTTGATCCAACGTGTGGCTGCCGATGTGAAGTTGCGACGTTGATTCAGGCGCGTGAGGAACAGGAGAAAACCCACCATTTTTTACTTGGTCTCGATGACGAACAGTTTGGTCACATTCGCTCTCAAATTATTGCCACCGAACCTGTTCCGGATATACACCGGGCTTATGCACTCATTCTTCAGGAGGAACGACACTAAAGTATTGTTCGGGGCCGAGATGATCGCACGGACGCGCTTGCCTTTGCCATGCAACGCCCCGCTCCGATTGCGAGTCATGGAGACTCCCCCCACTATTCATGCTCCCATTGTGGAAAAGATGGCCATTCGATGGATTGTTGCTATCAATTGCACGGGTATTCGCCCGGGAAGGGCCGTGGCAGTGGGACTGCATCTGGCCGTGGGGGTTGCGGCGGTGGCCGAACGTCATCTGGCGGCAGTGGTGCTCCTGCCCGTTTGTCTAGCCGAGGGCTTGGAGCAGCGACAGGGGTAGCAAATGCGGCCACCAACTCCAACACGTTGGGTCTCACAGCCGATCAGATGACGGGCCTACTTTCCATGCTTGACGTGTCATCTTCTGACAAGGATACCGGACCTAATGGCGATGCTTCTACTCGTGTGTAACACCCCACCCTGGATGACCCGAGTCATCCAGACCAGAGTGCTAGTAAAACCGAGTTACTTTGTAAAATATTATTTATCTGAAATTTATTCTCTTTTTGATAACTTAAGAGAAAAAAAACATTTTTCGCGTAAGCTTAAAGTAAAAACATCCACACTTAATACAACCTTGGGTTCAAGCCCAAAAAAACGATGTAAATTAAGTTCGTCGTTTTATTCATTATTAAATATTAAATAAGAACTCCTTCGGCACGGCCTCCACGTCCAAGCTTTCCTCCTCAGCAGTTGTTTTCTTTGCTAGTACCTGCGTGCAGTTAAACACTACACGCTCAGCATAAGCTGAGTGGCAAATAACCAGTAGACATATATAACATGTAAATATATTTTGAGCCTTTTAAGTTTTTCAATTTAATTCAGAAAGGAAAAAAAAACTTTTCGCATAATAAAAATTATCGAGGAAATAATTTCACTTTGAATAGTTACTTGGGGACATTTAGAAAACTTTTGACTACTAGGTTAACCACAGATTAGAGACTAAGTCGTGACTAGGCTGGAACACCGCACTAGTCGATACATAGTTTTACTTCGGATACCTCCCCGTGACCTCGGGTCACGTAATCAGAAGTGAACCCTAGACCCACGGGGTCATCATCGGGTTATCGTGCGCACGCTGTGTTATGATTATTTATAGGCTCATCCACATGGACACGGTCCGGCTTTGAAAGTGGTTTGACCCACTTGATAAAAACGTGACAGTACTTGGTCAGAGTACGTCGATATATAAATCTTGAAACTTTTACTTCGTCCACTAAATGTTTGGTTAACCCTAGTACGGTCATTTATATAAACCACATTTGATGTCTTCAAACATAAATTATTTCATAATTAGATACCCGTTGATGTCCCCTTTGTATACAAAACGTGCATTTGGTGCAAGAAAAATAAAACATCGTGTTTTTTTTTGTCAAGAGGAACAAATTTACACATTAAACTTTCTTAGTCCAATATATATCAAACCTACGTGACATCATAGAAAATTACATTTATTTCCCATTTTATTATCAGATATTTTATTATTGTCCCTAACTCAAACTTGATTTTTGTTTTTATTCCCTTTCTAGTTAGAATTTGGCCATTCATGTCAGTGACGAAAGAAAATAAAAAAAACTCCTTAGCATATTTAAATTATCAAGGCCTGGTCAGTACAAATGATTAACAAGCTTATCTACTTTATTTTGTTATTTGTATTTATTGTTCTTATGTTATCATCACTGTATTCTCGACCAACAAATAAACAATTATGATTTTTATATAAAACCTTTATGTTTTTTTTATCATTCGGCTAAGCCAAAAAAAACAATTCATCTATTTTAAATATAAACAACCATCATTTTTTTCCTTTTTCATTTACTGAATTATTCGAACATATATTTCTTTTCCTTGTTATTTATTTATACAATAGTACGGACACTACAAAAACAAAGAAAAAAAAACATCTACAGTAACCTTTTTTCTTAAACATAGAAACAGTGACCTTTTTTTCCCTTAAACATAATTTTGTCTCTTTTTTTTATTATATATACTAACCAATAGATTTAGATTATGAAAACAAAATGCATAAAAATATATCAACATGAAATATATATATATATATATATATCTAAAGGTTAGGGTCAACGGCACACCTCTAGGATCAAAAACGATAGCTTGACGGTGTTGAACGGATTATTCCATGACAACAACTTCCATGTCTCTGTATCTCCGTGGATAATGCCTCAAACATTTTCTCTCTTACATACTCACACACTCTCAATCGATATCTTTATTATATTTTTTTCCTCAAGTATTCATGGTTTTCTCCTCATGAGAGATGCTATTTATAAGGATCATTGAAAATTCTAGAATGTGTAGGGAGATGAAGAGGTGAATATTAATAATAATTAAAATAAATTTTATTAAAATAAAATACTAATGACCATATTCATTACCTCCATTATGAGGTTAATGAATGGGAAGGGAGTTATTTTTTCCTTGTGCTAGGCTTAGGCGTGAGTTTTAGATGGGGAAAACTAAGGGATTTCTTGTTTCGTTTGTTTAGTACTACATGTCTGATTTCCACAACTTCGGCTGCCAAAAATTCTTAGAAAAAAAAATATAAAACTTATACTGTTGAGTTCCATATTTTCACACATCATTTTAACATAATTTGTTTGTCAAGAAAATAGGTTACCTTGAACAAACTATATTATTCGGATAGTAGAGAACCAAACTATTTTTTTTTCATCTCTACTAGTAATTAATTGTTTAAATTAAATCCCAAATTGATTGTTTCTAAAAAAAACAATAGTAACATTTTTTAAAATTTAAATTGTATAATTATTATTATTTTTGGTATATTTTTATTTTTTTTATTTTTTTTATTTTTAATTTCTTTGTACTAGAAAGTTAAAATTTCTAGACCGGTTTTCAGGGCGTTACATCGTGAGTGGCTTATTGATAGTGGCGCCTCTGATCACATGACTGGTAATATCTCATATTTAACTGATGTGGTTTCCATGGCCCCTTGTGTCATCACATTGCCCAATGGCACACACACTACAGCCACTCGATGTGGCCGTGTGCGGCTCTCACCCGAAGTGGTGCTTCAGGGTGTTTTGCTTGTTCCTCATTTACAGTGAAATCTTATTTCTGTTGGATGTCTTATCCGGGATACTTCATGTCTTGTTATTTTTTAACAAAAATTGTTGTGTCATACAAGACTGTGCCACGAAGATGGAGATTGGACGGGGTGACGCACACAACGGACTTTTCTTGTTTCGTCCATCCTCCACAGTGTTCGCTACTCAAGTGGACCCTTCTCTTCTTCACAAACGTTTGGGACATCCCTCCACTCAAGTTTTGTCGTCTCTTATTCCTTCTGCCAGTAGTTCTAAACTTAAATTATTGCAATCTTGTGAAATCTGTTTTCAATCCAAACAAGTTTGTATAGCTCTTTTCCTGTCAGTTCCATTACAGCTACTAGTATTTTTGATTTAATTCATTGTGATTAATGGGGCCCCTACACCCCGTGTTTAGCTACTGGTGCACACTACTTTCTCACTATTGTGGATGACCACTCTCGTGCAGGTTGGGCTTATTTGATTATTGATAAATCTGAAGTACCTAGTTGTTTAAAACAATTTTTTGCCATGATATAGACCCAATTTCATAAAACAATAAAAATTGTCCGCTCTAATAATGGCACATAATTTGTCAATCAGGACCTTCGATCATATTATACCACTTTGGGTGTTCTTATTCAAACCTCTTGTGTCGGTACTCCCCAGCACTACTCTTGAAATCAATTTTTTTAGTTACATTGAATAACTTTTAATTATTAATTAAATGGAATTTTTAGAGAGTCATCCCACATCGAAAATTCAAGAGCAAAATAATCGGTATATAAGCTCTTGAGTTGAACTAACTAATCGATTGGATTCAATCTTTTAATGTGGTTCAGCCTAAGTGTCTTATCGCCTAGTCCAGTTGTCCATACCCCATTCTAAATTCTATCATGGTATCGGAGCAGAGTTTGGCCCACCTCGTTTGTCAAGGTGTCCGCCTAGACGTTCATTCCTAGCGGCCCGTTAGTCTTTAGCCCAGTTGTCTGTATGGAGTATGTATCTAACGACCTATGGCCCGTTTAACACGATTGCTCGTCTGGAAGTCCATACACAGCGGCTCGTGGCCTTTTAGGTGTTGGCGCTCAAAGAAATCAAGGGAATGGGATAGTTCATTTGCAAGTAGTCAACCGGTTAGATTCCAAATGACCTGGTTATCCACTTGAGGGGGAGTGTTAGAGTGTCATTACACATCGGAAATTCAAGAGCAAAATAATCGGTATATAAGCTCTTGAGTTGAACTAACTAATTAATTGGATTCAATCTTTTAATGTGGTTCAGTCCAAGTGTCTTATTGCCCAGTCCAGTTGCCTATACCCCATCCTAAATTCTATTAGAAATTGTATTGTACTCCCTCCGTAATTATTTTGCTTCTTTGCTAATGATTTGTCCCAAAATTTTCTTCCTTTCTCCTTTTAAGGAAACAAATATATAGAGCCTGTTTGGGAATAAAGTTAGAGATTAGCGTCAGTGTTTTGGATAAAATTTTGACGGTGCAGATTTTTTTAAAAACGCTAACGCTAAATGCTACCCGTAGATAGCCTTTTCAAAACGCTAACGCTAATCTTCAACGTTATTCTCAAACAGGCCCATGGTCTATATCAATTCTCTTTCCTTTACACAAACCACAACCATCAACATTCTACTTTATTATAAATTAAATGTATTTTTAGTCATTAGATTTACTTTAATTTTGAAAATTTTTCAAAATCTTATATTGTATTACTTTGTATGTATGTGTATATATATATATATATATATATATATATATATATATATATATATATATATATATATATATATATATATATATATATATATATATATATATATATATAAAACACTCCCACCATCCCGAATTTATCGTCACAATTATTATTCTAGTCTCTCGATAACTCTTGTTTGTTTATATTTTTTTGTTAATGATTTGGTTAAAACAATACTGATGTCATATCATGTTTTATACGGAGTAGAACTTTTAATATAGTTTTTAGAATATATAATTGTACTTTTTATTTTTATATCCATTCGAAAATAATATAATTTTAAAAGAAATAAAATTATATATTTTTCAAAGTATGATGATAATTCTAAAACAGAGGAAGTATAATTAAAACTCGAAAATGTACATATGTCATGTCTCATGTCATGTCAAAAATATGTATTGTCATATCACAATTGGTACTATACTCTTTTCAATCCCAAAATAATTTACAATTTTCACTATTTAAAAAGAATAAAGTTATTTTTATACCGAGGAGTATACTCTAATTTGTACTTACCGTCATTTTAGTGGTTTACACTGACACAAAATGCTACAATTTTTTTTATCGCACTAGCATTTTGTGATAGTGAATCATCAAAGTGACGGTACACACTTTTAGTGTATAAATTAGGGTACACTCCTTGGTGTTTAAGTAGTATGGTTGATTGAAAAATCACGAAAACTTTTATTTACTTGTCTATTTTCATTAATTATTTAATAAAATAAAATAATTTTTTATGTATCACTTTCTGTATTTGCAAGTTTTATTTTTAATTTTATACTAGTCTTAAAATAAAATAACTTGAAAAAGGTTTAAAATATTATTTTTTTTTGCTTAAAGTAGGATTTATTTAGGGAAGGAGTAAAACTTTCTTTTGAGTATTCGTTCAGTTTTGACTATTTCGGTCTACCGTTTTCAACGAGCAATAATTAAATAAAATATATATTGTATATTAATTAGGAAAAATAATATTTTGAAAATGATCGTTTGATATAAATCTAATAAAATTATTTTTGTATCAATATCTCATATTATTTTTATTTTATCTAGGGTTAAAGTTTAACAATTTTGATCAAAAAATATTAAGTGGACAAATATTGAAGAAGGGAGGGAGTATGGAGTTGTGTAATACTCCGCAAGAAGTAGAATAAGTATTTAAACGTTGAATACTTTGAGAATGATCGATCATAAATTCAGAATTAGTATTTGCATGATTAAGAATCAAAATGATAAAAAAGAACCAAGAATTTGCAACGTGGCATCACAGATTATCGTATGTATATGCGGCTACAGTACAATCTTTGTCGGTCCAAAAGGTGGAATCGCCCACCCCAGGCGCTCCCACCCCCTTGCCCGACAGGAATGGTGGAGGATGTAAATCATGGTGACTCAGTCGGCCAAGAACGCTAGACCCGTGCCCACCGTGCACAAGGAGCCTCCTCACCCTTTATGGGATTTTTGGATAGTTCACACACTGCCGCTTGCGGGACTCGATCCCTGGTCATCGGTCCAAGATTTCACGCTTTTGACCAACTGAGCTACCCATGCGGGCACAGTACAATCTTTGTGTTGTTGATTGAGGTGGTTGCCATATCAAATTTAGTTTTCTTTTCTTTTTAATCCTAGCTAGTATTAAAAATTACATTACGTGTTTTATTCTTATAATAGTACCTTGTCCTACAACAAAGTTCTATTTCTTATTCACAAGTTTGAACTTCTAAAAAAAACCATGTTACATTTACACTAAAATTTGTACCCCAAATTTACACGAAAGGTATACTCCAACATTTTGATGGTTAATACTGATAGAAAGTATTGGTGCGTTAACAAAAATTTACACTGACACAAAGTGTTGGTGCATTAACAAAAATTAGCATTACACAAACACAAAATATTAGTGCACACATGCGGTGTACAAATGGGGTACAAAAACCGTGGAATACAAGTAGCTTTATCCAAAAAAAATGTGCCAAAAATTTATTTAAGTGTATAACTACCTTTTGTTTTCCATCACATTGGAAATCAATGTCATGAGATGACCCGAAGATACTCCGGTGCCTCGTTCGTAAAATTGACGGTTCTTTCCTCCCGGTACACCTTCCACCCGCCCGACTCGAACACACCCCTAAAGTTGAAAAAAATTATGGAGTATATAATAAAATAGTTTAGTTTAAAATATTTTTAAAATTATTCTGGACCGTTAAAATTTCTCCAAACTATTAAGACTAGTTGAAAATAATGTTCTCAAACAAAACCAAAGAATACTTTCAACATTTTTTAAATCTACAAAAAGTCAAAGTGAACAAATTAATTTAAGGCGAAGGAATTGAAATACTCCCACCGTCTCAGAGTATTTATCTACTTTCATTCTTACACACCATCCAATACACTTCTTTAATCCATTTTATCTTGTAATTTGTATATTAAAAACTTATAGAAATTATATATTAATAATCTATATGTCAAGACAAATCAAACAAGATCACATATGACTATATTTAGGCTTATACATTGAGAGAATTTGATGAGTCAAAGTGCTTAAATGAACAGTTCCCAAAGTCAAAAGTGGACGAATATAGCGGGACGGAGGGAGTATTAGATATGAATGAACTTCTAAATGAGAATTTAAATTTGATTTAAACCATGATCAACTACAGACTCCAAACAGATTTCCAAATGTTAGCAATGTTAGATAGGAATATTATTTGGGCCAACATCTCAAGAAATACTCCCTAAACTAATGGTGTGTTTGGTTGAATGTAAAATATATTTCAGGAAAATTTTGATTCCATTTTCATGTGTTTGGTGACATTAGTGGAAGGAAAATATTTCCTACCAAACAAATTATATGATTTTGAAGAATAATTTTCTTTGGAATAATTTTCATTTGGAAAATATTCTTCAAAGAAAATATTTTACCCCAACCAAACATAACCATAGTCTATGTACTTCGAGAATACTTTCCGTCGAAAGGACCGTTTGAAGTGAAGATTCCGTTAGTTGGATCATAGATTTCCAATTTTACTCAGTCAATAATTATTGAGGATAACTCAAGTTTTATACTTCCTCCGTCCCAATTTATAATTTTTGTTTACTATTCACATGGTTAAACTGCATTTACTTTCTTTATCAATTTTCGTTAGTGATTTAATAAAATAAAATACTATTGTCACTACTAGTTTTTTAGATCTTTTGATGTAGTATTTTGATATGTAATTTTTATTTTTTAACTCTATACCATTTTTCATATTAAATGATTTGAAAATAATTTTAGTCAAACATCATAAATCGAAACAGGCACTATAAATTGGGACAGGGGGAGTACTAAGAACTCACAGTTTCTACTGTGTCTTTCCGGTAAATGTTCCGGCCGGAAAGACACATTTCTTTCCGGAAAGGTCCCAACCAAGATTCTACTGTGTTTAAATTTTTAAATGGTATAATATACACAAGGGTGAGTTTATGAAAAAGTTGATGGAAGTGAAACGAATATTAATGTTTAAGATTTTATCTGATGTTTAGTTTGTAAGATGCAATATATTATTATGTCATATGCATATAGAATGTGATATTGTTATAGAATAAGATCCATATTTTCTAATATTTGGTTATTTTAACATCGAGTAATAATAGACTCTCTTCACTATATAAATGAAAATATTGATTGTTCAGTTTTCACGGAGATTAAAAAAGTAGTGATATTGAAAAGATGTTTAATATTTCAAAAAAAGTTTAAATATATCATTGATTAGTTGATTTTCTTATTTTAATTTTTTATGTATATATGAAATGTAATACTTTAAAACTATTAAATTTTGTAATAATTTTAAGTTTAATTTAAGTAAAAAAAACTTTATTTACACCAAATCTAATGAGATAAAAAAGATCCAATTAAATCAGATTAGATTGAATCAGTTCAGATCTAATCAAATCATATCAGATCCAATCATATCAGATCAGATCAGGTTAGAACTTCAAAAATTCATATAAGATCCAATCAAATCAGGCTTACGGAACAGAGCCTAGCTAATTAGTATTGTGTAACACATTATTTTTTAAAAAAAATGATGATTTATGAAGAGGGTAGAGAAATGATATAACCATTTAATTACTTTTTTAAAAAAAGAATAGGAGGTCCAAATGATAGTTATGTGGACCAAAATTTACTCCAATTGAAGGCTACCTGAACAAATATGTACTCGGACCAGATTGTACCTTAACTGATTATATACTGAATCATAACTAACTCGAAGAAAAATATATGGAACTAAATTAAATTTGAATAAAACGATCCAAAATCATTATAACATGCATATACCCAAAATAAATATGAAGCGATTAAATCCAAACTGGAATCGAATCGATTGACTCGATTCCAAATCTAGTCACCCCCATGTCGGAGATAATAATAATTCGTTGTTAAAAACTTCGATTTATGGATTATGCTGGTAGGAATCATTTCGATGTTAAATAGAACATCATAAAAGAGAAATTTACCTAAATAGGACTAAAACATAATGACTTTCTCAATATAGGACCATATGTTTTTATTTCCCAATGTAGGATTTTTGGTCATTAACAAGTAGTCATTATTCAAGTAAATGTCCATCATTAATGGACATTATTCTTTCCACTAGGTCATTATTAAGTTCTATTTAGGGAATAAAAAAGTTTAAGTCCTACATTGGGAAAGTCATTATATTTTAATCGTATTTAGTGCAAATTTTACATCATGAAACCATCAAATCGATTGAGTGTTCATTATATTAAAGTTTGATGTTAAAAGAACCAAAAACTCTCTTCATCCCAAAAAATGTTTCTCATCTTTTCAAACAACTTGCAAAAATCTTATCAATTCTAAAATGATTTTATTTATAAATTCGTATAAAAATAAAATATACAACTTGAATATTTAAAATATGCATCGAAAGCTCAGCACAATAAGCTTTAAAATGAATTTTTTTATTTTATTAAATGATTAATAAAAATACATGCGCACACAAAATTTGAAAAAATTATACAGAGTAAATACATTAAATGGTAAGTATGTAGGCCAATTAATATGGTAGGGCTATGTAATACATTAAATAATGTTGGAGTGTTATTGCACTTTGTCATTTGAGTATCTTATAACAAAATAATAGTGTATGATGGATGACCATGCATCAACCAATAATAATAACCATATATTTTTTTTTCAAAATAGATAAATAAATTTATAAATAATAAGCAGATGAGAGGGCTTCGTGTACCATTGACGTGGAAGAAATAAAAAAATGAAAATTTTCTAAAATGGGACAAATAAAATCAACGTTGTACTGGACACAACATTGTCCATACTATAAACGGCAGTCTTTGCCATCTCCAATGGGATGTCCAAAAGAGATGCTATGAAGAGAGAGAGTGAGATGTTGATGGATGTTATTATTGTAAATAGATACCCAATAAAGATGCTCAAAAAGAAAAATAAAAGGAAGATGCTTGGCCTAGCACCCGATGCTTGAGGATGGAAGAATTGAGGCATTTGTTTTTTAAGTATTGTGGTCCAATATGTATGTGCCATGTGTCATAATTATTATTTTTTCAATTTGAAAGTTTGCATTTATATAGATTTGCATTTATAGGAAAGTTTTTTTTATTAAATTAGATTGGCACCTTCAAAAAATTAGATATGGCAATGTTCTAGAATTCAAACTCTTTTTTAACGGAATGACTTTTTTTTTATTTCGAGAATTTTCTTAGGTATTTGTTTTTCTGTTTGTTTTGAAACAATATTAACTACAACATATATTAATTACATAAAAAAATTTTAAAATATTTTACAACATAAATCTAAGAAATTTAATTTTGTATCAATATCTAATATAAGTTTTATTTAATTAAAGACAAAATTTTATTAATTTAAATGTAAAAAGTCAAAATTAGATATATATTCTAGGACGAAGGTAATATTAATAATAACGAGTAAATAATTAATCTTAATTAAAAAAATATCATATAATAAATACTTATAATTAAGAAAATAAAATATAATTATATTTATATGGTTCCACTGCATTCATTGAATAAAATGAGGCATCCATATGAGATGCCACTATTGAAAGGTTTAGATGTTGAAAGAGGTGCTCAATTGACATTTTAAAAGTAGAGTCCACACTTCAGCATCTAATGAGGGATGCTACCATTGTGAATGCTCCCTAAAGATTAGGTAGAGTCCACATTTTAATAAGTTTGTGTTTCAAAAACATGCTATGGGGCCTGAAGATATTATTGCATGTGTATTCATTGAGGTACGTGGCGGCATGCCACAATTTCTTTAAATAGTATCTTATAAAACATTACTCCCTCCGTCCATGTATGATCTTCCCATTACACGTTACGAGGCTTGACCGACTTTATTTTCAATTCAATTTAATTGATTATAGAAATAAAATTTTAAAATAAAATTTATATAGTACGGAGTAATAAACTACATGAAAAGTTCTACAAAACTAGAGGTGACAAGACTATATTATTTTATGAAATGACTAGTAAAATTGAGTAAAGTTTGACCCTGTGAATAGTGTCTGGGAAGATCTATGGTGGTCAGAGGGAGTAAAAAAGTACCAAAATACTCCCTCCGTCCACAAATAAACTTTACATTGCACGTTACGATGTTTGACTGAAGTTATTTTCAAATCATTTTATACGAAAAATGGTGTAGAATTGAAAAATAAAAATTACATATTAAAAAACTATATCAAAAGATATACAAAACTAGAGGTGACATGACTATATTATTTTATCAAATGGGTGACGAAAATAGGCCAACAAAGTGAATAAAGTTTGACCCTGTGAATAGTGAACGTAAAGTTTATTTGTGGACGGAGGGAGTAGGTAATTATTTATATTTTTATTTTTATTAAATAGAAGTTGAGACTGTGGTAATGTAGTATTGAATGCGAGTATTTTACTATATCTTTTAGTAATGTACAAGATCATGATTGGTAATGTAAACATATTTTAGCTCCTTTTTTGAGAATAAAAATATGAAATTCTTATTTTGGTATATTTTTTTAAATGTTTTAATCCTACTTTAGTTTTTTTCCTTTGAGAATAAAATCCATTTTTAATTATTCAAAGAAAAGATGTGTCGCTAACATATTTTTTTCTTTTCTAGATAAATTTTTAGCACAAATTTTCTACTCTTATTTAACTTGTTCAATATTCGTGAAATCAACCCAAAAATTTAATTAGAGGAGGAAATGAGCATCAACAAATACATTGTGATTTGGGTTTAAGTGTGAGCATATGTGCTTGGAATATTTGTTCCGTTTTTATATGTTGTGATTAAGCAATTTCAACTTTTGATCTAAAATTAAATCAAATTTATAAAGTGTATTAATTAAATAAAATAATATTTTGGAAATACTCCCTCTGTTATATAAAACAGTTCCTATTTTAACTTTTAGAAGAAATAAGGAGTGTATATTTGTGATTGACTTTCTAATTTTACCCTTAATGTGATGGGTAAAAGTAAGATGTGATAGATAGATTATTAGTGAAAAAATATGATGTGATAGTAGAGTAAGAAAATAAAGAAAACCCCCTAAATAGGAGTAAAACATATGTCATATCCACAAAATAGGAGCTCAAACTTAAACTCCTCTAAATAGGAGTAATTAATTAAGTAATAAAGGAAACCTCATAAATAGTAATAAATCTCTAATTAATCTCTTCTCTCTCTGGTCCATCTTCTCACGCCCACCATACCATGCATCTCTCTCTTCCCTTACTCTCATTTTTGGCCACCACCCTTACCATTTTGAAGCGTTGCCTCCGTCAAATCCACCCCAAGTGCATGCAGTACATCAGCGCCGCCCCTCCTTACAATGCCGCCGCACCAGCTCCCCCCTTTGTAGATCTGTCACGAAGCATCCATGTAGATCCGCCGCAGAGCGCCGCCTCTATCTCTGCCCCTTACAAATCTATCACACCGCCTATATCCATCAGATCTGAGATTACCGCCAGTCGCGATGACTATGATTTTGATTTTTAATTAGCTTCTAAATGCTATGTAATTGAGACTGCATTGTAGAAGTAAAAAATATTTCCAACTAATTGCATTCATCCTTTTTTTTCTCCGAAAAATTGTATCTTCATTACGCATTGATTTTGGTTTGGTTTTTTCTTTTCATTTTTGTATTTGATTGTTTTTCCTTTTAATTTTTTTGTTTGATTGTTTTCCTATTAGTTGTGTTTAAATTTTACTCCCAATTTCAGAAAAATTTGGTGATAGTAATAAGAAATTTGACATTGTATGTTGGCAATCTTGACATTTCACTTACTTTTTTACGCAATAACATGTTTGACATTATGCAATGACAGGTTTGTCAGTATGCATTATGTTGCACAATGTGCTATCATGAATATATAGATTTGCAATGTCCTTTGTCCATTGTCTTTTAGGTTTTTATAATGACAAAAGGGTGACAAAACATCATCATCATATTGTGCATCAAGGCTAAGAATCAAAGCTACAACAAGTTCATATCCGTCCGTGAAAAAGGGACTTGAGCATCGGTGGAAGGAACGAGACCGAAGAGGTTGTTTCCTTAGTTGGGTAGTGTTTTAGGTCTTAGATTATGTGTTAAAGAGTATGACATCTCTAAGGTTCATTCCCTTATCATCCTACCTTTAAAACACATTTTTTTCAGCAAACTATTCGAATAAGTTGAAAACTATTCGAATAAATCTCTGAACTTCTATTCTGACTTAGTTGAATAAATCCAGAACTAGTTGAATAAGTCAGATTGCAGTTTCACCAAAACTAGTCGACTAAGTCTTGACTTAGTCGAATAGTTCGACAGTTTCAACTACCAAACAGCTAGTTTTTTGAATGCTTTTCATCCCTATCCACTCCCTAACTTCTATAAACTACCCTATCTCGTGTTTTTGGCCAAGAATATACATTGAAAACACTTCAAAACATATCCTTTGAATATCCAAAGAGATTCTACTCAATCCCCTTCTAATATCCAAGCAAGGCAATTGTTTTGATTGATAAATCATTTCTTACTTGAGTTTTTCCTCATTGCTTGAGTCTTTGAGAGATATTGCCATATTCTAAAGGACTTCATTGTATTTGCAACAATCTACTCCGTGTTGGGAGAATTACTCGGTTGCGGTTTGTTTTCTTACTTTAATGTAAGGGATTTGTATTCTTGGTATTGGGATTACACCAAGTGGTAGAAATTCTAACGGTTTGTGAAATCAAACGTTAGGTGGAAGAAATCCTGAGTTTTGTGAAATCAAAACTTCGGTGGTAAGATAAGAGGCTTGTGAAATCAAGTTCTCGAGTTGTATTTGGATTGTCAAACTCCGTTAAGTTTGACGGGTTAGTGAAGGCCTGGGCATGATTGCTTCGGGGACTGGATGTAGGCATTTAGGCCGAACCAGTATATATCGTGTGTGCATTGCTCTTATCCTTCATTTTATTTTGTTTGTGGTGCATTATTTTTATTGAATATTCGTGAAGAACGTTTCCGCGCAAAAAATTGGTCTTTTGGGCAACACCTCTATTCACCCCCCTCTAGAGGTGTGCGAGACGTCTAACACATTATCGTCTTTGACATTGAGGCTTTGGTTGACATTGTATTGGAATTGAAAGCTTTCTCCCTTGGCAGTGACACCATGGCATTATGGTGGCGACAATGGCAGTAAATTCTAACATTGACAACAAAAATTGGGGGCGATGGAGGCGGCATCCGCAACAAATGGGCATGAAAGCGGTAGATCGTGGTGGCGATGACGGAGATAGTGCCGACCGTGGCGGTGTTAGTGGCAGCAACAATATAGATGGTGGCCGCATTTAATAGCAATGGCAGCAAGAGATTGTGGCGATGGAGTGACAGGAACGACAGTACCGACGATGGCGGCAAGAGTGGTGCAGTGACATGTGCGGCATGGACTGTAGCTAATTTAAAATTTTTTTAATTGATAAAATGTATTTAATTTCATTGTAATATGAATATAACTTCTATTTTGGTACATGGCCGATGTTTTACTTCTATTTCGCTCCTTAACTCTAAGCCATTAGATTAATTAAGTTAATTACTCCTATTTATGGTAGTTTATGTTACAACTCTTATTTTGAGAATATGTCATATGTTTTACTACTACTTTGGTCCTTCTCCCAAGAAAGGGTAAAAATAGTTTTTTAATAGAAAGTAGAAGGAATAGATTTCATAATTGGTCCTTTATAACAGGGGGGTTTCCATATTTAGTCCTCTATTATCAAATATTACCCTCGTAGGTTTTTTAGGGTGTCTTTCCACAAATGGTTCTTTTTTGATCTTCCGCCATGTGGGTGTTAATTTAAAGGCTAAAAGTATAATTTGGCATCAACATTATGTCTAGTGACGTGTTCTGATATTGGTTAAGGGGATAAGACAAAAATAATGGCTATAATTGTAGGCTAGGATTCCGCCGGAAGACCACATTTGTAGACTATGGTTGTAATGAAAAGCGAATGTAATTCATAAACGACACAAACGGAACAACCTTTAGAATTGTGTATGTTAAAAAAGATATATTATATCATTGTAAAATTATACTTTTAGCCCTCAAATTAACACCAACATGATAGAAGATAAAAAAGGACTATTTGTGGAAAGATACCCACAAAAGAAGGACCACTGGGGTAATATTTGATAATAGAGGATTAAATAGAGAAATTTAATGTCATAAAAGACCAATTATGGAATTTACTCAAGTAGAAGTGTTTTGAAGAAAACAAAAAAATAAGCGAAAGAGTTATGAAATGGAAGGAATACTATATAGTACGTATCCATTAACACAAAAATAAAATTATTTTGTATCAAGATCAAATATCAATTTTGTTTATAAAAGTGATCAAAGTCTTTCAATTTTGATTGAAAAATCAAAAGATAGTATATAGATATATGGACCATACGTGTTAAAGGCCCACCACTCATCATCCCCAGTCCCCACATTAAATCATGCCTCTCATAATCTTATCTTCGATGTGGAGCCGACAAATCTCCCTTTCACAACATTGTTTTTATTAACGTTAGTATTTCGAATAAATTCTTAATCATGTAAATTAGTTTTAATAATGCTAAAATTAAGTTCAAATCAGATCTAATCAGATCAGACCAGATTCAATTAAATTAGAACAGATCAAGTCTAATAATATCAAATCAAAAAATATAAAAAATAGTATTAATAATTTTCTAGAATTAAATAGTAATTACTATTTGATTAATACTTTATTTAAAGCTACATTCACCTAAATCTTTTCTAGTGTTATAATTTTAAATATTATTATTATTGTTATATTATTATGAATAGGTGTCTAGGTCATCGACCGACTACAGCCAACGAGAGATGCTGACACGTGTAGGGCATAATGATGAAGGCAGACATGGCAGGCAGGGGGACGGTGAGGTGTTGTTTGGACCGTTCCAGGTATCAGGTTTTGGAGGGAACGAATTTCGAATTGTGAAAGGCAAATCGGTGCCACCTTGTTATGACTTTGGGTATGGCCCGGGAAGAAGTGATAGGTTTACTTCCCGTTGTTGATGATTCTCACAATGCCGATAAGTGGAGGACTTATTGATGTGTATAATCACTACCCGGCCCGGCCAGGTGACAGGTCAAATGTGACCAGACAACAAATTAAGTGGCGTTCCAGTGGGCGTAAAACATTTTGGAAATGACTAGTCACCTCTTTCTAGAAAAGTGATCGGTCATGTTTTCAGCAAGGTCATTTTCTTACAGGGCCATTACTGGAGTCGGGTCGAGGGATTAGCTCATCAGATTGGCATGTAGAGATTGGGAAAGCTTATTGGGGGTATGCAATTTTTTTGGTAGGGCATTTGTAAGTTCGTGGGGGCGCAGCGGAAATCACCAATTAAGAGCTATGCAAACAAATCAATCAACTATGCTGCAGAGAAGACGCTGCATCACTGTCACAGTAACAAATGACGGATAGTGTGCTATAACACTTCTCTGTCACAAGCACACACAGAAGCAGATGATGCAGAGAGCGTTACAACGTCTACTGGGTAGAATGCTGTAACTATAAAATGCGTAAAAAAAGACACTAGATATGTTTACGCAGTTCGGAGAAACTCTCCTAATCTGCGGGGCCCACGTCCGTGTAATAGCCCTCCACTAAATCACTAGATGCAAGTTACACCGGTACATAACAACATGATGAGACACACTTCTCCGAATTGCTATGACAAAACTTCTAATCTAGGATTTCTAACCCGAACACTGTTCAGATTCGCTTCGGCTATCACATCTCCACCGAGATCACGAGGACAAAGGTGTTGGCAGCCCTCTCCTTAAGCTCTGGTTCATCTTCTGGTTGTCACGATCTATTTTTCACTCTAGGACCCCTTCTTCATGTAGATCGTAACTTTCTTCATGCATGGGAAGCTCCAGGACGTGACGGGAATGCTCTACATCAGCATATTTTTTGTTTTTCCTCTCGATCGCTCCAAGTAATTCCCAGGGACCTGCTGCGTTTTTATAGGCTCCTCTTAACACAATTCTAGTAGGAATAAGATAGTAGAAGTTAGCTTGAACTCTACTTTCTTAATCTTGATCCACAAGTAGCCTAAAGAGTTGAGATTCCTTAGCATGAACAGCTGGAGTTATTATCATGTAATCACAATCCCAATAGGTCTCTAATTCAGATTGCAGCTTAAAATCTCGTGCTCAGACCTCTGATCCCAAACAGTGTGTTGCAGCATCGTGCTGTAGCATTTTCTGTGTTAACCTTGAAAACTGCAGCAACTCTAGAAGTCTAAATAAAATAAACCTCTCCTAACAAATAGAGGTTTCTACCTAGTAAAACACCTAACAAATATGAGATTTTATTTTGCCAAAAGATTAGCCAACACCATGGAACTAATAGCATTAGTATGTTTTTAGAATTAGAGTAGTAAAACAATATTCCTTAAAAAAAATAGTAAAACAATGATTAATTTTACTAATAATAATTATAACAATAACAGGGGGGTTTTCTCAAAAAAATAGTAAATTCCATAACTGGTCCTTTATAACAGGAGAGTTTCCCTATTTAGTCCTCTATTATCAAATATTACCCCAGTGGTCCTTTTATGGATATCTTTCCACAAATAGTCCTTTTTTGATCTTCTATCATGTTGGAGTTAATTTGAGGGCTAAAAGTGTAATTTCACAATGATAATATATCTTTTTTGTCATACACAATTCCAAAGGTTGTTCCGTTTGCATCGTTTGTGAATTACATTTGCTTTCTACTACAACCATAGTCTACAAATGTGGTCTTCCGTCGGAATCCTAGCCCATAATCATAGTCATTATGTTTCTGTTATCCGCTTAACCAATATCAGAACACGTCACTAGACATAATGTTGATGTCAAATTATACTTTTAGCATTTAAATTAAAACCCACATGGCGGAAGATAAAAAAAAGACCATTTTGTGGAAAGACACCCTTAAAAAAGGACTACAAGGATAATATTTCATAATAGAAGACTAAATATGGAAACTCTCATGTTATAAAGGACCAATTATGGAATTTACTCTAATAATAATAAAACAAGAAAAAAGGGGATGGGTGGGGGTCTGGATCGGAAAAAGGAAAATAAAATGATGATGATGACGACGAATATGTGATGATGATGATGAAGTAAAAATTAACGGAGCAATTGACGGATGGCTCCTATTGGTACATTTTTGAATAATTTGAGGTACTTGGCAATATATTTTTAAAATTGGGGTACCCGATAGTTCTTATCATAAAACTAGGGGTACCTAGCAACAATTTTTTGAAACTTTATTTACTTTCCTTCTCTAATTTCGTTAATTATTTGATAAAATAATATAATCATGTCACTACTAGTTTTGTAGATCTTTTGATCTAGTTTTTACTAATGTAATTTTTATTTTTTAATTCTATACTATTTTTCATATAAAATTATTTAAAAATAATTCTAGTCAAACATCGTAAATTGAGACAGATAATATAAGTTGGGACATAGGAAGTATGATCTTAAACAATGCATGAGCGAGACTAAACTATTAAAGAATTGAAAATTTTCAATAACTCACCATTAGTCAACATTGATAAGGGATTGACATTTTTTATGGGTGGGTGGGGGGGGGGGGGGGGGAGGGGGAAAAAGTTTTCATTTATGAGTAAAAACTATATTTACTTTGTCCAACAATAAACTTCTTAGTTAAGGTCCCCAATAATTTAAACTCTGTATTTGTTTGTAAAATTTAATCAATCATTTGATAAAAATAAGATATTTTTACCATATCTTATTCTGTAGAAGTTTTGATGTAATTTTAAACAATAAAATTTATATCCTTTTTTATTATATACCAATATGTAAATAAAATAATTTAAATAAATAAATTTAGTTCACTAGGAGATCAAAAGAACAACTCTCCAGTCCCTTTTTTCCCATAGACTATAGGTCCATTTTGTTCAATTTTTGTTTTCAACTAATTACTTATTCTTATTAGAATCAAATCAGATCCAATTAATTCAAATTGGATGAGATCAGACCAGATCAGATCTAATGATGTTAGAATTCAGAACCAATCAGATAAGATCTTTTTAGATTAAATAAGATATTGATGCTTACATAGTCTCAAAGTCTACATTTAAAATGTAAACTTCTCACACTTAAAATATAAACTAAGAATTCATTTTTTTAACGTTACAAATGCATTAAGACCCATAAAATGAGTATAAACCTTATGTCCAACGAAGAATAACCTAAATTAGAAGAATCTAGAAAATATTGAAAAATATTGCTAAATGTATCTAAAAATAACTATATTCACATCTTTTTCTATATTTGCTAAATCAAACCTATAAAATAACTTTAATATTGGTGTATGTTTAGCTAATTTAAGTGAAAGAGTTGGATAAAACTATTTTTAAGGTTGATTTAGCAAAACCCTATATACTATTATACGACTAATTTATGTTACATTATTTAATGTTGCATATAATTTACTAATAATGATTATTATAATGTTATATATTACTCCGTACTAAATAATAATAATAATAGTAGTAGTAATAATCATAGTTTTCAGAACCGGACCGGTGACCGAACCGGTCAAGGTATTGGTTCACTGGTTTACTCGTCGAACCGGTGGTTTAAACATATTTAAAAATTATATAAATATAAATAAATAAATATATATATGTGTGTGTGTATGTATATGTATATATATTTACACACACACGCATACATACATATAGACACACACATATTCTCATTTATAAATATCTAAAGAAAGTAATTTATAACATTTAAGTAATATTATATTAATATACTTGAGTTATTTTTTAAAATTAAAAAATAAAATTTACATATTAAAAAAATATAAAAGAATTTTAAATGAAGAGTTGATTTTATTTTTTTCAAATAAGTTGTTTAATACGGAGTAAAAAAAAACGAAATCTTTGCATGATTTGCATTTTGTAATAGTATCAATAATATCAATGATTTTGTGTTTGACTCATAGCTATATAATATTATATTTATAAAATTGAAAAGAAATTTATATACAATCTTTTTTGTAATTATAAAATATTATAAAAGATTATGTAAACTTGTAACAAAAAGCACCATTGCTTGGATGGTTAGAAGCTCAACCAAATGTCTAAGAGGTGTCGGGTTCAAACCCCCATGGAGGCATGTTTTGGAAAAAATCAGCAAAAAAAAAGAAAACAAAACTGGGCGGACCAGTCCGACCGGCCGGTTCTTACCGGTTCAAACTGGTTTGGGCCGGTTCGAAGCAGGTTACGGTCCAATGGGCCGGCCCGGTCCGGTTTTCAAAACTATGGTAATAATAATAATAATAATGTTTTGTGTGTGTATTAGAGCGCATTTTGGGGTCCAATTCTAGAATTGATTGTTCATACCCCATAACTAGTAGCTATGCTTCTTATCTGGCGTTAGAGATGACAACGAGTCGGGTTTGGATTGAATTGTCATCCCTACTTGACGTGAGACTTCAACAAAAGAAACTGAAACAAAAAGTTCTATGAGAAGTGGAATGGTATAGCAATGTGGAACATGACATCTAACATTTTCTTGGAGACTTCAACAAAAGTGTTCATTCATTTTCATGGGTAAATCTGTATTGTGTTGCATCTTAAGAAGTACTCCATACAAAGCTACAAATAAAATGCCAAACACAGCTCAGAAGATGGGGCAGTTAAGTTAACCAAACAAAGCTGAAATTTCACAATGTGATAAATGTACAAAATGACATTTTTTCCCTCATCAAATACAGTATCAATTATACAAAAGCAATACATACCCTTTTTTTCTGGGCCAATGCCTTCAACACTATGGGCTTCCCTCTTCCTCCAGCTTCTTTACATGGGCCTGCAACACCATTACCAAGTTCCTAGCGGGGGCCTGCAGCGTCCCGACAACAGCAAAGGCTGGGCCTTTTAGAGAGCCCAGAAGCGTGGCGTAAACCTCGGCCCGCGAAGGCAACGTCTCCAGGGCCTTGAACTCATCAGGCCCATAGAACTTCCCCTCGAAAACCGCGCCCGTGAAGTCGTTCCCGTCCAGCTTCTGCTCCTTCTGGAAAGTCCGGTAGGGTTTCAGCGCCGCCGGGATCTCCTCGCCGTGAACGAAGAACCAGGCATTCATCCCAGTCATACACGGCTTCAAGGCCTCCCATTGAGTCCCTTCGATGGCCTTGAGCACCAGAGTGTTCTTCGCCACGATCACCTTGGTGGTCTCCGGGATCTGCGCCCGGAGCTGTTGAAATTGCCTCACCGTGAACCCTTTGTAACTGATTCCGGCGAGAAGGCGGCAATCCTGGAGCTCCTGCTTCACCGTCTCCACCGTCTCTTCTTTCTTCGTTCTGCTGATCGCTGAACGGACGGTCAAAGCCCGTCTCCGGGGAGTGGGTTTGAGAGTGCTGCAGAAATGTGATTTGTTTGAGAGAGGAAGAGAAGGATAGAATGTGGAGAGGATCGAAGCCTCCATGGATAAAGAAGAAGATTTGGGGATTTCTTCTCTCCGCTTATCTTTCCCCTTATCCTTTGCAAATTTTCGGGCGTTTTGGGTCGGGCCGTGGCTCCAACACGATGGCATGGAGCACCAAACTGTTTTTTTTCCTTCAAGATTTAAAATAAAAAATAAGTTAATGAAAAAATTGAAATCTTTTGTGTGTGTGTGTTCTAGTGGTTCTACTATGTTTTTTACCTAGTATTTATTGATTTATTACTAATAGTGTTTGACCTAGTATTCCACTTTAATTTTTATAAGATCAATTTTTTAAGTTTAATTACAAATTATGAAAAAATATTGAATTGTAATATAAATTTAGTACCAATAATTTTTTTCAAAAAATATTCTGAAATATTACATTTTTAAAATATATATCTATTTATAAATAAAGATATTGATGATCATAATGTCGCATTGATAACCGTGAGAAGTCAATTAGGAAGATTCAAAAGAGATGGGAGGAGTAACGCATAAAATTAAAGAATTTAGAACACCTCCTTCTCTTTAGCCATGGTAGGGAGAGGTCGATCGAAGAAGAAATTGCAATCGCAACAATCTGATACACCACATTCATCAAATCCGGTCAAATCGATGAAAGATATGACAAAACCCAATACTCAAACAAAACCCTAACCCCATTTCCAAAAGTTAAAGAGTACAATAAAGAATACTAGAGAAGTGTATAAGTATTTATTTTTCTTAGAGATTAACAATAAAAGTACGTGGAGACAACACACACAATCACAAATCAACTATAAAAAATAAACGATACAAGATTTAACGTAGTTCGGTTGCCAACTACAACCTACTCAATTCGGGCAACTAGGAGGATTTTATTTCTTTGTTGTTGCACACCAAGATTACAAGCACAATGATCTCTTAAATAGAGATGATTTAGGAGAAAATGATTAAGCTAAAGCACAAAGTAGCTTCCAGGTGGTTTTCTGCCAATTTCTGTTAGCTTCACACTCAACAATCTCTCACTTGAAATCACAGAATAATGTTCACCTATGCTTCAATTGTGCACATGCAATGTACTTTTGTAATCTATCAACGGAACTCGATGTTCCACCACCTCTAGTTGCCACCATCCTTCTTGATCATCTAGAAGACTTCGTTGAAACTCCACCGAGTTCCAACATGTTCGTCATGGCTACTGAAACTGCCACTGGCTCGTTCTCTATTCCTAGTGGCTCCCACTTACATGAACTCTCAGATCCTGGAATATCATTAGAGCTAACACTTTCCTAACAAAGCAGATAAATCTCTAGAGAGATTTTGATGGTTGGATTGCTGGTTCTCTTAACCCATTGTTGTTTCGTAACTCTTGATTGAAGCACAACTCGTGCTCCCACTACCACGCTCAACTTGAGTCTAAACTGTTGCCCTGGGTTTGTTATCTGCAAAACAAATTTTCTTCTGCCTACGAGACTCTCTGAACCGGATTTTGGTTTTCTTCTGATCTGGGATGGCCACTCACTCAGACGGTAAACTGACCATATACAAAGAGCCTCTTTTTCTTCCACGAGCAATGAAAAGATTTCCCTTGGTGACTTTCCACTGCTTGCTCCTGAACTTCACGTCATGTCCATGTCCATCCAACTTCCTGTCAGATTTCCCTTAGGACCTCCATTTCTTTCTTGGCATTAATGTCTAGCGTACGTAGCATGGGCTCTTCCTACATCAGACTCAGTTCATCCATGATAGTCTTGAGCGGGCGGGTATGCTTACTTGCAAACCTATCTCTACACCCGTTGACCCCAAAGGGAAATTAGTTGCTACCTCAGGAACTCCAGAATCTGACCCTACACTTTATCGTTCCATTGTGGGTGCTCTTTCATATCTCACCTTGACCTGACCAGACATTACTTATGTTGTTCAGCAACTTTGTCTCCATCTTCATAATCATCGGATTAGGATTGTAAACGAACCGAATATTTTTTGTTCGATTCGTGATTCGTATTCGAGTAAAGTGATTCGTATTCGTTTTTTTCGAATCCGAATACGAATATGAATTTGAATAAATATTCGAACCCTTAACGAATACGAATTCAAATTTAAGTATATTCGATTCGTGAGACCTAAGTCACCTAACCGCTGCCTCACTTGTGTGCCGCTGAATCTTCCGATGATTTTCATCGATTGAAACATCGAACATCTCTCTATCAATTTCCGTCTCCCTCTCAAAGTAGTCACCACTCACCACGCCTCTTGCACAATTTGCAAGTCGCAACTCTCCAACCACTCACCACCCCGGCACTTCAACAATTTAGGCAATTACAAGTTACAAGGTATGTAATTTTATTTTGCTTTTCTTGTGTTGGTGAAATTTCTCTCCTTGTTTGCTTTTCGGCAATAAATTGTTTGCTTTTCTTGTGTTTTTGTGTAATTACATTGTGTTTGTGTAATTGCTTTTCAGCAATTTTTTTTTGTTTTTTTTTGTTTTTGAATAGTGAAATTTCTCTCCTTTTTTTGCTTTTCTTGTGTTTGTAGGATATAGAAGAAGGTGCACCATTCCTTGATTTCAGTTATGACGATGAGGTAAAAATTTAAAAAAATAAAAGATTTCTTTACATTACTTTTACCTATTTCATTTTAATTATCAAATCTCACAAAGTTTATTATGTGTGATAAAGTAATTTGCTTTAAAAATATATGATACAGGTCAGGTCATGAAATGTTTTGCCATGGAATTCATGATGAGAGGTAAATATTGTAACACCCCAACCCGCATGACCCAAACCCGTGGGACAGCGGGTCGGTGTGCTACTGAATTGGTATCCGAATTTGCGACATTTTCAAAACAATTTTAAACAAACATTCTATCCATGCATAAAAGAATCCATCGGAGTAATTTAAAATAATGCGGAAGCCTTTTTAAAGTCAAACAACCTGGGGATCTTGCCCGAAAACGTAATAAGCATTAAAGTTAATTGAATAAAACATAATCAACAGATTAAAGTGACAGCCACGCCATCGTACATCTCCTCCTCAACGCCCTCTGGGATCGGCTCTAGGTTCATCTGTCTGATCACCTACGGACAGCAAAAGAAAACAACGCTATCCGCTCAGCATTGACGCTGAGTGGTACTCCATTGAAGCACAAGAATAAATATAATAATTCAACAATTAAGATCGTGCATGTGTTTATCCTTTTAATAAAAATCAGTTCAACTTTACATTTGGTTCTTTAGACGGTTGACCAACAGTCAACTTATTTTCTTTCTTTTCAAAATGATTTAGGTGTTACGGGTTTCCCATTGACTCTTTGACCACCGGTCAAACCAATTTAGATTTTCATCAAAATCAAACCAATTTAACATTTATTCCCTATGTCGGAGATAGCCTCAATCCGTAATACCGAAGATGGCCTCAATTCGGTGGAGGTAGGATCCCCTGGGCGATGGCCTCAAACCCAAGATCGCAGACCCTCGTGCACGTCTTAACCTCACTGGCCAGGCCCTGCAGCCGCCCGAGCGTTGGCCAGTTTCTATGTTTGACACAATAACCCAATTGACCTTATTCACCAGTTAGAATTAATTAATTAACTTAACTAATTCGTTAAAGTTTGGATTCAACCATTCGGTCAAACCTACGACAACAGAGTATCCAGTCAAAGCCTAGGTCAAACATGACCTAACCCAAGTCAAAGTCAAACCTGTTCAGTCAATTCACAATCCTCAACAATTCAATTCAAACAATCAATTTAATTCAATTAACCAATTTAGCCAAATTATAGCATAAACACATATAACGATCCAAACCATTAAATCTATTCTGAATGCTATTAACTTCATAGTACGGACCTGGATTACGTCGAAATCGAATCGATAGCTCGAACGGAAGACAAATCAACGAAATCAACCGAACGGGTCAAATCGAGTCAAAGTACGAAATCGACCAATAAATCCGGCGTGGGGGTTAATCTGCCGGCGATATCAACTCGGGGCAGCGGCCGGATGCGGCGACGATGACGGACGCCGGCGACAGTGGCGGAGCGGCAGCTCGACGGCGGTGAATAGCGACTGGCGGCGCTGTAATCGACGGCGGCGGGTGGCCGCTGTGCAAAGGGCGACGGCGGCTGGAAGCTCGGCCGACGGCGGCTCTCGATTCCGGCGAGGGCAAAACAGCGGCGACGTCCTCCGTTTGGCGTGGCGGCGCTGCAAATCGGCGGCGGCGATGAGCGACTGGCGCTGGCTCACGGCGGTGAGCGACGGCGGCTGGAGGCGAAGGAAGCAGCGGCTGGCTTCCGGCGACGGGCGACGGCGGTCTGGCTTGCGCGACCGGCTGGGCGGCGACGATTGGCTGGGCGGCGAGCTTCCGGCGGCGAGGCTGAGGAAGGGCGACGGCGGCAGATGGCGGCGACTGGGCGGCGGCGTGATGGCGGCGGAGAAGAAGGAAGGAGAAGGAGAAGGAAGAAGAAGGAAGAAGAAGAAAAAGAAAAAGAAGAAGAAGGAAGAAGGAGAAAAGGAACGGACGAAGATAAGGTTTGGGTGGATGAGGTTTATTTAATGGTCCCATTCCAAAAAGGATTGGGCTTCGGACCCAAAATACCTGATTAAATGGTCATAACTTGAGTCCCATAACTCCGATTCGCGAACCGTATGAACCGACGCGATCACAAAAATATTTCCTACGAGATGACATAAAAGTTGGGCTTAAAATCCAAATTATAATTTTAACCCTAATTGGGCCCAATTCGTAATCAATTGCCCTAACAATTTAATTAATTCTTTTGGGCCTGATTTCGGGGCGTTACATTTCTCCCCCCCTTAAAAAGAATTTCGTCCTCGAAATTACCTGAGTCATTGGTCGTCGAAGAGATGAGGGTACTGAGTTCGCATAGATTCTTCGGTCTCCCAGGTTGCTTCTTCCACTGCATGATTACGCCACAGTACCTTTACCAACGGTACCGTCTTGTTTCTTAACACTTTAGTTTCGCGCGCCAAGATCTTAACTGGTTCTTCTTCGTAAGACAAACTCTCGTCGAGGGTTACAGCATTGGTCGGCAACACATGAGTCGGATCTGAACGGTAACTACGTACCATGGAGACATGAAAGACGTCGTGAATCCTGTTCAGCTCTGGTGGCAACTCTAGCTTGTAGGCAACAGGTCCTATTCGCTCCAAAATGCGGTAGGGTCCAATGAATCTAGGGCTAAGCTTCCCTTTCTTCCCGAACCGTAGGACCTTCTTCCAAGGTGAAACCTTCAAGAATACCATGTCACCAACATTATACTCTATGTCTCGTCTCTTCAAGTCTGCATAAGATTTCTGTCTGTCCGAAGCAGTGCGGAGTCGGTCTCTGATCACACGAACCTTTTCCTCGGTTTCCTGCACAATATCTGGTCCCTCGAGCTTACGCTCGCTAAGCTCTGTCCAACAAATCGGGGTTCGGCATTTTCTGCCGTAAAGTGCCTCGTACGGAGCCATCTGAATACTTGCCTGGTAACTGTTATTATATGCAAACTCCATTAACGGCAAGTAACGCTCCCAATCTTCTCCAAAGTCGATCACACAAGCTCGCATCATATCCTCGACAATCTGTATCACCCTCTCAGACTGGCCATCGGTCTGAGGGTGAAATGCCGTACTAAGGTTCAAAGCTGTGCCAAAAGCCTTCTGAAGTCCTCTCCAGAACTTCGAAGTGAACCGGGGATCTCTATCAGATATGATTGACAGCGGTGCACCGTGCAAACGAACTATCTCTCTAACGTACAAATCTGCCAATTTGTCTAAGGAAGAGTCACGTCTGACGGGTAGAAAATGAGCGGACTTCGTCAACCTGTCAACAATGACCCAGATGGCGTCATTCTTTCGTGAAGATCGTGGCAATCCGATCACAAAATCCATAGTGATCCTTTCCCACTTCCATTCCGGAATGGTAGGAGGGTGCAGCAACCCTGTCGGAACCTGGTGCTCAGCCTTGACTTGCTGACAAGTCAAACAGCGCGCAGTGAACTCGGAGATTTCCTTTTTCATAGCTGGCCACCAATAGGATTTCTTCAAATCCTGATACATCTTGTTACTACCCGGGTGCATAGTGTATACGGTTCCGTGAGCCTCGCGTAACAAGCGATCCCTCACTTCACTGCGGGGCACCACTAGGCGTTCATGATAGTACAAGACTCCGTCATCGCGAATTGTAAACTCGGGCCTCTTTCCTGTAGGAACTAACTCTCGAGTCTTCTGACAAAACTCATCATCCCTCTGTGCTGTACGGATCTCCTGCTCTAACGGAGACTGAAGCTGTAGCTCGGCTAACGATTTTCTGCTCAAGGCATCGGCCACGATGTTAGCCTTGCCCGGGTGATACTCAATGACTAAATCGTAATCCTTGATCAGCTCCAACCATCGGCGTTGTCTAAGATTCAGCTCCTTCTGGGTGAGTAGGTACCTCAAACTCTTGTGGTCGGTGAATATGTGAATCCTCTCTCCAAAGATGTAGTGGCGCCAAATCTTCAAGGCAAACACCACGGCTGCCAACTCTAAATCATGTGTCGGGTAATTCTCCTCGTGAGTCTTCAACTGTCTCGATGCGTAGGCCACTACCTTACTTAACTGCATCAGTACACAACCTAAGCCGCTATGAGATGCGTCACTATAGATGGTGTACTCGATGCCAGGAGTAGGTTGAACCAAGACTGGTGCCTGGGTCAGGCACTCCTTCAGTTAATCAAAACTGCGCTCGCACGCTTCTGACCACTCAAATTTGATGTCCTTACGCAGTAGCTTGTTCAATGGAGTAGCGATCGAGGCGAAGCTCTTAACAAATCGGCGATAGTAACCGGCTAATCCAAGGAAGCTCCTCACCTCACGAACATTCCGTGGAGCCTTCCAGTCCACTATGGCTGAAATCTTGCTGGGGTCTACCTGGATACCGGTAGCAGAGATAACATGTCCTAAGAATGTCACCTCACTCAACCAGAATTCACACTTAGACAATTTTGCATACAGCTTGTGCTCTCGCAACACACTCAGAACCAATTGCAAATGTCTAGCGTGCTCCTCCTGAGTCCGTGAATAAACCAAGATGTCATCGATGAACACTACTACGAACTGGTCCAAGTATGGTCGGAACACACTGTTCATAAGCTCCATGAACACTGCCGGGGCATTAGTCAATCCGAAAGGCATGACTGAGAACTCATAATGCCCATAGCGTGTCCTAAAAGCAGTCTTCGGAATGTCTTCTCTCCTGACAGAAATCTGATGATATCCAGAACGCAGATCAATCTTCGAGAATACCGTAGCCCCTCTGAGCTGGTCGAATAGGTCGTCGATACGAGGCAACGGATAACGATTCTTCACTGTAGCTTTGTTCAACTGCCTGTAGTCGATGCAAAGTCTCATGGATCCATCTTTCTTTCGAACAAATAACACTGGTGCTCCCCATGGGGAAACGCTAGGTCGGATGAATCCCTTTTCCAGTAGCTCTTGCAACTGAGCCTTCAACTCCTTCATCTCGGCAGGTGCTATACGATACGGTGTAGCAGATATGGGTTCCGTACCCGGAATGAGATTGATCGAGAACTCTACCTCTCTCGGCGGAGGCAAACCAGGTAGGTCTTCGGGAAAGACATCAGGGAAGTCGCAAACCGTACGAATGTCCTGCTGACATGGCGATTCTTTTCGCATATCCTGAACGTGACATAGGAACATCTCGCACTTCTTGCGAATCAAGCGCCTCGCGCTCAAGGATGATATGAACTCGGGAGTCTCGGGGAACACTTCCCCGGAGAGTAATACGTCGCTACCGTCTTCAGCTCTCAGCCGTACGGTCCGACAACTGCAGTCGACCACTGCTCTATGCTCGGTGAGCCAATCCATACCAAGGATAATGTCAAACTCCTTGTGTGGTAGCTCTATCAAATCTGCAGGGAATTGCTTCCCTTGCACGGACAACGGACATCTATGATAAATGTGATGAAGACGCATGCTATGTCCTAGCGGATTCGATACAATGGTAGGTATCTCAAGGTCACTCCTCGCAATCACAGAATTAGCAGGCATGCCAACACAGATATAGGAGAGCGTAGAACCCGGATGGATCAAGGCATGCATAACTGAATCAAATAGTACGAACGTACCCAAGATAACATCGGGGCTAGGATCTGTACGCCCATGCATGGCGTAGGTACGCGCTGGTGCCCGGCCTGACTGTTGCGGACGTGGTCTCTGCTGATTATTTGCGGCAGTAGACAGCTGACTCCGTGCTGGATGTGATGCGGCAGGCTGATCCGGAGCTCTAGGTAAAACAGACTCGCTGCTAGGGTTTGTCGGGCAATGCCTCCTGAAGTGCCCTGGCTGACCACAACCCAAACATAAGCCTTGGGTGAGCCAACACTCGCCCGGGTGATGCCTACCACAATGTACACATTGCGGGTGGCTTCTCGATCTGTTCGAGTTGCTCGCGGCGACCGACGGAGACGGCCTCGACTTACTCCTCTTAGGCGGCGGCGCACTCGAAGAACCCTTCTCGTACCTCTTTCCCCCGAATCCAAAACTCTTCCCGCTCGGCCCGGTGCTGGCCGCGGGTCGCGGGTCTTTCGTCGCTCTATCCTCCTTCTTGGTTGCCTGCAAATCATCCAAGCTCTTTTCTGTCTTCACAATCAAAGCATACGCCGCATTAAAATCTGTCGTCGTGATCAGTGCGGCGTACGGCCTCAAGTCCGGCCGTAGCTTCTTGACGAACTCGTTCAAACGATCCTCCGGAGTGGAGACCAGACTCGTCGCGTACTGGGACAAGTAGTCAAACCTCTGTCTCAGTTCAGGCAGTGACATCCCCTCCTGCTTAAGCGCAACGAACTCATCGCGCCTCTCCTCGCGGTACCGGGTGGGGACGTACTCCTTCGTGAAGGCTCGATCGAAGCGATCCCAGGTCCACGGCTTGGGTGTGTGTGGATCTTGGTCAATGCGCTTCCACCAATCATATGCTCCCTTCCGGAACATCTGTGACGCCAACTCCAAGCGATCAGCATCTGGGACTCTCAAATTCTTGAGTACCCGGTCCATCTGCTCAAGCCAATCCAAAGCAATCTGGGGTTCCCCAAATTGTCTCCTCGGAACTCTTCCGCTCCATTATCCTTCAACATTTTGAAGGTAACGATGCGCGGCTGCGGCTGTGGTGGTGGAGGTGGCTGGAACATGGGCATAAACTGCGCCATGTGCTGCATATAGTGGGCCATCATGGCCGGGAACATCTGCTCGTAGGCTACCGGCGGTATCGCCAACGGTGGCATCACTGGAGGTGGTACGACTGGCGGTGGTACAGCTGGTGGCTGTCCCGCTGGCTCAGGTGGATTCTGTCGTTGCCCTCCGTCACCCGGAGGCGTGAAACTCGAACCCTCGGTGTTAGCCGTGTGCACGCTCACGTGCTCCGGCTCCGGAACGTACTGACCGTGGGTCGATTCTTGACTCATTCTAAAATAATAAGGAAATTCCACGTCAGATCTTAACACATAACAGATAAAGCTATAAATACTTATTACCTTCCCGGGGCAGAGGAGATACGTGAGATGCAGATGCGGCTGAATTATTCATTGTATTATTTTTTTTGAAAGGGTCCGAAGACCGATTTTAAAACCAAATGCTCCGATACCAAAATGTAACACCCCAACCCGCATGACCCAAACCCGTGGGACAGCGGGTCGGTGTGCTACTGAATTGGTATCCGAATTTGCGACATTTTCAAAACAATTTTAAACAAACATTCTATCCATGCATAAAAGAATCCATCGGAGTAATTTAAAATAATGCGGAAGCCTTTTAAAAGTCAAACAACCTGGGGATCTTGCCCGAAAACGTAATAAGCATTAAAGTTAATTGAATAAAACATAATCAACAGATTAAAGTGACAGCCACGCCATCGTACATCTCCTCCTCAACGCCCTCTGGGATCGGCTCTAGGTTCATCTGTCTGATCACCTACGGACAGCAAAAGAAAACAACGCTATCCGCTCAGCATTGACGCTGAGTGGTACTCCATTGAAGCACAAGAATAAATATAATAATTCAACAATTAAGATCGTGCATGTGTTTATCCTTTTAATAAAAATCAGTTCAACTTTACATTTGGTTCTTTAGACGGTTGACCAACAGTCAACTTATTTTCTTTCTTTTCAAAATGATTTAGGTGTTACGGGTTTCCCATTGACTCTTTGACCACCGGTCAAACCAATTTAGATTTTCATCAAAATCAAACCAATTTAACATTTATTCCCTATGTCGGAGATAGCCTCAATCCGTAATACCGAAGATGGCCTCAATTCGGTGGAGGTAGGATCCCCTGGGCGATGGCCTCAAACCCAAGATCGCAGACCCTCGTGCACGTCTTAACCTCACTGGCCAGGCCCTGCAGCCGCCCGAGCGTTGGCCAGTTTCTATGTTTGACACAATAACCCAATTGACCTTATTCACCAGTTAGAATTAATTAATTAACTTAACTAATTCGTTAAAGTTTGGATTCAACCATTCGGTCAAACCTACGACAACAGAGTATCCAGTCAAAGCCTAGGTCAAACATGACCTAACCCAAGTCAAAGTCAAACCTGTTCAGTCAATTCACAATCCTCAACAATTCAATTCAAACAATCAATTTAATTCAATTAACCAATTTAGCCAAATTATAGCATAAACACATATAACGATCCAAACCATTAAATCTATTCTGAATGCTATTAACTTCATAGTACGGACCTGGATTACGTCGAAATCGAATCGATAGCTCGAACGGAAGACAAATCAACGAAATCAACCGAACGGGTCAAATCGAGTCAAAGTACGAAATCGACCAATAAATCCGGCGTGGGGGTTAATCTGCCGGCGATATCAACTCGGGGCAGCGGCCGGATGCGGCGACGATGACGGACGCCGGCGACAGTGGCGGAGCGGCAGCTCGACGGCGGTGAATAGCGACTGGCGGCGCTGTAATCGACGGCGGCGGGTGGCCGCTGTGCAAAGGGCGACGGCGGCTGGAAGCTCGGCCGACGGCGGCTCTCGATTCCGGCGAGGGCAAAACAGCGGCGACGTCCTCCGTTTGGCGTGGCGGCGCTGCAAATCGGCGGCGGCGATGAGCGACTGGCGCTGGCTCACGGCGGTGAGCGACGGAGGCTGGAGGCGAAGGAAGCAGCGGCTGGCTTCCGGCGACGGGCGACGGCGGTCTGGCTTGCGCGACCGGCTGGGCGGCGACGATTGGCTGGGCGGCGAGCTTCCGGCGGCGAGGCTGAGGAAGGGCGACGGCGGCAGATGGCGGCGACTGGGCGGCGGCGTGATGGCGGCGGAGAAGAAGGAAGGAGAAGGAGAAGGAAGAAGAAGGAAGAAGAAGAAAAAGAAAAAGAAGAAGAAGGAAGAAGGAGAAAAGGAACGGACGAAGATAAGGTTTGGGTGGATGAGGTTTATTTAATGGTCCCATTCCAAAAAGGATTGGGCTTCGGACCCAAAATACCTGATTAAATGGTCATAACTTGAGTCCCATAACTCCGATTCGCGAACCGTATGAACCAACGCGATCACAAAAATATTTCCTACGAGATGACATAAAAGTTGGGCTTAAAATCCAAATTATAATTTTAACCCCTAATTGGGCCCAATTCGTAATCAATTGCCCTAACAATTTAATTAATTCTTTTGGGCCTGATTTCGGGGCGTTACAAATATACTACTTACTTAGCCACTCAAGCATGAAAAACTAAGGCTTCTACGGAATATTTATTTGTAAAATTTATGTTTCAAATTTAATTGGTGCAGGAAGCATGACATATTGACTTTATGTTGAAGACTTGAACTTTGAAGTTGGAAAGAATGTTGTTATTAAAATACATTGACTTTATGTTGGAGTCATGCTATTGAAATATTTAATATTTTGTTATTAGGACACAATGTATTGTTCTTTTGGTATCTAAAATTATGCATTGTGCTTGATACTAGGCAGTTGACATGTAAATTTGATGGTTGATATTTTTATCTTCAATAGATTAAATGTATCATCATAACTTTTTTTCCTATTGGCTAATGCGTAATTCTATTCATACAATGAGTTTGTGGGAAAAAATAGGTTAATATGAATATTATTTTTAATGAATAAATTAAATTTTTATAAAATATTTTAAAATTAAAAAAAAATCAATGTTTTAAAAAGAACCGAATTTATAAACGAATCGAATTTCTTAAACGAATCGAATGTATAAACGAATCAAATACCTAATGTTTGTTAAACGAATCGAATACGAATCATTAAAAATATTCGAAGCGAATTCGAATACGAATACGAATATCATCTTAAATTAGCGAATACAAATATTTTTCGTGGATATTCGATTCGATTCGGTTCGTTTACAACCCTACATCGGATGCCTCATTTCACTGCTATGAAACTTGTGCTACACTTTTTTGTAAGTTGTAATTATTTTTCTTAAGCAAAAGTTTGAATTGTTTTTTTTAATATTGTATGATTATTTTTGTAAAAGCGGTACTACAAAACTTGTAAATATTTTTCAATAATTCTATATAAAGGTTTTTGGCAAAATAAGATTACAACAGTTGTGAAAATAACCCAATAATTTTTCTCAAAAACGGAACTTTTATTTTTATCTTACTACATTTTTTGTTGTATTACAATTTTTTCAGGAACAACACCACGAAATATTTATTGATAATGTTCTAATACCCGTATTATTTTTTTCCCCAAAATAATACGGAGTAATTCAAAAGTTGTGAAAATGGTACATTATTTTTTATCTCCAAAATTGCACCAATTAATTTTATCACTCATTACAATTTTTCTTATTGCAATTTCTTTATCAATCGCTCTTCTGAATTATTTTTCGATAATCTAATATTATATTTCTCCCAGAACATAAAATAAAATTAGTAAATCATTATATTGTTTAAAAAAATTGAGACATTTCTAAAGAGTGTACTGTTATATTTTTAAAAGTATAAATTTTAAAATTAAAAAATAAAAGAGTAAATTTACCTAAAATAATCTCATCTTTCATTTATTTGCAAAAAACAGGCATTTTGTAAAAATTCTGTTAAGTGGTCGTTAGCTTTTTAACACTAACCCAAAACTCGCACAAACGCAGAAAGGTGAGATTGTTTCCAGTTACAGTGAAGAGTGGGATTATTTTTGAAAAACACAAATGGTGCGATTATTTAAGATAATTTTCCTTTTTTCCTATTGCTTTTGATAGTGCTTCCTGCTTTTTTCTTGTAAATCCTTCAAAAATGATTTTAAAAATATCAATTAAATTTTAATTTTCTTAGTTGGATGTGATAGAATTAAGTTATTACTCCATATTTTCGGTTATATAAATAAAATGTACAATTTTTTTTCACAAAACTCACGCATAAATAGTAACGTATTTACTTTATATAAAATCCATTAAAGAATTAGTACTTTATGCTTATATCAATTGAATTTAAATGTTTCTTTTTAACCAGTTGTATTAGAATTAAATTATTTTTTCTTAAATGCATTTTGTATTTAACAAAATTCAATCATAAATAGAGAGCATTATATTTATTTTTTCTAAAATTTGTAAAATATAAATGAATGAAATTTAATTTAAGGACAAAGAAAATATAATACATAATCTCCATCTTATTGTATTCATATTCTTTGGGCTCTGATTATAAATTGAACATAAATTTTATTGTAGAATAATAAAAAATGATTATATTTAATACTCCCTCCGTTCCTTAAAACAATTCATCTTTCATTTTTTTTGTTTTCCCAAAAACACTTCCATTTTTGTAAAAAATGGCTAATATATCTAAATTACGTTTTTACAATATACTCCATTGAATTTGCATTGATATAATAAGTCATTTAAATGATTTGTCTCTTTTTGTCTTCGATAATAAGAGTATAATTAGAAGGTCAAACTATGAAATTAAATCTCTCTCAAGTCAAAATAGGAACTGTTTTAAGGAACGGAGGGAGTATGTCTTACAAAAAAAACTTTCGGTAGCAATACAGGTGAATTATTAAAACATAATGACTTTCCCAATATAGGATCATATGTTTTTATTTTCCCAATGTAGGACCTATGGTCATTATAAAGTAGTCATTATTCAATTAAATGTCCATCATTACTGAACATTATTCCTCCCACTAGGTCATTATTAAGTCCTATTTAGGGAATAAAAAAGTTTAAGTCCTACATTGGGAAAGTCATTATGTTTTAGTCATATTTAGTGCAAATTTCACTTATTTAAATAATAAATCTTTTGAACGATTGAATGTTAAATAATTGAATATTACTCCCTCCGTCCTTGAGAGTGTTTGTCCATTGTTGACTATTTCAGTTAAAATTTGTAAACTTTGATTTGAAATTAAAAAAAAAATGATATAAGATATTGATACAAAAATAGTTTTATTATATCAAATATCTTCAAAACCATTTTATCTAATTTATATACAATTTATTATTATTTAATTATTGGTCAAAAGTTGAAAACGATTGATCGAAAAAAGTCAAAACTGGACAAATACTCATGGACGGAGGTAGTACTTCTTATCTTAAAGGAATTGTAAGCGAGAGTTTTTGTGATTTTGAAATATCAATTAGAGAGAATAGTCCGAATGTGATACCGCAAAGCTAGGCCTGTCAATGGGTCGGGTTGGGCCGGTTCATAGTGTTCTATTCTCGTACCTATTTAAAAAAAATTGATCCTGACCCTAGCCATTTACCCGACGGATTGTGAAGTTTAATCCTATATTTGGATCCATTGGGTCTCGGTATCGGGTCGGGTTTACCCATGATAAAAGTTGACGTATTTTATTTTTTTATAATTGAAAAACAATTAGTGAAAATACTATGAATGAAAAATATTTTAATTAAATACAAATAAAAATAAGACCAATACATTAGTTTAACAAAAATCGGCCGTTTTCACCAAAAATCTACAAGAAAAATTTTAGATTCATAATCGATCTTCTTGTCACATTCAGCGAAGAAGATGAGTAATGAAGAAGAGAGGTAGAATTTTGTAATATTTAATATTATGTACGTAATATATATTTAACCGGTATGAGTTTTAAACGGGTCGGGACTACTCGTCCTATACCCAACCCTTTATTTTTTTTTAAAATAACGGGTACGGGTTCGGGTAAGGGCAAACGGTATTTTTTATACTCCTAAACCCGCTAAAAAATTAAGGGTATTATACGGGTTCGGGTCAATACCCGACTCATTGACAGGCCTACGCGAAGCCAACCAATTCTCACGGCTACAAGTCTGGCCGAAGAATGAGCTGCTGGTCACGGCCAAGGGAAGAAACCCTAGGGTTTCGGTCAGGGAAAAGCAAGAGAGAAGGAGAAGGTAGAGAGAGTTTAGGAGAGGACTTCTTCTTTATTGATGATTGTATGGAGGATGAACCCTCTTTTTATAGAAAACAATGAGTCCCAATCCTACTAGAACTACGTTATCTATCCTGTAAGTTCAAGAAAAGCGACGAGGTAAAGAACCGAAAAGAAACCCTAAAATTAAAGGAGCTTATAATTTCGCTCACCTAAGAAAATCTAAATACAATAATGGAAATTAACAACGGAAAATAATTAAACATAGTCTTGATACTTTCGTGGCTTCCGAACGTCCCTCTTTGGACGACCCGACGTGGTTGGCACGTGAGGGTCGCGGTCTTCGTGTACTTCCGGGCTAAGATCCGTATCAGAATGTTCATTCAAATACTTTTTTTTTTTTATTCAAGGCATGAACAATGAATATTGATAAATATATAATCGCAACTAAAGAGAGAGGATCCCATGACTCTCGATTGTTGGATCCGCCTCTGATTGCACAAATACAATTACTCCGTATGTAAGAACTAAGAAGAGATAAACAGAAAGAACACTGAAGATGTATCGATCGAAAGCTAATTAACACGATAGATGAAACGGAAAAGAAATCACCAGCAGCGGGCGATAATCACAGTCCTAGCTGACATTTTTTTTTCCTGCAACGAAAACATTGGAGATGGAGAAGGAAAAAAAGGACAGCATTAAATTTCCTAATTAAATGATAATTTTTAAACTGATGCAGCATGTAACAACACAATGTTTATTTAATGAATGATTATAATTTGACTACCAAAAATCAAACAAAACAAAAAACACTAACACAGAAATATAGTACTTGTTTTTTTTATATCAATGCCCGGAGTATATATATATTATTAGGGGAGAATTGAAGTAGGATTAATTACGTGGTTAGTTAATTAAGTACTATTGGATTCTCCAGCAGCTTTAGCTTTAATAGACTTAACGAAATCCCAACGTTCCCTGAAGTGGTAAAGTAAGTAGGCCACAATAACAATAACAAGAGCAATCCCACCACCACTCAAGAGAAAAATATTGGTCCTTCCATAGCAGGGTGAAATGTGAAGGACTAAAAGAAATATACTCAAAATATAGTAGTAGTAGTATTTGTTGTTTCCCATTTTCTCGTTAATTACTCAAAATTAATTACTTGCTGCTCTCCATCTATCTGCTAATTTTATAGGATCGGAGTACTGTTTCTGCCTTTCGTATACTCCGTATATACATACATACATACCATTTTCCTGCCTGCCTAGTATAGCTAGGTTGCGTTATTATATAAATATTGTCCGTATGGAATACATGCGTATATATATATATCCATTGATATGTGACCCATTTAACCCGAGTAACCCTTATCTCATCATAAATTCTAGAAATATTTGCACTAAATAGCACTAAAACTTAAGTCATTTTCCTAAATAGCACTTAAATTGTTTTATTCCTTAAATAGCACTTAATAATGTCCAGTAATGACGAATATTTGCTTGAATAATGGCTAATGCATAATGACTAAAAGTGCTACATTAGGAAGAAAAACACATGTGGTGCTATTTAGTGAAAGTCATGATGCTTTAGTGCTACTCCTTATTTAAGTAAATTTCTCTAAATTCTATTCAATTTATTTTTTCTAAGATAAAGTTAATGACATCTAAAAAGTACTCTCTCCGTCCCAAATTATTTGCAACGTTTGCCTTTTTAGCAGTCGCGAAAACGGAGAGAGTATTTTCTTTTAATTTTATTCCCTCCGTCCCATGAAACATTTCCCCTTTCTTTTTTTATCCGTCCTACAAAACACTTCTCATTTCTATTAAAAAGTCACTTTTACCCTTATTTTTTCATACCTTACCTATCAAATCATACCTTTTTACTAATAATCTATCCATCAAATCATACTTTTTTACCCATCACATCAAAGGACAGTTTTGGAAATTCAATACCAAAATACACTCCCTTTAAATCCCTCCTAAAAAGCAAAAGTCCCATGTTTCATGGGACGAAGGGAGTATTATTTATAAATAGTGTTTTGTAAGTTGATCTGATAAAACTACAAAGACAAATTTCTCGAGAAAAAGAAAGATTGCATTTGTATTTTTCATCATTATAGGCTATTACGATGGAGATTTAGAAATTATTTGTCACATCGTCGTAAAAAACAGGTATAATATCATAAAATATGTAATTATTTCTTCATTTATGAAATTTGTTGTACTGACATAAAATAAAGTATTTATTAAAATAATGACATAAGTTATTTCTTCATTTTCTAACATCAAAAAGAGAAAGTGTAAATGTAATTTTTAGAGGGAGAAAATATAAACGTGCTTCTCCATTCATTGACTATTTCACTAAATTACTTAATTACTCCGCAGTCTGCACGCGGTTCTTGCTTTAGGAAAGAAACGACTGGCAGGTTTTCGCAATGAGTGCATTTTGGTCTACCTTAGGATGTAACATAGGTGGCCCGGAGGGTGTACAAAATAGCCAACCGCACATGGTCCCTTAAAATTTAGGGTATCATATTTTTAAATTTGTCAATAATTTTAAAGTAAAAGTATTCTAAAAATATAAAATATGACACAAAATATAAATTTTGGACCGGACCAATTTTATTTTTTCAATTTTCGGGGCCGGCCCTCGGTGTAACTTGGGTGTATATCAATTATGCTCAAAATAAGTATACTCATACTTGCAGGTTTGTTTATTTTGTGACTAAATTTTTAAATTGTGGAGCAATCTACGCAATCCGTTCTCATTCTAAAATCCAAATAGAGCAGGAAATCCGGGACATGTCTTACGGTAGAAGGCCGGAGTTTCTACGCACTCCCCTTGCTTTTGCTAGTTGACTCCGCCTCGAATTTTTTACTCCCTTCCTCTTAAGCTATGTCTTATGGGGCGTGAGGAGGTGCTTCAACACCATCCGTCACGCCCCTCTTCCATAACACCAATAATTCTGTGACTAGGCGTTGCCTCTCTTCCGGGCGTAGAATATTTCAATCAATTAACATTTATTAACACATATTCAACTTTCATCACATTCATTCACACTCATCATAACAAATATTTTTTATTACTCCACATCATACATCTTTACAATTTACACTCTGTCAAGTCCGTCATAACATATGACCTTAAAGATGCGTACGTGTCGGAACAATAAGAAAGTTTTTAATTGTCTCCGTTCTAGTCCTGTTTTTCTATAGAAAAATTGTCCATAAAAATCTTAACTTTATCCAATTTTCCAAAAATAATCTAATCGTTCCCTGTGATGCATAATAATCTAAACTCTATGGAAATTTGTGAGTTTTGGATCACTGTTAACTTCCTAACGGAAAGTTAACAAAACAACCTGTTTTGTGCCACAAAATGAAAATTGGAACTATTTGTTATAAATTTTTGTCTTTTAATTTTTTTGAAATCTTAATTTAGAGTTTTAAAATGATTTTCTACCTCCATTTCTTTTTGTTTTTTTAAAAAATGTTTATTCTTACCTTAGAAAAATAAAAAAACATAGTATAAAAATAACTTAATTGAGAAAATTAACTAGTCATACAAAAATGATGTAATAAATGAGGTCAATAGAAATTGAACTGAAATTGGTAAGAAATAAAATAAAAGATTGCTTCTTTGGTGCACCTTGGGTGCATACCATTTTTGTAGACCTTATCACATAAAAAATATTTTTTTTAATTTTTTTATTAAAAAATATATGCTTATTTAAGTAGTAAAAAAATGCTAATATTGCTCATATGTAGGTCCATGGTGGACCTTAGGTTCACTATAGAATTTTCCAAAATAAAAATGTAAGGAGTGGAGGGTTCTAACATTTTGCGCATTATACAGAGCATCAGTGTATCACTTATTTTATGAAACAAGGGTAAATTTTTGATTATTCTAGATATTTTTTTCCAAAAATAAGAAGAAGTGGTACATTAATACTCTGTATAGTGCGTAAAATATTAAAATCCATCAGTCCATATATTTTTATTTTATTTCTTACTAGTTTCATGTTAACTTCTATTGATTACCTTATTTATTTTATTAATTTTCTATGGTTTCAATTATTTTTCTCATTTTTGTTATTTTTTATGTCTATTTTTTATTTTTATCCAAAGTTAGACTAATCTTTAAAAAAGGAAAATAATTGATGGAGGTACAAAGTTATTTAAGAAATTTAAATGAAAATTTCAAAAAAAAATATAAATTTAAACATGAAAATTCATAAATAAAAAATCTCAAATTTCATTTTGTTGCTCAAAACAGACCGTTTCCGTTAATCCGTCGTTACTAACTTAACGGTGACCTATAACTCGCAAGTTTCAGTAAAGTAGGGATTATTATGCATCAAAGTGAAAAGTAGAATTGTTTTTGAAAAACCAGGTAAAGTAGAGATTATTCTTGAAGATTTTACCTTTTCTAAAATGACTTGGAAGGATTTAGGATGGTATTGTCTTATTTTGTTGGAGTTTCTCTGTACTTATAAGTTAATCAGAAATGCTTATAAGTAATAGAAATTACCTTAAATAAGACTAAAACATAAATAAAGTACCAAAATAGGACTCCATATTTTTATTCTCAAAATTGCAGCTCGCACCGTGGTAATGTGGAGGTAATGTGACATTGTACAGATGCACATTACTATATTTTGCAGCTCGCACTTGTTCTTTTGAAGCTTTACAAGATTCACATTCACTAGAGGAAATTTCAGGTTTGTCAGCGCTTCTTTTTCCAAAAAATTTGTTTTCTTGTTTTAATTTTTCATTTTCTTTTTCCAATTTTTCAAAATCGTTTTCAAGTTTGGAAAGACATTTCTTTAAGGATTTGTTAGTTTTGGAAGCGCTATTCTTCATAAAGTTCATGAAGTGCTTCTTGCATTTTTTTCAAAAGTATAAGAGTCGGAACAAGTGGTATATACCTCTTAGACGTCGTGACTTTGATCTTCGTGTGCCATGAGGCAAAGGTTTGCAGCTTCGTCCTCCACTTGGTCGGTTGATTCGTCGCCGGAATCGCCACCCCAAGAGATGTAAGCTCTTTGCTTCTTGAAGCCGGGCTTGTCCTTGTCGTGCTTGGCTTTTGGACACCTCGGCTTGATTCGTAAGTTTTGAGATTACCTCTTAACCCATCAATTGTGACGTTGGAGACGCCAATTGACTCGTAAATGGAATTGGCCTTGAAGCGCCATTCGAGAGTCAAGCTGCGAAGGATCTTCCTCACTAGATCTTTGTTGGAGTAGCTTTTCTTCAAGGCGTGAAGATCGTTGATGATTTTTGAAAAACGGTCAAACATGTCATCGATTTTCTCACCTTCCTTCATTCGGAACATTTCGCACTCTTGGGTGAGAAAATCGATCGTGGCTTCACGAACTTGATCGGTACTTTCGTACATCACTTCAATAGGATATCGATCTTGTGCAACAGGAGATCTTTTGGTAGTCGTCGGGGTTAACCGCACAATATAGCATATTGATGGCCTTTGCATAGTTTTCCACCTTCTTGATGTCTTCGGCATCAAACTCGTCCTCGGTCTTTGGGACCGTGGTTTCTCCCACTTTCTTCATTGGGATTTCTTCGCCATTTTTGATGACCAACCACAATTGGAAGTTGGTGGAAATGATATAGATTCTCATCTGTTCCTTCCAATACGAGTAGTAGGTGCCATCAAAGAGCGGTGGCCTAGAGGTGGATTGCCCTTCGCCAATACCTGCGTACAAATTTCTAGAAGAAGAGCCCATGATCTTATTCCTCTCAAACGGTGAAGTCTGGAAGAGAGTTAGACTTTGATACCAATTGTTATAAAAACGTCCCAACGCTAGAGGGGGGTGAATAGCGTTTGAAATGAAAATGACGCAGGAATAAAAAATTAGAAGCGTAAAGTAAAGAGCAAGGAAGAGCCACACCGTTTTTACCCTGGTTCACCACAAACGTGTGGCTAGTCCAGCTTCCCGAGAGACTCTCTCGAGCTACACTATCAACATTAAGCTTAACAGTGATTAACAAACTCGTACAACTTGAGAGTTGGAGTCACACGAACCTCAACAACCTTCGAAGGAAACAACCCATCCTTCGAACTACGCAAGAGAAAAACTTTCTCTTATCAAGTGTCTAGGAACACTAAATCACTCAAGAACAATACTCTCTTTTAGAGTAGATAATGAGTAACTAAAAACGCTCAAGAACACAACACGAACTTCACAAAAATGGCTCTCGAAAAGCTATGAATAATGTATGAATGTAATGCAATGAGAAATAAGAGTTGTGAAGTAATGTGATGTGTAAAGCAGACCCAAACATCCCATTTTATAGTAGAAAAATAGGCTCCAAGGGGTAGGAGTTGAATGTGGGTGATTGGCACAATTTGTGGGATTTGATTAAAATTGGATCTGCTGAAAATCAGCCAAACAGCAATGTCCATGGCTTGGACATCACTATTCTAGGCTTAGATTTTGAAAAACAGGAAGCAACGGTCAAGCCAACAGCGATGTCCAAAAGGCCTACATCGCTGTTTTGGCAGTTGACTTCCAAACATGGAAAGTTTTAGCCATAAATTCCTTCCAACAGTCAAGTGCCTACATCGATGTTCAATACTTGAACATCGCTGTTGCTGGGTCAACAGCACTGTCCAGAAACTTTCTGCCAAAGGGATTTCTTTTTGGTTTAGGTTGGACATCGATGTAGAGGGGTCTACATCGCTGTTCCAGATGTTTCTAGAAACCCAACCTTGGCTCAACAGCGATGTCCATACACCAACATCATTGTTGGAAGACTTAATGCCAAACCATGGTTTTCATCTGCCCATGCCAGACAGCACTGTTGGTCACCCCAACATCGCTGTTGGGCTGGTTTAGCCAGACCCATGGTTGGTTTAGTAATGCTGTTAGCCGATGTCAAAAATCTAAGTTCTCCAAAATAAAAACCAAGTATTGAAAACATTTGTTTAAATCATTTTTCTAAGAAATCAAGTGAAACATCTTGAAAACCAAGTCATTTAGATAAAAACCACGGCTAGCCAAGTTTACGCCGTTTCACATGGTTTTTACTAAACGACAAAAAACGAGGGGTGGTTTTTGAAGCGTTTTTGTTGGAGAATTATTTAAATATGCCCATAAGTAAAAGCCAATCATAAAATTTTGAAAACCACTTGGTTGGCTCGGACGCCAAAAACCAATGCTATTAACCGAATGTCGAACGCCGGTTTCTGAAAGCCAAACGCCGGATGGCTTGGTTTTTGGTTTGGGCGAACACCAAGTGTTTTAGGCTTGTTTAAAACTTATGAAAAAAAGTTTTGAATATGCAAAAGAATATTTTAATGAGATGAGCCTAGCGAGCCAAGTTTAGAAGTTTGTGTCAGTCTTGATCACATTAAGACCGGCTCGGTTTATAACTAAGTCTTCGTTCTTGGTTCTTGGCTCTTGGTTTTTAATTCGTCATGCCATGTTCCTTCGCCTTTGATTTTCTCAATTTAATCTTGTTATCACGGCGGTTTGGCATTATCAAAACCTGTCATAAAACGAACATGGTTTAGTATGACATAGGCGTAAACCCGTGTTCCAACAAGACGATCTTGACTGGATGGTTCGTTCAACTTGGAAACTCGCCCGTCACTTGGAAAACGAAGAATCAAACGATAGTTGCTCGGTCGTCTGTTGAAGCTGGATATCGGGCCCTTGTTGTTGTTACTTGTGAGTTGAAGTAGTTGAAGAATCTTTTGCGAAGTCTCGAATTCTTTCATGATTGTGACAACACATCGACCATTCATATTGCTACCAATCTAGTTTTTCACGAGCGTACAAAGCACATTGAGAACGATTATCATTTTGTTCGGGATGAGCTTCTTCGTGGAGTGATTCGTACACATCATGTGCCTACTGCACAAAAGCAAATTTTGTATCACAAAAACATGTCGCAAAACTTCTTATTTGCACTACCTAAAAATATGTTGGTTAAAAATTTAATGGGAAACAGTGAAAGGATCCATATTCCCTATATAGAAAAAGATCTCGATAGAAAATATTTGAGTTTTGAAAATATTCAATTTTCTCTGAAAAAAAAGGTCAATATTGAATCTTGGATCCCACTTACTTCCCGTGGGAATAGAACTAAAACTTACAATTATGAATTACTTGATGAGCTGGAATTAATGAAGTTTATTGATCAAATTTATAAAAAAGAAAAAGAACTTCTATTGACATTCACACTAAGGCATTGGGAAAAGCTCATCTGGAGTTTCTTATTCCTAAGTTAGGCATTTCACTTTTGCATGCTCCAACATGAGGGGGGGTATTAAAGAAGAAAGGAATATATTCCCATATATTCTCGTATATATTATTTTGGTAGTTTCTCGTATATATTGATTATTTTCCTTTTTTATCTAGTTTCCATATAGAGTTTCTATTATATGGGATCCTATATATATACGACCTTTAATTTGTTCATACTGTAATCATCAAGAAATACAAGAGAATTTCTCCCAATTACAATTCTTTCAGATTTGATGGGAAACTAGGTGGTCAGTGATGCCTGCGAAGTGGATGACCCAAAGTTGTTTAGTTTAAATTAGTTATTTTGTTGAATTTATTGAATTTATTGAATTTATTTATTTAATTACAAGAATGCTTGGTGATGTTGTTCTTAAAGGTTTTAGCAATGTTGATTTGTTACTTCGACTAACTTATATTTATTTTAAGAGATTATGAATGGATGTTTTATTTTAAATGTTTTAAAATATTGTGCATGTAAATACCAAATTAGTGACAACCCGATTCGCTAACTTGTTGATCTGAGTTGCGCGGGTTGGGGTGCATGTTACACCATTCTTTTATTTTTTTTTACAACAATAGCACCGTCAACATATCAAAATCATGTGTTGAAGTCAGTGTACTAAACATATTGATATTAAGCATCACTTTATCGTGAGTTACTTGAAGAAAAAATTGCCAGCTTGGAGCGCACGCTGCAAGAGATCGAGAAACAATTAGTTGATATTTTAACAAAAGCATTGGATGAAAAATACCGCTTCCAAACTCTCGTATTCAACTTTGGTCGGTGTGCATCGTTCTAAATTAAAACATTCATTGCATGCATGAAGTGAACACTGAATTGTGAGCTTAAAATGTTCATTTCTTTATCTGCTATAGGTTTTTGGAGGCGAAATCATTAAGGTAGACATGTGGAAGTAGTGGAAGCTAGATATAAACCCATGCACTAATTACATGTTGCATATAAAAAGAAGAAGTCCATCACACTTGCCTTTGCTCATGGATAGAAGTCATATAATGTTATGGGTGGTGATAATCATACTCCCACCAAAAGATCGACTAATATTACCCCACATTAATTTTTATTTATTTTTTCTAAATTATTCTTAAGCTCGTGCTTTGCATTGGTTAACATACATTTTAAATTTTTTAGGGTTATGAAAAAATTATACTTGGAATTAAAATATAATTTTAATTTTCTAATAAATACTTTGTATATGGTATGTGTTGTATAATTTTTATTAAATATTTAGACATGATATCATTTTTGAAATAAAATTTAAACTTTTAATAATGATGCACATTTAATTATTATCATTTATATAAATCTTTGTTTTTGAAAATTAATAAAAGGAAAAATGTGAGTAGTTTTAGAAATTTATATATAGCTTTGTTTTTTAATTAAAGAATAAAAGTTATATGACCTTATTTTTAATTTAATAACATAAAATGGTGAAATGCATATTGGTATAATACCCTAAAAAATAAAAAGTTATATATAAAATTAATAGTCATTGAGTATAACAATAATGAAAGTTGATTAATTAGAAATTAATATAAAAGATTCCGAAGTTTTAAAATTAGAATTAAAATGTGTGTGTGTGTCTGCATATATATATATATATATATATATATATATATATATATATATATATATATATATATATATATATATATATATATATATATATATATATATATATATATATATATAGACACACACACACACATACACACACACACACACAGATACATACATATATATATTGAAAATCAATAAAATGAGATAAATGCTGGATAGATTTAAACAATTGTATATAATATTTTATTTAAAATTAATAAGGTTTATTTTAACTTTTTTAATAATAGAGTAACATAACTAAGCATCACGGGATGTATTTAGTTGTGGGGTGTCTTCAGTATTTTGGCGGGTGTGGCTTGTTCGATAGTGCATCTGAGTTTAGGCCTTGTATTACTAAGAAGCATATCTTGCACCAAAGACATATTGATGTGGTTCATTTTGCACTAATTTGCTTGCACTCTTTATAGACAATTGTTGAACTCTGTTACTTTGAGTGGTTCTTTATCAAACATGTTGTCCATGAATTCTATTGCAACTTGAATATGATATGAATATATATTAGTTATATTATTTATTAATTAGTATTCTTTATTATTATATAGTTAATCTTGTTTAGGGTTTAGTACGGGCCCGAGCCCATTAGGTCAACTAACGTAGCTTTACTCTCTCTATATTGTAATCCTTTCCCGTTATTATGAAATGAATACAGAATAATCAAAATCCTAATCTCTTTCTCTCTTCTCTTGAAGCTCGGAAATGCTCGAAGTTTCCATCTTTCTCTCTTCTATTCTTCTGGAGTTTAAAGAACGCTCGAAGTTCTTCCCTATTCGATACGATATTCGTATCAATTGGTGCTTTCATTGAGAGGAACACCAAAAAAAAAATCCCCCAAAACTCCAAAAAAAAACAAAGAAAAAAATCTAGATCCCAACCACAAAAATCATGAGTCTTCTCATAGTTCCGCCGCTACAATTTTTTTGACACCGACCAACCTCTTAGTGACGCCGTTGCAAATTGTTTTGAAGCCGACCAGCGTCATAGTCGCAGACACCATTGAATTTGTTGGCGGTGGCACCGGAGAACAAATTTCAAATTCATTCAGGCTCCGTTTGGTACATGGAATTGATGGAATTGGAATTGAAAATCCACGGGATTCAATTTCATAGAATTGAATTCATCAATTCCAATTCATTTTTTGCACTACCAATTCCAAATCCACATAATTTTTGTGTTACCAAACACTAGAATTAGAATTGAAGTCCTCAATTCCAATTCCATAATTTGAATTCCTTGTACCAAACGGCCCTCAAGTTGTTCCATCCCAAGTCTGCTTTGTAGCAATCAACCCATAAAAACCTTTTTTTCCTCTTATCACAACCCACCAGCTGCTGGCCGAAATTATTTGTTATGGGTGATTTCAAAATCCTTGTGGCAGAAACTTTTTGGCAAAGTGAATGTCAGAAATAAATCTTCCAGGAAAAAAAGAAGCTAATTGCCTCCTTCGACTGTTCTTACGGCCAAAAGAAGAGGAATTGAAGGTGCCGCTCCAAACATCCAGATAAATGAACGCCGATTTAGAATCAAATTGAGGACAGGGCCGTCTACTCTAATTGTGTTTTCAATCGCCGTTAGTAGCCAATTTTGTTGGATCGGAGGATGGAAAACAAAAAGAAGCGCAAAATTTACTTCAAATGCAAATTGATATTTCGTCACGGATGGAGGCCCGATTTGCACGGTTAGAGGCTTTGATTGTTAGTACCGGTGCATTGAACAAACTAATTCATTTGCTGAAGAATGTTCTATATGGAGAAATTGAGCATGACAAAGGAGTTTGCACACTTTTCGATGACATAAATGAAATTATAAAAAATCTCCGGTCATTTTGCCCTATTGGACGTCAGAAAAATTATGATTCTGACTTACATGCGTTGGACATTGAAATCTCTTGTTAAATCCAAGATTTAGTTCGTGGTCCCCCAATTTTTCCAGGTTTGATTCCTTTGGAGTTACACAATTTCAGAACAAACATGATGGACGCCATTCGGAACCTCATCTGTGCCCCACTTTCTCCATCCAATTTGACTTATATGGCCACTGTGCAAAACATTGAGTCTCATGAAAAGGAAGCAATGGATGACTCAGACATCGAGTCACATGTTGGGGATGACATGGACAATGGGCCTGAACTCATGAATGAAGATGACGAGAGGTCCAACATCGTGGGGAATAATAAAGGTGATATTTCAGAAGATATTGTTAATGCAGACACTTTAGATCTTCCATCACATGAATGTTATGCTCCGATCAATGCCTCATCTTGTGTGGTGATTGCTGAGCTTGCCCTTCTAGAAGGTGTCAACAAGGTGGCAGATATCGATAATAAGCAAGCAGACAACCCCATTTCATTTGACACTATTAAGTTGTTTGACATTGTTGATGTGGTCAAGACAAAGCACCTAGTTTCACCGAAAGAACCTAAATTTAGTATTGGATCTATCTCGCTTGTCCCTCGGTTAGCTCCAAGATCCAAGATGGTTGCATATTCAAAGAGTGGACTACTCCTTTGGTTCAGCATTCTTTCTCCAGTCTTAAAGCACGAGTGGGAGCCACCACCTTGAGGACAAGGTGGTTTTTTAGGGGGTGTGAATGATATGAATATAGATTAGTTATATTATTTATTAATTAGTATTCTTTATTATTATATAGTTAATCTTGTTTAGGGTTTAGTACGGGCCCGAGCCCATTAGGTCAACTAGCGTAGCTTTACTCTCTATATATTGTAATCCTTCCAAGTTATTATGAAATGAATAAAGAATAATCAAAATCCTAATCTCTTTCTCTCTTCTCTTGGAGCTCGGAAATGCTCGAAGTTTCCATCTTTCTCTCTTCTCTTGGAGCTCGGAAACGCTCGAAGTTTCAATCTTTCTCTCTTCTATTCTTCTAGAGCTTAAAGAACGCTTGAAGTTCTTCCCTACCCGATACGATATTCGTATCAGGATACTAGTTTTTTTTAGAAGTGTTTGTAAGAGGAAATTTTTTTGATTTCTCTTCCAAGTTTGTTATTAAGTTTTTGGGTATAGAAGAGATGTGAAAGATATATGTGTCAGTAGTTGTAAGAAATTTTGCTGGCAAACATTTTAATGATATAGTAGTACATGTAGTTCCAAGCAGTAGCAGCAAACCAAAGAAACAATTCTCTGTGATCAAATTTCTTACAGTTTATCCTTTAATCTTCTTAGTATCTGAACCAGTTGGAACATTGGTTTTAATTTGTCAATGGGTTTGTTTTTCCAAATATATAAAAGAAATATTTGCACTAAATAGCACTAAAACTTAAGTCAATTCCCTAAAGCACTTAAACTGTTTCATGAGTGGCTCGAAGAGTGTGCAAAGTGGCCAATCGCACAGGGTCCCTAAAATTTTAGAACCCCATATTTTTAAATTCGAAATTATTTTAAACCATAAGTATTCTAAAATAAAATAGGGTCCAAATGATAATTTGGGTCGGACCAATTTTATTTTTTCATTTTTCAGGGCCGGCCCTAAACGGTTTTATTCCCTAAATAGCACTTGATAATATCCAGAAAGAGAAATAATGTCCCGTGATGGCAAACATTTACTTGAATAATGACTAATGGATAATGACTAAAAGTGCTACAACGGGAAAAAACACGTATAATGCTATTTAGGGAAAATCATTATGTTTTAGTGTTGTTTAAATAAATTACCCTTTCTAATATCATCTCATGTCCGAATTTCACACATCACAAAATCTGAAATTATAAACACTTTTCTCTTAACTTTGTATCTACAAAAGAATAGGAGTAAGTGAACATTTTCATAAACAATACATAAAGCTGATAAAAGTAACTCTGCATGGGCATTGGTAGACTAAATTCATTTGCACAATTAGTCTAAATTTAGTAAAGTGTCTATTCACCACAAAAAAAATGCGGAATTGGCACGGCTTTTGGCATAGACTATAGTTTTAGTTTCCCGTGACTAAGCTATAAGGCACGGATACAAAACGCTGCCAATTTTGAAGCTCCAAACCGTATGGCACGGAAATCCAATCCGTGCCAAAGATAGAGATGGCGTCTTGTAACAAATTTGTTCCAAACTTACGGTTGTAGGAAAAACGTTAAAGATATTAGGCACGGATATGTCCGTGTCAATCGCACGTTGCTAATTATGCACGGCTAAAGAACGACATTTTTTGTTCCGATAACATTTATAAAATATTGCAATAGGCACGGTACGTATCCGTGCCAAAACTACGTTCTTACGAATATAACATAAGTCACGTATATATCCGTGCCTTAACTTTGAAAATTTTCAAAATATTCAAAAAATTTCAAAATATTCAAAGACGCGGGGAGATTAAATTTCGAAATTCAAATATTTTTTCCACTAACATATTCGTGCCATGGATTTCAAAAAGAATAAAAAAATATTCTGTCACGGATTTATCCGTGCCTTAGATTTTGAAAAATTAAAAAAAACAATTTTGAAAATAAAAAATTAATAATACATAACAGGCAATAATTGAAATACGGAATAAATCACTCACAGCATAATAATGTAGATTAATAAAAGTAATATCCATAATGAAAGTCATGTCTAGCGTCCAAACAAAGACCATCACACATAAATGTTAATGAATAATTACAGATTTTCATTGTTTAGAAAAGTGTTAACATCACAATTATTTAAATTGTGTCCTTCCGATTGAGCGTTTCGCATTTGGGGGAGGACCGCAGGTTGTTCAAAAACAGGCATGGGAGACATTAAGGGCTGCGAGGCACAGTAATAAGAAGGGGTGAGCTGTTGATGAAGCAGAGGGCTTGGATTTCAAGGGGGCTGCAATGTCGGACGAAGAACTTGGAAACTGAGGCCCAGGGTCAAATAATTGACCGACTCTTTCAATCCCTGAAATTAACTTAACAAGTCATGGGATTGAGTCTAATATTTCTTCTCTAAATCGGCACTCTTTTCGTGAAATTTCTCTTCAAATTTTTTCTCCAATTTCAGCTCCAATTCGGTCTTCAGCCGTGCAGCATAGTCTACGTGGCTAGTGCCTCCCGAAGAAAATGATCCGGAAGATCCAGCTTCACAGCCCTGCCCGAAGACCCGGTTCTTCTTGTTCCCCACCACCTCAACGTACAACCCAAGGTCATCTTCTAGTTCTTCCTTAGCAACATCATCAAGAGTTAAAGAATTGGACCCAGATCCGAATGCGACTTGCTGCTTTAGAAGGAGCTTCTCCTTGTAGTTTTTCTACATAAATCACAATTTAAAGAACTTATTAAAATTTTATTAAATTTTTTGTGTAAACAATATTTACTAATTGCATTTCAAATAAATAATTAACCTTGATTTCAGCAACTTCTTAAGACGGCTGGGAACCCTTCTTCTGTTCTTCACAAACAAACGGTTAATGACCTTGACTCCTTGAGTTGATTTGGAATAACTTTGTCCTCCTCCTCCTACTCACAATTAAATTGAAATAAAAAACCGGCACAAGTATGGTAAAGACTACAGAAAACTTACCATCTTCTTGATGTTCTCGCTCACGGAACGACGCCCCCCATAATATTGCCTTTGCTTTGCCTTCTCCGTATTTCGGTTTTTGCTCGACTTCTCACACTTTGCTCAAAAATCTGGACTTGCCCAATACTTAACCATTGTTTCCCAGTGATCTTCTCCCACAAAACTCGGCTTCTTATTTTTGTTTCGTGCATTCATGAACCACTTCGTCAATCATACGGACCCGCGGGAATTAAATGTGCTCCTCATGACTTTGTTTGTGTCTGTTAGCACAACCCCGGGCAACCATGTGTAACGAAGCTATAAATGTCATAAAAAATAAATTAGTATTGGAATAAATCATGTAAGTGTAATTCTAATAAAAATGAAATACTTACTCGAAACAGGTTCCACCATCGCTGACGAACTTCCTTGGGGGCGGTTGTGTAGGTATGCCACGACCCATGAAAACTTCCTTAGATGGCGATTCTAGTGGTGCTCGAGAGTGAGAACGCTGAAAGGTTCCCCTACCGCGAATGCTACCGCGGAAGGAAGTGCTCCTTGCTGAAGACATTGAAAGGAGAAGGGCTTATGAGGGAGGAGGGTGGAGGAGGGATGACGACGAAGAAAGAGATAGGAGGAGGATGCGCGCACACACACAGATATATATATATATATATATATATATATATATATATATATATATATATATATATATATAATATATATATATTATATATATATATATATATATATATATATATATATATATATATATATATATATATATATATATATATATATATATATTATATATATATATATATATATATATATATATATATATAATATATATATATATATATATATATATATATATATATATATATATATATATATATATATATATATATATATATATATATATATAATATATATATATATATATATATATATATATATATATATATATATATATATATATATATATATATATATATATATATATATATTTGTATGAGATCCATGCTAGGCACTGCTATTTCCGGGCCTAATAGAGGGCATTAAACACGAAAGTTTTTGGTAATTGCTTAGGCATGGCCCTGTTCGTGCCAAATAAAATGACCTCTTCGTTTGTAGGGGTGCATTAATAGCGTGTCATAATGACAAATTTATTGGGTTGTTTGTAGGCATGGTAATTGCCTCTACAAGTGTGTCAGGCTTTTGTCTAGGATCGAGTCTAGGCACGGTGAAAACTGTGCCTAAACGTGTGCATTAATTACTAAATTTTTGGATTAGTGCGTAGGCATGCCCTCATCCGTGCCAAAATAATATCTCTGCGACTGTGCCAGGCTTTTGTGTAGTAACGCATGTAGGCACGGCTATAGTCGTGCCTAATGTCAAGCAATAATTGCTACATGTTGGGTAAAGGTATAGGCTCGGCTATTTCCGTGCCTACACCGTTTTCGAGAACCGGACAGTCTGGCTTATTGTGCCTGCATGGGTTTCGTCAACTCTCAGTAAATTCCAACGATAAAAGGAAAATATTTAATTGTACTCTTCGGTCCTTAAAAGATTGTCACAGTTTGATTTTTTTTTATAACTATGACATTTTTTATCACGAATTTAATATTTTTAAAAGTTTTTAAATATTATAAAAATTTAATATTTCAAAACTTTATGTTAATGTAAAGCCAATTTTATTAAATTTATATTATAAGTAAATATACTATTTCCATAATTTATGGTGAAAAAAGGGTCTTTAAAGAACGAAGAAAATACTAAAATACAGACAATAGCATATAAAAATAAGGAAACTTGCAATTTGAAATATTAGTCAGAAAATATCATATAAAAATCCAATGAAAATACATAAGTATGCAACGAAGTACGGAAATTACATCATTCACCCTCATAATCACCATCAATATAAACTTCGTCTTCTTCAGTATCTTCACTAGAAATCCATTCCTCTTCTTTGAAATCGTTAAGTAATTCTTCCACCTGAATTTCACCTCCATTAGTATCTTGCAAAAAAGACACCAACTTGAGTTGTTTCAACAATTGTTGGCGGCTGAAAAAATTCTTGTTGAAATGCTTCAAAATCTACGTCTCTCGCGGTTGCATGAGTAATGATTTTCCATGGTCGAATGGAACACGCACAAAGCCAGAGAGATGCGCATTGACGAGTTGATGGATACTTGGCATAGTAAACTTGTGCACCTTGTTGCGCCAGAATAAATGGTTCATTTTTCCGATATATCTTTGATTCATTAACATCAACAATATTAAACTTAGGATGTTTTCTCACATCATGTGTTGGGTCAATCTAAGTACATTGGAAAAGAACAATTTTAAATTCCTTTGAGCCTGCAAACGTGAACCCAAGTATATATCATCAAGAGTGTCATATAAATTTGTTTCACTATTGTCGAAACTACATGTCGGGACACAGATGCCACTGTTCATTGATTGACGACCCTCTCCATAACTCAAGGTGTGGTAATTATAACCGTTCACAAAATATCCAGGATATGTTTTAAACTCTCTTAAAGGACCCCACGCTAATGATTCAAGAAACCAATCATAAGTTCTAGGCGCTGCACTAGTAATCTGCATATGGTAACACATGGAATGAGATCTTTGTGGAAAAATATAATAATTAAAAGCAATCCAATTATATTTTTTTAATAAAATTACCTTTTCTTTGAACCACTCCGCGACCTTTGAATCAACTAAAAGATCCACATCTTCTTGTGAGTAAGCAAATAGGTTTTCCCGAAATTCACTACAATTAATAAATGCATTAGTAGTAGCGCGTCTTTAATTAACAACAATGAAGGAGTCGTTTAGAAAATATCTTACCAATAAAATGGCTCCACCTCCGGACAATTAACAAGAATGTAGGTGTGCGCGATGCGGTATAAATCTCCAGTTATGTATCGCATCGCATGTTTAGTATACCCATGACCGGGGTAGTTAAAAATCGAAAACGAATCAGAACCATCTCCAACATCGTCATTCCTCGCAGGTCTTTTACGCCTAGAAACGACACCAGTCTCGAAGTAATAAGATGCAAATGTTGCAATCTCTTGTGTTATGAGGCCTCCACATGTGCTTTATTTGCGACCTTTTTCTTCAACTCTCCTAATTTCCTACGAATGTAGAAGAAAAATTAAACAATTTCATATAATTACTAATGTAGTATTAATAATCATCGAAAAATAAATTATTTCATATAATTATTATACTAACCTCTCGAAACAGTACATCCATCTATAAAAAACAGGACCAGCCACCTTGGTTTCATGTGGAAGATGAATCAGAATATGTTCCATGGAGTCAAAAAATGACGGTGGAAAAACCTTTTCCAAGTTGCACATTATCAATGAAATGTTGCGCTCTAACACTATGTTTGTTTGGAGGTAGGGGAAGGTAGAGGGAGGTAGATTTAATATTCTACCTTGTTTGGTATCAAAAAATGAGATATGTCAAATGAGGTAGGGAGAGGTAGAGAGAGGTAGGGTTACCTCTGAATAGTGCATTTTATATGACCGCCAATTTGGCGAAATATCACGGTAACGCTACCCTTCGCTCGATCGCAAGAAAGCCAGTCGCCATCTTCACATCGCTATCTTCCTACGGTTCCCAAAGCCATTCCACACGTATACTGATCGCCATAGTTCAATTTGCACTTTTTTTTATCTCCTCTTCAATTCCATTCTGATTGCCATAACCCCTTTGCTACAATTTTCAATTTTTTTTTGCACTTCACTTTTCAATTTTCACTGCATAATCTTCATGTTCCCCTTCGCTGCAATTTTCACTGCGTAATCTTCCCCATCCCTGTAATTTTCACTTTTGCACTTCAATTTCCACTTTTTTTTCAATTACTAGATTTTTTTCTTACTTTTTCGTTGTACTATGCTTTTGCACTTTTGCACTTCGATTTTTGTTCTGCTATGCTTTTTCGTTCTGCCCTGCTTTTGCACTTCAATTTTCAGTTTTCCTTTAATTTTAAAATTTTACATTTAAAATTTAAATACATTCTAATAAACATCAAGGATATTTTAGTAATTTTATTCTTTTCCTACCTCATGTTACCTAATAAAAATCCAAACACAGTTTTTTAACTCATTACCTTACTTTACCTACCTTCAATTACCTACCTAATAAAAAATTTATCTACCTCCAACCAAACATACCCTAAGTCTTCAAGACCGCCAACATTAAGCACCGTGGAACATATACACTGAAATAATTGGCTAACCTCGGTAATAGAATTCCAAACTGATTCAGAAATAATTTCTTTAAGAGCAATGGGGAGTAGCCTTTGCATGATAACATGACCATCATGACTTTTCATATGTCGCATTCTCAAATTAGCAATGTCTACGAAATTTCCTAAATTTGATGTGTACCCGTCTGGAAATCAAAGCGCTGATATCCATTATAATATTTTCCTCTTTTGATCAGTCTCAACTGGTATATTGCTTTCACAACCGGATCGTCGTTGTCTGGTGCAAAAGCAATTTCAGCTCTATCGCAATACAACCATACATCCTTCCTAGAGTTGAGGCAATCTTTTGTCTTATTTGGGAAATTCATCACTGTGTTGAATATGTTGTCAAAGACATTCTTCTCAATATGCATGACCTCCAAATTATGTCGTATTAGTAAATCCTTCCAATATGGGAGGTCCCAAAATATACTCTTCTTCGTCCACTTATGATCTGTCCCATACCCAATAGGGTCGTTTATTGGATTCTCTACATCAGTATCAAACTCACACACTCTTTCAAATATATGCGATCCGTCTAAAGTAGGTGGTGGAGAGTCACGCTCGACTACGCCTTTGCGAAATGATTGTGGGGGTAAAAAATGCATGTGACAATCAAAGTAACATGGTTTTCTACTATGTTGCAGGTAAAAGGATTTTGACCATTCTATACAAATGGGGCAACCTTTTAAACTCGCGGTACTCCACCCAGATAGCATACCATATGCAGGAAAATCACTAATTGTCCAGATCAATGTTGTCTTCACATTAAATACATGGTCTCTCGACACATCGAACGTGGGGACTCCATCATACCAAGAACGTCTTATGTCCTCGATAACTGGTTGCATATATACGTCTAGACGTTTTTTGGGATTGTGCGGTCCTAGAGAAATTAAAGTTAGGAACAGAAACTCACTATGCATACACATATCAGGCAGTAGATTATACGGTGTAATCATAAGAGCCAACAAGAGTATTGTGCTCCAAACTGTCCATTTGGGGAAAATCCATCCGAGCAGAGTCCTATACATACATTGCGCGGTTCACACGCAAAATAGGGATGACATCGATCAAAGTGTTTCCATGCTACAGAATCTGACGAATGACACATTAACCCAGTTTCAATTTCATGTTCAACATGCCAGGTCATGTGTTTTGCAGTGACACGCAAGGCATACAACCGTTGTAAGCGCTGAATAAATGCTAGATATATCAGTTTTGATCTAGCACGACGCTTGCGAAGCTTCCCTCGTCTTTCACTCGTATGCTTGTATCTAGACTCCCCGCAAAACTTGCATGTGTCCAGTTGTTCATCATTTTTCAAAACAACATACAACCAGCAGGACATGCATCAATTTTAACAACTGGGAGCCCTAGCTCAGAAATCATCTTCTTTAAACTATAAAAATCTATAGGTAAATTGTGATCTTTTGGTAACCACGCACCAACAGTTTGTAACCATCTAGACATACAGGCCTCCAGGAGATTCCAATCCGACTATAGGCTCAAGATTTCTGACACGACAGCTAATATCGATTTCTCATCGCAATCAGGGTATAACGGCTCGTCAACTGCCTTCAACACTTCTAAAAATTGATTAGACAATGTATTAATATCGTCAGTATGTTGATGAGACGATGAGCTCGAAAAATCATTAAAATTTGACGATGCAGGAAAGGCAGTAGGTGCCATAGCATCATACACAACCCGTTGGTCCCAAGCCATGTTCTCATAATTACCCCATGCAAAAATTGATTCTAGAACTACACATGAACTGCCAACTGTTTGAGGAAAATATGACAGATTCAATACTTCACCATGACAATACCAAGTATAATAATTTTCAATAAAACCTTCTGTGTATAAATGCCAACGCAAGTCGTCTTTAGTAACAAAGTACATATTTTTACATTTCTCACAAGGACATCGAATTTTCTCTCTATCAAGAAATTCAGTTTGGGCACTTGCAAATGTAATACATTCTTCTATACCATCAAGATATTCACGTGTCAAACCGCGTTTAATCAAAGCATTTTTTTGTACATCCAACTTCTAGATGATATAGAAATAGTACCTGAGTTACAAGTGCTAGAAAAATTAAAACTTTAAAAAATAAATCATTACAAGAATGTCTAAAAAAAGACAAGAATAATTTTATATCCTAAAATCAATGAAAATATTCAAAAATTTCAGTGGATTCGCAAAATACTGATTTAGGCACAGACTAAGCACGTCCACGGCCGTGCCAACGGCGCTTATATACAATCAAAATCAAATCATGTCAGAGAATCTTCACTAGGCACGGCTATTGGCACTATACTTGTTGTGCCTAGTACGGAATGGCTCTTTTAAAATATTTAACTGTAATAACTCTTTTAAATATCATTAATTAAATATATTTATTAGTGACATAGGAGATGTTTTTCACGTATTGTACATTAAAAGGAAAAAAGACATTATTGTAAGCCGTGATACTTTCTGCAACACTACACAAAATGTACATTATTGTAAACAAATCATCAATTAAATATATTTATTAGTGAGATAGGAGATGTTTTTCACGTAAATTATGTATAAATATTAAACACTCGCACAATGGATGTAATGAAATTAAAACGCCAAAAAAACATATTACGCACATACTTACTGAAATGAATATTCATATTACACATACTTACTGAATAGATGTAATGAAATTAAAAATCCAAAAAAATATCGTACTTGAATGGATGTAAGGAAATTGAAATATGTTTCAGGATGAAATGGTTTCGTATATAAAGGAATGGTGAACTGCAATTATTGCAATGTGAACTCCCAACTACTTTATAGTATAAAAACTTTGTAGAAAACTTCAGTACAAAAACTTTAGATATCAACAACTTGTAAAGAGAATTCAAAGGCTAAAAAAACTTGTTTGATTGTACGAAAATCTTTCAATTAAAAAACATAAGACAAGAATGATGAAGATGGATCGCACGGTGCTACCGGACCTAGACATGTCATTAATTGATGTAGTTGTTTAATTTGGATAAGTACGATTGATGAAGATATTTTATTTGGATAAGTTTTTATAATATCCTACTATTGTAGTTCTTTCTGTATTTCATCTAAAAAAAGTTGTATCATTTGTTTTTCTCTAATTTTAGTCTTGTTATCTTCCGATTTTAATATATTTTAAATATAAAATTTTTTTGTTATGGGTTTGATTTAAATGTTTTAATAAATAAAATTATGTCCTACAGAAAGTGGCACGGAATTAGGCACGGCTATTTCCATGACATAACAACCTTGTCCTTTCGATTTTGAAGTTTATGAGAAAGGCAGGGAATTGGAACAGCTTTATCCGTGCCTATTAGTTAGAATAAACACCGTCCGACAACACCGTTAACGTCTTAATGTTTATGCTATTCGCACGGGATTTGGCACGGAATATGCAAAGCCAAATTGAAACGCAAATAGAAACACGCCATGTGGCTACTTTCTTTTTTTCGGCGTAGTCACGGCATGTCCGTGCCTAATATTCCATGCCAATTTCGAGAGTTTTTGTAGTGATTCTTACATTTGAACCATTTCGACCAAACTAAATTTTATAGAGTAGCTGGTATCATTCCCACATGGAATCAATAGGGTAGGTCCTATATGCAGACCACACACCCTACCCTTCCTAATGCTACAAAATGAAGTCACTTAATTAGCCTTCACATAGAAGACACATTGTAATTACCTTGAAATGTAGTCCTAGGCAAACACAATTATATATCCATCCAAGCCAAAAAGAATTCTCATATTTCATTAGCCAACCAAGCCACCTGACTTCAAAAACACACTAGGATAAATCAAATATAAGAATATAGATCTACTAGGCTAATTTTTCTCTCGTATGGGGCTTAGATGCAAGATTAAGTTTTAAAGCTAATACCAATGTTTAAGAACTCTTCATTATTTAAAATATAGATATATGTATTTAAAATGAAGGTGATGGCCTGTTAGCCCACTGAGGATGAGAGGGAGAAGTGGAAACAGTAAACCTAGTAGCTAATGGACGCTAGCGAACAAATGGATTTGAGGAATCCTTGGCGGGGCTAGAATCATACACTAGTTATCTGCTAGCATATACATTCAAATTCTGTCAATCCCAACGAAAACTTCACGAATAAAAAAAACTATGGAAATAACATCAAAATAACATGTATAATTAAAAATAATAACATAGACAAACAGATTTAGTTATGACTTGAAGAGGGTTGATTACTTGCTTCAATGGATATCCAAAAGGCAAGGCATTGATGCTGTGTTTTCAGTACAAGACGTAATTATGAATATATTGTTGAGTAATATAGCGGGAATAAAAAAAAAATCCGAACTTATAAGACGTTCGGATTTTACAATGAAAAATAAGAGAAAGAAAAATGGAGTCTTCGGAATCTCGAACACGGACGGACAAAACTGGAAACAGGAAGGAAAGCGGAGTCGCCGAAGCTTTCCTTAAGGTAGTATTGCCCGCCTCCCGCACTGGAAACGTGGGCAATCTCCTCCCGGGATAAAACCGCAACGTGCTAAGTCTAGAGCGGTAGAACAGAGCACCGGTGAACGAGAACGACGGAAGTTATAGCCAGAGAAGATGATCGGAACTGGGAGATGGTCGGAAAGTTTGTATAACGCAGAGAGAGAGAGCTTTTCAATTCTGTACTTCTCATGCAGCCAAGCCCTCCTTTTATAGGAGGGAATTTTGGCTCTTCGCTGGACCGTCGGAGATTACGAGGCGCCATGGCCATCCCTTCCCCTCCTTGTGCATGCATGCTCAAACGGATGACACTTCGTTAATTATGAAGTGTCCACGTGTGTTCAATTCGGTCTCGTAAAAATTTAGCCCTGCCACGCCGCCGACGCGGGCGCGCCTCGCCTCGCCACGCCACGCCACGCCCCGACCCTACCGGACGCGCGCGCGACGTGCCGAGCCAGACGGGCGGCGGCGGCGCGCGAGGAGTCCTCTTCTTGTTCCTTTCATAAGCTCAATTCAATTCCAAAGCTTAAATATGAGAATACGAAAGGTTTAGAAACCGGTGTGGGACAAAGGCATTTACTCTACCTTAGCATTCAACTTTGAGAATTAATTTCTCATTCACCCGAGCACCGTTTGTGGCGTGTAATACGTCAAGACGTTCGTCTTACTTACGAGAATAAACGTCCATAATTATTTTAGAAAATAATTTTGTAGACCCTACCGAATTTATGTCCGAAAATTGTCCAATTTACTTAAAATTTCCAACAATCCCCCACATGAATGAAAATTAATTCATGTAACTGGCAATAACTCTGAAGTTGAAACCTGCAAGAGTAGGTAGGTTTTATGCCTTTGAACCTGCTCCTTGTAAGGTATACCTTCTCTACTGGCTGTTCAGTAGAACGTGATGTCTTTGAACTGTACTGCCGTTTATGTAAACGACGATATACAATAAACAAGTTTCAACCAACCATCATTCCGTTCTCATAGGTGTGCCCATTATGGTCGTGGAACACGCATCTGGTTCTGCGAGAGTGTCAGACAAGATCAGCCCGAAATCCTTCTATTGAAGCGACCGCACTTCACTCTTACATTGGTGATTCTACTAAGAGTATCCCGATTACTCCACTTGGACCTCGTTATCCATAGTTCAAGAATCATTAAAGCGCCATGCTAACCTCATCGTTTTCGGGAGTCACTATATCTCAATAGGAACGGAGGGGTGTCAAGTCGGTGATTCGGCTTGCCCCCACAGTGACCGTGCTTCGTTCCACAAGTAGGTTGTCCCATTGAACCCAGGTACCACCTAGGTTGGGTTTTCCTTCATGGAACATTCCCAGCACAGGGTAGGGCTCTCAGACCCATTCCTACTACTAACTTCTCATGTTGCTCATTGGTTAACCCTTTGGTTAATGGATTCGCTAAATTATCCTTTGACTTGACATAGTCAATCGAGATAATACCCGTATTGAGAAGTTGCCTGATGGTTTTGTGTCTACGGTGAATGTGCCTAGACTTACCATTATACAATTTGTTCCGAGCTCGTCCTATTGCTGACTGACAGTCACAATAAATGCAAATAGGAGGAACTGGTTTTTCCCAGTTTGGAATATCCTCAAGTAAATTATGAAGCCATTCGGCATGTTCTGCACCCTTGTCTAGTGCTATGAACTCTGACTCCATGGTGGATCTGGCAATTAACGTTTGTTTTGAGGATTTCCAGGAAACAGCTGCACCGGCTAGCATAAAGATAAATCCACTTCTGGATTTTGAATCCTTATTATCCGCAATCCAATTGGCATCAGTGTATCCTTCCACCACGGGTGGATACCTGCCGTAGCACACGCTATAATCTCGAGTATACCGAAGGTATCTCATTACTCGAACTATGGCCTTCCAGTGCTCAGCACTCGGATTGCTAGTATACCTACTTAGTTTGCTAATGGCGCAAGCTAAGTCTAGCCGTGTGCAGCTCATCAGATACATCAGACTTCCGATAACTCTAGCATATTCCGTCTGAGAATCGCTACTTCCTCGGTGTTTACCAAGGTGAACATTTACGTCTATCGGTGTCTTAGCTATCTTTGTATCATCCTTATTGAATTTATCAAGGATTTTGTCAATGTAGAGGGATTGGCTCAAACTCAGACCATCAGGTCTTCTTATTATTTTGATTCCAAGAATCACATCAGCCAGACCCAAATCTTTCATATCGAATCGTGCGTTCAACATGTCCTTGGTGGACTTAACCATCCTATCGTTGCTTCCAACGATGAGTATGTCGTCTACATACAGACACAAAATAACATATCCTTCAGATGTGTCCTTAAAGTAAACGCACTTATCCGACTCATTTATCTTAAAACCTTTGTTCATCATTACCTCGTCAAACTTATCGTGCCATTGTTTTAGCGCTTGTTTAAGACCGTATAATGATTTCACAAGTTTGCAGACCTTCTTTTCTTGGCCCAGAACCTTAAACCCCTCGGGTTGTTCCATATAGATTTCTTCATCTAGTTCGCCATTTAGAAAAGCAGTCTTTAAATCCATTTGGTAAACATCCAGGTTTCGTAAGGATGCAAATGCGATGATCATTCTGATAGAATCTATCCTAGTCACAGGCGCATAAGTATCAAAGTAGTCATAGCCCTCGCGTTGGCTATACCCCTTGATCACAAGTCTAGCTTTGTACTTGTCAATGGAGCCGTCGGGCTTCATTTTCCTCCGAAAGACCCATTTAGAACCTAATGGTTTACACCCCGAAGGGAGATCAACCAATTCCCACGTGTGATTCTGAAGAATAGAATCAACTTCACTTTTTATGGCTTCTCGCCACTGAGGTCCCTCAGTTGAGGTTACAGCCTCGTGATAGGTTCGTGGTTCCTTTTCTACCAAACAGGTTAGAATATCGGGTTCATTTTCCATTAGAAATGACAAAGTTCCTTTGTCAAATTCTATCAGATATGTTATGAAGTCAGAACCAAACGTCTTTTCAGTTCGCATTCTTTTACTTCGTCTCAGTTTAGTCTCATGTTCGACTTCATCATTGTCATCGGAATTCAACTGATTTGGATCATCATTATCCATCATCTCAGCATGAGAACGTTTGGATGAACTGGCTTCGTCACTTGACTTGCACGGAAAAATGTGCTCGAAAAACGTTGCATTCCGTGACTCAAAGATTGTGTTCTTGTGAATTTCAGGATTATCTTATTTGTACACCAAGAACCGATACGACGTACTATTGTATCCGATGAAGATTCCATCAACTGTTTTTGGACCGATCTTCATTTTCTTTGGTGGTGGTGCAAGTACTTTCGCGAGACACCCCCACACTTTGAGATACTTATAGGAAGGTTTCCTATTATGCCAAAGTTCATACGGAGTTTTGTCAAGTTTCTTACGAGGTATTTTATTTAGTAAATAATTACTTGATAAAACAGCCTCCCCCCACATGTTCTGTGGTAACCCAGAACTAAGTAGCATCGCATTCATCATGTCTTTCAGAGTGCGATTTTTCCGCTCCGCTACACCGTTAGACTGTGGTGTATACGGTGGGGTTACTTGATGCACTATTCCATGCTGTGCACAAAACTCATTAAGTGGAGCATCATACTCACCACCTCTATTGCTTCTCAATGCTTTTATTTTGCGATTGAGTTGATTTTCCACTTCATTCTTATATTGAATAAAAGTGTCTAACGCTTCATCTTTACTTTTTAGTAAATAGATATAGCAATATTTCGTGCTATCATCGACGAAGGTAATAAAGTACTTATTACCCCCTCTTGAAGGCGTTGTTCGAAAATCACACAAGTCGGTGTGAACCAACTCTAGAGGTTGAGTATTTCGTTCGATCGTTTGAAACGAACTTCGAGTTGACTTTGCCTCAACACAAGTTTTGCACTTGTGAGTTAAGTCAATACTAAACTTAGGAATGTGTTCCATGTTAATTAATTTTCGAATAGATGCATAATTAACATGTCCTAGTCTACTATGCCATAAACTAGAAGACTCACACACATAAGCAACATGATTTTTATTGATCTTTTCATGAACAGTCATTACATTAAGCTTGACAAGCCCATCAGAAATGTAACCCTTCCCAATAAAAATCCCTTTCTTGGATAAGATTAGCTTACCTGATTCAAACACCATCCGAAAGCCGTGCTTGATCAACAATGACCCCGACACTAAATTCTTGTGAATGCCTGGCACATAGAGCACGTCGTTAAGCGTTAGCTCCTTGCCGGAAGTCATTTTTAGCTTAATCTTTCCAACTCCTTGAACCTCTGATTGGGCCGAGTTGCCCATCCAGACTTTGTCACCGGAGGTCTCTTGAAATTCGTGAAACATGCTCCGGTTGGAGCAAATATGACGTGTGGCCCCTGTGTCCACAAACCATTCCCTCAGGTTTGACCCGACGAGATTCACCTCAGTGACGACTGCGTAGAGGTCCAGGTTGTCGAGCTCTGCACACATAGCTTCGGTGGTTTTCTTCTTATTTTTCTGTGGCTTCTTTTTCCTACAGTCAGAGGAACGATGTCCGGTAATGCCACAATTGTAGCATTTCCCTGCAAATTTAGAAACACCACCCTTAGGACCCATTTTCTTCTTGTTCTTCCCGCCATGTGAAGAACCCAACGGATGTTCTACAACATTCGCCTTAGCCCCTCCACCTCTTCTGGCAAGCCCTTCCTCTCGGATCCTCAACCGCGTGAGCAGTTGCTCCAGATTCAGCTCCGTTCTTTTGAGCTTGAGGTCGGTTTGGAAGTCTTCCCACGACCGGGGAAGTTTGTGGATGATGGCCGCCACTTGGAAGGCCTCACTGACGCCTACTTTTTCTTCATTGCATTTGTTGAATATTACCGTAAGCTCCTCAGCCTGGGCGACAACAGATTTGCTGTCGACCATCTTGTAGTCCAACATCTTCCCGACGATGAACTTCTTAGTTCCGGCATCTTCAGCTTGATACTTCTTGTTCAAGCTATTCCAAAGCTCTTTTGCAAGCTTAGCACCGGCATAGACGGGGTACAATGTATCTCCCAGCCCTTCAAGAATAATATTGATGGCGAGATAGTTGTTGTGGTACCATGCTTGGTTCACCATCGCCACGAGGGGGTCGTTGCCTTCGTTGGGCTGGGGAGGATCTTGCTGCACGTACTCAGCAAATCCTAGGACGGTTAAGAAGAACGTCATCTTTTGTTGCCACATCTTGAAGTTCGTGCCATTGAACTTCGGTGGCCTTTGGACCGAACTAGTGGGCACCGAAATCGGCCCAACCGCATTGGGCGTGTGGAGGAAAGGCCCGTTGGTCATCCAGTGAGGTCCAACGAATGGATTGACCGGTGCGGGGAAACCCGCGTTCGGTCCAAAGTTGACCGTCGAGGCCGGAGCCATAGTCGGTCCGAGAAACGGGTTCGAATTACCGACGGGGTAATCCCCCGTGGTTTCGAGCCCAGGGATGGGTCGAGGGGCTGACCCGAAGATCGAGCTCGGCATTGAGAATGTTGTCATGGTTGCGGCCCCCACACTTGACCCGAAGGGCAGTGGTGAGGATGGCACAACCATGGCAACCGAAGAGGTTTCCACCGGGATTTCGGAACTCATCCCGTTGCCGGAGGAACCCACGATGCCGAATCCGAACTCCATCAATACTACCTTAAGATTGTTGAGTAATACAGCGGGAATAAAAATAAAATAAAATAATCCGAACTTATAAGACGTTCGGATTTTACAATGAAAAATAAGAGAAAGAAAAATGGAGTCTTCGGAATCTCGAACACGAACGGACAAAACTGGAAACAGGAAGGAAAGCGGAGTCGCTGAAGCTTTCCTTAAGGTAGTATTGCCCGCCTCCCGCACTGGCAAACGTGGGCAATCTCCTCCCAGGATAAAACCGCCCCGCCCTAACGCGCGCGCGCGTGCCAAGCCAGACGGCGGCAGCGCGCGTGGAGTCCTCTTCTTGTTCCTTTCATAAGCTCAATTCAATGCCAAAGCTTAAGTATGAGAATACGAAAGGTTTAGAAACCGGTGTGGGACAAAGGCATTTGCTCTACCTTAGCATTCAACTTTGAGAACTAATTTCTCATTCACCCGAGCACCAATTGTGGCGTGTAATACGTCAAGACGTTCGTCTTACTAACGAGAATAAACGTTCATAATTATTTCGGAAAATAATTTTGTGGACCCTACCGAATTTATGTCCGAAAATTGTCCAATTTACTTAAAATTTCCAACATATATGTTATTTTATATTCCGTAATAAATATTGCATAAATTATTTGAAGTGTAGCCACTAAATAAATTTTTGAAAATTAAAATTTTAATATTTTATACAAGTACTAGCTTTAAAATACTAAATTTTTTTTTGCAAAAGTAGCAATTGTTTTTTTCGTATAAATTAAGAGATTGCTTTTTTTAATTATCTTATAATCATTGTTAGGATAACAATTTTTATAATAATAATAATAATATCAACAAAAATTATAATAAGAATAATACTCTATACTCCATATATTTCAACTCTTTGAGGTTTCTTCAAGCTTTTTACAATTTTTCTAATTTCTTGCATTTTTGCCACTGCTTCTCGTTTCTTATAATTATTTCTAGTTTTTTCTAACTTTTTACAGTTTCTTCCAATAATGACTTTAAAATTTTATTCAAGTGTATTTTTAATACGAGTAATATTTATTTCAACATTTTTTATTTTCATTTTTGTTATTTCAAAAGTATAATTTTTTTTCTATATTTTTGATTATTTTTAATAATTTCTAACTCATTCTAGTTTTTTTTCCAATTCTTCCAGATGTATCCAATTTTTTGAGTTCCATTGAGTTCGTTGTAGTATTTTTAAATCTAAACTAGGTTTTTCTAGTTCATTTGAATTTTTCAAATTATTTCATGTTTATTCCAATATCTAATCGTTTTTTCTGATCCAAAGAAACTGGTTCTTGGGGCTTCTTTATTTAGGTTGGAAAAGTTAACTTTCAATTTTTTCTAACCCTTCCAATTTTTTTCAACTCTTTTGGTTTTTCCAACTTTTTTGAGTTTTTTCCTATAACAATTTTAAAAAAGTGTTTATATATGATAAATATACAATAACATTTTATTTATTATCAAATTTATAATATATTACCTCAAACATGAATAAGGAAAAATTCTTTTTTTATCTAAAATTAGAGTTTTTTAAATGTTACGTTTATTTTGGTGATCATTTACTTAAGTGAGCTTTTAATACTTTAATTTTTCTAAGATTTTCTAATTTTTCAATTGTTTTCAACTCTTTCTATAGTTTTCAATTTTTTTTCTTTAAAATTTTAATGAAAAACAAGATGCCCTAAGAGCACTGTAAATACCAGGGATTCGAACCGGGGCTTCAAACTTTCTATATCCCACATCAGCTTAAACCCCTCTTTAACTTAGACCATAGTTTCAGTGAGTATACTCGGCTTCAAATCTTTCTTTTTTATTTTTAATATACATTTAATAAAAGAAAATTAATAAGAGTTCATTAGTCAATTGATTTTAAACCGCAATAATTTATTAAATAAAAAATACATTCAATTAAAGAAGTACATTAAATTTAAAAAAACAAAAAAATTAACTTAATAAAAAAAACACTCAAGACCAGACGGAGGAACAAATGGAGGATTCGTGATAAATTTGAAAAATAAGAGAAAGTTTAAGATTTTTTTCTCAACTTCGAATTTCTTGACGATTTCTTTGTTCTTTCTTCATTGATAGAGCAAAAAAATCTTTTAAAGAGTAAAGAAAAGTTCATTTGTTTTACTTATAGTGCAAAAAAAGGTTTTTTAATTTTCAACATTTTTGTTTGTTTAAAATGTTTATTTATCGCCACACTGCCACACATTATTGTCACATTGTAAATGTCACGCTATCATCGCCAAACTGCCATCCATTGGCGCCGGCCACCAGGGTACCGCCAACGTAGACTCTTACATCACATTGCTAGTACATTATACCATAGTTTTAAAAACCGGACCGGCCGGTTCGGACCGGGAACCGGTGAACCGGACACTAAACCGGTCCGGTCCGGGCATTCAAACCGCCTTCAACTATGAACCGGTGGGAACTGGTTAAAACCGGAGAAAACCGGCCGATTTTACCGCCGGATCCGGTTTTTTCAAATCTTTTATGGAGAATCTTAAAAATTGCACGCCTGGGGGTTCAAACACAGGACTGCATGGGAGTAAGGAACCTCTCCAAGCGATCTCTGCTATAATGCTTCGTAGGAACTTTCAACTATTCGTATTTTATATTCTTTATTCAAATTTTTTATCAAATACTTTTTAAGTATATATAGTTTTTTTTTACTAAAATTCAAAACCCATTGAGGTAATTGATATGGAGTGCATATCACACACATATTTTATATATATTTTTAAATACTAGATAAAATGTTTAAAAAAATTCAAATCACTTTTTATTTCTAAGATTTTTTAAATAAGTAAGTTTTATTTTTTATTTAATGAATCAACTCAAGTAAATTAAGTTAAATTATAAATTTAGTAAAACATCAATTCTTTATTTATAAATAGAGGAAATATTATTTTATTAATCATATATTAGTTTTTTTAATTCAATGCCACAATGTGTGTGTATATATATATATATTTATTTATTAAAAATGTTTGAACCACCGGTTCAACCACTCAAACCACTGGTTTGACCAGTAAACCAGTGAACCAGTGCCTTGACCGGTTCGATCACCGGTTCGGTTCTGAAAACTATTCATTATACTACTATTTTAGTCTTAAACTATTTTAGTCTTAAAAGATTTAAGATCCCTATTTTGGTATTTACATAATTTTTTACTCATATTCAGGGAGATTTCTTCCGTGTTTATTGCTATTGAGGCGTTAAAACATGGATAATGGGGGGAGCTTTAAGAGTATTTCCATCGCCCCAAGTGTCAAACTTATGTTGTTGTCGCTGTAGCATTTTTTAAAATTAAATTTAATAATTAGTACTTTATAGTATAAGAGTTTCCATATTTGGTTCTCTATTACCAAATATTACTTTAGTAGTCGTTTTATGGATGCTTTCCACACGTGGTCCTTTTTTTTAGTCTTTTACTATGTTGGTGTTAATTTAAAGAATAAAAATACAATTTGACATCAACCTTATGTCCAATGACATATTCTGTTATTAGTTAGACGAAAAACACAAAAATTGGCTATGATTGTGAGCTAGGATTCCGACGAAGGACCGCATCTATAGATTATGGTTATAGTAGAAAGCGACTGTAATTCACAAGCGACGCATAAGGAACTGTCTTTGGAATTGTGTATGACAAAAAATATATCTTACCATTGTAAAGTTACACTTTTAATCTTTAAATTAATACCAACATGATAGAAAATAAAAAATGACTATTTATGAAAAAATACTCATAAAAAAGGAATATTTGATAATAAAAACTAAATAGGAAGAACCATGGAAATTTTTTATAAATTGGGTGAGTGCCAAAATTTAATTAGGGGACGAACTCCATAGGCATTATCTGGTTCATCCGCAGCTATCTGTCTCGACCAGTGAAGGGGAAGAAGAGCAAGAAATATGGACGATTATACCAGAGAAATGATGGACCTCAAAACCCTCGTTACTCGAACCCTAGAAAAGAAAGGCGTCCTAGCTAAGATCCGGGTATACATTTCTCACGTCCTCTATATGTAACACTGCTTAGTATGGAAATGTTTTGTCGATCTGATTCGCTCATTTATGAATAATGGGTATATATTCCATTGAAATTTTCCCAAAAGAGGCGCTGTCTAATTGGGGCTCAGCTGTAGGTACATGAAAGTTTCAATTGTTTTATAAAGAAATTAGGGTTCTTTTCCCCCAACTTAATTATAGGAAGCATTTTCTCTTAAATTAAAAGTGGGTTTTTTTTGTGTGTTTAAGGGAGTGGATGGTGGTGGAGTTTTGATTCATTTAGCTGGAACGTGAAATCATAGACACACTGTTTAATTAGAGGCTAGTTTTTACTCTCTATCTCTTTCTTTACTGCTGTTATGTTTTTCAATTTGGAGCATGAAATTGAAAGAAAAGCATGTCATCTAGTGCTCTCATGCCAACTTGTTTTGAAGTTTCATAAAGCTCAGTTTTTTTACACTATAACCAGATAGATGGTCCACCCGTGTTGGTTTTACAATTTATGCTTGATTATTCTAGCTTGAGTGCTCAAAATTGAAGTAAACATTTGTGGACAAAAATCTATACTACGGGGAAACAAAACTGAGAATGCTTAACTGGTATAGCCATTTATTCATGTTTACTGTGACATTGTGACAATTCTGAAGTTCTTATCCCACTAAGCTAAAAATGAATGCCCTTTTTTTGTCTTTGTCGTATATTTTACTCTTTCTAATATGTGAACGCTGTGCAACAATGTTTTTTTTTGTTTTCCGGGTATCCTTTTTAGGCTGAGCTCAGAGCAAGTGTGTTTGAGGCTATCGAGGAGGAGGATAGAGTGATTGAAAAGGAAGAGGGATTGCCTCCTGCTCTATTGGGTAGTTGCAATGATCGTGCTAAGCAACTTCACAATTCACCTTCAGGTTAATATAATTGATTGATTGTAATATTTTATTCATCTTGTTCTTGCGAAATCTCTTCAGGTCAAACACTTAGTCACAAACACTGAGTACAGCTTACAAACTTCTAGCTGTGACCTTATTATTATTTAAAAAGAGCAGAAAACAGATACAGACAGTTCATATGGTCTATCCATTATATATTAGATTTATGAACTTTCTTTTACCTTTCTTATTTTTCTTCTGATCATTGCTGGTCTTTGCCTTTTAGGATTCAAAAAATGAACCAATTTTAGTAGTATCATTTAACCATCTAGAATTAGGTAACACCATATTCATTCAATAAATTGTTAAAGTTTTATGCTGGATACTTCTAATGCTGAAATCTTTTACGGAAGGAATGTATAAATTAAATTTTAAAAACAATTGCGGGTACTTTATGTCTGTTTTAGAGTTTTAGTGGTGAGCATTCAGTAGACAGAGATCCTGTTTGGCGATGAGTTGTTAAATGTTTGCCTTAGCTGTTTGGTTAGATGTTTGTGTTAGCTCTTAAGGAACAAAGACCAGTTGGGGGTCTTATGTACTCCCTCCGTCTCGCAATATTCTTCCAGCATTCCTTTTTTGGCCAACAGTATTCATCCACTTTCCTTTTATGGTAACAAAATGTGCATTAAATGTCCATTTTTCCCTTTGGCTGTCCATTTTCCTCCATAGATTATCATTGCCCAAATTATCATCACCGAAATCAGATTATCATCGCCCAACTTTCCCAGGTTTATTCCCTTGCTCTAACTTCCCAGATTATCATTGCCCAAATCAGAACCCTGCAAATTGAAGTTTGCTTCAATTTCTTTGGATCATCAATCTCAGCTCTGATATCTTAAGTCATAGAGAAAAGGAGAGCAATTTGAAGATTCTTTAGTTCTGCAGTGGCCGTTGCAGTGGGAATGGTGGAGATTTAATTTCATCTTTCAACCATATCTACTTCATCCGCTTCCTCTGGATATCGAATTTGATTCATCTTCTTCCATCTTTCAAAAACCAGATCTAAGATAGATGGGAGTTTGGATGTCATCTACTATTTTCATCTCTCTTTTTTTTGACGTTAAACTAAAGAGCGGTGGAGGGTGTTAGATCTAAGATAGATTGGAGTATGAATTTTTTAATTTTTGCTCTCATCTATTGGGTTTTTTAAGAGACTGATGGTGGAGGACGATATTTGGTTAAGCAGTGGCAAGTTGGGTGGCAACTCGATGGTGGATGGAGTTCGATGGGTTGTGCGGCAGCGACGGAGGAGCTCCAGGCCAATGGATGGTAGAGCAGTGGAGTTGTCCCGCAGAGGGCGGTGGATGATGGAGATGGGTTGTACGGAAGTGGCGGGTGGGTGGATGGCGGAGGATGTCGGGTGGGTGGTGCGGTAGTGGGCTGGAGAGCGAATGGTAGGAGGAAGCAAGGGTTTCTGTTTTTCCAAGGGTAATTAAGTCATTTTACCTATTACCTTGGTTTTTGGTCCATAACGAAAGTAGACGAATACTGCAGGACAGAGGAAGTTAAAAATTTTAGACCGAAAAGGCTATCTCCAAAAGGCTTGAAAACACGCGTCTTGTAAATTACAGAGTAGTTTTTATGGGACAGAAAACCTATCCCAAAAAGTTGTTTTTCGTACACTTGTAATACGGAGTAATTGCTTGACCACAGAAAAGCATCTCATCTACCTCAAAATGATTTTTTTATTTACAAAAACTTCTCCAATAATCTAGTTGTCAAACACCCTTAAAGAGGGAGTCCACTAATTCTGTTCGTAAAGTAAGTTTCTTTGTTAAATGTGTTGAAATATTAGGATAAAGGATAATGATCATTTTACAACTCATTCCCAGTTTCCCACACACACAACTATCCCAACACCTTCTGTCCACCTTCATACTCGCTTTACAACACCTTGATGACACCTTTCTAAGATCACATTTACTAGTGTGTTGTTTTCATTATACTAGTTTCTATTGTTGTGTTTCCACAATCTTGTGGGTGACAGTCTACTAACGCCACTCGCTAGCCCTGTATTCTAAAGAATTTCAAAAATGGTTAGTTAAATTGTAGTTGCATTTAAAAGCTTTAACTTTGAAGGCTTAAGGTAGTTGGGTAGCCGTGTTGGGCCTTGGTGATAGTTTTGCTCTTGTTATGTGCCTTCTTTGCTTGGTATTTTTGTCTCCTTGCACCCTTCGTTTGCCCTTTGCTTATGTGTTCATTCTCTGTGCCTATGTGTTGCTCGACTGGGGGTCTCTTGGAAATAGCCTCTCTAATTTGGAGTAGGGGTAAGGTGTACGTATACACTCCCTCCCCAGACCCTACATTTGTGGGATCCTACTGGGTTGTTGTTATTAATAATGCCTTGCCTCACATTCACTTAGTGTTGGCCTTCAACTGCCTTTTTAAATCTTTATATATATATATATATATATATATATATATATATATATATATATATATATATATATATATATATATATATATATATATATATATATATATATATATATGTTTATGTGATGCATAATGGACTATTATGTCCTTTCGTTCAACAGCCAGTCAGCTTCTCCTCCCAAAATAACATTATTTGTAATCTCTCAAATGATTTTTTTTAGGATGGGGTGTTTTCATCAATTTTAAGAAATATCCTCACTATAAAGCTGAGATAAATGGACTTTGATGAGGGTCAAATATTGTTGGAATAACTGGATGTCCTAAATGAACTATATAGCTTTTACCAAGTTAACACAAAAAAACCAAATAAGGAGTTATAACTAAAAGATGTGGTAGAGGTGTCATTCCTCCCTATCTCCCATTTAAGTAAAAACAAACTTTTGCACTTTTTTTTAAACATTGGGCTACTCATTCATCCAAGACTAGCATTTGGTTGAGATATAATTAAGGATGGGATAAGGGTCACTAATCTGGGTCATAAGACACTTGGGTTGAACCACATTAAAAGATTGAATTCAATCGATTACTTAGTTCAATTCAAGAGCTTATATACTCATTATTTTCTTCTTAATTTTACGGTGTGGGATAGCCTTCTAACACTCTCCCTCAAGTGGACTAACGGGCATTTTTTAATCTAACCGAATGACCACTTGCAAAGGGATTTCCATCCCTATGATTTTTTGAGTGCTGACACCTAAAGGATCATTAGGGGTGTAAACGGATAATATCCGTTACGGATATGACATATCCGAATCCGTATCCGTTTAAGTTTAGGAATATCCGTATCCGTATCCGGCGGATATTTACTATACTATATCCGAATCCGTATCCGTATCCGACATATAATTATCAATTTCGGATATATCCGAATCCGATTAGATATCCGAAAGTAACCGAATATCCGAATCCGATTAGATATCCGAAAGTAGCCGAATTTGAAAATATCTGAGTCCATTAAAAAATCCAATTAGATATCCAAATGTATTTATAAATAAATTAAACACAGTCCAAAACTGTAATTGAAGTCCATAATACATTAATACCAAAAAAAAACTTTAGGATACAAAAAAACAATAGTCAATATTTTACCAAATATCTAATAATACGAACAAAAATATAAATTTCTAATCGATAAAGTACAAATCGTATTTAATACATCTCAAAATTCTCTCAAGAAGATAATCTTTGATGCATCCAAAATTGCAAGCTATTTCACTTGCTTCATACTTCAAAACCCACAATATACCAAACCTGTTAACATGTTTTGAAGTAGGTTTTTTCCTTTTTTTCTTAAAAATTTCTTTGTGGGCTTTTTCTTTTTTTACATAATGGGGTAACATATTGGGAATTAACAAATAAATTAGTAATGGTAAACTATGTAAATACTTGATACTAGGATTATATTTATTCAAAAAATTATTCGGTATTCGGATAAACGGATATTGATAAACGGTTATTTAAACTGATGTATATTCGGATCGGATTTTAAACGGATCGGATATACAATTACCATATCCGTATCCGTTTAGTAATCGGTACCTTTAATCGGATACGGATAATATCCGTTTAAAACGGATACGGATATTCTTTCTTTAAACGGATACGGATGCGGACGGTAAACGGATTTTCGGCTATCCGTTGACAGCCCTAAGGATCATGAACCACTGGGTATGGACTTCCAGACGAGGAATCGGGTTAAAAAGGCTACAAGCTGTTGGGTATGCATTCCACACATACAATTGGGCTAAAGACTAGGGCCTTTAAGAATGAACGTCTAGACGTGACAGCTTGATCAACAGGTGGACCAAAACCTTTTCCAATACCGTGATAGAATTTTGGATGAGGTAAGTGTCACTAGACTTACCATAAGACACTGGGGGTCTTGGGTTGAACCACATTAAAAGATATCCAATTGATTACTTAGTTTAACTCAAGAGCTTATATACCCATCATTTCTTTTCAATTTTCCGATGTGGGATAGCCTCCTAACATGTTGAATATTTGCTTCATGTCCATTTGAATAACAAGCTGTGATAAGCTCATAAGCCTGATTATTTTTGCTACCAAGCATGCACTTGTTTTCTGTACTTTGTAATGCCCCATTGGTACTTAGAGTGTGTTCTCTTCAACTTATTCTTATTTGCATCAGATCTGGCTAGGCTAGATTAGACCAGACCAGAAACAACTTTAAATATAACTAGAATCAAATCAGATTTTAATAAAACCATATCATATCAAGAGAACATGCTCTCAAGCCTTTTATAACAGTTACTTCTCCATGCTCTAATGTTCACATCAAATAGTTAGGAGAAAATAATGTGTTTGTGTGTGTTGCTAATCGCCTTCTAAATGTTTCTTGATTTATCACCATTTAACTATTGTAGGGAGGCTACTAACTGCACTCATATGTGAATATTTGGACTGGGCACAGCTAAACCATACATCAAAAGTTTACTTGCCCGAGTGTAATTTGGTAATCATGCATTGGGTTCCCTTCTGGTATCAATTTTTCCTTATCAAAATAATTCAGTCACTTTGATCGATTTCTAATACTCTTTGTTTTTTCTTTTGCTTTTGCTTTTGTTTTTGGGGCATGCTACGCTGCAGCCAAAGGATTTCTGGAAATCTGAGTTAAAAGAATTCAGTAATAAGAACGGGTATGATGCTAATCGGAATGGAGACAGCGGTCCTCTGCTTTTGGATGTCCTTGAAGGATTCTTGAAGTATGAGGTGTGAGATAATCTTTGCTAAATGATCATAATGTTCATTCATTTACTTGTTTCCATGTTTTCTTTCAGCATTATGATATGCCTATAGTTGGTTTTAATTATTTCTTGGCCAAGTAGAGCTGTAGAGGATTGCTATTTTTTCTGTCTTAATTTCTTTGTTTCAGCATGGTTTCAATTATTCTGTCTATTTCATTTGTATTAATGTTAACCAGGAAGTAATGCAGATTCTGAAACTAGGTATGGGTTGGCAGTTTAGCATTGCAAACAAAAAATTTAAGGAATGAGGTTAAATAAATAAAAATTAAATTGGCATGTCCCATAACACAGAGAATACCAAAATAATAGCTCCATGTTTTTATTCCCAAAATAGGAGCTACAATGCCAATATATTCAACATATAATACCAAAAAATGCTATGGAATGCCAATATATAGTACAACATTGTCACAGTACAAACTTCTATTTTGGGGATAAAAACATGGAGCTCATGTTTTGGGGATAAGGGGCTATATTTTACTTCTATTTTGGACGGTTTCTTAGAAAAGAAAAGTGGACAACTGAATTTGGACAGAGGGAGCAAATAGAATACTTAAGCAATATGATGCTTTCTTTCATTGGATCCCGATTGCGCATCAAATATCTAATTTTTATTATTGCAGAATTTATCTCAAGCAAGGAGTGGTGGAAGGAGACTACCCACACTAGATGGCGAAGCATTGCCCAGTTTAGAAACACGGAATGTTAGGAGGCCTTCATCTATTGCCGGGGGCCTACCTCCATTGGGAAGGTTTATTATTATTATTATTATTAACAGAACCCCATTTCTCCCTTTAATCCGGTTTCAGTTTTCAGATATGTGACTTTTTGAGTTATTTAAATATTTGCAGGCCAGTTCCTTCTTCTCAAGCATCTGGTAAGCAGCTTGTTACCCTTTACTGTTTGTCCGCGGATTTCATGTTTTGAAAATGACTTTGCTTGTGTGATTAGTTGGGGGGTTGTTTGTAGACAGGAGAGCAGGGTCATCATCAATGTCGGGTTACAGCAGGAAAGATGAATACAATTGGAGATATGATAGTGATGAGGATACAGAAGACGTCATGCGTGCATCAGCTGCCTTAGAAAACCTTCAACTAGATAGAAAAGCTCGGAATCTCACCAGTTCTTGGCGGTTCGTTCAAACCCTCTTATAAATTACATTTTTCTTTTGAGAATGTGCATCACCAGTAATTAATAAGTGCTATATATACTACTCCCTCCGTCCGAGAGTGTTTGTTCATTTTTGAGTTTTTGCAGTCAACTAAGATCGACATTTGACATATAATCAAATACAAATTACATGATATATTAATTAGATAATACAATATTTTGAAAATATTTAACAAGATAAATCTAATGAGATTATTCTTGTATCAATATCTAATACTACGTATAAATTTTATTTAATTAATAATCAAAGTTTATCAATTTTGATTGCAAAAAGTCAGGCAAATACTCTGAGACGTTGATAGTAATTACTAAACCCAAACAACAACACCCAAACCCAGTAAACCTTACCCCCCTACATGGGAGTGGAGGGACTCAAGGCCTGTCCCGAGGAATCAAGTGCTCAGGACGAGACGAAAAAAAGGGTCCTCAAGCCCTAACAAATTCAAAATTTCGGGCTCTTGAAAGTAGGCCCAGGCCAGAGGAGGCTTTACTTGGCCCTTGGCCGGCCCTAGAGAGATTGTTTCCAAAAGACAACCCCCTCATTCACCATCATCATCATCATCATCGTCACCTTCTTACATGGAATTGATCATGAAATAATATTTTATCGGAAAACATAATGACTTTATTAACGGGATATGGTCGCAGGCATGCGGGGAATGGTGTTTCGGAGTCTGATGGCAGGATGGATTAGAAGAGAAGCCCCCCTCCCAGCTAAAACGGCTTTCATATCGCAGTCTTTCCTCGATTCCTCATTATACTAATTATTATGAATGTGTGTGTTCCTGTGATGTGTGATTAGATTATGCTGTCTGTGAATGTGTATGAATTATTGTTTTATTGTTTTTGGCTGGCGTGATTCTTTATATGTACTTTTTGAGTTCCACTATTTTCCTTGCCTTTCTTGTGTGCAATGTGCAAAAAGTGTTGCTCTCCCTTCTTTCACATAACCTTAACTTTTCACATTACCCTCCTTTGACTAATTTCCGTCTCAATTATACTTCCTCTTGAACTTTTCTTTTTCTATTTAAAGTCCAATTTACATTCTTTCAGTGACCGGGTCTAAGGGGCTCTTAGGAAGCTGTAGCATTATGTGTTTTGGTCTGATGTAGAAAAAGAAAAAAAATAATGTAGTGGGCGAGAGATCGGCCCATTGTAAATCCCCAAAGCCCAAAACCTCAAACCTTTAAGAGTAAACATTTTTATCTATTAGGATGATGCCATGCTTGAACACAACTTTTTTTTTCTTGGCATGCAATAGAGTAGAAACAATGGCTCTTCCCTTATTGTTAATGGTGTTTTAAGTATTTTTGTAGTTTATAGTTTGGGCAATGTTAGGAGTATATCAAATGATGTACTTTATTTGTACATCAAGGTTTTTACAAGAACATGCATATATTAAATGTCGGCGCGTGCACATAATTTGTTTCATGTTATCGTATTGTTTGGCTCTACTAAGATATTTTAATTCAATACTTATCGTTTCCAAGATTTCATATGGTATCTTGTCTCTACCTTACAAGGGCAAAATAGAATAATCCAAACTTCTTATGTTTTTTCCTGATCTGAAAACTATTGATTAAGTGAGGCAGGCTTGTGGTCCAAACTGTTTGAATATAATGGGATATGATACGATATACTACCTCCATCCCTATATGTGTGTGTGTGTGTGTGTGTGTGTGTGTGTATAAAACTCACCAAACGAGCCTTTAGTGTTTATTTTGAAGTTTGTTCAGCATAGTATTAATCAAGTCTGAAACATCATGCTTATTCTCAAACACTGCATTGCTCGTCCTAAAACAATGTACTTCTCCCGTCTGAAAATGATCTTTCCATTTAACTTTTCATTATCAAAATTTGTAAACTTTAACTATGATATATGGACAAATATATTCTATTATGATATAAATTTAATATCAATATATTTATATTAAACGTGGTTTGAAATATCAATTTTTTATAAAATATGTATTTATAAATATAGATATTAATGCTTAAAATGCAATATTGAAAACGGTAAAAAATTTAATGAATAGAATATTTTTGAACAAAGGAAATAAAAATTACATGAAGAGAATATTTCAGAACAAAGAAAATAATATACTAATGGTTAATGTTATTTGTACCCCAATAATTTGTACCCCATTTTATAAGCTGCAAGAATGCACCAATATTTTGTGTTGGTGTAATGCTAATTTTTGTGAACGCACCAACACTTTGTGTCAGTGTGAACCATCAAAATGTAAATGCATACATTTAGTGTACAAATGAGATACAAATTTTGGAGTATATGTAGCATGCTCCTATACTAATAGGGCCTTGCTACACTTACACCAAAAAATGTACCCTATTTGTACACCGCAGTTATACACAAACATTTTGATGGTTTATACCGACACAACTGTTGGTGCGTAAACAAAAATTTACGCGGACACAAAGTATTGATGCGTTAACAAAAATTAGTTTTAGAGCTGGTGCAACCCGCAGTCTTTCTTTATCAATACGTATTTTGAGAACTTGTGGTAGTTAGTTTTCAATAGGGTAGATTGCCCGCTAGAAAGACTTGGTCGGTTGAAAGTTGTTCCGTCACTTCCGTGTTGTTCCTTTGCTCGCGCAGTTTCTCAAGCATGGCGGTTCTGAGCAGATCGGTGGCGCCGTTCCGACGGAGCTGCTGCGTGGGTTCGATCCGCCGATTTTGTTCAGGCGCAGACTCGAAACTGGCAGCGGCTCTCCGGACCGGGAAGCCCGTCGAGGGAAGGAATGTCCAGTGGGTGTTTCTCGGCTGCCCCGGCGTCGGAAAAGGCACCTATGCCGCTCGCCTCTCGAATCTTCTCGGCGTTCCTCATATCTCCACCGGAGATCTCGTCCGTCAGGAACTCTCCACCCCTGGCCCTCTCTCCTCCCAGGTCAAGCTTACCCACTCCCTGATTTCAACCGCTCAATTACTAGTTCCTTCCTGTTCATTTTCCAAATTACTTAAGTTAAAATAACAAGAGTCCTTTCAATTAGTTTGTCTTTCATCCATGGAAACAATTCCAATATGGCATGCTTTTTAGGTGATATTTTTTATAATCAGATTGTTTACTAAAATATTGTAAGTGGACGTTTGATTCCGGACTTTCCTAAAAGGGGAAGTGTGAAACTAAATCCGGATGGAGGGATAGTATACTTATTCAACATTTAAATACGGAGTAACAATTTAAATTTCAAAATCCATCATCTGAAGCGAACAATCATAAGTTTGAACTAGAAAGTAGCTTATAAAGTTTGGGTATTGAGATGGTTAAAAGTCCTATTTTTATTTTGTCAATGGACATTATTGTTTAGGATCATTTTTTAAAATTTGAGGCTCTACATTATGTTTGCACATATCGGTTAGGCTCTTCTGCTATAACTCATTTTCTTTTGGATTAATTTTCTGTTTTGCAGCTAGCAGAGATTGTTAAGCAAGGGAAACTAATTACTGATGAAATCATAATAGATTTACTATCAAAGAGACTTGAGGCTGGTGAATCTAAGGGTGAAACAGGTTTCATTCTTGATGGATTTCCTCGAACTATAAGACAGGCGGTGAGCAGTATTTTTTCAGTAATTGCTTAAATACTAGGTTACCTAGCATATGCAATGTCTTTTTGTGCAACATCTAGCTTGAGTTTTTAAGTTGTACAAATACATATGTACTCTATAGTATTTAAGCCAAACCGCACATACCCAGATTGGCAGATTATTCCACTCGGAAGTAGGGTTGGGGAGGGGGGGGGATGATGTACTGTGTGCAGACCTTACCTCTATCTCAAGGGGTAGAGTAGTAAAACCTAATGTAAACACACTTATGTAGTATCTCTCTTGTTAAATTGTGTATGACACTATTTAGTCTGATTAGGGACTCTCAATTGCACAACAATAAATTTTACTAGACTCACTTTTAGTTACTCCAAGTATTTGTGGAGAAAAGCACACATGTGCACGCTTATGTATGTGTGTGGTGTGTGTATGTGTGTGTGTGCAGTGTGCACACATGTATTATTATTATTATTGAAACTTTGAAGAGTCTTTTTATAGCTAATTCTTTTGAAACTAGCAAAGTTTGAATTTTGTAGTAGTATAACATATTGTACACGGATGTATCTACAGATTGCACAATTGTTGTAAAACTAAGGTAACATATCTGCACTGATGAAACATAATGTAAAAAAGATCAGAGTGTTCTCTTTTCCTGACTTTTTTTTATTTGTCTGTCATACATTGTATTTTGTCTCATTTTAGTTCTTGGGGACACTAGTTATCTCTGATTCCAACGATAAGTACACATTTATATGAAAGCAGTTAGGATCATGAATAATTGTTCTCAGTGGTCAAACCATGGGAGGCAACAACGGCAGTACACTAACACTGATATTTTTTTTAATCTCACAGAAATGACAGTCAATTTCTAACATCCGTTATGCATTTCATTCCTGTTTATTTCATAACCTGCCTTTGTCTTTATCCATTGCTCACCCCCTTCCGGCTTTCGTTGTTCTTTCAAAGAAACTTCTAGTCAAAAGTTTTAATCTTGCGTCTGATTGAATCTGATGTTCCAATTTAATCTCTAACACAAGTACTACGTAATACATTCTTGCACAATGCATCTTAAATCTTTTGCATCTGTACACTCACTGTCTGTGCTGCAATTGAACCCCTTTTCTGGAGGCTCCAAGATGTTGACACCTGTCATCATATTGTACGTCCAACTCCAAGCCGATCATTAGCACATATGTAAGTGGTCCATTGCTGCTTACCTGCTTTCCTCCGTGTATTTCTATGTGCTCTACTAAATTTATGTGGCTGGTTTTATTTTTCCTTTTTCCCCTAGCCCGTCATCGATATATTCTCTGCCTGTTAAAAGAAATTAATGATCTCTTTTTCACTTTTTTAAAAAAAAGGAAATTTTAGAGGGTGTAACAGACATTGACTTGGTTATCAATCTGAAGCTTCGGGAAGAGGCATTAATTGCCAAATGTCTTGGGAGAAGGATGTGCAGCGAGTGTGGAGGGAATTACAATGTTGCGTGCATTGATATCAAGGGCAAACATGGAAGCCCCGGAATGTACATGCCTCCTCTTCTTCCCCCTCCACATTGTGAATCAAAACTGATTATGCGAGCTGATGACACTGAAGATGTTGTGAAGGAGCGCCTTCGCATCTACAATGAATTGGTATTACTTGCCTTTATACTAATACTTTTTTTTGAGCACTAATAACTCTATTACGATGCACTATTCGTACATTCTCAATCTATTAAGCACATAAACTTATTGTCTCCACTGGGATTCGAACATATGATCTTCCATGAGAGGGTCACCATGATGCCGTTTGACCTTAGCATCAATAGCAACATTTCAATACAATGGAGTATATAATACTCCGTATATTGTATACGGATTATATAAAAAACAACACAATGGAGTGTATAATGGGAAAGGCGCAATAATATTTTACAAAACACTGCTTATTTCCATGGTGGATTTATCCGTTCATCAGAAATGCCAAAAATTTCTTGATTGAAATAAAAATGCACATCTTTGTGCTGCATTTGTTCCGTCAATTTTTTCACAACTTTCTTTGTTATATTTTGGGTCCTGCAGAGCCTACCAGTTGAGGAGTTTTACCGAAGTCGAGGGAAATTGTTGGAGTTTGATCTTCCTGGGGGGATACCGGAGTCGTGGCCAAAGCTGCTACAAGCCTTAAGTCTTGTTGATCATGAAGACGATAAGAAGTCTGCAGCAGCTTAAGTTCTGCCCTTGTGTGTAAACATTATATTTACATATTTTGTCTATCTCAGAATCATTCTTTGCATTTTCCATGGACGTGAAGCAATATAAATCCATTTAATTTCCTTTTGAATGAACTTTTTAAATGGAAGTAATAAAATACTAATTGATTACAACAATGACATAATTTAGAATTTATATCACAAAGTAAATATCTTTAGCTTAATTCAATCATGAATCGTCGGAGTCTTTAGGCGTCGTATGTCGTCCCTACACGGGTTTTGGTTTTGTCACCTATGCATTGTTTAGAAAAATGATTAGATGCTCAAAATTTGTGCTTTTGCATTTACAAAATTCTATTTTGTGGCTTTTGTATTTTTTGAAATGCATTTAAGATTCACATTAGTGACTATTACATTTTTTTATGGCATTCATGGATTTACAAAGTATTCACCACCTTCCATTCTTCTATGTTCAAAATTATGTTAGTTGGAAAATGCGAATGAAATATGCTTTTCAACGCGTTGATTATAATATTTGGATGAATATGCTTGATGTGCCTTTTATGGTGCGTAGCATTGTAGGTACAACAACCATCCCAAAAGTAACAAATGAGCTCATGAGGGAATATATGAAAAAAAAGTGTAAATTTTCCAACTAGATGGAGAGAATATTTTGAAGCACCCAATTATGGCATGGTGAAAAGTTAATGGGCATTGTGGGATGTCAAGGGAGTAAGATCAAAGTTTGATTTTTGATAACTATTCTGAGAGATGATTATGTTAGGCATAAAATCTCTTTAAATATAGTTTTATGCTCAATAATATATTGGTACCAATATATTATTAAAGCTCAAATTTCTTTTTCTCAGGTGATCATCCAATCGGTTCTGAAACGCCCTGAGGGTGAGGTTGTAAAAGTGGCATTGAGTTATAAAAGAGACTAGTTTTGTTCCACTTTTGCATACCCCTATCAAGAATGCATAATGCATACTACTGTTTAAAATAAAGTTTTTACTGCATTCTATAATGTTAGACTGAACTCATTTTTATATTTGATTTATTTTAAAATTGAGGTGGCATTTAAAAAAATAAAATTTAAACATCTAGGGATTATGTAAAAAGTTTTACACAACAAGAGATGAGATGTTTGTATAATTTTATTAAATGAATATAACAAAAATAAATAAAGAGTGTGAACAAGAGTTGATTCTATGAATATTAAATGAAATTTTTATTTTAGGATGTGATGGTGTAAATTATCGACAGGTATATCGTTTTAGCCCGGCAAAAACGATAAACTAGTCTAAAAAATACACCAAAATATAAACACGGGGATTTTGACGTGGAAACCCAAATCGGGAGAAAACCACGGGCCTTTTTTGGCGGTACCTTGCCAACGGGGGATTTTTATTAATATCGGGGGTGTGTACACGGTACATGATTTAGGCTTAGAAGCCATTAATGGTGGAGCTAGAAGCTCTTGAAGAAGAAAAAAAAACACTCTAAAAACTTAAATAGAAAGGGAGATAAAGATGTGCAGGAGATGAGTGAGTGAATGGCCTCCCTTCACATTGAGTGGGAGCCCTCCTTTTATAGGAGTAGCTGGAGCATCTACGGAGGAATATTCTATTATTCCTCCACTTTATTAAACAGACCCGGTTTGACTGTCCTTCGTAAATAATTGGGAAATGTGGGCCGAGCCACGTATTATTTCCCATCAAGAAGTCCTCCACTTTTTTAAGTTGTGAGAATCATCAACTTAAAAAAGTAAACAAGTCCTCCGAGTGATATCTTCAGTCTTCGTACTTTGGATTCTTGGCCGATTGATATTATTGCTAGTCCTCCGAGTCTTCATTAATTCTTTAATTTCTTGAATCAGAAGTTTTTCCTGCAAAAAATAATATGTACAACATTTTTTTTTGACCGGCCTATGCCGTGCTCAAATAATTATTATCTTTACCGAGGAGCTCGGTGTTAGGGTGATTAAACTTCGTGCGAATTATTATCGTAATGAGAGTGATGTCAGTTCGATAAAGCAACGATGCTTCGAAAAGTTATTTCATCGTGGTCGGTGTTAATACGAGTCAAACACACTATGCGTGACGAAATTAGTATACTGACGCCAACGACCTTAGTTAATAAGGATTGAATCTGATGCGGTAGCTTTGTTGAAGATCAGTGTTAGCCCGGCTGACTGATGCAAATATCTTCATATCTCGCGGAGATCATCTTCGATCCGAGTGCCTCAGATTGAGGGCTTAAATGAATCGGGCGTCCCCGATATGAGCTTTGCACACTTTTTTGCTGAAACCGATGTGCAATTGGTGTACCCAATTCGATTGGGCTCAGGCTTATTGGAAAATATGTTTAAGACTGGTGTGAGACCAGTGTACCAGTTCGGCTAGGTCACATATTTTCTTTATTATACTGAGCAATACCGGTGTAGTAACCAGCGTGCCAGGTTAGGCCTGCATCTCAGTCTTCCAATAAGATAATGTTGCTGGCCGGGCCAGATCAACATTGGAGAATTAACCATGTCGGATGGTTTCGAGCCCTCTCCAAGGCCCAAAATGCACCCTTCTTCCAGGGCCCCCTCTTCCGGGTGATTAAGTCTTTTAATGACCCTTTGATATCTACCATCCCGGGAAGGCCTTAGCTCACCCCCCGTTCAAGTCTTCCCTGAGAAGGGGGAAATAGGATGCGCCACGGTGGACGACCCTCTTCTATTTCTTTTAATAGGCATCTTTTAGTCCCCAATCAGTTTGCCAGTATCGGCTGATTCCCCGATACCGGTCAAACCTCATGGGCCCGTGTAAGTACGGTTCGAACCTTCTTCCAGGTCCAGCCCTCTTGCAGGCATACTCTCTTCCGGGCCCCTCTTCTGGGTTTATTATTTTTTATTTTATACTGAGCAAGACCGGTGTAGTAACCAGCGTGCCAGGTCCGGGCCTGTGTCCCAGTCTTCCTTTGATCAATCTCCAACTCACTATCACCTCGGTCCGATCAAGCAATAACCATGAGCTTGAGGACAAAAACATCTTTATTGAGTGACCCATCTTCTCAAAAAGAATTGTCGAAGTCCCATGTTTAACAGTGCACCTACCGAGCTCAATTTCTACGTCACTAATTTTTGACTCCAGCCATAATCCCATGTGATTGTGCATATCTTCTATATTTGCTTGAATAGTTGTCACCCCTTTGTTTTTGTTAGAATAATCTAATTGAGATGACCACTGGTACGGCACTTGGAGTCTTATGCGTGGCTCTTTCTTTTAACTTGCAATCCTTATCCCAAAATAAGTTATTGATAGTGGGGGACAATCAGCTCCATTTTTTCTCTGCATGGCCCACCAACATGTGCCTTCCCTGTAGTGTATTTTGTGAGTGGAGTAAGTAGACCCACATCATCGGCATATCAGTCCTCCATGTGCTGGACTGTCCATTTTTTGACTTCTTGTTTTGAGACTTATTTCATATTGAAATCATGTTGGTTGGTGCAAGCTGCTTGGAAAGATCCCAACAGAAAAATAAGTTATTTTTGAAGCACCATGGTTTGATCGTCCTTCCAGATCCGACCCAAAAACGATGCTGCTCGGCAAGCATGTATTGAGAACTTGGAGTCGTTGGAGCACCTGATGTCGATAGTCATAGCTCCGCCACTATCGGAACTAGGGACAGCGGTCAAGCTATCATCGTTTTTCGGATTGTCCCCGTCACTTTTCACCGCAACATCAACGTCGCCTCAGCCACTCACACTCTTGGACTCCACCAAGGTGTGCCTTTAGCAACAATTTCAGCCAATCGAGGATGAGAAATGACGCCCATCCGCTGCTCTACATCCGGCGCACCATGGTTCTGATCCGGAGCTGGCGCTAATGACTTCCCCTAAGGTGATGAATCTCTTCCGACCGCAAAGCTAGTGGACTCCCATCACGGATTCTGGTAGATTTTTAAGAACGATGGCTACGGATATTAGCCCGTAGTAGAGTGGCGGGGATGACGACAGATCTTTGTAGCAGCGTCAGTGATTTACTTCGTCGGCGGCGATGATTGGTTTCTATCGGGGTTTGATTTTTTCCGGCATGGTGGCCCACGGCTTTGGCCGCGGCGAGACCAAAAAACAGCCATCTGGCGACGAATGCGCACAAGTGTCGGCAGTGGCGGGGATGACAACAAATCTTTGTAGCGGCGTCGGCGGGTCTGAGCATCGGCGGCGGCGGCTCTGAGCAGGGGCGGCAGGTTTGAGCATCAGCGGCGGCGGCGGCTCTGAGCAGCGGCGGCAGCAGGTTTGAGCATCGGCGGCGGCGGCGGCTCTGAGCAGCGACGGAGGTGGCGGATCTAAGCAGTGGTGGCGGCGGCTGGTTTGAGCAGCGGCGGCAGAGGCTGGTTTGAGCAGCGGAGGCGGCGGTGGCGGTTCTGAGCAGCAGCGATGGCGGACTCCGGTAGCTTAGGGAAAGGCGAGTACCAACAGATGGCAGACTTCGGTAGGTGGTAGCGGCGGCTCTGAGCTCGATCTAGGGGCCGCTCCAATTTGGGGTCCTTCTTTCTTTCTCCTTTTTGTCAAATCAAAAACCCTCCCCTCTCTCACTCTTGAATCACCTATTTTTTTTATTTCAACCCCTTTTCTTTGGGTTTTTTATGAGCAGGAGAATAAACATGAAAATTCATGGCCTTTTGCTCGGGTCCCACGGATGGTGCGAAAATGATGGTGTAAATTATCGACCGGTATATCGTTTTAGCCCGGCAAAAACGATAAACTAGTCTAAAAAATACACCAAAATATAAACACGGGGATTTTGACGTGGAAACCCAAATCGGGAGAAAACCACGAGCCTTTTTTGGCGGTACCTTGCCAACAGGGGATTTTTATTAATATCGGGGGTGTGTACACGGTACATGATTTAGGCTTAGAAGCCATTAATGGTGGAGCTAAAAGCTCTTGAAGAAGAAGAAAAAACACTCTAAAAACTTATATAGAAAGGGAGATAGAGATATGCAGGAGATGAGTGAGTGAATGGCCTCCCTTCACATTGAGTGAGAGCCCTCCTTTTATAGGAGTAGCTGGAGCATCTACGGAGAAATATTCTATTATTCCTCCACTTTATTAAACAGACCAGATTTGACTGTCCTTCGTAAATAATTGGGAAATGTGGGTCGAGCCACGTATTATTTCCCATCAGGATGAGGTATGTCTGTATGAAAAAGAATGACCAAAGTTAGAGATAAAATTTGAAAGTAGGGAGTAGCATAGTCATGTGTTTTGTTCAAGAAAATTTGAAAGGAAAGAAAATAAAATTGTTGTCTCTTGATCACCAAAATTGAAAGAATCCAATTTTTCTTTATATTAATCTAATTCTCTCACTTTTTTTTCTTTTTCTTCTCTAACCAAATATAAAAAATTGATATATGTCCCTTCTTTTCTTTTTTCTCTCGAACTCCTTAAACTAAATACAAAGTATAGAGCTTGTTTACTACGTCTGATCTGATTAAATCTGATCTAATTTTATTGTAGTCTTATCTGATTAAATTTGATCTAATTTTCTTGTACTATGATACGATTGTAGTTATATTTAAAGTTATATTTGATCAGATTGAATTTGATCAGCTCTGATTTCAATAAAAATAAGAGTAAATTCCATAATTGGTCCTTTATAACAGGGGGTTTCCCTATTTAGTCCTCTATTATCAAATATTATCCCAGTGGTCCTTCTTTTATGGGTATTTTTCAACAAATAGTCCGTTTTTTGATCTTCTATCATGTTGGTGTTAATTTTAGGGCTAAAAGTGTAATTTCACAATGATAATATATCTTTTTTGTCATACACAATTCCAAAAGCTATTCCGTTTCCATCGTTTGTGAATTACAGTCGCTTTCTTCTACAACCATAGTATACAAATGTGGTCTTCTGTCGGAATCTAGCCCACAATCATAGTCATTATTTTTGTGTTATCCGCTTAACCAATATCAGAACATGTCACTAGACATGATGTTAATGTCAAATTATACTTTTAGCTTTTAAATTAATACCAACATGGTAGAAGATCAAAAAAAGGACCATTTGTAGAAAGACACCCTTAAAAAAGGACTACGGGGTAATATTTGATAATAGAAGACTAAATATGGAAACCCTCCTGTTATAAAGGACCAATTATGAAATTTACTCAAAAAATAATTAATACTCCCTCTTTGAAAAAACGTTTCACCTCCTTTTTTGAGCATTCTACAACACACTTCTACCTATCAAAAATAGCTCAAAAATAAGTTAATACTGCAATAAAAGTACTTATTTTAGATATTTTAAGTGTGAGTAAAAATATTTTGTGAGATATGCAAAAATTGAAGATAAAACTATTGTTTGAAATCAGCGCTAGAAGTTAGTGTTAGGATTTTCAAAATGATATCAGACGGTAGTTTTTAGTGTTGACATTTCTAAAAATAACCGATATCATTAAATTTTTATCAAAAACGCTAATACTAATCGAAAATAAATTTTTAGGCTCAGTATATTATATGGTGAAGTATAATACTCCCTCCATCCCAGAGTATTCGTCCAGTTTTGACTTTTGGAACTGTTCATCTAAGCACTTTGACTTATCAAATTCTCGCAATGTGTAAGCCTTAATATAGTCATGTGTGATCTTGTTTGATTTGTCTTAACATATAGATTATTAATATATAATTTCTATAATTTTTTAATATAAAAATTACAAGATAAAATGGATTAAAGAAGTGTATTGGATGGTGTGTAAAAATGAAAGTGGACAAATACTCTGGGACGGAGGTAGTAGTATATACAAAGAAAATGTAGAGTAGGGCCCACAAGAAATTCCCTAGGTTTTACCGAGGTTATCCCTGTGGACCATGCTACACACCCCACCCTTGCTACTAACCTTGTCTCCACCCATTTCTCCACCACATATTTATCTCTACCCATTCTCCACCCACCCTCTAATTTTAATTTTCTTGCCTCCCTACCACATGTTTATGTAGGGGGGCATGGATGGTAGAAGGGTGGGGTTTTTTTAGCATTTTCCTATCCCTGTGCGCGGTGCAGAACAGGATTCGTCAAAGCTCAAGCCCACAGAAGATCCCTCCCTCCCTTCGCCCAGGACCACTGAGAGCCCGTTTTTAGATACACTCCACTTGGCATCCGGTTCAACTTACGTGGCATAATGACCCGCTCCCACATTGTCCACGTCATCACCACCAGATCTGGAATAAAATAATATCTCTGGCAGGTACTTATCCATTTCACTCTCCCCAACTTCGCCCCCCTCCTTTAAATCTCTCTCTCTCTCTCTCTCTTCGATCCCCTACCTCTTTTCCGAGCGACACTGGCTTTCTCCCCGTCTCCGGCGACGATTCCGGCGAAAAGGTACGAAGAACACTCACCGCCTTCTACGTGCTTTGCGGCCTGCGCCTCATTTTTTCGGAGCCTCTTCTGAATCGTCTCTGTGATAACCTAAGTACGATCATCGTAATATGTGTTTTTTTTTAATCTCAAAATTCTCTTCAACGTTCGATTATCTCCTGTGATTTGCCGTTCATGTTTGATTTTGTGTTTATTGAGCACCTGCTTCGAAGCCTTCACCTAGTGAGCGTGTTGTTTGTAGAAATTATGTCCGGTTCCGAATGATTTCAGACAGTCTTTTGTAATCGTGTTGGACGATTGACTTGTGTTGTCACTTTACCTAGTATTCATGTGTTTTTTTGGCTATGGATTGTTTTAAAGCAGTTTATATATGCCATTTACCTGTGAATAATTTGTGATTCATGAAACTTTGGACATTGGTACCCATAAAATCGTGCTTTCACTAGTGACTTGTTTCATATGAATAGGTGATCAATTGACAAACCTTATGTTGTTTTTATTGTTGTAGGCTCTGTCCGGGAGCTGGTTAATAGAAAGGTAGTCTGGTCATCTTGTTTACAATGGTATGTCAACTTACATTTCGGGATTCTGAAGTTGTTTAATTTGGCATTCAAGGAAACAGAATGGTCAATTTTAGAATTTGTATAATTTAACAAGAAGAATGAAACATTAGCACTATGTTTGGTTCAAGGAATTTGGAAGGAAAAGAAAAGAAAAATGATTTTCTCTCATTTTTTCTCGGAATCTGGATTTCCCTCCACTTAGTACATTTTGCCTTCTCATTTTCTTTTCCTTCCACTTTTCACTTTTCCTCTCTAACCAAAAAAGAAGAACTGTTTTCCACTTCATTTTCTTTTCTTTTCCCTTTCAAATTCCTTGAACCAAACATAGTGTAGAGGAATATCTCATATATATATATATTTCTTTCTAAATTCAAGGCCTTTCATGCCAACTAAATCTGGAGCCTTATACATCAATCATCTTTTTGAATCTGATTGATGACGGGAGTTTGGGCGGATGGAAATGCTTCTTCTGTTAAAGGGTTGACAATACACAATCACCATGGCAAGAAAATTCAGCAGAATGGAGTAAAAGATGGAGTCAATGGTGGCAGACACATGGTTTGTGAGGAGCAGAAGTCAAAGTTTAACGAAGGTGCTGATGATAAGAATGGTGCACACAGAGGTTTAGTACATGTGCAGGCTGTTCTTCATACACAGCAGCAACAATCTCAGCCCTGCACTGTTCGTTGGGACCATTTTCTTCCTCTTAGATCCATCAAGGTTTTGCTTGTGGAGAATGATGAATGCACTCGTCATGTTGTCAGTGCACTGCTTCGAAACTGCAGCTATGAAGGTTGGTTCTTTTTAATTCTTTTTTGCTTTCTTGATTGTAATTTATAGCAAGATGTAGTGTAGAATTTTTTGCCAATTTTTCCTGGGAATCATATTCTGGATTTTTTGTTTTTGACACACTAAAAACATTTTCTTGGGTCCCGATTACTTTTTTTTCGAAAAATGCTTCCTGTCACTGATGAAACAGTTGTGTGTTTTCTATTTTTTATGCTATACATCATACTATACCCAGAAAACGTTATTTTCATGAAAGTAGAGACAATATCCACGGAAAACATGTTCATACTCTGCCTGCCTCAATGTTATTTGAACTCTTGTTTATCTTTTTTCCTTTTAATGTTTTTTTCTGCAACACTACAAGCCGTGATACTTCACTGTTGGAGGATAATTCACAATCCCCAGCAGCTCATTGCGTCAGGCCTATCAGATAGTGCACCTTGCACCTTGGTCTGAGACAGTAATCCAGCTTACTTCCTGTTGGACATTGCATTCAATTGAATCAAGTACTTGGACATTATGAATCTGGGTAACCATGTTGATCAAATATCTGGACATGGGAAGGCTCTGTTATCTACTGATTAAATATGCAACACTCACGCAAGAGGTTTCCTCTGAAAGCGGTTTTGGAAAGTTTAGAATATTTGATGTTGTATTGGCTTGGCAGAGTAACTGTCAAGCCAAGCCCTCACAGAGGGAACCACATCGTTATGTATATATGCCCACACTTAGCATTTTATTTTTTTCTTTTGGAGGGATGACACAAAGCCTTACAGGCTCTTCTATACACACTCATTTCACATCTTTGTGTTTCTCATATATGGAACTTGGATATCTATCATCGCTAGTGCTCAGTGCATTTGGAGAACCTTTTAGTTCAAGACATACACATCCATATGCAGTAAAAAAGGTATGGATGCTAGAAGCAAATATAAATGATGTTGCTAAGCCTCCTCATCTGGTTGGAGAACAGCTTATCGATCCGTACACCTTTAGGATGCAATTTTCAGAAACATTCATCTACATGTCCACCCTCAATAGTTGGACATGTAACACTCTAAATGAGTGGAAGTAATTCAATCATAACACAATAACCTAAAGTCTGATTTGGAGTGCACCTGTTTTGTACCTCCATTCTTATTTATGTTATTTCTTCATCCTTGAACTTGTCTTTTAAAACATGGATTGCGTACGAATTATGCTCGAGTGAAGTAGCATCACAAAAACAACAATTGTTGTTAACAGAAATATGTTGTTTCTTCTAATATTTGATTTTTTAGTAATCATCCTAGAAAAAGGCAATTACTAATAATGCTTTAGCTTTGGGTCAATAGTGGACGAAATCCAAATCTAAATGACACGTTAAATTTCCTATGGCTCTTTCTTTAAAGTCGGGGTAGTAGTAGTTAATGCTAGAGTGTATCACATGTTTAATGCAAATAATCCCTCTGAATTTTTCCAAGGGTAGGTTGGGCACATCTTGACCCCCAGACCCCTAAAGAGTTGATTATATAGGTTGTTGTTCTTTGTAGAAAATTGCTACAACAACAACATTATCCCAATGCCTCAAAGGTTTTGTTCTTATTGAATGCAAATGGAAAGATTTTCAGATTTTTATCTAGACTGCCAATTTTTGCTAAAGCATTCTAACATCATTTTTCTTCATTCTCAAGTCTCAAGTAACATCTTGAATTGGATTGTGCAGTTATGGCTGTAGCAAATGGAGTTGATGCATGGAAAGTTTTAGATGATTTAACCAATCACATAGATCTTATTTTAACCGAAGTAACTATGCCATATTTGTCAGGCATTGGCCTGTTATCAAAGGTTATGAACCACAAAACTCACAAAACTGTACCTGTGATCAGTAAGTATTCTTCTTATTTCATGGTTGTTTTTTTATGGACCAGAGCTAACTTTTACAATGCTTTTTAGCTGCAAAACTGATGAAAAAATGTAATTCATATGCAGTGATGTCATCAAATGATTCTATGGGAATAGTCTTCAAGTGTTTGTCAAAGGGTGCAGTGGACTTTTTAGTGAAGCCTATTAGGAAGAATGAGCTTAAAAATCTCTGGCAACATGTTTGGAGGAAATGTCACAGTGTAAGTTAGATTTTACCCTTTTATTCATATACTCTCTTTCGGTATCAAATTATATTAGCCGTTATGTTTTTTTTTATTTTCTCATCCTTCATCTCAGTCAGGTGGTAGTGGGAGTGAAAGTGGGATACGCATAGAAAAGTCCACAAAAGCAAAAAATATTGAAGGTGTAGAAGATAGCAGTGATGGCAATGATGACAATGCAAGTGATAATGGAAGTGGCACCCAGGTACTTCTAAGATCTTTGCCTTTACTGGTCCTCTCACGCGTGCAGGTACTATGCAACCATGTATTTGATCCTTTTATGAAATACTCATTTCGTCAGTGTATTTGTCTATTTTTCGGTTTTGGATTGTCCCTGTGTTTTTATCCACTTTCCATTCATATTGCAGTTATATTCTATTTCCTTGCCTTATTTTTAAGGGGAATTGTTTTTCAATCAATGAAGTATTTGATGTTCTTTTCCAATATTTGGCCCTACAAAATTGTGCCATTATCTATCTTCTAAAAGTATTCATTCATGAGGCATATTGAATGAGCACATCATCAGAATATCATAATATTGTTTAAAAAATCCAATAAAATTAACCATGTCCCTTAGTATGCGTAACTTATTTCCTGAATTATGTGTATGACTACCGTTTATTTAGCTTTGACTTAGCATGCAACAAGTTAGTTTTACAACAACAAACCCGGTACGCCAATATAATGTTAAAGCTCAAATAAGAAGACAACATGAAACACCCAAATAATTGGAAAAATAACTGTTTGAGTTCCCACATCAAAAAATAAAGAAGAGCACCACTAGCATATATAGAATTATAGAAGGGCGAAGCCCTACCCATCAGTTTAAGCTTTTAGATTAGAAAGTGAGTCTTGGCTTTATATGCAAGTGGTTAATTTTACACAACACTCTGCCCGTTTTTCTCAGCCCATCGCAATTTGAACATGGTATTAGAGCAGGTTCGGTTCGGATTCGACTGTTCCTGGTTGTTTGGACGTGGGTTTAGCGATATGATTTATCCGTCCGTGGTTTGGATTGAGTTGGCTATAAGAGATTGAGATGCTACTGCTCGTTGTGTGAGCTAGCTATAAGAGATTGAGATACTAGATCCTTTTGTTAGAGGGCTAACTACGTCAAGCTAGTTATCACTTGAGGGGGAGTGTTCGAGTTCCTACATTAGAAAATAAAGAACACTACTAGCATATATAAAAGGGTGAAGCCCTACCTATCAGCTTAAACTTTTAGGTTAGAAAGTGGATCCCAACTTTTTTACCCAACACTCTGTCCATTGTTCTTGGCCCATCGAAATTTTAACAATAGCTAATAAAAATAAACAAAAGTTAGCATTAAGGTCAAAATAAAGAATTGCTTCTTTTGTCCCGCAATAATGTTCCACTATTGACTGAGCACAAAGATTAACTACAACAACCTAGTTGGATTCCACAATAGTAGGGTCTGAGGAGGGTGTTAACACAAACCTTGCCTCTACTCAAAAGTAGAGAGGTTTTTCCCAAGAGTGGAAAGTGGTGGAGAGGAGAGAAATAAGAAAAGACGAAAAAAAGCTCAAAAGTGGAAAGTGAAATCTTTTTGTGGGACGGACAAGAAAAACGTGGAACTTTATTATGGGACACAAGGAGTACATTTTATAATATCTATGTTCGGATTTACTTGTCCATTTTTCATATTCAATTACAAATTACTCCGTATTATGTTTGGCTAAAATATCTTAGAGATCAGGTATATGCATTGTTAACATGAATGTGACACATCATAAGGATTTGCATGGAATTTCAAGCTCTTTGCTTAAAAATAAGATTTTTTTAAAGAAAGTTAACAACTAATTCCGGACGGAGGGAGTCTATTTATAATCCCAATAATTGGATCCATTGTTTGAAATGGCGTATAGAGGGTTTGAGGTGTTTTTTCCATGGCTTATTGTGTGAGCCTTGAGGTAAGCTAAACTTTATTAAAAACAAAGATAGAATATTATTAATAGCCTAATTAATCCATACACATTAAAGAAGTATACTGTTAAAGTAAAGGTACCAGACACAACAGAGTCTACCATGACATAGTACAAACCATTGGTTGTAGGAAACATAAGTTGTCAATGCTGGGTCCAACATTTAAGCAATCTAAAAGAACTAAATTAATTAATACCAAATTAGTAAGAATAAAATATTACTAAAAAAATATAATGAATAAAAACAAATAAAAGAAGGGGATGCTCAAAGGGAGGTCCAAGGTGATGAACGCGTTGAAGACCAGGGGGAGATTGGATGCGTTGATAGATTATGGTTCAGTAATTTACAACCCAGTTGGATCCCACGATAGTAGGGTCTGGGGAGGGTGTGTGTACGCAAACCTTTCCCCTACTCGAGAGTGCAGAGGTTATTTCCAAGGCACCCCCGGCTCACGCAGCACCAATAATTTATCACGAAAGTAGAGACTAGAGGTTATTTCCAAGAGACCCCTAGTTCACGTGAAACCAATAATAAAAGATCATAGAGACACATAGAGTTAAGGTTTAGTAATTTATCATTTCAAATTCTCTAATTAAATCACTAATTTAGCTTTAATCTTTTTTGAAAAAAAAAGGTGTACGCCTCCTTCCGCCTCATTGTGTGGGCCTCATTGCGTGCACCTCATAGGGTACGCCTTCTTGCGCCAAAACTGAGAAACCCGTATGGCTTATGGCTAGATCACCACAAGGCATTTTTCTCCAAAAATAGACATGAGGCGGGCAATATGGCGAATTGCACAATGACATTTCAAACACAGATACTGATCAAATGTTTCTCGCATAACATAAATAAATAGCAGATCTATAATTCTAAAAGACTAATCACGTGAAAGAAGGATCTTCTGCTTGGAAATGCTTAACAAATATATCCTTCTTACAGATATGCTGTTCTAACATTGATGCTACACTTGTTTCTCACAGGGTTCGTGGTCAAAACGAGCAATTGAAGTGGAAAGCCCTCAGGCCATGTTGCAATGGGATGAATTAGCTAAACCCATTGACAGCACTTGTGCTCAGGCCATTCATTCAAGACCAGAAGCACAAAGTTCAAATTGGGTTCCTACAAATTCTGGCAGAGAATACCAAGGTGTTAAAGATGAACATGGTAGAATAGTTCTTGCTAACTCAATTGCATAATTTGCTTCAGAAAAAAGGACTAAAAAATAAAATCCCACTTTGTTGTGTTTGTGTGTGGCTGTGTCCTAAATATTTACACCTTTTGTTTTCTGATCTGAATAAGTTTATTATTTGGTTTGCAAATCGAAGTAGGAAATGCCTCAATGGGCAAGGATTTGCAGATAGGAGTAGCAAGTACTCCAGACTTGCAGATTAATGCTGAAGAAGGGTCAAAAGATGAAGAGACATTGATTGGAAAGCTAGAGGATCTGAACACCGCTCAAAAGAGTGAGTTAAGAGGCGAGGATACTGCCAATGGTGTTCTGACCAAAGAAACAGGAACTTATAATAACACGACGACGAAAGAGATGCCCTCACTTGAACTCAGTTTGATGCAACACAGAGAATTTGGAGACAGTGGGACCACGGTGCAAGAACGCAATATACTGAGGCACTCGGGCCAATCAGCATTCTCAAGGCATGAGTTTTTTTATTTAACTAGTCTAAGAGAGAATTTGAACTGTCTTGTTTCAAGCAATAAGTGCTTTTTATTGCAAGAACTGTACTACTTAAAAAAGAGGAGTTCGGAAGGGAAACGGAAAATGTTCCTTTAACAGAAAGAAGCGCTTTTAAATGATTGTTTTAATGTTGAAAAAGCTCTTATACCTTAAGTTTTATCCTAAACAGGCTCTAAAACCATTTCCGTGCGCAGGTATGGTGGTGGTACTACTGCTACAACTTCTGCTAACAATCAGGCTCCAACTGGAAATGTGGGAAGCTGCTCTAATGTTGACAACACCAACAACAACAACACCAACAACAACGACTACAACAACAATAGTTCGGAAGTAGCAAAAACAGGATCAATGCATAATTCAAGTAGCATACCCAATCAGCAGTCGAATGGCAGTAGTAACAATATCCATGATGTGGGCTCATCAACCAATAAAATTCCAGTGAAGCCACCAGAAACTAAGATCCCGTTTGGTAGGCTTCATTCTCGGATTCTCTGTCATTTTTTTGGGGGTGAAATGGTTAAAATGACTGAATCGATGATCTTAATTCCCTTGCAGGAAAAGTTGAATCTGTGGCACAGGCGGCCTTGGTACAGTCGAGGGTGATGATGCAACAGCAGCAGGTTCAAGTTCAGCACCACCATCACCATTACCATCACCATCATCACCATATGCATAGCCAGCAGCAACAACAACATCAAAATGACTCTTTGCCGGTTAGAGGAAATGGTGAAGATGCTCCACACTATATGTTAGGGGGTGAAGGAAACTACACGAGTGCATCGGGAAGTAACAATGGAAGCAATGGGCAGGATGAAAGCAACGCTGCCGTGGTTGGCGAGGAAACAACTAACGACAACATGGATACTGAAGACGAGACGGAAGCAATATGGAAAGCTGGCGGTGGTGAGAGTGGAAGTGGGAGCAGGAGCGGGGTGGTGGACCAAAGTCCACAAGCGCTCAGGGAGGCAGCCTTGAACAAGTTCCGGCAAAAAAGGAAAGAGAGGAACTTCGGTAAAAAGGTAACTATTTATGTGACATTGTTTTAGATCTTTGCAAAAACAAAACACTTTTTTATATTAATCATTGTAATATACAGTGGTTTTCTATTTATTCCATCTCCATCTACCTCTGTTGGAAGGGGATAAATGTGGGGGGACATCAAGAATACTTCAAAATTCAATATTTTTTTTGGTTGGTTTTTGAAATTTCTTCAGACTCATTTGAAATGAAGATTTTACTTTTTTGTGCATATTCTGGGCATTCTTTTTGTAGAGATATGAGCATTTTATTTTTGTCACATTTCTCAATCTGATGATCCCCTGCCCTGGATGGTTTCAGGTTCGGTATCAAAGCAGGAAGAGATTGGCCGAGCAGAGGCCACGCGTCCGTGGACAATTTGTGAGCCTGTCTTCTTCCCCCGACAACAACAACAACGACAAAGGCAAAGCAAGTGATTCAAATAGCTGACCTCGGCCTGCCTGGTCGCTCGATGATGGTGCTTGCAATGTGTGTATTATGTGTACGTGGTGGCGGCGGCGGTGGTGGTAAGCAGCATTGGGATATGGAGTCTAGTTACTGGCAGTTAAAATATGTTTGGTTGTTGGACCCCATTATTCATTCCCACACGATTGATTTGTGTTTATGTCTCTAGTCTTTAAAATAATTATTTACTCGTAATTATTAGGACACACAAACACTATGCTAGCGCTCATTTACTAATGAATAACCACTTAACAAGCCCTGTGTTGTTTCATAATTATTGTACTCATTTTGGACACTTTGAAATATTAATTTTTTTTTAATTTTACTTTCTGGATTATTCAGTCATGCTTTTTTCATTATTAACTATTAACAATCTGAGTTTATGTATGTTTCTTCTTTAAAGGTAAATATATAATTAATGAGTCGTGCTTTCATGATCTTAAAATACACTCAATGTAAATCTTCTCACACTTTTAAGGAGCAGTCATGGGGATCTTTTATATTTTCAAAGAGCCTAATTCATCTAAGGTGTTTAGATACTAAGATTTTTAAAATAAGTATGGACTTTAGGGCCATAAAAGAATTTGCCATAATTAATTGGACTAGTATAACTACAAACACATTTTATTGATGTATTATGGAGTATTATTTAGAATAAATTTCATAAAGAATTCCTAATTATATGTGTCTTTATTTAGTTTACAATTATAAGATATTACATAAATGATCTTTAATTTTTGAAAATTATTCCATAACTGATCCTTCTCCTTTTGTGGCTATATGCGGAAAAATATTTACGCCAAGAGAACTATTAATGGAATAATTTTCAACAATTGAAGACTATTTATTAATATCTTAAAATAAAGACTAAATATAAAAAATCACCTATAATTAGAAATCATTTATGAAATTTATTCTATTATTAATGCAAATAAGTAAAGAACACACACACACTATTTTGAGGACATAGTTGATTGTGTAAATAGTACACCGTAAGAGATAATGAGTTTTATTTAGGGAAAGGAAAACAACGGATTGGAGTATCTAAAATTCATCAATCACTTTAGTTTAGATAAAAACCGAGACCGTCACCATAACACTTTGACAAAAAGCCTTTTCATTTAACCTATTACAATTTTTTATTGGACATGAACAAATTTGAGAGAAACCGACGAACCTGTAAGGGCGTTGCTTCTTATCTTTACTTAATTCTTATACTTCCTCCGTCCCGTGAAACATTTCCCCTTTCTTTTTTTATCCGTCCCACAAAACACTTCTCATTTCTATTAAAAAGTCACTTTTACCCCTTACTTTTTCATACCCTAACTATCACATCATACCTTTTTACTAATAATCTATCCATCAAATCATACTTTTACCCATCACATCAAAGGACATTTTTAGAAATTCAATACCAAAATACACTCCCTTAAATCTCTCCTAAAAAGCAAATGTCCCATGTTTCACGGGACGGAAGGAGTATATAATTTCTGGTAGAGCTTGCTACAATTATGGATCAACCTATGTAATAATAATAATAATAATAATAATAATAATAATAAGATATAATACCATTAATAATCTCATTTAAAAGAAAATCTCATTCAAATAGTAATAATGACAAATGATAAATGGGCACTTACATGCATGGAAGCCTGCCTTTATTATTAGCATCCATTCGAGAGTATGCATTTTTATGCATGCACAGAACGAACCAAATTCAATCTGCAAAGAATTGATTATTATCAAGAATTATATCACATTATGAATTTACTTATCAATTATTGTTTAGAAGCTATTTATATATATATATATATATACCATTGAATGCACACAGTCACATGCAACTCGGAGAACGCGAAAAAATCGTGCATGTTTTTCCTTTTTAACATGTGGTTAATGTGCGTGCGAATATATATTTATTCCGTATTTATTTTATGTTTGAAGAATATATATACTCCCTCCGTTCCAGAAAACATGGGAGTTTTGATTTTGAAGGAGGATTTAAGGGAAATATATTTTGGTATTGAATTTCCAAAAATGTCTTTTGATGTGATGGGTAAAAGTATGATTTGATGGATAGATTATTAGTAAAAAGATATGATGTGATAGGTACGGTAGGGAAAAAGTAAGGGGTAAAAGTATTTTTTTTAATAGAAATGAGAAGTGTTTTTTAGAACGGATGAAAAAAGAAAAGAGAAAGGTTTTCTGGGATGGATGAAGTATATATAACTATGAATATGGCATAAATGGCTAAACTCCATTAATTGATTTTGAATCACAACCATTTCGGCTCATTCCTTGCATTTATGCCATGGGTTAATTTCAGCCTATTTAATCGCTACCTTTCACTGGTGGGTAATTTACCTAAATAGGACTAAAACATAATGACTTTCTCAATATAGGACCATATGTTTTTATTTCCTAATGTAGGACCATTAGTCATTATTTATTAGTCATTATTCAACTAAATGTCCAGCATCACTTGGACATTATTCTTATCACTAGTCATTATTAAATTCTGTTTAGAGAATAAAAAAGTTTAAGTCCTACATTGGAAAATAACTTATGTTTTAGTCCTATTGAGTGCAAATTTCACTTCAGATTCCTTCATACTTTGTCGCATATATATTTATATTAAATTTATTATATAATACTCCCTCTGTCTACAAAAATAATTTTTGTTTTGACTTTTAGTAGATTTATCTTTGTAAATTTACTTTTTAATTATATCCTTTATATTGAAGAAAAAAAGAAAAAAATTAGTTAAATAGTTTATGATATCAATGCAAATGGATGAAGTATATTGCAATGACTTTATTTGAATGTATAAGTTATTTTGTATTACTTTATAATTTTCTTATAAAGTAAATAGTTGTATTACTTTATGATTTCTTATCAAATTTATTTATAAATGTAATTAACCATTACAAAAACTACGTATTAAATTTAACAATGTATTTATTCAAATTAGAGATGATTATACAAAGTTAACACAAAAATTACATAAAATAAAATGTGTACATTTAATTAAAATTGCATAAGTGAACACCCTACATAACCTGTAAATTAAATTGTATAGAGTAAAAATAAAAGCACAACCAACATAATTGCTTTTTTTATGGTTTTGGTTTTCAAAACACTTTTTGGTTCTTAAAATTATCATTTTTTGTTTTATTACAAAAGTATATATAACTAATTTTTAATTTTTGAAAATAAGTTTTATTAATTACACGCGTCAGATTTTCATTTGATAAACTGAGGTGAGTGTCTTTGAATTGATCGAGTCTGGGCTTTCAAAGACCCCCCCTTTACTACCTTCCTCACTCATTGTCCCAATGCCCATATATGTACATAAGATACATATATCTTCAAGGGAAATGCTTGGTTCACAAACTCAAGCTTCACAAACTTCATAAACTTATCATTTGTGAACTTCAATAAAGAAAATTAAATAGTCTAAAATAATTTTAAAATGAGAATTTAAACCATAAATAGTAAGTTTGTGAAGTTTGTGATCCTTCTGTTTGTGAACGTAGCATTGCCCTATCTTCAATGCTTACAATTAATATAATGAATGAATCCTAGGATCCACTTTCAGATGACACTAATAAAATTGGCTGGGAACAGTTAAGAAGACTGCCATCCCCGGTATATACCAACTACCAAGGCCATGCATCCATGATGCATGGGACATTACGCATGAAAGAAATGTATGAAATAACAATATAATAAACTAAATCAAATACATAACGAACCTTGATCCATATTGTATGTATGTGCATTATATTACTAGCTAGCTATTAGAAATTAGAAATCATCATCAAATAGTATATATAAACATTCCATGAAATTAAGTTTGCATGCATATATATACATACCTTCACATCAATAATATAATCCGGGTTACTCTTGGGGTGTTATGATGATTAAACGTAAGCTTCATTATGGAGTAAAAAGAAAAATGGATTCATTAACTATTTGAGGGATCGCATTTTACACATGCATAAATTATTTGAATCACGCATTTCCTCCACTATTTTACACGTGCTCTATTAAATAATGCACACATGCAGTAGAGGCATGCAGTTATTTTGACCATAATTAATACGGATTACCAAATAAATTTCTCCCCTTTTTTCGCGGCTAACCAATTAGTTACCCATTATTTATATTCATATATAATCCGTTTGTTCCTTCCATTCCAAAAACTATTTCTCCTTTTTGATTTTAATGAAATTTTAAAAAGACATATTTTTTATTTTGACTTTTCAACATTACTCTTGTTATGTGATGGATCTTAGAGCCTTTTCTTTAGGACATGAAAAAAAAATTGGATGTTGAAAAAATTAGAAAAAATTGGAAGGAACTGGAAAAAATAAAAAAAATTAAAAGAAACTGAAAAAACTAGACAAAATTATAAAATCTAAAAAAAATTAATTTTTTTGTATTTTTATATTATTCTCATTCTAATGTTTATATTGATATATTATTGTTGTTGTTGTCATCATATTATCTTAATGAATGTCTTTAAGATAAAAAAAATATTGTTATTTTTCATACACAAAAAAAACCACTTTTGCACTATATGATGCCTCAAAAGAAACAGGAATACCAAATTCAAATTGTTATTGCAGCACACACTTTGCAGAATTTCATTCGTCTTCATCGAAAAGGAATACCAATTTCCCCGAGGCAGCAAACAACGGAAGATAGACCCAAGGTGATGTTGTTTGATTAACAAACTAAAGATGCAATTAAGTAGTTTAGAGATGAAAAAACAGTTAGTATTCTACAATGCAAGTAAACTTAATTGAAGATACTAAATACGGAATATAGTTTTTACAATACTAAAAAATATTGCATGTAACTATTTTATCCATAATTTTTTAAATAGTTTAAAATATTGATATTTTCCTATTTTATCATGTACATTAATATATAACAAATGATATTATTTATATTAAAAAAGTTAAAAAAAATAATAATGAGTATGAACCATAAAAATAGTGAAAAGAAAAAATGAAATAATTTATAAACTATAGTTACGAACATAATAGTTGTAATAATAATAATAATAATAATAACAATAACAATAATAATAATAATAATAATAATAATATATCGCTTTTAAAGAGATTTGTCGGAAAGTAGAAAGAGTTTGAAGAAAATAAAAATTGTTGGAAGAAACTGGAAAAATTTGGAAGGAATTGGAAGAAACTAGAAAGAACTGGAAGGAATGGAAGTTAAGAGTTCAAACTCTAAAGAACAAACTCTGAATATCCAATAATCAAGAAAATAAGAATGAGAATAATTCCATAATATAGGTCATGTTCTTTTGACTTGAGAAGATAACTTCCATTTTTTTTTCAACTTCATTCAGTTTCTTCCATTGATTTTAAAAAGGCATTTATATATGGTGAATACATAATAATACTCCTTCTCTTCCCCAAAATCCTTCCTCTTTGGTTTTTTTGCTTTCCACAAAACATTTCCATTTTCTATGAAAAAACCACTTTTACCCCTACTTTTTCATACCCTACCCATTACATCATACTTTTTACTAATAACCAAACTATTCCATTTTACTTTTTCTCATCACATCAGGATCAAAATTAGAAAGTCAACCAAAATTACACTTTCCTTATTTTCCCCCAAAGTCAAAACCGGAAGGATTTTGTGGAACGGAGGAAGTATTTTATATCTAAATTTATACCTGCATATCACATTAAACAAGGATAAGTATGAATTTTTATCCAACATTAGAGTTTTCTTGCATTTTTATTTGAATGATCATTTAATTGAGTGACTTTTTAACACTATAATTCTTCGAATATTTTCTAAATCTTTCTAGTTTCTTCCATTTATACTCCCTCCGTCTCAAAAAGTTTTTTACGTTTAGAAAAAACTGCGTCCCGTAAAGTCCATTACATTTATATTAAAAAAGCATTTTTACCCCTTACTTTTTCATATCCTACCTATCACATCATACATTTTTTCTAATAATCTACCCATCACATCATACTTTTACCCATCACATCAAGAGTATTTTTGGAAAGTTAATACCAAAATATCCCTTCCTTAATTTCCCAAAAAGTCAAACTGTCTCATTCTTTTTGGGACGGAGGGCCGTTAATGGTATCGCAGATCCTTATAATATTGGAACTATGATTCTATTCTTGCGCCCAGTTTATATGTTATGTATTACAACTCAATCTTTTTTAAGTCGATTTATAGATCCTTTGGTTTAATTTGGTACTCTATCCCATTAATTTGAATGAGAAATCATGATCCACGTAACACATATTTTTTTTTATAAATTAAGATATTTGGCGAAGTACGAAAAAACACGTATAGCCTTACACAATAGTCATTCCGAGACGGAAAGAGTACAAATTAAAGTTCTATAGTCAAATTCAGACCTCCAAATTTAAAACAATTCACGTTACATTTTAGGAAAAAAGAAAACAATTACGGAGTACTACGTATAGTAGGTGATATACTAGAAAAACACGTACGATAAAGATACATAAAAAAAACGAAACCGAGGTTTACGATGTTACAATAAATATTAAATATTAAATGATAATATTTCTAATAAAAAATTGATTAAAAAAACGTATGTAAAGTATCATTGGTAACACATCATCCAATCCATGCACCCATCCTTTTAAACACCTAACAACAGCAACGGCAAGGGGCACCGCTGTTCTCCCGTAGACTTGCCGGCAATGGGCTCCCATCTGGAGTACATTATTTTTAAGAAATGAATAAAATCATTACTACTTCCCCCGTTCCACAAAACACTTCTGTTTTAATTTATTGCGCACTCTATAAAATAATTCTATCCCATCTAAAATGTCTAAAATATCCTTAAAACAACTTCTACCTGCAATAAATTACATAGTGGGGTATATTTTAGAAATTTTAGGTGGGAGTAAAAGCGTTTAATGAGGTGCGCAAAAATTTAGGGCGGAAGGGTTTTAAGGACGGAGTGAGTATGAGATAGCTGAAAGCAATTATCACGCTTAAGTAAATTAATAAAGTAAAATCGCATTAAATGAGACTAAAACATAAGTCATTTTCTAATATAGGGCTTAAACTCTTTTATTCTCTAAATAGTACTTAATAATGTCTAGTAGACCTGGCAAACCTGACCCGGACCTGATAACCCGAACCGAATAACCCGGAACCGAATCCGAATTGACCCGAAAACTGAAGAACCGAAATAGAACCGAACACTCGAAATGATCCGAACCAAACCCAAACCCGAACCGAATGTATTCAGACCCGAATCCGATTAAACCCGAACCGATCAAACCCGAACCGATTAAACCCGAACCTGGTTAAACCCGAACCCGGTTAAACCTGGAACCGATTAGACCCGAACCCGATTAGACACGAAATTGATCAAATTCATTAATATTTCATTTATCAAATGAATTTGGAGAAAACGAATTACCTATATATTTTTACATATGTTGATGTGTTTCTAAAAAAACATATTTAAATTATGGGTGCAAACCATGTAACTACTTTCATGTACAAATCTTTTAGTTTGCATTTTATAACTTAAGTTAAAATACTTATGTATTTTTATAGAAAGTATATAAAAATTATACCCGAGTAGTTAACTAAATTAACTAAATTTATTATGTGATTTATTCATTTATTAGTATGTGTTTACATTATACTTGAACTAATATAAATTTAAACTGATATAAAATCAAATCTATATAAACCCAAATCAATACAATCCAAATTGATACAAACATGAACCGATATAACCCGAACCGATACAAACCCGAACCGATATAAATTCGAACCGATATAAACCAGAACTGATACAAACCTGAACTGAAATCGAACCGAAAACCAATCAAACCAAAATAAATATCGAACCGAACTGACCCGAACCGATTATAACATATATCCGAAAGAGACCCGAACCGGAACCGAACCGATTGACCCGATTGCCAGGTCTAATGTCTAGTGAGAAGAATAATGTTTAGTGATGATGGACATTCGAGAGTATGAGAATAATTAAAGTGAGTACATTCTATCACAAACGTCTCATCACACTTTTGTCACCATTTTCACTTTCTACTCTCTCCGTTCCACAAAACCCTTTCGGTTTTGACTTTGGGGAAAAATAAGGAAAATGTAACTTTGGTTGACTTTTCAATTTTGCCCCTGATGTGATGGAAAAAAAAGTAAGATGTGATAGTTTGGTTATTAGTGAAAAAGTATGATGTGATAGGTAGGGTATGAAAAAGTAGGGGTAAAAGTGGTTTTTTAATAGAAAGTGAAAGTGTTTTGTGAAAAGCAAAAAAAAAACGAAAGAGGAAGGGTTTTGTGGAACGGAGGGAGTATTAGAGTTTTCTTGAACTCTGCTCTATGAACAAAAATAAAATATACTCCTTTCGTCCATTTTGGTAATTTTTTTTAATTAATGTGCCATTATACTCTTTTTTTCTCTATACTATTTACTTTATTTTATCACATAAAGACTTTATAGTTTTTAAATTTTTTCTTAATCTCCATGCCAATTCAAAACCGAAAAGAAATTTTTGGACCAGAAGCACAATTTTCTTCGAGATGGTGAAAGTATCATACCAAAATATACTACTCCCTCCGTTCCATAAAACCCTTCCAGTTTTGACTTTGGGGAAAAATAAGGAAAGTGTAATTTTGGTTGACTTTCCAATTTTGCCCCTGATGTGATAGGAAAAAGTAAGATGTGATAGTTTGGTTATTAGTAAAAAAGTATGATGTGATAGGTAGGGTATGAAAAAGTAGGGATAAAAGTGGTTTTTTAATAGAAAGTAGAAGTGTTTTTTGGAAAGCAAAAAAAAAACGAAAAAGGAAGAGTTTCGTGGAACGGAGGGAGTATATATAGATATTACTATTTTTGAGACGCCAGTCATACAATGTATGATGCGATGGGATGATCGTGATGTGCAAAGTGAGGTACAAAATGATTTTTTAGAAACACTTCCTATTTCGTTTTTATGTGCAAAACCTCATTTTTCTTTTAATGATTTTATTAACAAATTTATATAGAAAGTTAATGTTACATATATAAAAACTACATAAAAAATTCTACAAAATAAGTGGTCATAAAAATATTTTATTTTGTCAAATAACTAATGAAAAAATATATACGAACAAAAGTAATCGTGATGCCTCGAATAATAAATATGTAGACTTTAAGGAAATGGGGGGAGTATATAAGATGTTCCCTTCGAAAACAATTACTCGGGTACGTGAGAGTTACTAAAAGGGTGTTTGGCAGTGTGTTGCTTTTAATAATTTAGCTTCAGCTTTGAGTATAATTGATTTTACTCTGTTTGGCATGTCAACTTCTGCTTTTCACAACCACTATTTTGTACATAGAACACCGTTTCGGAGAAGCAAGTATGAGGTGCTTTTTCTTTTAGCTTTTGTGAAAATCACTTTATCCATAAGTTAATCACTGCCAAACACCCTATAAGGCTTGGCACATTTATAGAGATAATAATATATTATTACTTCCTCTCTTTCTAAAAAAAGGGTTCTATTTTGATTAGGGAGAAAGTATGATTAAAATATTGAAAATATATTAAAATATGATTTTCATGTTTTTATTTCCGAAATAAGACTTACATTATCAAACATGATCATATATATTACAAAAAAAGTATAATAATGTGAACGTGTACACTGCTACATTACCACAGTGCAAAGTCACATTACCATAGTGCAAAGTCCTATTTCAAGAAAAAAAATATGAAAGTCCTATTTGGGTACTTTTCTCTATGTTTTAGTCCTATTTAGGGTGATTTCTATTTTGAATAGTGGCTGAAATAAAGAATGTTTATTTGTAGTTGGCTTTCTAATTTTATTCTTGATGTGATGGATATAAGGTCCTGTTCTGTTCAACTTATTTTTTCTTATTCTTATTATAATCAGATCAGATCATATCGAATCAGATCGGATCAGATCAGATAAGACCAAATATAATCATATCAGATCAGATCCAATTAGATCAGACCAGACCAGATCAGATCCCATAAGGAATTATTATTATTATTACTCCCTCTGTTCCACAAAACCCTTTCTCTTTCGTTTTTTTTTGCGTTCACAAAACACTTCCACTTTCTATTAAAAACCACTTTTACTCATACTTTTTCATACCCTACCTATCACACCATACTTTTTTTCACTAATAACCAAACTATCACATCTTATTTTTTCCCATCACATCAGGAAAAAATTGGAAAGTCAACCAAAATTACACTTTCCTTATTTTTGCCCAAAGTCAAAATCAGAAAGGTTTTGTGTAACAGAGGATTATTGTTGTTGTTGTTCTTATTATTATTATTATTATTATTATTATTATTATTATTATTATTATTATTATTCTTAAAAATGAAAAAAAATAAACTTTAGAAACAAGTTAAATAGAAAACTGAGAAATTAATCCTTAATTATTAGACATCGAAAAAATTATTTTTAAAATATATTGAAAATGTCAATCTAATTCTACTTTTAAAATACATTTTTATTGCTACCTGTAATTTGAGTTTCTACAGTTTTGATCTTTTATAAGGATGAGATATTTTAATAAAAATACTCTCTTCTCTGTATTGATTTTATATAAATTAAATATTTATTCTAATGTATGTATGAACTAATTATTAAAATATTAAATCCATATTCTTATTTTACAAAAAATAATCATAAAATAAAAAATATTATTACATTAAAATATGAATGGTTATTCTAATATATTAATTAACTAATTTTATTTTATTAAAAATAATTATAAAATAAAAAATATTTATTATATTATAATATGAATTATCAATACAATTTTCAAACATTATTATAATTAAAATCAAATTATTGATTTGAATTTTAAATCAAATCATAATTAATCAGATCCAATCAGATGAGATCAGACCAGATCAGATCCAATCAGATGAGATCAGACCAGATCAGATCAGACCAGATCAGATCAAAACTACAAAAAATCAGATCAGATCAGAAAAAATAAGTTAAACGGAACAGAGCAAATACCTGGGTATCTGTCATCCTTGGAAATAGTACACCATTCCCAAAATTTACGGTACCCAACAAGTAAGGCACAAGCAATAAGACACAGTGCCACGAACACGCCCGTAAAAATAGCAACCAACTTTGGGGCCGTCCACACAGACTCGTCGTCGGCATTGCAGGGTGAGATGATGTGAAGGAGGAGAAACACTACAGTACTAAATACTGTTATTGTTTTCTTCATTTTTGTTTTTTTGTTTTCCGCTATATATTCTTATTAATTAATTAATTAATTAATTACTACCCTACGTACGTACATATAACTAACGGAGGGTAATTAAGGAGATCGAATTTCTTTAATTCCTAGTGTAGGGAGGAGGGATTACTTAAATACTGTGGATTACTACTTAGTACTCCCTCTTTTCTCACTCTTTTTGTCCACTTTCATTTTTGTACATCATCCAATGCACTTCTTTAATCTATTTTATCTTGTAATTTGTATTTTAAAAAATTATATATTAATAATCTATATGTTAAGACAAATCAAACAAGATCACACGTGACTATCTTTAGATTTACACATTGAAAGAATTTGATGAGTCAAAGTACTTAGATAAACATTTTCAAAAGTCAAAATTGGACAAAAAGAGTGAGACGGAGGTATTACTTAAATACTTGGCTCCGTATAATTTACTCCATCCAAAAAGCCAAAACACACCACTAATTAAGAAAGGCATGCGGCAATCTTAGTCTACCTAGTTCCTCAATATAAACGTCGTTCAAATTAGCACCTAGTACTAGATTTGATTTCTTCTAGATTTGATTTGATTTCTTCAAGATGATGTAGATGAGTATTTTTACTTTCTCCCTCTCAGAAACTCCTTTTCCTGTTTTTTTTCTTGTTCTACAAAATTCTTTTTTTTTCTATTAAAAAAGTATTTTTACTCATACTAATTCTTATTAATCTACCTGTCAACTCATATCTTTTTATTAATAATCTATCTATCACATCAAAGGTATTTTTGGGAAAAAAAAACAAAATTATCCTTCCCTAAAACTTATTACTCTCCCCGTCCGAAAATGTTCTTCCCACTTTTCTTTTGGCCCGTCCGGATATATTTTTTCCATTTCCTTTTTATTTAGCATATTTTTTAAGAAAAATTTCAATAATACCCTTCTTTTTTATCACTAATCTTCTTCTTTTGCTTTTATAATATGAAAAGGAGATCTAGAAGTTAAAGTATGTGCATTTTTGGAAATTTGGCACTTTTTTTACGACTTTTTAATAAGCGTGCGAAGTCAACATGGAAAGAAGATTCCAGGACGAAGGGAGTAAAAGTAAAAAAGGAAACATCTTTATGTGACGGAGGAAGTGCAACCCTAAGAAGATGACAACGATGCTTCAAGTGTACTCTGTACTTATTAGCTTTCTCCACCCTATCATTATACTCCATCCGTCTCAAAAAAGAATGTCACAGTTACTGTTAAATATATTCTATATTTAATGTAAATATATTGTTTCCTATCATTGTCTCCTACGTTGTATATGATTAGAAATATATTGTTTCCTATTATTATCTCCTACCTTGTATAGGATTAGGAATCCTTGTGTATATATAGACATATACTCCCACATATTCAATCAATGAAATTAACCTTTCTACATGGTATCGGAGCCTAAAAATCAGAAACCCTAAACCCCCCCTCTCGTTCGGCCTTCTCTCTCGCCGTCAACGCCGACCCCCCACGGCGGCTCTCTTCCCCGGCGACACCCTCTCCCCCTCGGCGGTCTTCTTCTTCCCCTCACCATGGCCGAAAACAGCGAGTTTACTTCCAAAAATAACGCCTCCAAACCTCCTCATGTTGCTTTCACAACAATCTCAAATGTGAAACTTCATGTCCCCGTTCCACTCAGTCTCTCCCAACCTAATTACAAAAAGTGGAGCCGACTCTTCCTTCTTATGGTTCGGCGGTTCAACCTCAAGGGCTACATTGATGGCTCCGTCATCCCCCTCTCTGATGACGACGACGAATGGTTCCAACTCGACGCTCTCCTCCAGGGTTGGATCCTCTCCACCATCACTGATGATGTCTCAGATCTGGTCATCTCCTCTGCTTCTACTGCCTTGCTCTCTGGAAAGTCATCCACGACTTGTTCCACGACAACAAACATGCCCGAGATATGCAATTGGAGCATGAATTCCACACGACGGTCAAGGGCAACTCAACCATGGCAGCATATTGCCAACAACTACATAATCTTGCCGACTGGTTGGATGATGTCGATGCACCAGTCTCCCAACACCAACTCGTCCTACAAATGCTTCGTGGTCTCCCTGCCGATCTCCAGGCACAAACAACATTCATGCAATTTCAGGATCCCATGCCCACGTTTCTGCAGGTTCGATCCACCCTCATGCTGCTGGATCGACAACGGACGAGTCCCTCCGACTCGGGCACCACGGCCTTTCTCACGACCCGAGCTGGCGGCAACACCCACGGCGGCACTCACGGCAGTACTCCCGGTGGCTATGGCGGACAGCATGGCGGCCCAGGCTATGGGGAAGGCAACTCCGGGCAACGTGGAGGCTATGGACGAGGATAAGGCCGTAGCGGTGGGACTCGGAGCAGAGGTTGCGGACGTCAAAACGGCTCACGACCGCGGCAATCCTACGACGGAAACAATACCTGGAACTCACCGTACCCTTACCCTAACCCTGGTCTCTTAGGCCCATGCCCTACTCACCCCTACCCCGCCCACGCCCACTACACCCTAGCCCCCCTCCCTCGTCCCACCCCCACCCCAAATAGCCACCCGACAGCCCCCCCTTCAACCCATCCCCATACCCGTACCCCCCACCCCTGCCGTCAGGTAGTACTCCCCCCTCCAACCTCACCCGACAACCCAAAACCCCACCCCCACAGCCCTAGCACATCACTTTGACACTATGTCCCTCTGTGAACCCACTTGGTATATGGACACCGGTGCATCCCATCATATTGCCTCTGACCCAGGTACTATTTCTCATGTTAATTTTCAATCTTTATATTCACCATTATATATCACTGTTGATAATGGATCTAAAGTAAGCACTACGGCTGTTGGTAACCATACCCTTCTCACTACCCCCTCCTTATCCCTTAAAAATATCCTTATCTCTCATCACATCACTCACAACCTTATCTCTGTCCGTCAACTCACTTGCGATAATAATTGTACAATTGAATTTGACTCTAATGGTTTTTCTGTGAAGGATCATCGGACGGGCACCGTGATGCATCGATCCAATGATATGGGACCCCTCTACCCCCCTAGGATGCCCAGCTGCCGCTCAAGCCAACGTTGCCGCTGTCGATCTCCAGACTTGGCACCGGCGCCTAGGCCATGCGAGTCGCAATGTCCTTAGCTATATTTCTTCTCTTCCTTTTTTTAAAAGTTACCAACATTCTCTTTGTCATGCATGTCAATTGGGAAAGCATGTGCGCCTCCCATTTTATTCTTCTAGTCGTGTTTCCATGTTTCCGTTTCAACTTTTACATATAGATTTATGGCAATCTCCTGTTCCGAGTATTACTGGTTTTAAATTTTATATGTTATTGTTGGATGATTTCTCCCATTATCTTTGGGTTTTCCTTTAAGACATAAAAGTGATGCTTTTAATCATTTAACCTCTTTTGTAGCATATGTCAAAAATCATTTTAATACAACAACAAAAGCAGTTCAGTGTGTCAATGGAACAGAATATCGTAATTCACCACTTAAAAATATTTTTGACTCCTTAGGTATCCTATTTTAATTCTTGTGTCCTCACACCAGTCAACAGAACGGCCGAGCTGAGCACACAATTTGTACCATCAACAACTCGGTCCGTTCACTCCTCTTCCAAGCCCAACTTCCACCTACTTTCTGGGTTGAGGCCCTTCACATGACAACCCATATCTTTAACATTCTTCCCACCACCACTTTACAAAATAAAACCCCCCACGCCACCCTCTTCCATTCCCCTCCTCCTACGATCACCTTCGCGTCTTTGGTTGTTTGTGTTACTCCAATATCCCCGCCACCGCCCCCCACAAACTAGCCCCACGCTCCGCTCGCTGCATTTTTCTCGGTTATCCCTCTAACCAACACGGCTTCCGTTGTTTCGATCATACCACCCACAAAATCATTATCTCCCGCCACGTCGTGTTTGATGAATCCTGCTTCCCCTATGGTCACCCCGTCTCCACCCACGAACTTAACTTTCTTAACACCCCCAACGACGACCCAACTCCATCCTACTCCTATCACCAGCCCAGCCCGCCCAACAACGCCCCCTGCCCATCTTTCACGTTCCCAGCCCCTGGGCTCCTCTACGACCCAAACCCCACAACCCACTGCCCAGCCCACCCCCGCCAGCCCAACCCATTCCCCCCCCCCCTCTCCTCACTTCCACAGGGCCCACCTCCCCTTGGCCCGCTCCAGAAACCCCTGCGGCCCAACCCTCCCAACCTAGCCCCAACTCTCGGCCCAACCCCGAAGCCCACTCCAGCCAGCCCACCTCCCCGCCACGGCACACCTCCCCTTCCCACCTTCACCCCACGGCCCACTCCTCTCCACCACTGGTCAACGCCCACCCCATGCAAACCCGCTCTAAGGCCGGTGTTTTCTGCCCAATACAAATCTTAGACCTCCACGCCACCACCATCATCTCCCCTTTACTCCTTACTTACCGTAGTGCTATGAAAGATTCAAAGTGGCATGCTGCTATGTGTGATGAATATAATGCTTTGTTAAATAATGACACATGGGAACTAGTACCCCCCTCCCCCAACCAAAACATAATCACCGGTAAATGGCTCTTCCGACACAAATTTGGCCCATCCGGTGAGTTATCCAGGTATAAGGCCCGATGGGTGGTCCGCGGATTCAATCAGCATTTTGGCATTGACTACCACGAAACTTTCAACCCCGTCATCAAGCCTGCCACGGTCCGAATCGTCCTCAGCCTCGCGTTGTCTCGTGGGTGGCCCATCCATCAGCTCGATGTCAAAAATGCCTTCCTCCATGGACAGCTTCAGAAAACCGTGTATGCTAGCCAGCCCTCAGGATTTCAGGATGCAAATCGCCCTCATCATGTCTGCCGGCTCAAGAAAGCTCTTTATGGTCTGAAACAGGCACCCCGGTCATGGTATCACAGATTTGCAGGATTCATTCAAACTATTGGATTTCGCAGCTGCAAATCTGACACCTCTCTTTTCGTCTTCACGCATGCCTCGGGGACCGCCTACCTCCTATTATATGTTGATGATATCGTCCTCACTGCCTCCGCGCCAGGGCTTCTTCAGAGTCTCATTCAGAAACTCAAGGTTGAGTTTGCCATGACAAACATGAGTGATTTGCACTTTTTCCTCGGCATTAATGTTCATCGCACTGCTCAGGGCCTTTTTCTCCATCAGACACAGTTCACTCACGACATCCTTGAGAGGGCAGGGATGGTCTCCAGCCGCCCCATATCCACTCCAGTCGACACAAAGGCTAAGCTTTCTTCCTCCTCCGGCACAGCACTTCCAGATCCTTCTCTTTACAGGTCCATCGTTGGTGCTCTACAGTATCTCACATTCACCAGACCTGATATCACTTATGTCGTTCAGCAGCTCTGCCTCCACCTTCATGCGCCCCGCAACTCTCACCTCACGGCCATGAAGAGAGTTCTCTGTTATCTTAGCGGCATCGCCACTCACGGTATCTACCTGACTCGCTCCTCGACAGACTATCTCTAGGCTTATTCTGATGCTGATTGGGCTGGCTGTCCTGACACAAGACGTTCCACTTCCGAGTACTGTATTTTTCTGGGCGACAACCTGATTTCCTGGTCTTCAAAACGCCAGGCCACCACTTCCCGCTCCAGTGCAGAGGTAGAATATCGAGCTGTGGCAAATGCAGTTGCTGAGACTTCTTGGGTCTGAAATCTTCTTCTTGAGCTCCAGCAACCACTACGATGCGCCACCCTCGTCTTCTGCGACAACGTCAGCGCCGTCTATCTCTCATCAAACCCAGTTCAGCACCAGCGCACCAAGCACGTTGAAGTCGACATACACTTTGTGCGAGACAAAGTTGCACTCGGCCATATCCGAGTCCTTCACGTGCCCTCTTCTTCACAGTTTGCTGACATCTTCACCAAAGGACTACCTTCTCTACTCTTCCTCGAGTTTAAGTCCAGTCTGGGTATCAGACCCCCTCCTCATCCGACGTAGCCGGGAGCATGTTAAATATATTCTATATTTAATGTAAATATATTGTTTCCTATTATTGTCTCCTACCTTGTATAGGATTAGGAATATATTGTTTCCTATTATTATCTCCTACCTTGTATAGGATTAGGAATCCTTGTGTATATATAGACATGTACTCCCACATATTCAATCAATGAAATTAACCTTTCTACAGTTACTATTTCAATTTTTCAATAACTTTTGTTTGTTTACTCATTTTGTTTGACTATTTGACGATAAAATAAAATATTCTTGTTGCATCTTGTTTTGTTGAGCTTTTGATTTACTTTTGAATGATCTAATTTTTACTTTTTATTTTGCTACTAAACTGCAAATAAAATTATTTTAAAAAAGATGATATTTTGCACGTTGTTCAAAATGTTGCAAACAATTTGAGTAACTTATTTGAACTTAAAAAGCCAACAATTGCGGCAATAGCTTCGAGTAAGGTAACTAAGGGCATTTACAATGGAGGCAGAAAACTATCCCGTCTGAAGGAAAAACAGCCCCACCGCTCGAACATTGCAATGGATACTGAAAAATAAAAAAAATCGTGGAGCAGCATGGCGGACCGTCAATCCGTCACAATAGACGGCCGCCCGTCATCTCACTGTATTTTTTTATTTTAGATTTATTTTAAGGAAAACAATAAACAACTTATTTCATTGTATTAAATATGTGATGCAAATTTAATACAGAGTACAATTTATTATAAAAATAATCGAAAAAATTAAAATTAAATTAAACTATGTGACTGGCAATGAATACCATCCCTCTTAGATAGTGAGTGAGTGCGTGAATTACCACCGTGAGCACACTCACGGAAAGAACTTCCATTTAAATTTTCTTGAGTAATGTTTATTTTTTTAGAACTGTTTATGTATAAGTTTTTTTTGAACCGAATGCAAAATAATATTAACACAAAGCATCTTGTACATCAAAGTCCGTATCAAACTAATAACAGGGAGGAACCAAAAAAACAATCAAAATTTAATCTCTATAGAACTCCTTTAGCTTGCATGAAAATGTGAGTATGATGAATAATCCATTGTGTCGTTTCTTCAACTGTTGTATTAGTATTCTTGTATATTTTCCAATTCCTGACCTTCCATATTGCATACACACTTGCTGCAAAATAGGCCATCATCTTCCACCTTCTTTTATTGGGTGTGATCTTACTCAAGTTATCCAGCATCTCTTTCCATGTCCCCCTTAGATTGTATATCCACTTCTAGCATAAACCTGTTGATATATCCCTCGAGCATATATGCATTGACAAAAATAAAGGTGTTGACAGTCCTCCCTTTTTTCACAGAACATACAAGTTGTATCAATGGGAAAGAATTTGCTCAGTCTCACCTTTGTCTGTATTCTATCCTTGTATATGAGCCACATAATAATATTATGTTTCGGTATGGAATATTTGTTCCATACAACAGCATGATACGAACTCGTATCGGATAGGGAAGATTCGGAGCGTCTTCAAGCTCTTGAGAATATGAGACGAGGAAGAAGAAGAAGCTTTGGGGCGAAGGTGCGAATCGGCGAACCGAGGGGAGAAGGAATTAGGATTTTGATTTGTTATATTAATTGATTAATCTAAAGGTGTTACATCTCTATATATAGGAGACAAAGAAACCCTAGCTAACCCTAAACCTAACCTGACGGTTCAATAAAAGCGAAGAGGGAAAGAACCGTAAAGAAACCTCGAAGGAGCTTATAATTTCACTCACCTAATAAAACCTAGATTACAATATTATAATAATAATAATAATAATAATAATAATAATAATAATAATAATAAATATATGATTAGATATCCTACTATATAATTCATAACACTCTCACCTCCTTAGAAAACCACTTTGTCCTCAAGGTGGTGGCTCCCACTCATGTTTCTGGACTAGAGAGAAAATGTTGACCCAAAGATTATAGCCACTTGATGATATGATCATAGCTACACGCGGCGGGATCCGGTACCTAAACTTAATTATATTAGCCTGGCCAGGATTCTCGATGATATCCAGTGACTGTGAGTTCTCCGCTTGCATATAATTTGCATATGCTACCTGGGCTGTTTTGGACAGAGGCATAGAGCTATATGCAATGATGACATTGCTCAATGTTTGATCCTTTACAGCTTCTCCAGTACCTGATGCAGCTACAGGTGTGTCAACAGCTATGAGATCTGATGGAAAGACATGAACAACAGCTTCAACAGAAACATCATTATCATCAATTTCAGGAACACTCATTGAACCAACAATAGTGCGCTCAACAGATTCAATGCTATAAGATGTGGGGTTGTGTAAAGTGCTTGTAGGGGCCAGATCTGGTGGAGCAAGTGGAGCACCGAGAAGATTCCTTATAGCTTTCATCATCTTTGTTTTGAAACTTGTTAACTCCAGGGAAATTTGACTTAATGTAATTGAAGGATCACAAACCAAATCTTGTACCGAACAAGAGATTTCCACATTGAATTCATATAATTTAGGATCAGAATATGGTAAATCTAAAAGATGACAAAACAAAGCAGTCCAGTATGGTTCCCTTTGTTCCCCTTGGATCCATGTGTAGCCCTGCTTTGTGGAGTATTGTCCAACAATTGTCATCCCTGAAAAGGTGCTCCTCATCTTTAGTAGTTTCTTCCAGTAAAAACAAGAGTCACTCTTGGCTACACACTCCCAGATTGTGCTCTCCTTTAGATATCTGTGATGTACCCATTTGATCCATAGACTTTCCTTCTATTGCTCAATGTCATATATCAACCTCATGATGCTTACCTTATTCCACTGGTCTAAATTCTTAATCCCCAATCCACCAAATTTTTTAGGTAAACCGACCTCTTCCCAAGCCACCAGGGGGTGTTTTTTATGTTTTATAGAGGAGCTCCATAGGAAATTCCTGTATAATGCTTGAATCTTCTTCATCACTTTTGAGGGAATTAGAAAGATCCTGTTCCAGAAATTTACAATACCAAACAAAATAGTGTTGATTAGGTTTATTTTCCCAGCATATGATAAGTGTCTGGTAGCCCAAGTTGTTATATTTGCTGTCATTTTCTCAATAAGTGTAATGACCCAAAAATCGGCTTAGTAGTTAGCCGTTATAAATATAGTATTTATTACTCAAAAATATGAATTATTCGTAAAGTTGTCCGTTTTAAATAAAAATTAGGTGTTCGGGTAGATCTCGTAAAATGGTGACCAACGGCATATAGTTTGTCATAATTGGATTTACGTGTAAAGCGTGATGAGTAAAATAGAAGTTACAGTTCAATAAATAAATATAAAGAATTTAATAATAAAATAATAAAAAATTAAGTTTCCTAAATCTACCGGTCACGCACCACGAAACCCATTCCCAGCCCAAAATCCTTTTTATAAATACATATATTCATGAAGTTTATTATCATAATCCCTACGCAATAATTGAGGATCACGCACGCCGCACGCATAGAGGACAGAAGCCGGGCTGGAGAGGGAGGAAGACCGCTGCCGCGTACGTAGCCGGTCGCAGCTGCTCCGCCGCTGTTTCAGTCGCCGGAAATAGAACCTCCACCCCGCCGTGTTGCCACCGTGACCAGCGCCGCTGCTCTGCCATCTTCTCCATCGATTGAATCATTGATCTACTTTGTTAAATGCGTCGAATTCGAGGTCAGAACTTGCACATCTAACGCTAGATTTCGTGTATAGATTTGAAATTCAAGTTCGTGATTTCGTATGATTGATTATGTGGTTTATTTGATTATAATTAAATTATGATTTATTTACATTATATATTACTGTTGAAGTTGATTGAACAAGGATGACCAGGTACGTTTTCTTACCTCAAATTTGTGGGATTTGCATGACGGTAAGTGGAAGGTGTTACACCCACTGTTTTGGAAATCGGACCGGACCTGACCGGCCGGTCCAATCGGTTGGACCATGACCCAGTCACATATCCGGGTCCTATCCAATTGATAAACCCAGTTTTCAATTGACCCGTCGAAACCCGTCAGACTCGAAGAACCAGGTGCCCCGGGTTGATCCGACTGGTTCACGGGTTTGGACCAAAATCTGTTTTTTATTTTTAAAAATTCAATTGATGTGGGATGGGTAGTTTCAAACCCAAGACCAGCTGCCTAATAAAGTAGGAGCCTAATGCCAAGCGAGTTATTCAAGTTTTCTGCAAATATGTGGGCAGCAGTATAATATATATACCACTTTACATATGTGATATAAAAAACAAACTAATACAAGTAGGTTTTTGTTTGCAAGTGTGCATTTATATTTTATTCACTTTATAAATTTTTTAAATAGTTTCAAAAAATTAAGAATTATTTAATTTTTTTCAAAATCAAATATACACTGTAAATTTAATACTTGAAAATTATTGTTATTTTTAAAACTCAAGTAATATTTAGTATTTATAATTTAATATCCTAATTTTTTCCAATCATTTTATTTGACCAAACATAAAGTTTAAAATGTCAATAGTATAAAACAATACACTATCTAGTCTTTACTTTTTGAGAATATATGTATCGCCCAATTATTTAAATATTTATTAGAAATTCATTATCAATTTTTAATAATAATTAAAATAAAAAAATACAAAATAAAAGGTGTTTTGAAATAGCATATCCACAGTGATATTAAAAGCTAGATGGAAAAATAAAAAACAAATTAAATTTTTTATCTTATATATAATATAAAATATTATTATTATTATAAACATTGTTTGACCGATTCGTTGACCCCCGGTTTAACCGTTTCGACCGATCAACCCTTGACCCAATACCTCGTCCAGGTCGACGTCCGGTCCAGTTTTCAGAACATTGGTTACACCCGACACTAAGCCGCTAATTGAGTTATATGATTGGTTATCTAATTATTTTTATCCATCTAGTTGTAATTAAATATAATCCTGCAATAATTTGGAAGTAAATAAGGAATTGAGATGGATGTTGGAATAAGTCTGAATTATAGGGATGTTGTAAGTAAATGAGTAGGCTACCTAGGGGAAACTCTAGGACTGCTTTAGTGAGATTGTAAGTATAAATGTCAATAGATGCCCTGCAGATCTGATATCCGACGGCTGCGGGTTAAAACGTACGCACGGGATCTAGGAATTGTCGTTCTGAAGGGGACAGGGGTACCACCCACCTAGCGGAGAACTCCTTCGTTTGTCATCAGGTTGTGTTGTGTCATAAGGTGCTAAATAAGGTAGACTTGAGTCATGGCCGTAGGTAGTGGCTCTAAGTCCGAACATTATGTTATAACTAAGAAAGTATGGTCTTGGCCTGGTAATTATGTTATGAGCTATGAATAAAGACGAAATAAGGTGATGATTTGTGACTTGTGAATTTATTTAAAGGTTGTTATGTGATATTATACTGTATACTTGTGTGCTTGATATTATATGAAATTATGAGCTAGTGGTTCGTCTATGTGCGTAGTCGAAACATTAGATAGTTCTCACTTAGCTTCAATGCTGAGCGTGTACCCCTTTTTCCTATTTGCTACACGTAGGTAACATCAATGATAAATAAGGAACTATCCTGGAAGGCAGCGAGGGCAGAGAGGTCGATGGATGTTAGCTGGAGTAGTTTATTATTTAATACTTAAGTTTGAATTAGTTACTCCCTCCGTCCCTGAAAACATTTCTCCTTTCTTTTTTCATCTGTCCCAAAAAACACTTCTCATTTCTATTAAAAAGTCACTTTTACCCCTTAGTTTTTCATACCCTACCTATCACAACATACCTTTTTACTAATAATCTATCCATCAAATCATAATTTTACCCATCATATCAAAGGATATTTTTGGAAATTCAATACCAAAATACACTCCCATTAAATCCCTCTTCAAAATCAAAACTCTCATGTTTTCTGGGAAGGAGGGAGTATGTTTTAAAGGGCAAGAACCCAAGGTTGTATTTTGAGTATGTACTTAAAGGCTTCCGCACCGTTTTGTTAACTCCGATTAGGGGTGTAAACGAATATTAATCGGATCGGATATGCCATTACCAAATCCGCATCCGTTTATTTTTGTCGGATATCGAATTCGGATACGGATCTTGACGGATACTGAAAATCAAAACCGTATCCGCATTCGTCGGATATCGGTCGGATATTGGATATATCCGTATCCGTTTCCAATTTTTAAAATCAAATTAAAAAATACTTTATTTTTAAATTAGATTAAAGTCAAACTATTATTAAATCAACTATAATTTGTTATGAGATAATTATTTTCTTGGTTTTCATGATTTCTGATATTCTACAATAACTTTATATGATAAAAAGATATACACAACACATATATACACATATTTTTATATGTTTGTATATATTTTTATGTGTACACATTTTTTTTGTATTTAAAAATGTCTTATATTTTGAAATATCAATAGAAAAACAAAATATAAACATAAAAAATTAGGAAAAACTATATATAACGGATCGGATATTCGGATAAACGGTTATTTAAACGATTGCATATGCGGATTGGATTTTAAACGGATCGGATATACAATTACCAAATCCGTATCCGTTTAGTAATCGGATATTCTTAATCGGATACGGATAATATCCATTCAAAAGGAATGCGGATATTTTCTCTTTAAACGGATACGGATGCGGACGGTAATCGGATTTTTGGCTATCCGTTTACAGCCCTAACTCTGATGGATATTTAAATAATGTTTTGAATTAAATGTTTTTAAATTGTTTTGAAAATTATTGTTTCTGAATACCAATTTAGTAGCAACCCGATCCGTTGATCTTTGTATTCGGGTCACGCGAGTTAGGGTGTTACAATAAACCTGTCACATTCTTTGTCACTGATTCTTGCTGAAGTAATAGGGCTCCCTAGGTATCTGAAGGGTAGAGAGCCTTTCCTCATGTTGGTAATTTGCAGTAGCTACTCCTCCAATGACTGGTTAATCCCTCCAAACAGAATTTTTGATTTTAAGGGATTCATCTGGTGTAACACCTCAATTCGTATAACCCGGAATTATAGGAATTAAGGTGAAACAGGAGAAATATTTTTAAAACTTTTCCAAATCATTAAATAAAATTCATAAAACAAAAATTCAAATACAAAATATGGAATTCAGATTGATCCTTTACAAAAATGTCGGAGATAGCGGAAGACTTAAAATAATACAAATACAATGATGTGGGTCAAACCCAAAACTTCAAATGCAAAACTTGGGAAAATCATGCATGTCAACCTGCCATCCTATCGTCTCTTCGTCCTCCGGGTGGTTCACATAACCTGTGATTCAACCTACGTGTAGACAAAAGACTACATGCTCAGCATAAAGCTGAGTGGTACAATAACACGAGAGATCGATAACATATTTATATTAAAATACCATGCATCACATTGGCCACATAATTTTCATGCTAGCCTAGTAGATAGCATGAGATACAAGAAACACATATGCATATCACGGAGATTCAATTTGGAATATCATCCAAACATAAATACCTTGGCCTTGTCGTCGACGTTGTTGGATATTGAGTGCGGTACGTTTTGCAATACCACATACAATTGATAATTGAGATTTGTATAATTACTTACAAGCGATGCAATGTCAAATTGTTCATGATGCATGAGTTAGACTGTGCAGGGACCCCCTGCCCTTCGGTGATCATCCCCATGCGGTAGATGAGCCGAGGAACGCCTTAGTCTTCCCGATGGAGACTAGAAATGTGGGTGATAGCTGAAGCCTAGCTACCATGTACGTACACAAGCCCTCGTGATGAAAACCCGTTGTATCCTGCAGGCTCCTGGACGGGCCCGCGGAAGAGGCGCACTAGGCCTGACCTCTTGTCGTTGTATGCCATGATCCTAAAAATGCGTCTAGGAGATACATGATGATATGACTGCATTGCTCGAAGAATTAAGTTAAGTTCAACGCATACATATTAGTTTGATTCCATATGGAAATGATTTGTTCAACATGATGGACTTGGGTTCAAAACTGACTGATAATCGACTATCATGCTGTGCAGCTTTCGTTCCCAAAGTTCTGCATACTGTTATAGTCGATTGTCACCTTATGACAATCGATTGTCTTGTTGATTTGTCCAAGAAACCCAAGTTCACAGAGGCATGACTTATGATCCTGAAGACTTATATTGAAAGCTATGTCTCAGTTTTTAGTCCATATTTCAATTGTTGATTCTTACCTTGAAAGCACTTTGATTTTGGATCTTTCTAAAAGTTCAGCAGCCCCTGATAATCGATTATCACTTGTTGATAATCAATTATCAAACTTCTGCAGCCTCTGATAATCGATTATCACCAAGTGATAATCGATTATCAAATGTTTTGCAACCTCTGATAATCGATTGTCACTTTGTGATAATCGACTATCAGAGTTCAGCAGCACCTGATAGTAGATTATCAGAATTTGACAGTCTACTATCACAGTACTCGGGTTCTACTTTGGTCTGTTGAATTATGTTTAACTTTTTGAAAATTATAATGAACATTCAAGATGACAATTTAAACATATATGTAGTACCTATTCATGCCAACGGGTTGATAGGTGATTTATTTAACGAGTGTCATACCATATATCTTTATAACGGGAAAACTACGATCATATGGTTTCAACGAAGGTTATGCCAAGTAGTAGAGCATATAAAGCAACGAATACACATTCGTTCATACATGTACAACACATATATTTGGGCACAGATTTACGTGTTCATGTAATTGTCTAAGTGTGGTCTAGGTGTTTTCCAACTTGGTCATTCGCATGTCAAATTTATTCACTTATACGTATCAAGTGATGCTATTACGATATTCATTGGTATTTCCCCAAGCCTAACCATATTTTTCATAATGTAACCATTCTACAACTTTTATTTCACAATCCTTATTGTTTATATGTGAGTCAAACGTCTATTTAGCCTTGTATAACCATTCTATTTCATAACGGTTGTAATCCTCATTATTCTTTACGCAACGTTTAATAGATCAAGAATATATCATTATACAACAACAACAACCCAGTTAAATCCCACAAGAGTAGGGACTGGGGAGGGTGTGTGTACGCAGACCTTGCCCCTACTCGAAAGTAGAGAGGCTGTTTCCAAAGAGACCCTCGGCTCAACATCGAAAGTTGCAGTGTTTGACTAACTGCTACTTCATTAATTAAAGAAGCACAGATAGTTTAGAGATTCATTTTGATTTATTCCATCACACCCCAAAGCCAAGAATATATCATGATATGCATCTATATACAAATAATCATATAAATAACAAACATATTCGCATATAAATATATTAAAGATTCCTCCGTTATATATGGGGTGTACATACCTCGAATACGACACAACTTTAGAAGGGACCGAACGAATCAACGGCGTCAACGAACGGTCATCAAACCCTTGACCTTCCGACTTCCAAATGGCTTCTTGAGTTCCGTTTCTTCTCGCGAATATGTTATAAGGGTTGTGGAGAGTCGACACACATTCGACGAATAGCGGATTGGACGAAACGGAATTAGAATGAAGGCGGAAGTTGCAACCCTCACGTTTTCCGTCGACGCTGGACCAGTTTTGGTAAAACGGCCGTATCGACTTCGTTACTCATTTGATTGACAAACCGTTGGCGGCTGTGGTTCACCGACTCGCAGGGCTACAACTTTGGTCAAGAAACCATGACCAAACAGTGAGTTTAAGATGGTCGAAATTCTGCCCAAAGTGGGCTGACGGGATTTTGCTTCCAAAAATCAGCACCTCCTTCTTCTTCTTCTCGTCCTTCTCCTTCTTTCTCTTCGCCGGAGCTCTGTCGTCTCTTGGGATTCTACTGGCCGGCGTCCATAAGGAAGATGGAGAGTGAGGGAGTTGGATGGTTGGTGGGTTACAAAATGATGGAGGAATGGAAGGAGAGGAGTGAGTTTATAATGATGGGGAGTAATGGTGGTGAGGTGGAGAAGTAAAAAGGTGAATGAATGTGGGGAGATGGGAGGGGAAGTGGCGTGACCCCTAGATTCCACTCAGTTGTGTAAAGTCCAACCTGAACGGTATGCGGTTTTCCCCCATACTTGCCCGAATTGAAAACCGACTGCGTTTTCGGAAATAAACAGTCAAAACTAAATTTATGATATCTTCAAAATATTTTTCTCACAACTTTATTTTTAAACTTCAAGATCCATCCCAATCATTAATTAATTTATTTAGTTAATTAATGTTGAGAGACCCGTTATTAAAATACATTAACTTTGGAAGTCCATTTAATGATATCGAAATTTCAATAGTTATTATTTAAAATAATGAGTCTCAATAAATAAATAATATTTATTTATTTAAAATATTGGCTAAATATTAGGCCGGTTTGCAAGGCGTTACATCTGGAGCCCAGTTGTACTTTTAATGTGCTCCAATGCCTTTATGATTAACTTTACAGATTCTTTCTCAGCTTTGCAGGCCACAATAAGATCGCCAGCAAACACTAAGTTGATGATCTTCAGAGACTTGCACATTGGATGATAATGGAATCCCTCTTTGCTTCCATAATAATGGAATGTTCTTGTAAGATATTCCATTATGAGGACAAACAAAAGAGGTGATATAGGATCTCCTTGTCTCAAGCCCTTTTCTCCTTTAAAGAATCCAAAGCTTTCTCCTTCCAAATGTATGGAATATGTAGTAGTAGATATACAGTACCTTATCCATTTGGAGAATTTGGATGGGAATTTGAATTGATGTAGTATTTGTTCAATGACTTTCCAGCTTACATTATCATACGCCTTTTGGATATCTAGCTTCATCAAGCACCTTGGGGATACACCTTTCCTTTAATATCCCCTAGTCAATTCTTGGCATAATGGAACATTGTGGACTAGTTCCCTTCCTTCAACAAAGGCACCTTGATTTAAATTGACCAGACTTGGCAGCACTTTCTTCAGTCTCCCACATATGATTTTGGCTATAGCTTTATATAGTACATTGCAGCATGCTATTGGTCTTAAATCAGCAGGGCTATTGGAATTCTCTTTGTTGGGGATGACTGTGATGTTGGTGGCATTGATTTGTTTCAGAGTTTCATCTTTCTCAAAGAACCCCATTATAGCTTTAGTGACTAGATCCCCCATTTTATGCCATTGACTCTTGAAAATTCCACTCCCATATCCATCTGGACCTAGACTTTTGTAAACTGGGATGCTGAAAAAGCTCTCTCTTATTTCCTCAACAAATATTGGTTTGATTAACATCAATTATTGTTCAATGGATAAGGTGTTCCCCATCTTTACAACCTCCAACTTTATATCATCAATGTCAACCTTCTCACCCAACTGTTTCAAGAAGTAAGCAATGAATACCATAGCAACTTCTTCCTTTCCTTTCTTAACTTCTTCTTCTGCATTGGTCATTTCTGTAATATGATTTTGTAGTTTCTTCTTTTTGAGTCATGCATGGAAAAGTTTTGTGTTTTGATCACCTAGTGTAATCCATTCCACTTTGGCTTGCTGAATTTTCATCACCATATTTGCCTTAATTTTCAGATGCAGCTCAGTCTTCAGGCCTTTTCCTCTTCCAACCTTTGTGTTATTTGCAACCACCCTTAGATCTCCCTGGACTTCATACAATTTTGTTTTGAGTTGGTCAATTTGTGAGTCCAAAGATTTGTAGCTCATTCTATTCAGTTTCTTCAGTGGCTCTTTAAGCTGTTTTAGTTTTTGAACCACTTGAAACATGGGTATACCATGCTAATCTTTCCTCCATATTTCCTCTAAAATTTTAGGAAATTGTGGATCCAGGGTCCACATTTCACAGAACATAAAACTCGTGTTCCTATATTTCTGAATGCATTTTTTAATGATCATAGGAGAGTGATCAGAGACTCCTTCTTCCAGAAATATAACCTTCATGTCAAAGTTTATCATCCAGTCAATGTTATCCATCACTCTATAAAGTTTGGAATAGATTCTTTTACTTAATTCTTGGTTGTTGGTCCAAGTAAACTTTGATCCTTCATAGGGTAAATCTTCCACCCCATAGTCATTAAGGCATTCTTGAAAGGCTTTCACCTCTGCATTTCCTATTGGATTTCCTCCAATAATATGTCCTCGAAAATATTTTTCACATCTTTCCAATGACACTAATATTTCTCCCTCTGTTTCTCATAGATCTTCTCAATAGCCATTTTTCTTTGTCCACAATAGATCTTTTCATTTCATTTTTTAACAATTCAAATGCCACAACTATCCCCACTTACTTTATTTATTACACCTCACCCACCTCATTTAATACACTCCACCCATTTTTCATTAAGGGTATTATGGTAAACATTCACTTTTTTCAACTCTCCTTAAACCACCAAAAGTCAAAATGAGAACATCTTAGGGGGACGGAGGGAGTACATAATAAAGTAAAAACAAAGCCTATGTAACACCCTAATCCGTCCAGGTCTGCAGCCCCTTTCGGACTAAAGTATTTAACTTGGTAATCGTAAAAAATTAAAACTTTTCAAACACATTTTATTTATCACATCAATATCCTTCATAACATATACACTACGGAGTATTCAATAATATTGTCGAAGCGAATTTAATGTTGACATATCATAAATCATTTCAAACTTGTCACATCCATCCCGACAATCTTGCCCCATCTACCGCCAGGATCCCATTGTTCTTTCTGTTTACCTACGTGTAGCAAATAAAACACACTACACGCTCAGCGGTAAAGCTGAGTAAGCATATCTAATGCATCAAACATTCATATAAACTGAATATAAATTCATAATTAAATCATTTGATATCATGCATACAATGTTCATTTCAAGCACTCACAGTTTTGATAGTGTTCAGTTTATATCAACACACTCAGATATTATTTCGATAGTGCTCTTAAATTATTCTTAATCTAAGGCCAAATAATAACAATGTTCTTAGCTATTCTTAGTCTAAGGCCAAATCATAATTTTATTCTCAGACGCTTAAACTATCATTAGTTTAAGGCAAACAATCCTCAGACGCTTAAACTATAATTAGCTTAAGGCAACAGTTCTGTGACGCTTAAACCGTAATTAGTTTAAGGAAATAATTCTCCGACGCTTAAACTTTAATTAGTTCAAGGCAACGACAATTCTCAAACGCTTAAACTATAACTAGATTAAGGTACCAACAAGACAGCAATTAATCATCATTGAGCCACAATATTTCCAAATGTGTGATCCTCCAGTTTGGTCTACGAATTCTGTTATTACGTTTTTATCCAAATCACCGAATATTCATATTTTCGTAAGTCCACTCTAATCTGAGGTCTATCCTAGAGGCTTTCTAGATAGCCTTAATATTACATATCATTACCTTGTTTGTCGAGTTATTCACTTTAAATCATGGTTCATTAATTCATAATCAATATTGAATATCAATGTCATTTCATTATGGTTTATCCAATATCATTCGATCAGGATATTATTTTGTTCATAATAAATATTCAAATAATAGTCATCATAACATTCATTAACAAATAGCGGCCTAGCATCGAGTGTAAACACCTGAACTTACCGTCATGTCTCACATAATGTTTTATATGCCAAAAACATCATTTTTATTGCACAAAATCATATTTATATTGTTCATAGTTAAATGGTATCAAAAATAGGATTTCATAGTTCAAAAATGTCTTCTAAACAATAATTGATTAATATATGATATGAAATTCAATTATTAGCTGCTGGCTTCATTTTCTTCAATAATGTAGGGAGATAGTCTAATATCACTTATGATAATCTACTATCTGATGGTCAGAATGGGCTGAGAGTCGATGACCACATTCTGATAATCGATTATTCAACTTCAGAGAAGGCTGACAGTCGATTGTCACATTCTGACAGTCGACTGTTGCTCAGCTAAGTTCCAAAAATCTGCAGAACAAAGCTATAATCGATTTTCCAGTTAATAATCGATTATTCATCATCTTCTACCTCGAGCCAACTTACGGAAATATCATTTTAAGTTCCCAAACTTCAATTAAAATATACACTTACTTTAATTTTTCATCATCATTAATTCATAGTTTTAATATCAAAATCATGGTTTGTGATTCTTAGTTCTTCAAGCATGTCAAACACAAAACTCAACCAAATGACCATTTATGAACGTAGAAACGACCGGCGAAACTTCTGGCGACGATAACTCTCAACTCCGGCGACTTCACACCAAATTGACAACATCACTGCAATCTCCTCACTCAGAGCAACAAAATAGGAAGAAATATTTTCAGAAGTAATGAAGAAATGGGAGAGGAGTGTCTCCCTTATATTGTGAGAAGGAAAAGGAAATGGCCAAGGTTGTCACTGCCAAATCCTCCTACAGCGATTCTACTTAGTGCGCTGGGAGGCAAGCAAAGTTAACAGAAGGTTGGGAATAGAGTATGCCTGGTTCACCAGGTTCTACCACTGCAGGGCCCAATCATACTCAAAAGAAGAGTTTTCGGGGAGCTGGGCATAAGGAAAATAGGCTCCTAGCTAAAGGGCCGGTTTTGTAGGGGCTTTATAACGCATATTCAGTCGTACCGGCATGGCCCCACTGATTTGTTTTCGATCGGAACATCAAGCAGCGCAACCCGGTTCTACTTGACTAAGCCCGTGCTCTTCTAAGGAGAGAGTTTGCTTTACCCAACTCCCTCTCCGAGCAACTCCCCTCTCCTTTTAGTCGAGTGACTTCGTACCTCTCCTTTTAGTCGAATGAGTTGAACATAGTTCAACGAATCTCTAGCGACTTCGTACCTCTTCGAGCGACTACGTGCATCGTCGCGATTAGTCGAGCTCTATTCAACGATATAATTTTTATATTTATTTATAATACTTTTTACGACATCATATTTTTGAGTGTTTGACTTTGATAGTCAAAATTGGTTTAATTGACCTTTATTCAAAAAAGTTCTCACATTTAATTCATATTATTTGTTTTCATGATTTATTTCAATAAATCATTTTAAAGTTCACATCATAAATAATTTATTCATTTATTCTTGATTTGGATCTGTACTCAGGTTCCCAATCAAGACCACATAAATAGTCAACATATTGGATTTGTCTCTATGAGATTTTTCTCAGATTGTGATATTGGATATCAAAACACATCTGATTTTGGCCTAAAGCCCAACAACAATTTATTTTAATCAAAACAAATTTTGATTAATTGAATAATTATTCATTAATAATTTTAGGGTATGTTTTGGGGCGTTACAGTCTAACCACCAATACAGACGCCTCCGTTCCAAGGTCATTATGTCCTCACATTATCCCATAAAGTTCGCTGCCCACCCAATCCAATGCCATAACCTCGTCATCATTTTGATTTATAAAGCAAAATGTAACATTTACAATATCTAAGTCTAGCCGTCATCACACATTCTACATGCAAAATAATTGATATCACGTTTACCTATAAACTGGACTATTTAATGTCTCCATAAAGCACATCACCCAAAGGCTGCCTGAACACATAACCCAAAGCCAAAGCCATAATGTTTTCATGGCCTCCTATAAAATTGTCCATTTTATATAATAAAACCCACCCATATCCGAATGACCAAGGATTTTCACCCAATCCGAAACCGAAAAACTTAGGCGGGAAAAAACACTATTCATGTTTCTCCTTTGCCTTTTGTATATTAAAAATGTCTCGCTTATAATTTCACCCAAACACTTTGAATTGAACAAAGTATGTTTTATTACTATTTTCTTTGAAACGAAACACAATTTAAATACTCCCTTCGTCCCAGTTTGATTACAGTTTTTTTCTCTCCTTTCGATAACTTTTGTTTGTTTACGCGATTTATTAAGTATTTGATAAAAATAATATTCTTGTCACCTCTTGTTTTGTAGAACTTTTGATGTAGTTTTTTAATATGTAATTTTCATTTTTTATCGATATACCGATTTGTAAATAAAATGATTTAAAAAAGTGAGATATTTCTTTTTGTAAATCCCAATTTGTAATCAAATTGGAGACGGAGCGAGTATAAGTTATGTCTTGCTTATATTTTTTTAAATTAAACTATTTTATGTTTTTTTTTTGCTTTAAAAAAGTAAAAGAAAAAATAGTACAAAAATTTTTTTCTTTCTCTTCTTTGAATATATGTCATATGAAAAAGTTTTCTTTCTCTTTTTTGTTTTGTCTGCTATGAAAAAGTAAAAGAAAAAATTAAACCCAAAAAATGGTTTAAACGCAAAAAAGGTAAACCAACAATAAATAACAAAGGCTTGGGCGAAAAAAATAAAACAAAATATCAAGAAATAAAAATCGAACATATTTATATAAATAAAAATCGAAATATTAAAATAAAGTGTAATCATTGCAGCGGATGTGATGTATTACAAGAGTGAACTGAGTGACATGGAGAGCACACTCATGTAGGGTTGAGTGACTTGTGATTTGGAACGAAAGATGGTGGAGTGCTACGGATAGCCTAGCAGGGAAAAGAAACTTTAATGTACTAGCTTGACTTCTTCTGGATGATCGGGTGGAATATTCAACTACAACAAAAAAAAAAGCCATTAACTGCGGCACTTGGCCACTTTCTTCGAGTAATTAAGTAACACTTCGAGTAACTACAACAACAAAAAAGCCACTTTATCCACCCTTATCATATGTTTCTTTTACATTTAATTTCAGATGTGGATTCAAGATTTAATAACCATCCGGTTCCAAACTGTACTCTAGCTTGAACCTCCAAATTATTGTCTTAAACCAATCCAAAATTTTAATATAAAAACTAGACAACTTAGCAATTTTGTGTTGGCCACATCAACTCTATTTTCGAGCTCTTCTATAAACCTATTAGTAATCTCAAACAATCTACTCCCTCCGTCCCAAAATGATTTACACGTCTCAAAAAAATTGTGTCCCACAATCTCCTACCCATTTCTAATAAAAAATCACTTTTACCCTTTATTTTTTCAAACCCTACCTATCACATCGTACCTTTTTCCTAATAATCTACACGTCACATCCTACTTTTACCCATCACATCAAGGGTATTTTTGGAAAGTCAACACAAAATTATTCCTCCCTTAATTTCAACTTTAGTTAAAACGTGTAAATCTTTTTGGGACGGAGGGAGTATTTTGTAAGATTTCAATGCCAAAATAGTCCTCGTGGCATTTTATAAGTGGGTAAATAGTACCCAAACTTTCAAAAGTTACAAAATAGTCTTAATGATCAAAGAACTGTTTCATACTTTGCTCTTTTAGAGAAAAAACCTGAAGCATGCAAAACACACACATACAATATAAAAATGTGAAACATGTAATAAAATAAAAAAGCTAATATGGTGAAGTTGCCCTCGTCTTCTTGTTGAAAAGCACGGAATGATTTTCTTTCACCTCTTATGCCACATGATATTACCCTAGAAAAAAATTAATCGAAGAATGAAATAATGTCAAACTCATATCATTTAGAACATTGTACCACTTTTCAAAAAGATATATATAAAGAAGTTACTGTGAGAGTTGAATTGAATGATAGAGGATATTGTACTACGCTTCAACCTTACATGTTAAAACTCTAGATTAATTTTTTATTGTTACATGCTTCGTATCTTCACATAACGTGCATGTGTTTTGTGACCTCGACGTTTTTCTTAAAGGAAAGATTAACTATATATGCACTTGATCTTTGACTACAAGGAGTATTTTGTAAGTACGTTTGAAAGTTCAAGAACAATTTTCTCACTTATTAAAAACTTAGGGACTATTTATACAAATAACTCATTTTGTAATTAACAATGTATGTTTGAGATTATAGGAGTTGTGCATGCAGAAGTGTTCACGTTCACATGCCAATCTTACATATCAAGCACGTCAAAAGAATATCTTTGGCAAAACACCATAACTTTTTCGAAAACAATATTTCATCCATCTTCGGATCGCATACTTTTTAAGGGTCTGTTTGGTTGGAAGGAAGGGGAGGGAAAGGAGGAAAATTAAGCCCCCTTGTTTGGTTTAAAACACTGAAGAGGACGTGGTCCAAAATTTTAGGTTCAGAATCCTCCACTCCCCTCCCCTCCAGTCCAAATTGGAGGGTTTTTCATTCCATCCACTCTTCTTCCTATTCTTCTGTAAATGAAATACATTATTACTATTGTTAAATAAAAATTATAAAATAAGAAAACATAAAAAATGTACTTTGTTTTATAAAAATATAAAACAAGAAAACAATAGTAATTATAATAATTAAAGGATTAAATAATGAAAAATTATAATTAAAAATAAAAATAAAGTATGAATTACAAATAATTAAGTAAATTACTCCCTCCGTCCCACAAAATAGTACCCATTTTGATGTATTTTTGGTCAAATAGTTATACGCTTTGACCATAAATTAAATATAATCTAAATAAAGAAATATTATAAAAATTTGATATTTCAAAACTAGACCCTAAGATGAATTCAATTATATTAAATTTATATTATAATTCAATATACTATTCTGACAATTTGTAGTCAAAGTGTATAATTTTTTGATCAAATACTATTCAAAATGGGTAATGTTTTGTGGAACGGAGGGAGTATTAAATAAACAAATAAGGATAATAGTAATGATAATAATAGTGATAATAATAATGATGCTGACTATAGTAATATTATTAATAGTAATAATAATAATAATATTTTTAATAAAAATATTAATTTTATGTATATCACAAATAAATAAAGTTACTAAAAATATTGGAATACTATCCTTATTTCATAATTTGGAGGTGGTATTTGCATTGAAGATTTAGCGACACTACCTGTTTGGTGCGGCCACTTACGTCTACACCGATCATAAAAGTCTAAAGTATTTGCTTAGTCAAAAAAAGCTAAATTTGAAGCAACGAAGATGGTTAAAGATGATCTAAGACTACGACTGCTATATCCACTAGCACCCTAGCAAGGCCAATGTTGTGGCCGATGCCTTGAGTCGAAAGACCATGGCCAAACTACGAATTCGACCTACTCTAGACAGCGAGATCCGTACGACTCAGGCAACGGGCGACTTTTGTGTGATGACTTGTGAGCTTGTCTAATTGTAATTATACTCTCGACATCTTTTAAGAGGAAAGTTTGTCTAATTGTAAGCTCTTTGCTACTCCTAAGTAGCCGAGACATAACCTAACACAATCCATAAATACCAAAATTAAATATCTAACTAAGTATCAGTGCGTTATCTGCCTTCTGTACCTCACCATCACTCGACCTGATATCTATTACTTGGTGCATACTTTTGTCTCAATTTATGCAAGCTCCTCGATTAGATCACCTCAATGCTATTTTGTGGGTAATTATGTATCTCAAAGGTCATCTTAGAGACGGATTTGTGTTACATAGCGATAGTGATATTTCCCTTTTTATTCATTCGAACTCAGATTGGGCAAGTTATCTACTTACACAATGTTTAGTTTTTGGTTATTTTATTAGGCTGGTCAGACACATATTTCTTGGCGCACGAAAAAGCACACAATGGTATCCCGTTCGTCTACTGAGGCTGGATACCGCTCCATGGCTAATGCATGCACTGAGTTAAGTTGGATTTGTGGTCTATTAGCTGATTTGGTCATTCTTTGTGTCACCTTTCCCAAGTTATATTGTGATAATAAATATGCATTATTTATTGTGGCCAATAGTGTTTTTCACGAACAATCCCAACACATTGTTATTGACTGTCACATCATTCGTGAGTGCCTTCAGAGCAACACCACATCACTTCCTATGTTCTCATTCATTTTTAGACTGCATATAATAGTACCAATGCACTAGTGGGTCCCTTGTTTCAGTCATTATTGTCCAAGTTGGGCATTTATATTTGATCTTTATGCTTCAACTTAAGAGAGAATATTGGATTATATTATTTATGTGTGTGCTTATATGCATCATTATCTTTATATCGTAATGTGGAAAGTTGGGAAAGGTATAAGAAAGCTATGTTGGAGATAAAAGTGGTTGTAAGTGAAGGAAAACTGAGAGTGTATGAAGGATTTTATCACTCCTTGGGTAAGAAAGAAGAGGAAAGATGTATTTACAATATTAGAAAGGGTCAAGAAAGAAAGATATGAGATTTGGATCAAGTTAAGTGCATTAAAGATAAGAATGATAAAGTTTTGGTCTTTGAATGAAAACATAAACGACTGGTGGAAGAGCTACTTCAACGATATATTTAATGTAGAGCATGTGAATCTCTCATGCTTCGATCGGCTACACATGAGGGAAGAGGATCAAAACCTCAATTATTATCGAAGAATTTGAGAGATTGAAGTTAAGGAAGCTATAAAACAAATGAAGAATAGCCAAACAATTGGCCCAGAAACATTCCAATTGAAGTTTGGAAATGTTTAGGAGGAAAAGGAATTTGGTGGCACTAAGCTTTTTAACAAGAGTTTAAGATCTAAGAGGATGCCAAATTGATGGATTAAGAGAATTTTGGTTCCTGTTTACAAGGATAAGGAAATATTCTAGATCTGTGTTGTGGACACTATAAAGGGATCAAGCTTATGAGTCATACAATGAAGTTATGGGAAAGAGTGGTTGAATGGGGGTTGAGATAAGATACTTCAGTGTTAGAGAACCAATTTGGTTTTATGTCAAGAAGATCAACTACAGAGGCTAAATACTTGGTTAGAAGAATGTTGGAGAGGTACCAAAGCAAAAATAAAGATCTACACATGGCTTTTGTTGATTTGGAAAAGGCATATGACCGGGTACCAAGAGAGCCAGAGAGGTATTGTGGAAGGTGCTAGAGAAAGAAAGGAGTAAGGATTTGTTATATTCGGGCGATTAAAGACATATACGATGGTACCAAAAAGAGCGTGAGAATTCAAACTAGGATTGCAGAGGAATTCCCAGTGGTGTAGGATACACCAAGGGTCATCGTTAAGCTCATATTTTTTACACTAGTACTGGACAATCTTATCGAACATATCTGTTTGGAAATAATGTTTTTTAAGGGAGACCTTCGCGTGAACAAGGGTTGATCACGCGAAGGTCTTCCTTGATCATTTTTTTGCATATATAATTTTGAAAATGAAAGTTGAAGTTTGGAAATAATGTTTAAAACTTTAATTACAAGTTGACTTGACTTCTTGAAATTTTAATTTTTATTAAGAACAATTATGAGGTTACGCTGGTTGTTTTAAATGTGAGGAAGTATATATTCTATGAACTTCCTTAATTTGGGGTTGCAATTCTAGTGTTTGGATAAATTCTTGCAAGTGTCTGTGGTTTTTTTTTACAAATTTTTTAATGTGATAAGTGTGATATACTTTTAAAAAAATATTTTTTTGTAAACAAGATAATCGAAAAAAGCCAAGCAACGAACCGCAAAAAACCAAACCGTAAAACCGATCGTTCGCTTTCTTTTAAAAAACCAAACCAAACCGCTAAATTAACTTTAAGTCCCGCCCCTAATGAAAATCGATGGCCTTTATTATAGGCAAAGAGCAACGGTAGGTACACCATTCCAAAGTCAACAAAGTAATTGGCCGCCCACTTTGACACTTTTTTTTCTTTGTTCTCTTTTTCTTTTTAATCAATTCTGAACAGTTTTGTATATGTGAAAGTTTCACTACATAAAAAAGCAATGTGCTCAGTAATCACAAAGTTCTCCAAGGCAATTGTTTTTGAATTAAGCTAGGGGTACACCAATATGGGGTACTCCAAGTATACACCAAACCAACACATAGACACACAGACATAAAGTGTCTGTGTTGCACATACATTTTGTGTCTGTGTGTGTCGGCTTGGTGTACACTTGGGGTACCCCATGTTGGTGTACCCCTAGCATTGCCCATTTTTTTTATATAAAACTCTGCGAACAAACAAGTGTAGCAACAATCAGGTAGAAACTGAAACTTGTAGTAATATTTCCCGGGTCCTTTTTTTTTCTTTCTCAATTTTTATTACGGCATTTTGATAATTTATGTTTGTTTATAAATAAAGTACTTTTGAAATAGACAAAGTTTTAATTTACTTATAATTTTTTTCTTTCTCAATATAGGACCATATTTTATTTCCTAATGTAGGACATTTGGTCATTATCAAGTAGTCATTATTCAACTAAATGTCCATCATTGCTGGATATTATTCTTTCCACTAGGTCATTATTAAGTCCTATTTAGGAAAAATAAAAAATTTTAAGTCCTACATCAGGAAAGTCATTATGTTTTAGTCCTATTTAGTGCAAATTTCACTTTTTATTTATATTAACGAAATAATTTAAGAGGTACGGCACTTTTTGTTAAGAAAGACGACTTTAATTAATTTCATCCTGAAAGTGGGTTCATTTGCACGCCACCTCCCGATCCTGATGATGTAGCTGAACACATTCAAAACTAATGCAATTATATATGATACATTTTCGTCACGGAATAAAAAAAAGGAAAGATCTAGGGGTGCTGAAATTAATATTCTTTTCATTAAAATTATTACTCTTTCCGGTCCTAAAAATATTTCTTATTTTGGTCAAAAAATAATACTACCCCGGTTTCTCAAAAGAGTTCCTCTTTTGACTTTGGGGGAAAATAAGGAAGTGTTAAATTGTAGTTGACTTTCCAATTTTGCCCTTGATGTGATGTGTAAAAGTAAGATGTGATAGTTTAGTTGTTGGTGAAAAAGTATGATATGATAGGTATTGTATGAAAAAGAATGAGTAAAGTAGTTTTTTTAATAGAAAGGGGAAGTGTTTTAAGAAAAAAAAAAAATGAAAGAGGAAGATTTTAAAGAAGTGGAGGGAGTATTATTTTGCTTAGAGAATAAAAGATAGCCTGCACATTTGATGTAAATACTACGGAGTATTAGATTAGTCTTGCTAAAGACATTAAAAATTTGATTTCGTTATATTAATAAGAAATAGAAATTAAGCGATTCAATTTTGTTCAGTTTACCTTTTTTCTCATGATTTATTTTCCAAAGGCACCAACCAATGACCAGAACGGCGCAGACACCACAAACAATAGCAACTGGAATCGCTCCAAAATTCAGCGCCGCGCGTCCCCCAATGCCGGCATTGCAATGTGAGAAGTAGTGAAGAAATAAAATTAGAAATGCAAACAGTATTTTTTTTTTATGCTATAGTTTTTCTTCATCATTTTGCATGCACATGTTATTTCTTTACTGATGAGTGAGTACTCTCGCAAGCCCACCGTATCATTTATACACTATTGATAGGCTGCGTACATTTTCATTTACTCGCTTTTCTACGATACTCCCTACATCTCCGTCTTTTTTAACCATGCTAGATAGGGGTTAGGCTATGTAATATATGGGTGCCTATATAAAGCCTTAGCTAGCCATATACTCCCTCCGTCGTCCCTAAGAGCATTGTAAAGCTCCGGGGTTTCAAACTTTCTCTCTGTTTTTAACTTATATCAAAAATTTACTGGAAATGGATTGAAGCCTCCGAGCTTCAAACCTTCATTTTTTACATTTTTAAATATACATCTTCTAAATTTAAATTCATTTATTATTTAAATTAATCGCAATGAGAATAGTGCATTAAAAAAATTACATTCATTAAAAAAATATTACATTTACATTCATTAAAAAATTACATTTATTAAAAAAAATGACATTCGTTTATAAAAAATAAATTCATAAAAAAATTATTCACTAAAAAAATAGTACATAAAAAAACAACACTACAAAGAAATCACTATTTATTCGAGCGACTAAAGATATGTTCGATCAAATCCTCCGTTAGTGCATTGTGAATCTCTCGGCTTCGAATTTCTTGGCGGTTTCTTCGTTTCTTTTCTTCGGGGATTTCTTCGTACATAGGCACCTCCTCAACCGGGTTGTATTGACAAATCGCAGTCCCGTTATCCTCTATGATCATATTATGAAGAATAATACATGCGTACATGATATTCCTCATTTTTCTTTGAGAATAACATTTCGACGGACGATCTAGAATGTGTCATTTACTCTTCAAGACCCCAAAGGCTCGTTCAATATCTTTTCTCGCCGCCTCTTGAGCTTTTTTGTAGGTATGGCGTTTAAGACCCATTGGTTCAGAGAGGGATTTGACAATCGTGGAATAATCTGGATATATTCCATCGGCCAAATAATATCCACGCTTGTAAAGCGTCCCTCTAAGCTCAAAAGAGGAGTCCGGTGCGGTCTCATTAACCCAATCGTCAAAAACATGCGATTGATCGAGAACGTTGATGTTGTTGTTCGAGTCCGTGACACCGAAAAAAGCATGCCAAATCCACAAGTCATTCGAAGCAACAGCTTCGAGCATGATCGTAGGCTTGGGATGATCTCCCCCGGAGAACTGACCGTGCCACGCAGTGGGACAATTTTTCCATTCCTAATGCATGCAATCAATACTCCCAAGCATGCCTACAAAGCCATGTTTAGTGGCATACCTTGCCTCCAACTGCTGGATGTCGCTCGTTGTAGGCTTGCGTAAATATCTTTTATCATAAATTTTAATAATAGCTTTTGAAAATTTATAAACGCAAGACCTGATGCTCCAAGCCGACATCTTCAAGTATTCGTCGAACATATCAGATGACGTCCTGTACGCCAACTGACGCAGCGCGGCAATGCACTTCTGGGCGAACCATTGGGTGAACCAAGGAACCTCGCGTTCAACACCGGCGAGTATGCGTAAAAAGAGAGGACGACTCATCCGAAAACGATTATTACTAAAATCCTCCAGTGTATTAACACAAGGATTATTAAAGTAGTCGTTTAGAAGTGAAGCGTGGGCGGCCGCTCGATCCCGGTTTAAACGTTGTCGTCGGGTCGTCGTCGGGAGGATTCAGGTTCTTCTTCTTGGCCTTCTTTCCACCATTGAATACAACACGTGGCAAAACAACGAAAAAAGAGAGCTCTTTTTTCATCGTCGGATGAAGATGAACCCATTTTTAAAATATATTTTGTAAATATTTATAATAAATAATAAATATTTTAGAGAGAATATAGAGAGAGATGTGTGAGAGAAAGGGGGATTTTATAGGGTTTTTTTTAAATTTAGAATTTTTTTTTAAATGGGGGGGGGGGGTAACGGCTATATAGCCGTTTGAAAAGGGGCGGCAGCTGAAATTCCGAAGCAACGCTGCGTCATAACGCCCAAGTAACGTCGGAGGGGTGCGGTGTTTAACGCCCCACAGGCGTGAAAAACGGAATAACGCCAGTGGGCGTGAAGAGTATACCCAGTGCCCTAAATATTTTTTACATTTGTATTTCCGAGGTAAAATAACAAGTATTTTCAATTCATTTTATTTACATATTGGTATAGAAATAAAAAAATAAAACTTACATATCAAAAAACTACATGAAAAGTTCTTCGAAATAAGACGACCCAAGAATATTTTATTTTATCAAATAACCCATGAAAATGTAGAAATAAACAAAAATTCTCGCGACTGCTAAAAGAGCAAATATTTGAAATATTTAAGGACGGAGGGAGTATGCCTTAGGCCCCGTTCCATTCAACTTATTTTTTCTTATTCTTATTATAATCAGATCAAATCAGATCAGACCAGATCAGATTGAATCAGATCAGATCGAATCAGATCAAATAAGATCAGATCAGAATCAATCAGATCAGACCACACCAGACCTGATCGGATCGCATCAATAATAATAATAATAATAATAATAATAATAATAAATATTATTATTATTATTATTATTATTATTATTATGAATATCATTATTATTAAATGCCTTAAGATAAAAAAAAGTATTTTTATTTTTCATACACAAAAAACTATTTTTTGCAAAAAATACAATTATAATATAAAATTAGCATAAATATTAAAATGTTAAATTTTGAAAATTTATTGTGGTTACTTTGCACCTTAATTTATTTATTTAGTATTTATTATAAAATAATATATTTTTAATTACACTTTATATATTACAAGATTTTGTTTTAAATATCATATATGTCACATAATGTAATCAAACCTATTGTTCTTTCATGATTGACATTTTATTTTCATTGCAACTGTACTCCTATGTTTGGAATAAAGTCATAGAACTTTTATTTTTGTATTTCTTTATGTTTTACTCATGTTTTATTTTATTTCTCTAAACTATTTTAACTTTCAATTTTTTTATAAAACTTACAAAAAAAAAACAATAAATTTTGAAATGAATAAAAATGAGAAAAAATTGAGTAATAAAGGGAAAGGTAAGGGTCTTATATAGAGTTAGATTAATAAAACATTCTATGTAACTATTTTATCCATAATTTTTTAATATAGTTTAAAATATTGATGTTTTCTTATTTTATCATGTAGATTAATATACAGAAAAATATCTTATATATTCATATTAAAAATTTGAAGATAAAAAAATAATGAGTGTGAATCCTAAAAATAGTGAGCTAAAAATAATAATTTATAAACTATAGTTATAAAACATAATAGTTGTAATAATAATACATTAAAAATATGTCGTTTTTAGGGTAATTGGTTGGGGGAGTAAAAAGAGTTTGAAGAAAATGAGAATAGTTGGAAGAAACTGGAAGAAATTGGAATAAAATAGAAGGAACTGGAAGAGAATGGAAGGAACTAGAAGAAAATGAAAGTTAAGAGTTTATTCCCTAAATGACAAGCTCTAAGTAATGACAATCATGAAAACATAATGAAAGATAATGATGCTTTATTTTAATAGATATCTTAATGAATTTAATTAGAAAAATTTATAAAGCAATTCTTTTAAAAAAATTAAAAAATGTTTTACATTAGTTTTTATGATTCTACATAGAAGTAGCCCATATTGTGTAGCTATTTTTAGGTTTCATTTTTATTATTTTTTTCCTAATTTCACGGTACAAAATAAAAAGCCAAAAGTATATCAAAATAATTAAAAAACATATTTTTATTCGGTCCAATCAATTCAGACCGATCGAGCTCGCTCTTATATATTTCGGTCCAGTTTGCATCGGATCAAACCTAAATAGATTTAGATCTGATCTTCGATCCGTGATTTCATTTAATTCGATCTTCAATCCAATTCTAGCCTGTCCAGTGTGGTCCGGTCTTGGACTACACTAATTTTCGAGAGGGAAGGAATATCTACTTAGAATTTGTACATACTAAAATTGAGTTATCTTTTTATTTTAATGATTACATCCGTGAAATTTTGACAAAAGAAAACATAATTCTAGACGATCGGGAGGAAAATTCAACAAAAAAAAAGCTACTCCTCCGTCTAAAGTTAACTTTTCAGTTTGACTTTTGTGGTCAAACTTTTAAAATTTTGGTTGTATATTACGAAAAAAATACATTAAATTTTCATATAAATTTATTAGCAATAGATTTATTTTGAAACATAGTTTTGAAATATATAATTTTTATAAAATATATTTATATGAAAATTGAAATATTGATGGTCAAAGTATCGCATTGGAGACCGTGAAAAGTCAAATGAGAAGTTAATTTTAGGACGGAGTGAATATTAATTGCCGTACTTAATTAGACCATTTCCATAATTCCATTAGATTTGTACCCAAGAGTTTGTACCCCATTTGTAGATTTTGTACACCGCAAGTATGCAATAACATTTTGTGTTGGTGCAAAGTTAATTTTCGTTAACAAACCAACACTTTGTGCCAGTGTAATTTTTTGTTAATGTACAAACATTTGGGAGAAAGATCAAAGTAGGACTAAAACATAAAAAAAAATACGGAGTATCAAAATAGGACTTTCATGTTTTTATTCTAGGACTTACATTATCAAACATGGTCATGTACTTTACCAAAAAAGTATACTAATGTGCACATGTACAGTGCCACATTACCACAGTGCAAAGTCTTATTTCGGGGAAAAAACATGAAAGTCTTATTTTGGTACTTTTGTCTATGTTTTAGTCCTATTTAGGGTGATTTTTACAAATAATTTTGTGTCAGGGTGAACCATCAAAATGTTAGTGTATAGCTTTAGTGTAAGTTTGCGGTACAATTTTTTGTGTAAGTGTAGCATGGTCCTTTCCATTAACAGCATTTATTTGGTCTATTTGTATTAGTAGTGGAGTTATTAGGAGTGGAGAAGAACTCCGAAACCATTTTGCTAATCACAAATATTCTGATCTCGTCTCTATAGTATCTCGTTTTGTTAGATATGACAAAATTTTGTCTCTAGCCATTTTAAAATGGGACAAGATCGAAACACATAAATATTTTCTCATTCCGCCTCGTTGTCTCATATATATTTATGTATCTATTTAGTTATTTATCTATATAATGATATGCGGAGTAATACAAAAAAAGTATCACAACTTTATTTTTCCCTATGTAGATATTAAAAATATACGTATCCAAATGTTATAAAAAGTAGACTAGGATTGGAACATCTAAAAATCCATATTTTTCTAACTTGACCTTCCTCAATTTGTGACTCATAGCTTTTATGAAATTATAGTCTTTACTTTTGACGTATGTTGTAACATTTTTTCAGATTTCTTTATTATTTTTGTTTCTTAAAAACATTCTATATAAATTTATCATTTTTTCATTAGTTTACAAGCTAAAGTGGGTTGATTCTCCCTTATATACTTTATATTTTCATATCTAATTTCAGACAATGACAAAGCAGGACAACCTGAACACGTTTTGTTTTATCTTGATCCCGAATATTAAGGGACAAAGGGGGATAAGCTTGTGGCCTGAACAGTTTGAAAAAAACTGGGACAAAACGTGGGACGGTATAAAACTCGAACTGTCCCGACCCATGCCTACCCTTAACTTGTATATGGGGTTAGTCTTGGTGTTTGGGTTGTATATTGTAGCCTTATGTAGTTGTCTATATATAGTATTGAGAATCAACGAAAAAGTAGAACAATATTTTCTTAAAACTTTACATGATATCAGAGCTAAGCACGCGACTCGTGTAACCTAGCCGCTGCTTCAGTCGTTCTCTACCTTTTTTCGTTGCACAAAGAACATCATCGGTGTCAGTGCCTCTTCCTCCTCAATCATGACGGACGGCACATCCAATTCCTGCCATATTGATTCGTGACCCATCTTCCCCGTATTATCTTCATCCTTCTAAAAGCCAAGGTAATTCATTTACCAAATATCATTTGCGTGGAGACAATTTTGATACTTGGAAAAAGGTGATTTATAATGCGTTGAAGGGTCGTGGGAAGACTAATTTTTGACAGCCGACTAAAAACTAGAAGCAAGAACTTTCGGCATGGGAATCAAATAATTCTATTATTTGTTCTTGGATTTTGAATAGTGTTGATGAATATGTTCAACATAGCATTGTGTCTCATGGTGTTGCCAATGAATTGTGGACCGATCTAGGGGTTCCAAAGGACCCCATATTCATTAGCTAAAAATCGAGATGCAAAATTTGAGACAAAAAAGCCAATCTGGGGTGATTTATTACAATCCATTTATTTCCCTTTGGAACCAACTGTATGGATTGAAGGACCCGACGGGAGGTTGGATTTAGCAATATATATATATATATATATATATATATATATATATATATATATATATATATATATATATATATATATATATATATACTAGCATGGCACACACGTTGTGTGCGTGTGCCCAAATTATTTGTATAATGTGCTAAGATTTTGTAATATTTCATACATGTAGTATTTTACGAGAAGTTTAGACATTGTCTTACAAAATTTGAAGTGATCACCCATACTTCATTTATGATATCTTGCAAGTGTATAAGTTCTAACATAGGGACTGTTTTACAAAAATTGAAGTGCTCACATGCACCTCATATATGAGATGTAGAGGATTCCTACCTAGTTGGGATAGATATATGTTACAAGAGGGGTAGGAATACACATTTATGTACTAAAAAGTTTCTAAGATCTTGAAACATGGGTTAATATTGTTTTTCCTGACAATCCTCTTCAACTTTCAGCTTTCTCTTTAAACTTGGAGTGCTTGTTTCCCTTTGAGAGAGGCTATAGAGGCTTTGTAGTGAGTACATGTTTGATGTGCATCTTTCGTAAGAGCTCGATGTTGGTTTGATTGCAGCAATAACCGAGAATGTTTGGAGGGCTTTGTTTAGATTCACAGAATTGATCACCTCCACCGGTGTATTCCATTCTACCGTCTTTAATATTTTCGGAAGTTCTTCGGTGAAGAGAGTGATCTGTAGAGTACCACTGGCATCAGTTATTTCTGCTACAGCCCTGAATCTGCAAAGTTGTATCGTGAGAAAGTGTGAACATAAGAAATGAAGTCGGTATGCAATGCGTATAAACAAAGACACTAAAGATCACAAAATGGGATGTTGCATCCTATGTATAATGTAACTGGTTCATTTTCTAGGAATTGCATTTCTCCTTGAACCCAGGACATCTGTTCGTGTGTGAAGGTGTGGACGAAGATGGGACGTAAGGTTAGTTACACATCTGTTCAGTCACAAACATTTGATAGGAGTTTTTAAGAAAAATTGAAGAAGTGTATTAACAACCTGATTCGGAGTGTCTATGATGTCCGATATGTTTGTTTCTTCAATATCTTCTGGACTTATGAAAACAGACAAAGGATCTTCGAATATGAAAATTTTGAATATTTTTTCCATTCCAAAAGTAAACAAGAAATGCTTTACTCAACGTAAGTAGTATTATCTTGTAATACCTAATTAAACTAAAAATATAAAATACATGTAAATAATACAAACTTTTAAAAACTGCAAAATGAATAAAATCAAGTTATAAAAGAATTAAAAGAACTGAAAAATAAGAAGTAATTAGTAGAAAAAAAGAAAAAAAAAGAACAAAAAAGAAAGAAGAAAAACCTCAGAGTGCGCTTCAGTACTCAGATTGAATGTAAATGAACAATTGAAGATTTGAACGGTTTTGAAGCAATAATAATGCAAATAATCAAGCATAAGTTATAATGAGTGGATTAATCCGATAAACTCCAAACCCTAGACGGGGGCAACTGCGGCGAACTTCAATTAAAGCGTTTGAAGAACATTAAAATTGATTTCTGTCTTTGAGTCAAATGTTTCATTGGATCCCCAAATACTCCGAAATTTTTTGAAAACTGTGAATTTGAACTCTTAAAAATTAAATAAGTGTATTAAAATTTGGGTGAATTTTGAAATGAACTGAATTATAAAACCTTTGAACTTCTAGAAGATAATGAATTTTGATTGGGTTTCTTTTTTTCAGCAAAAAAAATATGTAAATTTGAAGAATCTGAAATTGGAAGTAAAGATTCGAAGAACTGCGCAAGTTATGAAGATTATGAAGAAAGTGATGGACGAGTAATTACCTGCTAATTTTAATAGCCACACATTTTGTATGTGAGGCTTACTGCGGGATGGGGTAAGCCCGCCGTAATTACCTTTGAATTACCTGAAATCGAAGATCTGCGCAGGATGAGCTAAAATGAATTAAAATCTGAAGTGGGAAGATAGTGATGTAGTGGGGCCTTGGGCGGCAAGACGGACGAGTAACATCAGTGTACGTGTACATAGCCCGGAGAAAAGAAACGGAAGTGGACGGAAAAAAGTAAGGAAACGCTCTTAGGGGCTTTTTGGCAACTTCTGAATGGGTAAATGCTGAACCAGTAAGAGGTCTGAATTATTAAGTGCTGAACCATTAAGAGCTAGTATATTACTTAACTATTCAGAGGCAAATGTCTGATCAATTCAGATAATAGCTCTTAACCATTCAGACTCTGTATAATACTTAACCATTCAGAGGCAAATCTCTTAATCATTCAGACATCTAAACCATTAAGAGACTGAAACAAACAGTCTGAACCATTAAGGGGCTGTTTGTTTCAGTCTCTTAATGGTTAAGATGTCTGAATGATTCAGCACTTAATGGTTCAGATGTCTGAATGATTCAGCACTTAATGGTTCAGACTGTTTGTTTCAGCCTCTTAATGGTTCAGATGTCTGAATGGTTAAGAGATTTGCCTCTGAATGATTAAGTATTATACAGAGTCTGAATGGTTAAGAGCTGTTATCTGAATTGATTAGACATTTGCCTCTGAATAGTTAAGCAATATACTAGCTCTTAATGGTTCAGACCTCTTACTGGTTCAGCACTTAATGATTCAGACCTCTTATTGGTTCAGCACTTACCCATTCAGAAGTTGCCAAACAGCCCCTAAGTGCTGAATCATTCAGACATCTGAACCATTAAGAGGCTGAAACAAACAGCCCCTTAGCCTTATATGATAGGGAGATTAGGAAAAAGTCGAGTAACATCAGTGTACGTGTGTGTGTGTGTGTGTGTGTGTGTGTGTGTGTACGGAGTATATAGTTTCTCTATTGTGCCATTTGTACGGAGTATATTTTTATACGGAGTAAGAAGTAATTTCTCACCATCAACAAGGACCAATAAGTATATGCCTAACAAGATTATTTCTTTAATTTTTACAACTTGAAAAAAAACATTCTCTATCCATCAGCAGCTAACGAAGTGTACTTGCACCACCTTTGATTGAAAGCGCTTGCCCGCGGGAGGAAGCGCGATTACTATTATTATTATTACTAACGAAATGATCGTCGAGGAACAAAACGATGATGCTGATGTCATCGTGAAAATGCCTTCTCACGCCGCCCTCTATCTTTATGAAGTCCGAATACCTCATTTCTCTCTTCTTTGCTGCTTCATGAAGTGCAGCTTTCATAAGTTTCCTAGCAACACCCTTCACAAACAATTAATTAAATGTTTACATTTTATCTATTTATTGCATTCATCCATAAAAGAAGAAGATTAGAAATGTAAGGCTATGTTTAAAACTCGGGAAGTGGTACGGGGAAGAAGGGAAAATTGCTAAGTGGTTTTTAGAGTCAAGTTTTACCTTTAAAAATGTGAAGGACAGTCTTAGTATAATACAACAACAACAACCCAGGTAAATCCCACAAAAGTATGGTCTGGGAAGGGTGTGTGTACGCAGACCTTGCCCCTACTCGAAAGTAGAGAGGCTGTTTAGAGATCCATTTTGATTTATTCCATCACACCCCAAAGCCAAAAATGGTGAAATTTTGGCTCCATCGGAGATGATGGAAAAGACAATCTTAGTATAATAAAAATAAATAATTGAATAAATAAAAGAGAGTTTGAACTTTGAAGGCATATATCCAAACTTGATTAATTAATTTTGAGAGCTGTATTTTCTTCACTTCCACATTCCTCCCTAATTTATTTCCTTAGCATTCTTGAAGTCCCTAATGGACCCAAAGGCTCTGTTTGGATGGATAGTAGGTTTGAAGGGTAAGAAAAAATAAGAGTAAGTGAAAAAACCTTGCTTGGAAGTGTACACTATAGTCTCTCTAAAACTCAATCCAAACAGAGCCCAAGACTTCCAAGAAAAAAAATATGAATGTTTTATTCAAACCTTTTTCATTATAGAATCAACGCAACAAACTTACATTGCGTGGGCAAGTATTCACGATTTCAACTGCCTCTTGGTTGGTGAGATGCTCCCATAAACCATCTGATGCAAATATAATGAACTGATCTTCAGGGAGGAGTTTGTGAACATGGATGGACGGATCGGCTTTGAGGATTGGGGTATGGAAGGGCTTAGATAGTCTAAACTTTGGCAACAAAGGCTCCCTGTTGAACTCCCATCTCTTGAAATATGCATCACCAATTGATCGTGAAATCTGCAATGTGATTCCATACCAACAGTGTTCAATTCTAAACACCTTTGGAAAATTGAATCTGACAAAAATCAGGAACTAGTTTCTTCTCTCTTTTTTTTTGAGCATGGACACAATTTGATAGGTTTAGCAATTTCACCTAGTCACATTAAAATGTTTCAATGGCTTTAAAATTTCAATAGGGGTATTTTGGAATTTTAGTCATAGATGTAATATTGCAATAATTTTATACTACTGATAGAAAGTAAATAGCCATTACTCGTTGTATCACGACATTCGTGCCCTATTTTATTGTCCTTTTTTTTCTTTAATTGTTGGCATTGCTCTTTTCCTTTTGCTCTTGCTTTATACTTTCCAATATGTGTTCCCATTTTAAATTTTGGAAAGGAATCAAAGGATCCACCTACTGAAATGTTATCTTCCCTAAACTTTTCCCTCTTTTCACTCTCTTCTCTATACCCTGCACACTACTAGCATTCTTAAATTTTATGCCAAATGAGATGAGAGCACTAACATGGAAGAGAGGGAGTATATGCAATAATGCAAATTTGTAATTAAAGATTCCATGATTATGTTATTAAGATCACAACTCTCACACCATGAATCTTGCACAACTCTAGTAACTAGCAAGTGAGCTCTAAATTAATCAATTAATAGAAGGCATGAAGTGACAGTATCATGAACAATTGCAAATGATAAGAACGGATGGCACAGAAAAAAGTTCTCAATAAGTCACCTACTTACCTGTATAAGCCCCTTGACGCGCCAAACTGTGTGCTTCAAGACTACTATCTCCGGGTCATCAGGATGCAACAAGTGTAGTTCGTCTCTAACAGATTTCAGATTTGCATTGTGTTCAGAAGACAATTGTATGGCTTTAACATCTTTCGTCTGCTTCTCAACTCTTCCTAATACTGCACGGGAATCTCCAGCGTTCGCAATATACAATAAACCATTGCAGACAATGCCAACCAAAACACATGACCCCACCGAAGCAATTTGAGGTTTCATAAGCCACTGCTTTCTGACCAAAGATAGAAACTCCTCTTCTGTTTCCAAATATGCTTTGGTTATAACATCAGCTGACATTTCTTGCTTTTGGGTGGTAAATTCTGCATCACAAAAAGCCTATCAAGCAAGTTACCCCCAAAAACACCATTTGGCATTTGCAGTGTAAAATTAAAATTTGCAAGGGTGCTAGAGCCAAAGGAGGGGTCTAATTCAGCACCATTCAGGTGAGAGTTATTTAGATGAAATGGTTGAATCTACTGAACGAAAAAAATGTTTAGTACCGTAACACCCATTATGTGCAAATAAGTCAACATCTACTTATTTTGATATGAGTAACAAACAACAACAACAACAACAACCCAGTTGAATCCCACTACAGTAGGGATATGAGTAAGATAAACACAATAAGCTCCTGAATGCCACTTTGTGGGACTTAAGAGGTTTGTTGTTGTTGTTTAAATGCTCTAGAACAAATGAGCTAGTAATCGCTGGAATTACATAGTACAAGCACACCAGAGAGCCTTCAGACTAATAAACTGTCCCTTTTTCACACTACAACTTGCATATGTTTTTCCCATTTGACATAAAAGGAATCGAATGAAACTTTAATTTGACAAAAAGTGAAAATAAGGTAAACATACTCTTGATATTGTTGAAAAGGTGATTAGATATGAAGTGGGCAGCGTCCGGACCAGCATGTCCATCATACACCCCAACAAATGTCCCTTGAGGCCCCGTTTCAACGGAGCTCAGTGCCCCCGATTCCAGCTGGCTCTGATCTTCCAGTACGTTATTAGCTTGAATCACAGCCATGGAGAATTCCCCATTCAAATGGTGCCCTATATCTTTATACCAAAGCAACCCATCAACCCGTCCATTAGGGTCTCCCCCTCTGCTGCTCCAGTCTTGGCCTTCGTCTTCAATGGAAGGCCTCCAACAAGGGTACACAATCTTTCTGAATGCAGTAGTCACCATTCCTTACATATCAAGCTTCCGATCACCCAAAGCTATCAAACAATCACCAAATCTCTCTTACCCAGCGGAATTCTGGCTAAAATTTCGCACCTATCCCGCAAATAACCACAAAACCGGAAAACAAAGTTTCAGATTTTATGCATTCGCGCATCAAAAAACATCGATTGATCTCAAAAGAAATAAAAACAGAAAATCAAACAAACGGGCATCCTAAAAACTGCAATATGACGAACATAAACATCAATAATAGGCATCACAATTAAGATCCAGAGCGGGAAAACAAAATAAGAAACGGAAAATCGATATGAATATACATGAAAAAACTAAACTAAAATAATAAGAGGGAGCAAGATCAATGCCTTGGATGAGATTCGAGAGGCGCCTCAACTCCTGTGGCGGTGGGCGGTGGCTGCAAGATCCCGTTTTTTTCACTTTTTCAGAATGGCGCGATCTGCTTTATAGCGTGAGGGAGGAAATGGGGCGAGGGTGGAGGAGTTGGTTTGTTTTGGAATTTCTTTTGGACCTTGTATTCCACTTATTCATCATCAAAATGACTACACATTCCTACCCCTTATTTCATACTTCCACCCTTTCCAATTTGATTTTTTTTTGTTTTGTTTTATTTGTTTACACAATTTTATTAAGTATTTAATAAAATAAAATATTTTAATCACGCACTTTTAACATAGTTTTTTAATACGTAATTTTGATTTTTTACCGATATATCAATTTGTAAATAAAATGATTTCAAAAAGTGAGATATTTTTCCTCGTAAATCACAATCTATAATCAAATTGGGAACGAAGGGAATAGATTCTACAGAGTAGAATTTATAATTAGGGGTATTGTTTTTTAAACAATTACAGTATCGTTGAGACCATGTTCTTTTCACATAATCTGAATGGTTTTATTTAATTGAAATATGTTCTAATATGATTTGAATATAATTATATTTAAACTTGTTTTCGATATGATATGAACTGATTCCAAAAAGAAAATATATTTTTAATCTATTTTATTTGATTGTAGATATAAAATTAATAAATAAAATTTATACGAAAACTAAAAAAAATTTGAAAAACAATAACTGATATAGCTAAATTATTTTAAAAAAATACAGAGTATATTACAAAAATAAGCTAACACAAAGAATAAAATTTAAATTTGTGGATAGTGTATAAAATATTTCCCAACCGAGGAATGGTTTTATTTAATTGAAATATGTTCTAATCTGATTTGAATATAATTATATTTAAACTTGTTTTCGATATGATATGAACTGATTCCAAAAAGAAAATATATTTTTAATCTATTTTATTTGATTGTAGATATAAAATTAATAAATAAAATTTATACGAAAACTAAAAAAAATTTGAAAAACAATAACTGATATAGCTAAATTATTTTAAAAAAATACAGAGTATATTACAAAAATAAGCTAACACAAAGAATAAAATTTAAATTTGTGGATAGTGTATAAAATATTTCCCAACCGAGGAAATATAATTTTCACAAAGTGCTATCGAGGGGTATGATAAGAAATTTTTGTTAAAGAAAAAAACATTGATATTCCAATTACATTTTTATTAAAAAAAATTTACAAAATTGGAGTTGACAAATATTCGATTTAACAAATTGATTGTTGTTATATTTCATTGTCACGAAGCATTTTATTATTTCTAAATCGTTTCATGTATTTTATAAAAAAAAATATATTAAATAAAAACAAACTCAATTACAAATTCAAACCTAACTTTCATTTAATTTACAACTTACAATAAAAAAGTTTATTTTCTTAACATTTCCAGAGATATCAACCGGCTTTGTCTTCATCCTTGCCGAGTTCAAAATTCAAATTCTAGAATTACAATTCTACTATTTTCTGATAAACATTTAAAATTTGAAATCATTTTTTTGAAAGATGGAATTTGAAATCATAAGATCTAAAATATTATAATTAAAATACAAGATTTCAAATGAATTCTAGTCCCAAATATTACCTAAATAAATTTGGATAAATGAATTCTCCTACTTTTTTCCCACTCCCAAATATGATCATAAACGAAACCACATGTCTTTTCTCGTACTTTTTTCCTCACTCCAAAATCCGAATGGATATCCAAGAGGTTGAAATTCAATTGGATCATGCAACATTTTGATTTTTAACACTGGCAGAAAGTGTTGGTGTGTTTACAAAAATTTACATTGACACAAAATGTTGGCGCGTTAACAAAAATTAACATTACACCAACACAAAATGTAGTGGGATTTCAAAGAAATGGGCTTCATTTTTTTAGGGTACGAGTAGCTTTGTCCAACTCAATTAGCCAATTTGGTGCCATAATATTACTAGTAGTCAAATTTGGTGCCAACACATGACGTCATTGCTCAAGTTCTCTCAAGTTTCTAGTCAAGTGAATGACAAAGTAGAATCTTCAGGTGTTGGGCATGCCATCATCAAGCCGGCGAACCCACTTGTGCTTAGCATCTTTGTTGACTGCAAAAACTGTGCATAAGGTGTGACCCAAGGTGGGTATATAGTTGGTCCGAATTGCGGATTGCGTTTTCCAAATGGCTACTGATGAAGATTCAGAAGCACCCCTCGTTGAAAATTCCCAGATTCAAAGGGGATCTCCAAAGCACGACGAAAGAGATGTTCATATCCTGAGCTTTGCCTTCCTGTTGATTTTCTTGGCTTATGGGGCGGCTCAGAATCTTGAAAGCACTATTAATACTGTGGGTTTCTTTTTCTTTCCGACCAATAAAAGTTCGATACACAAAATGAACAAGCAAAATTGTTTTTTTAAACCTTTTATTACTTGGGTCTTTCTTATTGCAGGCAGAAGATCTGGGGACAACATCTCTGGGGGTATTGTACTTATCATTCACTGGTTTCTCTGCAATTGCTTCTTTTGTGGTTAGGAAACTTGGGTCAAAGAATGCTCTGATTCTTGGCACTACTGGCTATTGGTTGTTCGTAGCTGCAAATTTGAAGCCCACTTGGTAAAGCTCTAGCCTTTAAAAAAAAGTTATAATCATGAAGCTATGCTATATTGTGTCCATTGTCAATGGAGCTAAAACAAAAGTAATTTTTGACGATGTTTTAGCTTTGGGTAAATAATGTAGTGTACTAAATCAAACGATACATTAAAACTATGTCTGGTTCAAGAAATTTGAGAGGGAAAGGAAGAGAAAATGAGTAAGCAAAAAATAGTAAGGGGAGGGAAAACCAAATTCCTCCCATTTTGGTGAGGAAAATGAGAGAAAACTATTTTCTTTTCTTTTCCTTTCAAATTCCTTGAACCAAACATAGTGTAAATTTCCCTTTATTACTATTATTATAATATATGTGTGTGTGTGTGTGTGTGTGCGCGCTACCTCCGCCTTCATTTCATATACTCCGTCGCATTTAATAAGTTCAATAAAGCTTCTAACCTCCATGATTTGGTTGAGTAACATGTTAGGTATACAATGATACCTGCTTCATTGTACCTGGGGTTTGCTGCTGCAATAATATGGGTTGGGCAGGCAAGAAATTGATTTAGCTTTGGGATTCATCTATTTTGGGTTTCTAGTTTAGGTTATATTAGTAATATAGTGTTGTTTATACTTCGTCAGGGGACATATCTTACATCCACAGCACAGAGTCTTGCAAATGACCATAACCTTCATGTTGGTACTGTGATTGGTAAATTCAATGGAGAATTTTGGGGGGTTTTTGCAAGTCACCAGGTGGGTTGATGAATACCAGTTTTATGTGCTTTTATCTTAGAGTCCACTTGACAAGGGCTATTTTCCTGATATTCTGAAAGGGAAAGCATTTAGTAAGATTTATATCCAGCCAAATATGTTACTCTTGAGTGGGATTTCAGGATATTGCAAGTATGTTTGGTTTGGTAATTCCAGTCAAATATGAGAGCCCAAAGCTACTTAGTCTGCTGATAAGCAGAAGAAGCCACCTTTGCCCACCAAAGCGGTGAAGTTTCCACTTTCTAGTCATGTGTGTGAAGTGACTTTAGATGAATGTATGTTGCAGGTCGTTGGAAATATCATTACTCTTGCTTTGTTGAGAGCGGAAACGGTATGTTTGCATGTTGTAATAACTTCTTTTTTTCATTTTTGTTTGTCATTAGTTTGGTTATAATTTTTCCACAGGGAGGAAGAGACACCCGGGGCACAACTGTACTTTTCATTGTATTTCTTTGTAGTATGACACTAGGTACTGCTCTCATGTGCTTTCTGAGTACGAGAAGCACAAAAGTGGAGGCATCCCTTGACGATTCATCTGGCAGTTTTTTCAAGTCAATTGCCTCTTCATCTAAGTCCATAGTCAACTCATTGCTTGACATTAAAATGGTGCTGTTCATCCCCCTCATCGCATATTCAGGCTTACAACAAGCTTTTGTATGGTACACACATTTATGCAGTTCTTTATTTAAGCAATACATATTAAATATTACTCCACGTTCCCAAAATAAGAGTTTTATTGCAGCAAAATAAGCTAGTTTTCATTTAATTTTCCAAAAAAAGGTCCTATTTTTGGGACGAGGGTATGGGTCACACAAATTAAGAAAAGTAAAATTGTGTGCTTGATATTAAAATTTAAAAGTATGAAATGTATGCATGGATGTAACTCTCACAAATGTTACCAAATATGGCATGAGACAAAATTAGTGGGATGAACAAAAAAGTTAAAAGGGACAAAAGAGTGGGACAAAGGGAATATGATAAATTTTGTTAAACCAACGTATAAATTTTAAAAATTTAAGTAGATTCCACGACTATTAACTGGTGTACATTGGAAAAAATTATAATGTTGTACCTTGACCAAACAAGACATTTTTAAATTAGGAGGGACTCTTTCATGCTGCCAGTCTATGAACTTTTTTATTTTTATTTCATGCTCTGTATGTTTCAGGGCTGAATTTACCAAGTATATTGTACAACCTAAAATGGGAGAGAGCGGAGTTGGTGGGGCAATGGCCATTTATGGACTCTTTGATGCAATTGTAAGTTATGCTCATATGGTGTCATCGTAACTATGTTGCCACTTCAAATCAAATGGGATTAAACTATGTAAGAAGTATGAACTTTGTCTCAGTGTTCGGCAGCTGTTGGACGTCTCACCTTTGGTCTTAAATCAATCACTGTAATAGTTTGTGGTGGAGGTATAATACAAGCTTTTGTGTTGCTGTGGATTCTGCTGAATCACAGGTTGGTGGAAATTGGCTTTTAGTTTTTACTATCTTCTGTTCTTGGTGACATCACATCTGATGTGGTGGTTTATTTATAATCTTGTTTTCTCCAATTGCAGTGTGGATTATGGAGTAGTTGGTGTTCTTATAATAGCTTCTATGTGGGGCATCGGAGATGGAGTACTCAATACCCAATTGAGTGCTTTTCTTGGGATTCTCTACAATGATAATTTGGTAATACTTCTTAGATGAGTGGTTTTTAGGCTTTTTTTTGGTATAAGTAGGATAAGTAGCTTCTAACTTATTGGGTTGGAACGGTTACCAAATGAGCGAACACTTTTCCTTCAAAAAATCTTGCAGATTCAGCCATTTCATCGAGGTAACATACCCAAACGGCCCCCTATTCTTGCTTATTCTACACCTATACTATGTAGACTCTCCGTTTGCCTCTAAAAAATATTAGTAATGTGAAGCGAAATGCTGCAATAATATCATATCTTTTTATCAAGTCCCTCTCTTGGCCCTTTGGAATCAAACGAATGAACGAGTGACTCCACTATTTGTAATCTTCTCTCTCTCTCTCACGAATGGGATCTCACAACAACAATAACAGGAAACCCAGGATAATCCCCACTCTATTGGGGTATTTGGGGGGGGGGGGATGTACGCAAACTTATCCTGTTATAAAACAGAAAGGCTGTTTCATTAGACCCTTGATGCATTTACTGCCCAAAATTTCATAGAAAGTTAAAAAAAAGAGAGAAATTTATGTTTCATTTTGATTCAGTCCTTTATTAACCTAAATGCCAAAACTTTGCCAAAAGGGGTTCTTTTAGCTGCAATGGCAATGGAAGTAAAGAATGGGACTTTAGTGCATAAATATTTACACGGGGTAATATTTACTGTGTTAAAAGTTAAAGTCAAATTAACCGAATAGTAATAAGTGGTTTCTTAATGAATGATTTTATTTCAAGAAATGGTATATAACATTGGATATCCTCACATATAAGCGAATCCCAATTTCATGTTGACTATCAAACTGTGGTTCAAAGATGTAACAGGATTTTGAATTGTTATCAACTTTTAATAACAGGAAGGAGCATTTGCTCATCTCAAGCTTTGGCAGAGCTTTTCAGTTGCAGTCGTCTTCTTCTTGAACCCACTCATCTCGTTGCATGCAATGCTGGTGATCATGCTTGCCTCACTCTGCATCTCTATTTCTGCATTTCTTATTCTCACGCTGAGGGTAGAACATGCGTTTTCAATTTCTCGTCCTTCATAGATGTCAAGAGCCGTATATTTTCTACCGGTATGTTCATTTTCATTATGCATTTTTCATTGCCTTTTGGTATACTTGTGAATTCCCATGGTATTTTATACACTGTGTTATGAATGTAGGATCCAACAACTATAGCATACCCGGTATAGTCTCAACTTCATTGGGGTCCTGGGTACGCAACTTTACCTTGTAAAAATTAGAGAGGCTGTTACTGTTAGACTAAACACTTTTCTGCATTTACTGCCTAAAACTTCATAGAAAGTAAGGAGCAAGGAAAGTTTAATGTGCCATTTTGATCTAGTCCATTATTTACCCGAAGATAAACAAAAATGAGTCTTGTAGCTTCTAATGCTATGAATGTAGGATAACATAATAATATCTTACAAAGTAAAACAAAAATATACTCTTAAAATGACATGAACTACATAGTGTGTGGCGAGGTGGTTTGGGCATGTCAAGAGTAGGAGAAGAGCTCTGAACAAAGGTGATTAGATAGGAATTACGACTTCAGTACCATATCAAGGATATTGACTTTAAATAGGACCTTTTGGAGAGCTAGGATTGGAGTAGTTGGGTCGACCTTTGGATCTTAGTTTGTAGTTTTTGCTTTTGCATGTGTTTTTTGCCTTGTTGGCTAAGTTTGTAGCCTGTGCATATGTGCTTCTTGTGCTTTGGCTCTAGTGTTATGTTTACTTTATTTGTGCTTTGTGTCTAGTTCAACAAAGGAGGCTTAGAGTTCAATGAAAAAAGAGATGAGAAATATGAATTGGAGTAAATAAAAAATGAAATAATAGCTTTTCTTTCCATTTCATTTGTGATCTTCAAATACAGAGTAGACTTTTCTCAATCATCATATACATATACATATATACAGGCCCGGCTCATTCTGTTTGTATGTACAAAAGAAATAATTACCGCAGCCAAGGATGCGTTTGTTAAGTTGGCATTTTACCCAAGATGACGACTTTTTAAACCAAGAAACACAGCTTTGAGCAGCATCTCGATGGACAAAATGCCGCAAAACAAACAAGGCCTAAATAAGGCCGATAACTTGTAAAATGCTGCCGAATCATGTATGCATTGTTGATGTACACCACTCATCATGAACCCCCAACCACCATGAATTGGCCAATACTCTGATCTGCTAATTCCTTCAATCTGAGGAGCTCTGGCAAGACTTGCTTTCCTAAATCTGGCCGGTCCTTGCGCCGCAGCTGGGAACACTGCATGCCAATCTTGGCCATGGTCAAGGCCTCTTCGACCGGCCAGTTCGTAACCACCGGATCCAAAACATCTTCAAATTTCCCCTTCTCTACGGCATCCGACACCCGATGCGCTATCCCCATCGCCGGCTTGGCCGTCAGCAGCTGCAGAAGCACAATCCCGAAGGAATAAACGTCCGACTTCACCCCGAGCATCCCTGTCTGCTGATACTCCGGGTCAATGTAACAGAACGTCCCGGCCGCTGACGTCATCCTCAACTGGGTGACGTCGTCCGCCGCCGCTGCTGGGACCAGCCGGGCCAGCCCCACGTCTCCGATCTTGCTCACGTAGTACTCGTCTAGGAGAATGTTCGCCGGCTTGAGGTCGCGGTGCACCACTGGCTCCGGCTTGGTCTGGTGGAGGAACATCAGACCGGTGGCGACCTCCGCCGCAATCCGGAACCTCACTTGCCATGACAGTGCGGGTTTGTCTCCCCTTTTCATGAGCCGTTCCTCTAAGCTTCCATTAGACATGTAGTCGTAGACCAGACAGCCGTACTCCGGACAAGCACCCAGCAGCATCACCATGTTTGGATGGCGCAGGCAGCTTAGCACCTCAATCTGTTTCAACAAGACCATCAAGTACATATATGCAAATTTCAGACACGATAACAATACTTTAACCCTCCCCCCCCCTAAGGACGACATCACAGTTGACACCACCAGATACAATCTCGCATAGACAATGAGTGTCTTTGTCTTTGGTCCGAAAAATCATTCATTGTCGGTGAGACTGGCGGTGTCATCTAATGGTTATGTTGACAACTTGTTATACCTCCTTGAGGAACTGTGACCTTCCTTGTGCAGCGTCTGGACGCAACACCTTAACAGCAACTGGAGTGTGATCAAGCAAGCATTTGAAGACAGGGCCATACCCTCCTTCTCCAATCTTTCTGGACTCCGAGAAGTGCTCTGTAGCTTCATCGATTTCGTCAATAGTGTACCTTGGAGTTGATATATATATTCAAATATACAATACACGCAATAAATATATGGTATATTATTTTGTAGTTTTAGGTGACACGGCTCTCATACTAACCAACCTTCTGTATCTCAATCCAATCCGAAAACTCTCATTCTCCTCTTCGATTCTTGTTTCATCGTCACTTCTCCTTTTCATTGAGTCTGTTGTGCCCTCCGTGCTTGTCCATGACTTGGCCTTCCCATGCGACATGTCGTCTGAGATCTCATCTTCTTCCAATTTTTTCTCCTCTTCGATTCGCCATAGTTGTAGCTCGGTTGCCTAATATAACATGTCATCAACATTACCAAACAGCCCTAATCCATATAACTAGCAACTTGATCTTAACTATTTGTTACCTTCTGCTTTGCTGTCAAGGCCTCCTTGCAAGCAGTGCTATACAAGTCCATCATCTTCTGCAATTCTTGTTTTAGCCTTCTCATTTCGGCGTCATCCTGTTTGTTTCCGATTCACATTCATAAGCCTTCTCACTGTAACATGACCCTTTAAAAATAAAAAATTGCCTTACGTTGTCAAGGCAAGTAGTAGATGAAATGTCGGTGAAAGAACTTGTGTCGCTGGCCTTGGATCCGAAGCGGTCGGACGATCCATAGCTGCTCTCTGAGCTAGTGGATAACCGAGACGTGCGCCCGGACTCCATTCCATCACAAAACATGGGACTCCGGTCAGTGCTAGGTCGACCGGAACTCACAAATGAAATATCCGTGTCTGACTCTGAAAGGTCCCCTCTCCCATTGGTGCCTCTCCCTTTCTCGAGCGGCGACCTGTGTATATAATTCAAACCTCAATGGACTACTCCCTCCTATTGCCAACTGGTTTTTTGAGTGAAACTTCATTTTGGATTTTTTACCTGAATGATGGTTCCATTTCATTGTTATACGTGAAAGAGATGCGTTGGGACTTATCAAATGCTCCAAGCTTATCTGCACCCACAGAAACCAACCGTTTGAACCGATTTATACAATAAGTGTGAACTCTGAAGCTCACTCACAGTGTGGGTACCATTGAAAGTGGGAGTGTGTCTGTGACGCGTCTTGGGAGAAAAGCTCTTAGGTTTGCAGACATTGGCAGCTTTGATTTTGTTGTTGGTGTTGGTGTGCTGGAGTTGCTCGTTTTTCTGATGGATTTGGCTGTAGAGGGGAGAAATGAAGGGGGCTGGTCGAGAAGCGTTTCGTACGGTCGAGATTTTGGATTTCGAAATGACATAAACCGTACAGAAATCGGGTGCCCGTTTTGTTACTGTTGTTGGAACGTCCATAACCTTAAGCCTCCTGTGTATGTGAACCACAAAAATTATCCATCAATTGAGCCGTTTAACACGTCAGTTCAGGTCGAGTTCGGTTCTCTCGGGTTCAGGTCATTCTAGAATCCCAATTAGCTTTTTTAGATTAAAACTAAATAATTACCTGGAGTACTATAGAGAGACTATACAACTATGAAGAATATAAAAACGTCGAAGACTACAACAACAACAACAACAACCCAGTTAAATCCCACAAGAGTAGGGTCTGGGGAGGGTGTGTGTACGCAGACCTTGCCCCTACTTGAAAGTAGAGAGGCTGTTTCCAAAGAGACCCTCGGCTCAACGTCGAAAGTTGCATTGCTTGACTAATTGTTACTTCATTAATTAAAGAAGCGCAGACAGTTTAGAGATCCATTTTGATTTATTCCATCACACCCCAAAGCCAAAAAATGGTGAAATTTTGGCTCCATCGGAGATGATGGAAAAATAAAAACGTCGAAGACTAAAACGAGAACAAAATGTTACTAAATTTTACACCCGTTTTGGGTGCCATAATATGACTCTGGGTGCTAGGATGCTCTGTTGGACCCCGTAGTAGTTCCTACCTCCTAATTCTTTGGGTCACTGATATGCTTATCGGTGCACTGATATGCTTATCGGTGATCCAAGGGCTAGAGTTAGGGGAGATAGGAGCCACTTCGAGTTCAACGGATCATCCAGGGCCCTCAAATGGCAGGTGTCATAAGAAAATAAGTATGAAAAACGGGATAGGGTTCAAGTCACAAAAAACTTGTTCAAAACCCAACATTTTAGGATCCGGACAAAATTTGGCAGGTCTTCTCATCATGCATTAGATGTATTAATCAAGTAATTAAGTTTTTGAAGTGTATATAAAGATTCGACTGAACTTGAGAAATCCATGCTTTGAAGCACCAAGAACCAAGTTCTCAATTGCAGCACTAGACACATATTCATTCAAAGCTTTTGCTATGTCTGTGTCTTCCAGCACCACATCCAATGCATGTATCTGCACAAACACACATTATTGTGAAACTCTGGGATGTTATAATAATAATAATAGTAATAATAATAATAATAATAACAACAACAATAATAATAATAATAATCAAATTCAAAAAAGAATGTGATGATCTAAAAACTTTACGTCTTTTCGTGTGCAGAAGACGTGGAATATGGAAAACAAATCCTTTGTGTGTTTCTCAAGCTGCTCGCGGTAGGATGTGGCGTCATGAATAGCCGCACCAGCTCCAACTGTCCGTGCAGATGAATATGGCAATGGTAAAAACATTTAGCTGTTAACTTAAGTATATATGTGATACTCCATTCCCTCCAAATGTATTTGTCTCGTTTGATCTTTCTCGGTCAAACCAGACAAATTTTGATCTTTGAACTCCCATTGCACGTGGATAGAATGAAATGTTTTGTCAGAAGCTATTTTGCAAGATAGTTCGTATAAAATCATTATTTTTTTTCATATGCATTGAAATTCATGCCAATACTCCGAGAAATATGAGATTTTACATGTATCCAAGAATATTGCATAATTATAACCAGCGCGCTCACAAACTTAATAGTCACAATAGTACTCCAAGATCGCATATTCACTACAAATATGCCTACAAAATCGGGAGATCCATGAAAACTAAAAATTCTCTTGGAGTATTATTGTAAAAATATTGAGTTCTTGCCTTCTTGGGAGCGCTTGAAGCAATTACATATTCGTGGAGAACGTGTAAAATTTCAAATTTCTGAGAGTATTGACATGAATTTTTCCTTTAATTGAAGATCAAAATTTGTTCAATTTGATTGGAAAAAGTCAAATTAGACGAATACAGCGGGACAAAGATAGTATTCATTACAAAACACATAGAGGAGGGGGGCCATACACAACGTCTTGTGGACGACGTGGATGAGGACGAGCGTTTGGCCCTTCAAGATCAAATTTTCGGTTGTCCACCTGAGTGCAGATTGGCTTCCTTTGTCCTTGTCGATGGCGATCGCCACCAGCCCATTCGTCGTGGTGGCGGCTGCCCCTCTTCCTCTCTGATTCGAAGGCCACATTTAATTTATTTTTTTAAGATCCGATGACGAAAGTCACTTCGTCATATTAATATTTGTTTCCTCTCACGCCGACATGGATTTTGCTCTGGTTTCTTGAATGGATGAATGAAATGTTTGGGGTGTTTGTTTGGTTCAAACGTGAGAATCGTCGAATTGTGCTCTCTTTATGAGGCAATGCCAATTGGTGAATCGTCCGGGCTCAAAGCCGCATATATAGAGGATTTCATTGTACTCTTGGACATGCATCTTTCCGTACCATAATTAAGTTCGAATTTGTTTTCCATAGAGTAAGAAAAAAAAAGTGAAATTGCACCATAAAATTGACGCATAGCTGAAAAATAATCATATGAAATATGCTCTTTTTACTATAAAGTGTTAAAAGTATCTCACATCAGAAATTTCAAAAGAAATGATGGGTATATATATATGTTCTTGAATTAGACTAATTAATCGATTGATTTCAATCTTTTAATGATTCCTTCTTTTCGTTAAAGTGTTCCTATTTTGACTTTGTGGCAAAATAAGGAATGTACAAATATGATTGAATTTTCAATTTTGTCCTTAATGTGATAATAAAAGTAAAATGTGATGTGTAAGTTATTAGTGAAAAAATATTATGTGATAGATTGGATAGGAAAAAGTAGAAGTAAAAGTGGTTTTTTAAATTGAAAGTAAAACCGTTTTGGGGATAGTGAAGAACACAAAGAGAAAGTGTTTAAGAAACACAAGAGTATATTTTAACTTAAATGTCTTATGCCCTAAATTTAGACATTGTTATCTTTTCTTAAATTCTACAACAATAATCCAGTAAAATCCCATGAAATGTGGGTTTGGAGAGGGTGTGTGTATGCAAATTTTACACATACCTGAGAGTAGAGAGGCTGTTTCAAGAGATACCCGGCTCAACAACAACAAGATCACAAAAGCAAACAATTATAATATAAGTGTAAAAAGATAGAAAAACGAAACGTAAAAAATGCACAACAAGAGAAGAAAAATAAGGTTGTATATTGGTAAGTCCCAAAAGTTTTAAGGTCTGCCCAATAACTCCTTCCAAAACTTCTAGAGTATATCTCTACACCCGCCTCCACCTACTATCATAAGCTTCTCACATCTTGACATGCGAGTCTCAACACTGCGCTGCTTCACATGACCAACTATCTCATCCTAAATTCTACTATATAGAAACCTTATTTTAAGTTATTTCTCCGTTCCAATTTAAATTGTATATTACCCGGTATTATTTATGTAGTCAATTTTTTTTATTTTTGTTACTCATTTGAAAAAAAATATTAACATATCACTTCTTAATAAATTAATCTTTTTATATAGTTTTTTAATATATGATTTTTATTTTTAATCTGACATCAATTTTTAAATAAATAAAATTGAAATGATTTCAATCAAAAAATTTTCTTCCGTGGTCCTAAAGCCTACATGTAAAGTGTGAACATTATCTCATTTTTCGTGCTTCCTTTTTTTTTTACAAAAGGCTCAATTCTTTTATAATATCTATATATTAAAGCCGAAAATATGTATTAATCTTAAGACCACGTAAAAATTTGGCTTAATCGAACAACAAACAACGCTAAACATGTTAAATATATTACTCCCTCTTTCTACCATAGATTAGGGGTGGACACGGTACCGGTACGGTACCGTCACCGGCAACGGTACCGCCGGTACCGCCACCGTCACCGCCGTCGCTCCCTTGTCACGGTACCCGGGAACCGGTACCGGTACCGGTACCGGTACCGCCACATTCGGTACCGGTTCCGGTACCTAGTTTTTGGTACCGGTACCGGCGGTACCGGTCCGGTTCCGGTACCGGTTTATTTTTATTTATTTATTTTTTATTTGAAACTTTAAATTGAAAAAGTTAAAAAAAAAGGGTGGGGCACCTCAAACGACTATATAGCCGTTGAGGTGGGGGAGGGGAAGAGGGGAGGGGGGGGGAGGAAGGAGGGGGAGGGGGGTACCAATTTTTTTTCTATAAATTCTCTCATTTTTTTCATAAAAAATCACTCAATTTCTCAATCCATCTCTCAATCCTCTCATTCTCTCAATTTATCAATCTCTCAATCTTATTATCTCTATTTAATTTTTATACATTTAATATTCATATAATAAATTAATAATATAAAATTTTATACATTAAAATTTTGAAATTTTCAAAATTTTAATATATAAAATTTTGAATGTTTTTCAAATTTTGCAAAATTTTAAATATTATTAATTTTTAAATATATTCTTTAATCTTTAAATATCTCCATCATCTCCGATGGAGCCAAAATTTCACCATTTTTTGGCTTTGGGGTGTGATGGAATAAATCAAAATGGATCTCTAAACTGTCTGCGCTTCTTTAATTAATGAAGTAGCAGTTAGTCAAGCAATGCAACTTTCGACGTTGAGCCGGGGGTCTCTTTGGAAACAGCCTCTCTACTTTCGAGTAGGGGTATGGTCTGCGTACACACACCCTCCCCAGACCCTACTCTTGTGGGATTTAACTGGGTTGTTGTTGTTGTTGTTGTTGTTGTAATCTTTAAATAATTTAAATATATTATTTATTTTTTGAAATTTTCGAAAATTTAATATATAAAATTTCGAAATTTTTTAAATTTTTGCAAAAGTAATATAATATTTTATTATCAAAAAAATATATATTAAAATGTCGAGGGAGTCCGGTAGACGGTCCGTGGATATGGGCAACGTCAACCGAAGATTGAGTAAAGGCAAAGCTAAAGCCATCTCCGACAGTTCGACCTCACGCGGACACGGTTCTCGAGGAAGACACTCCGTCTCTTCGTTTCCTACTGTCCCAGATCATTTAATCGGGGATGCTATGACGGATGAAGAATTCAACCAGATTTATTCTGGTAGAAGAGACGCGAATCTCCCCACTCTTGATAGTCTATTCGAGGATATTGATGAAGCAGGACTGGATAATCTTGACGGGGACGATGAGCCTACACCGCAAAGCAACGGCGTCGACGTGGAGGCAGGTGAGCCCGAGACCTCTCGAGGTCCGGACAAAGGTAAGAAAAAATATAAATCAGAATTATTTGTTTATCATTTTGACAAAGACACAAAAGATGGCGTAGTTTACGGAACTTGTAAACATTGCGGGACCGTCATAAAAATGAGAGTTTCCGGCGGTTATGGCGGTCCAGAAAAACACCTAAAGTCGAGGCATCCCGCGGAGTTAGCGAAATACGAGGCCAAAAAAAAGGGACGACAAGAAGTGCAAACCCAAATTTCTCGGTTTGCTAACAGAGGTAAGGGCGGCCTTTTTGCTTATAGCGACGAGCAAAATAGGCAAAAAATGGCCGAAATGATTTGTGAAGAAAATTTGCCATACATGTTTTCTGAAAAACTTGGTTTTATTGATTATTGTCAACAGGCATTAAACCCTCAAGCACGAGGTTTTTCAAGAAAAACAATTAAACGAGAAATTATTTGCCAGTATAAAATGGAAAAAATTAATTTGGCAAATTTTTTTCTCAATTTTAATTCTCGTGTTGCTATTTGTTCTGATATTTGGAGTGAAACTTATCATAATTTGTCTTATATGGGTGTTACTTGTCATTGGATAGATAGTGATTGGATTATGCATAAACGTGTTCTTGCATTTCGTGATTTCAATGATCAGCATACTGCTGAAAATATTTTCCTATTGCTTCAAAGTATTCTGCGGGAATATAACTTATCTGAAAAAGTTTTTTTCATTTGGTTTTGATAATGCTACTAATAATACTGCTGCTATTCCTAGACTTAGAGAAATCTGCCCACCGTCTACGACTATGGGTAGATTTCTGCACCAACGGTGTGCCTGTCATGTTTTAAATTTATGTGTTCAACAGGGACTACAAGCTATGGGCGGAGTTTTGACAAATATTAAAGAAGGAATTAAAAAAATTTGGGGGGCTCGTCTTATTTCGAGATCCTGGAAGATGTTCTGTAAGTCTAAAGGTAAAAAAGAAATAAGTTTTGCTAGAGATATCAACATTAGATGGAATAGTACTTACAAATTGATTGCTCAAATCCTAAGATATAAAGAGGAACTTGCTGAATTTTTTAGGGATGAACTTCGTATAATCATTAATCCTTTTGAATTTGTTATTGTTGAAAAATTGAATGCCGTATTAGAAATTTTTAATAACGCAACTCTTACTTTTTCTCATGTTTACCAACCAACTACAAATACATTTTTTAAAGAGTGCATTACAATCGCAACATGTTTTCGTGAAAGTATGGCTGATCCAGATTTGTACCCTTATGTCTCTCCTATGAGAGATAAATGATGTACTTATTATTTGTACATTCCTGATATTTATAAAATAGGTATTATTTGTGATCCACGATTTAAGATTGAAAATTTTAAAATTCTAATTGAGTATTACTACAGTTGTTTTTTAGATAAAAAAAGTTATTACTACAGCTATTTAGTAGAATGGAAAAATGAAAGAGATAATGCTATAACACTTTTTGAGGATTTGTTTAAGGAATATCAAGGGTTATACGATACTGTACAAGAAGAAACAGCACCACCTCCGCCTCCAAAATCAAAAAAAGGTTTTGCCGGCATAGTCGGTGGCCTTCTTGCAAAGAAAGGGAAACGTGCCCAGTCTTCGACGAGTTCAAGTGGTACAACAGTAAGCTCGCACAACGAACTTGCTATGTACCAGGGCGTGCCATGCGATTACGATGACGACGATGTCGATTTTGACGTGCTCGGATGGTGGAAGCGGAACGAACACATGTTCCCATGTCTCGGCATGCTAGCAAGACAAGTGTTGTCCGTCCCGGTATCAACCGTAGCAGTTGAACGAGAATTCAATGCTGGCGGCAACATTCTAACCGACTACCGAAGTTGTCTTAACGCTGAATCTCTTGAAACACTGGTTTGCAACCAAGATTGGCTCTTGGCAAGACGTCGGGCTCAAGAGTCATCGTACCAACTCGAATCGGAGCATTACATGAATGCAACCACAGATGGAAGTCCGAGTTCTGAAGAATAAGTTATAATTTTTTTAATGTTAATGTAAATATGTAATTAATTTTTTTAGGTGAGCGATATATAAGCTCCTTCGAGGGTTTCTTTACGGTTCTTTACCTCGTCGCTTTTTTTGAACCGTCAGGATATTAAATGTAGTTGTTCTTCAGTTAGTGTATTACTCATTTTCAATATTTAAATAACAACTACATTTTTAGATTTTTTATTTCATTCTTTCCTTAAACAATTGCAATTTGCAAATTTACAATTTTATATTTTTATAATTTAAAAAAAAAAGGGGGGGGGGGGGCGAAACCGGCCGGTCCGGTACCGGTACCGGCCGGCACGGTAGGTTTTCCGGTTCCTAGGGGTGGCGGTACCGGAACCGGCGGTTCCGGAACCGGAACCGTACCGTGTCCACCCCTACCATAGATCTTCCGAGATACTATTCACAGAGTCAAACTTTACTCACTTTGTTTGCTCATTTTTACTAGTCATTTCGTAAAATAATATAGTCTTGTCACCTCTAGTTTTGTAAAACTTTTCATGTAGTTTATTACTCCGTACTATAAAAATTTAATTTTAAAGTTTTACTCCTATAATCAATTAAATTGGATTGGAAATAAAGTTGGTCAAGCTTCGTAACGCGTAACGGGAAGAACTTAGGTGGACGGAGGGAGTATATGGAAAAACACAGAAGTACCCTATTTTAGTGTTTTTTTGATATACACCAATTTCTCAGAGACAAATACAGAAATTTATTATCTATCAAAGACAAATACAGACATTCATTATCTGTGTAAAACGCAGACAATTGATGTCTATGAGAAGCTGGTCTATGAGGGTGTTTGGGAGTGTGGTTGATTATTAAACAAGTAGAAGTTTTAAGTAGAAGTAAAAAGCAAATATTTTACTAACTTTACTTAAAAACACTTCTAAAGCCTATTTTAGAGTGGAAAAGACATAATCTATAACCACAATAATTCATACGAATTTGGTTACCTTGCAAACCCCAAATTAAATTGAGGAGGTGGCAAGAATTTCACCACTCACCAAACTGACCAAAGACTCAAAGAGAGTGGTGGGGAGTAGTGAGAGAGTAGATAGAGAGAGAGAGAGAGAGAGGATTGGCAATTCATTCACTCCCTCCAACGGCGAACCACCTAAACACCACTTCTTTTCCTTATAATCCTATTTCCTTTCCTCTGATCTCGCCATTTTTAACGCTCGCCGGAGATGAAAGACTGTGCGAAGCATCCGGTGGCGGAGGCCAACGAAGAGAGCCCCTTTGGGTCCTTGAGCCCGGACGAGTTCTACTCGCGCCACTCGGTGAGTCACGGCACCGAGTTCATCACCAATACTCGCGGTCTCAAGCTATTCACCCAGTGGTGGGCCCCTCTCCCTCCCGCGAAGGTAATCGGCGTCGTCTGTGCCGTCCACGGCTTCACCGGCGAATCCAGCTGGATGCTCCAGCTCACCGCCGTCCACATCGCCAAGCAAGGGTTTGCAGTCTGCGCCATCGACCACCAGGGCCACGGCTACTCCGACGGCCTCGTCGCTCACATACCGGACGTCGATCCCGTCGTCGACGACTGTATATCCTTCTTCGACTCCTTCCGCGACCGCCACGTGCCGCCGGATCTGCCGTCGTTCCTCTACGCCGAATCCCTTGGCGGCGCGATTGCTCTACTCATAACCCTCCGCCGCGGCGATTCCGCGCCCAAACGCCCCTTTGACGGCGTCGTTTTGAACGGGGCGATGTGCGGAATCAGCGATAAGTTCAAGCCCCCGTGGCCGTTGGAGCATTTTCTGGACATCGCCGCCTTCCTCATACCGACCTGGCGCGTTGTTCCGACGCGCGGCTCCATCCCCGCCGTTTCGTTTAAGGTCCGACTACTTTTCCTCGTTAGAATTATAAATCCGTCTAAATTTCACCGGTATAAGAGTATTGTATTGTCTCCTCAAAAAAACTCACGTCTCCAATTTCAGGAGGAATGGAAGAGGAAGCTGGCGATTGCAAGCCCTAGAAGGACAGTGGCGAGGCCTCGGGCAGCGACGGCGCGTGAGTTGCTAAGAGTGTGCCGGGATTTGCAATCGAGGTTCGAGGAAGTGGATGTCCCGTTCCTGATCATCCACGGAGCGGAAGACGTAGTCTGCGACCCGGGGTGCGTGGAGGAGCTGCACAGACGCGCCGCCAGCAAGGACAAGACTCTGAAAATATATCCCGGCATGTGGCACCAGCTGGTGGGCGAGCGGGAGGAGGACGTGGAGCGCGTTTTCGGAGACGTCGTGGAGTGGCTGACGACAAGAGCCAATCGCGCTACCAGTTGAAACGCCGCAGTGTGCGGCGGATGAAGGTGGCCGATTAATTAATTTACGGTAAATTGGATTTGGGAGTGAGCAGTTCCGTAGTTGTTGGGCAGCAATAACTAAACGGTTAGGAGTTGGGGGAGTGTAGGGAGCATTCCCTTATTTTTATGTACTACAATGCGCCACATCAATAATAAATACATATAACACCATCTAATACAGTCTTTTAATTCATTTTATCTTGTAATTTGTATATTAAAAAATTCTAGAAATTATATATTAATAATCTATATGTTAAGACAAATCAAACAAGATCACACATGTTATATTTAGACTTACACATTGAGAGAACTTGATGAGTCAAAGTGCTTAGATGAACTGTTCCAAAAATCAAAAGTGGATAAAGACAGTGGGACGGAGGTAGTATGTTATGAACTTGACTATAGTATTTTTTGGGATTTGCGAGGGTACTTTAGATGTAGATTTAATTCCCGATCAGTGAGGGAAACACAAAAGCATTCCTATTTAGTGTCTGTCGAAGTAAATCAGAGGTTAACGGTACAACCTATATCGTTAAGCGAAAAAAAAATTCATTACGGGTGGTCGACCATCCATCTTCTCCCATCCAAACCCCATTCAAGCCCCATTTTTACACACTAAAAGCAGGCTACGAGAACCAAAGAGAGAACAACGCCCTAGCCGTCCCTCGCTAACCGCCCTCCGTCTGTCGTTGTTCGTCAGTTAACGGTACTCTTTCTATCATGTTTTTAAATTTATTTCGAAAATATCTCATTTAAACTTATATTAGCTAATTACATTATATCTATGTTGAGAATTTAGAAAATTGAAATGTTTATGAGATACCTGAAAACATATGTCGAAGTAACTAACAATTTTATTGTGATATATTTGTAGATTTTTCGTAGTGCATTACATATTTTTGATTTGTCATATTCATAGACTAAAAATTTTAATTTTGTAGAATAATGAATTTTCAAAGAAAGAATGTCCATCCGGGACCAATGGTTTGCGATGTCCTAGACTTGGCACCCGGAAAACATTGTTGTGATAGGGTGTGGCATAACTGTGAGTTTGGAGACGTGTCGGTGAAATGTGTGAAATTGTTTGGTAGCTTAAGGGAAGGGTTTGGTGTGGAGCGTCATCCATGAGTTGTGGAGAATTTGCGTGATTATGGATTTTACAGGGTAAAAAGGATTGCTAAGTTACAAATCGATTGGACTTTGATTACTGCCTTACTCGAGAGATGGAGGCCAGAGACCCATGTCTTTCATCTTCCGTTCGGAGAGGTTGCGATAACATTATGGCATGTAGAGGTCCTACTTGGTCTCTCCGTAAATGGCACCCCTATTGTTGGTTCGCGTGGCAACACGAAAGAGTATTGGGCGCACTTGTGTGCAGATCTGATGGGGTTTAGGCCATCTTTAAAGGACTTGAGCAAGACGCAGATCAGAATGAATGTGATTGTTGGTGATCATAACGTGGAGGTCGACTTTTTGCAACATGCTCGATCTTGATGTTGAAGATTATGGGTGGTGCTCTGTTCTCTAGCATGACGGGTAACAAGGTGAACTTGTGCCTTTTGGAGTTTCTCGCTAGCACGGCGCAAGATGTGCGGAGTCGCACTCACTAGAGTTCTTGTATTCATTTGGATGCTTTTGTACATTATGATATCTCACTTAACACAACTAAAAATCTCGCACCTAATAATCCACCTAACAATAAAATATCTAACCTAACACAACTAAAATTCCTACACCGAACCATCCACCTAACAATAAAGCATCTTACCTAACACCACTAAACATCCTACACAATTCAATCCACCTAACAAGAAATCTCACCTAACACCACTAAAGATCTTACGCCATTCAATCCACCTAACAATAAAATATCTCATTTATATATTTGGTGCTTAACTCTCAGAATCTCACCACCAAACTTTACTCTCACATATATGCTCATTTCTCTTTCTTACAAAAAAAATGGCCTCTGATGGTAGTTTTATATTGCTAGCCCATTGGAACGGTGAGATAATTATCAAGAACAATGAGGTGGAGTACTTATTGCATTCAAACAAAGCCTTTGTCTTTGATCCTCATGTGTCATTTGAGGAGGTCTTCAATGAACTCCTCGATGCTATTGGTGACGATAATCTCAATTCAATCAAGAGAATTTGGGGAAAATATCCCAAATACAAGGATCGGGTATATGCCGCTTCACGCCCTTTCCCCATTTCTGAGGAGCAAACATGAAGGTGTTTTGTTCAAAAGACAACTAAGCAATATGATAAACTTGAGGTGTACCTAGATCACACAAAGTTGAAGTCCAGGCTCACGAGAAAGAGGAAATAGCTGCATCCCAGGAAGAGGAAATGGAACAAGAGCAAAACCACCACCAAGTTCACCACCACCACCAAGAACAACAAAGTTGGGGAACACATCAATTTTCATGTGATGAGGCGGGACCGTCTAACACGGTACAACACATGGATGATGAAGATGACTTGATGATCCTACGTTCATTGGTAATTTAGATCATGAGAGTTCTTCAGAGATCTGGATGGGTCTCTATGTACACACCGGACGTGTACATAGAGGACCCTATTAACATTGTTAATTCTGTCGATGTTGAACAGGCAATTCCAAATATTTTGATTCATAGGCACGTTGAAGAAGTCTCACTACAACCAATGTTTTGTATCCCTGAAATTCAGATTGGATATCATTATGGTAATTTCAAAAGCCTTCATTTGCGGTGGCACTACACAGTATTGCGGAGCATAGACATTTCCATACTTTGTCAAAGCGTCATAATTATTGGCGGGCAAAGTGCTCGTATCCGAAACAGTGCCCATGGCTCGTCCTGGCTGAAGAGCATGCTTCTGTTTGGACTGCTAAAAAATATAAAAGTCAACATTTCTGTAGACTTGACTTTTCTAAGGAAAAGGACGTTAAGCCTATTATAAGGAAGCTCATTTCAGAAATTATATTCTCAAAAATTGCGGCTGATGGTGATTACAAGGTGAGGTACATCATTAAAGATATTTACGACTTATTTCAAGTTTGTCTAACGTATAAGAAATGTTGGTTGGCTAAGTCGAGTGCCATTCAACGACTGTACGGATCCTGGTAGGATTCGTATAACAAGCTTTTGCCTATACTAGCAGCATTGATTCAAAGCAATTTTGGGTCAGTGGCCGAGATACAAATGCGGTAAACAAAAACGTCCAAAACATTTCAATTTATGTACGTTTTCTGGTCTTCCAAAGCATCTATTGATGGGTTCAAGTATTGTTTTCCCGTGATCTCTGTTGATGGCACCCACTTGTATTAAAAATATGAGGGAGTATTGTTGCTAGCAGTAACAATGAAAGCAAATCACGAGATTTAACTCTTAGCTTATTCCCTTGTTGACAAAGAAGACGAGGATAGTGGGAGGTGGTTCATGATGCATTTAATGCGCTATGTAGTACATGTCGATAAGTCGGTGTGCATTATTTTTGAAAGGCACGAGGGCATTGATGTAGCTTTCAATACAATTCCCTTAGTTAATGGAACAACGTGTCACCAAGAGATATTGCCTGCGCCACTTGAGAAGGAATTTCGAGTAGAAGTTCAATATAAAAAAGCTGAAGGGCTTGATGTATCATGCAGCCAGTACCCCATATGTGCATGAATTCAATCGAACAATGCAACAAATTATGTCAAAGCGGGTGGAGGCATATGACTGGTTGTTGGCTTTACCATTAGAGAAGTGGGCACTCTGTTCCGTTGGTGGGCTCGATATGGATTCCTGACAACTAATCTTTCCAAAAGCTACAATCACGTGCTAAAGGGATGCCGTTCTCTTTCAATATACGCTATTATGAAGACAATGTACGAGTGATTAGTAAAATTACTTGCAGAAAAGTGTAGAGACAAATTTACATTGCTACAAGCGGGATTTAAGTTCCCATAATATATTTGTAATGAGGTCACATGCATGGAAGACCATCGTTTACATTTCCATGTTATCCCCCACCATCCGCAACAAGGGATTTATCAAGTCATTGTTGAGGGCAACGATGGAGCTACCGGTAAATTAGATGAGATTGTCGTGCTACTAGGCCTAATTATAAATTTCTATGTGGGATATATAATTTGTCGTGCAACAGAGATCAAGGGAAAACAGTACTTGAACCCATCAATAAACGCTTTGCAAGACCAAACAACGTATATGAACTGAAATGTTTTGGGCGATGTTGTTGGCCGCATTTGTATCGCGGCCACTGACCCAAAATTGCTTTGAATCAACGCTGCTTGTAGAGGCAAAAGCTTGTTATACGAATCCTACCAGGATCCGTATAGTCGTTAAATGGCACTCGACTTAGCCAACCAACATTTCTTATACATTACACAAACTTGAAATAAGTCGTAAATATCTTTAATGATGTACCTCACCTTGTAATCACCATCAGCCGCAATTTTTGAGAATATAATTTCTGAAATGAGCTTGCTTATAATAAGCGTATCGTCCTTCTCCTTAGAAAAGTCAGGTCTACATAAATGTTGACTTTTATATTTTTTAATAATCCAAAAAGAAGCATCCTCTACAGCAAGGACGAGCCATGGGCACTGTTTCGGTTATGAGCACTTTGCCCGCCAATAATTACGACGCTTTGAAAAAGTCTGGAAATGTCTATGCTCTGCAATATTGCGTAGTGCCACCGCAAATTAAAGGCCTTTGAAATTACCATTCAGGGATACAGAACGTTGGTTGTAGTGAGACTTCTTCAACGTGTCTATGAACCGGAATATTTGGAATTGCCGGTTTAACATCGACAGAATTAACAATGTTAATAGGCTCCTCTGTGTACACGTCCGGTGTGTACATAGAGACCCATCCAGATACTTAAGACTCATCAAAAGAACTCTCATGATCTAAATTACCAACGTACGTAGGATCATTAGAGTCATCTTCATCATCCATGTGTTGTGCCGTGTTAGACGGTCCCACCTCATCACATGAAAATTGATGGGTTCCTCAACTTTGTTGTTCTTGGTGGTGGTGGTTTTGCTCTTCCTCCATTTCCTTCTCCTGGGATGCGGCTATTTCTTCTTCCTCGTGAGCCTGGACTTCAACTTGGTGTGCATCTAGATACACCTCAAGTTCATCATATTGCTTAGTTGCCCTTTGAACAAAACACCTCCATGTTCGCTCCTCGGAAATGGGGAAAAGGCATGAACCAGCATATACTCGATCCTTGTATTTGAGATATTTTCCCCAAATTCTCTTGATTGAATTGAGATTATCTTCACCAATAGCATCAAGGAGTTCATTGCAGACCTCCTCGAATGACACATTAAGATCAAAGACAAAGGCTTTGTTTGAATGCAATGAGTACTCCACCTCATTGTTCTTGATAATTATCTCACCATTCCAATGGGCTAGCAATATAAAACTACCATCAGAGGCCATTTTTTTGTAAGAAAGAGAAATGAGCATATATGTGAGAGTAAAGTTTGGTGGTGAGATTCTGAGAGTTAAGCACCAAATATATAAATGAGATATTTTATTGTTAGGTGGATTGAATGGCGTAAGATCTTTAGTGGTGTTAGGTGAGATTTCTTGTTAGGTGGATTGAATTGTGTAGGATGTTTAGTAGTGTTAAGTGAATGGTTAGGTGCAAGACTTGTGTTAGGTTAGATATTTTATTTTTAGGTGGAATGTTAGGTGCAAGATTTTTAGTTGTGTTGGGTAAGATATCATTAAGTACAAAAGCATCGAAATGAATACACGAACTCCAGCGATCGCAACTTCGCACATCTTGGGTTGTGCCAGTGAGTACCTCCAAAAGGCAAAAGATCACCTTGTTACCCGTCGTGCTAGAGAACAGAGCACCACCCATAATCTTCAACATCAAGGCCCGAGCATGCTGCAGAGAGTCAACCTTCGTGCTATGATCACCAACAGGAATGAGTACGATTGCATTCATTCTGATTTGTGTCTTGCACAAGTCTTCTAAAGATGGCCTAAACCCCATCATTTCTGCACACAATTGGGCCCAATACTCTTTCGTGTTGCCACGCGAACCAACAACAGGGGTTCCATCTACGGGGAGACCAAGTGGGACCTCTATATCTTGTAATGTGATCTCAACCAATCCGAACGGAAGATGAAAGGCATGGGTCTTCATCTCTCGACTAAGGCGGTAGTCAAAGCCCAATCGATTTGTAACTTAGCAATCCTTTCTACCCCGTAAAATCCATAATCATGCAAATTCTCCACAACTCATGGATGACGCTCCACACCAAACCCTTCCCTCAAGCTACCAAAAAATCTAGTACATTTCACCGGTACGTCCCCACACTCACGGTCTTGCCACACCCTATCATAACGATGTCTGTCGGGTGCCATGACTAGTACATCGCGGATAATTGGTCCTGGATGAACGCTCGTTCTTTGAAAATTCATTGTTCTACAAATTTAAAATTTTGTCTATGAAAATGACAAATAAAAAACATGTAATGCACTACGAAAAATCTACAAATATATCACAAAAAAGTTGTTAGTTACTTCAACATATATTTTCAAAGATCTCATAAACATTTCAATTTTCTAAATTCTCAACATAGATCTAATCTAATTAGCTAATAATTAGTTAATATAATTTTAAATTAGATATTTTCAAAATAAATTAAAAATAGTAGAAAGGGTACCGTTAACCGACAAACGACAACGGACGGCTGATGGTTGGCGACGGACAGCTGGGGCGCTGATCTCTCTTCGATGCTCCTGGCCTGCTTTGAGTGTGTAAAAATGGGGTTTGGATGGGGGAAGATGGATGGTCAACCACCCATAATAAATTGTTTTTGGCTTAACGGTAGAAGTTGTATCGTTAACCTCTGATTTACTCTGACAGACACTGAACGGGAATGTTTTTGTGTTTCCTTCACTGATCGGGAATTAAATCCTACCTTGAATACCTCTACGTTTTTCCATTATTTTTCATTCAACCATTGTAGCCTTTATAGGTTTACAAAAGAGCATATCTCAAAATGTACTTTAAATATTTATATTTATATTGTTATGACTTATATTGATACAAAATACAAATATGATTGCAAAACTTTTGCTCTGACATTTTATGTCAACATAATCCATCAATTTTGTACTTACAATAACACAAAATGCGAGTATAAATCTTTAAGTATATTTTGGGATACAGGTAAATTTATTCTTTTTTATTTGTCCAAATTTCTTTTACACTTTGCAATTTCCATGGGATCTTGTTTCTTTGGAGGAAGGCGATGTGAAAGAAGTGAAGGAACTATTACGAATAACAACTCACTTCTCTTGACAACAAGAATGTGTGTCATATTATAAAAACAAGGCTTACAGTACTCTGTTCAAAAATTTGATGGTTCCTACCTCTATCCCCTCTTAAACTCCTCCTGCCCCCCCTCCCTCCCAACCCAATTGGTGTTTTGGGATGGGGGTAGGGGTGCTGCTGGGGTGGAAGGTAAGGAGGGTGGTTAGGGGGTAGTAACCATCAATTTTTTGAATAGAGCACCATAGGTCATTGTTGTCACAATATGACAACATAACAATGGTTGTTGTCAAAAGAAACTCACCGTACGAATAATAAAAATAATGGGAAATAAATAATTGTTACTTCTTATATTGATGTAACTTTCATTATTCAATAAAATGATATATTATCAAATTGTATCATCATATTGGAACTATGGTCTCTTTCCCAAATAAACCTGACCACCTTTTTTCTAACATGCGATCAGTTTTTCATCGATTGTCATCCGCCAAAGATCATGATTTCGCTGTCCTTTATCCCCGACCCCCTCTCTCTCCCTCTCAAAAAAATTATGAGTGTGCCTAACAATTGTTGTCTCTTATCTCTCTCGCTCTCCAAAAAGATTAGGCGTGACCAAAAAAAACTAAAAAAGTGCATTTGCATGTGTTTCTTCTAGATATCGAGAGCATGGAAAACAATAGAGAAGCATAGAACGATTAAGAAAAGAAGAAAATGAAGAAATTTCTCGCCCTCGCTCCAATCATCAACACTCTCCATAGAAAAAATTAAATCCACTGTTTATTTATTTATTATTATTATTATTATTATTATTATTATTATTATTATTATTATTATTATTATTATTAGTACTACTACTACTATTATTACGGAATCGAGTTGGCCCGACGTGCACACTTGAACATAAACCGTGAACCCGACCCTTAAGTTTGTGGAGTCCAACTTTTTACGGGGCGGCTCGACCCTTACCCAAAAATCAAGCACAAAATAAATTTATTTAGAAAAAAAAAAAGAAAAAATGTACGAAGTAAGATACATATCTTTTTCTTTAATGAAAAGGTAAATAGTGAAATTTCTTAAAGACGGCCTAAAAAGAAAGTGTATCAATTAATTAAGGATGGAAAGAGTAGCTGTTTTATTATCAATGTCAATTGCAAGGTAAAATAATTTTGAAAAAGGACTAATATATAAAGATATAGCTTTTGTTTGGCATTATCTTCAAATATAACTTCAACATTTTAAAAATCTATCATACAATATTTTTTTACATTTCCATTTTGTACACAACTTACATAGAAAGTGTATGTATATGTATGTATGTATATATTCACACACACACAACATTAATACTAATCACAAACGCTACACTCAAACAAATCATTTTTATTATGCCCTTCAACTTCAATTAATCTAAATAGTTTTAACTTCACCTTATTTATGAAAAGCATTAAAAAATAAAAATGAGGGATTAAAATTTATTTAGAAAAAGGAGAAAAATTGAAAGCTACATATCTTTTCCTTCTATGAAAAGGAAAAGTGTAAAATTTGTTAAAGACAACCTAAAAAGAAAGTGTATCAATTAATTGGGGATGAGTTCACTAAAATTCTTTATGTTCAATGTTACTTGCAAGGTATAATAATCTTGAAAAAAGGACTAATGTATAAAGATATCGGAAAGGTTCCGTTGACACTGGTATTCAGTGTCAACAGATGATACTCGCTTATTTGGAGCTTATTTGGTGCTCATTTCACAAAAGTGATGGTTCTTGCCCCCTACCCCTCCTTAAGCTGCCACCGCACCCCCACCACAACTCGATCCCTGCATGCCCACCCTAGACCCCCTCTTACCCTCTCTAAATGTGTGTATATTATGCATTGCATAATAGCCACACATTTGGAAAGGGTTAAAGAAGAGTTTAGTTTAGGGTTGGGGCCCAGGGATCAGGCTGGGATGGGATGCGGTGGGGGTTTAGGGGGAGTTAGGGGGTGGGACCATCAATTTTTCACTTTGAGTATCGAAGGAGCTCTAAATGAGTGAGTGTCATCCGTTGAGACTAGATGCTAGTGTCAACGCAACCTTTCCGTAAAGATATAGCCAATGTTTGGCATTATCTTCAAAATCTAGCTTCAACATTTTAAAAAACTATCTTAGTATTTTTTTAACATTTGCATTTTGTACATAATTTACACGACTAAAAAATTGTATATATAAATAAAACGTTAATACTAATCGTAAACACTTCTCTCAAACGTATCCATAACTATAAATTAGTTATTACTTCTCCTTCGATCCTTTCCTCTTTAAAACCGAACACGAAATTGTTTCTTTATCTTTCCTTCGCAACTCCCTCGCATCCTTCCCCTCACATTCCCTCTCATCAAGCAAAATAAATTCCACTCCACTAAATATATTCCAATTATAAAGTTTTTTAAACAGATTAACTTCTTCTACTATAAAACTCTAGTAATAAAGGTTTTAATTTAGTCAACAATTAATTTTCATGAAGTACTACATCTGTCTCATAATAAAGTATTTGTTTTTTAATGGAGTCCAAGAAATTGTAAAACCATTATTAAGATTTATGTTAATATAGGATATTCGATGTTTTATATTGGAAACGAAGTATTCTTTTTTTGGAACAGTTAACACACAATAGCTAACAACTAGTGGCCAGAATTGGGCTAGAATTCATGGTCCCTTTTGGAAAATCTTTGAATTCATTGCATAACCAAGAAGGCAAGAAACAACATATATTCTCCAAATCCTCAAACAGATGAATAGGAAGTATAAATCTGGGCAATAACTGTCTGTGAAATACCATGGCAAATGTGGGTACAATGTGATTAGTTTAATTACACAAATGTGTAGTTCTGTGCAGTTTTTAGTAAGAGGTGATTAGAGCGTGCAAAATTACAATTTTGACCCCCTCTCCTCAGAATTGGAAAGCCTAATTACACTCTTTCAAAATGGACAGAAAGTGCAATTACACTAAATGTCAATAGCATAGATGTTATCCCAAGGCTCTTTATTCTTAATATGTGGGCATTTTAAACAAGAGAATGGCATGAAAGACAGAAAACACAATTCTATTCTATTATGCCTTTATTAGAGAAGACCAAACAATACATATATGTAACAATATACAAGAAAAAAGCTAGCAGCAATGCATTTCATTTCAATGACAACACAAAAAAAGAAACCTTTGACATCTCAGACTATATAATGATAATGCGAAACGTGCAAGTTCGTTAGGCGGGTAAAATATTTGCACTTTTTGTAGAAGCACTAGAAACAGTTCGGTAATAATGAATGGGAGCAGGGAAGAAACCTGTATCCTTTATCTAGTTTGTGGTGGTGAATGGTGGACATTCAAAGAAGACAATCCGACGGTGTCTGGGCTTTTGAGCAGATCCAGTTGTTTCTTACCGCGACGAAGCAAGTACTCGATATACAGGAAATTCTTGCGATCTACTTCCAGTGCATTGCGGCGGAACTCAGTTGACACAAGACACTTGATCTGCATTCTCTCCTCCTTTTGGGGTTTAGACCGTGCTGCTCTCAAGAATTGCCTGTATAGTGAAAGCACTTGTTTTTGCATTCCGGACAGCTGCTTTTGACCACTTGATCCGCCCCTCATACTAATCGGTAGTATTTCTTTTCTTTTTCTTGCCACCCTGCTTCAAACTTCACAATATTAGATGAGATATCATCATAATAGTTAATGACTTGATGTATAAACCACCATCCTTTTTCTCACAAGGTTGAATGAAATGGTTTGTCATCCTAACTCCTAAGTAACTGTATAAAAAAACAATCTTTTTTTCCATTAATAAACATTCTCTTGGTTTTGATAACTACCATGGGACCAGACCGACCAAACACCTGGCTGGTCTATGGCAACTCTGTCGGGCGCATGAGCTACGCCACACGAAACCACGACCGATTATCTACACAGTTAGAGAGTCATGTCTGCCTCCACTCCTTTCAGTGGGACCTGTCACGCCAAGATACTCCCACTGCATCTTCTTTGTGGTTATCTCTAGCACTCATTGTTGTATTATAAATAAGGATGTCCAAACTTGTCAATATTTATCAAGAAATATAATCACAACATATGTAGACCTTAAGCCAAAAACGACAATCACATTCTTGTCAACCTCACCTCCAGTTCCCTACTACGCCCTCTCAAGTCCCAACCTCATCAAGGAGCCCGTAGAGGAGATCCAGCACGAGGGCAATTAACATGCCAGCAGCCAACTTTTTCTCTCAAGCTTTCTTAAATACGGAACATATCTTTTTTAAGTTTCATGTTTCACCCCTCTTTAAAGTCAAATTTATACAGAGTAGATCATAGTAAGCTTTTAAGCTCGTACCCAGGACTCATCTCTCATTTTTTCTTTAACAATCTTATACTCCGTACTTCCTTGGACTCTTCATCCTTACAACTTCCTAAGAATTGGTACAATAACGGCTTCTCCTTCTTAAGGCTACCTTGCCAACTCCTCCCTCCGCTCCTAAAAACCTTTCCAGTTTTGACTTTTTTTAGTCAAACAGTGACACTATTTGATCACAAATTAGACATAATCTAAATAAATAAATGACATAAAAATTTGATATATCAAAACTATGTCCTAAGATTAATCCAATTATATTGAATTTATATTATAATTAAATATACTTTTCTCACATTTGGGGTCAAAGAGTGTCAAAGTTTGACCAAAAAAAGTCAAAACAGGAAAGATTTTTAGGACAGGTAGGGAGTATGTAGTACTCCATCAGTCCCACAAAAAACTTCACAGTTTTCTTATCAAAATCTCCCAAAAAAATACCTTCACTACAACTTTTTTCTTCAAAGGTAAGGAATATGTAAACCTTCACAATACTGAACTGAATTGAATACTGTTGAAAAACACAACTAGATTCTTCAAACAATATTTACAGCTAATATACAAACTCACATCAAACCAGGGCGTATAATTCAAATGCAAAAAGTATCTTACATAAACCACATCTAAACAATCTAGGGTAGATTGATTCCCGAGCACTATAAATTGAATTCGGTCAGAAAAAAGGGGGATAAATGGATAATAGCTCATCATCATATTCATCCATTCGAAGATTACTGCTTGATAGTCAATAATTGAATAATTCTACTGCCAAATTCGATACAAGAGTGTTCAAATTTTCAAGAAAAAAAGAATTCTAAAAGAGAAATTGGTGGACATGCTTACCTGTGCCAGGAATCATACACGTATAAACTTGAATTGAATACCAGTATTAGTTAAATTTGATGGTATGGAGAAGATTTACGAAAGGCGAGAGAGGAAAACGAAGAGAGCAGTATGCAAACTTTTCTTTTCTAAAAGTACCTTGAAAAACTTTACACTCTTTTTACCGGAGTATTTTTATTTAGGTAATGAAAATGGCCTTTAAAAATATTCTTTCTAGTCTAAATAAATTCAAATCATATACTTGTACTTTTTATTTTTAAGAATAATAATTTTTTAAAATTCCATAAAAATTGTAAATAATTTATAGGACGAAGAAAATATTATCGTAATGCTTGTGCCAAGAATTCGAGGAAATCTCAACATCACTGACTCCATCACACCACCTAATCTAGTTTTCCATCTCCGAATTTTATAATCCATATAGAAAAAACTCATGTGTCCCTATCTGCGCAACAAGACGTAGATGATTGTAGTCTCATACTTTTGGTCAATGTAAAAATTTTACACTACGACTACAATTTTGAGAAATTTATCATAGCATCTACAATTTTCTTTCTCAAAGCTTTGAGTAGAACTGGAAGAGTCTGGCGAAAGTCACCTCCGGATATAATTGTTTTCTCTCTGAATGATTCTTTTTAGAGTTATTATTAGAAAACCTCATTATATCTTTTATTGTCTGATTCAGTGCCTAAAAAAATATATTCATCATACATGCTTCATTCCATTTTATAAGACTTGCTTGTTGGAGTAATCTTGAAATTCTATTCATCTTAAAAGTATGTATATTTTATTTTTAATTATTATACTAATTTTGAAATAAAATAAATTTTAAAAAATTTAAAATCTCATTACATATTGTAAATGTTTTAAGAAGGAAGAAAGTACTCCCTCCGTCCTATAATGATCTTCCCGGTTCGCAAAATGAAGAAAAATCTCAAGTTTTTTCAATCTATTTTATTTAAATATTGGTATAGAAATAAAAAATAAAACATACTCCCTCCGTCCCATGAAACATGGGATGCTTTGCTTTTTGAAGAGATTTAAGGGAGTGTATTTTTGTATTGAATTTCTAAAAAGGTCCTTTGATGTGATGGGTAAAAGTAAGATTTGATGGGTAGATTATTAGTAAAAAGGTATGATGTGATAGGTAGGGTATGAAAAAGTAAGGGGTAAAAGTAACTTTTTAATATAAATGAGAAGTGTTTTATGGGACAGATGAAAAAAGAAAGGAGAAAGGTTTTATGGGACGGAGGGAGTACATATTTAAAAACTACACCAAAAGTTCAACAAAACAAGTGGTGACAAGAATATTTTATTTTATCATATAGATCATGAAAAAACACAAATAAATATAAATTTCCGTGGAGTTGAAAGAGTGCTCTGGAAATATCATTATAGAATGGGGGGAATATTTAATTTAACATGCCTATTCACGCATCGTTGCAGCAATCCAACGTAACGGACAGAGTCCATAGTCTGTAATAAATGTACAAACGGGTCTATTTTCCGTTATTGGCCCCCATCTTCTCTCTCTCTCGCTCTGTTTCTCCCTCATCACTCTGTTTCTTTTTTCTTACCGGCCTCCTCCGCCATTTTCTCTCCATAACTACCTAAGATTCCTCATCAATAGATATATACATATACAGAAACTTCTTCCTCTCTATACATGATATGTTTGTGTATAAATGGCGTAGAACTTGAAATTTGTCTTCCATTAATCTGCAAAGTATTACTCCCTAGTAATTGCTGTGTTGAAATTTCGAGCGGAAATGGAGGTTCCTCGTCGGAAGGATGCCGGAGATGCGCAGGCGCCGAGCGTTGATACCGATAAGCTGAGCTACGAGATCTTCTCGATTCTCGAGAGCAAGTTTCTGTTCGGCTATGAGGACCAGAAGGTCTGGATTCCGAAGTCGATTTCTCCCGCCGCCGTGGAGCTCTGCAGGGAGGAGATGGTTTCGTCGTCTCCGGCGGTCAAGAGGCAGAGGGGGAGGGTTTGTGTTCTGTCAATTGACGGCGGCGGAATGCGGGGATTTCTCTCCGGGAGGGCTCTGGCTTATTTGGAACAGGCTCTGAAGCGGAAATCGGGGGATCCGGAGGCGCGAATTGCGGACTACTTCGACGTCGCCGCCGGATCCGGCGTCGGAGGGATTTTCACGGCAATGCTGTTCGGGACGAAGGGGCAGAACCGTCCGCTATACAAAGCGGATGACACGTGGAGGTTTTTGGCGGAGAAGGGGGAGAGCATTTATTCATCGTCAAAAGGAAGGAATTCGAGAAGCGGTGGGATTTTCCGGCGGATTTTCCGATCCAAAGCCGGTTCAGCGACGGCCGGGTTGGAGAAGGCGATGAAGGAGGCGTTCACGGACGATAAAACGGGCCGGAGCTTGACTTTAAAGGACACGCTGAAACCCATTTTGATCCCCTGTTACGACCTCATCAGTACGGCGCCGTTTCTGTTCTCCCGCGCCGACGCGCTGGAGACGGACAGCTTCGATTTCCGGCTCAGCGACGTCTGCCGCGGGACGACGGCGGAGCCAGTGGTGTTCGAGCCCGTATCCATGCGGTCCGTTGACGGGTCGACCCGGTGCGTGGCGGTGGACGGCGGATTGGCCATGAGCAACCCGACGGCGGCGGCGATCACGCACGTCTTGCACAACAAGCAGGAGTTCCCTTCGGTGAGAGGGGTGGAGGACATTTTGGTCCTTTCAATCGGGACCGGTCAGCTTCTAGAAGGCAGCTTCGGGTTCGAGGAGGTTAAGGGGTGGAAAGCCAAGGAGTGGGCTCGGCCCATGGCTCGTATTTCCGGCGATTGCTCGGCGGAGCTGGTGGACCACGCCGTCGCCATGGCTTTCGGCGATTACCGCCGCAACAATTACGTGCGTATCCAGGTTGGTTACAGTTACACCGTACTCTCCCTCTCTAGCATGCGCCGCCTGCACACTCCTCACACACTCTCACTCTTTACTTTTTGAGGAAGAAAAATGCTAGGGGTACGGTGTACCCCATATCTACCCCACCCCCTCTTTGTCCACTAAAAACCGCAAAAAAAATTAAAAAAAAATAAGTAAATAAAAATCAAATAAAAATGTGTGGTGAAGAATGAGGTGGTGTACATTTGGAGTACACCTTTTGGTTTACCCCTAGCATTGCTCTTTGAGAAATTCTAGGGGTACACCATTTGGTGCACCTCATTTGTCTCTCACCCCTTTCTCCACCATTTAATTTTATTTTATTTTTATTTATTTAATTTTTTTTTATTTTCTTGCCTTTTTTGTGGTGATGGAGGGAGTGGGGGGACAAATGGGGTACACCTTGTACCCCTAGCATTTTTCTTACTTTTTTATTTTAACATCATATCTAAGCACTATATTTGCTTGAACCCGGTTCCATGACCACTGGATTCCAGTGGTCACGGAATCCACTGCCCCCCTACGAATTTCCGTTTATAAAAGTGATGATTATTATCCCCTAAGTAAACCCCCACCAAGTCCCGACCCAAACTAATCACCCCACCTACGTCAATTGCAACTTGTAAGTATAAACTCAAAAATTTTGACTTTAAAGTCAATTATACTTACGAGTTGCCATTAACGTAGGTTGGGTGATTAGTTTGGGTCGGAACTTGGCGGGGGGGTTTACCGGGGGTGTTATGAGGGGGTAGGAATCATCAATTTTATGAACGGAGCTCCGTAGGGGCAGTGGCTTCCGTGGCCACTGGAATCCAGTGGCTATGGAACCGGGCTCTTGCTTGAACCCGGTTCCATGGCCACTGGATTCCAGTCCAGTGGCCACGGAAGCCACTGCCCCCTACGAATTTCCGTTTATAAAAGTGATCATTCTTATCCCCCTAAGTAAACCCCGCCAAGTTCCGACCCAAACTAATCACCCCACCTACGTCAATTGCAACTCGTAAGTATAAAGTCAAAAATTTTGACTTTAAAGTCAATTATACTTACGAGTTGTCATTGACGTAGGTGGAGTGATTAGTTTGGGTCGGAACTTGGCGGGGGTTTACCGGGGTGTTATGAGGGGGAAGGAATCATCAATTTTATGAACGGAGCTCCGTAGGGGGCAGTGGCTTCTGTGGCCACTGGAATCCAGTGGCTATGGAGCCGGGCTTTTGCTTGAACCCGGTTCCATGGCCACTGGATTCCAGTGGCCACAGAAGCCACTGCCCCCTACGAATTTCCGTTTATAAAAGTGATGATTCTTATCCCCTAAGTAAACCCCGCCAAGTCCCGACCCAAACTAATCACCCCACCTACGTCAATTGCAACTCGTAAGTATAAAGTCAAAAATTTTGACTTTAAAGTCAATTATACTTACGAGTTGCCATTGACGTAGGTGGGGTGATTAGTTTGGGTCGGAACTTGGCGGGGGTTTACCGGGGTGTTATGAGGGGGTAGAAATCATCAATTTTATGAACGAAGCTCCGTAGGGGGCAGTGGCTTCCGTGGCCACTGGAATGCAGTGGCCATGGAACCGGGTTCAAGCAAGAGCCCGGTTCCATAGCCACTGGATTCCAGTGGCCACGGAAGCTACTGCCCCCCTACGAATTTCCGTTTATAAAAGTGATGATTCTTATCCCCCTAAGTAAACCCCCCAAGTCCCGACCCAAACTAATCACCCCACTTACGTCAATTGCAACTCGTAAGTATAAAGTCAAAAATTTTGACTTTAAAGTCAATTATACTTACGAGTTGTCATTGACGTAGGTGGGGTGATTAGTTTGGGTCGGAACTTGGCAGGGGGTTTACCGGGGGTGTTATGAGGGGGTAGAAATCATCAATTTTATGAACGGAGCTCCGTAGGGGGCAGTGGCTTTCGTGGCCACTGGAATCCAGTGGCTATGGAACCGGGCTCTATTTGCTTTAAAAAGTTTGGAAGAAAAAAAAGTAAATAATTTTCTCCTGTTTTTTTATAAAAAATAGAAAATTTTGATTTCTGATCCTCTTTGTACATTTCACCTTTTTGTTTTCTTGTCTTTCACTTTTCTTGTTTTCCTCTCTAACCAAACAAGAAAATTTATTTTTCATCTCATTTTCTTTTTTTTTCTTTTCAAAATCTTTGAAACATAGTGAAAGAGTTTATCAATTTGATTTTCGGAATCTAAAAGGAATTTTTAAAAACCAAAAAAATACAATTAGTCCTAGAATAGTTTGAGTAACACATTCATTATTAATAAATAAAATATGTTTTCAGAATGCCCAACCAAGAAGAGTGGTTATTCTTCTCCGTCATACCACACTCCAAACAACGTACGGATGTGACAAAAATATTTTATTTTATCAAATTAATAATGAGAATATACAAACAAACAAAAATTATCGAGAAACCGTAATAGTGACAGTCACATCGGAGAACTACATCCCAAAATTTAAGGCATAGAAACAAATTTTATGTTCTCTCTATACTAAAAAAAACTTTCACATTTCCCTTATTTGTATGTCCTGAAAAATTGTTGCATTTTCATTTTCCTTTTTGTTTAAAAATCAGGAATATGTGGCACATCAAATTTCTCTCTATGCTAAACAAATTTAACTCACATATTTTTTTTTATTTTTATTCTTATACGAATTTCATGAAGTGAAATGGGGACTTTTGTTAGACGGGCAGAACATGCTTTACATATTTTGTATAAATTGTAAAAGAATCGTTTTAAAGTGTTAAGAAAACTTGGAAAGGAAAATCATTCTAAAGAAGGGAGAAAGAGGACTTAGTGAAAGGGGAAATGTGTGTAGGGTCTATTTATGGCTAGAATTACGTTTATAATGCTATTCCCCCCTCCCTATCTTGATTATAAAATCAAATTAGGATGTAAAATTTCATGATTTTTAAAATTATTTTATTTATAAATTGGTAAATCAATAAAAAATACAAATTAAACATTAAAAAACTAGGTCCAAAGTTCTACAAAATAAAAGGTGACATGATTTTTTTGGGTCAAATAATCAATGAAAATACACAAAAAACAAACGTTATCAAAGGCGATAAAATTGTAATCAAATTGGAGACGGAATGTGTATGTGCTAAGCTGAGTTTGATGGGGTGTCATATAAGCATCTTATTAGAAGTTTTTTTTGAGGACATGGATAGAATTATTAAAATATAAGTAAAACATAAGGTAACAATCAAAATATTACGACTCATATGTTTTTATTATCAAAATAAGACAATAAATCATTTTTACAAAACTACTGCGCCGATTCATCAAAAACAAATCAATATTTCACATTTCTTGCCGTAATGTCGTCATATTGTTACTATGCGCTGATTCATCAAAAACAATTCAATATTTCACATTTCTTGCCGCAATGTCATAATGTTACTAGACCTGGCAAAACAAAACCGCAACCGATTACCCGAACCGAAATATCCGAAATCGAAACTGGAATGACCTGAAAAATGAAGATCCGATCTATAACCGAAAACCCGAAATGATCCGAATCGAACCGAAACCGAATTAAATAATTCATATTCGATTTAAATCTGAAACCGATTAGATCCGAAACCAATAATATCCGAACCGATTAAACCCGAAACCGATTAGATCCGAACCCGATAATACCCGGAACCGATAAAATCTGAAACCGATTAGATCTGAAACCGATAATATCCGAACCCGATTAGAACTAAAATCGATAAATTTCAGAACTATGTTTGCCTTTCAATAAACATATTATATTTTTAAATTTTTTACTTTTATTTTACCATTTGAACTAATTACATTGCTTGCTCATTCCCTCATAAAATAGATTATCTTCTTAAAAAAGTATAAAATTTTATGCCTTAAATTTATTATATGTAGAAAGTAAAGATAAGTTATACATATAACACACAAACAAATAAAATTTTCGTAATTTTTAAATAGTGAAGTGTGATATTCTTTTTGGAACGAAAGGAATATATGATGAATTGTATGGGATAACTAGATTTTATCCTAATTTCATCTCATTACAATAAATTTTATTGATTTGATGAGAGTTAATTTGATTAGTTTCAAACCAATTCACTCAATATTAGTCAATAAAATTAGATGTTAGTGTTAGCATTGTGAAAATACTCTCTAGCGGCAGCCTTTACTGTTATCATTTTCAAATTTGATCTACACCATTACATTTAGGTATAAAATTAATTATATTTGACTCTATTAAATTTAATTTTCTCTATTTTCAACCAAATATACTCAAATAATGTAGTATGTATTTTGAAACATATTCATCCAGAAACATCTTTTATTACTAATTTACAATAAAGGTATATTCAATTGTACCGTATAATTTACCGTCATGACCCGATGAATTAAAAGCTCATCAGTTATTTTATCCCCATTTTATAAATTTGAAACATTTTGAGAGTGGGCAGAAATATTTGTGAAGCTTTTAAAATTTAAAAAAAAATGGTGTTTTTCTTTAATGACACCTAAATGTTTTCAACATTGTGCACAATTCCGTAAATAGTTGTCATTTTTGTATGCAAAAAAAATATAAAAAAAGTTTTGTGGCATTTTTAACTACAATACAATTTTGCATGGGTCGACAGGATGGGAAATGGTGTCTGGCTGTCTGGGTATGGGTGGACACTAACGTGCGCCGCTGTGTGTTTTTGGTAGGATTCGAACTTATTCACTTTTTTTTTTCTTGTTTAATTAGTAATTTGATAAAATAATATAGTCATGTCACCACTAATTTTGTAGATCTTTTGAATTTTTATTTTCAAATTCTACATCATTTTTTATATAAAATGATTTGGAAATAAGTTGAAACATGCCATTCAGATTGGATCGGAGGGGGTACTATAGTAATAATCTCTGTTAGAGAGAGACCACAACTGATGTCTGGTGTGTGGTTTCATGGTTATACTACAGTGGGTAAAAATGTGCATTCAATGCCCACTGTTTCTTTGTCTTTTTGACATGCCTCTATCACCCAACCCAAGATTCATTAATTGAGAACAACTAGATTCTCTCTGTTTTTTCACTGCCAAGTTTATGGAGCAACTGTATATTTACTGTCTTTGCATCAGAGCAAAAGGGCAACATAAAAGACTGATACTGGACTTGGGAAGTTTCCATGGAGAGCAAATCCCTTGTCCCAAAAATGTTATCCGTCCCAAAAGCGTTTGCTGCCACATAGCACAACAATGAAGCGACGCCACGTCTTTGTGCTATATGACAGCATTCGTGGGACGGCACAATTTCACTTGTCTGAAACTGCGTGAAAAAATAAATGAAAAGATTAAACAAGAACAAAAGAAGTAGGAGTTTTTGTATGGACCAGCCCTGAGACCTTAATGGGTCTGTTTTGGTTGTATTTCCACACAATTCATTCATTCATGTCAACCAAAGGACCTTAAATGCCCTAACAGTTGGAGTACATAGTGCTAACAAGGGAGCCTGCAGGGAGGGTAAGCTAAGGAATTAATTGATGAGGATAATGAATGATGGGAAACTCAGACACCTTTAAGCTTACACATGGCCACATGGGAATGAAAGGATAGAGCCAGTCTTTTTTTCTACTATGCGGTTGTCATCTAAACAAGAAAATTGTACTCATACAAGACGAAGTCAAAAACGTGGAAACAGCATATTTTTTTTTCAAATTTTATAAAAGGTTTGGGTGTCGCGACGTGTTCTAGCATCCGAAAAGGATGTTTCGGGGAGGAGAAACGACACTTATTTGAAAAGTTTGTGCCAAAGTAGGTTGTCATCTCCAACTCCATGCATTAGCTTCTGCATAAATACCTATCTTGTGTTTCCACCTGCAACTATTGTAATGCATCAACTGTGGGTTGTTTTTATTCCATTAAATGTACAATGTTATGAGACCGACACCCTAACAATTTGAGGGTGAATTGATTGATTGCAGGCAAGTGGATCATCAACGAGCGTTGGTCATCGTGGGGTAGACTTGGACTGGGATTCAGGGCCGAAGAACGCGAAGTTGATGGTGGAGATTGCAGAGGAAATGCTGAAACAGAAGAATGTGGAATCAGTCATGTTTGGTGGCAAGATTGTTGGAGAAGAGAGCAATATGGAGAAACTGGACTGGTTTGCTGCACAACTTGTTCAAGAGCATCTCATGAGGAGGACTTGAGAGTTGCCCTTTACCTCCTAGATACTCCTCTCAAACAATGCCCCCCCCCCCCCACCACCCCACCACCCCCCGGTCCCGAATCATAATTAGTGAAGAGATTATGAAAAATCATGTAAACTTGCACTCGGTATGTGATATTTGTAACGGGATATTAGTACGCATTTCCAGCCAACTAATGACAAAACATGGAATTTGGATCCGCAATAACGTATGGTGCATCCCCCCCCCCCCCGCGCAAAAAAACCCATGATTATATGTTATAAAGCATACCATCCGGATTCCAACTATTTGAAGAAATGCATAAAACCAAGATCACACGCTTCTACTTTTCTTAACAACGGTCGAAGTATCAAGAAATACATACGTAGTACTACGTATATAAGATGAAATGAGTATATTTAATCAATGAAATAACGATTTACATGAAGTACAAGCAATTTATTCAAAAGAATAAATTGTCCTTGGTTTATGCAACTAACTACTGTCAAAACAAGTGTGCCAAATAAAATAAAAATCATAAACTGCCCGATTAAAGGCATTATTATTCTTCTCACAAGCTAAACAACACACTTCGGGAATCTATCAAACGCATACATTTTGTTTATAAACAAAAAACATGCGGCACACTGGCACGAAAGCGTTTCGGAACCAAGACGCTTTCAAAGAGAAACATTGACTGGCTCTGGATTTCGACTCAAGGGTTCTTGTAACTCTGTGTTGATTGGGAACAACATGCACTGAGCATATTGCGCCATCAATTGGTCAACCAGCACCAGTGCTACCATAGCTTCCACCATTGGAACAGCTGAAAATATATACATAGCATACACATTGAATGGAACATGGAATCACTCTCTCTCTCTCTCTCATCAATTTGCGTACCCTTTGCGAAAACAGACACTAAAAAAGAAACAAGAATTGGTTAGGAACGAACCTCGAGGAACTACACAAGGATCGTGCCGGCCACGTGCAATGAGCTCAGTTTCGTGCCCGTCTCTTGTCACTGTATTTTGCTTCCTCTGGGTATCATAAAAAACAGCGTGTAAAAACCAACCTTTTATTTTTACTTTGTGAAAGTGTAAAGCTCGGGGAAATGTTACAAGAAAGGAACATGGAAAGTGGAAAGAGGTATAGAATAGTAAGCAAGTGGAAATGCCATTGGGTTGATAATACAAACTTGAGTAATTGACTAGTATGACTACGGTCGGTTCATTTTAGAAGAGAGGGCAAAATAAATACTCCATAATTCACATGAACTTCAAAGAAGATGCCTATTGCATTAATATTTTTGTTCACGACTAAAAAACTGATAAAACTCTTGGGGGTTGAACAGTCAACTAGTAAATCGCTACTACCATGTATTCAGCAATGAAAATAGGACAGAAGAGGAACATACTGAAATTGTAGATGTAGGCTTGAATGCTATTTTCATGTTTATGATTTCTCCATTCGATATTCCACCCTGAAAAATCCAAAACCACACAAATCTCTTTAATTAAAAAATAACAAGTATCTCAAAGTGCATGCCCATATTACTAGAATTAAATATAAATAGTACCTGAATACCACCAGATCGGTTGGTAGTTGTCCTGATTCGACCATGTTCATCCATATAAAATTCATCATTATGCTGACTACCAGTCATGAATGTGCCTGCATAAGGGATTTAAATATTAGCATGCAAGAAGAGGGCATACTTTTCTTTGTTTTCATAACTTTCTAGTTCTACTGGCACATAGGATTTCCAGCCAGAGACAACACTTAAAAGCTTAACGTCCAAAGTGGTGCATTCTTTTCAAGTATGTATGTACCTGCAAAACCACTGCCAAACTCAAATCCTTTGGTAGCAGGTAAGGACATGCAAGCTTTAGCTAGCTCAGCTTCAAGTTTGTCAAAGACAGGAGAACCAAGGCCCTGGTGAAAATAATACCAACTATTTTTAACCTAAGGTAAGATAAGATGCATAAATTCCTCCAAACAACACAGATATTTTATTCTTCCCAAAATACAAAATTCATGTATGCATACGCAACAAAGGCATTTGTCTATACAAAAGAGACAAGACTGAAGACATGCTTACTCGTGGAGCATTTCTGACAATGCATGTAACAACCCCACCAACAGAATCACCCTTCACTCGAACAGCATCAATGGCAGCTATCATCTTTTCAGCATATTCAGGATTTGGGCAACGGACTATATTCCTTTCACTCTGGCATCATTAAGATGAATAGGAATAAATAAGATAGAATATATATTGAGCAGTGACTATAATACCGAAATGCAATTTTATATCAAAGAAAATTATGTTTTTAATTTTTTAAAATAGGCAATTAGCACCTCACCATGTTAGGTAACATGCAAAATAGACATAATCATAACTGGTAGTTACCTCGTCTAGCGTGAGAGTACGGTGGTCAACCAAATCATCAGGAAGTACAACCTTATGCACTTGAGAAACATACGCAATTATCTGGAACAAAAACAGCAATTAAGTTAATGAAAAACCATGAGCTAAGGGATTCAATAGCAAATTAAAGTTACCACAGCATAATATCAATGATGTCTGAACAACATGATCCAATTACAGTCAGCAATCTTGTTAAAAAGTTCCAAGAAACAAATGGAATGAGCAAAACCATCCAAGCCTGTCCCATTGTACAGAGTTTCATACATTTTATTTAATATATCATTGCAGCTATCCAAAATATACTCCGTATTCATCAGCTTCTAAAGATTGATTGATGCACAAAAATCTCCAAGGCCACTTTCATATTTGAAAACAAAGGATCTCATATGTTTGTAGGATCAAAAAGGTTCTATTCTTATCAATAGAAGGTCATATGCTTGTAAGGGTAAAAGGAGTCGCCGGAATATCAAAATAAAACAAGTAATGATAATAATTGGAAAAAAATATGCTAATTCAAGTATCACAAATTTATTCAAGGATCCTTCAGGCAAAAGTGGCACACCTCAGCACCACAAAACTGTTTGAGAATTTTCTTTGCAACTGCTCCAGCAGCAACTCTCCCAATGGTTTCTCTAGCTGATGACCTGCCACCACCCTATATAGTCACCATGCATACGTTGACCAAAAAACAATATCAGTTCATATGCATTAAATTTAAGAATTATTGGTTAAGCTCCAATCAATTAAAATTTTATTTCGTTCTAAATGGCATTACCTGTACTGATCTCACCCCATATTTGAAGTCATAAGTAGCATCTGCATGCGAAGGACGATATGCAAGTGACATTTCACTATAGTCCTGAAATACATTATGTAGTATGAGAACCAGTACTAGGTACAAGACAGCATGAAATTCAAGTCACACTCCATGAAAAATGCTCCAAACAGTAATCATATATTAATAATGTACTTCCTCAAGCGATGAGCTAGAGGAATACAGAATTACAGATATACATTGTTGTTGCAATGATTGCCGAAACTCTGAAGTGAAAATTTCACATGTACAACTCCAAATCCATTCCAAGTACACCTCTAACATCATGAGTCATGACTGTTATGGATATACCAGAAACAAGCAGCCGCTGAAAGTAATTTTATTTCCCCTTTTCATTCAATAATGATGCAGTATACATCCTTACATTTCCTCTCTGATCAGTGTTCGGTACTTCCACTTTAATTGGAGATCCAGTAGTTAACCCTACACTCAAAACACTAATAATCAATACAGTAAATTTTCATATGACGAACCGAAGTGCTAAGAGATGTAATTGACTTTTCAAAAGGGATCTAACCATCAGCAATGCCAGATGATATTTTACATGTGTCGGTCTCTTTTCTAGGGGTTGTGATTCGGCTTTGACCTGGCCTCCTACACACACATTTCACATGAAAAATCACAAGAGAGGTGTCAATGGTTATAGTATGTCACTTCACACTTAAGGAAAGATAAATTAAAAATCATAAATAGTATGAATTACCTTCTATCAAGCTCAACCTGCATATCAGATTCAGAGAGGGGAATCCGTGGAGGGCATCCATCAATAATGCAACCAACACCACCACCATGTGATTCTCCGAATGTTGTTACACGAAAAAAATTCCCATATGTACTGCCTGCCGCCTTTATCTCTGTACAGTTCACAAGTAGGAATGTAGGATGCATAACAGCTCGCATAATGATGGAGTTAAGTAGTGATGGGTGGTTTAAATTGACATAACTGGAAAACAACTGTTACTTATGTATATTTATATATATTATAGAATTGATAGATTGTATTCATATCAATGAAGATAACAACGCATTCATAGACTCAAATATGCATGGGTATCAAAGTGAACTGTTCTTTGATAGACAAGAAAAAGAGTGGAATAATTCATCATCATCAATGTGACCCTAACTATGTCGGGATTGTTGCCTTGAGATTTATAGCATTATTTAATTTTCTAAAGTTAGTTACACTATACATAAATGTTAAAACAACAACAACAACAATCAAGCCTTATTCCACTAGGTGCGTTCGGCTATACATAAATGTTAAACACCTTGGTTCCCATGACATTGAGAACCAATGTCATGGGATGACCCGGGGGTGCTCCGGTGCCCCGTTCGTAAAATTGACGGTTTCTATCCCCCCTAACCCCTCTGGTAAACCCCCCCACCCCGCCCCGACCCGAACACGCCCCCCACCCCCTTCAATTGCACCCCCAAGTTGATTTTGACTTTGGAGTCAAATTTGACTCCAAAGTCAAAATCAACTTGGGGGTTTAATTGAAGGGGTGGGGGGCGTGTTCGGGTCGGGGCGGGGTGGGGGGGTTTACCAGGGGGTTATGGGGGTAGGAACCGTCAATTTTACGAACGGGGCACCGGAGCACCCCCGGGTCATCCCATGACATTGGTTCCCAATGTCATGGGAACCGGCCTCAATGTTAAAACAAAGTGGCAAAATTTTACAAGAATGGCATCATACTGCAAGCTTCAAAAGAAAAAAGTGATTCACTAAAATTAATAATGGATAACTGGATCATTTCTTCATGTAAAATGCTCAATTAAAATGACTAATTTTTAATTTTTATATTTTATTTGGTAGATTTATCCCTCTCAACCTTACATGTGGATCTTTATGTACCCCACAACACAATTTTCAACTTTTATTTTTACCTTTTTAATTTTACGCTGAACTTTATATACTACTCAGCACACAAGAGAGAGGGTTTGAACGATTCATCATCATCATCATGATCAGATTAATCCCAACTTCATTGGAGTCAATGACATGAAAAATATAGCACAAATATAAATATATAATTGTCTAAAGTTATTTTTTTTCTTTTTTGCCTAAAGTTACTTAACACTAAACATAAATGCTAAAAACACAGTGGAAACGTTCTACACAGGATCCCATCCTATTGCAAATTTCTAAAAAGAGGATTTCATCCACTAAATAGCTTAATTGTTTGTCTGACTCAATAAAAATAACTCATTTTTGGGGATTTTAAATTTTGATAAGAAAACCTTTACAATGTACTGGTATTACTCTGTAGTTTGGTAGATTCTATGACTTAAAACTTCAAGTGAGGATTGTTTTGCAGTTTTTACTAAACAATCTACTCAAAACTTTAAGTAAAGATCGTATCTCCATCTATAGCAATACGCCCATTCACATATAATCTTCCCTAAGTAGAGTTGGCAGATTAGTAGGTTTGTATTTGTCCGTATTTTGTGCTATTCTGTTCAATTAGTTTTCAATTTGTTAGCCTTTCACTTGGACTATATATTCTATTCTGGTTGTTTGTTCTGATTGAGAAGTTCCAGATATTTTCCATTTTATTCTCCTTCTCCTCATGCATTGCTTCATCTTCTTCAATTGTAAATGTTTTCATCCCTCCATTCTATACAGACGACTCATTGTTCACGTGTAAAACTTTTTATTTTTAGTAATTTACAACTATATATTATCAAATATAGATATATTCTTAAAATATGGTGTTTTAACTAAATCTAACACATTTAACTTGTGTGATCCACTATTTTAAAAATGAAATTTAGCTTCTTCTGTTCAAATTGAACTCTTGTTGTGGGGCAAAATTATGATTATGCACATGAATCTCGAAATTCGATGAGGAAGTACTCCGCAACAGATCTGGGCAATACATAATTCGTACCAAACATAAGCATGTAAATATGTACGCGTAATGAAGCCAGAACAATTCATCTTCAACAAATGCACACTCCATATTTAAGTAACATTCATATTTCATAGATTCTCAGTGGAATTGAAAAGTAGAAGGGAAAACAGAGTAAGAAATGAATTGTAAATGCGCAGGGATGGAGCTAACCGAGACGTTTGGAGTGCAGCCGTCGAGCTGGGAGTTGGAGGCCGGAAGACGATAACCTAGACGGAGAACGGAGAGATCCAAGACGTGAGCATCCCTCTGAAGATGGAACACCAGCGAGGAATTGCTTTGGGGTTGAGAGAGAAGACGCCATTTCTCTGCCGTCTTTCTTGCCTCCCTCCTTTTTGCTTCGTGCCTGTTTGGTAACGGCTTTAGAGTTCAGTGTTAGCAGTTTGTATTCAGATTTACTGGTCAGCGTTTTGATTTTATAGAGTCTGGAAAACCAGAAACATATAAATGCTACAACAATTGCAGCCCTACTAAACAGCATGCCCCAAGAGCCAAAAAAACAAGGCCACAGGTGTCCCCATAGGAAAACAGCTGCATCTTCCTGATTCAATCACTCAACCAGTTCCAAAAGTAGTAGAAGCAGCATATCTATCAACAATCCTAAGGACAATTTCTATGTATATAGCAAGTCATCTAAAACTAAAGCTTAGTAGCCTGCTCCAATTCTTAAGCAAAATTCATCCAAAATGGAACCCTATCAAATTAACCTACATTAACCTTGGTATTTGTCTGGAAGTAGATTGCAAAAATCAAAAGCTCCTGGGATTCCGATTACAAATTGATGTACAACAAACCAGTAAAAAAAATCATAAACTAACATTTTAAACAAATCAATTTTAAAACAAACCACTCAAACAGATTAATTTCCAAAGAGCCAACTGGATCAAACGTAAATAAAAGAAAAGCAATACACAGCAGTCAATCCGTATAAAACAATCTTTTGATTTGATTTGAGAAAAACAAAAAAGAATTGAATTAATTACTCGAATCAGAATTTTCCATGGAGATGCAGTAAGGCGCCAGTATTAGTTACCTGCTAGATTTCCGACGGAATTCCAAAAATGCTCCAAAACGCCAATTTCGTCGTTGAACGATGGGAAGGAGGAGCTTCTTGCGATTAGCCTCACCTGCCAAAATCTGGCCACTGCTTTTTTATTAATTTTCTTTTTAATGGGTTGGTTGTTGAGTCAAGCGGGTCGCTTGTTAAATGGTAGGTAAGAGCGGGTTTGGTAAGGAAAAGCTACGATTCTAAAAGACCATGTTTTTAATAATAATAACTAGTTTTCTACCCCGTGTTACGCACGGACTTGTTATTAGGGCTCGTTTTCATTATATTATTGAGGCGATGGTTGAAAATGGTGGGTTTGGTTTATGATTTAATTTTCTTCCATAATTATGCTATGCTTGGGCATGTGTTAAAGGGTTGTGTATGTTTTGGTTTTGTAGAATTTTGAAATACTACATTGTATCCTTTTGTTTTGTGAAATGTGAAGAGTGACATTATTCTATTTTGAGGTTTTTTTTTAATTTGATGTCGGTGGTTGAAGATATTCATTTTTTTGTAATGATTTTAGATGTTCGTTTTGGCGTTGTATTGGTTGATGTTCGTTTTGGCATTTTGATGTTCATTGGGGGTAAGATGACGGCTGGGCGTCTATAACGGTTACCATTGAAGTGAGGATTGCGAAGGACGAACATCAATATATATGCTTGGTGTCTATATACGTTGGCGTTTAATGCCATGTCACGTATGACACGTGTCAACACTACAACCACTAAACTCTCTTTTACCCCGTGCTTCGCACGGGCTCGCATATTTTTCTATAGAATATATCTATAAATTTGTTATTAAATTAAAATATAAACCTAGATTAAATAAAAAAGTGAATTATAATTAAAGTTGTTCTATCGCATTGCCTATTGATAGAATACATAAATATTATACACGCATGTAAATATAAAGGATAATACATTAATTATTTGTAAATAACTTACATAGACATTTCATTTTTGGAGATATCATGGTATGCGTGGGGGAATGTGTTTATTAATTTTCTCTATGACTCTTATTATTTTACACTTCACTATTCAAATTTATAATTTTGATAGAAAATTTTTTTCAAAATTTTAAAGGGAAAGTTTGAATTTTTAATACGAATTTTAGACAACTTTTTATACACTGAAATCTTACTCTTTATAATCTAAACTTTCATATTCATTACACTTATCATGGGAAAATGGTGCAAAAATTTATAGAAACAGTTGTCTTTTAAAAAAATTATTAAAGTTTATATAACCTTTAAAAAAGTAATTAATTAATTATAAGATATTAAAATATATTTTAAAATGATGAAGGACATATTAATATAATAATTAAAATATGAAAAGTATTATAGATACAAGTTTATGGTAATTAAAAGAAATAATCATGAACAATCTTTTAAATAAAAATAAATTTATAAATGTCATGTGGACCAATAAAATGATGACACTATGCCATGTAGATACAAATTTTGACATGTCATACGCCACGTGTCTCCACTACAACTAATGAACTCTCCTTTACATATATATATAGGATATATAGGATATATAGGATAGGATATATAGGATAATAATAATAATATTTTTCAAGGATTAAATAATAATTACTATTTGATTAAATAACATTGCTTTATTTAAAGCTACACACAACTAAATATTATTTAATATTATAATTTTAAATATGTTTGTTGTTGTTGTTGTTATTATTATTATTACTCCACATAATTATAGGACATATGAAATATTATTATTACTATGTGATGTGTAATTTGTAAAATGCAATATATAACTATGTAATATGCATAAAAAAATATAATAGTTTTGTAAGATAGCATCATTTTTTTAACATTTGGTTATTTTAATGTAGAGTAATAATACATTTTCTTCACTATATAAAGAATAATTAATTATTCCATTTTCACAGAGATTAAAAAAGCAGTGATATTAAAAAGATATTTAATATTTTAAAAAAAATGTTTAAATATGTTAATGATTAGTTATTGTCAATGATTTTCTTATTATATATATATGAACTGTAATACTTTAAAATTATTAAATTTCTCATAATAATTATAAGTTTAATTTAAATCAAATTTAAATTCAATTACACCAGATTAGATTAGATCAGATCTAATCAGATCAAATCTAATAAGACTAGATCATATGTAATCATGTCATATCATATTATTATTATTATTATTAATATTTTTATTTGAATTCAAATTATTATTATTACTAGTATTTTAACCTGTGCGAATTCGTCAGTCCTGTAAATCATCTTCAATGTAATATTTTTATATGAAATTATGAAAATATATGTAATTCTCTTTTTAACTCTATAGACGTTAAAATCAAAATAAAATTAATAATTTAGCATTTAATATTTGGTAATAATAATTCTTATATTTAGATTCAAAAGTGAACACTTCAAAGTGTTTTTAAATCTATATTTTTAAAGACCTCGAGGTATACGACATTTTTGGTGTGGTTGCAATATCATTTGAAATTAATATTTTCAATCATGTCTTTTTATCACTCGTGAAATAATAACATAAAGTTGACCATGAGTGAACACCGAGTTGGTTAATAGAAATTCAACAAATGCCAATGTTTGACCTTGACTTTTGTTAACAGCTGTCATAGCAAAACATGAAATTATTAGGAATTGTCTTCTTTAGAACTTCAAGGGTAGTTTTAGATCAGATGATACGAAATTCATTATAGGTATATAAACCTTTTCCGCAACTCGATTACCTAAAATAACAATTGCACTCATAACGCTATTTCACGGCTCTTCAACGATTAATCTTGTCTCATTATAAAATGCATATGTTTGGTCAGTGTTCCTCAATATCATAATCGGTACACCATTTTTTAAAACTATTTTGTGGTTTAAGATTCTCAAATATTTAATTTCATTCAAAAACTAAATTGTTATCCAATCATCATCAATACCTACATTTGTATTTACTTGGGATGATGAATCAGAACTCAAGTACTTTTTTCATCATATATAATGAGAGACATGACAAATTCAGTTAATATTTCAACTACTTCGAGAGTTGGTCTTAAGAATATTTTATCCTAAAAAAAGAATATTTATTTATGATCTCTCTAATATGTTTGGATAAATGAAGTCCACTATACTCTTTATAAGAGACCTTGTATCAAGAATAAAGAATTTTGGAGAAATGTCAACATCACTATATCCAACAATCACCTAATCTAGCTTTCAGTCTCATACTTTGATTATTGAATCAAAAAAAGCTTGTGTATCCCTATCTGCACAACAAGACGTAGACTAATGCAGTCTCATATTCTTGGTTAGCGTAAAAACTTTACAATACGACCACCATTTTGAAAAATTGGCCGTAACACCTAAAAAATTCTCTCGAAGCTCTAAGTAAACTAGAAGGATAATATGCCAAAAGGCATCTCTCAGTACAACTATTTTCACGCCAAATGGTTCATTTTTGGAGCTACTGTTAGAGAATCCCATGATATCTCTTATTGTGTGATCCTCTATCTAAAAACCAAATATGTTCATCATACATACTTCATCTCATATGATTAAGCTTACTTGTAAGAGTAATTTTATTTCTGGGGTCCCTTGTTTGATGGTGTTAAATATATCACTTATTTAATATATTTAACATATTTAATATTATATATTATAATTATGGTTGTTTCCTATTATAGTTAGAGTTATTATTATATAATATTACCTTATATAATTAGTCATTAATGTGGAGGATTCTAAAATATATTCCTCCACCTATAAATACATACTTTGTATTCCTCTCTTTTTCATTCAATCAATAAATCATAAGTTATTATTTTCACATGGTATCAAAGCCTTCGCTCTTGGTGTCCTAATACATTCCGCTTCCTCTGCCGCCGTCGCTGGTGATTTATCCGGCGACGGTGGCCTCACACCCACTTGTTCCTCTAATAATGATCTGCCATACTCCTCCATCCAGCTCCGAATCCATCACCACCGCTTCCTGATTTTAGATCATATCATCACCTCAACTTGCTTAGTCGGCCGATCTTCGGTCAACTGTCAACATGCATCTTCGGCAGTACCTCATTCCTTGTGTTTCTTCTACCTCTAACCTAGTCACATACGACTCCAGCGCACGTCAATCTTTTCCCTTCTTCGATGTCAGCGGCATGAGTCTGTCCGCAACGGCTCTTCTCTCATCCTCCTCGAAGCAGGCACATTTCTTCCCCAGCAATCCTTCTTCTTCTCCTATGGTCCGGATGCTATAGTCTGCTCTAGCCAAAGTTATGTTTCTAATTTCTAATCACGACTCTGGTCATCATTCAATTTAAAGTTGACGTTCAATCTTTACCGTTCAGGAAGTTGGGAGCATGTTAAATATATCAATTATTTAATATATTTAATATTATATATTATAATTATGGTTGTTACCTATTATAGTTAGAGTTATTATTATACTCCCTCCGTCCCCCATAGATCTTCCCATTTTCCCTTTTTATTTGTCCCACATAGATCTTCTCATTACCTTTTTTAATAATTAAAATACCAAAACTACCCCCACTTACTTTATTTATTACACCTTTTCCACCTTATTTAATACAACCCACTCATTTTCATTAAGGGTATTTTGGTAAACTTTCACCTTTTTTCAACTCTCCTAAAAAAACGTGAAAAATCAAATTGAGAACATCTTACATGAACGGAGGGAGTATAATATTACCTTATATAATTAGTCATTAATGTAGAAGATTCTAGAATATATTCCTCCACCTATAAATACATACTTTGTATTCCTCTATTATTCATTCAATCAATAAATCATAAGTTATTATTTGTAAAATAACAAATAATGCTTTATTGATTGAATGAATAAGAGAAGAATACAAAGTATGTATTTATAAGTGGAGGAATATATATTCTAGAATCCTCCACATTAATAACTAATTATATAAGGTAATATTATTTAAGCATAACTCTACCTATAATAGGTAACAACCATAATTATACGGAGTAACATATAATATTAAATATATTAAATACTCCCTCCGTCCATTATTAAAGTTCCCGTTTTGACTGGGCACGCACTTTAAGAAAACATAAAAATTTCCTTGACTTTCCCAAAATGCCCTCCACCTTCCCCCACTTCCCCACCCATTCCTATCCTTCCTAAATTACTACCCCCAACTCAACACAACTGGCCAGAACAAAATTCCGACGACCCAAATAGATCAAATTTTCCGGCCGCCGTGTCACTGCTCGCCGTCACCTTTGCCAGCTCCTTCAATTTCACAAACAAAAAAAAGACGAAGAAGGAAGAAATCTGGGGCTCCTTCCCTCCGGTCCAACACAGTGCCTGTACTCCGCCACCACCGTTGATTTCTTTGCCGACGCTGATCTGAATCAAAATTCTAAGATCTGACGGAGACAGACAAGAAAGAAGAAGAGCTGAAGATGGATTAGGTGTTGGACCATGGAAATTGAAGAAGAAGAAGAAGAGGAGGAGGAGATCGGACCGCCACCGCCTCGCTACTCCACCACCGCCTCGCTACCCCACCTTTACCCCGATCGCTGATTCACTTCCCTCAATTTACAGGAAAAATCAGAAGAGGAAAGGAGAAAGAAATTAAGAAGAAGAAGAAGAAAGAAAGAAAGAAAGAAAGAAAGAAGAAAGAAGAAGAAAGAACATAAGAAACGAGAGAAGAAGAAGAGAGGAAAGAGAGAAAAAGTGGTGGTTGGGATTGGGAAAGGAAACGGCGGATGGGGAAGGAAAAAGAAAAAGAAAAGATAGGGAGTGGGTGGGGAGGGTAATTTGGACTTTTTGATACAAAAAACTTTCCAAAAATAGAAATGGGAAGATTATTTTTGAATGGACGAAAAAGAAAAGTGAGAACTTTATTTGTGGACGGAGGGAGTAATTGATATATTTAACATGCTTCCAACGTCGTGCACAGTGAAGATTGAACGCCAACTTTACTTGAATCGTGACCAGAATTGTAATCAGAAGCTAGAGGCATATCTTCGGCTAGAGTAGACTGAATGCATCCAGTCCAGAAGAGAAGAAGAAAGATTGCTAGGAAAGAGATGTGACGGGGCTGATGAGGAGAGGAGAAAAGCCGCTGCGGACAGACTCATGTTGTTGACGTCGAAAGAGGGAGAAGGTTGACGCACGCTGGAGTCGTGCATGACTAATTTAGAGGAGAAACAAAAATAATGAAGTGTTTCTAGGGATGCTTGTTAACTGAAGATATGCCGACAATCTCATATTAAATCAAGAAGCGGCGGCGATGGATCTAGAAACGAACGGTTGTGGTTGGTTAGGAATATTTAATATTTATATAATATTGAATATATTTAATATTATATATTATAATTATGGTTGACCGAAGATCTACCCACTAAGCAGGTTAATGTGATGATCTTGGCGCCAACAGTTTGGTGGAGTAGGGGTCGCCTATCACAGCTGCGGCGATTAGGAGAAGAGGATGGCGTTAGAGACGCCGGTGACTATAACAGAGATTTTTTGTATAATGGAAGAATTTATCCCCCGGGACAGAGTTACGCTGTCAATCTAGGAGGAGGACGGCGACAGTGGATGCTCGGTTCGATCTCGGCCATCAATTTGAAGAAGAAGAGCAATTGCTGAGGGCAACACTTGTGGAAGATCTGGAGGCAGTAGGAATTAATTTAGACCTCTTTTCTTTAAGTCGTCAGACAAAAAAAACTAGGAAACTTTGTAGTTTTAGGAGATGGTGAAGAATTTGGGTTAGAGGAAAACAGTGATCCCGCAGGTGGCGGTTAATGGCGATGCCGCCCGCCAGAAGCGAAAGCGGAAAAATTTAGGTCACTAAGAATGGTGGCTCCGATACCATGTAAAATAACAAATAATGCTTTATTGATTGAATGAATAAGAGAGGAATACAAAGTATGTATTTATATGTGGAGGAATATATTCTACAATCCTCCACAATAATGACTAATTATATAAGGTAATATTATATAAGCATAACTCTACCTATAATAGGTAACAACCATAATTATAATATATAATATTAAATATATTAAATAATTGATATATTTAACAGATGATACACGTTGAGTACTCAGTTAGCGCCAATGGGATTGAGAATCTCGAGTATGATGTTCTTCTACCAGGCAATATTAATGTTGAAAATCCAGTGGATGAAACATTCAAAACAATCTTACTATTTGATCTTATAGAAGAATATAATGATTTCTTGCAGAAAGTTTTTCAAGTTCCCCATAACCATACACAAAAAAGAAATCTCCTCTTTCAACTGTCGCAACTTCCATTATTTTTTTGTATATCTTCTTCTAGTCTTCATTTATTTTAAGTAAATATAATCTATGATTAGATGATAGCTTTTCTTTATCATAATTCAACTCTTCTACCAAGAATTATTTTGAAATCTATTAAGTGGGTTGTCACTTGGAAATGACATACCATTGAACTCCTTTAAGGATCCTCTATTTGAATTAAGTAATTTTTTCAATCTCAATCAAACACAAACTCTTTATATTTTTTAGGGAAATAAGAAATTCTACAGAAAAAAGTTAAAATGGGACTAAACTATTTCAACCATGATTTCAATATAGAGTTTTGTATATGTAGCATGCATTTCATATTAATATTTATATAAATAACATTAAGTATTTTTTTATAGAAAAATATTGATTACACAATCTTCTTCTCTGGTAAAAAAAATCTCATCAACCAAGAGCTCTAATGATTTTTCACAAACAACTTGAAGATGACTCGTGGTATTTGTCACTAATATTGTGACAAACAACTTTCTTAGTTGATTCCATGTCCTAGCTCAATAGTCTCTTGTATACCTTCAATAAATTCTTATACCAGTGATTCGCATGCATCTTCGAATGAGTTATGTACAATATTGTTAACTATCTGCAAGCTCTAGCAACTTGTACATACTCATTTGACCGTTAAAAGTATTCTCAAGTAGGATAACTTTTTTGTTTCTGTTGGCACATATTGCAGGCACACCTTTTTATGTGGTCCTTTTTTGTTAAGTTTTCCTTATGTCCTTTCTCTTGTATCTCTAGCCGATCTTGTGCATCTTTTGTTAAGTTGCTTTTCCATTGTTCCAAATGTTATAAAAAAATTAGATGCTCCTAGCAACAATACGTTAAAAAACCAAAATATGAAGTTTAATTGTTGATTTTGTCCTTTTTATCACAATATTGATCATCTTTGAACATGTATCTATTTAAACTTAAGTGGGGGTAGTGGATATATGACACATTTTTGAATTATATATGAATATTTTGTAATAGTATTTGAGGGGTATCAATTATTTTCTACTAGAAATCACTTTAAATAGGACTAAAACATAAAGAAAAGTACCAAAATAAGACTTTCATGTTTTTTCCATTGTTCCAAATGTTATGGAAAAATTAGATGCTCCTAGCAACAATACGTTAAAAAACCAAAATATGAAGTTTAATTGTTGATTTTGTCCTTTTTATCACAATATCGATCATCTTTGAACATGTATCTATTTAAACTTAAGTGGGGGTAGTGGATATATGACACATTTTTGAATTATATATGAATATTTTGTAATAGTATTTGAGGGGTATCAATTATTTTCTAATAGAAATCACTTTAAATAGGACTAAAACATAAAGAAAAGTACCAAAATAGGACTTTCATGTTTTTTCTCCGAAATAGAACTTTTCACTATGATAATGTGGCACTGTACATGTCTACATTACTATACTTTTTTGGTAATGTACATGACCATGTTTTGTAATGTAAGTCTTATTTTGGGAATAAAAATATCAAAGTCCTATTTTGGTATATATTCAATTCAATGTTTTAATCCTACTTTGGTTTTTCTCCCAATTTTCTATTAACATGACTCTAAAATTAAGTAGTTTAAAAAACGAATCCAAAAGAAGGCAAGCAATATTGCAAATTAATATATTTAATATTTTATTAAATCTATAAGAATAAGCATTCAAAAAAAGAGGGCAAGTAATATCACAAATGACTATATTTAATGTCTTATTAAGATTATAAGATTTAACTTTAAAAAACATATTCTCCAATATGTTCATATAATCTCCAAAACTTTTTAACAACTTTCAAAAGGAGTGTTAATAGATCTCTAATTTTTACTCTTTAACCAAAATTATAAGGTCATTTTTTTCGTTTTGTTTTTTTGGTTTTTTATATTTTTGTTTAAAAATTTTAATTAAATTAAAGGGTAATGTTATTTTGGTTTTAAATTGGTTTGTATATTTTAAATTTAATTTATATTTGTAGTTTATGTTAATTATTTATGAGAAAAGCCTATAAAAAGTACGTAAATGCTTAATATATTAGTGCTAAAAAGTAATATGCTAAAAGGGGAAAAAATTATAAATGGAAAAAATAATGCTTCTTTGGAATAAAACCACTAACAAAAGAGAAGTATATGCATTTCTAATTATTCCATTAAAATGAATGATTCAAAATTAAATTAATCGTTTTTTACTAATATATTTTAAAAAGTTTCATTGCTCAAACATATTGGTCGAAAAACAAACCGAAGTGTTAAAAAAATAGGATTACTAATTTTTAAGATTTACCGCATGCAACTCGCAAAAAAAACTATTAATTTAGTCACTATGTTCAGTCAATAAAAAATAAAATAAACTAATGCCAAATCACTACTCCGTATATTAATTAAAATTGCCAACTCATTAGAACAATAAATAGGTGGATGATGACTTACGGAGAATTAAAAATGCCAAATAGACCCGCATGTCAAAATTCTGTGAGCTGAGTCTCAAATATTATAGTAAAGGATTTTAACATTATTTATTTTTTAATAGTTTTCTGATATGATCAAAATTGATTTGACTTGATCTGATTTGAATGAATTTCATATGATCTGAATGAATATGATTTAATTTAATCTGAATGCATCTTATCTGATCTAATCTGGTTCCAATAAAAATAAGCAATAAGTAGTTGAAATAAGTTGAAGAGAACATGACCTAATTCTTGTTTGGAAGATGGTTGTTAGTTGTTGGCTGACTTGAACGTCTATTTGAGTTTGCTCTTTTGATATAATATGTTTTGCAATATAATATTGATGGATACCCGAAAATGAGGGTATCCGGCTCAACAGGAAAGCGGCCCAGCCCAACCATGCTAAGGTCCACTTAGCTGGACAAAGCGGGAATAATCTGAAGGTCTGGGAAGGCCACCCCTGCAACAGATCACGCTCGGCCTCGGCAGGGTCGAGGTCGTCCTTGGACCGCCCTCGACCGGTCTTCCACCAAGGGACTACAGGGAACAGATTGTACGCATTTGGCCTCGGCCCGGGGCACCAGCAGACCAGGTCCAGACATGGGAGCTGTCTAAGTAGTCAAGATGAAGGGGCCACGATTGGACCTCTGCCATACCTCTGGCAGAGTTGTTCTAGCCACCCTATTTTTAACCTACTTTGTATAGCAACCCTAGGGATAATGATGTGGTTAGGCGCCACCAGTGAACAACCCAATCTTAGTGGGCCCAGACCTGGACTCCGGACCAATGGTCGGGAACCCTTATTTGTAATTTGCATATAAAACCCCTTCCAAAGGAAGGGGTAGTTATGTTTTGACTTACGTTCTAATTAGCACAATAATACTTACTACTTTCTTGATTCCCAACTTGTGCACTCTCGACTTAGTTCGATACTCTTCCGCCTAGACTCCTAGGCCCCTTGGGTTCCATAACCCAACAAATATAATTTATATACATATTATTTATTTATGTGTTCCTTCTTTCTTCAAATAAAATTTTAACGTGCGTACTATTCTAGTCACAATAATTTTTATTTATTTATCTGTTTTATCGATCATTTTATAAAATAAAATAATCATTTCATCTTTTGTTTTGAAGAATTTTGATATTGTTCTTATGTGTACATTTGTTTTCATTTCTACACCAGTTTGAATGTAAAGAAACTTCAAAAATTTATTTTCTCGTAAATCCCTACGTGAATTTTACTTAGGGCTGGGGAAGTGAAATAATTATTTGGGAGGAAATTCTCTGTATATTTTCTCTCTTTAGAATTTACAATGAAGCCATATATATAGGATCTCACAAGTTGAGACTCCTAATTAGTAAAGGAAAAGGAAAAGGAAAGAATCCCTTTATAAGGAAAACTACCAAAATAATATATATACACAAATATCTCCAAATATTCTTTTCCTTTAACATCTCCCTCAAGTTAGAGCATGTAACAAAGAAATGCCCAACTTAGAAATAAGGAACTCCAATCGTGACTTCCCTAGTGCCTTCGTGTGTATATCTGCAAGCTGATGCGTAGTAGGGACATGAATGGCACGAATCTCTCCTCGTACAAGCTCATCACGAACAAAGTGACAATCGATTTAAATGTGTCTCGTGCGTTCGTGAAAAACTGGATTAGCAGCAATATGAAGAGCCGATGTGTTGTCACAACGGACAGTTATGGGGTTCTTATGCTCAACCCCTAAGAACCTCAACAAGTTCTTCAACCATTTCAACTCACAAGTAAGGACAACAAGAGCCCTATATTCTGCTTCAGTAGACGAGCGAGCCACTGTTGTTTGTTTTTTAGTTTTCCAAGAAACATGCGAATTTCCAAGTTGTACAAACTAGCCAGTCAAGGATCGCCTCGTCAAAGGGCATGCTGCCCAGTCCGAATCACACCATCCTGTGAGTTGAAGACTACTCTCTGCTGATAGAAAAATGCCCTGACCGAGACATACTTTCAAATAACGAACAACTCCAAGAGCTGCAGACCACTGATCCTCCCTGGGTTCCTTCAAGAATTGTGCTAACGTATGGACTGCATAAGAAAGCTCTGATCGTGTAAGAGATAAATAGACTAATCGCCCTACCAGACGACGATATGGTTTTGGCTCCGTCAGAACAGGAGCTTGGGAACGAGCCAAGTGATGATTCGGCTCCATGGGTGCACCCAACGGCCTGGCCCCTAACAATCCTGCCTCATTAATAATGTCCAAAGCGTACTTTCGTTGACAAAGAAATATCCCAGATGTGCTCCTCACCACTTCAATGCCAAGAAAGTATTTCAGTGTTCCCAAGTCCTTCATATGAAAACAATCTCCCAGATAGGCTTTGAACTTGCTCACCATCTCTGAATTATCTCCCGCAATAATCAAATCATCAACATAAACCAAAACATGTATTACTCCTTTCTTTCCAACAAAAGAAAATAAGGAGTAATCAGGAACAAATTGGACAAACCCATAGCGTTTCAAGGCTCCAGACAACTTGGCAAACCAACACCTTGGAGCTTGTTTCAAGCCATACCGAGACTTCTTGAGTTTGCACACCACATTAGACGAATTCGAGAAACCAGGTGGCAATCTCATATACACCTCATCCTGAAGATCTCCATGTAGGAATGCGTTATGAACATCCATCCGATGCAATTCCCACCCCTTAAGTGCAGCAACTGCTAAAAGTATTCTCACAGTGGTCAACTTAACTACAGGAGCAAATGTTTCTTTGTAGTCAAGTCCTTCAACCTGATGAATGCCAAGTATAACCAGTCTGGCCTTATATATCTCCACACTTCCATCGGACTTGCGTTTGATTTTAAACACTTGTTTGCAACCAAGGGGCTTTTTATGACGTGGAGGATAGACAAGAGACCATGTCCCATTAGCCTCCAGTGCATCAATCTCCTCTTTCATAGCCTTCCTCCATCGTTCATCCTGGAATGCCTTCTTAAAACTCGTGGGCTGCACTCCAGCATCAAGTGCACTGAGAAAACACTTGTATCTGTCAGAGAACTTCTCGTGTGTGACATACGAGGCAAGAGAATATTTGCATTTTTCACCAACATATGAACCAGCTACATGGGTAACATAATCGGCAAGGCATACATTTGGACATTTCTCACGCTGACCACGTCCCAATTTTTCCACCGCCTGCTCGGAAGAGGACGGTCGACCGCCGTCCGTGGAACGGTCCGACCGTCTGAAGCTGTTCCGGATCACTAACTTTCTGCCTCGGAGACGGTCGACTTTTTTCCACATCATGGTCGGCCATTTGATCATCTCCTAAAGAACCGTCATTCTGCCTTTAGGACGGTCGACCGTGGATATCACGACGATCCACCAGGTCGACCGTTTGATCATCTCTCAGGAACCCGTCATTCTTCCTCTCGGACGGTCGACCGTGGTCATCCGAACGGTCCATCTGGTCGACCGTCTATAGCCTGTCTGCTCTGCCAATTTCCTCCGGTCGACCATTCCTCATGGAGCGGTTTGCCTGCTCTTCCGCGGGCGTCTCTTCATCATCTACAAAGTGGTCGATCGAAAGAGAACTACTCAATCCACTCTCATCTGGGATTTCACCTGCGAAAATCAAGTAAGGAAAAATGTCTTCACATAATACAACATCTCGTGACACACTGATCTTCCTAGTGTCCGGGAAATACATGCGCCAGCCCTTGATTCCTTGTGGGTATCCCAAAAATATTCCAGGAATACTTTTGGGTGCAAATTTACCTCCATCTCTTCTCAAATTGTGTACATAACATCTGCAACCAAAGACACGTATGTGAGTCCGCGTAGGGACCGTTCCATAAAGCATTTAATACGGCGTAACCCCTCCTAGCAATGAAGAGGGTGTGCGGTTGATCAAATACGATGTAGTTTGTATACAATCTCCCCAAAATTCAATAGGGAGCCCTGTCTGAAATCTTAGAGCTCGACCCACATTCAGAATATGACGATGTTTGCGTTCCACTCTTCCATTCTGCTGCGGTGTAGACACACAAGATGTCTCACGAATAATTTCTTTTTCCAGAAAATATTCATTCAAGCATTCGAATTCTGTGCCATTGTCACTGCGAACACACTTTATTTTCTTCTCAAACTGACGTTCAACCATGGCACAAAATTGCTTTAAAACACTTCCTACTATCCGCTTAGAATCAAGTAAATATACCCACACACCGCGAGAAAAGTCATCCACAATGGTCAAAAACATGGTAGAACCATCCAAACTCGGCGTCCGATAAAGACCCCACAAATCACAATGCACCATATCAAATTTATCCAAAGATTGATAGAAACTGATGGGAAAACTAGCACGAGTTTGTTTAGCACGTAAACAAACATCACAATGACTATGGCTACTTTTATTTAAACCGATTTCACGAACTAAGGACATAACATGCGAAGAAGGATGTCCTAAACGCTTGTGCCAAAGATCAAAGGAATTCACCTTCTTTGCACTTCACGCCATGCTTCTTTCCTCCTTCTTCAAATAATACAATCCCCCTTCATGTCTCCCTACACCAATCGTTATCCTCAAATTCATGTCCTGTAATATGCATACATCATTGGTGAACTTTGCCTTACAGTTCAAATCCCTCGTCAGCTGTGAGACAAAGATCAAATGGCACTTCAAAGTTGGAACAAACAACACATTCTGCAATGTCATAGTTCTTGTCAAATCAACCTTTCCAGATTGAACAGACACTACCCGTTTTCCATCGGGTAACCCAATTTCACACGGAGTCACGCCCACCACATCATACAATAACGAAAGATCACCTGTCATATTATTTGATGCACCCGTATCGATAATCCAACGTGGTGACACGAAAATATCTGTAAGTTTCTGATTGATGTCTGTAGGAGATAGTGCACGAGCGTGACGAACAGCGTTCCACTGCTTCACAATCAGATCCTCGAAATTGGGCAACGTTGAATATCCCTTTCTCTTCTTCCTCATTTTTCTTGTTGAAGATATTCTTCATGGATGCCTCTTTAGACATAACGGACAACACAGGCTAATAATGGATCGAACAGCTTCAGCAACTGAAGAAACTGCCGTCGGGACGGTCGACGCCTTCGACCGTTCTTATCCCTACGGTCGACCGTTCCGGTCTTTTGGCAGCAACACGAAGTGACGACCGCTAGACGCGATGCCGGGCGATCGGTGCACAGTAGCCGCAGAAATCCTCTAGGGTTTTGGCTCCGATACAATGAAAAATTATTTTGGAGGAAATTCTCTGTATATTTCTCTCTTTACAATTTACAATGAAGCCATATATATATATATATATATATATATATATATATATATATATATATATATATATATATATATATATATATATATATATATATATATATATAGGATCTCACAAGTTGAGATTCCTAATTAGTAAAGGAAAAGGAAAAGGAAAAGGAAAGAATCCCTATACAAGGAAAACTACCAAAATAATATATACACAAATATCTCCAAATATTCTTTTCCTTTAACAGGAAGATTATATATATATATATATATATATATATATATATATATATATATATATATATATATATATATATATATATATATATATATATATATATATATAGGATCTCACAAGTTGAGATTCCTAATTAGTAAAGGAAAAGGAAAAGGAAAAGGAAAGAATCCCTATACAAGGAAAACTACCAAAATAATATATACACAAATATCTCCAAATATTCTTTTCCTTTAACAGGAAGATTATTTATTTACTTGTTTTTATTTATTTATGGAATAAATAATTATTTTTTATTCATTCAAAAAAATATATTGTCAAATAGTGTCCCACATCAAAACTTATAGAAAAAAATAAATCACTGTATAAGCTCATGAGGTTAATTAAGTAATCAATTGAAACCCACCTATCTATGTTGTACATACTTTGAATCATTCTCCAAAAAGGTGAAATCGCTCACCCCGGGCGCCCCTCACCCCCGACCCGACGGGAATGTGAGAGGAGGTAAATCACGGTGACCCAAGCAACAACACTTAGCTAGACCATATCCTAGTGCGCACCAGAGACTCCCCCCATTTTTCAGAGGTGGTCGCCTCCACAACGGTCGCTGCCAGGTTTCAATCCTTGGTCATTCTCCAAACTTCACCAAGTGCTTGCCACTTGGGCTACCCGTGCGGGTTTAATTGTGGTAGGGTAAACTTTTTATAGTGACTAGCCCCACCGCTTTCGCGGCCCCATACCCCAGAAACCCAACTTTGGCTTGGCCCTACGGGTTAGTATACACCGCTTGGCCCTACCACTTGAAGGGTTTTTTGGGGAGGCATAGTTCCACTAGCGCAGAGTGGGACTCGAACTCGAGACCTCTCCTCTGGAAGGGTAACTCCACAACCTTATTGCCGTAAAAGTTTACTCACGAGGTGTTACCAAATCTCTCAAAATCACGTCTCTCTCTACCTTTCGCAAATCTTGATCTCTCGAAATTACTTCTTGTTCTTCACCTGATCTTTTGTGTGGTGCGATCAATCCCAACAATTTTGTGTCAATGTAAATCATCAATCTCACACTTATTCCTAAAATAATTCAATTAGCATAATAATATTTTCTCAAAAACTGTATAACAATTTACTATTTAAAAATCATACGAACTTTTTTTATTTATATATTTTAATTGACTCTTTGGTAAAAAATGTCACCTCTTGTTTTAAAAAACTCTTGGCGTAATTTTGAAATATGTAAATTATTTTTTTATTTCTATACCAATCTTTATATAAAATGAATTGAAAAAACTTAAAATTTTATTTCATTTTGGATAATGTGACAAACATTTCAGAATTGGGGAGTAATAAACAAATTAAATTTCCATATTCTGATCTCAATAAATTTACACTTACCTTCAAAGTTCAAGAAAAACAATACAAAGTACATAGAATAATAGACAATCCGAGTAGAACTGGCAAAACGGTCGGTCAGGTCGGATTCGAGTTCGGTATTATCGGGTTCGGGTTATTTCGGGTTCGGGTCACTTCGGGTTCGGGTCTAAGAATGCTTGTTCTTGACCCAGAGCTATCTGGTTTGGGTTGACCAAACGGGTTAAGAGACGTATTTAGAAATTGAAAAATTTCCACTTAGAGATGAAGTGATCAATGCATTTTTCAAAACAAAGAAAAAAACTCATTCAAAACATCAACAAAAAAGTAAACATAGCAAAAAATTCTAAACATCATCATGTCCCAAACGAACCATCCAAGCACACTAATCAAAATGCTATATAATTTAGAGTTCAAACAAAATGATTAAAAGTCCCATCTCAAGCGAAGTCATCTCCCATCTCAATTTGATGTTTATCACGACTAGAACGTCTGAAATCCAACTCAATGCCTTCTTCAAGTTTGTCACATATCTACATATTAATACAATAACACATGTATGTGCCAGCATGCTAATTGCCAACAAACAACAATATGTGGAGAATTAAGCTAGGGGTACACCTACATGGGGTACCCCAAGTGTACACCAAAGCCAACACAGACACACACAGACATTTTGTGTCTGTGTGTGTCTGTGTTGGCTTGGTGTACACTTGGGGTACCCCATGTTGGTGTACCCCTAGCATTGCCCATATGTGGACTTGCGAAGTAATGAAGTATATATGCTACTCCAGGAGTCCAGGACAAACCAATACTCCGTAAATAGAAGAAAAAAAACAGATTAAACAATACTATGTAAATAGAAAACACAGATTTTAGATTTTAAATTTTAGGAGAAAGTTAAACATGAGTTACCTGTAGACCCAACTGAAGATGATGAATTGGGATTAGGAATTCCACTACTGTGTTTATTTCTTCTCACCATTGAGCCGACGCCACCGGAGTTCGGAGGATGATTGACGGATGACTGTAAAAATTGGCAGAGACTCGAAGAAAATGGGAGAGGGAGAGGCGGCCGATGGAGAAAGTGTGAGAGGGAGAGTCGGCCGATTGAGATTCAGAGAAATCGTGAGAGGGTGACTGCAACAATTAGCGGAGATTAGGTTTAAGGGCCGGTTGTGTTTTCAGGCTTATGTATGAATAATAAAGAAAAATGTAAAATCTTAATTCTTAATCTTGGAATGCCTAACCCGTTGGGTCAGACCCGACCCGACCCGAAATTTTAACGGGTCCTCGGGTTCGGGTCACAAAAATTATGTTCAAAACCCGCTAGTTTCGGGTCGGGTTTCGAGTAAAAAAACGGGTCGGGTCATATTTTGTCAGGTCTAAATCCGAGTATATGAACAAATTGAGTACATGATCAGAATAGTTTATTAGAAACCGTAAATAATCAATTTAGAAAAAAAATTTGAATGGAGGAAGTAATACCATAAATCCATAATGCGTGTCACATTTGCAAAATTTTATTTTTTTTCAATTCATTTTATTTAAAGATTAATATATACCAATAAAAATGAAATTCACATATTTAAAACTACATCAAGAAATATTTAATTTAGGAAGTGACAAAAATATTTTATTCTATTAAATAATTGATGAAAATATGGTTTTTAGAAGGAAAGAAATTTAAGTACTCCCAATACTCATTAATCATTATAGAGCAGGAATTGTTGTGACACGGGTCCAATTATTAGCTGAAGCTGGCAGTATCGTTCTTTCGACCTTCTTCTTCGCTTTCTTCGCGGAAGGAAACTAAAAAAAATTGGATCTTCACGCTCAAAGGAAACTAATTTGATTCAGCCTTGATTCCTCGCTGCGTTGGATTTTCACGGAAGGAAAGAAATCCCAGGTACCGATTCGACTTTCCATTCTTCTTTTTCGGCTACCTCAATTTTACCCTAATTTATTCCGGAAAATTCTTTTTTTCATGAATTCGTGGGTTGATTGATACCAATCTGCTTCCTTCAATTAATTGAAATAATAAAAATCATGATTCATACCTAATTTATATTCGATTAATAGCAATATTCTTTCTTCCTATTGAATGAAGGCGGATGAACGGCAACAGCCAAGGTTGGACGGACGCTGCTCCATGTAATTTTCCCTTCAATTTTGATGCTCATATTATAATTTGGGGTTCCACTAATAATTGATTCTGAACGTGCAATCCAGTAATTTGTTTTTTGGAATTTTGATTATTTTATGCGAGTATAGTGTTATAGAGAAGATCAATTGTTATTGAAAAGTTCACATATGCAATAATCCAGCATATATTCTCTGTTGAATTTGATTTGAAATCATATTCTTCATAAACTCTGTATATTCTCTGTAAAATTATCTCATTAATAAAAAAGCATTTTATATGTGGAAAATATCATGCAAAGATGAGTTTTTCTGTCTAAATTTGAAAAATAGACATGAGTGTTTTTGAAGGATACTTATTGATTAGTTACTTTTATCAAAAGAAAAGACATAAATTGGCATAATAGAAATATTAGGAAAAGATGTGATTGGTATGTTTTCTTTTCTATTGTAATCCGTAGGGTGTTCTATTATTTGAAGGTGATGTTTCTCAACACTTTCGATTTCATTGAGTTTAATTTTCTTCTAATTAAGGTTTATTTTACCCTTGCTTTTACGGAATCGACATGGTTTATTTGCTCTCATTATGGGTTGGCAGCTTATGAATACAAGGGTGATCTATTTTATGGAAATATTTGAGTCATCTTGATCAGTTTGGCTATTTGGAAAGTTTAGTTTTTTTGGAGAGGCATTGAGGCTTATCTCTACATGATTTTCAAAGGGGCTAGACATTTTTGCTCTTTTACTTTATGTTTTTATTGTATTACTTTGGCCTTTATCTCCCTGTTTGCATTGTGAAGTTAGCAGGATGATTGTTTTTAGCCTTCTATGATTCTGGTGGTGTGTCCTATGGCTGATCCTCCTGCATCATCACACACAAAATAATTGCCCTGAGTTGATCCGTTTAGAAATTGAAGCATTGAACTTTGAACTTCCTTTTTATCTTCTTTCTTCAAACAACTATTATGGTTGTAAACGATTGGCAAGAACCTCTGATGCCACATCGTACCACGCCACCATGTTCAAAGTTCAATACTTCAATTTTCTTCTCCGTCCAGGTTATTGGCTAAATGGACAAAGATCTACAAATTAGTGATGTAGAATTTTGAGAAGAGGAGACATGGAGATTAAACCGAGAAGACTAGCAAATTTAAAGAGGATAGAGACATAACTAGGACATAGTAGAAGTGATCGATGAGGAACGGAGGATAACGACAAAGGAGCGATCACTTGGAGCCAAACCAGCGGTGAAACCAAGGGCCGTGATGAAGGCCTAGCCGCTAAATGTTTTCTCGCGGAACCTCTACAAGTACTGGTGCAACCCTTCTCCCTTGTTGGATGCATTACAGATTCTGCCGCCATCCATGAAATTCTGACCCCGCTGCAGCCAGCAAATTTGTTTCCCACTTGCATTGTATTCATAGTAAGATTCTCTACTTCATTTGAATAACATCCTAAGACAATTTCATCAATTATTTACAAAGTATGATTTAAGGTTCCAATTTCAGCCCAAGGTTTTGCTTAATCTTAGAAAATATATTTTAGATTTTATACCTCTATGAATAGAAATCTATAGAGTGTGAATTTTGCTAAATTGATTTCATGTATATGTTGTGATAGAAAAAAAGTTCATGAATGTTTGTCTTTAAGTCTTTAAACATTTTTCAACTTAGAGTACTACGAAGCATTAAGTTATTGATGGCTCTATAAATTATTATATAAAAGTGTTAGTTTATATGTTAAATAAATTTAAAATACTTTCCTAATTCATTAAGCTTTGAAGTTTGCAGAATGTTGTAGAATACCCTTCCTCAAAACATGAAGTCATTTGAGGTAGAAGTTCTCTATTTTACTTTTTTATAGTATATTCAATTTGGCTATCCTTACATTACATATATGATCAAAGGTTCTTTTTGTTTTTAATTGTTCCAGGGTGTTTGTTTTTGTAACAAAAATGCCCAAAGAGGTGAAAAATTAGTCCCTAAAGTGTGACTCTACATGTTTTAGAAGGTGCTCTAGATAATTAAAAATACTTAACAGGTGTCTTGCTTTTACTTGCAGCATAAATAAGAATTATGTTGAAACTAAGCTTGGGAGAAAAATACGACAGATGGGAGAACTTGCAGGAGTCCTAAATATAATGTAGAAGAAGCCATCAATAAAAAACGAGGTGAAGTTATGCTGATAAAAAAGCCATCAACAATAATCTCCGTCCAGGTATACTTTAAAATGCAGCATACCTGGCTTCACACACTAAAGTCTTTTTGCTAATTTTGTAATTTGTTTTGGTTGTTGTTGGCCGATATGAGATTGCTTAATTGCTTTCTATTCTTCTAGGTATCTTTTAAAGAAGGCTGAGGCATATGCTAAATTGATAAAGTATACATTCTTTTTCTCTTCTTAATTTTACTCTTCATTGTATTTACATTTTGGCATGGTGTTATGTTGGGCCGTGTTCCTTGGACCACAAGACAAGAAGGAAAGCAAATCCCATTCTAAGTGGGATTGCTCTTGATTTGTTTCCTAGTTCATATTTAGTGATTTGTTTCCATGTAGGAGTAGAATTCCTTTTGTGGTTTGGTATTTTTTCTCTCATATAAATAAAGGAGAAACCCCTTGTAATTGGTAGAACAATTCAATATACAAACTATTTTCTCTCTTATTAATTTCTACATGGTATCAGAGCCAAGTTCCTAGGGAAAACCCTAATCTAGACAAACGACGGTCCATCACTGTCCTCCGCCGGTTCAAGCCTGCCTTCTGCCGGATCACCGACCTCGACCGCCGAACTATCCTCCTCGACCGTCGACATGGCAGAAGTAGAAGAAAATCTTGTCGGCAAGCTCTTCGATGAGGAAGAGAAGATCCCTACGAAGGGAAATTCTTACGAACTCAAGAACGCAGACACACCTGGATTAATTATCACCCAAGTCAAACTAAACGGTGATAATTATGAAGAATGGGCTCGTGCAATGAGAATTGCATTCCGTGCAAAACGGAAAATTGGATTCATCGACGGATCCATCCCTTGTCCAGAAGAGGGAGATGAAAACTATGAAGAATGGTGGATTGTGAATGCCATGTTGGTCTCATGGATTTACAACACAATTGATGGCAGCCTGAGAAACTCCATCACACAAGTAGAAGAAGCAGCAGAACTATGGAAGTGTAACGACCCGAAATAGGACATCCAAGATCGTTTTTCTGTTGCAAACGGTCCTCGAATTCATCAACTGAAGAAGGAACTTGCAAATTGCAAGCAAAACGGTCAGTCCATCGTTACGTACTTTGGAAAATTAAAAATCATATGGGACGAACTCGGCGATCATGAAAAAATCCCCGCTTGCAAGTGCCATGGATGCAAGTGTGGATAAGCAAAGTGCTTGCCATCCAACGCGACAAAGAAAAGGTTCACCAATTTCTGATGGGATTGGATAACGAAGGATATGGGAGTCTACGATCTAACATCATTGCCACAGAACCCTTGCCACCTCTGAATCGTGTATACTCCACCATTATCCAGCAGGAAGGGGTCTTGAAGACTACTCAAGAAGAGGAACGTAACCCGGTGGGCTTTGTCGTCACCTCCAAATTTGATCGTGACGCAACTAAGGATTTAAAATGCAAACATTGTGGGTTGAGCGGACACGAGAAGAGTGGTTGCTTTCAACTCATTGGATATCCTGAATGGTGGGGAGATCGCCCACGTATCCTGAACCCGGGACGGGGTAATGGCCGCGACAACAACACAGGGGGACGGCGCGGCGGCAGGGGGGGCAACGCTGGCCGAGGTAACCGCGGCGGAGCTGGTGGCGGTCCAGCAGGCGGACCGGCGGCACACACGGCTCAGGCCAACGCAACAGATGGGGGACGTGCGCTCCATCAACCAAATCTCCCTTCTCTCACAACCAATCAATGGAATGCACTCATGGGACTCTTAAACGAGAAAGATTCGGGTATGGAAAGTAAATTTTCAGGTATGACTAACACTTCTTGGATCATTGATAGTGGAGCGAGTCAACATATGACCGGTGATAAGAAGTGTCTTGAAAATTTGGAAGCAATAAAACCTTGCTCAGTTGGCCTACCGAATGGAGATTGTGTGATAGCCAACCAAAAGGGGAGTGTGATTGTGGATAATTTGATCACCTTAGAAAATGTTTTGCTAGTTCCTCAACTCAACTGCAATCTTATATCTGTCTCACAACTTCTTGAGAAAAAGAATTTAATTGTCAAGTTTAATAATAAAATTTGTCTTATACAGGACTATATCTCGAAGATGGTGATTGGAATGGGTGAGCAGGCTGAAGGACTATATTATCTCAAGAAAGGTGTGAAGGACAAAGTCTGCACTGTGAAGGAGGCGAAGGATCTGGACATTTGGCACAAGCGCTTGGGTCATCCCTCCTACACTGCTGTCAACACTTTTCTCCATTTACCCAAAAATATCAATATCCCTGATTCCCCTTGTGATGTGTGTTTTCGTTCAAAACAATGTCGTGACTCTTTTCTAATTAGTCTGAATAAATCTATTACTCCTTTTTCCTTGATTCACTGTGATTTATGGGGTGGGTACCGTACTCCGTCTCGCACTGGGGCTAGATATTTCTTAACTATTGTTGATGATTTCTCTCGGGCAACTTGGGTGTATCTATTCAATCACAAATATGAAGCCCCTACTGTCTTGCGTAATTTCTTTTCCATGATTGAGCGACAATTCAATAAACAAGTGAAAACTGTACGAAGTGACAATGGTACAGAGTTCACTTGTTTAAAATCTTTCTTTGACAATCATGGGATTATTTTTGAATCCTTTTGCGTCGGTACCCCACAATAAAATGGTCGAGTCGAACGAAAACACCGTCACATTCTCAACATTGCTTGAGCCCTTCGCTTCCAAGCCAACCTACCCCTTAAATTCTAGGGTGATTGTATTCTCACCGCTGCCTATCTGATTAACCGAACACCCTCTGAGCTACACAAAGGCAAAACCCCATATTCCATGATCTATGAAAAAACGCCCTCATATAGTCATATCCAGGTTTTCGGATGCCTTGCATATGCCCACAATCAATCCCACCATGGAGACAAATTTGAGTCCCGTTCTCGACGCTGCGTTTTCCTTGACTATCCATTCGGCCAAAAAGGATGGCGCCTTCTCGATTTGGACAATAATAAAATATTTGTCAGTCGAGATGTCAAGTTCTTTGAAAACCATTTTCCTTTCCATTCACAAAATACTCCCAATCTCACAGAACCCGAACCCACTGCTGATTTTTTTGAGGAAGAAATATCCAGTGAAGAATCTGCCACCAAAACGGTCGACAAGACCGATTGCCCAGCAACCCACGGTCGACCGTCTCCCTCTGGACCTGACACTGCCACCCAGACGGTCGAAACACTGGACCGTTCTCAGGACCCCGGTCGACCGTTACTCCAATCCAATCCAGAAAACCCTGCAACATCAGAACCAAACAGCCAACCCGATGACCCAGTCCAGCCTTCTTCTACCCTTGATAACCAAACCCTTCCAACCCAAGACACTTTGCGCCGAAGTGAAAGAGAACGTCCTCCTCCTTCGCGACTGCGTGACTTTGTCACTCACACCATTCAACGTCCCTCTCCTGATTCACTCAAACCAACAATGCCTTCAGGTACAACACACTGTATTACAAATTTTATTAACGCTGACAAATTTTCTGTTTCCCATAGATCTTTTTTGGCAGTTATAAGTGAAGATGTTGAGCCTACATTCTTTTCTGAGGCGGTCAAAAACCCACTATGGGTACAAGCTATGAAGGAAGAAATTCAAGCATTAGAAGCTAATGGTACTTGGTCACTCGTCCCTCTGCCTCCTGGAAGGAAAACAATCAGATCCAAGTGGGTCTATAAAATCAAGCACAAGTCTGATGGAAGCATTGAACGCTACAAAGCTCGTTTGGTGGTGCTTGGGAACCGACAGAAAGAGGGCATCGATTTTAAAGAGACTTTTGCTTCGACGGCTAAGTTGGTTACTGTTCGCACTCTTTTAGCTGTTGCCACTGCCCGCAACTGGTTCCTACATCAGATGAACGTTCATAATGCCTTTTTGCATGGAGACCTTCGCGATGAAATATACATGACTCTTCCTCCCGGGTTTAACGCTCGCGGTAAAGGATTGGTTTGCCGGCTTCATAAATCCCTCTATGGTCTTCGTCAGGCTCCACGATGTTGGTTTGCCAAACTCACCTCTGCGTTAAAACATTTTGGGTTCCACCAATCCAAGGCTGATTACTCTCTGTTTACTCTTCTGCGCGGCTCCATCGAGCTTCGTGTGCTGGTATATGTGGATGATCTTGTGATAGCAGGAAATAATGAAGAATTCATTGGCAAATTTAAACGGTATCTCTCTGATTGCTTTCATATGAAAGATCTTGGTCTTTTAAAATATTTTTTGGGCGTAGAGGTTGCCCGAAATTCGAAAGGGATTTTCATCTGCCAGCGCAAATATGCTCTTGATATACTTTGTGAAACTGGATTTCTGGGTGCTCGACCGGCTTCCACTCCTCTTCCTCAGAACCAACGACTGGCTCTAGCAAGTGGCCCACTTCTCACTAATCCAGAGCGTTATCGCAGACTTGTAGGGCGCCTCATCTATCTCACGATCAGTCGTCCTGACTTGGCACATGCGGTTCATGTGTTGTCTCAATTCATGGGGGAGCCGCGGCAGGAACACTAGGACGGGGCGACCCAGGTTCTACGGTACATCAAGGCCTGTCCCGGGCAAGGATTGTTTCTTCCAGTACAGAGTGATCTTACCCTTAAAGCTTTCTGTGACTTCTGATTGGGCTGGGTGTCCCTTGACTCGACATTCTGTTACTGGCTACTTTATCACTCTTGGCAATTCTCCGATATCTTGGCAAACAAAGAAACAAAGTGTCGTTTCCCGATCTTCGGCTGAGGCCGAATACAGGGCTATGGCAACCACTGTTTGTGAACTAAAATGGCTGAAATCCCTGCTTCTCTCCCTTGGTGTGCGTCACAAACAACCCATGCGGTTGTTCTGTGATAATCAGGCAGCCCTCCATATTGCAGCTAATCCTGTCTTCCATGAGCGTACGAAACACATTGAAATTGATTGCCACTTTGTGCGTGACGAAATCCAACGAGGTGTTTTGTGTACTCGCCACATCTCCACCAATGAACAACCGGCAGATCTCTTCACAAAGGCTTTGGCTTCCGCTCCGTTTTCTCATTTGCTGTCCAAGCTGGGCGTCCAGAATCCGCATGCTCCAGCTTGAGGGGGGGTGTTGGGCCGTGTTCCTTGGACCACAAGACAAGAAGGAAAGCAAATCCCATTCTAAGTGGGATTGCTCTTGATTTGTTTCCTAGTTCATATTTAGTGATTTGTTTCCATGTAGGAGTAGAATTCCTTTTGTGTTTTGGTCTTTTTTCTCTCCTATAAATAAAGGAGAAACCCCTTGTAATTGGTAGAACAATTCAATATACAAACTATTTTCTCTCTTATTACTTTCTACATGTTAGCTCCCTGCCACACTCTATCAAGAAGAATATGTTTACATGCGAGAGTTATCTGATATCCAGTATGATTTTATACTCTGTACTATATGAAATAGGGGTTGGTTCAAGTAAAATATGGTATTCCCGTGAAAAAAGTGAACCATTGCACTGTTGGGCCTTTTTGGTGCCGACTATCTCCATTCTATGCACTTTTAGTGATGGACTTTTTGCACTTTCTACAAAAATGCTATCGTGACTTTTTGCATTTTTCCTGAGTGTTGTTTCATTAGCGCTTTGAATTCAAAATATAAACTTCATTTTGGGATGGAGGGAGTATATATATATATATAGAAGTGAGTGCATGAAACTATTGTTAGAAATGTCAAACAAAGGAATAATATTGATGACTAGGATAATATCCTTGATTGGAATCAAATTACCAATCAAAGATATTTTATTATCTTCCACTAGGTTCCTTGATTGTCTAGATTATTCACTTTGTAATATTTATACTCATCATTTGATGATGAATTGAACTAGATGAATATTATGCTGTGAATTCATTCTAATATTTCTAATATGGTATCAGAGCCATCATTCGATCAAACAATTGAATGAAACGCATCATTCATCATATACCATAAAAAAAATGTCCGATAAAACTCCTCAAACGGGCAGTTCCATAAACACAGAGGAATCTGACCCGAAAAATCAGCCGATCAATCTTGCACAAATTCTGGAAATTCTTCAAAATTTTCAGAATTTGACACCCAAGGCCGAACCTATCGAGAGCTCTTCCAATCAGCCATTAAATATGGCGGAAAAGCTCAACGATAGGAACTACGCCATTTGGGCACGCAAAATGAGTCTGGCGTTGGATGGGATAGGGCGGCTCAAGCACATCACTGCCACACCTCTCAAATCTGATGACCCCAAATTTATCAAATGGAGACAAGCAGACTCAACGGTTGTAACATGGATTCTAGAAAACATAGAATCGGATATTGTCAATCAATATATCGATTATCCTACTGCTTCGCTGGGCACACGTAGTCCCAACGGTTATTAATTATATATTAATAATCTATATGTTAAGACGAAACAAACAAGATCACACATGACTATTTTTAGGCTTACACATTGAGAGAATTTGATGAGTCAAAGTGCTTAGATGAACAGTTCCAAAAGTCAAATGTGGACAAAGACAGTGGGACGGAGGTAGTATATGCTAAAAGTACTATATAGTGTTAAAACGATATAATCTATACACAACGATTAAAATTAGTTCTATGATGCAAAATTGCAATGATGTAACAAATTCGGCACTGCTTCAAATGCATAAGAGAAAAAGAATCAATGATCTATATATCCTCTATTACACGTGCCATTAATTTCGGACTTGCCCTATTACTTTATGTTGGGGATTCCTCCAAGTCCCACACCGGAGGGAGAAGAAAAAAATGGACCAAAATATATAGGTTCACCCAACCCCATTAGTATGAGGCCATTTGGGAAGTTCCCAAAAACAAATCCGTGAGGGCTTGGCCCAGAGCGGACAATATCATACTAATGCGGGGTTGGGGTGAGGGCACACGTAGTCCCAACATGTGGTATCGGAGCCTAGGTTCTTGTGGGCGTGAGGCAGACTATGTAGTGTGGAAAAATCTCGGTGTGACGGTGTAACAATAGGACCAAGACGAAGAAAGAGGATCTGCAGGTGGTGCCTTGTGTCGAAAGTCTTCCCGGCGAGAGGAGGTCGGGCGGCGTGTCTCGTGAAGTTATAGCCACGGCGGTACAAGATGATTTGGCGGATCAAAATGGTGTAGCCCAGCGAAGAAAAGATCTGCGGTTCGAGCCTTGCGTCGAAAGTCTTTCCGACAGGAGGTCGGGCGGCGTGTCCCGCAAAGAGTGTGCGGTGGTGCAAGATGGTTAGCAGATAAAAAGGAAAAATGGATTACCGCTGGAGGGGAGGTCGGAAATTGTGTGGTCCTTGGTTGAGGGGAGGTTTGTTGGGGATTCCTCCAAGTCCCACACCGGAGGGAGAAGAAAAAATGGACCAAAATATATAGGTTCACCCAACCCCATTAGTATGAGGCTTTTTGGGAAGTGCCCAAAAACAAATCCGTGAGGGCTTGGCCCAGAGCGGACAATATCATACTAATGCGGGGTTGGGTGAGGGCACACGCAGTCCCAACACTTTATACCATTTTTTAATTTAAAAATATGTGACATAATGAAAATATGGATTACAGATATTCAAAGTCAAGGAAACGAGAAATGGGATATGGCAAAAGATGCAAGAACACGACGAAAGATATACTTTTATGAAAAAGGGTGCAGAATGGTATGTTTACTGTAGCTTCAACTATTTAATAAATGTTTAAAATTTTATATCACTTAAAAAATAATTAATGAAAATTTTAATTTCTTATCTCTATTAAACTTCTATTATAGATGTAAAGTGTTCGTCATCAATGTCACGAATTTCAAACGTCAATTAGTACTTCAGGCAAGCTAAAGTACAATGATGCGAACACATCGACACAACGACGAATGCATAATTTACAAAGAAACATTAATCTATCTTCTATATCACGTGCCATTGATTTCATTGAAGGTAAAGCATACAAAGAGCTTCATTATGTATGTATTACGATGTCTATATCATGTACTATACATATGTGCATATAATAGATTTATGAACATGTTATATTCCTAGAAATCTCTATTTATGTTAAAAAAAAAATTGAACAAAGCACAAAATTATATTAAACCCAAAGAACAGTTTCCAGTACAACAAATCTATTTATGTTAAATTATGTATGAACAATTTACATATCATGAAAGAAATGAAATAAAAAATTGTCATTCTATTATTTATTAAATGTGGGAATACTAAAAAAGCACATTAACCATATTTTACAATTATGTTCATGACCTAGAATGTGGGAATACTAAAATAGCACATTAACCATATTTTATGAATTTCAACCATATTATCTTCATAATTTAAATTATTTATTAAATGTGTTATCATATAAACTTTTAACATATTTTTTTAAAAAATCCCATGTAAACATATCAAAACTGATTGCAGGCATACAGTGCAAACAAACAAGAAATGGGAATTGGCAAAAGATGCAAGAGCACGAAGAAAAGATATATGTGAACGAAGAAGAGAGAATCACAGTTATTTTAAGCTTGACTTTTTATATATATCCATATTTAAAATATGTATATCAATTCAAAGTTAAAGAGTAAATATTGTAAGAGTATTCTTTGTTTATATAAAATATGTTTACAGATGGTGAAGGATCATCATCGTTCGTAACAATTACACCATCTCGATCATAAAGAAAATTAAATCCAATACTGGATGTGACAAATGGTATCTATACTAATTAATTCATTTGTGACATCTGTTTTGTCTATTAAATAAACATATTTTACATGAGTTTGTATTTATACAACTTACTACACAGTATTGGCATCGCGCCAAGTACGATCATTGATTCAAAAGAGTTCAACGACACTTGATTACAATTATGCAACAATTGTAACATACCTTGAGTCTTGTGTGAGACAAAGAGAATTGATTTGCCGAATATAACACGTTCTATTAGAAATGGGCCCATGTATTTCCATTACTATGTAGCAAAATGTATTCACATATCTGATTTTTCTTCGTATATGATACATGTGTGATATATTCCAATGTCATATTTCTTTATAGAATTAGTGGCAAAGTCTTCTTGCAAGCATGCAAATTCGAAAGAGTTGACAATTGATAATCTTTTATTTGTAATAGCAGAAATAAAAGGTACTTATAGATTTAATTTAAATAACTTGCTTTAGGTGAATTTACATATACGAAAATCTATTTATACAGAACCATTTGATTTTGGTGATCCATCCTTCAAGTGTGCATTTTGTGGTATGAGAAAAGGGCCGAAAAGTCTAGAGTCTGCACATCCAGAGTTGATGCAAGAACTTCTCATTTTACAACAAATATAAGAAAATATAATTATATGTTTTCATTCACTTCATTTGATGAAAAAGTACAAAAGTCTCAAAACAATGGCAGAGCAGCCCCGCAGTTTACAATGAAGGGGAAAAATGATCACAACATTAGATCTTTATTGCCACAAGAGGGTTTTGTTCAAAAATTTACTCAATTATACATATATGATACCCAAAATGAAGTCTCAAACAAAATGAGTCATTACATGTACTTATTAGACCCATGCTTGAAATTGTTGAAATGATCAATGATTTTGTTTTGCCTCTTATTCCTGAAGATGAAAAGGAGTATTTGAGCTCTGATTCTTCATGTCAAGCAGATACAATGTAGGCATAGATGGTGATTGCATAACGACTGAGTTTTTAAACAATATCAAGTGTATGGGATTCCAAACCACAGAATTGTTTTGAAAAAAGGAGTACCAATTATGTTATTGAGAAACATTAATCTAACATCAGGGTTGTTAATAGTTGAAGAGTTGTGAAGAAGTGCTATCGGTGCAATTGTTGTAACAAGAAATAATGTCGCCGAGAAAGTTTACATATATATCACGGATGAATTTGGTACCGTCAGATCCTGAATTACCATTTAAGTTTCAAAAGAGACAATTTCCAATATCTTTATGTTTTGGCATGACGATCAATAAGAGTCAAGGCTAAACATTATCATTTGTTGGATTATTCTTGACCAAATCGGTATTCACTCACGGTCAACTTTATGTAGTAGTTTCACGAGTGAAAACTAAGAAAAGATTGAAAGTCTTAGTTTTAGATGACAACGGTAACCCTTGCAATTGCACAAAAAATATGGTTTATCTTGAAGATTTCCAAAAAATATGAATGTAATTAATACATTTCTACGTTCTTTTCAATTTTTAAATACATGAATTTTAGTTAGCATACTCTGTTTATGTCATATCATACATTAAACTTCTAACATTGTATATTAAAATAAGCTATATTTTTTAATCATTTACTTAATCAAAAAACTTAACAGAGTTAAAAACAACATGAGTACGACCCTGTGCGTTACACGGGTTAAATACTAGTTAGATCTAAAATAATTCAGTTAAAGTTAGAATACTTTAATAATAAACAAATTAAATCTCAATAAATTCACACACTTACCTTCAAAGTTCAAAAATAACAATACAAAGTGCATAGAATAATAGACATAAATCCAGAATAAAACTTCAAGAGATAGAAATAAAATCAATCTCAACAATAAGAAATTTGAAAGAAAATCTGACTAAATGAACAAATAATTAAAGCTAAACTTATGAACCATCAAGAAATCATGCAAAACCTGCTATTATTATTATTATTATTATTATTATTATTATTATTATTATTATTATTATTATTATTATTATTATTATTATTATTATTATTATTATTATTATTATTATTATTATTACTACGGAGTAACGTAGTATAAGGAAGATGAATTATGTGGTTACAATTTATGTTAATAAACAAAATAAAAGTAACTACTCCGTATAATTTTTGTAGTGCTACATTTGTGAAAATTTAGGAAAATGTGTTACTAGTAGTTTTCAATCCAAAATGTATATGTACAACTAAAATCTAAGAATTGATGCATAAAAGTACTCTATAATTATATATAACATTAGAAATTAATCTACACATACATATGCATGCTTGGCTCCACATACGCCATTCAAGGAGATCCATCGTGTGTCTCGATGAGTTCCACAAATGGCATACAGGGAGCCAGGCATATACTGTATATAAATGTATACGCATTGTGTATGTATGAACTCATTTCTGAATCACACAGAAAATAAAAACTAAATAGAGCAAAACCAGAAGAATAATGTTTGTATTGATGATGATCAAATAGATCTTTTATATATATAAGAAAAATGAAGAGAGAGGGAGAGAGAAGAGTTTTTTTTTCTTTCTTTCTTTGTTGTGGAGAAAAAGGAGGGATGGGTGTGGGCTTGTGAGGATGGGAATCAATTCAAGCTCACATTATATATAAAGAGAGAAAAAGAATAAAAAGTTAGTGGAATGGGTGTGGTAGCTATATAAGCTATGCATATATATATATATATATATATATATATATATATATATATATATATATATATATATATATATATATATGCTCTCTCCACTCTGGTTTTATTGGCATAGTTTCACTTCACAATTTTTGAAAGAAAGAAAATTGATATATATTTTTCATCTCCCACAAAACCTGTCTTGTTTTTAATTATTTTTATGTGACTTACGGAAGAGATACTTTTTTATTGATTTTTTCAAATTACCCTTGATGTAATGTGTCAGAATACAATCTGATAAATAGATTATTATTGAATAAGTACGATTTGATAGATATGGAAAAATCAGTAGGGGTAAAAGTCATTTTTTGATAAAAAGGAGAAATAGATTTTAGGATTCAAAAAAAAGAAAAGAGAAAGAGTTTGTGAGACGGCTGGAGTAAGACACTCATTTCTTTCTTTTAAAAAGAAATAAGAGAAGCCTTAAAATTTAGAGTAATTCCAAAATGTTCCTCTATAATAAGATATTTTCCAACATCTGTCCTCAATAAGTTTTAATTTTAATTATCTACGTAAAAGTTTATTTTGGAACATTGAGTACACACACCTTCATTAACAATTAAATAAAATTATATTTCACACTTTCAGTACGCTTTCAAGAATAAAATTAGTGGCGGATTCAGGAATTCAGGTAGATGGAGGCAGTTGGTCGGGAGTCCGGGGGCGTTGCCCCCGAAATATATGAGATGACAAAAAAATATTAGATTTTATTTCTACCATTTATTGAATGTAAAACATTTATTAATATGTAATGTAAAATTTTATTTCATAAACAATTAATTATGTGTAATAAAATACACTTTACTAAAAAAATCAATAAAAAATTTAATTTAACTTGATTAAATGGGATCACATTAATTTTTGTTGGGGGCATATGTACATAATTTTTTTAAAAAAAAAACTTTTACCTTATAACAAAAATTAGTAGGGGGCATATGCCCCCAACTCCAATAAAGTGCGTCCGCCACTAAATAAAATTAAAACTTTTAAATATTTTCCATATTTTACTCCTTAGTTTTCTCTAAAGAATAATCATACTCGGGTAATTCAACATAAAGTTCTTGTACTCTACTTCCTATCAATCATATTAAAATAATAGATTCATTTTTTTAAATAAAAATTACTTCTAAATCTATTTTTTAAGATTAATCTTTTTTTTTTTTGAAATAAAGGAGATGTATATAAAGGTTATAGCTTTATGTTGAATGGACTGGTGTGGTTTGATTTCTTCTGCATTGTTTGAACCTGCGCACTATAATGTCTGTTTTTAGTGCTTTGGAAGCTTTATTTATTTGGACTCCTTTCTCTCTCTCTCACTCACAAAAGCACCAGACACATACAGCTTTTTGTGAAATAATGAGATTCTATTTCAAAAAATAATTAAACAAATAAATAGTACAATCTCTTGTACTCTAAAAAATTTTCATAATTTTTTTCGTTCTAAAAAAAGGTTCACTTTCTACTTTTTTTTTAAAAAGAGTTGTGATTATTTTTATCTCGGATCCTTTTTATGCAACACTTTTAATTATAGCAACAATATAATTTTACCTTTTAAATTTTCGAATCTGATCTATTCTGAAATATTATTGCGGGACGGAGGAAATATAATTGAACAATAAATATTAAAAGAGATTGTTCAAATCTTGTACAGGGGAGGGTCGAGAGGAGGCGTTACGAGTGGATGGAGAGAGTCTACGCCAAAGTGATGAATCATTACGTGAATCTGAGTAATCACACCTCACATTCAAACGTCTATATACACTTTTTTATATATAAAGTGATACGTCCACTCCCAGATAAAGAAAAGATAAATCATGATATAATGTTAATCTGGTATTTTGAGTAATCGTCTCGTGTCCGATGCACACAAAGAGTTACGTTATTACATTTAATACTCTCACATTGTCGCTGCTGGAAATCTTTTATATCTGATCGAAGTCTCGGACTTAACACTCTTCCCTCAAAACCATCAAATAAAGCAAATCTCGAGCATTTTTAGTTGCCCTCACATCATTATTGGCCTTTTTAGGAAACAACGCTTTTCAATTTACATTAGTCTTTTGGATAAATTTTAATGGCGTCGATTAATTTTGAAAACTGCTAGAGTTTCCAAATTGGATCCCGATTTTATATGCAAATGATTAATTAATTTTATCCGGCACTCTACCAGTTGTTCTCGATCCAACGGAATTTTAACAAAAACGTTAACAATAATAAAACTACGGTCATCTTGTTTTTTTCAAAACACTAACTTCTAACGTTGTTGTCAAACAGCACCATTATTCATAAGTGTTACATTTTTTATCTCTACTTTTTCTTCTTCTTTCTTCTTTTGTTTCAAATGAGAGGCGTTTCTAGATTTTATTAAGGGAAATATTTGTTATTTATTTTGCATTTAAGGTGTTACTTAATACAGCTAATGATTGTGTTTAATCTTATATTAACTCGCTACATGTCAAAATGGTGCGAAGTACGAAAGTTGGAATTTAAAAGCAAAAATATCAATTCTTTATAATCAATACCTCTGTCCCGAAATATTTATCTAGTTTTGACTTTTTACCATCAACAAAAATCAATTTTTGATCAATAATGAAATAAAAATAATATAGTATATTAATTAGATAAAATAATATTTTAAAACAAGAATCTAATATATATATATATATATATATATATATATATATATATATATATATATATATATGGTGTATGTATGTATGTATGTATCAATATCTAATATAAATTTTACTTAAAAATGATAAAAAATTACCTATTTGAACTACAAAATATATGCAACAATTTAATGTACTGGCCATTTTTCAAGGTACATTATTCCTCACTTTTCATTTATGTTTTATAATAATAATAAATCATCTGATATAATATAATTATTTTATTTAGGATTGTGTGAGAGCTTTAGATGGGACTCTTATTGAAGCTACTATATCAGATGAAAAGAGTTTACCATTTCGAGGACGTAAAGGAAACAAAACATGGAATATTATGGCTTCATATTCATTTGATAGTCTTTTCACATTTGTGAATGTTGGATTCGAAGGTAGTGCTCATGACATAACCATGTGGAGTCATAGCTTGTCTGAAGCAAAATTTCAGTTTCCACACCCACCACCACTTATCAAAATTTTAATTTATAATTCTAAGGTAGTACTCGTAAGGCATATGCACATAAATTTCTAACGTTTTTTTTAAATATAGAAAATACTATTTGGTTGATTCTGGATATCCAAACACTCTTGGGTATCAAAGTCCAATAAGACATAAAGATGTTAGAGATCACATGCCTAAATTGTTACAATTTTTGTATGGATTACAACGGACGAGAAAGATGAACGGCCCCGGAAAATAAAATTAAATAAAATTCTGAATTTATAACTTATTCAGAATATTACAAGATAACCAGAATTAAAAATAAATTTCTATATCTTCAAAAAGCCTTGTTGTGTGAGGACATTAAGCACTGGGCAGCGAGGACGTTATACACTGGGCTACGAGGACATTATGCACTGGACAACAAGGACATTATGTCCTAGGGCAGAATGCAGCGAGGTCTTTATGAAACTAAACCTGCAAAATAAAACACCGTGGAAGGACAACGGAGTCGCCGAAGCTGTCCTTAAGGTAGTAGTGCCCGCCAACCATACCGGAAAAACGTGGGCACTCTCCTCCCAGGATAAAACCGCTATCGTGTGTGGAGATTGTACGGACCAACCACACACCAACGAACAAGAACAATGTAGGAACGTTGGCGACCAAAAACCTTTTCAAGGGGATTGCCGGAAAGTTGGCCGGAAAATCAAGAGCTCTCTCTAAAAAAAGAAAGTATTTTCCCTTTCTTTTTTTCTCTTCCTCATGTATGAAACAACACAAAATAATGGAGAGCCCCCTTGATTTTTATAAATAGGGAATTTAAAAAGTGTAACTCCTACACCATTAATCCTTAGTGTTAAATCATGGCATTTCACTGCTACAAAAACGACCAAATAAATCTCCCAATTTGCATCGGTAACCAAAACAAGCGATGTAAATGAAAAAAAATTCACGTACCGCTTAGCTTTTGGATAAGTTATTTCTAATAACCGATTCAAAATGTTATTTGAATCGATTATTAGAAATAACCGATCTAAATGCTTTTTAGCTTTTGGATCAGTTATTCCTAATAACCAATTCAAATAACCTTTTGAATCGGTTATTAGAAATAACTTATCCAAAAGACTTGATAAAATACATCCATCATGTTCTTATCCTTACGCGATTTTGAAAAAAAACCCTTCAAACCCTTTCTGATCTTCGTCTTCGTCGTGCTTGTGCTTGTCGACATTGTCTTCTCACCCTCGCCGTCATCTCACCCTCGCCGTTGCTGTGCCACTGCCGCCTTGCCGTCGCCGTTCCCTTACCGCCTCGTGCCTTGCTCCAGCCTCGTCGTCGCCGTGTTCCCGTTGTCGTTGCCTCGCCGTGGTCAACTCCCCAGCCTTGCTGTTGCCGTGCCGCCTCGTGCCCTGCTCCACTTCGACCTCGTCCACCTCACCCTCGTCATCGCCGTGGCGTTCTACCGCCTCGTGCCCTGCTGCCCCGCCTCTCCCTTGTCAACTCCCAGCCTCGCCGTCATTTTTCTTTAAGGTATTTTATTTAATTTTTTTAACATTAAATATTTAATTATACTATTATTTGTTTATACATTTTTGGATTAGGTTAATATTTAATTTACTATATATTTGAATTGGTTTTGTGTATATGTTTAAGTTGAAATGTGACAATTTGATATAGATTGCGTTTCAAAAATAGATTGTTTACTTACTTTGTGTTTGATTCTACATGATCTGAGATGTTATAATATAGAAATAACATATTTTGACCGACCTAGATACCCGTTTAAAATTTACTCATTAGGAGTAAATTTTAAATAGCTCCCAATTTGGAGCTGTTCTTGAAATACTTCTCTCACTTAGGTAGTGAATGTATTTCTTTCTCTTTGTTCCGTCATTTTTTGGTTTGACGTTTCCTAAATGTGTTCTTCGGGTGCATATGTAATTACGTTACATCATGCACTTGGAGAACCATTGGGAAATGCTGCCGAAATTTTGATAGGTCAAAAAAAATGAAATACATTTACTAGTGAGGGTGGCATTTCAAGAATGAGTTAGGATGGTGTAAAGAAGGACCATTTGTATAATGAAGAAGTGCTGCCAGATTTTTGTTACATCATAAGAAATAAAATATTGTGTTGCTTGTATTTCTTATATGTTTGTGTGTGTATACAAAATGAGTGTTAATAATTTTGTTGTGCATTGTTTTGCATGTATCAATCATTTGCCCTTCTTTCTTGCTTAGCAATTCATATGATGGATAGAAGTTCGATTCATATGTCGCGTACATCACCTGAGTTTAGTTCCGGTTTGGAAGAGTTTATTTGTTTCGCAGAGAAACATTCAAAAGAAGGAAAAAAGCTATATTGTCCATGTAACTCAAGTCACAACCATTTTATGGTTGATAGCGTTAAAGATATAAGATTACATGTGTATCACAAGGGTTTTGGCCCAACATACATGCGATGGAAATGGCATGAACAGTTAGAAAATCCTTGCAGCTCTAGCTATACTCATAATGACCAAGTCGAGGATGATATTCACGACATCCACAATCTTGAGGTTGAAATGGAAGATGAGTTACGGGCCACTCAAGATGTTACTCCTGATCAAGTCGTCATTGATGAAGAGCGTAATATGTACGAGAGCTTAGTAGGAAGCTCAAAACGCCCGTTGTATCCTGGTTGTACAAAGTTTACACGTTTGAAGGGGGTTTTGGAATTGTTCAATTTAAAAGTAGCAAATGGGTGGAGTGACAAAAGTTTCACGTCTTTATTAAGTTTGTTGGGTGAACTTCTTCCAGATGGACACGAATTGCCATTGTCCACTTATGAGGCGAAGAAAATGATGTCTCCAATGGGTGAGGGCTACAAGAAAATACATGCTTGTATTAATGATTGCATTTTATATCAAAATGAGTTCGAGAATCTCAACGAATGTCCCAAGTTTTTTGCTCCAAGATACAAGGAGTCAACCAAAATGACTCATGACAAGGACAATATGAAAAAACCAAAAAGACTCCTGCTAAGGTTTTGTGGTACCTTCCAATAATACCAAGGTTCAAGCGTTTGTTTGATTCGATAAAGGACGCTAAGAATCTAGTGTGGCACACAGAGCAGCGAAAAGATAATGGCACCCTGCGTCATCCTGCCGATGCCCCACAGTGGAAGACGATTGACTACACATTTCCGGAGTTTGGGAACGAGGGGAGAAACCTTCAATTGGGATTGTGTACTGACAAAATCAATCCTTTTGGAAGCTTGAGTACGCAACATAGTACTTGGCCGGTACTGCTTGTCATTTACAATCTTCCTCCAGAGTTGTGCATGAAGCGCAAGTACATCATGCTATCGTTGTTAATACTTGGGCCTAAACAACCGGGTAATGACATTGATGTATTCTTAGCCCCAATGATTGATGACTTGAAGGAAATGTGGATTCATGGTGTCAAAGTATTTGATGCTTATCGTCAAGAGTGTTTCACGTTACGTGCTATGATTTTTTGGACAATCAATGACTACCTAGCATACGATAACCTATCTGGTTATAAGATTAAGGGAAAATATGCATGTTCGATATGTGAGGAGAATACTTCTAGTGTGTGGCTAAAGAATGGAAAAAAACAGTCTTCCTAGGTCATCTCCGATTTTTAAGACATCAACATCCTTACCGTCAATTTTCTGCTTTCAATGGTCAAGAAGGAAATGAGCTTTCAATGGTCAAGAAGAAAATGAGGCAGCGTAGTAGCAAGGCGTCTACAGATTTTGTTGACTTCGCCGATCTCACTGATGTACATATATTGTTTAATTTAGGTTTCAAGTTCGGTTTACGTTTACTTGTTTCCGACATTAGTTTACTAATTGTTTTTTGTAGGTTGCTGCTTGTTACTTGAGGATCTCTGATCCAGCTGATTATATAGTGGCACATGGATCGGTTTTCCCACGTGCACCGGGAGATATGGTTCACGGTGTTCCCCTCGTTCCTCACCAGGTTAAGGTCTCTGTGACCGTTGTGCTTCTTGGAATGGGTGAGTATACCATTCCTTGTCCGACTGAGCATATAGAGACTGTCGCCGATTGCGAGGGGAGCTTCGTTGCATGGCCAAAGTCGTTGGTGGGCTTTAGAGATGTAAGAAGTAAATAAATTTAGTTTTTTTATTCAAAATCATTTGGCTGTGTTTCAAATATCTTTTTTTTTTGAAAATATTCGTAGCGCTCGTTGCACACGGCTCGACATGGTGACTTCTCATCAAGCAAATCCCGTCCTATTCTCGGCGTACGCCCCACTGCTCCTCCTAGCTCTCCCATACAGGATGTTGTTGACCGGAGCTCATACGTCTCATTCGGGCCGAGGTGCAGGGAGTTGTGTCAGTGGTTGACACGCACATCAGATTTGCCTACCATCAGCGTCATTCTCGATCCCGAGTCTATGCTCTATCCGGAGGAGACGGAGCTGAGGATGCGTCCGGAGAATATACGTGAGTTCATGCGATGGGAGAAGGTCGATCAGACCATCATCATTGTTTTCTTAAGGTATTTCAAGCACTACGTATGAATAAATTACTATTGTAAATTATAATTATTTATTATAATTGTAATTATTATTTACATGTGAAATTACTAGATTATTGCACGATCATATGATGGAGCACGACATCGCGTCTATCGGGTTGTATGTCCGGAGAACATGGCGTACGTGGTAGATTTTGGAGATCGCTAGTATCTAGATAGAGCACTCGAGACCTATCAATCACAACCCTGGATACTTATGCCATTGTATCTATCAATACCGTATATTTTCTAAACCATTTCCAATATGTATTTCGGTTTTTTATTTTACATATAGTGACTAACGCTTTTTAAATTGTAGGCATCATTGGGTGTTAGTTGTAATATATTTGTTTCAGAACAAAGTATATTTCCTAAACTCAATCAAGGCGACCAGAGGGCATAAGAAAATGAAGGTGAAGACTTTCTTCAACGAGTAAGTATTAAGAAATTTATTTCTTATTAATGAAATTCTTTATTTGTTACGATATTAATTTCTTATTGACTATTTTTTACATATATTAAAGGTCTTGGCGGTTACTTCGGGAACGACACATGCCTTAGCTTAAGGCTCGACCGGATTGGGTTGATGTTCCCGGAGTACCCCAACAAGTAGGGAACGTTGAGTGTGGTTATTATACCATGCGATTTTGTTGGCTCATCGTCAGTATGTGTGCACAATGTTCTTTACCGTTATCCGATTAAGTTTATTTTAGTGTGTTTTTGAAAGTAATGAAGTGTTTATCATCATTTTTTTCTTCATAGATTATTAAACATTATGTTGTATGTTCTTTTCGTAATGCAGGTGTTTCAGTCTACTTCGCCTTATACTAGAGCCAAATTAGAAGAGATTAGAGAGTTTTGGGCGGGGGATTTTCTCGATGAACTAGCGTAATTTTCGTATTGTATTGTATTGTATTAGTTGTATGGATATGTTAGAAGAGTGCAGTTGTTTGACTCTTAGTTGTGGTGTTAAAACTTAGTTTGTAAATGTTGATATTTTTTAGAATGTACAAGTAGAGATTGATGCAAAGGTTTACTTTTTTGGTTTAATTTATTTTGTGGCATTTGGGTTTTGTGAATGTATTTGTGCGTTTTTGGTTTGTAGTTGTTGTTGTGTTGATGGGTTGAATTCTTGTTGTTGTTGAACCTGTATATTTTGCACAAAATTTTGTGAAAAATTAAATATGTAGTAAATTGGAAGCAAAAAAAATAAACCATTTAAAAAAATAATCTTTTGCATCGATTATTACCAAATAACCGATGCAAAAGCATCTACCCAGATCCGGCGCCAATTCTGGATAAAAGTTTTTGCATCGGTTATTACAACCGATGCAAAAAGTTACCTGAGCATTTGCATCGCTAGCTTTTGCATCGGTTAAAAACCGATTTAAAAAGGTCAAAATAACCGATTTAAAAAGTCTTTTTTGTAGTGGTGTTTGTGGCACACTAATGACGTGTTAATGGTGATTAATTAGCCATTAACACGTCCGTTATGCTACGCTCCGTTTAAAATTTGTCCCGAATAATTGGAGATTAATGGCCTGTTAACTCCGTAAAAATGGACTAATTTTAAACAATACGTAAAATAAATAATAGAAGATTGGTTTAGTAAAATTGCAAAATTGCAATCCTTACCATATTCTTCTATTAACGGGTTAATTCTGAGAATAAATTTCTCATTCACCCTCTACCATTTTTGGCGTATAAATTATCAAAACATTTATCTCATTTAAGAGAACACGCGTCAATTAATTAACAGTTAAAATGTTAGTGGACCTATTGACAAATATACCCAAGTTGGTCCATTTAATGACTATTAAAAATGCCAAAAATTCCAACATGAATTTCGTGGAGGCCCATTACCCAATGGGATGCTGGAGCGTTTTAATTACAGACACTCATCATTGTGAACAACAATTGAAAGATGCTTTGGGGTACTAAAAAAGAGATGGAAGATTTTGAAAAATATGCCCCAAATGAAAATTGAATATCAGTTGGCTATTATGGTGTCAACATTTATGCTTCATAATTTTATTCGGCTTCATGAGATAGGTATCCCATATTCTGCTGGAGACGACGTTGAACCGCAAAGTGATAGTACTATGTTCGACACGGAAAGCAAGACCAAAATGGATGAAGTGCAACTTAATATAGAAAAAGAAATTCGGGATTCAATGAGTGGGATTGAAGAGAATACGAGTGTATAACATTTTATTCAATGTATTATTTATAGCATACATCGTTTTTTTTGTCAAGCACATCTAGCATGTGGTGTAATATTATACAAGATGCAGAAAAATGTATTATTTCTTTGCTTAACATTGATAATATAAGGATGAGATATTTTAATAAAAATATTATATCTTCTCTATATTGATTATCTAAATTTAATTAGTTTTTAATGTATATATGAATTAAATATTTATTCTAGTGTATATATGAACTAATTATTAAAATATTAAATCAATATTCTTATTCATAAAAAATATGAGTTAACTAATTTGAACTAATTATTAAAATATTAAAAAATATATATTGAATGATTATTCTAATATATGAGTTAACTAATTTTATTTCATTAAAAAATAATCATAAAATAAAAAATATTGATTATATTATAATATGAATTATCATTACAATTTTCAATCAGATCAGATCCAAAAAGATCAGATCAGATCCAATGAGATCAGATCAGAAAAAATAAGTTGAACAAAACGGAGCCTTGATCCATAAGTTAGAGGTGGCTTACTAGGAGTAAGATTAGTGTCCACATTTGACACTTATCACTAGCTTAGATAGCTACGCATTATCCTCACCATTAAGTAAAAATAAACTTATAAAAAAAAGGGAAGGGGGGTGGGGTTGTGAATTTTCCTTAAGTCCATACCTAAGCAAGTGCCCTTTTGTTTAAAGATTTGAGAAGTTTTAACCACAATTTAATATATATACAACATAACTATATTTTATTTATATATAGAAATTAAACGATGTTTACATAAGTTATCTTTTGTTATTTCTTTTAATTATTTAGTAAAGTGATTAAGACATACATATCTTATAGTTTTCTTTTTTTAAAAAATGATAATAATAGTAAACAATTTTTCATATGTGAATTATGGTTCAAAAATTTCCAAAGGGTTAACCAGTATTCCTCCATTGTCGTATGTATGAGCTCATAATAATGGACTCGTCTTGTACCCAAAGTACTTAAAGTCCCAAAAATACATTGATAGATAATGGACTTGTCTTGTACTCTAAGTGCTTGAAGTCTCAGTTAAACAAGAATAGAAGAAAAGAAAAAAAGTTGACTTTCTGACTGCTACAGTTTTATATAAAAAACGTGTTTATATTATTGCGGTGAGAATTTTTATGAAAGGTATATGTTTACGTTATTATATTTTGTACTTATTGTTGTAATTGGTACCACTCAGCTTTTGCTGATCGGGTTGGCTACATTTTTAGGTACACAGATAGAAACTGACAACCTTGCTGGAGGACAGTACGTACTGATGCTTGAAGGATCAGACAGATGGATTCCGATAGGACTACTACTAATAATACCTATGAATAAGTCATGTTATGACAATATAACAATATCTTTATGTTATCAAGTTTTAAGCTTCCGCATGTATAATATTACTTTGATATTATCAATAAATAGGTAAAGTTTGTTTAATGCTCCCATTATCGTTTTAAAAAGTTATATTTGTTAACATTATGAAACAGTTATACGAATAGTGGTGGTTTTGTAGAATTGTTCATCTTTAGTGCAGGATTAGCCTTAGCTCTGGTAGCTTTAGATTCTTCAACTTGAGCAACCTTAGTTGCTTTATTTTTGGCTCTCTCATTACCTTCTCCTCCTCCCAAAACTTATTTCTATGTATTTCATGTAGGATAGAGCACTCAAAGGGAATATGGCCAACTCCATGGTAATGATAGTAAAACGAGGACATATCCACTAACACCCTACAATAACCCATATTCTTAAAGTTATTGGTTAATTGATCTAAATAAATTGAAGTGCCCAAATCAGACACCACATATGACATATTCATAGATAACCAAAGTTGCAATGGGACTTTCAAAAGTTCCATCCACATAGCCTTCTTAGAAAAGGATTTAAAGTCGAAAATGATTTCATCATGAGGTACCTTCAGTATATATAAGTTCCTTACTATTAAACCTATGGGTCTCCTTTTTCAAGACAGTTCCCATATCTTCATCATTCTGAAATTTCAACACCATACATCCCTTATGTTGTGAAATGATCTCAGACGGCACACTTGAGCTATCAATTAGTGTTTGGAGGGTTTTCATTCGAGGGATCGTGCTTATAAAGTAGCCTACCAAGCAATACCCACACACATCCTCAATTGGGAAGACATCTTCATTAGGATTGACTAGATTGTTGGGATTTTTCACTTTCACTTTAAGTAGTTTCATACCATTTGAATCATCCATGTTGCGCTTAAACAAAGATGCGTAGGTAGACTTCTTCTCTGATTGAGGCATTTCATTGGACACCTTTATATCAGCATGGTCTACGAACTCAGTGGCCAACTCCTTTTCAATCTCTTCCACATGGGACAAAGATTATTTTGAGTGGTTCTTAGATTCAAAGAATGTATCATCATCATCCTCCACTTCAAGTCTTCAACCTCATTACCATCTTCAACATCATCCACAACCTCTACTTCATCAATTTTAAATTTCAAGATTTTTTTGTTGGGGGTGGGGTTGTGGATTTCTTGGCGGAAGCATGCTTCCCACCCTTTAGCATGATGTTAGGGGAGTTCAGCAATCAGAGAAATAAAGCCACACTTACTATGAAAGCCATCAAAGTTGAAGGTTGAATAGTTGTCGTGGAACCCTTTTTTCGCTGACCATAAATCTTGATGAAATACAAAGAATCCTTGAGTAAATTTGATCACAAAGACGAGTGAAAGAATCAACAATCAATTTTGAGATTAATCAAGAGAGATGATTAGAATTAGTTTGACAATGGCCTCGAGTACTGTTCATCTCAAATTCTTCTAAAGCGTAGTCTCGGTTGAACTACTAAGAGCTCTTATAAGGGTAACATGTACCTGGAGTAAAGAATTATCCCCATAATTCAATATAAAGTACGCATATACAGTATACATACAATGCACTAAGAGTGCTTTTGATGGTCAAATATGAATTATTAACCAATGAGTCATAGAAAGTACACATACATAGTACATACACTAAGCACCAAGGCAAACCCCTATAATTTTAAAGGCAACATCATTCCATACAAAAACAACATGCAAACAAAGGACTATCCATATCCTCTCATCATAGCCTCTCCATAGTACTCGACTTTGGTGAGCCATGACCACAGTTCAAAATGGTTTCCGCCCATATATCATATGAGGTTGTTACCCCTTCTTAAAAGGCCTAAGATCTTTCACTAGAGGGGGTTCTTTGTCGTTAGCAACCTCTTTATCAAATCCAAGCTCACTCGATGAGTTGTCGGTCTCCTCTTCCGATGAACCAGCTTGGTCACCCACCCCATCACCCTCATCAGGTTCACTTGGGGAACTTACAACTTCATCTTCATACTCTGAAGAGACAAAGGCTTCATCATCAGCACCATTTTCTTCATCCAAGGGTTCATTCACTGAGAGCTCTTTCAATGATAACATGTAAATTATTAACCAACCGTTAGTACAAAGTACACATATAGAGTATTCATAAATGCATCAAGCATACCCCCTATAACAACAAAGGCAAGTCATGCCAGTAAAAAATCAACAAACAAAACAAGCAAAAAAAGAAAAGGTGTATGAAAGACTCCAAGCCCTCTCCATTCTTCTCTTACTGCAGCCTTGGATGCCATCATCAACATGATACTGGGACCAAGTGGGACCATACCTCGAGTTTAATATGTTGCCCATCCTCCTCTAAAAAGATAGCTTAAATGCCAAAACCACTAAAGAAATTTCCCAATCGTTCAAGACGGCAATGACATTTGGCGTTATGGGTGCTGGTGCACGGTCATTCTTAGTTGGTAGAACGATTTGTCTAGGTAATTTTGTTATGTGAATGGGAGCTCAGCCTCCTAACGAGCTATATGTGCAGAGCCAACTAATTTAGAGGAACTACAACCTCTTATATCGCAAAACATTAAAACAATAATGGATGTATGATGCCCTTAGGTGTTATGGGTTGCACGCTCGCTACACTGATGTATTTAATTAAGAGGAATTTACCTAAATAGCACTAAAACATAATGACTTTCTCTAAATAGCACTACATATGTTTTTCTTTCCAATGTAGCACTTTTAGTCATTATGCATTAGTCATTCTTCAAGCAAAATTTCGCCATCACTGGACATTATGGACATTATAAGTGCTATGTAGAGAATAAAACAGTTGAAGTGCTATTTAGGGAAATGACTTAAGTTTTAGTGCTATTTAGTGCAAATATTTCTTTAATTAACAGTGATGGTCAACGGTCAATGGTCAAAGTCTAGTCAGCACTCCTTCCTTTGATTTTTTTTTTTAAAATTCAAAGTGTTGAAAAAATATGGTGAGCTTTGCCTAACAGTTTGGTGAGCTTTGTAATTGTCTTTGGTGAGCTTTGCAGTGTAATGTGGTGAGCTTTGCGTCATCTAACCGAAACATGTCATCTCACCGTAAGGTGTCATCTCACTGTCAATCCCATATTATTATTATTAAATGTAAGCTCGTGTGATTCAAGTAATCTCATAATATTGTTATTCAATTACTTTTTATAAATTAAAATAGATATTAGAGTTGGTGGTGGTATTGTTGTTGTAAGTCAAGATCATTCTACCAACTCAGTCCTAAAGCTCGTGTGACATGGGTTTATTATACGGTGTGTGTGTGTAAACCACGATAATCTGGGTCATTTTATGTTCTTGTGTACTGGGTATATACGCGGTTCGCTCTGAGAGACGAAGAAGCTAGCCCAAAGAGAATTGTCAAGTGTGGGAATCGAACATGGGTTCTTATCCTGTAAGAAAACTCTACTCTCTTCTATGTGGAATCATAGTTGACATTTTTCTTTCTTACGTATCATGATGACACTTGGCATGTTTGAGTAATAATAATAATTGGGTGTCATCAACTCATCATTGTGGTTAGTTGTTTGATTTAAATAAATTAATGAATCTTTAATAAAGTTGGCCATTGACTTCCACTATTACTTTGAGGAAAATGTGATGTATATGTACAGTGCATAAATATATGTCATACATGGTGATTGGTGTTAATTAAAAGGCCAACTAGTATTCCGTTCACAATTTAATAATGACACTCCCTATTCTATTTGTCATATCCAGTAGTAGTATAGCACATGAAGCCTCTGTTGAGAGCACTTATTTAGACTAACACTAAGGTCCAAAAGTAAGGACTTTGAACAAAATTAAAGGCGGTTACATATCGTATATGCAATGCATCTGGTACTCCTCTCCGTGACCGTTCGGTCGGGTCTGAAGAGATTCTTGAGGATGGAATTTGTCTTTTTCTTTGTAATGCCTGTAATGGTAAAACGTTACTATTGGTCCGTTTAACATTTTTTAGCCCAAAAAATGTATGCTCATTCCGTAATTAGTGTCCGTTGTAACTTCTAGATATATTAAAAGTGAATGAATGTATACATACTTATATCCCGTTTGGCATCATCAGCGTTAGCGTTTTGAAAAGACTATCCGACAGTAGCCTTTAGCATTAACGTTTTCAAAATTAATCTACACCATTAAAATTTTATTCAAAACGCTGACGCTAATCGAAATCGTTGTTCCCAAACAAGGTTTTAATGGCTATATCCATTCATTTTTAATGTATCATAAAAAAAGTTGGGTTTATTTTTAATGGAATAAAGGAAGTATATAGGACTAATTAAGGCAATAATAAGGCATCAGACTAGAATAAACTTGACGTTATTAGAGGCATCAAACTTTGGGTGCGTTTGAAAGTTAGGTTTTCACTTTTCATTAAGATTTTCGGTGGTTTAATTTAACTAATTTTGGCTATTTTGACCGTCAAAAAGCTAAAGTTAACATTTGGCAGGTTGAGTTTTCAAGTTGACTATTTGATTTAAAAAGATCAGAAATGAAGAGTTTAAGGAGTAACTTCAGACTCAATATATGATTTGTTATGGTCGAAATGATTTATACCTTGTCTGTGTTTCAAAATTTGAAGTTAAATACTACTTCCCTTCAAAGTATATTCATCAAGTTTCATTTTCATCATCAAGTCAAACTTGACGGATTTTAAATTTCAATTAAATAAAAATTATAATAATGTATATTAGTATAAAAATGATTTCATTAATTTATCTTGGTGTGAACTTTCAAAATTTGATTTCATTGTATTAATATGCAATAAAAATAATTGAGAGATATTATTAATCAAAGTTCATCCAGTTTGACTTGAAAAAATCAAACTCAACGAATACGTTGGGGTGGAGGTAGGGGTGTAAACGAACCGAATCAGAGCGAATATCAAGATATTTGAATTTGTATTTGCTTAATTTTTTCAAATACGAGTTCGAATTCGAATATGAGACGAATTAAAAATAAGATTTAAATTTGTATTTGATTAATATTTGAGTACTTAACGAATCCTAAATGAATATTTTAATAATCATACTGCGTAATTTATATGATAGACCAACATAGATTTTGAATAATTTAGCTTACAATACTTCTTATACTATATCTAAAAACATTAATACATTTTCACCTCACATAAATTATACTCCGTATTTTATAAAATATAACTATTAAAAATCATATGCTTTAGATTTTGGTGTTACGTTAATTTGTTGAATTCTTAATAATTTAAATACATTTTATACTATATTAGTTTGTTTGACTATATTGATGATGAAACATGGTTTGTGGGTATATACATATATTCGAATTTCGAATATCACCCGAATCGAATATACTCATATTTGTATTTGTATTTGTTTAATATTCGAATAAAAAATGATATTTGAATTTGAATTTTTATTTGAATAATGCAAATTCGAATCATTATATTCGAATACAAATTACGAATCGAATTAAAAGTATTTGATTTGTTTACATCCCGAGGTGGAGGGGTATAAGTTTGGATGAAAAAGAAATGCTCCCTATTCGTGTTTACCATAATGGTAAGACTAAAAACAGTTTTGCATTATGCTTTTAACGATTCTTTATGTTCATATAATCAAACCTCAAAAATCATTCCACCAAAATTTAATCCGACGTGAGACTTACCCTACTCAAAACTTAACCCAAAAATCCTACTCAAATTTGACCTTACCTAAAATTTACCAAAAAGTATAGTAAAAAATTATTTTGAGGTACCCTTAATATTTTAGTAATAACTCACAAGTCCTACATTATCTAATCAATGTATTCTGTAATTTATAAATTTTATTTAATTATAGATTATATATCGAAAATGATTGACTACAAAAGTCAAAGCTGAACACATAGTCAAAGACATAAGTAATATGTTATCATTACACACTAAACCTAGTGCCCTAAATATGCATTTAGAAAATGCGAGCATCTAACATTTTTCAGGCAGAATTAGCCTATAAACAGAGAACCGTAAATGCTCCAATTGAAGTTGTCATATTATCATAAATTGACAACAAATTCAGATATCAAAAGAAGTGAAGTGGTGGACCATAAACTATTCAAAGAAACGCTCTTCTCTCTTGTTAAGGTGATTATTTCTTGGCGAGCAATGCTAGGGGTACACCAAAGGTGTACCCCATTTGTCCCACACCCCTTTCTCCACCATTCTATTTTATTTTATTTTTATTTATTTAATTTTTTTTTAATTTCTTGCCTTTTTTTGTGGTGATGGAGGGGGTGGGGGACAAATGGGGTATACCTTTTGTGTACCCCTAGCATTTTTCTTTCTTGCCAAACATATAATACTCCCTCCATCCAAAAATAATATTGTTACACGTTACGATGTTTGATTGAATTTATTTTCAAATCATTTTATATGAAAAACCGTATGGAATTAAAAAATGCTAAAAATTACATATTTTAAAACTACATAAATTAAAAAATAAAAATTACATATTTAAAAAACTACATGAAAAAATCTACAAAGCTAGAGATAACATGACAATAGTATTTTATCAAATGAGTAACGAAAATACGTCAACAAAAAAATAAAATTAACCATGTGAACAAGGAACAAGAATATTATTGTTAGACGGAGGGAAGGAGTATAGTATGCACCCGGTTTTTGCTAGGACAACAAAACGTTCCATTTTGGGCCATGTACTTTTTTCCATTTGAGTGTTTCAATCATATTGCTACCTTCTAACATAATGAACTCAATAAAATAAATAAATAAATAAATAAATGTACTGTCATATATGGAGTAATATTTCATTGTTTATGCAATATATCCATAATTTCCTACACACGCGTTATGTGCATTTGAGAATTTGCCATGTTTGGGAAACTTCCATTTCCGTCACAGATAGGCATTTTTGGGAGTAACTATGTTTTCAGGGCTTGTTTGGGAATAACAGTGTTTTCGAACAGTATTAGCGTTGTAAATAAATTTTTAATAGTAAACAGCAACTTTTAGTCTTTCCACAAAGCTAGCAAAAATAAGATCCACACTACAAAATGTGAAGAGGTTAATAAAACTAAAACAGCTATTGCAAAATACATGCAAAAATATGTTACTAGGGAAAGCAATGACGGTTCCACTTGGCCCTGCATCATCAATTGGCACTGCGGTCTAGATCACAAGGTTGGCATAAAATCTTCTGGTTTCACGATATTCACATCCTCAAATCCGTTGTCACCTAAAACCAAGAAGGGTGCTCATGAATAATCAAGATGGTGAACCGGGGGATGCTATTATTATTATTCCCACTTTTAAGGGTGTGTTTGGTTGGAGGGAGGGAAAATGCTCCACTCCTCTATCTTCAACATTTGGAGGGTGGAAGAGGTGAAGAAAATTTTTATGGCTCTGTCACCGTTGAAATGTTTTGAACCAATTGAGGGGAGGGCCGAGGGGAGCATTTTCCTTTCCCTTCCTTACCCATCCCATCCCTCCCCTCGGGGCCACACCTATCTTCCCATTGAACATATCACTCTAGTCCATACCCTCTTGTTGTTCGTACTCCATCTACCTATAGTGTTCCTTATTTCATGTAGAAAGTGTTAAAATTTATAACAAGTCTCAACTACTAGCTCTATAGTTTAAGAATTATCCTCTACCCCTACCCTATGTTGGATCAATTTTATTCTTTCAATTCATACAAAAGGATACAATCAGCCATCTTAGCCTAATCCAACTTGATTTGTTTTTGAGTAACTTCCATACCCATCATCAGTGTAGTATTTGTTCAATCTAATAGTCTCATCCTCTTAAGTGTACAGGCGGGGCTTGAACCGTGGATGTGGAGAAGCTTGGGTGGCTTCCTTACCACTACACCAACATGCTTCTACAGTCCAATTTGATATAAGTTACAAATAATGTATGATAAATGGAAACTCTAGTAGAGGCTACCATTTAATTTACTTTTCCAAAGAAGTAACTCTCTTTACTTTTGAGTATGTGAATTCTTATCTACTGTGCGAATAGATACTATATATCCAAATTTAAGTGAAGAATTGTAAATAGAAAGAGAACCTTGTCTCAAAGCCAGTGCCACTACAGCATCATTAGCAACCTGAAAGGCATATGGATTTTTTAAAAAACAATGAGTAACACAACAACAACAACAACATCAACTCAGTTGAATCCCACGAGAGTAGGGTCTGGGAAGGATGGGTAGGGTCTGGGAAGGATGGGTGTACGTAGACCTTACCCCTACTCGAAAGTAGGGAGATTGTTTCCATACCCCTGGCTCAAGTAACACAGATAGCATAGATAGCATAAGCTCAAAGAAGAGTTAAATTCTCAATAAAGAAAGCATGTGACATAAGGCCAAAAATGCTAACCTGTAAAAATGAAGTGGGGAAGAGGGCATCTATTTTACTTAAAATTTTAAAGGCTATATCATGGACTAAAAAACAAATGGAAATTTACCTTCTGATCTGCCAATGTCTTTGCATCATCCAAAATCCCCCCAGTTTCCAATAGAATCAGGCGCTGATCTTTTATGGGCTGTTCTGTAAGAGCATGCAATTTACCCTTAATTTGTTCAATTGTCTCAGTTGGTTGACACTGGATGAAGTAGGTTGTCTTATCCCGCTTAACGCGAATATACATATCCTGCACTCATTTGCACATACTACAGATTTAACCAATCCAAATTATGGCACTCAATCTTATGAAATAAACCTACCACGTTCTTCTTATCGTTTCCAAAAGAATGTCTAAGGAACCTTTAGAAGGTGGATTATGCTTCATCAAACTAACAATCATTAACTTTAAAAGGTTGCTGGACTTCTTCCAAGTCCTAACACCAATCAGTATTCTCTATGAAACTTGTCGAATCTAATAATCCTAATGTCAACCTCTTGACTTAAGGCTGGTTCTCCTCAACTTTTAACTCTAGTTATCCACACTCCGGTTCCAATTAAATTAATTATTACTGCAACAAGAGTCCTAGTTAAATTAATGTGAATAGAACGGGCTCTTACACCAGTTTGTGTTTACAGCTTCCTATCATAACATATGCATTTCTCACCCATTCATACACAAAGAGGATACCCCGTTGCGTGTTACGATAATTGACTGATGTTATTTTAAAATAAATTTATACAAAAAATAACTTGGAATAAAAAAAATAAAAAATCACATGTTTAAAAAAGATACAAATTGTTTTCAAATCATTTTATACAAAACTAGAGGTGACATGACTATATTATTATTCTATCAAATGGAAAACAAAAATAGGCCAACAAAGTGAATAAAATTTGACCATACCAATAATGAACGGGAAGAAATTTTTGGACGGAGGGAGTATATGATATTACAATTTTGAAAAGCTTAAAAGCATTCCATCCAAAACGTCAACTTGTTACGTCCAAGCTGTTTTTAAGCACTAGTTTGAGATCAATTCTGCAATTTTTTTGAAGAAAGATCAATTTTGCATTTAGTTCTTGGTTAACAAGATATTCAATCCCGAGATCAAGAGAAATCATACCGCACAGCTTTCAAACATTGAAATTAAGCTCAAATCATGCTGTCATGAATTAGAACCGCAGAATTGACAAAACGATGGAGGAACGGAACAAAGTAGTGCGGTTGACCTTAACAGATCTAAGAAAAAAATAGGAAAGAAGAATTCGAGAACGCGAATGTAATGGAAAATTATTAAAACATTGAAGATATAAGTAAGAGACTCACTACCATGGCGGAAGGCGCCGACGTATTATGACCGCGATGCCGTGGATGTTTGGTGGTGTAGAAGGCGATCTACGACAAACAAAGGAAATTGGAGATGGTTAATGACGGGTTGACCCTAAAGTATAAGATACGGAGTACTAGGTATCTCTTTTTTTATTAGCAAATTTATCTAAATAGAAAAAAAATTATCAAAATAAGAATTATAAGTTTTAAAACCAAAATAGGAGTTTATATTGTAATTGTTACACTGCCACATTGTCATATTATAATTGTCACACTATCACCCTCACACTGCCATCTATTGTCGCCGGCCACCATAGTGTCACCGCAGATCACCGACCATTGAAAAATCACACTGACATATCACATTGTCATCACTTTTTCATCACACTGCTAACACGTATTTTTAAACTACACTACCATTATACTCATATTTTGGTCTTAAAAAATTTAGGACTCATATTTAGATGTTTTCATACTTTTTTACTCATATCCAAAAAGATTTCTTTTTTTATTTATTTAGAAGTTAGAACACAGGCATTGACAAGTAACTAAATCGAATATCACACGGTGACGTGGTACGTTTCAACTAATAAAAAAAGTCAGTGTGTGACAAATGAGTTGAATGACATGTCATGCAATGGCAAGTCACTGTTTTTGTTACTTTTTATAATTTTTAGTGTATTTTAATTATTAAAAATTATTTCATTTATCTTTTTAAATATTAGATGTACTCTTTTTAAAAAAACAATCTTTCTTCAAAAAATAAATAATAAAAAAGAAGTCTGGAAAGATGCCTCATGCGTCACACACTTGATGTGAAAGAAGGCTGAAACCTCGCGAGGAAATGAAGGAATCAGATGATATGGCACAACGAGGTGAGGAAAAGCCTCGCCGCTGGCAATGCTTTTAATATCAACAACTCTATGATGCAATTGTGAGTTTATTACACCAATACTTCATGTGATTTAGTAAATGTACACACGTAGTTTTCATGGTTTCAAAACTTACGTCACTATTCCTTAGGTAAATTCTTCTGTGGATCTAATGTTCATGCTCATTTTATGGATCTTAGTATATTTGTAGTCTAAAATAAGTAGGCTTTTTTTCAAACTAGAAAATATCTACATGAAAGCCCATGAAAATGTGAGAAGACCACATTTTAAATCTGAATTTTGAGACCAGGTAAACATCACTTTATATATCCCTTATGGTTCTGATATTCCTACGCCAATGTTCCTCTAGATTGAAACACCTTTTAAATATTAAATAAACTAGTAATTTAACCCGCCTTCTTAATTGCTTCCACATCGGGTAAATTTGGTTAATTTAAATTTTTTTCGACGTAGTGAGCGGGCCTCTATGATCAAATTTTTGGGCTTCGCTTGACTCGTTCCGTTTCTAGTGTGTGTGCTTGTAGGCTCAATTTTGTATAATTTTATTATCATAATATTTAAGTAATTTTCTTCAATCATGAGGGTTCAAGTCCCTCTATCCCCAAAAGCCCAACAAACTACTCTCAGCTTGGTACTTTTGGCTCAAATTGTTTAATTTCAAGTAGTCATTATTCAACTAAATGTCCATCATTACTGAACATTATTCCTTTCACTATGTCATTATTAAGTCTTATTTAGGGAATAAAAAAGTTTAAGTCATACATTAGGAAAGTCATTATGTTTTAGTCATATTTAGTGCAAATTTACTTTTTTATTATTTAATTTTACACGAATTATCATATAACATTAATCAAAAATAATTTTATTCAAACATCGTAATGAAAGAAAATTTGTGGATGAAAAGAGTATTTATTTAAAAAAATTCTTACACTAACAAACATTTCAGTAAAATTAATTAAAATTTGGTACTTTAAATTCTTAAAAATATTTTTGAAAACAAATTTTCAATAATTCTAGAAAATAACATAATTTATAGATATTTCGATGTAGTATGATTGAATACATAATTGATATCACTATATTATTCTACTAAAAAGTATTTAAACAACAAAATTTATATGTAATTTTTAAGATTAGTTGAATTCAAGCAAAATTATTGTTGTTTAATAATTTTGCCTGAATTTTGCCTGAATTTTGCCTGAATTTTACTAATCTTAAAAGGTCGGGTTTTTCTATAAAAATCATTCTAAATAAGACTAAACCATAAAAAATATCAAAATATAGGACTTTCATGTTTTTATTCCTAAAATAGAAGTTCACATTGTGATACTATGAAGGTAATGTGACACTCTAGACGTGCACATTACTATACTTTTCAGTAGTGTACATGACCACGTTTGGTAATATAAATACATTTTAACTCTTATTTCAGGAATACAATCATGAAAGTCCGATTTTGGTATACTTTTTAACTCCTATTTCGGGAATACTTTTTCCCTTTCCTCTAAACTAATTTGAATTTAGAAACACTATATATAAAGAACATTTTATAAAGAGAACTAAAAAATGAATAAAAATTATGATAACGGTCTCTCGTATTATTGTGGTTTCAAAAATGAGCATCAATGCCCTTTCTTCTTCGGCAAAAATGAACAAAAAATAGTCCGATGGGATATTTGTACAACCTTTTGGAACTATTAGGGTTTTATGAATAAAATTTGAAAATAGACGGGGCAATGAAGCATTCCTATTTCCTACCTATTTTCCAAACCACAAGAAACATTGAAATTGTTTTTATATATTTTATTCAAAATTCTTTTCTCATTTGGTATTTTAAACTAAACAAATAACTTTAAATAGGAGTAAAACATGGAAAATGTATTAAAAATAGAAGTTTCTTGTATATATATATTTACAACTTTTTTAGTATTATACATTTGTATTATTGGCATTGTAAATACATCTTAACTCCTATTTTAAAAATAAAAAATATAGAATTCCGATTTTGATATATTTTATATGTTTTACTCTTACTTTAGTTTCTTTCCTTTTAAATTATAAATATATGGTTATCAAGAAATAGAGTAATTGCATACACATTCTTTAATTACACGCCGTTTTTTATATTTAATACTAAATCACCCTTACCTGTTGAAAAGTATTCCATAATATGTCAGGAACTATTTGTGGAAAAAATATTTTGTCATATTTGTTCTAAGGACCAAATGAAAAATGTAAAAAGATCTACATTTTAAATGTTGACCGTTGAAAAGTATTCCATAATATGTCAGGAACTATTTGTGGAAAAAATATTTTGTCATATTTGTTCTATGGACCAAATGAAAAACGACGTTCAAAGAAATAAGAGAAAATGAGTGCAAAACCGTACCCTCGAATTATTAAACCTGTGTTTTGCCGATGACCTCATCATAGTGTGCAAGGCCGAAGAAGGATATGTTAAAGCCATCATGGATACACTGGAGAAGTTTCAAAATAGCACAGGTTTGGGGATTAACTTCAGCAAGTCACAAATAATTTTTGGAGGGGTAGATAACGATACCCAAGAGAAATTGCTTTGAATGACCAAGCTCCCCCTAGGAGACCACCCTATTAGATACCTTGGGAGCCCAATTTCAGCATCAAGAATTGGTGAGAAGGAATGTGACAGACTAGTTGAAAATATTACAAACAAAATATCATCTTGGGCCACTAGATATTCTTCATATGATGGAAGGTGTCAGCTAGTCAACTTAGTTTTATTTGGAGTCATGACCTTCTGAAGCCAACTGTTAATCATTCCATCAAAGGTCATGAAGAAGGTGCAAAACATATGTAGGAACTTCTTATGGGGGTCCAAAGCCAGCTACACTAAGACCCTTTGGTGAACTGGGAAGAGGTGTGTCTGCCAAAAATCTATGGAGGTCTAGGACTGAGGAATATGACATTTTGGAATAGAGTTTTTATACATACTTATTAGTGGGATGTCAAGAATAAGGACAACCTGTAGGTGAAGTGGATACATGAACGCTATATGAAAGGGGATATGGAGAGCTACAAGCTAAGAGGTGATTGCTGCTACTATTGGAAGAAAATAATGCACAACAGAAAGTGGTTTGAAAACATGCAGGACATCAAGGAGTACACAACAGAGGAGGGATATACATGGCTACTCGGCAAGAAAACCAAATCAAAATGGACCCTCTTCATATGGAATAAACTCACTGCTCCAAAACATCAATTCCTACTTTGGTTAATATGCAAAGGAAGACTGAAGACAAAAGACAGGTTAAGACATAGATACAACATGTCAACTATGTAGAAGAGAAGAAGAAAATCATAACCACCTGTTTTGTAATCGCCCTATCAACCACCAAACTGATGGGGAGAATCTTTGAAGGGACTGAGCTCAAATTAGTGGGAGAAGTATAGAAGAAGTAAAAGGCAAACTCATGGCTGTCAAGGGGAGGAAACTGATAGCATTTAGGATGGGTATGGACAATTGGATTGGGCAATAAGACACTTGGGATGAACCACATTAAAAGATTGAATCCAATCGATTACATAGTTCAACTCAAGAGCTTATATACCCATTATTTTACTCACACTTTTCCGATGTGGGATATACTCTTTAACACTCCCCCTCAAGTGGACAACCAGACCATTTTGAATCTAACCGGTTGACCACTTGCAAATGAACTCCGAATCCCTTGATTTTTTTTATTTAAGCGCCAACACCTAAAGGACCACGAGCCCCTGGATATGGACTTTCAGTCGAGCAATCGTGTTAAACGGGCCACAGGCCGTTGGGTACATACTTCATACGGACAACTGGGCTAAAGACTAACGGGCCGCTAGGAATGAACATCTAGACGGACACCTTGACAAACGAGGTGGGCCAAAACCTGTTCTAATACCATTATAGAATTTAGGATGTGTATGGACAATTGGATCGGGCAATAAGACACTTGGGTTGAACCACATTAAAAGATTGAATTCAATCGATTACATAGTTCAACACAAGAGCTTATATACCCATTATTTTACTTACACTTTTCCGATGTGGGATATATTCTTTACGGTAGGAATACATAAGTGGTTTTGCAGCTACGTATATGTCACTGGATCTAGAAGGCAAGGAACAAAATTGTCCATGGCCAACCTGCAGTACCAGAGGAAGAATTGTACTTGCAAATCCGAAAGCAAAGAGAGGCCTACTAGAGGAAAAATAGATTCAATACTAGCAACCTGTAGAGGTTTTAGTATCACAAGCTTGATTGATTAAGATGTTGTAAACAACTGGTTTTTGAGGTGGAATTAATATATTGTGCATTTTGTTTAAAAAAAAGAGAAAATGTTTCATTAATTTTTGTATCATTAAAATTAGCTAACAAGGATCTCTTTTAGAAAAAAAATGAAAATATTTAATTTGAGACAGATAAAATGTACCTAACATTTTTTTATTTAATTGAGTTTGTATTTCAAGCACAAAAATTTTGGTTACGAAAGCATTATAAAAAAGTAGTTCTAAAAAACTCAAAAGAAATTTATAAAAAAGAGAAGAAAAAAGAAAAACAATAAAGAAAAAAAGAGTGGAGCGTTGGTGCCCATTGCCAAAACTACAGGGGCAGTGGATATATTCATTTATGATTTGAAAAGATATTTTAGTCTAGAGTGACATTAGCGTAAGAATACCAGAACTACGAGGAAAAACGATGCTAGTTTTAAAACCATGAGGAGTCACAGTGTACATTTAGCAAACTACGAGCCTGCTCTTTAGGGCTTAAACTCTTAACTTGTAGTTCCTTCCAATTCCTTCCAATTCCTTCCAGTTCCTTCCAATTCCTTCTAGTTTCTTCCAACTATTCTCATTTTCTCAAACTCTTTTTACTCCCCAACCAATTACTCTAAAAACGATATGTTTTTAATGTGATTATTATTATTATTATTATTATTACAACTATTATGTTCATAGCTATAGTTTATAAATTATTTTTTCATCTCACTGTTTTTACGATTCACACTTATTATTATTTTTTCTTCAACTTTTTTATATGAATAAGACAATTTGTTTTGTGCATTAATCTACAGGATATAATAGGAAAACATCAATATTTCAATATTTTAAACTATATCTAAAAATTATGGATAAAATAGTTACATAGAATGTTTTATTAATCTAACCTTATATAAGACTCCTCAACTATCCCTCTATTATTATTCAATTTTTACACATTTTTATTTATTTCATAACTTAATTTTGTTTTTCATTTTTATAATTTTTATAAAAAAATTTGAAAGTCAAAATAGTTTAGAGAAAAAGAATAAAATAGGAGTAAAACATTAAAAAAATGTACAAAAATAAAAATTTTATGTCTTTATTCCAAAAATAGGAGTTAGCATGAAAATAAAATGTCAATCTTGAAAGTAAAATAAGTTTGATTTCATTATTTGACACATCGATATTTAAAACAAAATCTTGTAATATAAAAAGTATAATTACAAATATATTAGTATTTTATAATCAATACTGCATAAATAAATTAAGGTGTAACGTAACCACAATAACTTTTTAAAATTTAATATTTTCATATTTATGCTAACTTTATATTATAATTTTTTTTGCAAAATACTTTTTTTGTGTAAGAAAAATAACAATATTATTTTATCTTAAAGGCATGCATTAAGATAACGTGATGATGATGATAATGATGATGATAATAATAATAATATCTTATAACGACAATAATTAGAATGATAATAATATAAAAATAAACTAAAATAAATGTTTTAAATTTTTTTAGGTTTTCCAATTTCTTTGAAGTTTTTCTAGTTTCTTCTAATTTTTTCCAGTTGCTTTCAGTTTCTTCTAACATCCAACTCTCATTTTTCATTCCTAAATAACAGGCTCTACATGAAGTATTGGTGTAGTAAAGTTGCACAATTCTACGGAAGGTGGGTATAGAGTATACAGCGATGTCATTGTAGTTTTGGAACATTTAGAGTTGGATGGACTCTCATCCCGCCCCATTGGCTGCCACATTAGAATTTTACTAACTTTTAGTCTCGCCTCAAAATACCTGCAATGCTAATATGCTATCGCCTGCTTGCACTGCCTTTTTGTTTCTTTTACATTATTCATCATTTTTATTTAAAATTTTAATAAATTTAACAAAAGAATCTATTTATTAAGAAAAATAGATAAATAATTATTTAAAAAATAATTAGTATGGTGCAAAGAAAAAAATAATAAGAGAAGGATTTGCCGACATTGTTTCGTTGGTGCAAAGAAAAGAAATAATAAGAGAAGATACATAGATGGATAGATTGTTTCAACACGAGAGATGATGTCCGAAATTCAAACTTGCATAAGAACTAACAAAGAAGACATTAGAAAACTTAGGAACATCGACATTGGCTAGTGAAGTTGGTGTCTCCGGTAATGCAGCCATCTCCAACTGTATATATATATATATATATATATATATATATATATATATATATATATATATATTCCATCCACGCAAAAGAAATTGTCAATACACGTATAAAAAGAGGAGTGTTAGTGAGATTTCAAGATTTTGACACCAAATGCACATCGATGCCAATACAAACACATCCGGATATTTAATGTTTGTGCATACACAAACATTTAATGTCTGCGGACATTCAGCAGGTCCCAAGAGATGCTCCATACATCCAATTGAAATACTAAACTTGTTGGTACATAAGTCACATAATAAGATATATATATTGTAGTGATTTTAATAAAATTTCTAATTATTTAGAAAAAGAAAGAGAAGCAGTATCTAATATACTTGTTTAATAAACATATAAAAATAGTTCAAAAAATAAATAAACAAAACTATTTATATTTTATTTAAAAATACCTATACCTAAAAAATGCTTATACCTATTCCAATCAACTAAATATAAGTGTAAACTATTACATACACAAATTGCGTAGTATTATGTAAAACACATTACCTAGCCTTACTCTTAAAAAATATGATCGAGTATTGCCTTACTATTTTAGTAAGATACTCAAAATTTATCTTTGATAGTATTAAAAAATACTCCCTCCGTCCCCCAGTTTTTGTCAACTTTTGACTTTTGGAACTGTTCATCTAAACGCTTTGACTCATCAAATTCTCTCAATGTGTAAACCTAAATATAGTCATGTGTGATCTTGTTTGATTTGTCTTAACATATAGATTATTAATATATAATTTCTATAATTTTTTAATATACAAATTACAAGATAAAATGGATTAAAAAAGTGCATCGGATGGTGTGCAAAAATGAAAGTGGACAAAAACTGGGGACGAAGGGAGTAGTACAAATAGCAAATTGAAATTGTGACGGCATATGCCAAATAATGTTGAAAATTAAATGGAAGAGTGGAAAAACATAAATATAATATCTAATTACGGAGTATATAATATAAAATACTATTCTTTTAATTATGGTTAACCGAGCTGTTGACCATCAGATTGACCGGTTAACCCTTGACCTACTAGCTTGTCCGAGTCGATGTCTGGTTTAATTTTCAATAATAGGTTCAAAAAGGTAAATATATATAAACCTTTTACTATAATTTTGCATGTCATTTATTTATTTTGTTACATAGTATTGTACTATTATATTAATTGTCATTTAAATATAATTAGCTTATAACTTTAATTTGTTAAGCCAGTGCCCGCCGGCTATGGCACCGTCTGAGCTTGAGGAACCTTCATGAAGACATTAGGAATAGGATCTTTAGAATCTCTTTTTCTGTCTCGACCCAGGCCATCGAGTTCTCAGGACCGGCCCTGATTCGGTTTTACTTTTCCTTACTCATACTACAAACCCCATACTTGATAATTCATCCATGTCCAATAGACATAGTTTTAATTTGGAAATCTTTGTAAGACACTCAAATTAATGTCATAATATGACACCAAATGTGGGTATGAAAAGAATCACACCAAGTATAATTTTTTTTAATATTACAGTCAAAGTTTATAAAGTTTGAATACGAAAAAAGATATATGACGAGAGAATTAATGTGCATGTATACAATGCATATTACTCCGATCCTACTGATCCTTTGACCCTCAATAATTTCATATTTCTTTTGCTGAACAAAATATTCGACTCAAGATTTTCAAAGAAAACATATAACTATGACTAATAAAACATTGTGAAATGCCAATACAGAATCCTAACACTCCTTCGGGATAAAAACATTAAAAAATCATATTTTAGTTTAAGTTATCTTTTAGTCAGATCCAGTAAATTTCTTTCTTTCGATTCATTTTATATAAATTAATTGCAAAAGTAAAAAAATACACATTGAATAAGAGTTTGATAAATCTAGAAATAACATATTTATAGATGACCAATGAAAATATGTATAACAAATTAAAAAGGAAAAGAGGGACATGTATTTTTGAAAAGCTTTGCAAGGTTTCCATGTCATTGCTATGATATCGGTTCCAATCGGACATATCTCCTATAACTTGTAAACTCTCACCTCGGCCCGATCTTCCCATCCTCAACATTCACCCTATTCAATTTAGTTAATTTGGGGTCAAACTATTTGGGAGTGCAATTAAAAGGGGTGGGGTGGTTTTCGGTCAGGCCGGGTAGAGGGATTATGATTTATGAGGGTAAGAATTATCACTTTCGGCTTTGTTTGGTAACGGCGTTTTCGATTAGCGTTAGCGTTTTGGATAAAATTTTAACAGTGCAAATTAATTCTGAAAACGCTAACGCTAAAGGCTACCGTCAGATAACTTTTTCAAAACGCTAACGCTAATCTCTGACACTGATGCCAAACGAGGCCTTCATAAATCTAAAAACGTAGGTACTTCAATTAGAATCTATGTCATAACATAACAGAACATCAAACCTAATGTCATTTGAACCTTGCCTGCAATAAAAATGCATTAGTGTGATAAAAAAAAGTGAAAAATTACCAATGGAAATCCCATCTGGGCCGGAGTTTGGAGATCCGGTTCTGGCCGTACTCGAACTCGGTGTCGGCCCGCCTGGCGTTACGGAAAGCGCAGCAGCCGATGCAGTAGACGCCGACCAGCAAAATAAGGACGACGATGTTTACCACCGATATCCTCCGCCACTCCTTGCTCACCTCCTCGGCTACCGCCGCTTTACACGAATCGCAGCCGTAGCATAGCACATTCGGGTCGGAGCTCCACCTGTAACAATCCGCCGCCGTATATTCTGCGGCCGCCGGGTAGTTGCAGGAGGCTGGCGGCTTGCAGCACCCGCACTGCGCATTTGACCCGGTAAAATGTACAATGATTCAAATATTTGGGGCGCAGGAAATACTTGATTTTTACCAACGTTAAAAATGGTCATTTTTTACCCTAAAAAATTGACTTTTTTTTGTGTGGAAATTAGGGTAAATTTCACAAATGTTACCTGAACTTTAGCTGGAATTTCGAAGTAGTACCTGAACTTCAAATCCTTTCACAAAAATCCCTGAACTTACACAATCCTTTCACTAATGAGTCATTAGCCCGTTTCTAGGTTAACTTCCGGTCATTATGGCCAAATTTGAATTTTATATATTTTAAAATTTTCAATTTGACCCCATTTTTTCTTTTCTTTTCTTCCACGCCCCGCCGCCGCCCGCCGGTCAAAGTCGCCGGAAAATGAACTTTTTCCGATTCCGTCGGGACTAATGTCATTCTCTTCGTCTTGAGACGAGGATCAATAATATCCAAACCATTTTGTCTAATTTGGCCTGTAACTTCTCGAATCTGAAGTTTTCTACTCGAAAAAACCCTAAAATTCGAAATTGGATCCAAAATTGGGGGTTTTGCAAATCTTCATCAAATCTTGCAATTGAGGGGTCCTTGGAGGTCGCCCGAATGCCACGACCGCATTGGAGTTGGTGCTAGCCGTCAATTTCACCGGATTTAGCCGGAAAACGCTCCGACCCGCCGAAATTGACGGCTAGCACCAACTCCAATGCGATCGTGGCATCCGGGCGACCTCCAAGGACCCCTCAATTGCAAGATTTGATGAAGATTTGCAAAACCCCCAATTTTGGATCCAATTTCGAATTTTAGGGTTTTTTCGAGTAGAAAACTTCAGATTCGAGAAGTTACAGGCCAAATTAGACAAAATGGTTTGGATATTATTGATCCTCGTCTCAAGACGAAGAGAATGACATTGGTCCCGCCGGAATCGGAAAAAGTTCATTTTCCGGCGACTTTGACCGGCGGGCGGTGGCGGCGGGGCGTGGAAGAAAAGAAAAGAAGAAATGGGGTCAAATTGAAAATTTTAAAATATATAAAATTCGAATTTGGCCATAATGACCGGAAGTTAACCTAGAAACGGGCTAATGGCTCATTAATGAAAGGATTGTGTAAGTTCAGGGATTTTTGTGAAAGGATTTGAAGTTCAGGTACTACTTCGAAATTCTAGCTAAAGTTCAGGTACCATTTGTGAAATTTACCCGTGGAAATTACTCCGTATAAACTACGGAGTATAAATCATAAGGCCACGAAATTCAAAATATGGAATTAGAATTGAAGACTTCAATTCCAATTCTGGTGTTTGGTAGCACAAAAATTATGTGGATTTGGAATTGATAGTGCAAAAAATGAATTGGAATTGACAGAATTCAATTCAAAGGAATTGAATCCCATGGAATTTCAATTCCAATTCAATTCCAATTCCATCAATTCCGTATACCACACGAACCCTAAGAGTATAAATTTGAAATAAATCGTTCCATAAACTCTACGAGTATATACTATGTTTTACAAATACTCCCTTTTGTATTGAGAATGGGAGATACTTCTGTCACTGAGTATTTATCTACGTTTGATTTTTTTTATCAAATACTCCATCCGTCACATGAAAGATGGGATGTTTTGTTTTTTGAAGAGATTTAAGGGAGTGTATTTTGGTATTGAATTTCCAAAAATGTCCTTTGATGTGATAGGTAAAAGTAGGATTTGATGGGTAGATTATTAGTAAAAAGGTATGATGTGATAGGTAGGGTATGAAAAAGTAAGGGGTAAAACTGATATTTTAATAGAAATGAGAAGTGTTTTATGGGACGGATGAAAAATGGAAAGGAGAAAGGTTTTATGGGACGGAGGGAGTATGATAGATTTTGACCATAATTTAAATAAAAGTGATATTATATATTGATAAAAAAATAACTTTATTAGAATCATTATATAAAATATTTTCAAACTATTGTTTTATCTCATCAATATACAATATACTTCATATATATTTTATTTAATTATATATCAAAGATTGAAAATGATTGACTCTAAAAAATTAAAATTGGAAAAATACTCGAAGAGACATTTAAAGAAAGAATTAAATTTACCTGCAAGGGGGACATATCCTTGAGGACAAAATCATAAGAACTAGTAATACTAGCACAAGTCTTGGAGCCTAAAATGCAAGCCCTAATGGCCATCCAAGAATGGGGATTCCTCACCCTATCCCTCAACCAGGGCGAGTAGTTCTCGAGACTACTCTCTCTGTACAACGTTTTAGGAACACTTGCGCCTCCGCGGGGACTCGTCACGACGAACCCGAAGATGGTAAATCCCAAAAGTGCCCCTATGAGGAGAAGCACGGCGACAAGGTAGAACCACAGTGCCCACGGGACGCGAAACCACGCCCCTATAAAACCGGCGAGAGATATGACGAGGATCATGAAGCCGATGGCGAGGAGCGGCGCCTGGAGAAACTTCTGACAGGTCGCGCTGCTCCTCGCCATCCATAGCCCGGCGCCGATGATGGGAATGGATGATAGGAGAGTGAGTAGGTTCAACACACCTATCACTATGTTGCTAAATCTGTTGTACATTTATTTTTATTTTTATTTTCTTCTCCTTTTACTTTGGATAGAAAGAAAGAATGGAAATATATAATCTTGTTGTTGTGGGCTGTATGGTTCGATCTTGAGCTTGGTTCCTCAGCTCTTTAGAGGATTAGGAGTTGAATGTTTGTGAGAAAGAGTTTAAAGGGTTAATTTTGTAAAAATATTTTTTTAAAATATTGTTTGATTCCTTTTTTTGGAGAATATTAGCACTGCAACTTTATTTATTCTTCATGTACATGATCATATTCTTCTTTTAGGATGTAGCAGAATTTTATTTGCTTTTTTTAAGTCACGGGACAAACTTTGATCATTAATTAGTACAAAAGTGATTTGATTATATTTATATTAAGATAACGATCAGAAATATATTACGAAATATATTTTATTATATTAATATGCAATATAAAATTTAATTCAATTGATTATTAAAGTTCATTTAATTTGACTTGAAATATTAAACAGGACAAATATTTTAAGACAAAGAGAGTATCATATACCCCTCCTTGCATTGATGTTGTGTCATTACCGGATACTATAGTAAATTTATTACTCCGTACTATAGAAGAAAAAACCATGTAAAGCACGTAGTATTATACGATCTTCATCGAAGTATGATTGTTCAGTTTGACTTTTTCGAACAAAACTAGACAAATTTTAATCATAAATTGTTCTCAATTTACATTGCATATTACACAACAACGGCAACATTACCCAAGTGCCTCAATGGCTCTCGCCCGTTGCGGGGTAAGGGGGTCGGATGTACGCAGTCTGACCCCTATGTTTAAAAGATAGATCGACTGTTTGAGATGACCCATGATGACCGTCGAAAGTTGCATATTAATACAATAAAATCAAATTTTGAAAATTCAAAATAAGATAAATTTAATAAATTTATTTGTATACTAACATACATTAATTTTGTTTTGAAAGATTATATTCCCGATTATTATTCCCATTATTATTGTTAAGAAACCATTCCTTGGTAAAAAGGAAAGCAAAAACTGGAGTAGTGGAGTGGAGAAAGAGAATAAAAAAATTGTATAATTTGTTGTTCGATTCTTATCCAATTGGTTTGCTTTTGTTTGTTATTGATCAGTTTGATTCATTTATTCCCCTTTAGGTTTCCACTGATTTCCAAGTGGGAATATTTTTCTTTCTTTACTTGAATGATAATATGAGCTCTGTAGTAAATTTGCATTGTGTATTGCAAGAGTAAATTTAAAAAGAATGTGATAGGGCTTGTTCTCCATAACTTATCTGATTTGATTAAGTTCTGATCTAATCTAATTATAATTATATTTAAAGTTATTTATGATTTAATTCTGATAAGAATAAGTAAAAAGTAAAAAGAATAAATTGAAAAGAATAAACTCTGATGGTGTAAATTACTTGACCGGTCAAACTATACTAGACCGGGTCTAGAATAGTTCGCTTGATTTGGCAAAGTAAGAAAGGTAAAAACACGCAAATTGACCGGTAGGACTTTAGGTGGAACACCTGTAGCCCAATTTATATTATAACGGAGAATGCACGGGTGTTTTTACAAGGAGTTTAAAGAGAGTGAATTCGGATCCCTCTTTCTGAGGTTTACATGAGTATTTATACTAGGCTAAGGGGACAGGACCACGTGCGCCCACGTGGGGGCATGCTGCTGATGTGGTGCAAGTGACTGGTTTCGTCCTCAAGCTGCCTTGTCGCCTTGTGAAGGGGATCATTCCCTTTGTCGAGTAGTGCCTTGGATGGATTCTTCCGCATCTCCAGTTGTCCTCTACTGACACGGGTCGCTACGCGCCAAGCCCTCGCAGATCCTCTCCTGCCGACACTTTCCAACCCCAGAAACTATACCGGGTAATCTCCGAGGGACGAATTTATCGAAGTCTGGAATAAATAGGATGACAACGTAGTTTGACCGGTATACTTTTTTGTGAAGTATACCGGTCATATTTTGGCCGATGATATGTCGTTTTGCTGATGATTTAGTCTCCCTTCCAAAACTCTCGAGATTGACCGGTCAACGATTTGGCCTCCTTCTTTGACCGGTCGTGGGTGGAATACACCCATCAAACTCTTAGCGTGTTTTGGGCCAACAAGAGCCCAACTTCGTTCCATTGACCAAGCGCAGTGTTTCATCAATGAATCACTGGCCAGGCTCGCATACCGGAGTTACAACCATGCTAGGATTACACCAAAAGTGTACCCAACTTGTACCCCAAAGAAATGCACCGACATTTTAACAGTTCACACTGACAGAAAATGTTAGTTCAATTAAAAAAATTGTACTGACATTTTTTGTCAATGTAAATCATCACACTAACATCACACTAGCACAAAATGTCGGTGCATGCCTTTGGGGTACAAATTTTGGGTGTAGAAATAGCTTAATCCTCGGAGTTATGACATCGAATATTTATTATTGATGCAAAGAGAGAGAGAGAGACTTGAGGTACACATGAAGAAATACTCCTTAAATAAATTGTACTTGCATTGTGGTTCAGTTTCTTCCCAACAAAACAAACAAACATGAAACAAAATACTCAAAAACAAATGACAAACCTTTGGCTTTGGATGCTTATGAGGAATGATGAACCATGAATGTAGGCTTTTCATGAGTTGGGCATAGGTTTGTTGTCCAGATATGACCTTAAAAGAATGAAAGCTTGTCGCGGGCGATATAACGGCACCTCATGCCCTGCCCCGGTTACAGTCACCAATGTCAACCCCTTATATATTTGGCTCCATCCCCCGACCTGATCCATATCGAGAACATAAAAATAAGTCCAGAGACCATGTGACAAAGAATCAATTCAACCATAAGTTCACGCTTGTGATTGTAGACCTAAGAAAATTTCACGCTTTTGTTGCATAACATTTTATGAAATGATCACAATTCCAATCTATATAAGGACTAAGACTGGCTGCAAGAAACGGCAAGAACTTGACTGCGGGAAATATATTCCTTTTGACTAACCTTGCCATTGTCGTACCAAGGGTACCAGTTGATAATGGTTGGAAGCTTCAACGCATCAATGGAGTATCGGGTGGCTGTAAATGGAACCACAGAATCTGTATCCCCACTGTAAAACACAAACGTAAAGGAAAAAAACATGTAAGGGTAACTTCTACCCCTTTTTTGGCAAAATTTTATTTTTTTCAAGTTTCACCAGACACTAATGCATATAGAAATAAAAGGTTTCAGAACAAAAGGTTGAAGCATGTGACATTTTGAGCGTGTTTTCTAAGGCCAAAAATGGCTGAAGTTGTTATTCTGCAAAGTTTCTGAAATGGTTGAACCTGTTTAAGTTTCGTTTTTAAAAAAAATTAAAATACGTATTTTTTATCTCTAAAGGAAGAAGCGATAAGTGTCATTTTCTTTAATTTAACCCACTTAAGCCAAGGACAAGACTTCATGAACTTGTTTTTTCTTCCAGTTCAGCCAACACGGTGAAATAAGTGAGTGTTTGGTCGAAAATCAACTCCTTAGTTTACAAAGTTAATAAGCAGAGGAAGAAACCTGCAAAACAGTACCCATAAAGGGAGGGGAAAGAAAAGATCAGCAAAGGCGATACCTGAATACCCATATCTTGAGACCAGCAGCTATCAACTCTCTATAAATAGGAAGCATTGATTTAGGCGAGTCTCCCCAGGCATTAATAACCGTATCGCTAGAAAGAAATTAGCTTCCAATTAGTTAAGTAAATGACCTGCCAATTTGTGATGTTGGGACTGCGCGTGCCCTCACCCCAACTCCGCATTAGTATGATATTGTCCACTCTGGGCCAAGCCCTCACGGATTTGTTTTTGGGCACCTCCCAAAACGCCTCGTACTAATGGGGTTGGGTGAACCTATATATTTTGGTCCATTTTTTCTTCTCCCTCCGGTGTGGGACTTGGAGGAATCCCCAACAGTTAAATCCCACAAGAGTAGGGTCTTGGGAGGGTGTGTGTACGCAGACCTTGCCCCTACTCAAAAGTAGAGAGGCTGTTTCCAAAGAGACTCCCGGCTTAACGTCGAAAGTTGCATTGCTTGACTAACTGCTACTTCATTAATTAAAAAAGCGCAGACAGTTTAGAGATTCATTTTAATTTATTCCATCACACCCCAAAGCCAAAAAAATAGTGAAATTTTGGCTCCATCGGAGATGATGGAAATGTCCATTTTGTGGGCATTGGATATAAATTTATTACTTGCCTGCATGTAGTCCATGGATAGGAGATGCGAGTTACGTTGGCATGAAAGGCCTTTTGCACTTCTGGTATGTTAAAGTAAACTTCAGAATGCCTCGCGGTACATGGGTCAAATGCTCTGGACATCCATGGCTGCGGCCATTTCAATAAGATCACTTGTGGGTCTCTTGTTTGTAAAAGAAACTAGAAACCTTAACGGAAGCTATCGATTTGATTGTAAAAAGCTCGCATATCATCTTAAAAACCAAGGCTTTTGTGCTATTTTGTGTGTTAAACCGATTAAACCCATCCAATTCAGGCAATGCAGTGCAGTGAAATAAGTACAAATCAACAATCAGATCATATCAGACCTTAATAAAATCAAATCAGAGATGAGGCGAAGAGAACAAGTTTTAAGGGTTTAACATCATTAAAGAAAAAGAAGTAACTCACATAATGACCCCTCAAGTTTCGCTTAAGGGATGACGTGTTATTGCATGGCGAAGTGTATATGCTATAAGGATCAATATTTCCCTGCTCATTTTGGGCGATACTAAGAGCTTTGAGGCATGCACTTCGAGGGTGAGTAGATGATTCCAAATCACAAACTTCACCAAGATGCTTGTATGTAGAATCTGAAATTAAACCGTGTGTCCACCAATATTCAAATGTGCCAATATAGTCATGGTAATCATCCGTTACTGCATTTCCCACCTTGAATAAAATAGATGTTATATTAAATAGAAGAATATCAACCATTGGTGAAAGTAGTTTCAAGATAATCACTCCCTCCCCCTCATCCCAAAAAAGAGTCACGTTTGGTTTGGTACAGATACAGCTCTTGAACGCTATGAAATCCTATCAAAGTTTTAGATGTTTTTTTGTACAACAAAATTTTTCACATCAAATGTGTATCTAACCTTTTTGACATTTTTTTTTGATGATTTACAACATAAAAAAATTAGCTCCACTTTGTGAATTATAAAGACATTTTTGGAACAAAATCTTTTAAAAACGTGACTTTTTTTAGGCGGAGGGAATACTTAAATGGAACGAAGCTTGCGAGTGCTCATCAGAGTCATATAGTACCAAGAATCCCTTGAGAGCAATAACTGGGTTCTTGATTCCCTTGTTTCTTTCATAGACGATTTGAGATAGCTGTGGAACAAAATGCCCTGAAACGAAGGAGGAACAACACAGAAGTTAACACAGTTCTTGCATTATGCTTTAATCATGAGTAACTTTGTAGGCTTTTAACAATTAATGAACTACGAAATGACACTTCACAAGGTGTGAATAAAGGGACCTGCATAACTTTCCCCAGCAATGTAGAAATCTCTATATTTGTATTGAGGGAACCTCTCAAACCACTTGAGAAGAAATGTGTATGTGTCTTCAGCTACATAACAAGAGTTCCAAGCCAATTAAATTAGAGCCTACCCAGCACATGAACAACATAATATCACTAGAAAACAAACTGCAGTATAAATACGGATCATCAAAAGAAATTTGAGAAATAAGAAATATACGGAGTGTAAATCAGTGTTCTAAAAATCCATGCCTAGCACTCTTTAGAACATTGATGTGAATACGAGAAATTGATAGGCAATACCCGTGGTTTGATCACCCATGGTAGACAAATCCGAGGTCGTATTTGAGTACGAGAAACCCACACCAGCTGGAGATTCAAGAAACAGCAAATTTGCCACTGAAAAAATGCAGATGTTAAATGAGTTCCTAACATCAGAAACATATTTACCTAACTAAGAGAAGCATGAAACAGAGAGACATATATGACTTAAAAAAGAACATCGTCATCATTATCATCATCATCATACACTTGTTCCAAGAATAAGGATTGAGATAAAGAGTTTTCCCATCAGGTTTGATTCGAAATGGCCCAATCTCTTCAGCAGCACCAAAGGCAATGGAAGAGCAGCCAGGCCCTCCATTGAGCCACAAAATGAGTGGCCTTTTCTCAGGCTTTCGACTCGCTGGTGACTCAGTGAGCCAGTAAAACAGTGCCCGCCCGGCAGTCTGATTCACAGTCACATAGCCAGAGTAGTGCTTGAAATCGACATTTCGCGGCTGCCCGGGCAAATGCATTACCCTATCAAGCTCTTGATCTGCATCTTTCAAACAATGGCAGGCACCCAGAAAAATGAATGCCCAACTCAGTACAGTCAATGATGAGTCTTCACTGCGCCTCATTGAAAGATGAAACAGTCTCAAACAACCCAATCAAAATATACAAGTTTTAATTCTTGAGCACTAAAAATCCCAAAATCTTGGATCCATTAATGTTCTTTCTTGGATCTAATACTAAACAAACGACAAGCACAATGTGATGTTGAATATTCTATAAAGGCGAAATGATGAAAAGGCAAAGTCATTATCACGAGACGAAGACCAGCATATTTGTCATGCTTTATGAAAATTCAATGCGCTAAAAAGTCTCATTTAATGATAGAAATTGGCATTTGGGCACTGCCAGTAGCCTTACTTTTAAGTCTTTTACTTTAATTCTTTCTATATACTGCAAATGAAAATTCCCGCAACTCTGAGAAATCAATTACTGCAAAGTCGTTATACCTCGTTCAGATTAAACCAAACTTTCTCTTCTATCATCTTCCTGTAGCTCCCTTTTGATGATTCTCAAATGGATTTCCAGTGTGTCCTTTCCAATTTGGCTTGTTAAAAGTTACTCCTTTTAATATAGCAAATCAAATCCTTTTGTTCATCTTCAAAGTGTGTTTTCTATTTTAGCAAACTTACCAAAAAATGACTTTGGTTTGTTAAATATATTCAACTCCTCAATTTATAACAAATCAATAGTTATAAAAAAAATAACATATTATGGTTTGAGAATGGATGAAAAGTACTTATTATATCAATATTTAATTGCTATAATGTAAAAATAGTAAGTATATATAGCATGTGAGGTTGGAGATGCTCTACCATACTCTGCTATTTTTGTTTCAAAGTATTTGCTAAGTTTTAATTTTTTATTCAAAATTATAACATTTGACCATTAATCAAATAAAATTATATTATATATTGATATAAGAAAAATTTTATTAGATCTATCTTGTTAAATATTTTCAAAATATTGTTTTATCTAATTAATATAACATATATTTTTTTATTTAATTTTAGGTTAAAGATCAATTGTGTTAAATGAAAACTGTTATTTCTAGGAAGGTTCAAAAATTGAATCAGATTTTGTGATCATGATAGGAAAAAGTCTTGATTTGAGAATGAAATCCTTGTTCCTTCTAGAGAAATTATTTTATCTGTTTGAGTTTCGGGTTGTTTTCTAAACAAAATTCGATTTCAAAATCGATCACGTTTTTGGAATTGAAAAAATAAATACAATTTAACGATGTGTTCAAAATATTTTTTCTAATATTTTTATTTTTTAGGTCACAGGAGCCCACACCATCAAAATCAGCGATTTAAATAACTAATTCTTTTAGGCCAATTTTCGTGGGTTTACATGTAGTTAGATTCATACTAGTGTTGTGTTAAATGACTAGCATTTGATAATGTTGTGAAGCCCATATCCTTGTTGTGAGTGTCTAGAATTTCATAATGGTTTTGTTGTAAATGTCTTGCATTTGATAAAAGATAATTCAAATATCCTTGTAAATTATAAATGTCCTTGCATTATGTAAATGTTTTTGCATTTGATAGATACCTTGCACTTGATATAGGTTTTGTTTAGCGTTTTCAATTAGCGTTAGCATTTTGGATAAAATTTTAATGGTGCAGATTAATTCTGAAAACGCTAACGCTAAAGGCTACCGTCAGATAGGTTTTTCAAAATACTAACGCTAATCTCTAACGCTGATGCCAAACGGGGCCATAATGCAATTACTGCTGTGAAGCACATCATTAATTTGCAAGGGATTTCTCAATAGACATTTAACAAAGATAGTTCACTTATCCTCATTGAATTAGGTATGTGATGTGGAACATTGGTTGGGTCAAGTGTAGTCTTATTGTTTCCATAATGCCCTCTAAAAACTAATACGTACTACCTGGTTTTGTTCTAAATGCCTTAGATTTGACTTTGATTTTGTTCTAAATGCCTTGGATTTGACTTTGATTTTGTTCTAAATGTCCACAATTTGATACATATTGGATACTCCCTTCGTCCCAAAAAGAATCACATGTTGTTGTTTACGAGGTTTGACTGAAGTAATCTTCAATTCAATTTATTTGAAAATTGGTAATGAATTAAAAAATAAAATTTATATATTTAAAGCTACATCAAAAATTCTATAAAGCAAGAGGTGAAAAGACTACATGTCTACATTATTTTCTCAAATGGGTCATGAAAATGGGTCAAGAACGTAGTTAAAATTTAACCTCGTGAACTGTAAACATGCAACTTAAATTAGAATAAAAGGAGTACTTTAAACGTCACAACACATTGTCTTTGTAATTATGCATATACTCTGCACTTTTTAAAATGTCTTTACTACATTTGCTCAAATAATGCATTTTCTTATTTTCACCAACAACAATGTCAATGTCTTGTGAATGGATTATTAATGCCAAACTTGAAAATAAGACTCCACAATCCGTGCTTTGCAGGAGAGGCAGGGTGAAACCCATCAATTTTACGAACGTACCTGAAGTGTCCCGTGTCATTTTAATGTTAAAAAAGTCAATGTCAAAAGATCCATTGTGTTTTTTTATTATGTGTAGTTGTCTTTGCAATTGTTCTTTTCATTTTTGAGAAACACAAAAGCAAAACCGACTACGAACGATTAAAAATAGTGGTAGTGACATTTTTTATTTCGAAGGCATTATAAAAAGAAAAGAATGACGATGACAATTTTTTTTACGGCGACAATGACAATTTTGACTAAAGAAAATACTCCAATGTCAATTTCTGTAACAAAAAAATGACAATGACAGTTTAGACTAAAGAAAATAATCCAATGTCATTTTTTGTAACAAAAAATAAGAGAGTATTTTAGCTGCCAAAAAAAGCTCTAGTCTATGGTTGGTGAGCATTGTGTCCAAAAATCATCACAAACAATTGAAAATAGTCCAAAATACAGACATTAAAATTGCTATTATCAGTTATCACCCATTCACTCCAATCAATACTATTTTATCTCATCTCCATCCATCAATTCTCAGGCTAGCTAGGGACAATGGCAATAGGAATCAGAATAGACTGGACAATTATGTGTGTGTGTGTGTACATACATGCAACCAGCCATGGTGATGGAGAGAGAAACTTCTTCTTTTTTACCGCTCCGGACTTGTCTTGAGTATGGATGGTAGCGGCGCAGTAATTGTTATCAACTGCAGGGTCAAGTTTTTGTTAGTTAACCTTTTACAGCAGTTTTATTCACAACTAGAACCATGTTCCGAATTGCGAGCATACACATGAACTGACCTCTTGTGTAATCGGGTGAGGAAGAGCAACCTTGTGTGCATGCAAGTTGTATCCGCAGTCTCCGGGAACGGGATTCTCTGGCCTCTGGTATCCGCTGCGCATGCAAAAACACAGAAATTTTCTTCTTTTTTTTAGTCCGAGAAGACTCTATGAATGTTTCTCCGTACTTCATGAGCTCTTTGAGTTTTTTTGTTATACTTTAAAGGCACACAGATCTACAAACATCTTATAGCCACATACAGACAGCATCTTCAGGTGAAGAAAATGAACAAAATGCACATTATAATGGGCTCCGAGTATGAAAGAAAACTACAAGAGAAAATTCACATACCCATCTTGAGCAAAATTGTCATCAAAGAGATCTGGATCAAAGCCCCTTGGTTGTCCCCCATCAATGTAAAGAGGATCACCTAAATCAAGCAAGAATTACTTCTTAAACCCATAATATAAGCAACATTGATTCTAATCTTTTCGACTTATTCTCAGTTCCGTTCAATAAACTTCAGCCTGAAAGAATGGACCCATTATGATATGTTGCATTCGATCAAGCCCAAGTGTCAATAGCAAGATTCTCACACGAAAAAAAATCAAAATTACTACTTTGGTTCCTTTCTTTTGCCTTAGCTGGATCCTGATAAAGAACTCCCTCCATCCCAAAATTAAGATCCCCTTCCTTTTTGGGATGTCCCAAAATAAAGATCAGTCTTTTAAAGGAAACTAGGAAAGAGTCATAACGTTCATATTATTTCTTTCTCCTTTGCATAAATCTTAGTGGTGCAGTTTCACCTTTTCATACACTGAAAACGCAAACAGAAACTTGATTTCGGGATGAAGGAAGTATTTTACAAAATGCATGAAGCCGAAGGACTGAGTGTGAGAGAAGTTTAAACTGGTGTTTGCATAAAAAAAATAGCTATGAAAACCCCAATAGATACCATAAGAAGAAAACCAGAAAGACAATTTGAAAAAAAGAAGATTTACCTATTAGTGGATGACCAATTGAAGAAAGATGTATGCGAATTTGGTGTGGCCTGCCAGATTGAATTTCAACCTGTCAAAGAATTCTTCTGTTTAGGCTTGCTTCCTTAGCTATTTCTTTCAATAGTAAAACTAATAAGCATCTTTAATAGCACACTCACGTAAGTACTTCAACTGTTCACTTCTTCTCAACTAGCTTTCCGTTTTGTTTTTTCCCCCGGCCCCTGTCATCCTTAATCCTTTATTTTCCTACACTTTCCTGTATTCTCCTAATATATTCCCCCCCCCCAAAAAAGAAACCGGTGATCCCTCTTTTATACTCCGTATGTGTTTGTGTGGGTTTTCAAAACGGATCCTTATAAACATTGGGCCTTTGGATGAAATACCTCTACCAGTGTCCAATTATTCTCCACTTGTCTCTCAAGAACACGAACATTACTCAACGCTGGTTTCCCTGATAATGAAAGAACACACAAAAGGATAGTAATCATGACAATGTTTTAGCTTTGGGCAAATAATGACTAACTCAAAATAAAGTTCCCTTGCTTCTTGCTTTCCATGAAGTTTTTCAAAGGATAAGACTGCATACATCTTGACCCTCGGTATAACCCAAACAAAGTTGGGGTTGAACTTGGTTTGTTGGTGTTAGAAAATAATACTCCACACTACAGAAGGGCTAGAACTAGCTGGAGGTAGCAATAGCATGGCGAGTTCACTGTAAATAAAGAAAACAGTATGGCTATATACAAAACCTGAAGGAGAAGCAACATACAACCCTTTGGCAACTCCAGGATAACGAATCACCCCAATCGGTTGCTCGATTACAACCTACTATGCAATATTATTTTCAATTTGTATTACTTTATCATGTAAAATAGCATGAAGACAAGTTCTCCTGGAAAAAAAATGATGAGGTGGTGGACAAGCATAGAGGAAACAAGACGTATAGAAGGATAAAAACTAAAAGGAACGGAAAAATCACTTACAAGGAGAGAGATTGTAATTGGTGCAAAATTGGAATAATATCATACTGGGAGGAAAAAATGCAATAATGTACCTCATCCTCACTTATCACCCCTTTTGCAAGGGCCCGATATATCTTAACAATTTTCCTCGTCCTCATGACTTCAGGATTGGAAAATCTGTCAATATGAATTGGAATCAGTCGCATAGCTTGAAGCAATGCTAATCAAGAAAGCTCACATATGTCTGGTCTTAAAATTTTATTGGGACAACAAATGCTTCTTATACCTTTGTTCTACAGAATACCCACACCTAGACGGCTAGGCATAACAGTATACATCCATTACATGGAGATCATTTAATATGAAAACCTGATTTTAAGATCATGCAGTAACTCATCTTTTTAAAACAATTCAGCAGGTGCTACCTCTTAAAGAGCCAAAGGTTACTTCTAGAATGCATTTAGTACGTGACAAGCAGAATATCGCATCATACAGAGGTACAAAATGACACAATTTTACAATTTTACTAGATAATCATTGTGTAATGTATTGTATTATAACCAAATTGAGTGCTTAACATAATACTCTGTACTTTTTTCCTTGAACAATTGATGTTCCATCAGCAAAATATGCAGCAAGGCAAGATTTTGCAAGCTTAGTCTTTGCACAAAGTAATATCCCTTGAAGATCAAATGGAGGAAGAATATCAGGAACATAGAATAATAATTCTTGAAATTATCTTGAACAATAACATTTCACTGAAGAAATACCTGATGTGCCTCGTCCCAAACGATGAACTGGGACGGGATTTTGTTCTCCAGGTGCTGATGAAGAGGACAATTTTCTTTCACGCCATTGAAGTTGCGTCAGAACAGTCCGCTGCTGGAATAAGCCTCCTGGTAGTACTTGCAAACCTGAAGGCTTGTTTAGAGCAATCTGCAAACATTCAAGAAAATACAAATTTATCCTGCTTCAGAAAATAGTAGGGCAAGTACATCGTAGATATGGAAAAAAATCAGTGTCACAACCATTAATTTAAAAAAACAGTTATAATTTTGAGAAAAAAAACTAGTAAATGTACCAAATGTTCATCTTCAAAAAGAACTTCCAACAAGTGAGGTGCATTTGGTTCCTTCCAGGGAAGGCGGTGATATAAAAGTTGTGCACCAGGTCTGCATTACAAACATACTAACAATTGAGTATTTATTGACTTTTGATGATCCCATAGGGAAAAAAGGTAACCGAGTAGCCACAAGCCCACTACGTGTGATAAGACAACAACAACAACAACAACCCAGTTGAATTCCACAAGAGTAGGGTCTGGGGAGAGTGAGTAGTGAGTGTACGCAGACCTTACCCCTACTCGAAAGTAGAGAGGCTGTTTCAAAAGAGACCCCCGGCTCAGTGTTGAAAGTTGCATGGATTGACTAACTGCTATTTCATTAATTCAAGAAGCGCACACAGATAAGAGATTCATTTTGTTTTATTCCATCACAGCCAAAGCCAAAAAATAGTGAATTTTTGGCTCCATCGGAGATGATGGAAGACTACGTGCATAGTTATCACGGCGTCGCCTAGGCATCCAGGCGCCATTCTACTCTCACCATGAGAGCTCGCCTCGCCTTACTTTGCATACCTCGCCTAGGCATTGCCTTAGCCTCGCCCTGACTCGCCTAGTCCAGTACTTTTGTTTTCTTACCCCAGTGCTTTATTTTTTGAAGTGTTTTATACCCCCGGCTCCAGTGCTTTGTCTTTTAATGCTTTATAAACTAGTTTATTTGCAAGTTAATATTTTTTTTCTACTTTATCTTCCTAATTAATACTGCGTGTTTAATTTTTTTAAATTTTAAATGATTAATTTATTACCAACTTAAGTCGGTAACACTTTTTTTCAACTTTGTTTTTTTTTTGAGGAAAGCACTTAAAAGTAACTTTGGTAGTTAAACTTTGATGTATTAGAAAAATAACTTTACCAACTACAATATATAATTTGATATATTTATATTAGTGTTTTTAATGTATAGCAATTCTCCTATATTATGTGTCGCCTAGGCAGACGCCTAGTCGACTAGGCGTCCTGGCGGTTTCCCAGTGCCGTGCCTCCACTTGGTGCCGCGATAACTATGAATACGAGTGATAATAAATTAATTAAATTACCTGAGACGTGCGTCTGGATTGCTAACAACTACACCATCAACCATTATCTGGAGAGATTGCAAAAGAGACTCATCTTTTCGGGTTGAATCCAAGAATACTTTATTTAAAGCATTCCTCAGAGGTGCTAACTGCTAACCTGTTTGTTTTGAATTCTCTGCAACCAACTGCTCAACCATTAGATTCAATTTCTATAAACACATAAAGGCACAACATACAAGATCTACATTTAAAAAAAATTGTAATAATTTACTGAATGCCCATGTGCTCCTTCTCTCCCAAAATGAAGCGCTTGCGATTTGATTTCACCGAGTTCAAAGAAAATGTTGAAAAAAGTAAAGAACAAAAGAAGTGTGTATTTGGCATTTGATCATTCCCCAAAAGACAACAATTTTTATTCAATTTTTAAAAGATGTCTCTTTCTAAAAAGAAACTTGATAACGATTATGATATTAATATCAATAATAATGATGATAATAATAAAAAAATAACTTATTCAGAAAAAACAAGGGAAGAACTGTGAAGCATGATAATATTTACCCCTGCAAGGGAGCTGAATTCTTGTACTTTCTGGAGTAGAACTCGATCATCGTAAGGCCTATAAACTCAAATAAATTTAAAAACATGAAAAATTCGAATACTTTTTCAAATATTACACACACACAGAGAGAGAGACCGGCATCAGCGGGACGAACGCGGTCTTGGTAGTTTAAGCCGTCATTGAATTCAGGCCATTCCTCTCCGAACGTTCGCCACATAGGTGTAGCCGTCGCCATTGACGACGGCACTGTGGTCTCTGCTTTCCTCGATCCGTTCAATTGCTCTCAACTGAACCAAAACTAAACCAAAAGTTTGGTTAGAGATATGTAATAAGATCATTTTTAATGATAAATTATGATATCTAATAGAATATAGAGATTTTATTATTTTAATGTACAAAAGTTTTTTGCTTAGAAATTTCAAACGATTTTTTGTAAACTGCATTATTCGTACAATTTATGAGAACATTGTGTTCGTTGCATATCGAAATCTTCAAGTCACTATAATTTGTTACTCTATTATTATTATTACGTTTATTATTATGATTATTATTATTACTCTATAACTTATCTTTATTATTATACGGTATCATAAAATTACCATATTCTTTTTATTCTTTCACATGCTACCTTTCTTATTATGCATGGTACCAAAATCTATAACGTATGAAATTGCCTTATTAATAATTAATAAGGGGAAGATTCAAGTGACATTGAACCTTGATGTCATGGCATGACCCGGGGGCGCTCCGGTGCCCCGTTTGTAAAATTGACGGTTCCTACCCCCACCTCCCAGTAAACCCCCCCCCACCCGGCCTCGTCCTGAACACATCAAAACCGTCAATTTTAATAATTAATAATTAATAATTAATAATTAATAACTAATAATTAAGGTTTCACATGTTACCTTTTTTATTGCACAATACCGAAAAATATAAGGTATGAAATTACCTTATTAATAATTGATAATTAATTTTATAATTTATAATTTTGGTAAAAAAATATAAGGTGTGTGAATATTTTTTTTTAAAATCAAGTCAACACTTTGATTTATTTTATACATGGTAATAGCACAAAACTAACATACCTTGATTATTATTACATTTATTATTATGATGATTATTAGTATATGGTACCATATTATTTTCATATTATTATTATTATTCTAAATGTTACCTTTTTTATTACACGTACAAAAAATATAAGGTATGAAATTACCTTATTAATAATTAATAATTAATATTATAATTTATAATTTTGATAAAATATATAAGGTATGCGAATACATTTTTTAAACCAAGTCAACACTTTCATTTATTTTATACACGGTAATAGTACAAAACTAACTTAGCTTTATTACTATTATAACGTTTATTATTATGATTATAATTATTATTATTCGGTACCATATTATTACCATTTTATTATTCTTTCATATGTTACTTTTTTTATTATACTCGGTACAAAAAATTGTAAGGTATGAAATTAACTTATTAATAATTAAAGTTTCACATTTACCATTTTTATTACAATGTACCAAATTTATGAGGTATGAAATTACTTCATTAATAATTCATAACTTAAAATTAAGTTTCACATGTTACATTTTTTATTATACACGGTACCAATAATAATTATTACGTTTATTGTTACTATTATTATACGGTATCATATTATTACCATATTCATATTAAAGGTTCACATGTTACCTTTTCTATTATTATTATTACATGGTACCATAATAATTAATAATTTAATAATTAATAATAACTATGAAATAAAAGTGAGAGAGCAAATAATTATGAAGTTACCTTGTACACGGCAGTTACCATTTCAAGTTTTAGCACTTATCTTTTGTGACTAAAATGTTTAGGTGGGAAAATAGAATGGAGAATTCCCCTCTTTTTAAATATAGTATAGATATAGATATAGATGAATGACGTCTATCAAAGGTAGTAACTGGATGTCTTTAAAAGCCATGAATTTTTATTGGAAATTCGAAAATTGTTCCAAAGATAATTTATGAAGCTTCGTCTTTCCAAAAAAGACTATCATAAAAGGGTGGGTGGTCGTCTTTGTGTTTTGTAGGTTGCGTTGGATTTTAAACTTATATAAACCATAAACATTGTTTTCTTCGAGGTCATTCTCGAAAGTCTCGATATTTGAATCTCCTATATATCAATGCATGAATCCGATTTCCTTGTAAATGCATCTAAGTAGTTAATGTAATCAATAATTCTCATTGTATCGTATACTGAAACTGAGTCGAGGGAAAATTGTATCATACTTTGTCATCATGAAAAATGACGTCAAAGATTGTGGCGTTCGATCATGTGCAGCTGTTCGATAAATATGTATAACGCGAACTCTTACCATGAACGGACCAATACCATCGTCAACTTCGTCTAGTGTGGACCACACACTAATTAGTCCTTATGTAGTTTGTATTAAAGAACGGAAAAAGTAAATTTACGATGCGAATGTGAGTTTACAACCATGGAAAGTCATGTCCTATTTATACCCAAAATAATTAGTACACTCCATATGAATTGAAAGCATTGTGTTTTAAAAGTAATATTCCTTTTTTAAAAATTCCTTTTATAAAAATAGATTTAAAAGCATTCTATTTTAAAAGTAATATTCCTTTTTTTAGAAATTATATTTCCTTTTGTATAATATTTTGTGGCATCATTATTATTGAGGATTTAGTATTACCTTGATTAGAAAAGATCTGTTCAACTAATATTAATTACCAATTATAAATTGTGTCATATTATCGTTGTTCCTTTTTTAAAATGATTACGTGTTAAAACTATTCGTTTTAAAAAGGAAATTGGTTAATCACCACGGTTAATACCGTGTGATAAAAAAGGAAATGTATTTATTATAGCTTTTAAACCATTTTTTAGATTAATAATAATAATAATTTTTTAGATTAATAATATCACATTTTTAAAGGCATTTTGTGTGAAAAGTAATATTAGTTTTTTAAAAAAATAACGTTTTCTTCCGTATAATATTCCGTGGCGTCATTATTATTGAGGAATTGAAATTAACTTAATTAAAAAACATCCGTTCTGTTAATATTAATTACGAATTACAAAACAAATTGTGAAGTAATGTTAGCTTTTTTAAAAGTACTATTTCCTTATTTAGAATATTTACCTTTTTATATTACCATATATATGGTTTAAATCTCCGCATTAAATAATATCCGGAGTACAAGTTTTCTTTTTTATAATATTCAGTGTCATTATTATTACTAAACAATTTAAATTACCTTAATTTAAAAAAATTCATTCCGTTAATATTAGTTCAAAATAGCAATTGTTTGATAATACCATATTGCTTAAATCACCATATTAAATAACATACATGTTTTAATGCCTATTTTCCTTTAATAGAATATAATAATTCAGTATTATATTACCAATACCAAATTCTGTATAAAATATAATATAATTATTAGCATTTATTAATTACCAATTTAACTTTAGAATTACCAAAACTAATGTCTAGCACTCTTGGGCAAGAAAACACAAAGTTGACTTCACTTCTTTTTAAATAAAGTATAGATATTGAATCTAATTCTATCTCTCTACTTTCGAGAGGTGTTCATTCGGCATTAACAAAAAAGGAATTAGTATTACATAAATAATCTAATTCTACCTCTCTACTTTTGAGGGATGTTCAAATTTTGGTTCGGTTTTAGAAAAATATAGTCTGTAATTTGATTTTTATCGAATTATTATTGCATGAATCTGCCGTACATATCCTTACCGCATAGATGTATGCGATCGGAACCCCTCTCGACTCAAAACACTTCCACAAGAGCTCTCTTAACTCCTTATCGTACGCCCTCTCGAAGTCAAAAATATTATATGGAGGTCCTTTTTAACCATATACCCTTCCATCAATCTATGTAAAAGGTGAATGGTCTCTGTGGTCGATCTACGATGCATAAAACCAAATTGATTTTCAGAATTCTATACCCCCTTCTGCAGCCTACTCTAAATGACTTGCTCACAAACCTTCATAGTGTGACTAAGCAGTTTGATGCCTTTTTTAATTCTTACAACTCTAAATGTCCCTATTATCTTTAAACAGCGTAATCAACACGCTCTCCCTCCACTCGTCAGGCATCCTAGCCGTCATGCGAATAACATTGAAGAGCTTGGTTATCCAAATCAACCCACCTTGGCCCACATACTTTCAAAACTCCACTAGAATCTCGTCCAGCCCCAAAGCTCTAACATTACGCATCACGCAAATGGCCTGAGCCACCTCCTCCAAACTAATGCATCGGCAATACCCAAAGTCAAGCAATGCCTTCAACTACCCAACTCATCGAGTTCTAGCCTTGGATCTCCTCCGCATTTAGAAGGTTTCCCTATAAACCCAAAAAAAACCAATAGAGTATTTTTAGGTGTACATCACAACTTTTGTGAAAGCAATAAAATGAGGTTTTTTCATCCATTTCATACCTCAATAGTCAACTTTATATAATTTCCACCCCTCGTGATTTCATGAGATTCTACTGAGTTGTTAGTTGTGGTGATAGTTATGACTTTCTACAACTGCGGCTAGCCATCATCAATAGTCACTTATCATTCCGACTCATTGTGCGTTGCCCACCACCCGAATCTCACTCTTTCATTGTTTCGTATTTCTCCAAACACTTTTGTTTTAGATTTCAAAGTTCATACTTCATCCCAAATTAAATTTCATGTTTACTATTCACAAGGTCAAATTTAATTCACGTATTTTTTGTTTTTGTTGGTAGTTTGATAAAATGATATAAACATGTCACCAGTAGTTTTATAGATATTTTGATGTAGTTTTAAAATATGTAATTTTTAATTCTACATCATTTTTCATATAAAATGATTTGAAAATAACTTCGGTCAAACATCATAAATCGAAACAGGCGATCTAAATTGGGACGGAAGGAGTACAATAATTTCTTCTAAATTTCATAATATTTCCTCCGTCCCACAAAGATCTTTCCATTACGCGTTATGGGACTTGATCAATTTTTTTTTGAATTCAATTATTTGATTGTAGATGTAAAATTAGAAAAGTAGAATTTATATAATAAAAATCAACATGAAAAGTTCTACAAAACAAAAGGTGATAATTTATATTTTGTATTAAATGAGTATGTAGTAAAAACAAGCAAATAAAGGGCATTAAGTTTAACCACACGGATAGTTAGTTCCTGAGAAGATTTATGGGGACGGAGAGAGAATAATTTAAAATCTCGAAACTCATCTAATAATTTTTAGTAAATTTCATAATAGATAACTCAGGCAATGTGGTATGCTGCATGAAGGGGAGGGGAGTAAGATGACATCTTTGGGCGTGACCGGGCACGAACCCCTCTGTGGGGACTGCCCTCACACTGTGAGAAGGGAGATTTATTTTCTTCGTTCTAACCAATTACAATTTAAGACACTTTCACCTCAACCAATCAAAACAATTCACATATTTACATCATATCACCTTCCATCATACCCACCATACCACGTTTTTTTATCACTCCACATCACATATTTTTACATTTCATCACCTCTATTTTTCAAGCATCATACCACATAGCCTTACTATCTTAGGCCCCAAATAGTGTTTTTAAGAATGACAAATCTCATTTATTGTGTTTCCGTGTGAGTGCAATATGCCAGTAAGATCACCTCCCTCTAAACTCTGAAGATGTAATATATTTACGGGCATGGGTAGCTCAACCGGTTAAAAGAGAGGATGTCAAGTCTATTAATCTTAGGGTCGAATCACAACAACGACAGTGTGAGAGTTCTTTTATTTATAATAACTCCTTGTGCGCACCGGGCACGGAACGGCCTTTCTAAAGACCAGATTGAGATTATATCATGATTTACCATCTCACAATCCTAACAAGCTGGGGTGTGAGAGCGCCCGAAATGGGCATTCTACCTTTTTTAAAACATGTAATATATTTGACTTTTCATACAATTAAATCACAATCTTTATTCATCAATCAAACAAAGATTACACTGCATATTGTTACAAAAATTATTGCACTAAATTATTTCATTGTATATACATGTAATGTAGCTTTCATTTAATTATTGAATGAGTAATGCTAGAATCACAAGCAAAGCATTCACAAATTACACAAACTTACCAAATATGTAGAATAATAGTTCCAAATAATGGCCTCAAATAAAGAAAAAAAATCAAAACTTATATACACAAATGGAAAGTTGGTGCATTTTGTGAATATTTTGTTTGTGACTCTAGGATGTAATACAAGATGTAATATATAGAGTAGATTACAAGGATTGATGGAGTTAAAAATACCGAAACGCTTGGTTCTACATCCATTTCTAAGCCAAAAATACTGAATTGCTTAATTCTACAGCCATTTATAATCAGGCACATGAGGGAAATGAATATAGCTAAGAAACAAAGCAAGAAAATAGCCATGTAGTGCAAACAAATCTCTGGCATTGTTTGGCATTAGCTTGAGAGTTTAGCTTTGGGGTTTTGCAAATGTTACCCAACAGTAGCTTTAAGCGTCAGCGTTTTCCACGTCAATCTGGACCATTAAAAAATAACCCAAAACGCTAATCACAAACGCTATTCCCAAACGAAGCTTCTATCTCTCTACCCCGGCATGAACAATGTGATTGATAATCCAATCCACTCTTCACACCGTTAAGGGCTGAGTGTGAATCATTGGTGGAACTCGGTGTGACCAGCAATATCCCTGCACCACAATCTAGCCTCTTTGGCCAACTTCAAGCTTCTAGCGATCACAAATCCGGTCTTTTGATGTGTAGACGTTGGAACATACGATTTCGCCTCCTCCTCTCTCCCTAATAACAATGCCTCTCTAGCTGGAACCACGTTCTTCCACCAAAACTCCCACAATATCCCGTGCATCAACTCCCAATACTCGCGATCTCTACCCACGCGAAATATCGTGCTCCCGTTTGGTGTCCAACAATACAAATCCACCCAATCTCGGTTCATGATTTCCATTTGTCCTTGCACTTGAGGCATATAGTAAAAAGGCATGGTCGACCACGGGAGCCCCTCTTCAGGCTTCCCCTTGTTGTAAGGGCACTTCACCTCCAGAATCCCTCCTCCTCCTCCTCCACCTTCTTCTTGTAAGAGTCCGTCTGGAGATGCCCCGATCCAATCATACTTATCATCCGAATGCAATGCAAACCCCAATGAGCTCACCTCGCGTCTCGTGATGCTCTTGTATTGCTCGATAGCCACTTCTTCCATGAGAGAACCCCACTCCATGGCACATTTACTAGGGGACTCCAAGGGTGGTGGATGATGGCCATCGAGCACAAACACTTTCTCTTGCCAAAGTTCGTACCGGCGCTTCCCTTTCCATAGTCCCAATGCGGTGCTAAAGGTGCTCGTGGTCAACTTGTCCTTACGAAGGGCAAACCACTCCTCGGACCGTTGTGGGGCATTAGGTGGAGATATGTTGCCCGTCAAAAGCAATGACGGGCAAGGATGGACTAGACTTACACTTGTGGACAAGCTTGTCGACGCGCACGTCGAAAATATTGTCGAGAAAATGATTCTGGACTTTCTTTTGCAGGGAAGGGGAACAAGAGTGTTGGAGATTAAACTGAATCTGCAAAAGCAGGTGTTGGCCATTGCTGATAATGATACCTATATGAGAGATAACATGACATTAAATTCTTGCAATCCATTCCAAGCTATTAAAGTTTTGGATTCAAGCCCAATTTGCACGAATCGAAATACGTGTGAAATTCAAACATCAATGTATAATTTGGGTTTCATAACAGCTCTGAAACGAAATGGGAGCAAAATGTGTTAAAAGTTTCCGGTTTTCTGAAATTGAACTGCAAGTATCTGAGCTAATGCAGTTGAAAATGGAAAAGGATCTCTTGCGATGATTCTATACGATTCCAAAAAAAAAAAATAGAAATGATGCGGTTATACATACCTATGCCCTCGCGGACGGCGCTCGGAGTTGAATTTTAAGAGCCGGAGAGCTGAGACGACGCCGTGATTGGTGTATTCTGGGTTCTGAGCTATGGCGGAGCAAGGCGGCGGACATTTTCCTTCTCCCCTAAAAATGGTGGAACTAGGAAAGGCATTTCAATCTTTTCTAAATCTAGTGTTCGAGTCTACGCTTACGAAAAGGAGCATGGTAATAAAAATTGTTTACCCACAATTACAAAGATATCGCAAATAATTTTAAAAGTAAAAAAATTTAAATTTACAAATAGCAGTTTTGAAAATTGTGTGCCCTTATATTTCTATCTACATCATTTTTCATAATAGATAATACAATGTATGGAGAACGGCATTTTTTAGATATATTAAAATCAAATAAATGTAGATATAATGTTTGATCACATTCATTGAAAATCTAGTAATGTAGTACTCCTTCCGTCCAAAAATTTTCTCTTTCATTATTTACAGTTATTTCTAATTTTGTAGATCTTTAATGTACTTTTTGAATTTATAATTTTATTTTTTTTAATTCCAAGTGATTTTTTATAGTATAAAGTAATTTGAGAATGATTTTAGTCAAACATTGTTACGCACAAAAATCCTATAGCACAAAAAAGAAAAATAAAAATTTTATTTGAGAAAAAAGAGGGTATTGTTGTCAATTGTCATAGCACAACTTATTTCACTGTTTAGCACAATGTACAAATGTACAATCAGTTTAACATGTCAATAGAAAAATGTCTTGTCCATGCTTCAGCTTTATTTAACAAATTCTTTTCACTGTATTTAAACAAAAAAATTGTTTTTGAGTACCTCTAGGTTTATGATAAGAACTACTGGATACCCTAATTTAAAAAATATACTCTCGGGTACCTCCAATTATTGGAAAACTTACCCATAGGGGGTTTTCATCCTTCCATCATCCACTCCGTTAGTTTTTCTTCTCACCTTTATCATCCACATCATCATGATAATCTTTTCTTCCTCCTCTTCATTCTGCTTCTTTCTTCTTTTTAGGGGCTGTTTATTTCAGCCTCTTAATGCTTCAGATGTCTGTATGGTTCAGCACTTAAATGTTCAGACTGTTTGTTTCAGCCTCTTAATGGTTCAGATGTCTGAATGGTTAAGAGATTTGCCTCTGAATGGTTAAGTATTATACAGAGTCTGAATGATTAAGATCTCTTATCTGAATTGATCAAACATTTGCCTCTGAATAGTTAACCAATATACTAGCTATTAATGGTTCAGATATCTTACTGGTTCAGCACTTAATGGTTCAGACATCTTACTGGTTCAGCACTTACCTATTCAGAAGTTGCCAAACAGTCCCTTATTCTTCTTCAATTCTCCACCTCCTCCTTCGATTGACTCCCACGGTCCTACCCCTTCCCTTTTGTTCTCTTCCTCTTCTATTATTATTATTATTATTATTATTATATTTATTATTACTATTATTAAAATTATTATTATTATTATTATTATTATTATTATTATAGTTATTATTATGATTATACTTCCTCGGTCCCTGAGTATTTGTCCACTTTTAACTTTTTTCAGTCAAAATTGATAAGCTTTGACTTCAGATTAAATAGAAATGATATTAGATATTGATACTAAAATAATTTTATTAGATTTCTTATATCAAATATTTTCAAAATATTATTTTATTTATGATATATATTTTATTTGATTATAAGTCAAAGGTTGAAAAAAAGTTGACCGAGAAAAGTCAAAACTGTACAAATAAGCAGGGACAGAGGTAGTAATAGTTATTATTATTATTATTATTATTATATTTATTATTATATTTATTATTATTGTTGTTGTTGTTGTTATTATTATTATTAATTAGTAGTTTTACTAGTATAATTTTATAAACAAATACTAATTTGCCCGCCAACAAATTTGTACTATTATTAATCTTTTCATATCTCCACTTGATCAAAAGGAGACTAAAATATGTTAAATCTTTAGTTGAGAATTAGTTTTGTTGATATATTAATGTATAATTTATAAATTTAAAATGCTTTACTATGATATTTATTTGGTTATAAATTATACTTCGTCCTAAATTCATTTACGCTATTCGAACAATGTGTAAAATTTTATATGTTTTAAATATGATTTTTTCTATAAATTGATATAAAAATAAAAAATACGAATTACATATTTTAAAAACTATCAAAAGTTCTATAAAAAACATGCGACAAGGACATTTTATGTTGTCAGATGACTAAAGAAAATACATTAGTAAACAAAATTTATCGAAAGACTCAAATAGTAAAACTATAATTCATTTTGAGACGAAGATAGTATGAAATATTTACAATATTAAGATGAAAATTTAACACTATCTATTTTAACGACAAAAATAATGTTAAATTTCATCTTATTATTATTGTAAATTATAACATACTTCATATATTTTATATCTAAGTAAATAACGAAGTAACAATTTTTAATTTATAAATTATGCCAAAATTTATTACCAAAACTATTTTTCAATTAAATTTTTTTAATATTTTAATTTTTTTACCCAAGTGGATATTGGGTAAGGTTATTAGGGTATACAAATTTTTGGTGGGGCATTAGTGTTTTTTTGAATTAGAGTAGTAAAACTACTAATTAATTTTAATAATAATAATAATAGAAAAAGAAAAAAGGGGAAATTGTGTGTGTGGGGGTGGGGGGGGGAGCTAGATGCCTGGATGGGAGGGGGATGAGGATAACTAAAGAAGAAAAGGAAGAAGAAGAAAGAGGAGAAGAAGAAGAAAAAGGAGAGGGAGGAGGACAGAAAATTACTCGCGGGTGACGCGAGTTTTGTGGAAATAACTTTCAGGTCCTTCTATTTTCAAAAAGACAACCAAGGTCCTTATATTTTGTTGTAATGACTGAGAGGGGACATTTCATCCAATACATCATCCGTAAGTGTTAATAAATGAATTTTTTTCCTATTTTTCCAATACTTTTTTTTCCTATTTTGCCATTACCTTGTTTTTTCTTTTTTAAATTTTTTTTATTTCATTTGTTTTAATATAATACAAACAATTTTGAATTTTTATACGATTTTATAGAAGAAATTCTAAAATAACACTTTAAAAAAATAGTAACAAAATGAAAGAAAAACAAAGAAATAAAAAAAGGAGCGACCTAAGATTTATTACCTTAAAACATTTAGAAAAGAATAGGAAAAAAATACATTTATTAACGTTTATACATGAAATATTGGATGAAATGTCCCCTTCCAGTCATTACAACAAAATGTAAGGACCTCTGCTGTCTTTTTGAAAATAGAGGGACCTGAGAGTTATTTCAACAAAACTCGCGTCACCCATGAGTAATTTTCTGGGAGGAGGATGATGAAGAAGAAACTAACGGAGCAATGGAAGGATTGATAAAAAGATCTCATCTTGGTTAGTTTTTGAATAATTAGAGGTACCTCAGAGTATATTTTTAAAAAGAGGGTACCCAACAGTTTTTATCACAAAACTGAGGGTACCCAGTTCCAATTTTTTGGTATTTAAACATGGGGTTTACAACACCAAACATGTCTATAATAACCCTCAACAATTCTGAATCCATCCTTACAAGAACTCCCCTTTATTCATTCATGGAGTTTAAAAATAAAAGTATAATAATAACAAGAAACAGACAATGGGAGCAAGCCCCCCCACCCAATCAGTCAATACAAAAGATTCACCGTGTGCATTATTATTATTATCAGCTAAGCACACTAGCCGGCGAAGACGGTCCCACAATCCGATTCCAGGCAACAACCTCGCCGCTGCAATGTCCAACTCTGACTCCAACGCTTAGTTTCTTCTCAACAGGTCCATGACTTCCGCTTCCAGAAGCTTCCAATTTCCCGGGACCTGGAGTCTCGGAAAGGGCCATACTTTCAGTAGCAGAAAGGGCCATACTTTCAGTAGCAGAAAGGGCCATATTTTCAGTAGCTATGTGTTTAAGGCGATAGCGTTCTGCCCGTGACCCGATGACCTGACCCAGAATTGAGGCGGCAATGGTGAATGCCATAGCGGCCTTGGGCATCAGTATGGATTTGCGGAGCATGCCGATGAAGGGTACAGCCGCATGGACTGCGGTGAACCATGAGAGGGAAAATTTCTTTGTGTGTTCTCTCCATATTCCTAATGGGATGTTTGCAGCCATCCCCATGGCGCCAATCACCAGTACCTTTGTGGACAGGGATTGTGGTCTGAGGTTTTTGGCAAATGCTGTTCGTGATATTGCTGCCCTGGCTGCAACTACAGCGGCAGGGCATTTCAACTGCACGCCAGGTGGGGGCTGGATGGCCTTTGCCACCAGTGGAAGGACTTTACTCACGGCCCGGTATGACTTTGCTATAGGACAATTTCCACTTTGCAACCACTCGTTGCTCAGTGCTTCGTGTTTTGAACTTCCACCCTATAATATTTAAAAAAAATCAAGGAATGATTACAAACAAAACATCAAGTTGTAGTTTGGTAAGACGTAATGAAATGTAATGGTAGCATGGTAGGCATTTTTTTGGCTTGTTGACCCAAATTTCCGAAGCTCTACAAATAACCTAAAATTTATATTTTCACTAAACACTAGTTATACAACTTCCCAGCTTGAGATGGAGAACAACAGTAGTTCCAAATATCTTTCCAACCCCATAGGGGTCAAGATGTACGCAACTTCACCATAGGGGTCAAAATGTATGCAACTTCACCCCTGTAAAAAACAAAGAGGTGCCCAATAGACCCTTCTTGTAATGCTGTATTTAGTGCCCAAGACTTCATGGAAAGTAAGAAGCAAAGGAAGTTTAATATGCCATCTTGAGAAGGAAAACGAGAACAAAAATGTTCCAGAAAAGTATCCAATGTATACCTGTGAAGAACTCTCTTTGGATGATTTCGAATTCTTTTTGTTGTTCTTCCACTTCTTAGAAAATGCATCAAAACCAAAAGGCCCTCCAAGTCCGAAACCTGATAGGCTTATGGTAGCTGCCTTTGCAGCCAAAGGGTTGAACTGGGCTGATGCTGGTTCAGACTTTGTCTTCTCATTCCAAATGGACGATCTTCCAGAAAGTGGGACCACACCATCCTGCCCGTGGAAAAGTCGGAAGGCCGTATCAAAGTTGGGACCATCTTCAAAGATAGGACCTTTACCTTCACGTACCTGATAAGAAGGCTGATGAGAGACAGTCCCAAAATAGCATAGTGAAAAGATAGGGGATCCATGAAACACATTTCTTAAACTGCATAAAAGACATGCTTGAATCCCAGTAAATGATCAGGAAATTTAATATTTTAAAAAAACCTATTTCTTATGTTTGGCTTTACCTTGGAAGATACAATAACAACAAACCTAGTGTATTCCCACAAGCAGGGTGTGAAGAGGGTAGGATGTATACACACCTTACCACTACCCAAAAAGGATAGAGAAAAGAGGATGTTTCCATAAGTCCTTTGACTCAAAAGGACTAAACTCAAAATTATTTAGCACAAGATTAGTTGGATTTGCCTTGGAAATGCAAAGGAAAATGAAATATTCTGTATGATTTTTTGTTTGATTTTTTCACACAAATTTAGATTTCTTATTATAATATAAATAAATTAATAAATAAAATGATTTTGAACAAACTTACAAAATAAATGTATTGAATTTCAGTTGAATTTTTTATACTCCAACATTTTCTTTCTAATTTCCCTCCCAATGATCCCCCCCCCCTACAACTTTTCCCTTCTTTTTTTCTGGACTCTAAATGCACCCGACCCTAATAGCATTGCATAAATTCAAAAACTTACAGGCATTGAGAAAGCCATAGAGCTTGAGAAAGAGAAATTCGTGGGCTCATTGATGTTACGCAAAAACGGGCACCTCATAATCTCTTGTTGAAATGATGAGGAGTCATCATTAAAGTTCCTACAGAAAAGATCCATTCTTTACAAAGGATGATGTGACCTGCACAAAGATGGAAAGTTATGAGCAAGTGAAACATCACAGCTTAAATGCTAGAGTAACTAAAAACACCTCCAGATCCAAAGAACCAGACTATCAGAGTCACAATGTCACTTGATCATAACAGATCTACCAAACCAAACTACACAAACCAAGTAAATCTCACTCAAAAGTAGAGTCACGGACACGATATGGGCAGCCCTTACCTCTACCCCAAGGAGTAGAGAGGTTTCTGAGAGAACCTCAACAAATGGAGACAATTACAAAGCCCTAATTGAAAATCAGACATCATACACAGAAAGGTGGGGGATATGAAATATGAGAAAACATATTCCCCAAATAATCATATCAATAACATTAGGAACCACGGAATACATTATTTACCTAATCATATGTTACAACACTTCCATATCAAAAAGAGAAAGCACAATGTCTAGAAAACTTCTAGAAATGCATACATCACTTCTAATCTACAAATTCCTAATGCAAAGTACATTATCTCGACGGGTAAATGGGTTGTAGATTCACAAAGCATCCTTTCGAGCGAGAATCCAGGGAAGGATCACACTATAAGGAGTCCATGTAGAAATGTCGTCAAGCCTTGTCTAACAATTTCAGAAGAGTCATACAATGACAAGTCAACTGGTGTTCCAGGGTTCCCCTTCCTCATCCTGACGGGTAAAACACAAAGCATACATCCAACTACAAAACATGTACTCAATTACCTCCCCACACAATGAATTGTTAGCTCAAGCTCAAGCACCTCAAATCGGCAACGGACACAATAATCTTGCCAATAATTCATGAAATTCAAGACAACTATGTCACAGAAACAAATGCAACAACCTAAATATTTCCTTTCTCAATTCATAAAAATCAGCTAAACCAACTGGCAATCACACAAGCAAGCAGATTCACCTATAGATTAATAATTGAATCAAATCACATCGACTTCAACACGATGATCAACCTCTTAATTTCAGCTGTTGAGATTTAAAAAAACTAACAGGAAGATGAACAAATAAACACCAACAGTCCAAAGTCAAAAGAACTTCTCGGAACAACTGAGCCCTGAAAATCTGAGATCTTGCGAACGCGAACAGAAACGAACGAACAGCTAATCTGAGATTCTGGTAAGAGAACCCTAAAAATCAAACTCGAACAAAAAAATAATAAGAATATGAATGGAATCAAACCTGAAGAGAGATGAGAGCTTTCCGATCGAGAGAGAAATGGAGCGGGTGGGTGGGTAATCAGTGACCGGTGGAGGGAGAGAAATTTTTAAACGACGCCGTGGAGAGCACAAGCCATGTTTGACGGAGACTATAAAGAAGGTAAGGTCGTTGTGGAATTGGTATTCATGGCGTGTGCTTTCATATAATTGTTGACTTTTATTTTGATTTCTCCTTTTCCTACATTGATTTTATTGCTTAGTTTGTTCCCCATAAAATTAGGAATACAATAAAAAAAATCTACCCCTCCGTCCTAAAACTTTTTTCCCAGAGCACTATTCCAACTTCACGGGAATTTATATTTATTTGTGTTTTTCATGGCTTATATGATAAAATAAAATATTCTTGTCACCACTTGTTTTGTTGAACTTTTGATATAGTTTTAAATATGTATGTTTTATTTTTTATTTCTATACCAATATTTAAATAAAATAGATTGAAAAAACTTGGAATTTTTCTTTGTTTTGCGCAACGGAAAAAAAGTTTTAGTACGGAGGGAGTATCTTTTATTCTTTTCTTTATATATAAATTTGAGATTCTAAACTCTAAGAACTTACACATGACATTGCTTACGTGACACCTATGTGAAATTGAAAAGAGTTAGATTATTTTTAAAAATATTTTTCTATTCCATTTTCCTCCACTTCTTAAAAAGAATTTAAAAGAAAATTAAATACATACTTACTTTTTTTTATTCTTTCATCTTCAATTATTTTCTCCATTCCTTTCCCTTATTTTTTTAAAATGATAACTACGCTTTCAAAAATTAATTAATCCAAATTTAATACTCACCGTATTTTTTCTCGTATTTCAACTCATGTTAAAAATTACACACGAGTTTTGAATTTAGGAATTTTTTTAATAAAATATAATAGTCATGTCAAGTATATATTGAATTATGTTGCATCAAAAGATTTTAAAACACTATGTGGTTTTATCAAATTACTACTCAAAATATGTTTACAAGTATTTCTAAAAAATCAAAGTACCAAGTTTTAATTTTTTATTTTTGATCTATTTGATCTCACAATTTATTTTAATAAATACTCCCCCATCTACAAATTTCCTCTTGTTACGATGATTTAATTGAACTATTTTAAATTTGTTTTATACAATAATTGGTGTGAAATTAAAAAAATTAAAAATGTTTCCTATGTCCCACAAAATATTTCATGTTTTGATTTTTGGGAGGAAAAATTGTAAAAATTTGACCAAAGTGAAACGAAGATAAATGAAATGAGTAGGGCTCGGGAAATATCAATTTTATTGCTCGAGACTATTAATGGACTTTAATTGTAGCACATAATTTAAGTTGTAGGATGGTTTGGACCTAGAGAAGCAAAGACAATTACAGTAAATGAGACTTTGAGTTGAATCAAAGACAAAGATTAGAGGCATATCATTGTGGAAAGAGATTGCAAGAAAGTTGTTGATGCTCTTAATAATTTCATCATATCAATGATTGTCTTATTTTTATATTATTATTGATTATTGTAAGCGTCTCTAGTGTCTTTTAAGTTTCAGCTTATTTTTTGCCCTCTGAATGAAGTTGTTTGTGTGTTAGTTCGAGTTGCGTGTTCCTTTGAGAGCATGGGAGAGTGAATTGAGTCATCTCTAGTTTTTCTTGTAACATCTATTTAATTTAATATAGTAACTTATTTATAAGAAAATAATGATTTTATAAAAGCTTAGTTTATGAATGAACAAATGTTTGAGAATCTTAAGTCACAAAATAATTTTAATTTGAAGAAAGTTATATTCATTATGTTATTGAAAAACATTGTTTAATTATCTAAGCTGTGTAATAGTATAAAGTTAATAGTTGAAAACTTGTAAAAAATTATCTTTGGTGCACTTGTAATATTAGAAAACAAATTCGTAGAGAAGATTTACACGGTCTAAATAAATTATGTATCATTTCATATAAGGTTACATTTGAAGTTTCAAAGTGTACAATTTCTAATAGTTTATGTTTCGTAATGATTATAAATAAAAGTTATGGTCAAACATTGTTATTTATAAATAAATAAAAGTTAGGCGGCCTAATAGCTTCAGTTCCCCCTGTGGTTTGGAAAATTGGCACCAATATCCTCTTTGTTTTCAAAACTTATTTCTAAAGTCCATGTGGTTTCAAAACGTTGCACCCACACCCCCTCTAATCATTTTCCGGCCATTTTCCAGCGAAGAGGGGGCATTGGCGCATAATTTCTAAACCATAGGGGGCACTCGTGCTCATTTCTTATTTTTCGTTTATTATTTGTGTTTTTCCTTCTTTTTCCTTTTCCTAGATTTTTTTTAAAATTCTTTTCAATTTTTTATAATGTTTTAAAAAATTTTAAAATTCTTTGTGTTTAAACTAATAAAAAAAATTAACATACATTACATCTATCTCAAATTAAACATTTTCACTTTTTCTTACATAGAATAATTTTTTGGAAAGTTCAAAAAGAAAACCAAAAATACAAATATGGAAAAACGAAATGAAAAAATTAAAATACGAAAAAAATAGTCTTCTACAAAAATACAATTTTGGAACACACCTAAAAATATCCTCAAAATTGAGATGTCAAAAAAGGATAATCATTTTTATTTTTGTATTATTTTGTTTCTTATTTTATTCATCATTTTTTAGAAGTTCTAAAAAATTACCTTTTTTCGGAAAAAACAAAAATTGTTAATTTGAGATGTGCCGATGCATTATATGTTATTTTTTTCAAACAAAAATAACTTTAAATTTTAAGAACATTATAAAAGTAATTGTAAAATAACCTTTATTAATAAATGAAACAAATAAAGGAAAAAAATGGGAAAAAAGATAGAAATAAAAAAATCAGCACTGGTACCCCCATGGTTTAGAAAATAAGCACGAATGCCCCCCTTCTTCGCCGGAAAAATGACCGGAAAATGATCAGAGGGGGCACGGTTGCAGCGTTTTGAAACCACAAGGACTTTAGAAATAAGTTTTGAAAACAGGGGGGGTATTGCTGCCTATTTTGCAAACCACGGGGGGTACTGACGCTATTTGGCCAAAGTTAGGCAATTAAACGTTTCTTTGGTAGTCTTTATAACATCACAAAAAATGTTGTATGCCTCGAATTTTCAAAATCTTGTAATTCAAATAAGACATTGGTATGTTAATTTTCAGATATATGTACTAGAATTTTCATTAGAAAATGTTATATGTCATCACTATTTTAACTTTTAAGATTGTTGTTTTTTGTTTGACTTTTTAAAAAAATGTTGTTGCAAAGTAAAATTTAAAATTTGAAACAAAAAATCATCTCACATCGTGCATGACACGAGTTAAAATACTAGTGTAAGAAATACCTATTAAAACTTAGTTTATAGTCCGCATTTCACACTAAAGAAAGCAAATGATAAACAAAACAATGAAGTATTTCAAATGCTTAGCTTGTTAATATTTTTATATTCATATATTAAAAACTCGAATAATAGTATAATTTGTACATGATAAAAATTGAACCAAAATTTTAAAATAAATTTATTATTTAATGAAAAATATAAAGATTATTACATTTATAATAAATTAGTATTAATGTTTGGTTCGGTTTTTTTAGTACGGAAAGTTACTTCGTACCATTCCCAAATACTATACCGACTATTTGGTTCGATATGATTCTGTTTCTGGGCGTTACTTGGGTTTGGTACTCTTGTTTTTTTAGAAATTTCAGGTTCAGTTTAATACTTTCTCGTCCTAGTGAACATGAAAAACAAGAGACCGTCTAATTAAAGAAAGATTGTCTCGATCCAAATGGTCTCAATTTTATTTATTTATTCATCTAGTTGGGACTCAAAAATTGGGATATCTATTAAATGAGTGTCTTACTTTTTAAAACTCTTATTCTAAATATATTCAACTCCTTGATTCCCCATTAGACATGCTCCAACATAATTCTTAGACTATTGGTATGGGGTGCGACCCAGAGCTGGCCACCAGTCATCGTGCGCGCATCGTCACACTCCTTCTGTTGTGCCACACCGGGCGTGATGGGGGCGTGACCACAAAGGGGTGACCACCTCACTGCGGTTGCACTGCTCGGTTTTTTGCGCTACATGTCATTGAAAAAACGGCTATATATAATGTCATTGCACATTTTTTTGGACCATTACTTCTCAAAACAAAATCTACAAATACTCATATCTTCACTCGTCTATCTTCACCGATCTCAATTTTTTCCTTATTCAACTAAAAAAAGTATTTATTATTATCTCTCTTTTCAATTTTATAGTATCTTCTCTCTAATGGATTCAAACAACCCCAATAACCTTTATTAGATGAGAAATTTACCTAAATAGGACTAAAACATAATGACTTTCTCAATATAAGACCATATGTTTTTATTTCCCAATGTAGGACTTTTGGTCATTATCATGTAGTCATTATTCAAGTAAATGTTCATCATTGCTGGACATTATTCTTCCCACTAGGTCATTATTAAGTCCTATTTAGGGAATAAAAAAGTTTAAGTCCTACATTGGGAAAGACATTATATTTTAGTTCTATTTAGTGCAAATTTTACTTATTAGAATATATTTTTTGGTTGTTATCAAAATATGCCAAACATATCTGGCCATAATATAACCCACTGATATGCCTATTTCAAACACCCGATGACACTGAACAACATGTTTATGACATTTGCGAATTAGTCCCAACAACAACAAAGTTTTTTTGCAATCAATGACGAACGTCGAACCATATTTGAATATGTGTGCCTAAGACGCAACCCGAATCGAAGCCCGAGCCCGCGTCAGAGGCCGACCTTGAACACACGCGTAGAAAGTCAAGATCGCACAACAATAACAATAACAACAACACTAACAACAACAACAACAACAACATGCAACAACAACAACAACAATAATTCTTGATGGGATCTGATCTGATTGGGTCTGATCTGATTCGATCTAATCTGATCTAATTTGATCTGGTCTGATCTAATTTGATCTGGTCTGATCTGGTCTGATTTTAATAAGAATAAGAAAAAATAAGAAAAAATAAATTGAACGGAACGAGGCCAAAGTAATCTTTTAACTATTGGTTTGCTATTTGAATCTAATATTTGATTAACAGTATGTTCTAAAATATGCTAGCAAAAAATTATTAAAAATCATACATTAAAACTACTTTTCATTACCAATAATTTGATATAAACTTAAAATTTTAATATATAAAATGAGATAGACTTGAATATTTTTTTTAAGGAAATAAAATTTAATTAATGCGTCAAAAACGGTTAAACAAAGTTGGGAGGTGTAGAAACCCAAACAGAACGCCGGGCCTCCGCACACCTAGCAAGAGTATGAGCAATCAAATTTGTCTCACGACAAATAAAGGAAATGGAAATGAAAAAAAATAGAGAATGACACCCCATATATCCCCGAAGGTCCCTTAGCACCATCCGAACAGTTAATTGTGAGGAAGTAAATTGAGTTATAATTTCAGTCAATTGAAGTAAGAGTAAGATTTTGTGTCTGGTACTCGCAGAAATTTCATGTTTTACAAGATTACCTTTCATCCTAATCATTAGGTTTCGAACACGAGATATGTTTTATAGTACCCCTAAACTAATTGCTGGACTATGCCTCACCGTAGAAGTAAGGGAGAAAGACCTAAGTTGTATTAAAACATTGAAAATATACCAAAATTGGACTTTCATGTTTTTATTACCAAAAGAAGACTTACATAACCAAACATGGTCATGCGCATTACCAAAAAATATAGTAATATGTACATGTACAATGCCACATTACCATTGTAGAAAGTCTTATGTTTTATTCCTATTTAGAGTGATTTCTATAAAAAGTATATTATGTGACTATGTGAGAGAGAGTGTGGTATTATTAGCTTATCTCAAGCGAGCATTAAATGATGTCGAGAGCAATAAATAACCACCTAGCTCTGTACTTCAATGACTTAATCAATCGCCTTGTTTTTTTTTATGGTCAACACTCTGCAAATTACCCAAACTACCCTTCTATTTCTCACTCTGTACTGTAGCTATATCTCGAAACTCCTAGCTCATTGTTTCTCTCTCTAAAATTCCCCACACCGATGTCCATTTTCTCTCTCTAAAACTCTACTGTATCCGTGCGCTAAACCCTAGGAACTCCCCAATCCCGCCGTAATCAGCCGCCGGATCTGAGCTCTGTCATGCACGCCTCCGGTGATCTGAGCTGATTTCTCGCCGGACCGGTCTGTTTGCTTCCGATTGCGGGTTCGCTGTTCGGTCGGCGTCGGCGGAGAAAAATGTATAAGAACCAGTTGCAGGAACTGGCGCAGAGGAGCTGCTTCAACTTGCCGTCGTATAGTTGCATCAGGGAAGGTCCGGACCACGCGCCGCGGTTCAAGGCGACGGTGAATTTCAACGGCGAGACTTTCGAGAGCCCCCAGTATTGCACCACCCTCCGCCAGGCGGAGCACTCCGCGGCAGAGGTGGCGCTCAATGCTCTGGCCAACCGCGGATCTTCCAATTCGCTTGCTGCCAGGATATTGGTGAGTCTTTGTTATGTTGTCTTTGGCCAGTCTTTATTGAGTGTTTTGTTTTCTTCTTCATGATTCAACTTTTGCTTGCCTCCAATTTGTTCGTATCTGGAATCCCCTAATAGAGTAATACTTGAAATGTGATTTTCTTATTTTTGCTTCATACTTTCCCAGACCATGAACAATGACTCCCTGTTTTCATTAGACCTTTTGAAAGACAGATATTGGCCTTAAAAAGTTTTCCATTGTTAACCTAATAATGCACTAAGTTTGGTTAAAAATTAAAGACTAATACCCATAAGTTGTGTGGGTAAGTACAGTTCCAGTCATCCCATTTAATTACTGTACTGGGTTGATGCCGACAAAAATCAAAATCCTTTGTAAGGAAACCCAAATTTCCTCCGGCCTCAGGTAAACATGAATTTGAATAGCGTGCCTCAGAATTGCTTGGGGGATCAATTGTCCCAAAGAATACCAGGTCCGGCAGTTGAGGCGACAAAGAATACCAGCTCCGGCAGTTGAGGCGAAATCAGACTTTGACGGCGGACCTAGGGCTCTTGTGTAAAAAAGTCTACAGAGAATACCAGCTCCTGCGTAAAGAAAAGAATGAAGAAAGAATATATATAGTCCTAGAGTAAAATATCTTCATATATGAATGATTTTATTAAATCCATGGGTTTAATATTAATTTGAATACTTCTAGATTTTTTTTCAATTTTAAAAGTCTATTTTGAATACGGCTAGACTTTCGTTGAATTTGTAATGACTTTTTAAAATCATAATTGAATACACCCAGATTTTTATAGATTTTAAAAAGTTACAATTGAATACACCTAAACTTTTAAATTCCATTGATTTCTATTTAAATGAATAAGAATCCTTATACAATACACCCCCCTAAATCATGCTCCCTCCGTCCCAATGTCCCATATTAAACTTCTAAAAAGTGAGCGGTTGATTTTTTTCTAGAAGAAATAGAAATACTGTGAGCCATATATTCCATTATTTAATAAGAAATGAGAGAAGTATTTGCTTTATTTTGGGAAGACTAGAACAGTGTGAAGATTATTTCGGGAGGAAGGGATTATTTAGCTGCTAATTTCATAAAACTGACCCCTATATAGAGAAATTGATATCATTTCTTCCACCCTGAAATTAAAAGTTTTCCTTAATATAGTAACTGCTGGTAAAACTTACCGAGGACAAGGCGGCCACGCTGCAGGGAGCATGCTTCTGATCCGAGAAAAATGGGAGACTGCAAAGTGGTGAAGTGATGGCTGTCCGGAACATCATTTAAGTAAGAAAAAACAAATAAATGTTGAAACACAAATTGCAAAACTTGAAGCAGAGGCACAGATGTGAGACACCAGACGAAATTCTTGATGCTGAGAAGATGCTGGACCAGATTGCCCCCCATAGAAAGACATATACTCAGTATATACCTTGTCATCACCCGCAAAGTCGGGGATGCCAACACTGGATGCCCCCCCCCTCAACCCACCACGTTAGTTAAGTGGCTCGTGGCTCAGCACAAGAAGTATTCTTTTTTGGGGAGTGGAAGGACCTCTTGTCTTATAGTGAGTGCTCTTGGTTTTGATGTGTTGGTGTGCCCCTGATTCTCAAGGATCATTTGACTCACTTATGCTCTGCCTGACAGTTCTAGGTGAGACAGGAGTGGGGGATGTGAGTTTTTGCAGGGTTGTAACCCTTCTAGTTAAGCAAGTTTTCTCTAAGCTGTGTCCAAATCCTTTAACGGTGCGTGAGGTGTACGGTGTACCGCACTACCACCTTTGGCACATATTCATGTTCTTGCATGGGTTCTAATGCCCAAAATGCAGATATTTGTATTCTGTTTCTCCTTTATTTGTTTGTATGCTCCGTGCACATTCTCATGGATGCTCCTGCTGATGGGTTAGTGTAGCCATGACAGTTCTTGTGAGATAGGGCTTGTGTTGATTTTTTATGGGCTGCTGCAACCACCAGCTTCATTGGGTGTATATCTTGATGGTTCGTACACACTGGCGTCTTGCTGAGAATTTAGGGTGCTAGTTGGGAGTCTAGAAGTATTTATGTTATGCAGTTTCTATGAACAGTGTAAATGGTTGTATCTCACATTCTCACTATGTCATCTCATTGCCACTTAGTTCAGCTCTGGGGCTTCATCTGTCCTCCATGTAGTCTCTTATTCTGTCTTAAGAAAATACACTTTAACCTGCAGCATAGTCAGCCTAGAAGTCTTATCTTGTTTGTGTTACAAACTACTACGTAGTAGTACCTTTTTAGGTCTATGATCTACTTCTGGCCCATGACCCAACACGTGGTCCATCTTGTCCCAACTCCCAACCTATGTTAGTCTTTCATGTTTATCGTAATCCAGGTGAACATCAATCAAGATTGAAGACAAAATTATTCTGCAGGTGATATAATTTACATATTCCTATGTCATAAATGATAAGTAAAAAATCAAAACAGCATATTCGCTTATTTGTATTATTGTATCACTGTATCATTGAATTCATTAAATGTATTACTTAAATAGGTAACTATGAGTATGTGTGGGACCATTGACTTGGTTCACCTGAGAATTGTCCAATAAGTTGTTAATGTTATGCTTGCAGTGTTGTTAGCCTTTTGGATTGCAGTTTATATCTTCTATGCAATGATTCTTTATCTCTTACTCATTCCACTTTTGCAATTAGTACTAGTATCCTTGTGTTTTCTTCCCTCTAATTATTTTGGTCCACAAATTTTTCAGGATGAGACAGGAGTGTACAAAAATCTCCTGCAAGAAGTTTCTCAAAGAGTAGGAGCATCTCTTCCGGCGTACACGACATTCAGATCAGGCCTAGGACACCTACCTGTCTTTACTGGTACTGTGGAGTTGGCAGGTGTTATATTTAGGGGAGAGCCTGCTAAAAATAAAAAGCAAGCTGAAAAAAATGCAGCTATGTCAGCTTGGTCATCCCTAAAATTATGTAAGCAATCCAAATCCTTTGTATTTTATCGATGCAGTTTGATATTACTTAACATCAAAGTTCTTTCCTTCCCCCCCACAAAACAAGAGTTAGTAGATTGTCATTTACTTATTGTGGTAACAGAATTCACTTGCTTCTAATGAAGTGAAACTAGGGCATACAGTCTCAATTTGATTACTAATGACTATTACTCTGTAATTAACTAAGTCATTTCCATTTTGCGGCGTATAAGAGGAAAACAAAGATGAGTGTGTGGGCACATGCTCAAGCATTCTTTAACCTCACATTTAGTGCTGATTATTGCACACTGATAAATTTGGAAAGTCATAGGCAATTGTAATTTTTTCATATTAATTCTGAAAAAGGAGAAAAACATCAATGTTTTCTGGTGCATGATTGGATACCAGTCACTTCACATCGCTAGAGATTTATGATTCAACTGCTAAGTTACTAAATTTGATCTTTAGGATTCTTTACTCAAATTGCGTTGTTCCAATCAAGCAATCATTGAATATTACTCCATAGTTTTAGGTAATTTGTATTCAACTAAGTTTTCCTTGAATTTGCTCGGCAAACCTCTATGGAGTGATATTACTTGAGTTGACACCTGATTCCGGCTAGCCCTAAAAAAAAGAGGGAGGAAACAAGAAATTTCCTTATAGCCAATTAAAGTGTGACACCTTGAGTCATTACTCCGTAGTAGTTAACTAGTTAACTCTTAGGATTAATATTTGAATCTACACTTCATCTTAAATTCGTGCACCTGTGGTGTATGAGCAGAGTGAGTTTTGAAAACTTGTTTGATCTTTTCCACCTTATTTATACATTGAATGACATGTACCCTTCCATCTACCCAGTGGCACAACAATCGGAGAGTTCAATGCCGCCAGATAGAGGGAGAAATGATGAGCAAGAACATGTAACTGTAGCACGAGCTCTGCACAAATTTCTGATCAAGGCAAAGTTGGCAAGAATACCGTTTCCCATAAACTTTTCAGCCCCAACTCCAAGACCCTCAAATAATACACAGCAAGTTACAGCCACCACTTCCAAAATACTTCCCCTGATATGCCCAAGAACAGTCACCCACAACCGACCTCTCAGTCCAGGATGTCTAAGACCTACTAGTGCCCAAACCAGACCTAATCTGGCTGAGAAGTTTCCGGCCGCCAGTGCTGCCCCTTACATCCCAATTCGGCATTTTGGCCCCCACCATAGGGTTGCACCTCCAGTGACGATACGGAGTGCCATTCCCGTATTCTCCGCACCACCGCTGCCTCAGTCTCCAAAAGTAGTAGGGCCCACAATGCCAGGTATGGCTCCATCTGTCTCTATAAGACATGTTGCACCCGTCAATGCTACCCCTCCCCCTGTTCGAGCAGAGGAGTTATCGAACGCGAAGGAGCTGTCATCTTCTAAAGCTCTGCCAGATAAATCCCCGGAAATTCGCGTTCATGACCAACAACCTAAACCAGCATCAGAAAGAGCAGAGGAACCTCCTGGTAACCTTGGAACAGTCTCAGAGGAAAAACAGGTTGCTGTGAAGGAGGAGAAGCAGCAGCAGGAGGAGGAGAAGCAGGAAATTGAGGAGTTGAAACAGCTAAAAATCTAATGTCAGCCAAAGAGTTTCAGGAAACATTCCAACAGCCCCATGTGCTGCTGTTGGGTGCCACAACTGTATGTGTGGCCTTGTTGTAGTTTTATTTTATTTTCAGTTTGTTTTTTTGTCTTTCAAAATATTGTTGTTCTTTTAAGTAGAGTTTAAGTAGCTATCTTAAAAAAAGTGCTTGAAACGTTTGGAATGGGTAGTAGGTGTGCTTCTGTGTTGTTGTGAGAGGTGAAATGCCTTCTGGGTGGGAGGCTAAGGCACTGGATGTTACCTCATATTGTTAATGTTATAGAAACCGATTCAACCAGAAGCTTGACCGTTTGGTTCTAGGCTTGGGAAAGAAGATTGCTATTGTTCAAAATCTACTCACTAAGCTAACGACGAAGGTGTGACCCTGGGGGGGGGGGGGGGGCGGTCATTGCCATAATGGCGTTGCTTCTCTCCCCCCCTTTTTCCTATCTCAAATCAATCAAAATTTAACATATACTCCGTATCTATTTTAACACGACATAATAATTCATACCTTTACATCTCATCACTCTAATTCATACCTATTACACCACACATATTGTTACAACTTCATGTCATATTTCTTTACATTCTGTCTAGTTTATTACCATATATGGTCTAAACTTGTTTCCGTCCTAATTTAAATTGCTTGTTGTTGTTTACGATTTTTTTATTGAAGTTATTTTCAATTCAACTTGTCTGAATATTGGTATTGAATTAAGAAATAAATTTATATATGCAGTATTTAAAAATTGTATTAAAGGTTTTACAAAATAAAATGTGACAAGACTATTATTTCTCTTGAATGGGTAAAGAATATTGTTGAAGTTTGACCTTATGAATTTTAAACAAATAATTTAAATTGGGATTCAGAAACTAGTTGTACAATTTATGAAAAAAGAAACATGAAGTCCTTCCTTCTCTTCAATTGAAACTTCGTGTTTTGACTTAATATTACTCCGTATTTTTTAATATTAAGTGAAAATATGGTTGATTTTCTTATTTTTTTGCCTTTCCATTTTCTTCTTCTTTCGCCTCCATCCCATTCCCTTCATCTTCTTATATGTCACTTACTCAGTTACACAGCCCCTCTCCCATTTCCCTCCTTCATCTCATTGTCGGATCCTTCCCTTATGTTTGTACCGAGCCTTTTCTTGAATCTCATAAAATTAACAAAAAATTGCTGCTGGGTATCCTTGGTTTTGTGATAAGAACTACCAGGTCTCATTATTTTTTAAAATCTACTCTAGTCTCCAGGGTACCTTAAAATATTTGAAAAGTCACTCCGGGGTGACAATCTGTCACTCCCTCCGTCAATTTTCCGTTAACTTCTTCTCCTTCTTTAACATCTTTCGGTCATCTTCTTCCTCTTCTTGTTCCTTTTCTTCTTTCTTTCTTTCTTTCTCTCTTCTTCTTCTTCTTCTCCTCCTCCTCCTCCTCCTCCTCCTCCTCCTCCTCCTCCTCCTCCTCCTTTGCATTCAGATCTGATCCATAACGCCTCCCTTTTTTCTTCTTCTATTTTTTTGTTTTGAATTAATTTTTCTTCTTCTATTATAATTATTATTTTTTATTAAATATTCTTATTATTATTATTATAAAAAAACTAATTACTAGTTTTACTATTCTAATCTTTCGAAAAAATAGTGGTACTATTATTATTACTTCATATTTATTACTATTTTCTTCTTATTCTATCATTATTATTATTAATTTTATTTAATACGGAGTATTATTACTATTATTATTAAAAACTAATTATTAGTTTTACTACTCTTTTTTCAAAAAAAAAACAATAGTTGTTATTTAGAAAAATTGCACCACTTATAACAGTACTTTATTTTTACTTTGTATTAATTATTATCTATTTCTTATTATTTTCTCTCTTCTATCGTTTTTAATTATTATTATTATTATTATTAAAAATTAACTAGTAGTTTTATTACTCTATTTTTAAGAAAATAATACTAATTATTATTTAAAATAACACTTATTATTTTCATTATTAAAAAATTATTGGTAGTTTTACTACTCTAATTGTTTTGACATTTGATGTTGTCTTTCGCATTAGTCATGCAATAGCCATCGGCAACCACCATTGGTAGTAGTGAATGCCGAAAATCAGAGGACATGAAACGAGAATAAGACGTGTAAGTGCCTCTAGATTTTTTTAAAGATAATATGAAATGATAAAAATAGTGTTAAATTTCATATTATTATTATTATTATGAATTACGAAGTATAATTTATAACCAAGTGAATAAATAATCTTAATTTTATAAACTATACATAAATAAATTACTAAAACTAATTTTCAATCAAAGCTTTAAATTATTTTAACTTTTTTTTACGCAAGTGAATATTGGAAAAAAGTTAATGGGGGAATGCACAAAATTTTTATGGGGCCTTAGTAAAACTACTATTTAAATAAAATAATAAATATATAAATAAATAATGATGATGATGATGATAATAATAATAATAATAATAAAAAATACTTACAAATAATAAAATAATACTCCGTAGTATCCAACAAGAACCACAACAACAATAATAATAATAATAATAATAATAATAATAATAATAAATAATAATAGAAATAATAATAGAAGAAGAAGAGAAAAAATAGAAAAAGAAAAAAAGGGGAAGGGATGGGGGGCTGGATGAGATGGGAGGGCGTAGAAGAAAAGAAGGAGACGAAGAAGAAAAAGAAAGAAGGCCAAAAGAGGATGAAAAAGAATAAAAGGTTAACGGAAGAGGGAAATGACGGAGAGAATGACGGATTGTCACCCCGTAGTAACTTTTTGAAATTTTAAGGTACCTCAGAGTATATTTTGAAAAATAATGGGACATTCGAGTTGTTATCACAAAATTGAGGATACCCAGAAGCAATTTTTTGTAAAATTAATTACTCCGTATCTTTTCATACTTGTCATCTTTCTATTTGTATAAAATTAAAAATTTAAAAAACAATTGACCAAATATATCTCTCTACAGGGGAATATATATTATTCCACCACACTAATCAATCCCCAGCTTCTATTCTTATCTTCTTAGTCATTCTTCTCATCTGTCTTTTCACATCTTTCTTTTCCCTTCTAACTGTTGGTGTGATATATTAGAAAAAAAGAAATCATATCCCTTTGATATTCAGTTTAGTATCTTTCCTAATCTGCTTAATTCTTGTTTTAGTAGAAATAAAAATTTTCTTGCTTTACCCGAGGGTTAGATCTTTGTATTCATAATACAATTTGAATAAATTCTTGAGCTTTTATTATGCACAAGGTCAAGTTTATATACAAGTGAACATGCCTAAGCCAAACATAAACTAAGAATTTTGGAAAATAACTTTTTGAGCTCTCATCATGCAATATGCACAAGGTCAAGTATATATACAAGTGAACAGGCCGTAAGCCCAAACATAAACTACAGGCCTAATATCTCACGCCAACACTAACACATAAGCTTATGCCTGGTTCGAAAAGTACTCCCTCCATCCCTAGATCATTTACTTTTTACGCAAAATGAACTGAAATTCCAAGTTTTTTTCATTAATTCATTTTATTTAAAGATTGGTATATATATAAAAAATAAAACTTACATATTTAAAAATACATCAAAAGTTCTACAAAACAAGAGAGACAAAATATTTTCTTTCATCAAATAGTCCCTAAAAATACACAAATAAACAAAAATTTTCGCGATTTTTAAATAGTAAAGTGTGTAAATCATTTAGGGGTGGATGAGTATCTACGTGATGAATTAATCTGGAGTTGGACCAAAGGCCGACGTTGTGCAAACCAGTGTTATTAAACCTGGATTAGATCGGGTGGTCCGACTGGTTGAACCGCGACCCAGATACACAATCGGTCCGATCCAACCCTCCTAAAACCCGGAAAACCCGGATCAACCCGGGACCCAGTCCTCCGATCCCCGCCGGGTCGACCTTCAATTTGGTCCGGGCTTAAAATCATTGGTGCAAACTAGCAACAATACCGAGTAGTTTTTTCTTTCCTTAGTCTGTTTTGGCGACGAGGGTGTTATGGCACCAACATCCATGCCGGAAGCACGAGACAACGAGCCAATAGACGAACAAGCTTTGGAGCCGGCAAGGCGCAGTCAATGAGCACGGAGGCCACCGGGGTGGCAACGGGACTACTCTCTTTAATATCATTATCTCTTTTATCCTTTTAATTATGTAATTTAGATTTTTCCTAGGTGAGTGCAATTATGAGCTCCTTCGAGGGTTTCTTTACGGTTCTTTACCTCGTCGTTTTTTTTTGAATCGTCAGGATAGATAACCTAGTTTCATTAGGATTAGGGTTTTACTTTCACCTATAAAAAGTGATGTACTCCTTCATAATTCATCATCAATAATACAACCCTAAAAACCCTAAACTCTCTCTCGTTACCTTAGGCACACGGCGGATTACTCCCTTGCGATTTCTCTTGCGATTTCTCTCTCTCTCTCCCACCCAATTTCTAGAGCTTGAAGACGCTCGAAGTCTTCCGTATCCGATACACCTCATATCATTAGTGCTCTCATTATGTCAACTCCTTCCTCCCATGATCGTGTTGCCGAACTCAGTCAGTCTATGGTTCGGATGCAGCGAGACATGGAGGCACGTTTCTCCCGTCTTGATTCGGTCCTCTCCGAACTTCAGGAAGCGATGCACAACACCGCCGGCACCTCCCGCGGCAAAAAACCCAGGGATGATGATGGAAACCCTAACAGTGGGGGTTTCACGCCTCGGCCGAAACTCGAAGCACCCCGTTGTGACGGTTCCGACCCCTTACGCTGGCTCTACAAGGTCAAAGAATACTTTGAGTATTACGATACTCCCCCGGATGATTGGTTACGTTGTGTCACGATGATGTTGGACGGTCCGGCAGCAGATTGGTTCCGCTGGCGGAAGAATAATAACCTCTTGGACGGATGGGCTGATTTTGTCACGAAATTCAAGCTCCGCTTTGATCCCCTCCACTACGTCGACTATTTTGGACAATTAGCACGCACGCAACAGACGGGGAGCGTCATGGACTATTCAACGGCGTTCGAAAAAATCTTGCCTAATGTGACGGACGCAAGCAAATCTCACTTGCAATCCTTGTTCTATTAAGGTTTGAAGATCCACCTCCAGCATGAGATTACCCTCCTCAAACCCGTGACGTTGGCCGACTCTTTTGCGTTAGCACGGGAATTAGAAGTCAAGCACATGTCATTGATCAATTCGGTGTCCCCAAGACAATCCCCATGGACAGTGTCTCCGCGGAAGCCTATTTCCGGACCACGACCATCCCCTGACGCGCCCCTCCTGCCCACCCCGAAGCCAAAAGATCCCGAGGCCACACCGTCCCCACCGTTTCGTACTCTCACTCGTGCTGAACGCGCCACAAAGGATGGCAAAGGTTTGTGTTATAACTGCGATCAGAAGTGGTCTCGTAACCATTGCTGCGGCCGGTATCTTCTCATGGTTCTGGATGAGGATGATCCCGATGTTGCCGAGGATTCGGTTCTCCAAGATGAGGTTGCGGTTACAGGTGACATCTCCAGTTTAAATAGCATGGCCGGGGTTACTACTCCTCGGTCCTTACGGCTGTTCGGCACGGTTTCTAATCAGATATTGGTCGTCTTGATCGACGGCGGAAGCACTCATAGCTTCATCCATCCTAAGCTTGTCAAACGGCTCCGGCTTCCGGTGCTTGAGATCGTTCCTTTTAAGGTTTACGTGGGCAATGGCGACTCCTTACTATGTTCCAAGCAATGTCCGAATGTTCAGTTGACCATGCAAGGTTTCACCGTTTCACTTGCCTTATTCATCTTGGATATTCACGGCCAGGATATTGTTCTAGGTGTGCAATGGTTACAACAACTGGGACGGGTTGCTCATGATTATGCGCAACTCACTATGGAATTCGTGTGGAACGAGAAGACTGTCGTCTTGCGGGGAGAAACTCAGCTGCCCACACCAATCACCATGACCTGCCTCTACTCTCTCATAGCCAAGCAAGAGCTTGTGGACTGCTTTGAGGTGCTGTTCCTCTCGGTGGAGGCTGGGCCGAACACAACACACGACGACGAGGCCCCTGCCATGCCGCCAGCCATCGCTACTGTGCTACAGGACTTCTCTTTGGTTCTTACTATACCCACTGGGCTTCCCCCGAACCGGCCAGTAGACCACCGCATCTTCTTGCAAGCTAGGTCGCTGTTGGGGACTTGTCGTGCGGTCCAAAACAAATTAAAAATTTATAAATTAACCTTAACTAACCCCCGAGATATAATCAAATAAAAACTATAGCTAGGGCAAGTAAGGGTCGATCCCACGGAGAAAATTTGTACTTTTGAAATCAAAATAGCATGCAAACACATTGTCACAAAAAAACTACAACACATATAATAAGACGTATAAAACTTATAATAAAACTTATAACTAAATAAATATAAAAACTTATAAATTTAACTTATAAACGAAGAACTATAATATAACTATAAACATAAAACACATACTAAAAATATAGTATAAAGAACTTATATTTATAATGTAACGCCCCAAAATATACCCTAGAATTATTAATGAATAATTATTCAAGTAATCAAATTATTTTGATTAAGAATAATAATAATAACTGTTATTGGGCTTTGGGCCGAAATGAAATATGTTTTAATATTCAATATCAAAATCCGGATAAGTCTCATAGAGATAAATCCAATATGTTGACTTATTGTGTGACCTTACTTGGGAACCTGAGTACAGACCCAAATCAAGGATAAATGAAGAATTTGTTTGTGATGTAAACTTTGAAATGATTTATTGAAATAAATCATGAGAATAAATAATATGAATAAAATGTAAAAACCTTTCTGAATAAAGGTCAACAAAATCAATTTTGACTCTGTCAAAGTCAACCACCTAAAAATATGATGTCGGAAAAAGTAGAACGAATAAATATAAAAATTTTATCGTTGGATAGAGTTTAATTGTACAATCGCAACGGTGCAAACGGATTTCAATTCGGAGAAAGTTGGACCAAAAAGTGTTCCCCGACTGGGACCAAATTAGTCCCAATCAGGGACTTACGTTTGCAGCCCGAAGAAATCGCCGCTCCCTCCACTGAGACGCCACAACAGTAGCATAGGGAGTCATCAACCATGTCTTCATTCCATTACTCCCTCCTATTTAAACCCCTCCAAACTTCACCATTTCTTCACCATTTTCCTTCAAATAAACTCAGAGAGAAAGCTGTGAGTGTGGAGAACGAAGTTGTGCTGTCAATTTGGTGTGAAGTCGCCGGAGCGAGCTATAATCCTCGCCGGAAGTTTCGCCGGAAAATTCTCAAAACCTTCGATAAGCTTTGAGGTAAGCCCGTAGATATATCTAATGACTAGAATGTTCGTATAGATCGTTTCTACGTTCATAAACGGTCGTTTGGTTGAGTTTTGTGTTTGACATGCTTAAAGAACCAAGAATCATAAACCATTAAATTGATGTTAAAACTATGAATTAATGATGCCAAAATGATCTATGAACCTTGGAGAACATCTCTATATAGTTTTGTTGAAGTTCGGTAACTAAAAACGGTATTCTCGAAATTGGACCCGAACGAAGAAGATGATGAACAGTAACCAAAAACCAGGCTGTTTGGATCGATCCAAATGGATGGATCGATCACCTGGGCATAATCTCTCTACATATGGATCGATCCAAAGGGCTGGATCGATCCCCCGAAGTTTTGATCCAAAAATTTGTCTGAAATTGCTATTTTTGAGCTCTAAAATCCTATTTTTGATACCAATGGATTATGACCATTATAAAAATGATTTACCATAATAAAAATGATGTTTTTAACAACTAAAAAATGTTATGTGTTGCATGACGGTAAGTTCGGGTGTTAACACTCGAAGCTAGGCCGCTATTTATTATCAATTGTTGTGTTAATTGATGATTATGATAAATGAATATTATGGATGATTATGAGTATTGAACCTACTGATTAAAATAAGTATTTATGATTGAATCATGAATAAAATGAATACATTTATAATTATGAAATGATTTGTAGTGTTAAGGCTATCTAGAAGAACTCTAAGGTATACACATTTAGAATATTGATGTTAAGGCTATCTAGAAGACCTCTAGAATAGATCTCATATTAGTGTGGATTTGTGAAACATGAATATTCGATGAGTTAGATAAAAATGTATAAACGGGATTCGTAGACTAAGCTAGTCACTCGTTTGGAAATACTACGACTCAATGATGATTAATTATTGTCTTATTGTTGCCTTAAACTAATTATAGTTTAAGCGTCTGAGTATTGATTGCCTTAAACTAATTAAAGTTTAAGCGCCGGAGAACTGTTGCCTTAAACTAATTATAGTTTAAGCGTCTGAGAAATGTTTGCCTTAAACTAATTATAGTTTAAGCGTCTGAGAATGAAATTATGATCTGGCCTTAGACTAAGAATAGCTAAGACCGTTGTTATGATCTGGCCTTAGACTAAGAATAGCTAAGACCGTTGTTATGATCTGGCCTTAGATTAAGAATAATTTAAGAGCACTATTGAAATAGTATCTGAATTGAATAAAATGTGTTGGTATGAACTGAACAATACCAAAACTGTGAATGTCTTAAATGAACATTGTGTGCATGATATCAAATGATTTGATTATGAATTTAGATTCAGTTTATATGGATATTCGACGCATTAGATATGCTTACTCAGCTTTACCGCTGAGCGTGTAGTGTGTTTTATTTGCTACACGCAGGTACAACAGAAAGAACACTGTGATCCTGGCAGCAGATGGGGCGAGATTGTCGGGATGGATGTGACAAGTTTGAAATGATTTATGATATGTCAAAATTAAATTCGCTTCCGCAATATTGTTGAATACTCCGTACTGTATATGTTATGAAAAATGATTGGGATTAATAAAGTGTGTTTGAAAAGTTTTAAATTTTTACGATTACCAAGTTAATACTTTAGTCCGGAAGGGGCTGCAGACCTTGACGGATTAGGGTGTTACATATAACGTATAAACAAGTACTTATAATATACACTTATTAAATAAAACTTATACTTATATAACACAAAGGAGGGGTTGAATAAAAAGTAAATTTATTTTTGGTTTTTTTTATTTTTCTTATTTTTTTGGTTTTTTTGATTAAATGGGGGAAAACAAGCTCTAAAGATATTCAACTTCTCCAACTAAAGTAAACCCAAAAAAACACCACAAAGAACCCGAAACAAAATGAAAAAGAGAACAAACACAAATCAAACATTACACGTATAATAGGCACGTAAACAATATATTACGTAACTTACGCACTTAAGAATAGAAAAAAATCAATCAAAGGCCGAGTCGATTCATTTCCTTAACCGCGATATGGAGGATTGTCAACTCTCCACACGGCCCGGAGTCATGCAATTCAAAGGCCCGTTTTGAAATATACCTTAGAACCCCAATTCTCTATTCAAGCATGAGAACATACTTCCACTATAGAAAAAATTTATAAAAGAGAGAATCTATTATGCATTCAACTCTCATACATAATCTATTCACAAACCGCCAATACCTTATGCATTTTAACAAACTTTTTCTCCTAATGATGAGCACATTTCACATATTTCCATGAACTTCTCAAATCAATGACGTTTTTTCTATTCACATAGATGAACACAACATATTTTCAATAAATCGAGAATTTTTTTTGAGCTTAAACAACCTTAATTTTATGAAAATAACGAACAAACATACGAGAAAACACACAATCACTCAATAACGAATTCTAAGAAAAATGAATCAACTTATGGGGCTAAGAAGTCCAAAATTCTTAAAAACAACAAACACAAATCACAAAAAAGATTCACGTATGAATTCGGAGTTCATTTAACTACCTTATGGAGCTAAAATAGCTTCAACAAAAACCGAATTCCACATACCAACCTACTTATGAAATCAAATTATACAATTCAACCAATTCAACAACAACTTGCTCAATAATTGATGAAAAACTAGTATGAATCAATTCTCATTCATAAAGGATTTAATATAGACATTAAAAAAGCCATAAAAGAACACCAACCATTTTTTTAGAATTTTCAAAATTAAAACAACAAGGGAAAAGAATGTAAATTGAATCAAAAACAAACTTTTACAAAGAAATTGGAGAAGAAAAAAAAGAAATTGACAATTAAGAGTTACCAATTGTTGAAGAAGATGAACAAATTGAGTAAACTAGAGCTGTTATGGAGGCTGCCCACCGGAACTGGAGCTGATGCCGACCGCTCTCCGGAGATGATGCCGCCGCCAGTTCGCGTCTGCCAGCCGTCCGCCATAGCAGCGGCTTGGCCGCTGCTTTATTCTCGTCTGTTTCCCCCCTCTTGAATTGTTGCGATTTGCCTTCAATTTATAGCAAGGAGGAGCTGAATTCTTCCCGTTGGAGCATTTATTTTGGCGAACGTTGGAGAAGAGCCGTTGAAGCGTTTTGAAGAAGACGAAGTCGCTGCTCGCACGAAGAAGAAGAAGTCTTCGTTCCTTTCTTTTCCTTGTGCCGTGCGTGAGATTCAAGAGGAAGGAGGGGTGCTGGGCTGATCTAATTTTGTTGATTTAATGATGGGTTTGGGCTTTGGCCCAAATTCAATATCTTCTTTTCAAACTTGATCTTCAATTTGGCCTTTTGCTACACTTTTCTCCAAAAATAAGATATCTGATAACTTGGGTTAGGAAAAATAAAATAAAAATAATAGAATGTAAAGAAGTGATTAAAAAGCTACTATTTATGAAAGAAAATAAAAAGAATGTAAAAATGAAAATTATAATAAAACTAAGCTAAACAACTAAAAATTAAACTCTAAAAATATTAAAAATGCCTAAAAAAGAATAAAAAGAACCAAACCAAACCCGACTTATTAGTTGCCCCCTTGTCAATGTTCGTCCATACCGGTATCCTCACTTCCAAAAGACCGAGATTGAAAAATTAGTGAAGGAAATGTTGGAGCAAGGGTTAATCCAGCTAAGCCGCAGTTCTTTTTCGCCGCCAGTATTACTTGTGAAGAAAAAAGATGGGTCCTACCGCTTCTGTGTTGATTATCGGGCCTTAAATGTGGTCACCGTTCCCGACCACTTTCCCATACCCACGGCCGATAAATTATTTGATCAACTCAGGGGCGCTCGCATATTCTCCAAACTGGACCTCCGTTCGGGATACCATCAGATTCGCATGTGTGCTCAGGATGTCTACAAAACCGCCTTCCGTACCCATGAAGGACATTACGAATTCTTGGTAATGCCTTTCGGCCTGACTAACGCCCCGTCCACATTTCAGGCATGCATGAACCAGCTCTTTGCCCCGCATCTCCGAAAATTCGTCATTGTTTTCTTTGATGATATTCTTGTCTACAGCTCGTCCCTCGACACCCATGCCACTCATTTGCGTGACGTCCTGCAACTACTCAGCGCCAATGCTTTTTTTGTCAAGATGTCCAAGTGTTCTTTCGGCCGCTCATCCATCGATTATTTGGGGCATATCATAACAGACGGCCAACTCAAGGCCGACTCGTCCAAAATCACGGAAATGAGACATTGGCCCAGGCCGACCACCTTACGGCAGTTACGCGGATTCTTGGGGCTCACGGGTTATTAACGGTGCTTCATCAAGCATTATGCCCAGCTCGCCTCTCCCCTGACGGATTTATTGAAGAAAGACGCGTTCCTCTGGTCATCTTTGGCAGACACGGCTTTCTCCCAGCTCAAGGAGGCCATGACTACCGCCCCTATCTTACAGTTACCGGACTTCAACCTCTTCTTCGTAGTTGAAACATATGCCTCAGGGTCCAGCATTGGGACGATCTTACTTCAGCAAGAAAAGCCGATTGCATTCTTCAGCAAAAAACTGGGCCCACGCCGCTTGTCCGCTTCTACGTATAATAAAGAGCTCTACGCCGTGGTGGAAGCCGTCTAAAAGTGGTGGCAATACTTGCTTGGCCAAGAATTCCTCGTCCGTCTCGATCAGAAAAGTTTATGGGAGCTATTGTCCCAGGTCATCCTAACCCCTGATCAACAGTTTTACGTTCGGAAATTGTTGGGTTTTCGATTTAAGATTGAATACAAACCCGGCGCCTCAAATCAGGTGGCCGACGCATTGTCCCGCAAAGAAGACGAGGTCGTCGAGTCTCACATGGCGCTTTCATCTTCGCAGCCGATCCCAGCTTTAATGGACGACATTCGGGCAGAGAACCAGACCCAACCCGATTTAAGAGCAAAACATGCGGCACATGCAGAAGGCCGCCTTCCGACTCCGTATGCGGTGGCAGATGGGCTCCTCTACTACAACCACCGTCTGTGCATCGGCATAGCTTCACCTTTGCGGCCCATCTTGATCAAGGAGAACCACAACACGCCGCTGGCAGGCCACCCCGGGGTTCACCGTACCTTTCAACGGGTTGCCCAGTCTTTTTTTTTGCCACGGATGCGGGCAGACGTGACCAAATATGTGGTGGCTTGTCATGTGTGCCAAACCATGAAGTACTCCACTCAGCCCCTAGCAGGCTTATTGCAGCCCCTTCCCGTTCCAACTTAGGTATGGGACGACATTTCCATGGATTTCTTTGTTGGGTTACCTCCGTCACGGGGCTTCACAGTTATCTTCGTAGTGGTCGACCGTCTCACCAAGGTGGTGCATTTGGGGGCGCTGCCTACGGACTTTGACGCCCAAGGGACGGCCTTCTTATTCATCGACATTGTCATAAAGTTGCACGGTTTTCCCAAATCGATCGTCTCGGACCGTGACAGAATCTTTATGAGTAACTTCTGGTGCGAGACTCTCAAGCTTAGTGGGACGACGCTGCGCACAAGTACAGCGTTTCACACACAGACGGATGGGCAAACGGAAGTCATGAATCGCGGCGTGGAGCAATATTTGCGATCCTTCACACAGGACAAACCTTCGCGGTGGTCAATATTACTTCCTTGGGCGGAGTACTCTCAATACTAGCTACCATTCCGGGCTGCAAATGATGCCATTCCAGGACCTATACGGACATCCGCCCCCCACTCTTTTACCATACCTTCCGGGAGACAGTAAGGTGCCAGCGGTTGATGAACTTTTGCAGGAGCGTGATGAGCTCCCTCGCACGTTACGTGCAAATCTTCACGCAGCCCAGCAGCGGATGGTTACGATGGCTAATCGCGGTTCCCGGGAGCTTCATTTCAACATCGGGGATTAAGTACTTTTAAAGCTTTAACCTTATCGCCAACATTCGGTGGCACGTCGAACATCTCAGAAGCTTTCCCGTCGTTTCTATGGTCCGTTCACTGTGTCAGAAAAACTTGGCCTAGTTGCGTACAGGCTCGCCTTACCACCTTCCTCTAGGATCCATCCGGTCTTTCACGTTTCCCTGCTTCGACCATATGTCGCTGGTTCCCACGGCTGCACGCCATTGCCCCTGCCAGAGGAGTTTGTTGGTGGGCTGCCACTGTCTCGGCCCGTGCGTATCCATGCCACTCGCACCATCCTTCGTGACGGCAAACAGGTACAACAAGGTTTGGTTGAATGGTCCGACGGCACGCTTGACGACGCCACGTGGGAACCCTTGGACCATTTACGCAGCAAGTTTCCCCAGTTACACCTTGAGGACAAGGTGGTGCTTGATGACGTGGGAAATGTTATTGTACCAACATCCACGCCAGAGGCACGAGACAACGAGCCAATAGACGAACAAGCTTTGGAGCCGGCAAGGCGCAGTCAACGAGCACGGAGGCCACCAGGGTGGCAACGGGACTATTCTCTTTAATATCATTATCTCTTTTATCCTTTTAATTATGTAATTTAGATTTTCCTAGGTGAGCGCAATTATGAGCTCCTTCGAGAGTTTCTTTACGGTTCTTTACCTCGTCGCTTTTTTTGAATCGTCACGATAGATAACCTAGTTTCATTAGGATTAGGGTTTTACTTTCACCTATAAAAAAGGATGTACTCCTCCATAATTCATCATCAATAATACAACCCTAAAACCCTAAACTCTCTCTCGTTACCTTAGGCGCACGGCGGATTACTCCCCTACGATTTCTCTCTCTCTCTCCCACCTAATTTCTGGAGCTTGAAGACGCTCGAAGTCTTCCGTATCCGATACACTCGTATCAGAGAGTTAGCTTGTACGGTATTAATTGTGGTGTGGCTTCAATTATTTTCACATGTTATGCATGCAATTAGAGATCAGATAATCGAAAAGGTTGAATTGAAGTTGAGAGACCCTTTCGGCCTTTAACCAGTGGTACTACTTTCATTTGGTTATCTTTTAAATTACATGTATACTTTATTTAAAAAGAGGTGAATTGCAGTAATGGTTTTGCCGCCCATATTTTAGGTCATTACATATGGTAATGTTTAGTTTACGTGGTAAGTAATAAAAACTTATTAATTTCCGTTCCAATAATATTTTATTTCATTAATAAATGGTATTAATACCGTAAATATTGAAAAATATAAATAGAGTAGAAATTTGTTTGGAAAGAAAAAAATACTGTTTAAAAAAATATTAAAATTTTCTTTTAAAAATTTTAAATTTCTGTTTCAAGAGATGTTATGCCATTAAATATGGTAATTGTGATGTTTACATGGAAAGTAATAAAAGACTATTAATACACACCAATCAAGACTATTAATACCGTAAATTTGGAAAGAAAAACATTCTGTTTCAAAAAAAATCTGTTTAAAATTTTTAAATTTCCGTTTCAAGAGATGTTATGCCATTACATATGGTAATTGTTTAGTTTACATGGTAAGTAATAAAAGGCTATTGATTTCCGTGCTAATAATATTTTATTATGTAAATGCTCAACCCAATTTTTTTCATGCCAATGAAAGGGTATTAATACCGTAAATGTTGAAAAATATAAATAAAATGGAAATTTGTTTGGAAACAAAAAAAATCTGTTTCAAAAAAAACATTAAAATCTTCGTTTAAAAATTTTCAATTTCCGTTTCAAGAGATGTTATGCCATTACATTTGGTATTTGTGGTGTTTACATGGAAAGTAATAAAAGGCTATTAATACACGCCAATCAATGCTATTAATACCGTAAATTTTGAAAGAAAAAATTCTGTTTCAAAAATAAAAAAATCCATTTAAAATTTTTAAATTTCTGTTTCAAGTGATGTTATGTCATTACATATAGTCATTGTTTAGTTTACATGGTAAATAATAAAAAGCTATTAATTTCCGTTCCAATAATATTTTATTACGTAAATGTTCAACCCAATTTTTTTCATGCCAATAAAAGGGTATTAATCCGTTAAATGTTAAAAAATACAAATAGAATGGAAATTTGTTTGGAAAGAAAAAAATTCTGTTTCAAAAATAAAAAAAATTAAAATTTTTGTTCAAAAATTTTCAATTTTCATTTCAAGAGATGTTATGCCATTACATATGGCAATTGTGATGTTTACATGGTATTAATAAAAGCCTATTAATACACGCCAATAAAGGCTATTAATACCGTAATTGTTCAAAAATAAAAATATAGTGAAAATTCATTTTGAAAGAAAAACAAAAATTTGTTTCAAAAATAAAGGTAAAAAGGTAAGAATTACATATTCTTACCGTTTAAATATACTTACCTTATCAAAACTTTCTTGAAAACAAAAAACTTTCCGTTTCCAAAATAAAAAAACAATTCGTTTAAAAAAATAAACCCTTACTACTATAATTAGCCTTTTATAATTACATACTATACATACGGTCCATTCCAGACCCTTCGTAGTAAGATAATTCAACGTGTGTTTTTATTCACTGCTTCAACATCGCCTTTTCTACGAGCATGAGGATCTTAACCGCTTTAAAAAAATGTTGATGAAAAGTCAGCGCTATTGATGATGAAACTAAGAGCGATAAAAGTTCATCACGTTCCTGCCCATTCTCAGGGGGCGGAATCATTGGATGTTATTTTTCACGACTCAGAGGTTAGTAATTTATTATTTTATATTTTACATCTAAATCTTTAAAAAAACTTTGAAATTAATTATATGTAAACATTTTCCATTTTTTGTTAGGGCGATCGAATCCATGCTCAGATCAGAGATTCTAATATACGCACATTCAAAGAAAATTTGCAAGAAAATGTTGTTTATTTAGTGATGAGAGTCAAGGTATTGCGCAATTTCCAAAGCACAAAACTGCCAATCACCATGTGCCACGCACGGGATCGAACAAATTTTTTGTTGATTTTGTGAATTATCTTCAATGTAATATTTTTAAATGAGTTTATAAAAATATATGTAATACGTTCTTTAACACTATATACAATATAATCAAAGTAAGACAAATAATTTAGCATTTATTACTTGGTAATGAAAATGGCTATATATAAATTTAAAAGTAAAATCCGTATTTTTTTGAAAGTCTTCAGGGGATACAATATTTTTAGTGTGCTTACAAGACTATCATTAACATCATGCGATACAAGAATTTAATTCAAGTTTTAGAGAAGACAATTCCATGTGGTTATTTCGTACGCAATGACGATTAACAAGAGTCAGGGACAATCTCTAAAACATGTTGGATTATTATTACGAAAACCGATGTTTAGTCATGGACAACTGTATGTTATAGTTTCAAGAGTAACTAATCGTAGTGGATTGAAGATTTTGATATGGAATGAAGATAATGTTACCACAAACTGTACGAATAATGTAGTATACAAAGAAGTCTTTCGAAATTTGTAAAGCAACGATGTTTTGTATCGTAAAATAATATAATCTCTATATTCTATTACATCTCATTTTTTTAGTATTAAAAATGATCTTAATTTAATGACGTAAAAATGACTCGTGCAACGCACGTGTGTGATACTAGTTTCAAATATAATTTTATATAAATATGTTTACCTCTGATAAATATAAAAGATAACAAATTAAAAAAACTCAAATAATATACAAATTGAATCTATCCATTTTTAACTTGATAAAAATACTCATGTAGCATAAATAATATTTTCTCCGTCGTTGAAACTCTTTCTCTTTTTTTTGTCCCACAATCTCTTTATTTTTTCTATTAAAAAACTACATTTATTCAATTATCTCTACTAACTCTTACACAACCTATCTCATTATAATTATTCACTAATAATTTATTCATTACATTCTACTTTTACACATTACATCAAGAATATTTTTTAAAAGTCAACATAAAAATATATTTTCCTTTTTTATAGTAGAAAATGTATCTTTGTTAAATGTCCTAAAAATAAAAACAAGAACGACATTGCTGGACAGAGGAACTAAGAAGTATCCCCTATGTCCTAAAATTAACTTTTCATTTTGACTTTTGTAGTCAAATTTTTTGAACTTTGACCACCTATTACGAAAAAATATTTATTTTGAAACATAATTTTGGAACAAAATTTAATATCAATAGATTAATTTTGAAACATAATTTTGAAATATTTTATTTTTTTAATTGATCTTTATATATAAATAGAAATATCAATGATAAACTATTGCATTGGAGACCGTGAAAAGTCAAATATAAAGTTAATTTAAGAACGAAAGGAAGTATTATAAGCAAGTATTGATATTAAAAAAGATGAAACGCCTACTTCAGACGCCTCCACACCCTGGGCCGACAGGATTGTGAGAGAAATATTAATATCAAGGAGCATGCTACCCTCACCCCACTTTGTACCCCATTTTATACCCCAAAGCTTTACCCTGACATAAAATGTAGGTGCAACACTGACATAATACTAGTTTTGCACTTACATTTAATGTCAGGACAAAACCTTAGAATACAAAATGGAGTACAAATATATATGGGGTACAAGTAGAATTTTCCTAATATCAAAGAAAGTATGGTTAGAGATTAGACCTGTGCAAATAAGGATCCGGGCCGGATCTGGGCCGGGCTTGATATAAATTATTAGCCCATTTACATGGGCGGGTCTGACCCGGCCCGAATTGATGGGCTAAATTCTTTACCCATACCCGCCCATCTTTGCAGGCCGGACTGCCCACCGGGCCGCCCGCCCGGATAAAACATTAAGAAATTTTTTTTTGTACAAAAAATTTAAAAAATAACATTGAACTCTTTTTTAATATTTAAAATAAAATAACCAGTCACCACATTTATATAGAAAGCATAATAGAAATATTGTTGCATAATTAATAAGCTCATCATACTGATTCATTAAAAGAGTCTCAATTTTTGTTTAAAAGAGGTGAATGAATTAAACTATTATACATGAGTTATAGAAAATTTTAAAATTTATATTGGCTAGGTAGTAATAATAAAGTAAATATATTTGATGAATATGGGCGGGCCTGTTGGCCCAGATAGGCTAAAAGTAACTTCCAGATCCGTCCATATGGATAATAAGGTTATCCATATCCACCTTTTTTAAAGGGCGGGCTGGACGGGCCAAACAGGCCGACCCTTGTTTGCACATGTCTATTAGACATGCATTTGAACTTGCTTCTAAAGATTAAACCTTGTTTTTCTTAGAGAGTAGCTTAGGTAGAATTACACTTACATAAATGTCGCCAACCACCACTATCACAATTTCGGCCTAGAATCGTCGTCGTCGTTAGTTGGACAATTTATGTCGAAAAAGACATGGCCAAATCATGAGCCAGCCTTTAATTTGCTTTTTTTTTTTGAATAAAAGATGAAAAGACGAGTTAAATTGAGTTATACTCCCACCCTTCTTGAGTATTTCCAGATTTTTAACTTTTGTTGATCATATTTGACTTCAAATAAAATAAAAATAGTTTCAAAATTTGAAAAAAAATAGTTTTATTAGATTTATTATATGAAATATTTTCAAAATGCTATTTTATCTAATTAATATAAAATATATATTTTATTTAATTATAAATTAAAAGTTGAAAATAATTGACAGAAAAAAGTTAAAACCAAACAAATAATCAGGGATAGACATACTCATATTAATCACATAACTTGAAATCTCTCTCTTTATAATAACTTTAAAGTTTATTGAATCATAGGATCCCATCCCTCCCCCAGCCAATGATTACTCCGTTAAACTAACTATTAGAAATATAATTAAGCTATTTGTACTCTAAAAGCATGCCTATTTTGTATCTCAAAGGAATGCATTAATATTTTGTGTTAATGTGATAGTTTACACTTTACAATAACACAAAATGTCTGTGCAATTATTTTATTGGACTAACATTTTGTACCATTGTGAACAGATAAAAAGCCGGTGCTTCTCTTTAGGATACAACTTAGGATATATTTCTTGGTGTACCCTTATCATGGTTGTTAGAAATAATAGATGTACTAGGAAATATGATATTATTATTTATTACCTTTCTTATTTTATTATTTCCTCATTGTATTTTTACTCCGGAGCATGATTCTTCTCATATTTAATTAGATAATTAGATTAGAATTTTCTTTTCTAATCCCTATTTATGAGGATGTATTGTTCAATAAAACTAAAATTGTGTTACTAACCTACTCCCTCCGTCCTATAATGTTCTTCCCGGTTCATTTTACGAGGTTTGACCGACTTTATTTTCAATTCAATTTATTTGATTGTAGGTGTAAAATTAAAAAAAAATTATATATTTAAAAACTACATCAAATATTCTACAAAACAAATTGTGACAAGACTATATTATTTTATCAAATACCTAATGCAAATATGTAAAGAAAGTGATTAAAGTTTGACCGGGTAAAAAGTGAGTGAGAAGAACATTTTAAGACGGAGGGAGTATATCACTAAAATTCTATTGAAAATACTAACAATAATAATAAAAAAGGTGGTTTTCAAAAAACTTTAATGCAATTTAAAGTAAGTTGCCAACGCAAAGTGTAACTTTTCAATGGGACATAGTACTCCTCTATGTACCAAACTTCTTTTCATGTATATAAAAAAATCGAAAAAATGGTAGGGGTACACCATTTGGTGTACCCCAAATGTCCCACATCTCCTCTTTGTCCTCAAAAATTAGCAAGTAAATTCAAAATAAATAAATAAATAAATAAAAATCAAATAAAAATGGATGGTTGAAAAGCATGTGGTGTACATTTGGGATACAACAAAGATGTACTCCTAACATTGCTTTTGTAATGTTAACATTTCTTTTGTAATTTTAACATTTCTTTTGTAATTTTTTTATTCATAACATTTCTTTCTTCTTTAATTTACACCACTTTCATCGGTTTAATATTATTTTTCTTAATAACCGTAGTCTGAATAGGAGGTAGAAGCTACATATATCTAAAATAACAAGGAAAAAGAACTTAAATTCTAATTCCTATAGAGTATTACATCAAGCTGCTTCATACAATCATGCAGAACAAGATTACAAGAATATTTTAATTAAAAAAAATATTGTACAGGACGCTAGGAATGTTTTAATTAAAAATTATTTTAAAAACATTAAAAACAAAAAACACTTATTTTACATAGATCAAGAATATATTTAGCCCTTTGAGATACTCCCTCCGTCCCAGAAAGATAACCCTGTTTCATTTTTTGCGCATCCTATAAAATACTTCTACTCACATCTACTGTAAAATGCTTAAAATTTACCACATTTCTCATTTACTGTGGACATAATTTGTTTTGAAAGTTTTTTTGGCAATTGAGACAGGATAAAAGTGTTCTATGAGATGCGTAAAAAATGAAACATGAACATCTTTTAGGGACAGAGGAAGTATTATATTTTTAATGAAAAAATAGAGAAGTCGTGTTATGGTCACGTTTTTGACCTCATATATATTTTGCATAGACTAAGGGCAATATACTCTTATTTATAGGGTATGGCCGCCAAGCCTCTCTCTATCTATATCAATCTCAGAGGCACAGTCTCAGAGTGGCCGGTAAGTGAAAAAAAATGAGGAAAGGGGAAGGAGGAGGAGGAAGACGACGACGACCGGGGCAGGAGCTGCTGACTCTGTTTGGGGTGACTGTGTTGGGGTGGTGGGGGGGTTTACCAGTTGCAGTTCAAGGTTGTTCCTCAGCCACTGACCGCCGTGGTCGCGGAGGAGACCGGCGGCTTTTCAGAGATCAATGCCTTAGCCCACCTTAGCGCCCTCGCCCAACTTGGCCCCCACCAACTTGGCTCTCATGCTCTTGACTCCGCCGTCCAAGTATGTGCCCTTCCCCCCCCTCATTTTTTCCCCCTTCTTCTTTAGTGTGCCCTGTCTCACCCTCATTTACTCTAAATCAGTAGTCACTCAGTTCCACGTCAGCACTCACCATTACATTCACTTTACATCCGTAGTACCTCACTTCAACTTATATACTCAAACTAGAAATTCTCTCTTTTAAAAAAGAATGAAAAATATTTTTTCATTTCGGTTTTATTATTTTTTTCCCGTTTGTTTTTTTCTCTTTTGGGTTTGGGTTTATTATTTTTTTGTGTACGTATTTTTTATTAAATTTTTTTCGGGTTTCTTTTTTGCCTTCTTTTTATAGTATAACCAAAAAAATAAAGAAATACGGAGTATAAACTACGACATTACTTTTAAAAAAGTACATGAAAGAAAAAATGATACAAGTAACACGAAAAGTAGTTTAATTTAAAAGAAAATGTAAGTGAAACATAAGTTATGCTTAAAGCATGTTTCGTTAAATAATAATAATTTTAGAAATATTTGCACTAAATAGCACTAAAACTTAAGTTATTTGATTTCTCTAAATAGCACTTAAATTGTTTTATTCCCTAAATAATACTTAATAATGTCCATAATGTCCCATGATGGCAAATATTTGCTTGAATAATGACTAATGCATAATGACTAAAAGTGCTACATTGGGAAGAAAAACACATGTGTTGCTATTTAGGGAAAATCATTATGTTTTAGTGCTATTTAGGTAAATTTCTCTTTAATAAAATATAGTTATTTCAATCCAGAATTTTTTTTAACAAAAATATAACTGAGACATAATTTTAAAATTGCATATGTAATTTTAATGTCGTTGGTAGATCTTGTGGAAAGAGTTTCAACGACACGTTATTTATCAAGTAATGACTTACATACAAAAAATTATGAGCATGCAAAATACACGAATGATGAGTTCAAAACATAAATAAAAAGAAAAAAGAATACCGAGTAACATGCCTTGTCTTCGTGACTGTGCTCACGGCAGTAACAAAAGAAACGGACCACAAGATGAAAGGCCTGATGTTCACTAGTGATCACGCCATACATAGCATTGCCATGTCAAAACACGAAAATTTGACCATGGAGCACTACGGTTAGTCTTAGGTCGTCCATTACGAGCTAGCTTGCCCTTAAGGCATCACCAGCCGTCACGCCCCTCATCACATTGCTCCACCATGCTGCCATTGCTGTGAAGGATCGTGACTTTTTGCTGGATGATGACAAGAGTTACTGTGGAGACTTCTCCTTTTTTTTTAAACATTCAAAATTTAACACGTATTTATCCTAACAAATCAAACTAATCAACATCTTCACCCTATCATTTTTTAGGCCACGCCACTCTTTCTGGTAAGACATATTTTTTACACTATTCTTTCAAGTCCCGTCAAGCCCGACATAATTGATGGTCTTATTAGAGCATCGATCACTACCCATTCTCTTATCCTTTACTTCCCTCCCACATCATCTACTTCTAATTATGTGTCACTTTATGCTTTAACTTTTGAAATATTTGCTATAAATAGCACTAGAACTTAAGTCATTTTCCTAAATAGTACTTAAACTGTTTTATTTCCTTAATAGCTCTTAATAATGTCCATAATGACAATTTACTTGAATAATGACTAATGGATAATGACTAAAAGTGCTACATTGAAAAAAATAACACATGTGATGTTATTTTGGAAAAGTCATTATGTTTTAGTGCTATTTAAGAAAATTCTCCTCAACTTTTCACATCATTTATTTCTGATGTCACTTGCATTACTTTTTCCTTAAAATTTTCTCACCATTCTATAATCATTCTACTATTTTTTTTAACGAAGAATTACTTTTTCTGGCATCATCATCTCATTTATAAAAAATAAAAATAAAAAAAATAAAAACACATTTGTCCCATCACATATTTTACTCTCTCTATAAGAAAATATTATTCCCTCACGCTATTTTATCTCGTCCACTTTGTTTAAGAGTAAATGAATATTATAATTATGTTGAACAAATGCGTGAAAAAGAGTACTTAATTAGTTATTCTAAAATGTTAATTTAAAATGATATGACTACTCAATATGTTTTTTTGAGCAGTTAGAACACATTTCACAAAACTCCTTCCGCTAACTCCGTAGTGTTTGTGTGCTCCAAACTATTTCTCTTTTCTTCAATTTGCCGGGATAATTAGAAAATGTTTCCCTTGATCATTTCTCGCGTGTCTGGCCACCATGAATGAATAATGGGAATCAAACGGTGCGATTGACGATTTGCGTTGCCTGGGGAAAGAGGCAAATTACATGTGGATTTGCGATTGGTCTGGGGAAGGAGGTCTGCGCGATTTTGGTCGGAGAGCACCAACGACAGTGATTTGCCTGAGATGACGGTGGCGGCGATTTGCAATGGAGAAGCAGCACCAATGGCAATTTCTATGTGGGACTGCAGCGACGGCAATTTGTGGGGAAAGAAGCAGCGATTTGAGAGATTTGCCTAGACGGTGATTTGGGATTGACGAAGGAGGACATGGATCGGATGAAACTTTTGGGTTTGCAATTCCAAGAAGAAAGAAGCTAAGGGAGCGCCAACGGAAAATAACTTCCGGAATAAAATCCAGAAGTCAAATTCCGGAAATGAAACCTCATTTTCCCATTGAGCAACAATGAAAAAATGAGGAATTTTCCAGGTTTCGAATAGACCTTTATTGTAAAAGGACTAGTGTTTCTCATTAGAGATTTCTGAGTATTTTCTTGCTTGATTTCCATTCACCATGTTTGCCAAACAAAGAAAAATGAGGAATTTTCCATTTTCAAACAGACCCTTATTGTCAAAGGACTAATGTTTCTCATTTGAGATTTCTGAGTATATTTTCTTGCTTGTTTTCCATTGACCATGTTTGCCAAACAAAGAAAAATGAGAAATTTTCCAGGTTTCAAACAGACCCTTATTGTCAAAGGACTAATGTTTCTCATTAGAGATTTCTGAGTATCTATATACCGTATTTGATTCGAATATTTATTCATTCGCGCCACTATATATGCATGAATTTGGTTGCAGTATGTGTTGGAAGCAGCAGAGAGCATAAAGGAGGAGGCACACGGCGAAGTTAGCGTCGAAGTGCAGCTCTTTCAACCCGACTCCGGCGTCAATAATCTTTCCGGCGGAAGATATCATGCCAAAACTCTCGTCTATGCGGATCTCAAGCACGTGTTACTCAGAATTTCGCCTAAATCTCCCTCTGCCATCAATAACTTATCCAGATCTGAAGACGATGCGATCCTTGTTTCCGCCCACATCGACACAGTCTTCTCAGCGTATGTCTTTCTATTCAGTTTCTTATTATATCTTGTCTTTTAGAATATCAGTTTTGACGAAGCTCTTGTTCTAATAATTAGGGTTTTGATAATGATTATGTTCAAAAAAGGAATATGTGCCGGTAGCTATATAACAAAATCTGGAAGTAATAATTCTACAATCGATATCTGCGAAGGGTCCTTCTTTAAAAGCAATAATGAATTTCAGATGAGCATCCTTTTTTAAGGTGAATGTACAGAATAAGATTAAAAAAAGGAAACAAGCATTGCTTAAGACTTTAAGTTAATGATGAACATTTATCATGAAAGAAAACACAAAATGCCATATGAGGGATAAATTCGGATGTATAATATAACTTGCAGTGACGGAGCTGGGGACGATAGTTCTAATGTGGCTGTCATGTTGGAGCTTGCTCGGTCAATTTCTAAACAGGCTAATGGCTTCAAGAATTCTATAGTATTCTTTTTCAATACTGGGGAGGAGGAAGGCTTGGATGGTTCTCACAGTTTTATAACTCAGGTTGGTTGGTTTCCAGAGTAAATTTAAACATTTTCATAAGAGATGCAATGATTAATTACTTAATTAGTGCCTATTTTGCTGCACCAAAGGCCAATTACATCTGCACTGTGATTTGTGAATGATTTTGAACATTTGGCTATGAGTTGCAATATTTAATCACCAAGTGGACTCTCTGTGCTATTTGTGCAGCATCCATGGGTTCGTACTATCAAAGTAGCCATTAACTTGGAAGCCATGGGTATTGGCGGGAAGTCGGGAATATTTCAGGTCCATTATGCTCGAATCTGCAAATACGATGAATGCCACTAATGTTCTGCATTCTACTTTCAGTTCTTCCTTTTTGTTCCACTTTTCCCCTTACCCCTTATGGACTATTTTTTTTCTCACTTGTTCTTTGATTTACAGGCTGGTCCTGATCCATGGTCGATTAAGAATTTTGCGAAAGCGGCAAAATACCCATCCGGCCAAATTATTTCACAGGTCTGTTTTAAGTTTATTTCCTCTACGTTTGCACATTTTCTTTTGAATACATGTATACCATAAATACTGTCTCTCTTCCCACACTCAAGTTTGTTTTAGGAGTCTTGTAACACTTAGTCTAGCTCAAATTTACATAATTTAGAGAATTTAATTGGTTGGTCTTGCAGGATTTATTTTCATCTGGCATAATAAAGTCTTCAACTGATTTTCAAGTGTACCAAGAAATAGGGGGCCTTTCAGGACTTGACTTTGCATTTACAGACAAATCAGCTGTCTATCACACTAAGGTGCTTCTTTGTGATTGTTAATTTATTTATTTCTACCTGGTGCTGTAATTGGATTACCATTTTATCACTGGCCCATTGTTTTGTGATGATCAAGTATTCCTTGTTAATCCAGAATGACAGGCTTGGGCTTTTGAAACCTGGCTCTCTTCAACACCTTGGTGAAAATATGCTTCCATTTCTACTTGAGGCTGCAAAAAGTGATCTTCCACAAGGGAAGGAAAACCTATACAGTGAAAACTCAGAGGAGGATACAGTTATATACTTTGACATCTTGGTACTTTAAACTGTACATCTTCCACCGTTTGATTCTTTTTTTCTTTTTGTTATATAGGGAATTGCCTATATGGCTACATTGATTATTTGATATCCCCTCCATCCCAAAATCAACTTTACACTTTCAGGATGTCCCAAAATAAAGTTTATACTTTCTTATTTTCCCATCAAGGAAACGAATACGTGGCTCACAAAACTTCTCTTCTAAACAAATTTCAACCATACAATTTTACTTTTCAACAATGATCTTAAACTCCGTAAAGTCAAACCATAAAGTTCATTTTGGGATGGCGGGAGCATTTGTTTGTATTAAGATTTGGGATTCCATCCCAAATTGTCAACTTATTTATAGGAGTAACCTAGTGTTTTATATTTTGGTTTTGTATTTTTATATTTTACATACTGTTTCTAATTATCAAAAAAATAACAGGGAAAATATATGATTGTATACAGTCAGAGTTTTGCTGATATGATCAACAAAGCATTTATAGTGGTGTCACTTCTAATATGGATTGGATCACTGTATATTGGAGGGCTTACATCTGTAGTGTCATTTGCATTTTCACTCTTGAGTATTGTGGCAATGTGGATATTCTCCATTGGCTTCTCTCTTGTTGTTGCCTTTTCCCTTCCGCTTGTATCACAATCACCGGTTCCCTTCATTGCTAGCCCGTGGTTGGTGATTGGTTTGTTTGCTGCACCGGCTCTTCTCGGGGCTTTCATTGGCCAACACATCATTTATCTCATTCTTCAGAAGTTCTTATCATGCACATTTGCAGGGACAAAAGTTATTCTGCCTCTTACGGTCAGGAACACTCTGGCTGAGTTGCATGCTGAAAGATGGATGTTTAAATCTGGTCTGTTACAGTGGCTTGTTATCTTAGCTGTGGGAAACTCTTACAAGATTGGTTCTTCTTATTTGGCCTTGGTTTGGATGGTCTCACCTGCAGTTGCTTGTAAGTCGTCATTCATGTACCATCAATCAAGATTTGGGGAAAGAAACAAACATATGAAATAATTGGTCACTAACCCGAGGCTGACCTTGTATGAACAACATAGTTATCACGGCGCCAAGTCGAGGCGCGGTGCGGCGCTGGGGTACTGCCAGGATGCCTAGTCGACTAGGCGACCGCGTAGGGGACAATTAGGCGACACATAATATAGGAGAATTGCTTTGCATTACAAACACTAATATAAATATATCAAATTATATACTGTAGTTGGTAAAGTTTAAATTTTTCCAATACATCAAAGTTTAACTACCAAAGTTACTTTTGAGTACTTTCTTGAAAAAACAAAGTTGGAAAAAAAGCGTTACCGACTTAAGTAGGTAATAAATTAATCATTTAAAAATTTTAAAATTAAGCAGCAAGTATTAGTTAGGAAGATAAAGTAGAAAAAACATTAACTTGCAAATAAACTAATTTATAAATCATTAAAAAAACAAAGCACTACAGCCGCGTGTATAAAACACTTAAAAAATAAATTACTGGACTCAAAAAAACAAAAGTACTGGACTAGGTGAGCCAAGGCGAGGCCTTGGCGATGCCTAGGTGAGGTATGCAAAATAAGGCGAGGAGAGTGTTACAGACCAAACGGAAGAACTCAACCCAAAAGACTAGTCTGATAGGTGAGGGAACCCATTTGGCCTATAAACCCCACATCAATTGCCCATACAACCGATATGGGACAAGTCCCATACCTTGCAATGGTTTCGGTCCATAACATTCGCCCCTCCTTAAGGACCAACGTCCTCGTTGGTCACGGCCACGTTGGTCACGGCTGGCTCTCTCCAGACCACCACTCCGTGGGCCACCACTCCGAGGTTGGCTCTGATACCACTGTTACAGTCCAAACGGAAGAACTCAACCCAAAAGACTAGTCTGATAGGTGAGGGAACCCATTTGGCCTATAAACCCCACATCAATTGCCCATACAACCGATGTGGGACAAGTCCCATACCTTGCAATGGTTTCGGTCCATAACAGAGAGCTCCCAAGGCGGGAGTAGAAGGGCGCCTGGACGCCTAGGCGACGCCTTGTTAGCCTGATTATAAATTCATATGAGATTGCTCCTTTGGTCCCCCCCCCCCCCGCCCCCCCCCCGACACATAAAAAGGGAAAAACCTTCTTTAGAGTTTAGACACAACTTCTCTACTCATTGGGGTAAACATATATGTATATCTTCCTTCCACCCCTCAGGTCCTACTATTGAGTGGCTTATGTTGGTCTTGTTTGATTTGGTTTGTTTTTTTTCGGGACAAATGTTTGAACTCATTGGCTGATCTATTTTATGAGACTTGCAGATGGCTTACTTGAAGGTCTGGCACAGTCGACTGAAATACTCAACCCTTTAACCTTGCTGATCGGATCGGCTGTGCCAGTTGTTATTTCATCTGGCGTGTTTGTTCAGCTGGTGAATACTCTAATTGGAAATTTAGTGCGGTCTGTTAGGTAATAGTGTAATACAGCCTCATCTTATATCATACCAAACATTTGACTACTATCCCAAATGACTTTTACTTTGCATTTTCCCTTAGAGAACATCTGTTTATTGAAGATGTTCATGTCATTTATTTATTTATTTAGTGAAATGGAAGGCTCACTGTTCTTGATTCCCCGGAGTCACTTTTACATTATTATTGAACTATATTCTTCCGATATTCTAGTAATCCCGGCGAACAGCCAGACTGGATGGGGAGTGTTATTGTTGCAGTGCTTGTGGCAGTTTTAGTATGCTTGACAATGGTGTATCTGCTACCATATATTCACAATTCAGGTAAGTTTCGAGCATTGGTGTGATAGAATCATATTAGTAGTTGGACAATCCTCCGCTCTTAGAGATTTTGGATTTGAGCTAGATACAACCTAATTCGAAAAACTCGCACACATTGTACCTAGTGCAAAAAAAGTTTTATGTATAGTGTATCATGTTTTCAGGTGCAAAGTCATATATTCACAATTCAGGTAAGTTTCGAGCATTGGTGTGATAGAGTCATATTAGTAGTTGGACAATCCTCCGCTCTTAGAGATTTTGGATTTGAGCTAGATACAACCTAATTCGAAAAACTCGCACACATTGTACCTAGTGCAAAAAAAGTTTTATGTATAGTGTATCATGTTTTCAGGTGCAAAGTCTCAATTTGTGGTTGCAACTTGTATTTTGTTTGGCATCTCATTCGGGATTGTGCAACAAGCCATACTTCTGCCATTTACGGACGACACTGCACGAGCTGTTAATGTGAGTAACAGAAACTTACTGCCCTCTTGCCATTTACATCTTCCCCCCACGACTCTACAAGCCATGCTTCTGCCATCAATATCAACCGAACAATTCTATTTTTTTAAAATGTGCGTGTCATCCCCCCTTGCTCCAAGAATAACGGGTTGGAGGGACGAGGGAGGAATAAATTATCTATCCTTCCATTTGTACTTTGCAGGTTGTGCAAGTCATTGATGCAACAGGAAACTCTACTGTGTCACACATCTCACTGTTTTCGGCAACTCCTGGATCGTTGGATGCAGAAGCTGAAGAGATTGGAGAAGGATTTGTCTGTGGCAGAGAAAAGTCTTTTGATTTTGTGTCTTTCAGTGCCAAGTACAGCTGCTGGACGAACGCGACCACCAAACATGGCTTGAAGATATCGCATATGCCCGAGCTCCTTCATGTCAGTAATGATATAAAGGGAGATAGGAAAACTTCATCGTTCAATATCGGTACATCAAACTCCACTCGCTGGGTCCTGTCAATTAATTTCGATGAAATTGAAGACTTCCAGCTCACAGGTATGACCATAGAATTGATAGTCTTTTCAATTGAATTCCATGAAATTGATGACTTTCCAACTCAAATTACTAATACTTGTCAAATCACACTAAAAGATAAGATTGATTGCAAATGATTTATTAGGTCTAACAACACTGGCAACATCTAGTTGGGATTAAAGCGCTGATGATGATGCTGTTATGGGATTGTTTAAGTATCTCGCACCAAAAAAAATAAAACAAAGTGTTAATAAGGCCTTGTGTGAAACTAGATAATTGATTGAATTCAATTTTTTAGTATAGTTTTGCTACATAGTCTTGTGGCCGAGTTGATCAATCCCTATCTTGATAATGCCTGAATTTACACTAGATAATCGATTGGGTCCTGTGTGGTTTAACCTAAAGAGTCTTATGAATGGCTTAGTTGATCAACCCCTATCTTAGCAAGGACTCGAGTTAAACTAGATACTTGATTGGATTCAATCTTTTACACTTTGTTCCTTTCAAGGAATTTGAAAGGGAAAAGAAAAGAAAACGGTATGAAAAAGTAATTTCGGAATTTGGCTAGAAAGAAAAAGAAAAGAAAATTGTAAGGAAAAGAAAAGGACAAGAAAATGTAATTTAAAAATGTGAATTTTCTTTCATTTTTGTGAGGAAAAGGAGAGAAAACATCAAACTTCTCCCTTCCCCACACCTCTTGCTCCATACTCTCTTGTCTCCCCCAACCCCCACCCCGCTCTTCTTCCTTTTTTCTCTATAATAAACAAAGCGTTCTTGAAAAATAATTTCTTCACCAATTTCCCCGACTAACCAAACAAGATTCTTAATTGGTTTTCTTTTCATTTTCTCAACATTTTCCTTTCCTTATTCCCCGAATTAATCATTATTATAGTGTAAGTGTGGTTTAGCCTAAGAGTCTTATGATCTAGTTATCAGATCAATTCTTACCCTATCCTAAACTCTATCGGGCATGCATCCTGCAGATGGTTCAAGGGAGCTGATTTCGCAGGGAGACAAGAACAGCGACAATGGGTGGCACATAGTGCAGTTTGCAGGCGGGAAGGATTCCCCAACCAAATTTGAGCTGATTCTTCATTGGCACATAACCAAGTCCGGCGAGCGGAAGAACCAAGCAGATGAAACTGTGTTGCTGAAACTGAGAATAGATTTTGACCAGAAGACTGCAGAAATGGTGAAGGTGCTCGCGAAGCTCCCTTCTTGGCTTTCGCAGTACGGCAAGTCCACCTCCCCTTTCAACCTGGCATACTACCAGACCTTATCTGTCGCTCAAGCTGAAACAATAATGCCCGATTCAGTTCCTCTGGCAAGCCAGTAGAAGTTGTTGTTTCTCCACATAAAGATGGTTTGAAATAATAATAATAATAATAATAATAATAATAATAATAATAATAATAATGGGGGAAAAATCAGATTAAGACTTTGTGGTATTACCATGAGGTTTCTGAAAATCTTAGATTTGATCCCCATTTTCACCCATGGTACCAGCAATAAAAACAGTTACTCCCTAGTAAATATCCTTCCATAATAAAAAATAATAATAATAATTGTGTTCACTGTATTTGATCACTGCTGTTCACAGTTTCATCTTTAAACTGTTCATGCTGACAATTGTGTTCACAGTTTCATCTTTAAATCCAAAATGCCAATAAGTTTTGGAGGAAGTAGTGGTGTTATTCATTTAGTACACTTGGAAAATTGAATACTCTCCTATTTGGTATGAAGCAGATCATCTGATCCAAAAATGCAAACTCTCCTATGCATCACTCTCTATAGGATCATAACTTTTGGATATGTGAAATTGATGCGGCCCCCAAGAGACTTGCCGTGGTAATCGACACCGCAAGTTGAATATTCTGGTCCCAAGACTTTTCTGAAACAAGCAATGATAACTTACGCACCTCTACGAGACTTGCTCGTGGCAATACGTAAGGGGTGATTTTACAACTCACGGGTTGATGACTTTCGCACCTCTACGAGTTTCGTCGTAGCAACACGAAAGGTATGATTTACTTATTAATTAAGATAAAGAATTTATCTTAACTAAAAAATAACACACAAATTTGTTTGAAACTTTCAAACACTCAATATATTCACTTCAATATTTTTCTAACTCAATATCCTTTAGAAAGGAGAATTCACAACCTATTTATAGGCCTAGGTTAGCACTAAGTTATAACTAATTAAATAAATAAGAATTACAAATATCAATTAAAATTCTATCAAATATTCTTGAATGATCTTTCATGATGTTTGCCCTTCAACCACCAAGAACTTCGAAGGAGTTTAGTCCATTTCATCCTTGCTCCTTAATTACCATGTAATGACAATGATAATTACCTTTGGTAAAATCCTCCATATTGAATCAAAATAATCTCTTATGGAATTTTGTCCAAACAATATCCATCAAGGGTCAATGTGATTTATTGATGTGGAAGATTGCATTGAAGTTAACAAATCATGGGTGGTTATGATTAGATAGGAAATTAAGTGGTGATTTCCACACCCTAACCACCACGGGATGATCGATCGTTACTTTGTCACAGTGGATCGTTTGAGTCTTCCAACATTTTGTCCAGAATGGGTCTTCTGCACGGTCGATCCTTTCTCACAAATGATCTAGCTCCTCGACCTTTCATTTCTGGCCGAGACTTCTCTCTGGCGACGCAAAGCTACAGTAGCCCGTCACCATAGCCATTGCAATTAGAGCTTCATCGTTGGTTTCCCTCTGTTTTGAGCTCGGATTCTTGTTCCCCATCTCTGGGCGAACATTCCTAGTGGTGGAATCGTTCATCCATGCTCCCGTTTGGGAAGGGTGAGCGTTGACCTTTGTGGTAACTGTTCATTTTCTTCTCTAATGCCTTTGGTCTTTCTTCCTTGAAGCTCTTCTATTATTATGGGTTCCGGAAAAGCCCAGAGTGCCAAGAAGACGAAGAAGAAGATTCCCAAGAGTCCCAAGAAGAAAGGGAATGGAGATGAGACTACGAAGCCTAGTGTGGAAACTGATATTGCTGTGGAACTGCAAGGAAAGGAGAAGGTCCAGACTTCTTCTTCCACATCTGAGACATCACCCCAACAGGTTGAGGAGGTTGTAGACACTGCTGCTCAGGTGGGGATGACCTCTGCTCCAGAGACCCCCCAGGTGCTCGACGAAAGCCTGAACTAAAAAAGATTACTTCTAAACCTGCTACCTTTGCTGACCTCTTCAAAGGTAATAGGGATCCTGACCAAGGCATGATGCTGAAGCACTATGATGTTGGTGAAGGTGTCCTTCGCATTCCAGATTCAATCATTAAACCAATTGAAGACATTTGGGGCTTTTGTCTTGTGGGCTGCTTTACTAGGCATTTTCCTTTGCTTAAAGTAGTTGATGCCATTGTCAAAAGCTGGAAATATCCCTTGTAGAATCATACCCCATTGCAAGGGTTGGGTGGTGCTCAAATTTGAGAATGATAAAGACAAGTATGAAGTGTTGGGAATGGAAAGAAGCAAAGCTTACGGTAAAGAGTTTCGGCTAAAAATACCCTCCCATGTATTCATGTTTGACTTTGCTAAGTTCACGACACTGCCTGTTTGGATTCAACTCCACAACGTCCCAATGCAACTGTGGTCAGAAGAGGGTATTGGGATGCTGGCATCTAAAGTGGGTAAACCTCTTTGTACAGATCTGGCGACAAAGCAACTTGGCAAAAGTGGCTTTTGTAGGGTTCTTGTTGAGGTGGACTTCTCCAAAGAACCATTGACAAACTTTGAGGTGGAATGCATGGGGAAGACCTATGTCCATATAGTGGAATTTGAGTAGGAACCTAAGTATTGCTTCCACTGCCTCGCATGGAATCATAGCCCCTTCAATTGCAGGGCATTGGAAATGATAAAGAAGAAGGAATTGAACAACCCAATGATTCCAATTAAGACTGTTCCTAAGGAGTGGGTCCCTACTGGCAAGAGCACAGGAGATGGAGGCTACACTGAACCAAAAGGGGGATATGTCCCCTCTTCCTCACATACTGTCAAGGACTTAGAAGTACTTCACACGGTTGGTGTTGGTGTTTTGACCAAGGTACCTATTAGAACTGGGACTGAGGGGGTTGGCCTAGAGAACAAGAAGAAAGTGCAGGAGGGTTTCCTGTTGGCAAGAAACAGGATCTCAAAAAGGGAGGAAAGGGGCCAGGCCCCTCACAGATGAAAATCCTTTGTTGGAAGATTAGAGGACTAATTTCCAAAATTGGACAGAGTCCTCATCAACCATAGATGGGGTGACATTGGCTTAGCTCCAAGTTGTGATTTCCTGGACTTCAATATGATCTCTGACCACTGCCCCTTGTTGTTTCAATGTGGCAGCCCCTCTCCTAGAAGAAGCAAGCCCTTCAGATTCTTTAATATGTGGATCAAGCATGAGACCTTTCAGGGACTGCTCCTCCATTCTTGGCATCCTCCAGTTCTGGGATCAAAGCAGTTCTCTCTTTGCTCAAAATTGAAGCGTCTCAAACACCCTTTGAAGTCTCTCAACAATAACTCCTTCAGTCACATCTTTAACAGGGCCAAGGAAGCCAAACAGGCTTACTCTGAGGTGATGAAGGAGCTTATGACAAACCCTAGTGACCAATCTTCTGGATAGTGCTAAAATCAAGAGGAACCAGGCCAACTTTTTCCTTGATGCTGAGCTGGAGTTTTACCAACAAAAGGCTAAATGTGACTTCCTCATAAAGGCTGATTAGTGCACTAGCTACTTCCACTCTTTGGTTACCAAGAACAGAAGGAAGAATGCTATTCCATTATTGACCAAAGGGGATGGATCCAAAACCACTTCCTCAAAAGAAGTTGCTGACTGCTTTTTGGAGTTCTACTCAGCTCTGTTTAGGAATGCCTCCAATGTTGAACCCATCAATCCTGATGTTTTGACCACAGGACCTTCTGTCCCCGCCTCTGCCTACTCATCCCTACTAGCTACTGTCACAATGGAAGAGGTTAGGGGTATGGCTTTTGATATTGGCAATGACAAGGCACCAGGACCTGATGGGTATACTGCTGCCTTCTTCAAGACCAAGTGGGATATTGTTGGGCAGAATGTTTATGGGGCTGTTTTGGAATTTTTCACTACTAGGAAACTCCTAAAACAGTTAAACCATGCTATGATTGTTTTGATTCCTAAATCAGCACACAACCCTTCTGTAAAGGACTTTAGGCCTATTGCTTGCCTAAATGTCCTCTACAAGATCATTACTAAAATCCTTGTTAAGCGTATGACTCACCTTCTTCCAGATTTGATTGATCCAGCTCAAGGTGCCTTTGTTCAGGGAAAATCACTTGTGGATAACTTCCTCCTAGCTCAACATTTGGTTAGAGATTATGCAATTAAAAGATCCACTCCCATATGCATGATCAAATTGGACATCACTAAGGCATATGATACTGTTTTCCATCATCTCCGATGGAGCCAAAATTTCACCATTTTTTGGCTTTGGGGTGTGATGGAATAAATCAAAATGGATCTCTAAACTGTTTGCGCTTCTTTAATTAATGAAGTAGCAGTTAGTCAAGCAATGCAACTTTCGACGTTGAGCCGGGGGTCTCTTTGGAAACAGCCTCTCTACTTTCGAGTAGGGGTAATGTCTGCTTACACACACCCTCCCCAGACCCTACTCTTGTGGGATTTAACTGGGTTGTTGTTGTTGTAAGGCATATGATACTGTCTCTTGGAGGTTCTTAAAGGAGGTCATGGTTGGTTTGGGGTTTCCTATCAGGTTCATCTCTCTTGTTATGGAATGTGTTACTACAGCTTCCTCCTCTATTATGGTCAATGGTGAGGGCCATGGCTTTTTCAAGAGTAAGAGGGGTTTGAGACAGGGTGATCCTATGGCACCAACTCTTTTTCTCTTTTGCATTGAGTACTTCTCTAGAATGCTCATTATTAAAGCAAAAGAGGGGGTCTTCTCCTACCACAAGGAATGTGCTTCACTGGGTATCACTCACTTGGCCTTCATAGATGATATCATGTTGTTTTTTGAGGGGGGGGGGGGGAATTTCACTCAGTGCAAATCCTTATGCAGTCTCTGGATCACTTTTTTAGGGTTTCTGGACTTTCACTCAATCCAACCAAATCCAATATCTTTTTTGCAGGAAAATTCAGAGACACTAGCCAGGATATGCTGGATTTAGCTAATTTCCCTCGTGGGCAGCTACCAGTTAGATATTTGGGACTTCCTTTGGCCTCCCAAAGGATTTCTGAAGCTGACTTTGAACCCCTCTTTAAATCTGTTGATGGTTTCCTATCCAAATGTGGGACCCTCAAACTCTCTTATGCTGGAAAATTGGAGTTGATCAGGGCAGTGATTCAAGGGGTTCAATCCTTTTGGCTGCAGGTATTCCCAATTCAAAAGTATGTTCTTGAGCGTATTACTTCCCTCTGCCGTGACTTCCTTTGGGGTAGCAAATTTGCCAAGGTGGCTTGGGCAAACATTTGCAAGCCTAAGGGAGAGGGAGGACTCGATTTACGAGATGCTAATATGTGGAATAATGCTCTTTTATGTAAACTGCATTGGAACTTGGCAGCAAAAAAGGACTCTCTTTGGGTTAAATGGGTGCATAATGTCTACATTAAACATGATAGCGTGTGGCTTTGGCAGCCCAAGAAAAGACATTCTGTTCTTCTCAAAAGGCTAGCCTATGTGCGAGAGCTTTTGGTCCAAAAGCTTGGTGACCATAACTCCTCTTTGGAAGTGGCTATGCAGACCTTTTGTATGGGTGATAACTTCGTTCCAAGTAAGGTTTATGATTTTCCCAATCCCAAGCCTTGGATAGCTTTTATCTGGCACACAACCATACCTCCTAAATGCTCCTTTACGATGTGGCTGGCACTTAGGAGGAGGCTGCCCACCAAAACAAACTTAGAGTTCCTGGGGCTGCCCGTGGAATGCGCACTTTGTGGAATGGAATTGGAGGACATTGATCACCTCTTCTTTGATTGTTGGGCTTCAAAAATGGTTTGGGGAACCATTAAAGATTGGCTACGAGTGGAAGGTATCTCAGTATAATTGACATGACTGTTCGTTGGCTTAAGACTTTTAGGAGAGGGGATGCTATTTTGAAGAAGGGAAGGAAACTAGCCCTTGCTTGCACAGTCTTTCACATTTGGAAACAGCAGAACGACATCCATTTTAACCATGAACCTCTTAATGTAGAGGGTATGATTTTTAAAATCAAGGTAATGGTTTACACAATTATGGGGAGGATTTGGCCTATGTATTCCCTCCCCTTTTGATGTTTGTATTGGGTTGGTGTTGTCTTTGTTGACCCATGCTTTTGGGTCTTTTGTTGTTGTGGTTCTATTATTATTATGATAACCTCTGATGTTGTATTTGGAAATTGGTTCAATGCCATTTCCAAGCTCGGGTATGCCCGTTCCATTTTTATATTCCTCCTTTTTTCTATTTACATTTTTACCGTCGGATTCCATCTTCTCGTGACGGTCAACCATCGTTGGTGCATGGTCCACCAACATTGACCATCTGTAGCCCCAAAGTTTTAGAACTAATACCCATTTTGGACGGTTGATTGTTTTTGAGGAACGATCCAACCTCATCGACCGTCTATAGCATGTTTTCTCCAAATTTATTTGGCGACTCCAATTGTCAACCGCGATTGTCCCACTGTCCAGTTGGTGGACCGTTCAAGTTTGCCTTTTTAAGACTCGTTGTTTTAGTCCTGGTTTCATGCTTAATCATCTAAGGATCCCTCGAAATATCCCGGAACTCGCCAATCCTTAGTTTCTCTGTCATCACGAGGTGAATATAGCCTTTTTGTACTTGTTTCTCTTGAGATCTCATGATGGATCCCGTTGGTACGGTCAAAATGGGAACATCATCATCCTGATTTGCATCATACCCCCTTCCTCGGAAGGATTCGTCCTCGAATATGAAAATTCAAAGGGGGGTGAGGTTGGAGACATTGAAAGTGTTGGTGACTTGGTATTCTTCGGGGAGATCCACTTTGTAAGCATTGTTGTAACACCCTAATCCGTCCAGGTCTGTAGCTTCTTTCGAACTAAAGTATAAACTTGGTATTCGTAATCGTAAACATTCAAAATATTTCAAATATTTTAAAACTTTATTTCATAATAAATTATTCAGAATAATAACGGAGTGTTTAAAGTTGTGGAAGCTTAACAAATCACAATTACAGAACATAATAAATATATGTCTTTTAGAACAGTAATTCAATTTCACACATTCATCCCGACCATCTCACCTCATCTGCCTCCAGGAATTCATCACTTCATTCTTTTTGTTTACCTGCATGTAGCAAATAAAACATACTACACGTTCAACGTTGAAGCTGAGTAACGATATCTAATGCTTTGAACATCCAATAAATTGAATCTCAATTCATAATCAAATCATTTGATATCATGCACATAATGTTCAGTTCAGACATTCAATAATCAATATTCAACAATCAATATTCAACACTCATATTCATATTCAACATTCATCAACAATATCCTTAAACTATTCTTAGTCTTAAACCAATCTCGTTAATGTTTACCAACTCTTAAACTAATTTTAGTTTAAGGTACTTCTAACCAACTCTTAAACTATATTCTAGTTTAAGGTACTTCTAACCAACTCTTAAGCTAGTCTAGTTTAAAGTACAATTTTCAAAAAGGTTTTCCAAATCTTAAACTAGGCTTCACTTAAGGTACAACCAGAAACCGAACAACAGAATGCTCACTGTCGGGTTGGGTGGTATCCCCAAACGAGTGATCCTCAAGTTTGGTTAGCAGATTCCGTGCGTATGTTTTTACCCAAGGCCACCGAATATTCATATTTATACCTGCAAGGTCTATTTTAATCTGAGGTCTATCTTAGAGGTCTTCTAGATAGCCTTAACAATACAATTCCATTCTCATTAATCCATTTATCATAGTTTAACAATTCATAATCATCATTTTATTCAGAATATTTATCAAAGGTTAATCATCATAATCATAAATCAATAATATTAATCATAATCATCAATCAATGATAATCATCATAATATCCAATAACAATTAGCGGCTAGCGTCGAGTGTTAACACCCTAGCTTACCATCATACATCACATAAGATTTTATTTGTCAAAAACATCATTTTTATTTTGAGACATCATCTTTATATTGATCATTATTGATTGGTATCAAAAATAGGATTTTAGAGCTCCAAAAATAACATTTTCGAAAAAAATATTCGGATCAAAAATTCGGGTGATCGATCCAGGGCTGGTGATCGATCTAGCACCTGTGATCGATCCTTCGATTGTGTTCTACAGAAACATTACTGTTCATCGTCTCCTACCTCGGGTCCATTTTCGTAAATACCATTTTTAGTCGTCTAACTTCAATTAAACTATGTAGAAATGTTCTCCAAGGTTCATATATCATTTTGGTATCATTAGTTCGTAGTTTTAATAACAATTTCAAGGTTTATGATTCTTGGTTCTTCAAACATGTCAAACACAAAACTCAACCAAACGACCGTTTATGAACGTAGAAACAATCTATACGCACATTCTAGTCACTAGATATATCTAAGGGCTTACCTCAGTTTTGAAAATTCTCTGGTGAAACTTCCGACGATAATAACTCCCAACTCCGGCGACCTTTCACCAAATTGAGAGCATCAGTGTGTTCTCCTCACTTAGAGCAACAGAATAGAAAGAAGAATGAGATGATTTGGTGAAGAAATGAGGGAGCTTAGGTACTCTTATATAAGAAGATGATGGAGGAGAAAACACAGGATGCTGAGTCGGAAAACAATTAGCCGATCTTCAATCGGCGAAAATCAGCTTCTACGAGATTTACACGTCGTTCCCTGACTGGGACTAATTTTAGTCCCAATCGGGGTACACGTTTTGGTCGAACTTTCTCCGAATTGAAATCTGATTGAACCTTTGCGGTCTCAAACTCTACACAACGATATAATTTTCACAATTTATTGACAAACTTTATAAATCACTTATTTTTAGATCCTTTTCAGTAATTAATTATTTATTAATTAATTCTGATATGCCTATTTTGGGGAGTTAGAATTGTAGTTAATGCACTTCAAGATTTGAAATGGTCCGTCTCCCTGGGGCATAAGCTTGGACTTCCTTTGAATGTAAATCGTTCTTTTCGCATGTGTACCCAAACCCAATCTCCTGGTTCGAGCATCACCTTCTTCTGTCCCTAATTGGCTCTTTGTGTGTTGCCCTAGTTGTGCCGTTCGATCTCTACACGAACCTTTTCATGGATCTTTTTGACGAACTCTGCCTTTTGCTTCCTACCTAAGCTGTCTTTCTCATTTACAAGTAAGGGTAATAGATCCATAGGGGGGTTAAGGGGTTAAAACCATACATAACTTCAAATGGTGAATAAGGAGTATTGTAGTGTATGGTCCTGTTATATGCAAATTCTAAGAATGGCAAAGTTGCCGCCCATTTATTCAGATCTTTGTTTACGACAGTACTCAGTTTGGCCGTCAGTTTGGGGATGACAAGTAGTGGAATATAACAATTTGTTTCCCAGTTTTCCCCACAAAACTCTCCAAAAATGACTAAGAAACTTAGCATTGCGATTGGACACTATGCTCTTAGGCATTCTATGCAACCTCACAATTTCTTTGGAAAATAGATTCGCAATATGCATAGCATCATCGATTTTGTGACAGGCTACGAAATGTGCCATTTTACTGAATCGGACAACAACCACAAAATTGAGTCACATCCCGATTTTGTCCTAGGTAACCCCAAAACAAAATCAATAGAGATATCTACCCAAGGCTCGGTAGAAACTGGCAAAGGCATATATAATCCATGGGGCATAACCCGAGATTTGGCTCGTCTACACACAATGCAAGAAGACACAATTTTATGAACATCATTTTTTCATTTTGGGCCAGTAAAAATGCTCATGCAAAATCTAATATGTCTTGGTTTCACCAAAATGTCTCATAAGACCTCCACCGTGTGCCTCTCGTACTAGCAACTCTCTTGTTAAACAAAAAGAAATGCATAATTTACTTTCTTGAAAAAGGTAACCCTTAAATGGTAAAATTTTTCAAATCCACCTTTTTCACATTTCACAAACAACTTCCGAAAATCCTTGTCCCATTTATAGGACGATTTGATCATTTCAAACCCCAAGAGTTGTGTAGAAAGGGGGTTAAGTAAAACATATCTCCGAGATAGTGCGTCGGTGACTAGGTTTTCCTTACCCTTATTGTATTTGATCACATATGGGAATGAATTGATGAATTCGAGCCATTTGGCATGGCGCTTCCCAAGCTTCGCTTGGCCCTTTAGATGTTTCAATGATTGTGGTTTGTGTGTATTACGAACTTCTTCGGCCAAAGATAGTGTTGCCAAGTGTGCAGCGCTCGAACTAGGGAGTACAACTCTTTGTAATATTCCCAGTCCATGAACCTGCTTATTGACTTTATAATAAGCCATAGACAGTTGCATAATGCCTTTTTTATTGCATTATGTGTTATATGTGATCTAAATGCTCTTATAGTAGTGTCCTCCTCAAAACAACTAAGAAAAACACGTAAAATTTGGAGGCTCGTGTTTTTAAACACGTAAAAACTGCATAATGTCTTTTTATTAACATAGTGTCCTTACGTGTTTTTCTTAGTTGTTTTGAAAATGAATTCTTTATACTTCCTGACGCCTCTCATTTATTTTCTTTAATAAGTATTGGTCATTAATTTGTATTAGTGACCATCAAAACCTATGGGCATTATATACTTGTCACTCACAATTCTACCTTTGGTCATTATGTACAAGATCAATAATACTTCATAATTGATTAATATACACAATGTCTTTCTAACACTATTAAAACTACATGTCCCACATCTAATTTCACCCTTAAGCTTTGTTACTCACTTTGTCCTTAAACACTAAGGTCATTTAAACACGAGCCTCCTCATAAGTTTCTAAAGTCTGTATTTCTCATGCTATCTTAGAGCCTCTCAACAAACCATTTCATAATATCTTAGATAACCACTTATATGTTACAATGCCCTGAAGAATATCTCTTCATTAATGTACTGTGATATATTACCTTACCAAGATTGAATTGAAAAAACTCCTTTCTTGTTGTAAATTAAATACTAACATGACAAATATTTTCACAGACACAAGGCATGCATACTTGACTACTCCAAAATTATCATCATATATTCCCTTTTATCCCCATCAATTACACTAATATGTATATTGGCATAAACACAATAATAACATGAACTTATATATAGCCACTAATTGTCATCGTCTACCTCGAATTTGGATCTGCTTCCTCTAGTGTTGATTTTTCGTATATTTCCAACACCTTTATCTCTTGGGACTCCAAATTTTATCAACCCCAATTTTATTTATCGATCCCAAATTTTATTTTCTTTATCAACCCTAATTTCTTTATCAACCTAAAATTTTATTTTCTTTATCAACCCCAATTTTTTTGGGTGTTGAGAAATTTTTTTTCTATTTATTTTCGTAGTATCACTAACATGATTTTAATGGCCTTTTGATTTTGCCTACACGAAAGAAGTTTGGATCTACATGGAAACTATTGTGTGTAAAAGCGCATGGCTCATGATGTGAATGACTTGGCCCTTGAGGTTATTTCAGTCTTTTTGAACACACAAACGAGTGAACACGTAGGCTTGTATTTTAGTACTATTTGTGTAAATTTCTCTTTAAAAAATTCTACAAATTCAAAGTATTCAACTAATTCAATATTCATTCTACTTGCAAGAGAAGATAGAAAATTTCTCATTGTCAGACTAAAAAAATTACTGCCCGCAAGACACTGTACAAGGGATAAATTCAAAAAACCTAATTTATTCAAAAATTACATTGCAAATCTGGAACAATAAATAAAAATGAAATTGCCTATTAAATCTGGAACATCGTGGAACAATTGTGTTCCGATGGCCTTAAGTCTCGAACAATTGCCATTTTCCTAATTGATTCAAAAAATAAAAACCTGCCAATTTGTAAACCTAATTGAAACATCTTTCTTGGCCAAAATTACTTTGCAAATCTGGCAAGATAAATAAAAAATAGAATTGCAGAAACCCTAGGCAATAGATACTTTGCAAATGTGAAACAATTGTTTTCCACGATGGACAACATAATTGTCTAATAATTGAAAAGAAATAAAGGTGTAGAGAAGAAAATCACATGCAAGAATGAGAAACCTGGCAACTAGTAAACCTGCGGCTGTGTAGAAAACGTGTCATGCGATTCACAAGAAAGCCGATGAAGAATATCTGCTCTTCCGACTAGAAAATAATGGACAAATACTATTTGTAGGATTGAGTAAAATATCTTGATATATGAATCATTTTATTAAATCCATGGTTTTAATATTATTTTGAATACGTCTAGTTTTTTTCAGTTTTAAAAGTCTACTTTGAATCCCGCTAGAATTGTGTTGAATTTTAAAATGATTTTTTAAAATCATAATTGAATACATTCAGTTTTTTGTATGTTTTAAAAAATTACAATTAAATACACCTAAACTTTTGAACTCCATTGCTTTCTATTTAAATGAATAAGAATCCATATACTATACACTCCCCCCCCCATTATTCACTGAAATAATTGTACATTTAATGGGTTATTTATGGAAATAATAATATATTATTATAGGCCGTGTTTGGAAAATAGCATTTCGGATAGCTTTTGGCATCTTTGACTGACTTTGGCTTTTTTGACCAAGCGAACCGCCAAAACCATTGTTTGGCTAATGGCTTTTTCACTTGGCATTTTGATCCGAAAAGCCAAAATCTGAAATGCCAAGGGGAGTAGCATTTGGACTTGGCGGTTAGGAAAAATAATTTTTTAAAATAATTTTTGTTGAAAGATATTTTATAATATATGTAAAAAAAAAATAAAAGTTAAAAAAATTAAATACTAAAAAAATAAAATTTAAAATTTTAAAATTTCAAAAAATGAAATGAGAAAATAAAAAGTAAAAATCATTAAAAAAATTATATTTATAATTTATTATGAATTAAAGAAATTAAAATGTAATACTCCATATAGTAAAGATTTAATTTTTACATGTAAAAAAAATGAAAAATAAATATCGTGTGTGTGTCTATATATATATATATATATATATATATATATATATATATATATATATATATATATATATATATATATATATATATAATATATATATATATATATATATATATATATATATATATATATATATATATATATATATATATATATATATATATATATATATATATATATATATATATATATATATATATATATATATATATATATATATAGGGTTTAGGAAAAAATAGGAAAAACTATTTTCAAACAGCTAATTTTACCAAACGTTTTTAACGATCAGCCAATTCATTCTGCCAGTCAAACCAGCTAAACTAAACAGCCGTTCACAACAGCTAGCACGAACTGCCAACTGCCAACAGCTGACAGCCAATATCCAAACAAGGCCATAATGGAACAAAAATATGATGAAAATATTTATATAATATAACTAATATAATAGAGACAAAATGTCCATATATATATATATATATATATATATATATATATATATATATATAAACATCGGGTCTTTGAAGTTCGTATAAGATTTAAGCAGCATGGATGAATACTACCAATACTTAAAATAGAAAGTGTAAAAAGATAAAGAGAGTGAAAAATCTATAGATATGAAGTTCGAAATAAAAAAACTTATCTGATATCTTCACATTCAATAAATAAAGATCCATAGAAATGAAACCACATGTATCATCTCCAGCTCCCGGCGGGGCAATGGCATAGAGACAAAGAGAGAGGGGGAGAGAGGCGAGTGGCGGGAGGGGTATGGGGTTTGTAGGTTAGGGTAGAAAATAAAATCAAGGTGGGTTGGGTTGAAGGAGAATAAGTGGGACGCGTTTCTATAATTGAGTTGGTGAGTTAGTTTGAAATAGGACTTTTTAAGATTTAAATGGACTGGTGGATTTGAGTATATCGAAATCTGGCCCGACTTACTTCGGGTTTGGGTTTGATTTTGACGAGTCGATTAATTTTGGATATTTTTTATTCGGATTTTGTTTAATATTCAGTCGGGTCGTGACGGTAACAGTCAAATTTGGATTTGAATACACTAAAAAAGTATTTATTAAAATTTTAATAAATTTAAGATTGAAATACATTGAAATTTTACTCCTTACGTCCCGTATCTTTATTTATGTTGCAGCGAATGAAAAAAATTTCAAATTTTTTCAATCTATTTTATAAAAATATTGGTATAGAAATGAAAAATAAAACTTACATATTTACAAAATACATCAAAAGTTCAACAAAACAAGTAGTGACAAAAATTGCTCGATTTATCATATAGGTCATGAAAAAGTACAAATAAATAATCCATCCGTCTCCCTAGTATTTTCTCATTTTGACTTTTGGTGGTTTTTAAGGAAAGTTGAAAAAAGGTAAAAGTTTACCATAATACACTTAATGAAAAATGGGTGGAGTGTATTAAATGAGGTGAGTAAGGGGTAATAAATAAAGTAAGTGAGGGTAGTTGTGGTATTTTAATTGTTAAAAAATGAAATGAGAAGATCTATTATGAACAAAGAAAAATGACTATTGAGAAGATTTATGAGGGACGGAGGAGTAAAAGTTTTCGTATTGGTGCGTGGCTCAATGCGAATTTTATGTCAAATCAAATTAAATAAAAAGATTCACAAAATCCAATGATTTAAGAGGAAAAAGTTGGTGCATGACTTCATACATATTTTATGTCAAATCAAATTAAATAAACAGATTCACAAAATTTATACATTTAATGGGTAGGTTGATTGCCCAATTATATATACTACTTATAACGCAAACATTTTGTAACAATCTCATCTTCAAAAAATGCCCTTCTTTCGAAAAATATCTCAAGAACATTCAAAGAGTACGTGGAATGTCCTTGCCAAGATTGACAATAATCACACCACTTGGGTCCTTATGTTACGAGCCGTTCGTGTCTACTTTGTTCCGGCTTGGGCAAAAAGAGGAGATTCAATGTAATTTATAAAAAAGTTTTTCAGAACTTATAATGTAATGGATCCACATTCTGTATTATTATATACTACGTATTTCCTTTCTTTAGTATTTGATTATATATTATTATGTTAATTTAATTTTATCATTTTTCTTCATCAATGCTTTCCGTAGTTATTTTATTTATAATTAGACTGTGCAACGCAAGCAAACAAAATAATTCAGGATAGGACCATGCTAGGATGCCACCATATGGGTGCTACCACGGTTGCACCCATGCTTCGCACAGACAAACATAGACGATAATTGTCTGTGCGATACAGACAATTATCGTCTGTGTTTGTCTGTGCGAAACATGGGTGCACCTGTGGTAGGATGGTGGCACCCTAGCATTACATCTGCTGAACCCGCATTAATTCAGGATAAGGGCAGTGGCAATACATGTAACACCCAACCGCGTTATTGCACTTTTAACGCCCCAGGGGCGTTAAACACCGCCCCCCTGGGGCTTCATCCGGGTTTTATTGCTTTTGCGTCAAAGTTATAATAGGCGTTTTACTCTTCTTCTTTCAATTAAAAAAACTCTTTTCTTTAAACACCCACAAAATATTTTCCTCTTCAATTTTTTATTTTAAAAAATAAAACTCACAAACAAAATCTTTCTTCTTCAATTTTTTTTAAAAACCCACAAAATCTTTTCCTCTATCTTCTTCAAATAAAAAAATATTCAATTGTTTTCATCTTTTTTAACATGAATCTCTTCATTTTTTATGTTCATTTGTCCGGTCTCGAGTTAAACGACCAAACGAATATAACTTGTTTTCGAGAGAAGACATAACGAGATCAAAGCTAAATATAATTTGTTTTAAGTTTTTAATTAATGTTATTTTTTAATTAAATGTAATTTTTTAATTATTTTTTTAATGAATGTAATTTTTTTAATGCACTAGTCTCATTGCGATTAATTTAAATATTAAATTAATTTAAATTTATTAATTTAAATTTAGAAGATGTATATTTAAAAATATAAAAAATAAAGGTTTGAAGCCGTGAGATTTCAAACCCATTTCCAGTCAATTTTTGGCGTAACTTAAAATTACTAGAAAGGGCTTCATACTGAGCTAACAGAACCCACTGCCGCGCTCCTACATACTGAGCTATTCCGGGGTGCTGTGCTCGCTCTTGCTTTCATCTCCAACCCACTCAAGAATCAAAATTCCATTTTTCCATTTCTTCTAATTCTTAATTAAGGTAAGCTTTCTTCATGGTTTATTGATTCCCTATTCTTCCCCCATTCATATGCATGACTGTTGGGATCGCGTTTTTTTCTGGGGTTCTTTGGGTTTTGCTCATCGCGTCTGGTAGTTCTATTCATTGTTTCTTCTACAATTATTCAATGTTAGGAGTAGAAAAATCGGTTAACACGCCAAATCTTACTCCTAACACTATGTTTGGTTCAAGAAATTTGGAAGGAGAAATTTGTTTCCCCTCCTTATAGTACATTTTGCCATCTCATTGTCTTTTCATTCCAATTTTCTTTTCTTTTTCTCTCTAACTAGAAATGAAAAATTGTTTTCCATCCCATTTTCTTTTCTTATCTTTTCCATTTTAAAATTCTTGAACCAAACATGTATACTATGTTCGGTTCAAAGAATTAGGAAGTAAAAGAAAAGAAAATGATTTTCTCTTATTTTCCTTACCAAAATGGGAGGAATTTGGTTTTCTCTCCACTTAATATATTTTGATAGAATTTAGGATGGGATAGGGACAACTGGATTGGGCAATACGACACTTGGGCTGAACCACATTAAAAGATTGAATTCAATCAATTAGTTAGTTTAATTCAGGAGCTTATATACCGATTATTTTACTCTTGGACTTCCGATGTGGGATGACACTCTAACACTCCCCTCAAGTGGACAATCGGGCCATTTTGAATCTAACCGGTTGACCACTTGCAAATGGACTCTCTTCCCCTTGATTTTTTTAGCACCAGCACCTAAAGAACCACGAGCCGTTGGGTATGGACTTCCAGACGAGCAATTGGGTTAAACAGGCCACAGGCCGTTGGGTACATACTCCATACGGATAACTGAACTAAAGAGTAAAGACTAACGGGCCGCTAGGAATGAACGTCTAGACGGACACCTTGACAAACGAGGTGGGCCAAAACCTGCTTTGATACCATGATAAAATTTAGGAATTAGGATGGGATAGGGACAACTGAATTGGGCAATACGACACTTGGGCTGAACCACATTAAAAGATTAAATCCAATCGATTAGTTAGTTCAACTCAAGAGCTTATATACTGATTATTTTACTCTTAGACTTCCGACGTGGGATGACACTCTAACATATTTTGTCTTCTCATTTTCTTTTCCTTCCACATTTCCTTTCTTTTCTGCTCTAACCAAACAAGAAAAATTGTTTTCCACTTCATTTTCATTTCTTTTCCTTTCAGATTCCTTGAACCAAACATAGTCTAAGTATCTCTAATTTCAGATTATATGGTGTTTTTGTTTGAGGGGTCTAAAAAGGTTTTTAAGGATTTTAATTTCCACTGATTAATTTTTCTTGACCATGTAGGTGTATGGTCTTCCATTGAAGAAAATATCATACCATAGTGGGAAAAAAAGAAGAAAAAGAGAAATGAGACAGAGGTCTAAAGGTGCTGCAAAGCCGAATGCTGTAAGTGGGGGTGATACAAGTAGTGAGAAGGGTACCCAATTGAAACCCAATGTGCACATAGTGGCTAAGAGGTCAGGGTATGCAATATTCGTGCTGTTAGTGTTGGTTATATATGCCACTTGGGGAGTGTATAGATATCAATATGAGAGTCTCCCTGAGCCACTCGGAGCTGAGCATGCCGGTAAAAGAGGCTTTTCTGAGCTCCTGGCCATGGAGCATGTTAAGGCATTGACAAAACTTGGCCCACATCCCGTCGGTTCTGATAATCTAGCCACTGCCCTGCAGGTGTAGTACATGTTAAGTTGTCTCTCATAGATTGGTTCATTTTGTTGTTTAACTTTGTTTCTAATATGTCGTAATTAAGTACTTGTACATTAGAATTTCTATAATAAAGAGAATTCAAGTTATGCTAAAGCTCATAGTTTTGAAAGGTGTGCCTCAGTGTGCCTTGCGCCCTTAATAACTGTGGTTAAGCTTTCATGTTATTGAGTATTAGGTTAGTTTGGATTGAGGGTTTCGGAGGGCTAAATCTGTATCATGATGGGTGATCATATGACAATTCAATCACCCTTCATTCATTTTTAGTAGGACTCTGTTTATCAAGATGTGGAATACACCTACCAAAGTCTTCCCTTCCAAAACCCTCCATCATAACTAACCCAAGAGCATATGACGAAGTAACAAACACACTAAAAGTGGAAGCTAAATCCATATGCAGATGGTTTTTATTTTGCACCTTTACTTACTGCTTACCATGAATTCGGTTCATGTATTTCGTTGCAGTATGTCTTGCAAGTATCAGAAACTATTAAGAAGGAGGCTCATTGGGAAGTTGATTTGGAAATTGACCTTTTTCATTCCAAATCTGGTGCTAATCATCTTGTCGGTGGGCTTTTTAAGGGGAAAACCCTTGTTTATTCGGATCTCGATCATGTTGTAGTGAGAATATCTTCAAAATATGAAACTAATGCAGAAGAAAATGCCATTCTTGTTTCTTCCCACATTGATACAGTTTTCTCTGCGTATGTGTTTATATTACTAGTACTTGCTTAAAAGTTAGATATTAACATAATATGGATAAAACCATACACTCAATGTACTTTTATAACCACTGCATTTGGATAAAATCAATATGCTCATTATGATACACTGCCTCTTAATCATCATTAGCCCTGGAAAAATTGGAGTTTTATGATTAGCCATTCTTCAAGTTATGTCATTGACAAGACACCGTCTATATGTTTTTTGGTTGGATGTTTTTTTCATTAGAGAAGGAGCAGGAGACTGTAGTTCATGTGTAGCTGTTATGTTGGAGCTTGCTCGAGGAATTTCTCAATGGGCCCACAGTTTCAAGAATTCTATCATATTCTTGTTTAATACTGGGGAGGAGGAAGGCCTGAGTGGTGCTCATAGCTTTGTAACTCAGGTTTTCCAGTCTTCTTCACCGGAAAACTTGCTCTATATCCCCAGCTTTTGTTTACTGGCCGTTTATTTCTGGTTTTTTAGCTGTATAGAGAAAGTGACCTACCCTTTTCTACCTAATTAAAGAATATATTTACTTGCATCCTCATTCAACATATATATGTAGGGGAAAAAAGGTATGATGTAATAGATTTGAGCAGGTTACATGCTTGGATCTATAGGTCAGCAAAACTACAATAAAAAATATTTAGGCAAGTGAGGAGAAAATAATAACCATACCGTGAGAAGCGATTCTATCACATAATGTAGCACATCCATGCGGAACTGCGGAAGTAAAGATTCTATCATAAAAGTTGTTTCTCTATCTTTGATCAAGTGCTTTTCTTTCCTGTGCGGTCGGCCACTTTGCACACCCATGCTTTTAAGCTCTCCATTTGAATAGAACACTGGTACTGGCCATATTAAAGGATGGACTTCACAGACGCATTGATGTGCTACACTATGTGATGGAATCACTTCTCTAGAAATGATTATTATTTCCTACTCGCCTAAAGATTTAGATTTTAGGTTAGTTGACCTGCAGATCCAAACATGTTATTTGTTCAAATCTATAAGAACATACCTTTTGTTTCTGCCTCCATTGGATTGGGGACAAATGGTTCATTATTATCTAACCTCATATATTTCATTTTTAATCATTTTTATTAAATTCCGCAAAGTCAAATTGTGAAATCAATTGCAAAATGAAGAAAATATAATTAATGAAGGGATATTTTTGACAACTCAAGCATGAAAAATCCAACCTTTTGAAGTTGTAGTACCATTTTAAGTCTGGAGTATAAATAATGGGAGTTACGTAATACGGAGTACTCCGTATATGGACTTTGAGATGGGTGCGGTCAGTGGTGATCATTAAAGAAAATATGTACTTGTGTCCTTTGCTACTTCACAAAAGAAAATAGATAATTACCTTTTACTTTGAATATGTAAGAAAATAATTAGGACTACAAATAAGTATGGACATGTCTACTTCTAAAGGCTGAAATATTTTTCAATCAACCTCTCCTGTTCTTCATGCAGCACCCTTGGAGTGGTACTGTCCGACTGGCTATTGACTTAGAAGCCATGGGCGTTGGTGGAAAATCAGGAATTTTTCAGGTCTATTTTTGTCATCTACAATTAATTTGAACTGTTTTCTGCTTTGGCCCCATTCTATGTGCACATTTACTGTGCTGAAAACGTAATAAAGGTCAGAGCCATGCTTTTAACTTTGTAATATTTCGTTCAATGTACTAATCAGGTTTACAATTGCATTCGCCGGGTTCTTATATTTTTCTACACCCCTTGATCTTTCTTTGGTTTCTCTTTCTGATTCTTGTTTCCTTTCCTACTCTTCTTCTTTGTTTAACAGGCTGGTCCTGACCCTTGGGCAATTGAGAACTTCGCACAAGTGGCAAAATTCCCATCTGCCCAAATTGTTGCACAGGTCTGTCGTGCATAATGTTTGAGTTATGAAACATCTTACTTTCCATTTCCAAATTGATTTATAAGTTACGTCCGCACACAGATATGATGTTTCATTCTGGACTACTTCCTACTGCAGGATGTGTTTTCTTCTGGGATAATAAAGTCAGGAACTGATTTTCAAGTGTATAGGGAACTAGGTGGTCTTTCTGGCCTTGACTTTGCATTTACAGAAAATACAGCTGTATACCACACTAAGGTAAGACATGAGAACTCAGACATTCTATATTCAATTCCCAATATATGGGCTGTAGTGAGAACATTTTTTTAGTAGAAGTTAATGGTTCAAGTCCAATTATCATACATAAAAGTTGTTTCTCTGTCTTTGATCAAGTGCTTTTCTTTCGTATCCAGAATGACAAGTTAAGTCTCTTAAAACCCGGTTCTCTTCAACATCTTGGTGAAAATATGCTTGCTTTTCTGCTCAAGGCTGCAACATCAACAAATCTTCCTAGCAGCAAGGAAACTGGATCCAATAAAGATCCTCACCTCGATATGGCCATATATTTTGATATTTTGGTAGTTCAAATCACACAACATTATAATGCCTTAATTTTTCTTTTGGTTTTTGGGTTTGTTTGGAATCTGGGAATGGTGGGTAAATGGAAAAAATGTCAAAGGAAATGGTTATTATGTGTTTGACTTTACCATGAAAAATATGAAGGAAAATCAAATTTGATTAATGTGTGACGAGAAATGAGAACACCCCGTTAGAATTGAGGCGTATATTCCTACAGGGTAGTGATGCAACCAACTATGATGTATGAGTATGAGTATGAGTGGTGGGCGATAAAGAAGGCACACGAGCAGAAGCTGGAAGTTGCAGAAATCAGTATGTGGCAGTGGACTTGTGCTCGTACCATGTTGAACTGAATATGGAATGAGGTCTTTTGGGGAGTCACGGATGGAAGTTAGGAATTAGGATTGATGCCCACCCAATGCCCAAAGTAGACAGGTTTCACCCTTTTGGCATCTTGGCTCAGTCATTTAGGCGGATGGAGATTTGGACGAGGATGTTGTCCATCATGTTGGAGCAGCTTGGGCTAAGTGGAGGTTGGCTTCGGGGTTCTGTGCGATATGAAGATTTAGGCTAAATTGAAAGGTAAGTTCTACCGGTCCGTAGTCAGGCCAAACTATGTTGAGTGATGCAGAGTGCTCAGCAGTTCATAAAACTCACATTCACAAATGCATGCTGTGGAGATGCGGATGCTGCGGTGGATGAGTGGGAAGACGGAGATGGATAGGTGTAGAATATATTAGCTGACGTGTACAAACTTGGTCCCCAAGTTTAGCTCTTACGGTTGGTGTGGTTAGTTTGTTACGTAGTTTACGGACTGTTAGTTTGTTAAGTCTGTTTAGCCTTTCCTCTCCCTTTATATACTCAGTTGTAATCGTGGATGTGTGACGTGATGAGAACAAATAGTTTTCTTCTTCAATTTACCTCTGTGTTATCTTCTTCTCCACGTAGCTAGGGTTTTCATGGTATCGGAGCTCTGAAGGATCCTGTGCAAAATCTACTGTGCAATGGCGAATCGCGATGAACAGGCCTACCGGCATGATCCTCTGTTCCTCCACAATTTGGATCATCCAGGGATGGTTCTCAGCACGACGAAATTGAATGGAATGAATTTCATTCCATGGAGCAGATCAATCAAAATCTCGTTGATCTCGAAGATGAAGATTGGCTTCATTGATGGAACTTGTCCAAAACCAGATGCAGAATCTCCCAACTGCGCACAATGGGAGAGGTGCGATAGCATGGTCTTCAGTTGGATATTGAATTCAATCCAACCTGATTTGCCCGAGGCTTTCCTGTACGCGAACTCCTCACAAGAGCTGTGGGACGAGTTACTGGAACGATTTGGTGAAAGCAATGGACCTTTAATTTACCAGGTTGAAAAGAAAATTGCTGATATTAGGCAAAATAATGAACCTGTTGGAGCTTATTACACAAAATTGAAGAAACTCTGGGATGAACTAAACAATCTCAGTGATCCACCTGTGTGTACTTGCAATGGTTGCACGTGTGATGCTAAGAAGAAAGCCCTGGAAGCAGAACAAAGAAGGAAACTGGTTAAGTTCTTAATGGGGTTGAATGAAGGTTTTGATACAGCAAGAGGACAGATTCTGCTTTTGGATCCTCTCCCCTCAGCTAGTAAAGCGTGTAGCCTGATACAACAAGTTGAGAGACAGAAATCTATCACTGGAATTCAAGGAATCAGTACCGAGATGGCAACCTTAGCTACAAATGAGGGCATAGAAGCACAAAACCTGGTCATGTACGTCAACAAGGGGCAAAAACAAGGTAATTTCAACAAATTTGATCCCAAGAGAAGCAGTAGAAAGTTCTGTGATTATTGTAAGGAGGCTGGTCATTTTAAGGACCAATGCTTCAAACTGGTTGGCTATCCGGATTGGTACAAGGGTCCCAAAGGGAAAAGAGGGCAGAACACCTATGGAGGAAACAAATTTGCAGCACATACCATGGCACAAGGACAAGATATTCAGACTGATACGCCTCTTGATGACATTACCAATCATAAGAGTGACAATCACAGTTTTCAGAACAATCCTGTGTTTGTTCAACATGTTGCTCAAGAAATGATGAAATTAATGATGGATAGAGCTCCAACCACATCTGATCCTGGTTCCCTAAATGCTTATGCCCACCTTGCAGGTAAACCTTGGTCTATGGCATCTATTGTTGTGCATTCCCGTATTGCTGAGGCTCATTGTGTAGGTAATGCAAATGTTGTTGATTGGATAGTTGACACCGGAGCATCTGGTCATATGACTCCGTTTGAAAATCTATTGTATGACTTGCATACTTTACAAAATCCTGTTACTGTGACACTACCTGATGGCACTCACAAAATAGTGTCCAAGGCAGGGGATGTTGTCCTATCTCCAGATCTGATATTGAGGAATGTTTTGTGTGTTCCTGATTTCCAGTTTAATCTGATATCAGTGAGCAAGATTGTTGATGATCAGCACATCAATGCAATGTTTATGGCTGATAAGTGTGTTTTCCAGGACCCTTCAACTGAGAGAATTGTTGCAGTTGGTTCCAGGATACACGGATTGTACAAGATAAGGGTGGATCACAAGGATACAACACATGGAATGGCTGCTAAATCCTGTGATTTTAATCTGTTACATGCTAGACTAGGGCACACTTCTTGGTCTAAGATGAAACACATCTCTGAATGTAGTACCTGTACTCCTAAAACTTTTCATTGTGATACTTGTATGCTTGCCAAGTTTAATAGACTTCCTTTTCCCAAAAGTATGTCCTATACTTCTATACCATTTCAAATTATACATGTTGATTTGTGGGGACCCTATAAAAGGCCAAATATTACAGGGGCAGTTCTATTTCTAACCATTGTGGATGATTGTACAAGAAGTACATGGACACAGCTGCTACAAACAAAGGACCAAGTTAAAGGTGCCCTGGCTCATTTCCTAGCTATGGTGGAGACACAGTTCCAAAGAAAAGTTCACTGCATTAGGTCAGATAATGGAACAGAGTTCATCAACTATACATGTTCTGACATTTTTGGACTTAAGGGGATTATACATCAAAGATCCATGGTCAAGACTCCTCAACAAAATGGAATTGTAGAAAGGAAACACAGACATTTGCTGGACACAGCAAGAGCCATTAGAATTCATGCCCATTTTCCTAAGAATTTTTGGGGAGAATGTATCTTAGCTGCAACACACATAATAAACAAACTTCGAGTGGAAAGGTTGGGATGGAAGACTCCTTTTGAGATGTTGTACAATAAGGAACCAACATATGAAGAATTGAGAGTGGTGGGCTGCCTGTGTTATGCTGCCAACCTCCACAGGAAAGACAAGTTTGACAATAAAGGGATACGATGTGTTCTTCTTGGTTACCCTTTTGCCCAAAAGGGTTACAGGCTGTATGATGTCCAAGCAAAAAGAATATTTCACAGTAGGGATGTTCTCTTCCAAGAGGATGTTTTCCCCTTCAAGAGGAATGATTCAGGTATAGGCTCTGAGCAAAGTGGGGCCTATTTACCATTCCCTCTAGCCTCTGTTGAAGATAGTGACTACAACCCTGTCATCACAATGTGCCTGATGTGCCCGTTGTGCCACATCATAATGTCTCTGGTTCAAATGAGCGGGATGTTCCACATAGTACATCTGATGGTAATACTTCACAACACACTGAGGCTGAACATTCTAATATTAATGTTCATAGAGACACTCCAGACCTTATACCAAGAAGATCTTCCAGAGTACGAGTTCAACCTGCATGGATGAAAGACTTTGGGGGTGTTTGTTTTTTCTGCAGGAAAAGGTCTGCGGTCTGCAGACCACTACTGTAGACATCTGCAGGAGAAGTGGTGGACCGAAGATCTGCGGTCTGCAAGAAGAAGACTGTTTGTTTTTTTAATGTCTGTAGACTGCTATATAAATTAATGGTGGTAGTGTACGGTGGTGGTGTATGGACGATTGTGATGGTGGTGGAGGGTGGTGGTGGAGGGTAGTGGTGGACGTTGACGGCGGTGGTGGTGGACGGTGGTGGTGGTGGCGGTGGATGGTGGCGGTGGTGGTGGACGACGATGGTGATGGACGGTGACGGTGATGGTGGACGGTGGTAGTGGTGGACGGTGGCGGTGGACAGTTGTGGTGGTGAAGAGAAGTAGAAAAAAAAGGAGAAGATGTTAGAAGATGTTAGAAGACATTGGTTAATGTCTTCTCCAAGAAGATGCCAGGAAGACCTTTTTGAGTGAAATGTCTTCCAAAAAACAAACAATCTGCAGAGCCCATCATCTGCGCGCGTCTGCGCGGCGCAGACAAAAGACGCCAGAAGGTCTTCTGGCAGAAAAACAAACACCCCCTTTGTGTTGCATAAAGGAAGAGCTTCTTCCTCATCATCTGCTACAACCTCACAGTCATATAGCTTCTTGGCTGCGTCTCATGGAATGGTCTGTGCTGACTTGACTTATCATTCTACTGCTTTCCTCACCTCATTCAGCAAAATGATGGCAGTCCCCGAGCCTCATTATTATGCTCAAGCCAAAAACATTCCAGAATGGCAAGAGGCCATGAAGGAGTTAGATGCTCTGGTAGCAAATCAAACATGGGACTTAACTCCTTTACCCCAAGGAAAGAAGCCTCTTACACCAAAATGGATTTACAAAGTCAAATATTATCCAAGTGGGGTTGTTGAGAGGTACAAAGCAAGGCTCGTGGTAAGAGGATATGATCAGATCCCAGGGAAAGATTACAAAGATACTTTCTCACCAGTGGCCAAACTCACTACTGTGAGACTCCTTATTGCCCTAGCAGCTGCGCGCCATTGGCCATTACATCAGTTGGACATCAACAATGCGTTTTTACATGGATACCTTGATGAGGAAGTATACATGGTGCCTCCCCCTGGATACACTAAGGCCAAGCCCTATGAGTTTTGTAGATTAAGAAAATCCTTGTATGGACTCAAACAAGCCTCAAGGCAGTGGAACATTGAGCTCTCTAAGTTCCTCACTTCCTTGGGCTTCCTTAAGTCTAAACATGACCACTCGTTGTTCATCAGAAGGTACAATGGAAGTTTATAGCCCTCTTGGTCTATGTGGATGATGTGCTCCTCACAGGAGAAGATGAGGATCAGATTCATCAAATTAAAAATAGCCTACATGCTAAGTTCACCATCAAGGAGTTGGGTCTTGCAAGATATTTCCTTGGAATGGAAATATCTAGATCCTCTGTAGGAATATTCCTTAACCAGAGGAAATATATCCTAGACTTGTTATCTGATGCTGGAGTACCACATGATGTCAAAGCATCCTGTCCATTGCCCAGAAATCTCAAACTTTCTTTGGACTCAGGTACTCCAATTCCAAAACCTGAACAATACAGGAAAATTATTGGAAGATTACTTTATTTGGGGTTGACCAGACCAGATATAAGCTATGCTGTACAACATTTGTCTCAATTCATGCAAGCTCCTACTGATTCTCATGTTAAAGCAGCCTATCATGTTCTTCAATATCTGCGTGGAACTCCTAATCTGGGCTTGTTCTATCCTTCTGATTCTGATCTTCGCACAAGAAGCTATTGTGATGCAGATTGGGCATCTTGCCAAATGACAGCTAGGCCATTGACAGGATACTGCGTCTTTTTGGGCCCATCACTCATTTCATGGAAGACAAAGAAACAAAAGACTGTTTCCAAGTCCTCCGCAGAAGCTGAGTACAGAGCTATGTCTGCTACTACTTCAGAGCTTGAATGGGTTAGCTATCTTTCTAAAGACTTGGCCATTCCACAACAGCTACCCATTTTACTGTTCTGTGACAACAAGGCTGCAATCCACATAGCCTCCAACCCTGTGTTTCATGAGCGCACAAAACACCTCAATATTGACTGCCATTATACTCGGGACAAGATTTCTGAAGGCTTCCATCAAACTGCTTTTGTGCCTTCCCGATTGCAGCTTGCTGATATTCTTACCAAGCCATTGGGGGAAGCTAGTCATACAGATTTGGTTGCAAGGCTAGGACTTCTTCAGCAGCCTCCAAGTCTGCCTTGAGGGGGGGGGGGGGGGTGTAGAATATATTAGCTGACGTGTACAAACTTGGTCCCCAAGTTTAGCTCTTACGGTTGGTGTGGTTAGTTTGTTACGTAGTTTACGGACTGTTAGTTTGTTAAGTCTGTTTAGCCTTTCCTCTCCCTTTATATACTCAGTTGTAATCGTGGATGTGTGACGTGATGAGAACAAATAGTTTTCTTCTTCAATTTACCTCTGTGTTATCTTCTTCTCCACGTAGCTAGGGTTTTCAATAGGATTCAAAACGAGGTTATCCGAGGACAAGTAGGCCTGGTTCCTGTGGAGGATAAGCTACGAGAAGCTTGGTTGAGGCGGTTTGGGCATGTGAGTTGGGGGAGTGTTGATGCACTTGTGCAAAGATGCGATAGGCTTACGTTTGTGGGTGGGAGTATGGGAAGGGGTAGAAGAAGAATTGGATGGAGGTTCGAGTCTTCGACTTCTTGTCCTTACTTAGGATATGGCCTTAGATAGGAGCGTGTGTAGAGCTAGGATTAGGGTAGTCGGGTAAGCACTTTGGGCTTAAGTGATAGTTTCTCCTCTTGTTGTGTGCTTTGTATGTTTGGTGCTCTCTGCTAGATGTGTCTTTAATTTGCCTCATTTTATCGGTTTGTTCTTTGCCTCTGTGTGCTTTATGCCATCTCTGCTATATATGCCTTATGTGAGCTGGGTGTCTCCTGGAAACAGGCTCTCTACTTTCGAGTAGGGACAAGGTTTGTGTACACACACCCTCCCCTGACCTTACTCTCGTAGGATCCAACTCGGTTGTCGTTGTTGTTGTTGTTGTTGTCTTGTGGGGAGTCACACCTATTTTCAATATGGTATGACAAATTGACAACAACAACAACTCAGTTGGATCTCTCGAGATAGGCTTTGGGAAGGGTTTGTACGCAGACCTTGCCCCTACTCGAAAGTAGAGAGGCATTTGTGATAAGGTATGAGAGAGAAGATATTGATACTTAGATGCGGTGACATCTGTGAGGAGGTAGGAGAGCCAGCTGGAGTGTAAGGAGGTGAGGCAGGCCACCAAAGAACGTAAGAATGTGGAAGGTGTTTCTTAGGCTGGAAATGTCAACTTAGGACAGAAGATGTCTTGTAGGGTGTGGGGTTTACTCTGCTGGGTGTCGGCGTTGGTTGACTCTTTGCTCACTTGCCTTCATGCTTGCCTATTTTAGGAGTATTTACTGCTTGTTTTCTGCATGCCCTAACATTTTATTCCATATTCTGCACCCCAGCTGTCAAATTTCGAATTTTTTACCAAAAGTTAGTTTACTCCATTTTAACATGTTTTCTATCTTTTTTTTACCTGCATGCATTTCACCTTTCTAGACACTACCTACTAGTGGGAATTACTGTGTTTGTTTGGTTTTAGTCTTTACATAATAGAAGTATATAAATTGGAGTGGTTTGAACAAAAATCTAGAAATGATTTTCTAAGCTTGAACTAATTTTTATTTTTACCTACATTTTCTTTCCTTATTTTCCTGCATATTTTATTTCATTAGCATTTTCCAAGTTTCAAACGGACCCGAGCTGATTGTTGATTTCTAATTGACTAACGCATTCTCATCCAAAACAAAAAATAGGGAACATACATGATTGTATACCGCCAGCGCCTTGCTAATATGCTCTATAGTTCAGTGATACTGCAATCTCTTTTAATATGGATTGCATCACTCTTTGTGGGAGGATATCCAGCTGTTGTTTCTCTAGCCTTATCATGTTTGGGCATCATACTCATGTGGATAGGATCTATAGCTTGTTCTGTTTTTGTCACTTTTGTCCTTCCCCTTGTATCACTGTCACCGGTTCCCTTTGTGTCATGCCCATTGCTGGTAGTTGGGTTGTTTGGTGGACCCGCCCTTCTTGGAGCTTTGAGCGGTCAGCATTTCGGTTATCTCATTCTTGTGAAGTACTTGTCACAAACAAAGGGAACATTGCCTCCATCCATCCAAACTGGTGTGGCTGAGTTAGATGCAGAAAGATGGATGTATAAAGCTGGTCTCTTCCAGTGGTTTGTTCTCTTGGCATTGGGACATTTTTTCAAGATTGGTTCTTCTTATCTGGCCTTTGTTTGGCTAGTTTCGCCCGCATTTGCTTGTAAGTTGCAATTTACACCTTTCTATTTCCGTGCAAGATAATGAGAAAGGAACATCGAGGATATGTTTATTTCATGGGCTATCAAAGGGTGTTTAGTAGGCCTCTAGTTAGTAAGCTCGTGCTTAATAAATAAATTTATACTTCAAAAGTGTAATGGGATTGGGTCTCTAATAAAAACCATATACTTCACAAGGGTTAATACTTAATAACATGTACTCCGTATTAAATAGGGAGAGCCATATTTTCCCTTCTTCATGGATTGAAATGCAGCAAGTTGGCTGGTGCACCGCTGGCAATAATTTAAAACTTCGTAATTTTAAATATGTGTATGTAAAAGTTGAGTGTTGGCCCGCTGGTAGAGAAGTTAAAATTGAGGATTGATTGGTAATTTTAAAAATCCAAAGCGTTGGTTAAATAATACACAGGGGAGGTGTCATGCAGCTGTAAAGCTACACTTATGGTCAATATGGCTATTAAGCAGGCTTTAACCCATCCAATGAGTTTACTTCACCTGCATTAATACTAACGGCATGTTTAAAGGCTTAGTAAGCATAAATAACATGTTTCACTTACTTTTATGTAGTTTTTTTTCTTCTGAAAATAAGAGTTTGGTTGAAATCCCATTCTTGTTAGTTCAAAGGTTATTGAGTTGATGAAGAACTTTTAAACTGATTTATATGTTCTGGAATCCAGATGGTCTTCTTGAAGCAACACTGTCACCTGCCCGGCTACCAAAACCTCTCAAAACTGTAACCTTGCTGATTGGATTGTTTGTACCATTTTTAATTTCTTCTGGCTTGGTTATCCGGCTGGTTGCTACAGTAATTGGAGGTTCTGTTCGGTCTTTAAGGTAGTATTATAACAGCCTAGCAATTTATACATTTCAAGAAGTGTCTAAAACGCAACTATTGAACCCCCTGAGGTTTTAAAACTGGATACATGTGTGAAAACTGGTCAACAAAGATACCTTATTAGTTGTGGTAAAAATAATCAATACCAGCTCATCTCATAAAAATGGGAATTTGCACAATTATTACAAAACGATGATCCAATTATAAACTGAATAATGCTGATTTTTCATTCACCAGAATTTGGAATTCCATTGTTAGTTCATAATTTATCTTTATATTTTTACTGGTATTCTTGTGAACATTTGGAGATCGATATTTTTGTTATGATTTGCAGGAATCCAGGAGACCAGCCGGAATGGCAGGGGAATGCAATTCTTGCAGTATTTGTTGCAGCTATAGTATGCTTGACAATGGTGTATCTTCTCTCATATGCTCATATTTCAGGCAACATTTCTTAACTATCTATTGACCAAACCTTGTAATTTGTCTATCCTTTCAAGACAGATAACTCGATTTAGAATATTGATTTATATTGCGCTCTGTTTTCAGGTGCAAAGGCTCCCATTATAATTACGTGTATATTGTTTGGCATCTCACTTACCATGGTGTCATTAGGAGTTAATCCACCATTTACCGAAGATGCTGCAAGAGCCGTAAATGTATGTTTGATCCACAAAGACCAACATGGGAATTCTGGGACCGCTCACCCGGGTTCGATCCCCAGAGGAAGCAAGGGGAAGGGACTATTATGGGGTTTTTTTAGGGAGTAGTTTGGGCTGTAAAAATGAAGGGCTGAGGTTAACATGCCTCGGCTCCATCGTTGTGGCGAGCTTTAGTTATTGTGACATTCATGTTTGCCCAACCCTTGCACATGGTTATTGATTTTTTAAAACTGGGTTGCAGTAGGTTCGAACCTCTGACCTCTTCATCAACGTGGCTCTAATACCATGCCAAAAGAAACCAACTCAACCAAACCGAACCAGAAAAACTTTTATACTCTAACAGTTCGGGTTGTACTTCTAAAAAGATATTTTTGACTGTTTTGCAGGTTGTGCATGTTGTGGATGCATCAGGAAAGGAAGAACCAGTGTCACACATCTCTTTGTTTTCGACAACTCCCGGAAACTTGAACAGAGAGGCCAGAGAGATCGGAGAAGGTTTTGTCTGCGGTAGGGATAAGCCTTTTGATTTTGTGACTTTCTCAGTCAAGTATGGCTGTTGGACAACCAAAAATGCCGAAGTTGGGTGGAATAAATCAGATATTCCCATGCTTCACGTCGAGAGTGACGTGAAGGGGAATAGCAGCAGAGTTAGTCGCATCCTTGTTGATACAAGAGGTTCCACTCGGTGGAGCCTTGGAATCAACACTGATGAAGTAGAAGACTTCCTTCTCAAAGGTGCAACTTTTCATTCATCCCTCTGAACTATGGTTTAAACTACTCCTATGTCCCTAAATAAACTTCAGTTTACGATATACGATGTTTGATCAAAGTTATTTTCAATTCAATTTATTCTAGTATTAGTGCAAAACTTTAAAGAAGTCAAATTTACATATTTCAAAACAAGTTTTTTGCGCCATTTACTCTTGAACTCTTTAAAAATTACGCAGATTCATCCCAAACTTAAAAAATTGCACCAATGCCCTTGAACTTTTAAAAATGTTGCATCAATGGTCCCTCTGTGCCAGACTTGGGATTACATTAATCACACGCGTATCTAGTGCTAGTATGAACTCATCTAAAGTCATATATCACACGTGAGTTCTGCAAAATATATCCTTCCCAAACATGATTTTCTATATTTTTAACCTCTTTAAACCTTAGATAATTATTCTCCATTTAGTCGTCGGTAACCAAATTTGAAGGCCGGACATTATTTGATAAATCTCTAATCAACCTCTTCATCAATCCATGACATCTTCATCAAGCTCCAACACATGTATTGACAAACATGTGATTAGCGCACTCTCAAATCTGGCATAGAGGGACCGTTCGTTCAACATTTTTAAAAGTTCGGGGGCATTGGTGCAATTTTTTAAGTTCAGGTGATTTCGCACAATTCTCAAAAAGTTGAGAAGTAAATGGCACAAAAAACTCTTTCCAAAACTACATAAAAGTTTTTCGAAACAAGAGGATGTTATTCTAAGAAATGAGAATGAGTAAAGAAAGAAGATATAGTTTGACATGGTGAATATAGTGGAAGTGAAGTTTATTTAGGGACAAAAGGAGTACTACTATAATGTTAAGTGTTCTCCAAATGTGTAATGTGACCATCTTTTCACACAGATGATTCTGAGGAGTTGGTCTCACTTGGAGAGAAAACCAGCGTCGATGGTTGGCACACAGTTCAATTCGCGGGAGGGAAGAAATCACCGACCGAGTTCAAATTGACTCTCTTCTGGCACAAAACCCGGTCTCACACGAAAGGCGCGGGACCCGAAGCGGGACCCACCTTGCTGAAACTGAGAACTGATGTGGACAGGCAGACTCCACAAACTGCTGAGGTTCTGAAGAAGCTTCCTTCTTGGTGTTCTCTGTTTGGGAAGTCCACATCACCTTATACCTTAGCTTTCTTCAATACTTTAAATGCTTCTTTTTAGTGTTAACTACATTTGCTCTCGGCGTTGCACAGCAAGAAAATTTTATCATGATTTGTGCACAATTATAATAAGATATGATGCAATTAGAATGCTGGAAATAAAAAATGGGGTTTTGCAATAGAGTGAATTTTATCACTTTTAAGGGCAAAATTGTTTATTTAATTTATAAGGAATGGATGTATCCAAAATGGAGGTGAATATAACAACACTTAAAAACATCTATGTGGGTGTTTATTGGTTGATAAGTAGTTCCTAACTTATAAACTGCTTATAAGTCAAATAATCATTTATGGAAGTAAAATGACTTAAATGATAGATAAGTCACTTGAAAATATTCATAAATGGTGAGATATAGTTTTGTAAATAATATGGTCAAAACAGAGAAATGAAAAATCTAACTTAAAAATAAGTAGCTGAGACATATTGTTTCCGGTTTATAAGCAGCTTATAAGTCAGTTTATATGCATACAGAAACACGTCATCCACTGACTTATAAGTAAAGAGTTGTTTATGAGCAGTTTTGACTGTCTTATAAACATAGAGAAACATCTATATTCTCTTTGTCTAAAAAAGAATGTCACAGTTCATTATTCAAAAATTTTAGAAATCTTTGTGTATTTGTACATTTGTATTGATTATTTATAAAATAAAATATTCATGCCTTCTAAGAACTTGTGATGCAATTTTTAAAATTTCGTTTTGAAGGTGATAAACGTTTTGGGAAGGAGGGAGTAAGTCTTAAACATTGTCATATAACTTGTCTGCAAACAATATACACAATATTGGCAAGGTTTTTTTGACCCTCAAAACAATGGTCATATTTTGACACAGATACTTGTGGTACTTTATTGGGGGCCATTATGGGCATTCATAATCTTCTTAATTGCTACCTAGTATGGTATTGCATTTGCCTTTAACTTTTTCTCCGTGAGATGAGATAAATTGCGAGTTAGATTTCATACCTTGATAAACTGTAGGGAGAAATTGTCAAATACTAACACACAATATCAAATTATGATAGTGCCAATACTCTCAATATTATAATCTTAATGAGGTGATTTTTTAAAATTTTTTACTCTCTTTCTTTCAAAATAATTATCTTATTTTGGACAATATGTAAAAGCTCATCGCTTTTAAAAATATTTTGTTTACAATTTGAATAGAAATAAAGAATACGAATTACATATTTTAAAATTACATCAAAAGTTAAATAACACAGGTATGTGACAAGAATATTTTATTTTATCGAATAATTAATGAAAATACATAAATAAACAAAACGTATCAAAAGACCAAAATAGTACTCCTTCTGTTCTTAAATAATTTACACACTTTACTATTCAAAAATCACGTAAGTTTTTGTTTATTTGTGTGTTTTCATTGACTATTTGATGAAATAAAATATTTTTATCACCTCTTGTTTTGTACTCCCTCTGTCTCATTTTAAATTGCCTGTTTGCCTATTTCTCTGTCCCAAAATAAGTTGTCTGTTAGTTGTTTTCGTAAACTTTTAAAAATAAAATACCTAAACTACCCCTAAAATAAGTCATTCTTCTTCACCTTATCTTCTCATTCATCGTCACCCCTCATAAAAAGTAATGACAATTTCAGAAAACCAACTATATTTTTTATTTTCCTTAAATATGTCCAAAAGTCAAAACATGCGATTTAAAACGGGAGGGAGGGAGTACTATAAAACTTTTGATGTACTACTCTTTAAATATGTAAATTTTATTTATTATTCATATACCAATCTTTAAATAAAATGAATTGAAAAAACTTGAGATTTTACTTTATTTTGCATAAAGAGTAGATAATTTAGGGATGGATGGAGTATTTGGAACGGGTAGAGTATTTCAATTTATGGTATTTGATTGAAGTTATTTTAAATTCAATATTATTAACTTTTGGTTTTATTTTCTTTTTAAATTAAATGTTTAATAATTTAAAAGTTCAAATTTTTTTATTTATTGAGTTGTTGAATACTCCGTATTATTGAGTCTGTTACAATATCTTCTTAGGCCATGTTCTTTTCACCTGATGTGATCGATTGGTTTTGATCTGAATGGAATAAGTTTTAATCTGATCTGATATGATTTGGTCTAATCTGACCTAGATGTAGTTATATTTAAAGCTGTTTATGATCTAATTAATTTGGTTTGATATGATCTGATTTCAATAAAAATAGGTAATAAGTAAAAAAATAAGTTGAGGAGAACAGAAGCATGAATTTTATTAAATAAGTGGCGACGAGTTTGATTTTATTGAAATACTACTTTCATCTCAAAAATATTTTCTTGTTGTTAGTTGCCATGCTTGACTAAGATTAGGGTTGTCAACGGATAACCGAAAATCCGATTACCGTCCACATTCGTATCCGTTTGAAAGGAAATATCTGCACCCATTTTCAATGGATATTGCCCGTATCCGATTAATGATATCCGATTATTACTGAACGGATACGGATTTGGTAATTGTATATTCGATTCGTTTAAAATCTGATCCAAATATGGATCCGTTTAAATAACCGTTTATCCGAAAATCTGATCCGTTATATATAATTTTTCCTAATTTTTTTATGTTTGTATTTTGTTTTCTATTGATATTTCAAAGTATAAGACATTTTTATATACAAAATAAATGTGTATACGCATAAAAATGAAAATATGTATAGACATATAAAAATATGTGTATATGTGTGATGTGTATATCTTTTTATCATATGGAGTTATCGTAGAATATCATAAATCATGAAAACAAAGAAAATAATTATCCTATAACAAATTATAGTTGATTTAATAATAGTTTGACTTTAATCTAATTTAAAATTAAAGTAATGTTTAATTTGATTTTAAAAATTGGAAACGGATACGGATATATCCGATATCCGACCGATATCCGACGGATGCGGATACGGTTTTGATTTTCAGTATCCGTCAAGATTCGTATCCGAATTCGATATCCGACAAAAATAAACGGATACGGATTTGGTAATGGCACATCCGATCCGATTAGTATTCGTTTACACCCCTAACTAAGGTCATCCTCCAATTTCATTTAACAAGATACCGGAGTATGTTCTAAATTTAAAAAGGACGAGTATTGAGATGGGCAAATCTTTTGCAGCTTGTTTATTTGTATAAGGGGTTGAATGGCATTCAAATGACTTTTAAGCTAACCTCTTTTAATACCAAGATTGGCACTCAACTTTTGACATATCAAAAGCCCTAATGTTTATCTTTTTGTGTGGAGAAATGTTTGGGATGGAATCTGAGTCCATGACCACTCTTTTACTCCTAGTATAAACCTTGGCAATTTTTTTTGACGTGGTAGTATTGCTTCAATGATTTTTTGTCTTTGAAAGTTCCTAACCCTTATGTTATTTTTTGTGCTTTCTGTCTGTAGTGATTCATCACTGCCAGGAGGGTTAAAGAAAGAAAATTGGTTAGTGGAAAGAGAAGACATGGGTGAAGACAAGTAAAGAGGATGAAGATGAAGGGACAAGTCCTTAGAAAGCATGTGTTGGGGAGGGTTAGTTTCTAAATTTAGTAAGGGTAGGATAATTTATAGTTGAAGTTTCGGTGGGAGTTTTTGTATTTTTTTTAGAGGGAAGTCTTCAAAACCTTCCCTCAAAAGTGTAATTTCAAATTTTTAACATGTTTTTCAACCCCATTTATCCATCATAAAAACCGACATGTTTTGGTTTTGATTTGATAAGTTTTTGATGTGTTATTGATACGTGAACTGTAATTTTGTTCTTTTCCTTATTGTCTTAATTTTGGTTCTTGCTAGGAACTCACTATGATTGTCCATATACATGATAATCACAAGTGATTGTATACATACACAGACCATAAATTATTACGTACATCTGGCTGTACGGTTCTCTCCATACACCCGGAGTCAATTTTGGAGGAAGGTGATGGAGTGCTGGCACAATAGCGGCGACAATCTGAGCCACGACAACATCGACAATGGCTATGGCCTCCATTGCATCGGTGACGCTCCCTGCGTTGAAGGTGGAGACGAAACTGTGATGAAGAAGAACACGAAGTGTTTCACAATCGGCCTTCTCTTTGAATTCTAGCTAATTACACTGACAAATGGTGATGGGTTTAGGATGAATTGAATTATGCTCATTCTTATGTGTGAGTACACATTTTGCTATATATTGATATTCACTTATATTCGGAGAAATATTCATTCATTTTGGTAATTATATATGTTCATTCTTCTATGTGATAGTGTTCATTCTGTTATATCATGATACTCATTTATAGTCTATGAGTGCTTATCCGTGTCTGGGCTTGTGCCCTCGTAGATTTAAAAAAAATGGTAATGATAAATGTTCATTCTTATATTTCGTATATGATAGTACTCATTTTTTTGTATTATAGTACTCATTTGTAATCTAAATATATTTGTTGGATTTACTTAAATTTAGATACGCCCAGCTGAAAGGTATATCAACTAATATACGGTTGATAATCATTTGTATTCAAAGACGATTATCGTTTGTATATACATAAATAAATAATCTGTGATTGCCTTAATTGTTTTTCAAACTTTAGAATGAAAATATTTTTAAAAGTCAAAGCCATATATACTTTTTGAATGAGTTGTAGGGTACTAGAGTAGATAATTGGAAATTTGGAGAGTAAACTCCCGATATATGGAACATTTTAATACACCATTCCTGGCAGTGCATGTCAGGCATCTTTTTCCTGGCAGTGCAACCCGGAGTTGGCAACTCCGTTTCCTTTTGTTTTATTTTTAAAGACGCAGTAGCCTACTCCGTTTGAGCCCAATTATTTAATGACACGGAGTAGCGAAATCCGTTTGGGTGGAATAAAACCAAGACGGAGTAGCCAACTCCGTTTGGCCTGACATAATCAGAGACAGAGTACGCTACTCCGTGTCTCTTCAATTTAGATCTCCGCCCCTCTCCTCTTTTACACAGATCTGAGATCTGTAAAACAAAAAAAAAGGTCTGCGCTGGGCGTTAAACGACGAGGGAGGGCCGACGGTGGGCGATAAACGACGAGGGAGGGAGGACGCCGAACGACCCCACCTTGACCGGAGTCAGCTACTCCGTTTTGAAGCTTGAAGGTATTTTAATTTTTTTTTGTTAAATTTGTTCCAATAATTTTGAATGTGAGAAAATATTAACAAATATATTGTTTAATTTTAAAACTTTGTTATTGTGTAAAATAAATATTTAGACATAGATTGTATGCATAAGTGGTTACTTCATGATTTTTTTAAAAATATAATTGTCTTGTTATATTTTTATTAATTGAGTATATTCTTATGTTGTAATCTTTGAAGCAAATGGATGTACATCCGGGACCTATTTTACGCGATGTTTTAGTAATTGAAGCGGGAGACCATAGGTGTGATGCGGTTTGGGCCGAAGAAGAATATGCTAAAAAAGTATTAAAGTGTCACAGGACTTGTACTAGTTTGTATACGAGTACTCTTATTGTTAATAGACCGGTTCGTGTGAGTCATTTTTTACGAGAATACGGATTTCATGGGATTAAGAGAGTTGGTGGCTTGCAATTGGACTGGGCTTTGATCACAGCTCTAGTGGAGAGATGGAGGCCCGAGACCCATTCATTCCATCTTCCATTCGGAGAGGTTGGAATTACTTTGCAGGATGTAGAGGTTTTGCTTGGATTTCCCGTAGATGGCAATCCATTGGCGGGGATGACATGCCGATCCAGAGATCAGTGGATTCAGATTTGTGAGGACATGATGGGATTTCGGCCTCAAACTTCTGATATTACTTCTACTATGATTAAGATGTCTGCCATTGTTCCTAAGCAACTAACAGATCATAGTTTAGATGTAGATTACTTGCAACATGCCAGAGCCATTATGTTTAAGTTGTTGGGTGGTAGCCTATTTCCCAACACGACGGGAAATAAGGTTAGTTTGTATCTTTTAGAGATAATCATGGGTGACGCAAACACTGACCGGCAAAGTCACGTACCAAATATGTCGTTGAGGCCAATTTTCCAATGAATGTGTGGAAAAAGATCAAGAACAATGAATAAAATAGGCTTTATTGTCGTGTTGTGCAGCACCACGCACAGCATGGGATATACTCTGTGGTTGTGGATGGGTCCTTCAACAATGGTCACCGCGAGACATTTGCGGTGAATTTAAATGCACGGACATGTACCTGCGGATATTGGGTAATATATCACATTCCGTGCATTCACGTTCACGCAGTATGTCATCATTGTAGTGTCACTGTGGATCATTTGATTCCTAATGTTTTTTCACTCCAATCCTACATCAACGCTTATTCCGGCATCCTAATGCCGCTTCCCGATGAGGCTGACTGGCCTACTCCAGGATACGAGATTGTGAGACCAACTGCACGAGCGAGAACACAAACCGGTCGACCAACAAGAACTCGCTACCCGAATAACATGGACTACCGACCACGACGACGTCGCAATGAACAATAGTTCAAATATCCAAATTTATGTTTTATGATTTTCACAAATAAATTAGTGATGGCATGTGTTTTGTATCTTTAATTTTATGGATAAATTTTATGTACTCTATCAATAAATTTGTTGTAATTTACTTCTTATTTTTAATTCGGTGTATGGTGCATTATTTAAAGTCAATAAATATTTATTTTAACTATGAATTTTATTGTTAGTAGATTCTTTGTTTCATTATATTTCAATAATTTGTTGATTTTTATAATTTTTTATGTTTTTTTAAATATAGGAAATAAAGTAAATACTTCATTTAAAAAAAAATTAAAAAAAAAACAATGAACGGAGTTGGCTACTCCGTTTCCTAATTAAATAATTGGAACGGAGTTGGCTACTCCGTTTGGGTATTTAAATGAGTGGAACGGAGTAGCCTACTCCGTTTCTGGTAAATTCTGCAGGCCAAACAGGATACGCTAATCCGCTTTGCTTTATTTTGGAAAGTGTATAATAAAGTTACATATAATGGAATACAAAACAAGGACAAATCACCCAAATTTGGAACCAAAGCAAGAATTAGAACAGCATCTTCTCATCTTCAACCTTTCTTGACCTTTTGCCCATTTCCACTTCAGGCGAGGGACCGCACAGTGTCCATCTGAAGATCGGGTCAGAATTGGATCGTTTCGGTCCAAAAGAGATGCGGGCTTTACCATTCGGAGCTGACGGTGTTGCCGCTGCTGCTACTTCCTCTCTTTCATCATCGTCGTCTCCGCCCTCAGTTCTTGCAGATTTCATCATCGGCTTCTGCAACAAGATCCATTTCCAGTCTTCTCCCACTTTCAGAGCTTCTAGTCTTCCTTCTCATGCTTCTTCTATATCCCCTCTTCCCAGATCAGGTTCAATTCCGCTTCCTTTTTATGTCTTCGTTACTATTATTGCCTTACGATTCATAATATATTCATTCAGGCTTTACCGATTAAATAAAAATTATAATAAATGTTAGCAAAAAAATGATTCAATTAGATTTGTCTTAATTAAATATTTGCAAGACATTAATTTATTTTATTAATATATAATGTAATATTTCTTTAACTGATGATCGAAGTTCTTCCCCAAATTCAGGTTGTGCGAAATAATTATAGTGAATTGTCAAAAGTACTCGTGGAGAACATAGTATAGACTGGTTAAGGAGAGTTGTTGTCGATGAACAACACGGTAGTTTTAAGGACTGTTTTGTTACTTTACTTATATTCAAACTATTCTGAAAATTGGACAACTAAGAATGGAGTATGAATGAAAAGAGCTTATTGCTCATTTTAAGCATCTTTTACAATTTCGGTGTTTGGTAATGGAAAGAGTAACATAAATATATTTTTTCAAAGCCAATTCAAACTCATAATCATCCAAAAACCCGAATATTGCTAGCTTTCTACTTGTTCCTTATGGACATTTTTCAGAACACTTCCAATATGCGTTTGTGGCAAATTTTAAGGGGTACAAGTTCGTCTCTGATCTTGGGTTTTTGGAAAAGCAGAAGCCATAAACCAAAAGTAGAAAACAAGTAGTCTTAGATTGACTGAAAAAAAGACTTATAAAACCAGAATTCGTAAGATCTAAACTGCGTTTAGATCTTCATTAGATAGAATAATGACACTAATACTTCACATCTATTCAAGAGTTTTTTGGATTGGAGGTAGGAAATCTTAATTTTTCCATCTTTTTGACACTTTGTGCTGTGGATTGAAAAGAGAAAGCCCATTGAGACATCATCTTTGATGCCAATTATAATGTTCCTTAACAAACTACTCGTATTTTTTTAACTCGGTATTTTTTTAACTCGGTATTTTAGGTCTTTGTAGGGCTAGTCAGATAGCCAAACTGTTCCCAACAACGGTATCACCCGAAGTTGTGGTTAGAGAGGCAAGATTAGAGGACTGGTGGGAAGTGGCAGAGACTCATTGCAGCTCCTTCTTCCCCGATTACTCTTTCCCTTTAGATTTCGTGCTACGGATAGACAGGTTGGTCGCAATGTTGTCAGGATTCTCCGTACCCAAAGGCTGTGAGAGAACGTGTCTAGTTGCCGTCACTGGAAGAAGCTCAGAGGAAGAAGGGTCCTTCTTTCTTCCATGTGATGAAGGATTCAAAATGAATGGAATATTGAGTCTCGTGAATAAAGGGTATGTGTCTGGGGTTCTTACTGTGGACACCATTGCTGATTTTATTCCACGGAGAGGACCATTGAGACAAAGAAGGTGAGTTCTCTCTCTCTCTCTCTCTGCTAAATAAACAGTATTACAAATAGTTGTTGAGTTAAAACTCATTTTGGTCCCTCTAAGTACACTTGTAAAGTCAATTTGGTCCATGTATGTTCACTTGAGTAAATTTAGTTCCTTTAGATAAAAAAGTGAATCAAGTTAGTCCCGCTTACGAAATTTATCTTAACCTTTTTACTAAAATGCTAAGTAAGCACGTTAATTGACACAACCACCTAGATACCCCTTGTGTGAATTAACATGTCAACCCAGTGTTTAAATAATATCATTAAAATAAATTTTGTTAGGGGACTAACTTCAATCTCTTTTTTTAGCTACATGGACTAATTTGATAAGGAGTACAGTGCACTACATAGAGGGACCAAACTGACTCACATGTAAACTTAGATGGACCAAAATGAGTATTGATGGATACCCCGGACATGGGGTATCCAGGCCAAGGAAGAGGATTCAAAAGCCCAAGCTCTTCAGCCCTTTTTTCAAGTCACCCTCGGCCCAAGCTCTAACCCCGGATCAACAGATCGGCCAAGTATTAAGGCTGCGTTCCATCCCATTTATTTTTTCAGCTTATTACTTATTCTTGTTAAAATTAGGTTAGACCTGATCAGATCATATCAGAAACAACTTTAAATGTAACTACAATCAATTCAGACAAGGCCACATTTTCAAAAAATCAGATGAGATCATGCAAACAAAACGCGGCCTAACTCTTATAATCGTTTTGCAGGCGTGGGATTGCATACATATCAAATGTGGCCGTGCGGGAGGGGTTTCGCAGAAAAGGGATAGCCAAAAAATTGATTGCCAAAGCGGAGGCTAAGGCCCGTAGCTGGGGTTGTCGTGCCATCGCATTACACTGCGACGCCAGTAACCCTGGCCCCACAAGACTGTACGTAGGACTCGGGTTCAAAATGGTCAAAGTCCCACAAGGATCCAACTGGCCTCAACCACCCACCATCTCTCCCGACGTTCGGTACTGTTTCATGATGAAGCTTCTTCATGAACACTAAAGTCAGAGGTAATATAGGTGTGAAAGATTTCTAGTGTGTGAATACAAGGGACAAAGTTTCTTGGAAGTGGGAAAGATTAATTATACTGTATATATTCATATAAACAGTCATTTCTGTCCAGTTTGAAATTTGGTTTGGAGGAGGAATGAATTATTGTGTACGTTTTTTTTCTTTCTTTGTAGGTGAAGAAGAAGTACAGTGGATGTACAGAGTGGTCATGTTGTAAAATTTGTTTCCATATAACACATTACAATCAATCATCTTTCAGCTTATTATATTGCTATGTACTTTATAAGGAGCATATGGACAAATAATACATATGGGGGTGAAAATGTTGGATTAAAAAATAAAATAAAATGCACAAAATTTGTGTGGTGGTAGATGAAGTGAATTGTAATGCTTGAATAAAGCCAAATACAAGGAACCCATTAGTGAATAATCAGATGAGGATTATTCTATGAGAATGGTTACTTGAATTGTGCACTGAATTTACTCCTATCCCCATAGGGATTTAGAGGTTTTAGAGTAATTAATAATTGCCAAATATACCCTTTTAATTCCAAATGACATTTCTCACTTTCACCTGTAGGATCCTTGTATTAGGATCTCTCTCTCCAAATTGTGGACTAAGGAGAACCAAACAAATTTAGATTTAGGGCTTCTTCTCTTCCATTTTTCTTATTACTTGTTATTTATTTTTATTAAAATTCGAGCAGACCATAAACAATTTTTAATATAACCACAAACAAATAATGTTAGACTTTAACAAAATCATATCATATTCAACCGTATCAGACGAAAAGAACAAGCTCTTAGTACTACATTGTTCTAAACCTAGAGATGAATCAGCACGACATATCAAACAAGATTAAACTCATATCCATACCAAAGTGTAATTTATAATATTTCATACCAAATATATGCACCCCATCGTGATTACTATATTTCCATCCTACCTTCTTGCGTGACTCAAACCTCGATTTACCGATGAATCAATTTGCTAGCGTCACAGGCAAATTGACAAAGTGCCCGCTTGACATTAGTACTTTTAAGTTAGTTTATATATTACAGAACAAAAAATTACTCCCTCCATCCCAAAAAGATTTACACGTTTCAAAAAAATTGCGTCCCACAATCCCTTACCCATTTCTATTAAAAAACCAATTTTACCCCTTACTTTTTCAAACCCTACCTATCACATCATACCTTTTTCCTAATAATCTACACATCACATCCTACTTTTACCCATCACATCAAGAGTATTTTTGGAAAGTCAACACAAAATTATCCTTCCCTTAATTTCAATTTTAGTCAAAATGGGTAACACCTTTATGGGACGGAGGAAGTATTTAAAACGCAAAGGCTAATCGGAGATAGTATTCTCAAAGAAGGCCTAAACAAGTAAAGACTAGCTGCAAACAAGGCAGGCCAGGTTGATAAACTCCAGCCCAAACTTTCAGTATGAAACTAAATATGGGCAACACAGACTGCAAACATATGTAAAGAATGAGAGAAAAATTCAGGCCATAAAATAATTTAAGAAGTTTCTTACACTGTAATATACTTTTTAACTGCAAAATGAATTCTCAGCAGGTACAACAAAGAACAAATCCTACAGAGGAATTTTTTTTTTAAAAAAAAGAACAGACCAAAAATGAAAAAAAAAAGTAAAACCAAAGTTGAAATAGTCTAAAAATAAATATAAAAAAAACTTACACAACCTATATTACTCTCAATCTTTCAAAGACCTAATCCAAAAAAAAAACACTAGATTAAAAAAATTATTCTATACCCCCCTAAAAGCATCAACTTTTTTTTCCCAGTTTTGCTAAATTATGGTAATTAAAAACCTAGTAAAGTTTCTACCCTCAAACAGTTCTGTACAAAGAACCAATGAAATATGGGACAACTTTTAAAAAAAACCAAAATAGTACTCCCTCCGTCCCATAAAACATTTCCTGTTTAAAAAAAGGCGCGCCCTTAAAATGAGTAATTTTGGTGTTATTTTCTAATTTTGCTCTTACTTTAGAAAAGAGTAGGATGAGATGTGTAGAATAGATTAGTCATAATTAAAAAACAACACCAAAATTACTCATTTTAAGGGCGCGTCTTTTTTGAAACAGGAAATGTTTTATGGGACGGAGGAAGTAATAAAATTCCCAACTGCAGCAGCTACAAGAGAGGAGAAAATCTCATTTACTCCTCACTAGGAAAACTGTGTTTCTTTCTTTCTTCCTTTCTTACACCTCATTTGGTCGCCGGCGGGGCGGCGGTCGGAGTGGCGGTGATGCCGGAAGCCCGGCTCCTCATCTCCACCACCTTCTTGTGGGAATTTGAGTGCACGGACGCGACGAAAGTGGGGCTCGCTGCAGGCCGGTACTCCGGGAAGAGGCGTCCCGACTTGTAGCGGACCCCACAGGCGTTGCAGAGCGTCTTCGGGCCCATGGGCCCCGCGCGCCACTGGGGCGTCTTTGTGATCTCGCAGTGCATGCATTTCCTGACGACCTCGTCCTCCTCGCGCTCCTGTTTCTGCAGACGAGGCACCGTCGCCCCAGACGAAGCCATCGAGAACTTGATCTTCTTTTTCTTCTTCTTCTCCTCCGCCTCCTGCGGTGGCTCCGGCCCCGGAGCCGCCAGCGAGGTCTCGATGAGCTGCATGACTGGCCGGGGGGGATTGAACGCCACGGGACGGGGGCGCTTGCTGCGGGCCCGATGCGGGCCACGCTGGCTCGGGCTCAGGGGCATTGTCGTCATCATACCACGCGGGTAAGAGGAGCTGCTGCTGCTGCTACTGCTGCTCTCGAGGACCGAAATGGGACTAGCGGCGGCGTTGGCGGCGGCGGCGGTCTTGGATTTATACGGTGGAGGAGGGTTGGGGTTTATTAAACAGTTTTCCTTGGCAAGAGTGAGACCCCTGCCGGAGAACGACTCCTCCACGAACGTCGAAAGCCATTCCAGCTGGACTATGTCCTCGTACTGCCGTTCATATATATTAACCAAAGGAAGACCAATTAGTTAATAATAACAATAATAATGATAATAATAATAATAATAATAATAATAATAATAATAATAATAATAATAATAATAATAATAATAATAATAATAATAATAATAGTACCAAAAAAGAAATTTGAATTTCAAACACCTTCCATTTTTTTATACCTAAAGGAGTGATGAAGATAATATGGGAACCAGAAAGAAAAATAAATTTTAAACCACCACCGACAAGATATTTTTTTGACAAAACTGACCTATGAAAATCACATGCCCATCACGTGTTGTGTTTTCTTTACTCATGCTTCCGGTCTCCCATTTATTTATTGTCCAAAATAAAAAAAAAATATACTCTCTAAAAATTAGTCTAATTTACTATTTTAGGTTTTCAATAACGTTTGCTTTCTTGTGTTTTATTAATCATTTCATATAATAAAATACACATGTTATCATTTGATATATAAAATTTTTGATACAGTTTTTAAATATGTAACTTATATTTTTATTTTCATACAATTTATCAATCATTTAAACTTTTTTTGCACATTATTCAAAATAAGAAGATAATTTTGAACGAGCTTGTAGTCACCATCACATTATTCCATCGTCTCTTAATTATTTTTCTATTTTCTTATTTAGGATCACCCAAAAGTTTTCTTCCATTTTTTTATTTAAAAAAAATTATAAAGTCCATACGATTCTTTCCGTCCCAAACCATTTTTTTACACTTTATGCAAGACGAAATAAAATTTTAATTTTTTAAATTCATTTTGTATAAAGATTGGTACAAAAGTTAGAAATAAGACTTATACATTTGAAAACTACGTCAACAATTCTAAGACGTAATAAAAATATTTTATTTTATTAAATAATCAAACAAAATAGACAAATAAATAAAAGTTTTCTTCACTTTAAAATAATGAAGAGTGTACTTCTTTTTAGGACAATTAAAGTATATTACAAACCACAAGTCTACAATACACCCAACCCAAGATCTATTTTTATTAAAGTTTAAGAATATACTCCAGGTAGATTATACATTGGACCTAACCTACGGAGTATAACTTTTGTTTTTTTACATTGGATTATTAACAAAAAAGCCCACCGGCCCATACCCGAATTTTTCTATTTTTAAATTTTAAGCACTTGATTTTAACTTTTTTTTAAATAACGTAAATAATAACGGAGTATTTAATTTTAACTTTCAGAAAATATTTTTTTTAATGCCGGAAAAGATAAAATCAAAATTGGTAAAGGGGAGCTCACCGGAACGGAGAGTTCGGCCGAGAGGTCGGAAGCGGAATTGGCGGCGGCGGCGGAGAAAATTGGGTCGGAATCCGGCAAAGGCTGGTTCCAAATGCCGGGGAAATTGACGCAGTCGCCGGAGCCGACACCGCCGGCGCACTCGTTCTCCGGCGGAAAATCAATCAAGTCGTCAATGTGATCGAAGAAGCTGCCGCAGTCCATTTCATCGACGAAATTCGTACTACCCATTTTTTTTTCGTTCAAATCTTTCACCTGCGAAAATAATAATTATAATTATAAATAACAGTTCTTGATCAGCTTAAACCGACGGGAAAGAAGAGTATTTATAGCCCTTCAGCCCCCAAAAAACTCTGAACTGAAACCGTCCAAACTTCGTATATATCCATTCCATTTTAGCAGAAAGGTGAGGGAAAAAATGGGAATTTTGAATTTCGCACAAAAAGAAAGCAAAATCACACAATTCTGACACTCTGTTTCTTGAAAATTCTCCGTTTCAGGGCGATTTGTGGGCAAAAAACGAATCTTTTTTTAAAGAATTGACATAATCGGCCATTAGAGTGAGAAATCAGCACGAAAAAAGCAGGAGAAGATGAATTGAGAGGCCAAAGAAGGAAGATTTGTCAAAAACAGAGTGCCGGAAAAGCCATGATTTCGAAAGGAAAAGACCCATTGCAGGGGAGAAAGAAATCAAGAATTGAAAAGAAGAAGTACCTTTGAAGCGTGTGGGGGGAGAGGAGACGAGAGAGAGAGAGAGAGAGAGAGAGAGAGAGGTGGTGGCGTAGAGATGAAGAAGATGGAAAGGGGGGAGGAGAGTGAGGGGTTGAAGAAGAGAAGAGCTAAAAAAGGGAAGAGGTGAGGGTGGGGTATGTATGGTATGGTATGGTAATGGCAATGGTATGGTAGGTTGGGATCTCTCTCTCTCTCTTCTTTCTTCTCACTACTCACTGCTAGCTGTCATTTATTAAGTCTTCTCTTACACCTCTTCCTCATTAGGGGTGGACCATCCCACACTCTTATGGCCCCACCCACCCATTGCCCTATGCCCAATATCTCACCACTCCCCCCTCTCCCTCTCATAGCACACTGGTAATACATTTGAAGCCCGGGCATCAAACTTTCCCACTCTGCCACGTTAGCTTTAATTTACACCCAAAATTCACTGGAAATGGTTTTGAAACCCCGAGGCTTCAAATTGGGGCTTCAAACCTTCATTTTTACATTTTTAAATATACATCTTCTAAATTTAAATTAATAAATTTAAATTAATTTCTTATTTTAATTAATCTCAATTACACTAGTGCATAAAAAATTAAATTCATTATAAAAAATCTTACATTCATAAAAAAAATATTCAAAAAAAATTACATTCATTAAAAAAATTACATAAAAAAAACAACAGTACAAAGAAATCACTAATTATTCGAACGACTAAAGATATGCTCGATCAAATCCGCCGTTAGTGCATTGTGAATCTCTCGGCTTTGAATTTCTTGGCGGTTGCGTCGTTTCTTTTCTTCGGTGATTTCTTCGTACATAGGCACCTCCTCGTACGGGTTGTGTTGACAAATCGCAGACTCGTTATCCTTTATGATCATATTATGAAGAATAATACATGCGTACATAATATTTCTCATTTTTGTCTGAGAATAACATTTCGACGGACGATCTAGAATGCGCCAATTAGCCTTCAAGACCCCAAAGGCTCGTTCAATATCTTTTCTCACCGCCTCTTGAGCTTTTTGTAGGTTTGGCGTTTAAGACCCATTGGTTCAGAGAGGGATTTGACAATCGTGGAATAATCCGGATATATTCCATCGGCCAAATAATATCCACGCTTGTAAAGCGTCCCTCTAAGCTCAAAAGGGGAGTCTGGTGCGGTCTCATTAACCCAATCGTCAAAAACAGGCGGTTGATCGAGAACGTTAATGTCGTTGTTCGAGCCCGCGACACCGAAAAAGCATGCCAAATCCACAAGTCATTCAAAGCAATAGCTTCGAGCATGATGGTAGGCTTGGGATGATCTCCCTCGGAGAATTGACCGTGCCACGCAGTGGGACAATTTTTCCATTCCCAATGTGTGCAATCAATACTCCCAAGCATGCCGACAAAGCCGTGTTTAGCGGCATGCCTCGCTTGCAACTGCTGGATGTCGCTCGCTGTAGGCTTGCGTAAATATCTTTTATGATAAATTTGAATAATACCTTTTGAAAATTTATAAACACAGGACCTGATGCTCCGATCCGACATCTTCAAGTATTCGTCGAACATATCGGATGTCGTCCCGTACGCCAAGTGACGGAGTGCGGCAGTGCACTTTTGGACGCTACTAAACCTGCGTCGGCCTCTCGCATCAAACCGTTGGTTGAACCAAGGAACCTCGCGTTCAACATCGGCGAGTATGCGTAAGAAGAGAGGACAACTCATCCGAAAACGATTACTAAAATCCTCCAGTGTATAAACACACGGATTATTAAAGTAGTCGTTTAGAAGTAAATCGTGGGCGGCCGCTCGATCCCGGTTTAGACGTTGGTGTCGGGTCCGTCGTCGGGAGGATTCGGCTTCTTCTTGGCCATCTTCCCACCATTGAATACAATTCGTCGCGAAACAACGAAAAAATAAAGCTCTTTTTTCATCGTCGGAAGATGAACCCATTTTTAAATTATATTTTATAAATATTTATAATAAATAATAAATATTTTTGAGAGAATATATAGTAATAAAGAGAGATTTGTGAGAGAGAGGTGTGAGAAAGATGTATGAGATAAGGGGATTTTATAGGTTTTTTTTAAATTTAGAATTTTTTTTTAATTTGGGAGGGGGGGTGGGTAACGGCTATATAGCCGTTGGGAAGGGGGGAGCCGGCTAAAAAACGCAGCCAAGCCGCGTCAAACTTTTGACGCTTGTGAACTCACGCCCGATCACGCCTGGAGGGGGGCGGTGTTTCACGCCCCCGGGGTGTTAAACGCCCGTTCACGCCGGCGGGCGTGAAGCCCATTTCCAGTGCTCTCAATAGCCTCTTCTTCTTTTTTCTATTCACGGGAATTTACCTAAATAGAACTAAAATATAATGACTTTCTTAATATAAAATTATATTTTTTCATTTCTCAATGTAGAACAATTGGTCATTATTCAAGTACATGTCTACTATTACTAGACATTATTCCTCGTCTAGACATTATCATGTACTATTTAGGAAATACAAAAGTGTAAATCTTGCATTAGAAAATGATTTATGTTTTAGTCCTATTTAGTGTGATTTTTTCTTGTTTTTACTTAAAAAAATGAAGTTATTTGTACACCAAAACTTGTATCTCATTTTGTATCCAAAGGCATACACCGATATTTTATGCTAGTGTGATGATTTACGTCGACAAAAAATATCAGTATAACTTTTTTAAATGGAACTAATATTTTGTGTCAGTGTGAATACTTAAAATGTCGGTACATTTCTTTGGAGTACAACTTGGGATACACTTTTCGGTGTATCCTAGCATGGTTAAAAAAAAGAGGCCCGTTCTTGAGAATCTTCTTGTATTGTGTGGAGAATCACTAGATAAAACTGAATTAGATTTTAATTACATATTGATGGTAAAGAGTAGAGCGCACACTTAATGTTTGCAAAGATCTAACATTTAACATAGTTGTCTCCAGTGTAGTTGTCATAAATCAAACTCGAGTATTGTCCCCTGGACACTCTTATTGTTCAAAATTCAAGGAGTTGAGAGGTGAGTTTCAAAAGAGTACATTAATATTCGATTTCTAGCAATGATGATAAAGACGATAGTGTTTTGTATAAGGTTTTTAAATGACCAAATACAAGCCTTAGAGCATTTACAGTGGGCGAAAAAACACGTCGCACCACTACGAGGAACAGGGTGTGTGGCGAGGTTCCACTACTGAGAGGCGAGTGAGCCGGAAGACCCGGTGGGCACTGAGAAAACGGCATACGGTGCGATGAGAAAAAGGCGCGACATCCATTGTTGACGTTCACCATGCTGGTCCACTTTTTTCATTTTTTTTTTATTTTTAACATTTTAATTTTTTATTTTAATTTTCAACCCTATAAATTCATCACATCCTCATCTCCATTTCATCCACTCTCATCTCACTCAACTTGCTCTTATCTCACTCTCATCTCACTATCCAAATATGAATTCTTGCGGAAACAATTTCCCTTTCGAGGATTTTGACCTTGATGCTCTCATAATATTTGCAAACTAAGCTAGTTTTCAGACGAGTGGAGTGGGCTACGACTTTGTCCTGTTCTCAGGCTCCAACTATAGCACCTACAAATTGTCGACTGTCAATACGACTGACTATAGTGTTTCTTAGTTGGAGCTTATCACCGAGGGAATTTGTAAAGGAAAGGCCAAAAAGAATGAAGGGTCGAAGAAGAATACCCCGACAAAAACTCTGGCGTTGGTGAGTTTCTACGTCGACGTGTCAAAGCACTTCATCATCGACAACTCCTAAAAATATAAAATGTTTTGGGAGCGTGTCATAGCAAAGTATAATGTCGAGAGGCCCCATGGTACGGTCAAACATGCATGGCAGCGAGATGCTCTGGAAACATACGGGGTATGTGCTCCAAGAGGTCTAAAAGTTCGATGGTTTGTACGCCAACATCTTGAGGAGGTGGCCCGGTGGGCCCAATGCCGAAGACATTCTCTCAAAGGCGTCAGACCTTTATTATCAAGCAGAAAATAAAATTTTCAAGTTCTAGGAGACTTGGAAACTTTTGTACAAAAGCCCCAAAATGAGCATTGGGCTGAATACCGGAGGATCAAAGCCGAAGTGATTCACACTATTCGAGACTGTTCGTACTCGCCGAGCAAGGCCAGGCAGTCCATTGACCTCAATGCCACGGAAGATAACTTTTCCCCACTCTCGGGTGAAAAACCCAATGTGACAGTTCCTAGTATACCACCCCCACCCTAAACCCGTTGGATATAATGAATAGTAACGTAGAAAGCATGACCTTTGTTGTTCATTGCAACACCCTCATGGCACTCATGGCAATGGATATGTCAGGGTGTCAGAGTTGCAGCTGAAGATGCACAATGCCATGATGGCGACAGTTCACACCATGATAAGTAGGAAAAATCAATAATATTTTTTTAGGTTTAACTTTCCAAGCACTTGTATTTTAGTATTTATAATTTTAATTTCAATGTTAAGCATGTTATATTTTCCCTTTCATTATATTAATGTGGTATTTCCTAATTTTAAATTTTTTAAAAGTTACACCCCTTTTTATTTTTATAATTATTCATATATTTTTATTAATTAATAAATATTTTATTAAATTTATTTAAATGTTTAATAAAATATGATGATTAATTTACATGAAACGAAGACACAGGGCAAAAAGGCGATAACACTGCAGGTGTTTTTGAGTGAGGTTAAAAAGAGGGGGAGTGGTGATATTGTAGGATATATATATATATATATATAATTTATATATAAATAGATTTTAGTTTAGTAATTATGAAAATAATTTTTTTAAATATTACTTCCTCTTTCTGAAAATAAGGCTCCTATTTACTAACTAGTACCCATAGGGTTAAAGTAAATATACTTTTTTTATACATTTTTATCAATTATTTGATAAAACAAAATAGTTGTGTAACCACTTTGTTTTCAAAAAAACTTCAGTTTAATATATAATTTTTATATGTGAATTCTTCATTATTTTTCATTTATATTGATTTGAAAGTAAATAAAATCAAACATCGTAATTTGACAATGGAAATTACCAAAATACCCCTAACTTTACTTCATTTTGACAGATGTCTAGTCATTAGACTTACCGAAGCATGAATCACAATCAATGGGTACCACCATGGTAATTATTTTTTTTTGGAAATTACTTTGGGAAATTATGTTGTATTTGGAAAATTTATTATTTTTTTATCTCGTTGAAAATTTAATATGCAATACAAATTAAGAATACTTAACGGTTAAAGTGTGTCTGGGTTATCTACTAAAATTGTTGTTTGTTTTCATTTGCGTTTATACTTTTGTTAAAAAAATTACTATTCAGAGCAACTTTGCTTTTAATAATTAATTAAGTATACAACCTTTCTAAGTTTAAAAACATTCAAATTTGATTAAAGGGAAAAGTATAGGAAGTTCTCAAATTTACAGACATTTTGAACCCTGTACTTTCGCTTTATAAAAAAAATACTCATTATTGATTTGAATAGTGCTCATTTTCTTACTCTAATTGTGTTTCATCAAATTTCTAGCAAATAATGTTCATTTTTGTATGGAAACACTTGTTTTACAACTTTTAAGGTTGAATTTAATTTGTTTCCAAAAATGTCCTCTCTCCGTTCAATTAAATAAATACTCCGTATTACTTTGTATATTGATAAAATGAAATAATTTTTCAAAAACATTTTGTAAAATAATTGTACATAAATTATGTTTATTCTAATACATAATAATTTTTACGGAGTATTTAATTTATGAATTAAAATTTATCTACCTTCACTTCTTACAGTGGGGTTTGAAGCGGGTATTGGATTCACCGTAGGATTGTGATTGGGTTCCGTGTTTCACATTAATTTGCAAGGTGACGTTATTTATGGGATTTATTACTTTTTTGATGATACATACATACATCAATACATACGCGTCTAATACTCGATGTACACGCACTTCCACACCCAAAGTTATAAAACCTGCAATTTTCTTGCCTTTTTAATATATTCTTCCTTAGCTTTCTTTCCCTTGAAGGAAAATAAATATCCATTCACATACACTTGTGTATAGTAGTAGTACTAGAGGTGGAAATCGGATCAACCAGATCGTTTTCGGGTTGGATTTTTTCGGTTTGGATATCTTTCGGTTATATGTTATAATCGGTTCGGTTCGGTTCGGTTAAATTTCGGTTCGGATTTGATTTCGGTTCTATACATTTTTTGGTTCGGTTCGGTTTTGAGTCGGTTCAGATACGGTTCGGTTATAAATCGGTTCGGATAGATTTCGGTTCGGATACAATTTGAGTCGGTTATATTTCGGTTTCGGGTCTAGTTCGGTTCGGATATATTTCGGTTTCGGATCAAATATATTTTGGATATATATTATTTTCTAATTAAAATTTAACTATCCGTGTTTTTTTATGTTTTATCACATTTATCAATCTATCATCAATTCAATACCTCATACTATTTTATATTTTTTTCTAGTTATATTATCTCTACCCTAAATAATCTTCCCTTTTTGACTTTTTAGTCATATTTTATAAATTTGGACTACAAATTATGAAAACATATATATTTAATTATGATATAAATTTAATATAATTAAATTGATTTTAAAATTTAGTTTGAAATATCAAATTTTTCTCACATCTTCTAATATACTTATGTATATAAATGAAAGGATAAAAGATAAATTCAAATAGTCTTATGTTCCATTTGAATACAATTTGGTAAAAATTGAGTAAAATTGGGTGAAATTAAGTGGATTTTATTCAATTGAGTGCAAAATTTGTAAATTATTGAGTATATTTGGTTGAAAATAGAGAAAATTAAATTTAATAGAGTCAAATATAATTAATTTTACACCTAAATGTAATGGTGTAGATCAAATTTGAAAATGATAACAGCCAAGGCTGCCGCTAGAGAGACTTTTCAAAATGCTAACACTAGCATCTAATTTTATTGACTAATATTGAGTGAATTGGTTTGAAACTAATCAAATTAACTCTTAAATCAATAAAATTTATTGTAATGAGATGAAATTAGGATAAAATCTAGTTATTTCATACAATTCATCATATATTCCTTTCGTCCCAAAAAGAATATCACACTTCAATATTTAAAAATTACGGAAATTTTATTTGTTTGTGCGTTATCATTTATATGTATAACTTATCTTTAATTTCTACATATAATAAATTTAAGGCATAAATTTTGTAATTTTTTTCCAAGAAGATAAGCCATTTTATTAGAGGATGAGCAAGTAATGTAATTAGTTCAAATGGTAAAATAAAAGTAAAAATTTAAAAATATAATATGCTTATTGAAAAGCAAACATAGTTCTGAATTTATCGATTTTAGTTCTAATCGGGTTCGGATATTATCGGTTTCAGATCTAATCGGTTTCGGTTTTTTCGATTTCGGGTATTATCGGGTTTGGATCTAATCGGTTTTGGGTTTAATCGATTCGGATATTATCGGTTTCGGATCTAATTAGTTTCGGATTTAAATCGGATATGAATTATTTAGTTCGGTTTCGGTTCGATTCGGATCATTTCGGGTTTTCGGTTATAGATCGGATCTTCATTTTTCGGGTCATTCCGGTTTCGGTTTCGAATATTTCGGTTTGGGTAATCGGTTCCGGTTCTGTTTTGTCAGGTCTAAGTAGTACTCTCTATATTTAGAAATTTACCCTTCCTCCCAAAATGGTTTAAACTTTGACTATTTGAGTCTCTTAACTATTTTTGTTTACTGGTATGTTTTTATTAATTATTTTTTTGATAAAATAAAATATTTTTGTATCAAGTTTTGTTGCATGTTTGATGTAGCTTTTTAATATATAATTTATGCATTTTATTTTTTTATAATAATTAATGAATAAAATCATTCTAAAAGGAATAAATTTTGCACATTGTTTTAACAATGTTAATCAATTTGGGACGAAGAAAATAATACTTAAATAAGGCTTGTTTTTGTTTGTTGGGAAACTTAGGGGTGAGAAGTATCAAATCGATACCCAAAATTTTCAAGAAAATTCAAAACGAAAAATATCCAACCAAAAAAATATCGCTAAAATACATAGTTGTACTGAATTGAACAGTTTTGTATTTTGAGAAAATAAATCACTCCAAGTAGGAGTAAACATATCATTTATTGTCAAAATAAGAGTTTCAAGCTTTTATGTAAAATCTCAATCCGTCCAGATCTGCAGTTTCTTTCGGACTAAGTATAAATTTGGTAATCGTAAACATTTAAAACATTTCAAACATTTTCAAACTTTATTTCATAAAAATTATTCGGAATAGTAACGAAGTATTTAAAGTTGCGGAAGCAAAAATACAAATGTCTCATCACAATAACAAATGATTACTTAATATCTTTTGAAATATTAATTCAAAGCTATCACATCTTTCCCGACAATCTCGCCCCATCTTCCGCCAGAAACCTTTCACGTAATTCTCTCTTCTTTTCTGCGTGTAGCAAATAAAACATACTACATGCTCAGCTATAAAGCTGAGTAAGGATATTTAATGGAGTAATGCTAGAGTCACAAATAATTTAGACACAAACTTGACAAACTAACCATTTGTGTATGTAAATTCCTATTTTTAAATTATTTAACATCATTTTATTCACTTGGAAAAATACACAAATAGCAAGTTTGTGTAATTTGTGTCCAAGTTATTTGTGACTCTAGCATTACTCTATCTAATGCATCAAACATCCATATAAATTGAATCTCAATTCACAAACAAATCATTTGATATCATGCGCATGATATTCAGTTCAGTTATTCAATAATGTTCAATATTCATAATGTCAACAATGCTCTTAAATTAGTCTTAATCTAAGGCCAAATTCATAACGTTTATCAACTCGTAAACTTTATTCTTAGTTTAAGGTACTACTAATCCACCCTTAAACTATATTCTAGTTTAAGGTACTACTAACCAACTTTTAAGCTAATCTACTTTAAGGTACAATTTTAAAAAAGGTTTTCCAATTCTTAAACTAGTCTTAGCTTAAGGTACACAAAGAAACCGAAAAACGGACTGCTCAACGTCGGGTTGGGTCATATCCCCAAACGAGTGATCCTCTAGTTTAATTTATGAATCTCGTACGCACATTTTTACCTAGGTCACCAAATATACATATTTATACCTGCAATGCTATTCTAATCTAAGGTCTATCTTAGAGGTCTTCTAGATAGCTTACCTTAACAATACACACCACTTTCTTACTCTTCAATCTATTCGTTTTGATTCATGGTTCAATAATTTATAATCCTCATTTTAATCATTATATTCATCAAGGTTTAGAACGTGATTTGCCCCTTTACATGATACATGAGCCACACACACACACACACACACACACATACTCCCTCCGTCCCCTTTTTGATTACAATATTCTGTTTTTGTGTGTATTAATAATAAGTCACATCACTTAAAAATTTCCCAAACTACCCTCTAAATTCATGTATTGGTCATCACGTGGGAAGAGCTCAAACTTGGTTTAAGTAAAGCAAATATGAATAGTACATCACTGTTTACATCATTGAGACTACATACTCCGTACTGGGACAATAGAGGGAAAAGTAGAGCCAAAAAATTCCAAAAATTTTAGTTCCCTCCTAAATTTCACTTACTATAAATAACTACATTTACTACTGACTTTCCCCATCAGATTTTTTTCTCTGCAAACCCTTTCCTTTAATGGATTTGCCTTTATTTCCATTTGATTTGAATGAAGTTCCGCCATTGTCAGCATCGGAACATGCAACTTTTGAAGGTGTTTCTTTCCCTTCGTCTCCCGAAGCAGCCATAACCGAACTCCTCTTCAATGGACGTCGAGCTCGAAACAATCCAGACTCCGGGGCTGGACGTCCTTCAGCTGCAAGTCTTGCATATCTTTCAGCTCCAGCGACTGTGCACACCGGGCATAACACGTCACCTGCAGAACAAACAGAAGAAACCCAACAGCAGACGCGGAGCAAGCCAAGGTTGTCAATGGAGGTAAGAAAACGCATAATTGACGTTTTATTATCAACATCTACGAATAACAAACTTCAGCGGGGGGTCATTCAAGCACTGGTAGAAGAATATAACACGTGTTATAAGACTATATACTTGATGTGGTGTAAAGCTAAAGAACAAATGAGACAAGGACTACCCATAGATGTACAAACAAACATGAAAGGATGTGTTGGTAGGAAAAAGTTGGATCTTGATTTAGAACAGCTTTCTGAAATTCCTTTATGCAAAAGGAAAAATTTGAGGGCAATGGCAAGCCAACTTAAGGTGTCAAAAACAACTGTGCACATGCTCTTAAAAAGGAAGGAGATAAAGCGTCACTCAAATGCCATAAAGCCACTTTTGACACCCTTGGGTAAGTTAAAAAGGTTAAGGTTTTGTTTAAATAACTTAGTGCCTGATACCATTCCCATTAACCCTACATTTCATCACTTCTATGATCATGTTCACATTGATGAGAAATGGTTTCAGTTAAGCCAAGAAACAACCACCTTTTACACCTTACCAATTGAGGATGACCCATATAGAACCATACAGTCAAAATAGCATACAGAATTTCATAGCATCAGAAGGTGGTTGGTGAAAGTTCAGATTATATCCTTTTTGTGTTTTTGCTACTTGTGTGCAATGCTGTGAGGACAAGTACTTATCTAAGTGTACTGTCCATCTTCAGATTTTGCTTTTTGGGTTTTTGGGTATGGAATTTATGTATGTACATCAGAAGTGGGGATAAGATACTTTTAAAATCCATCCCCTTTTTTTTGCTTTTTGGGTTTTTGAGTATGAAATTTCTGTATGTACATCAAAAGTGGTGCTATGGAATTGTAGTAATGCAATCTGTATGTTATGAATATAGTCCAGACACAGCCAGAACACCCAAACACAGAACTTAGGTAATTTGCCATCATAGATCTCAGGAATGAAGATGTGGATTATTGTAATCCATTTGGGATAGGGTCATCACTGACCTCAGGCAAATTTAAATCAGGGACAGGTTATACCTCAGGGAATATTGTAATCAAAATGGGGAATAAGAGAGGATTAGTGTCATGAATTATCTTAGGAAAATGCAAAGAGTAGACACCTTATACCTCAGGGCAATACACAAACAACATTGAGTGTGGTAGACCTCAGGGCAAAGTGACTAAAATTTTGCATATAATAGCACATCATATATGGGAAATGGGGATTATCTCAGCAAAAGCAGTATTTATTGCATCATGGGACCAAAGCACTTAACACTTAATGGGACATGGACCATGAACAAGCACTACCAAAGAACTCAGCAAGGATACATAGGGACCAAGACATCAGGATGCATCACAGTTCTTACACATCCTCCCAAATAAACATGAAAACAAATAAGGGCTATCACAGATCAATCATTATGTTCCTAGCACCACCACAATTGTACAGGTCAAATATACATGCAATTCTTTTATCCCAGTACAGAATTTCAAAGCAACACCCCCATATCATCATTAGTCACAACAAAAGTTACCACTTTCTGGTCATGTGCATGAAATAAATAAAAGGAGAAATCATACCACATGGTTCCAGCCAAGAAGGTCTTTTTGGAGGGTCATCCATGAAAAAATATTCAACGCATGTCAATTTGGTCGGGTCATACACAGAGGTTATCTCTTCCCCTTCCCCTTCTTCGCTCGAAAATCCCTCTTCCGTGTCTTCTACAACCAAACAATTGTACTTCTTTCTGTACCTCCATGTAGGGTCTGTTTCAGATGTGTATGAAGGAGATTCAAAGGGAAGCACGCTGGTATTTTTGTTTTCAGAAGGGGATCTAGATCTAGATTTGGATCTAGATCTTGAAGGCGAATCCTGTGATAAGAGATGAAATGTTGGAATTGATGGATCTGGAGCCATTGCAGAAGAGTTACGGAAGAGAGAAGAGGAAGACTGAAGAAGATGGAGGAGAGTAATGAGGGGATAGAGACGAAGAGGTAGGGCGGAAGTTTCGAGGAGATAGGGGACGGGTGGTTCTAAACGTGGGAGGGGTATATTGGTAACATTTATGGGTAAATGTTACCAAATTTAATTTTTGTAATCTATTTTGGGACAAATAGATGAAGGAATATTGTAATAAAAAAGGGGACGGAGGGAGTATAACTTTGGGCCTCGCTCCAATTTTCATGAAATCACTGAAGGTAAATGCTATTTACATCACTTGGAACTTTTCTGACAACAACATTTGTCTCCATGTGGACTCTTCTATTATCAGTGGAAAAGCTGCGGGGGGGAGCCATTCTTCGAAACGGGAAAGGTTTATTTTTATCAGGCCTTACTATTAAGTTGAACTTAACGGATATCTTCTTAGCAAAGTTGGAAACAGTTGCCAAAGCTTCTCAATGGGCTAGGAACAAATCCTCTGCTCCTTTGTTTATTCACACAGATTGTAAGGCTATTGAGAATGCATTGAAATGGGATAAGACTTGCATTAGTTCTCTTCTCAAAACTCTCAAGGAAATCTCACATGGGAAGGACTTCACTTTTAAATATGTGTAGAGGGACTTCAACTAAGCAGCTCATCATTTGACTAGATTTGCTATTTTCTACTCTCATTTTGGAGAATTTTTGCATTTTTGTTTTTTTACTAGAATGGTTAGAGGCTGTATTAAACTTGATGTATCTCTTCCCCATATTATAATTAAATAATAAAAAACCATTTTCAGTTTATATATATATATATATATATATATATATATATTATAATATAATATATATTATTTAATTAATAATAGGCCAAAAGTTGAAAACAATTTACTGAAAAAAATTAAAACTGATCGAACAAATAGACGGCGGTAGTATATATGTTGTTTCTCTACGTCGTTGGTAATTTTGATTTCATAATCGGTCAAATGCACTACGCTTCGGTGTGTAGATTAGCTAGTTGATATATAGCACAATGCGACAAATATTTGATCCAAATTCAATTTCTGACAATTACAAAAAGACCAGTGATCATGCAAAAGCATGTGATTATAAAAGTATCAAAGACAGATTTCGATCTTTTCTAAACAATAATGAGACTATAACACGGAGTAATTTAATTACTCCTTTCGTCCCAAATTATTTGCAACGTTTGCTTTTTTTAGTAGTCGCGTGAACTTTTGTTTATTTCTACGTTTTCATTGGTGATTTGATAAAATAAAATATTTTTGACACCTCTTATTTCGAAGACCTTTTCATGTAGTTTTTTGATATGTAAATTTTATACCAATATGTAAATAGAATGAATTGAAAAAACTTAATATTTTTCTTCGGGAATATAAGTGTGACAAATATTTAGGGACGGAGGAGTAATTTAATTTTATTTAATTAAAGTGTACGTCTTGAGTAGTCTACACTTGGAGAGTTGGAGTATGGAATGGGGAATGCAGCCTGCTGGGAGACCGCGCGAGAAGCAGCAGCTTTTAATCCTTCCTTTTATCACATCAGTTGGGAATCTTTTACTATTGTTTGTACTTGTTGCTTGTACTTGGTGCCTTATCTGTGCTATACTGTGTTCTCTTTCATATTTTTGTGCAGGTGGAGCCGGGGGTCTCTTGGAAACAGCCTCCCTACTTCCGAGTAGGGGCAAGGTCCGTACACACACCCTCCCCAGACTCTACTGTTGTGGGATTCAACTGGGTTGTTGTTGTTGTTTTATATAACTTTCTTTAACAACAAGACTGACTACTGACTCTTCACCTCTTTTCCCCTCCCCCCCTGATGTTTCCACATAATTCAATTTTTTTACCTCTGTCTCTAAATAAATTACACGCATTTTACATTAGATAAGGTACATTCTAAATTTTTTCAATTTATTCTATTAAAATTATATGCAAATATTAAATTAAACTTTCATCTTTAAAAAATTCTACAAAATGAGAGTTTGCAAAAATATTTTATTTTATCAAATAATAAATGAAAACATAAAAGTAAACTAAATTTTTCGTAATTCTTAAATAGGGAAACATGTAATTTATTATGGGAGGGGGGAGTATACACTCTTTGTGTCTCACAATGGATACCATAATCTAAACAACGTGTAAAATCCAATCATTTTTAAATGGGGGTGGTTGCACATTTTGCAGCACGGAGGTGTAGAGACCTTGAGGTCATGAGTTCAAACACCACCACCTATTTAAAGATTTTTGGCCTTGATCATCAAATTCAGACGGTCAGGATTAAGAGTTGTCTAATGGCTCATGTGGTTGGAGTCTTCTGTGGGAATTTAGAGGTCGCAGCTAGGTTCATTTCTTGCATGCATCATTTCTTTTCTTGATATAAATTAACGAAAAACTTATCTCATTTCAGTAATTGTCTGGCCGGATCTGAGGGGTAGGGGTGTAAACGGACATTAATCGGATTGGATGCGTTATTATCAAATCCGTATCCGTTTATTTTTTTCGGATATCGAATTCGGATACGGATCTTGACGGATACTGAAAATCAAAACCGTATCCATATTCGCCGGATATTGGTCAGATATCGGACATATCCGTATCCGCTTCCAATTTTTAAAATCAAATTAAACAGTACTTGAATTTTAAATTAGTTTAAAGTCAAACTATTATTAAATCGACTATAATTTGTTATGAGGTAATTATTTTCTTTGTTTTCATGATTTATGATATTCTACGATAACTTCGTATCATAAAAATATATACACAACACACATATACACATATTTTTATATGTGTGCACATATATTTATGTGTCTACACATTTATTTTGTATATAAAAATATCTTATACTTTGAAATATCAATAGAGAAACAAAATATAAACAAAAAAAAATTAGGAAAAACTGTATATAGTGGATCGAATATTCAGATAAATGGTTATTTAAACAGATGCATATTCAGATAGGATTTTAAACAGATTGGATATATAATTACCAAATTCGTATCCGTTTAGTAATCGGATACGGATAATATCCCTTTAAAACGGATGCGGATATTTCCTCTTTAAACAGATACAGTTACGACGGTAATCGGATTTTCGGCTATCATTCTGAAGGAACTTTTGAGGATGAGCTTATCCTTTTTTATAAAATTATTGGAAAGAGTAGATTTTGACTCATATATCTCCTTTTTGTAGTCGCTTAAATTTTTGGCAACTCCTGCAGTCCTGCCTACAAAGTAAAAGGATATAGGTCTATCTATTTGTATTCTTTACTTCTCCCTCCTCGGTTAATGTGCAAAAAATAATCTAACAATGCTAAGGTATACCAAAAGTATACCCCAAGTTGCACCCCAAAGAAATGTACCAAGATTTTAATGATTTACACTGGCTTAAAATATTAGTTCGCTTAAAAAAAGAAATATTTGCACTAAATAGCACTAAAACTTAAATTATTTTTCTAAATAGCACTTAAATTGTTTTATTCTCTAAATAGAACTTAATAATATCTATAATGACCAGTGATGGCAAACATTTACTTGAATAATGACTAATGGATAATGACTAAAAGTGTTACATTGAGAAAAAAACACATGCAGTGCTATTTAGGAAAAGTCATTATGTTTTAGTGTTATTTACGTAAATTCCTCAAAAGAAATATTTGTACTAACATTTTTTGTCAGTGTAAATAATCACACCAACATCACATGCACTATCACAAAATGTCGATGTATGTTTTTAGGTTACAAAATGAGGTACAAGTTTTAGTGTACAAATAATTTAATCCAAAAATAATATGGACAAAAATAGTGAAACAAACAGAGTAATTTTGTGTCTTGTGTGTATTGGCTTCGACTCTAAATGAACTTCACATTCTGACTACTATTTTATAATATGAAAGAATTCTTTGTTGAGTTTTTAGATGTCATTTTTTATGTGGTCTTAAGATACATACTTAATTTATGGATTTTGTATATAAATACTCTTTTCGTCCCTATTTTAATTACAAAACGAGAATTACGAACCATTTTTTAAATTATTTTATTTATAAATTGGTACATCAATAAGAAATTCTCCCTCCGTCACACTGTCTTTGTCCACTTTTGACTTTTGGAACTGTTCATCTAAGCACTTTGACTCATCAAATTCTCTCAATGTGTAAGCCTAAATGTAGTCATGTGTGATCTTGTTTAATTTGTCTTAACATATAGATTATTAATATATAATTTCTATAATTTTTTAATACACAAATTACAAGATAAAATGGATTAAAGAAGTGCATTGGATGGTATGACAAAAGGTAAATGGACAAAGACAGTGGGACGGAGGGAGTAAAAATTATATGTTAAAAAATTATATCAAAAGTTCTACAAAAAAGAGGTGACAAGAATACTTTATTTTATCAAACAAACAATGAAAATACACAAAAAAACACAACTTATCGAGGAGAGAGAGAATATAAAATTGTACTCCCTCCGTCCCATAAAACCTTTCTCCTTTCTTTTTTCATCCGTCCCATAAAACACTTCTCATTTCTATTAAAAAGTCACTTTTACCCCTTACATTTTCATACCCTACCTATCACATCATACCTTTTTACTAATAATCTACCACCAAATCCTATTTTTTACCCATCACATCAAAGGACATTTTTGGAAATTCAATACCAAAATACACTCTCTTAAATCTCTTCAAAAAGCAAAACATCTCATGTTTCATGGGACGGAGGGAGTAATAAAAATAGGGACAAAGAGAGTATCATGTATGAATTGAGTTTTTGAAAAAGATAATAGATTTTAATGTGGCCCATAAAAGGCATGAGAAGGTCCAAAATTTAGATTAGAAATCACCCTAAATAGGACTAAAACATATAGAAAAGTACCAAAATAGGACTTTCATGTTTTTTTTCTCAAAATAGGACTTTGCACTGTGATAATGTGACTTTGCCCACTACCCCAAAAACAGTATCAGAAAAATGTTGATTAACTACTGTTAATGGAAACACAGTAGTTGGAAAAAACCAGACTAGTGTAAGATTTTCTTGGCAACAGAACAGTAGTCTAGGTTTTATGCTTTAAAACTATTTTTAAAGTTTCAAGAAACGCTAATGTATCATTAGTTGTCTGTGTTAGTTCAAAATACAGTTTTTCTTACAACAGTTGTCAATAACAAGTTAAGAATACTCTATTTAAACAATAGTCTGGGCTTTTAGTCTAGAACTATTTTGAAACTTTTTAGAAATAGTTATCTGTTGCTTGTTGTCTATTTCATATGGTTTTTTACCATTGTTGTTTATAATTGTAATAGAAGACTGTTTGGCAACAATAGTCTATGTATTATGGGTAGAATTGTTTTTGAAGCTGTGAGAAACTGTCATCTATCATTAGTAGTTGGTTTCATAAAAAAATACAGTTTTTATTGTCACAGTTGTCAATAATTAGTTAAGACTACTACTTAGTAACTGAAGTCTGATTTCTCGGTGTATAATTGTTTTTAAACTTATAAGAACTAGTATTGTATTGTTAGTTGTATGTTTCATATGGTTTTTTTACAGAATTGTTTATTATAATAATAGAAGACCCCATGTAACAGTAGTGTATTTATATAGCGTAGAACTGTTTTTGAAATTCATAGAAGCTGTAATCTATTACAAGTTGTCTATAATAAGTTAAGAATATCATTTTTAAACAATAGTTAGACTATTAAGCCTAGAACTATTTTTAGAGTTTTGAGAAACCGTAATGTATTACTAATGTAGGATCGTTTTCTGGAACTTCCTAGTGGGTCACCCATCCTGGGACTACTCCCGTTCCAGCACACTTAACTACAGAGTTCTGAAGTTAAAGAGGTGCCAAATGCTTTCTAAAACCAATTGGTGATAGGAAGGTGGACACTTTGTATTTAACCACATCTCTCTATAGCCTCAAGTCGAGGTAGATTCCTATAAGGCACCCCCTATAGTTCACTACGGAAGTGCGGAGCTCCACTACTGAGCAGTGGATGGACAGGAGGGGCTTCGCAAGATACACGACTCGTGTACCTCGTCAGGTTGGGCTGTCAGTACCCGATACCGTGACTAGGACAGTAGCAAATCCCTAAGGGTGATCGATGGTCCCCCATAAGACCAACAACTAACACACCATAGCTCAAATAGACCCCAATAGTAGTTCAAACACTCCAAACATAATAGAGATTTCCACTCTAAACGATAGTACACACAACCCCCAAAGAAGGAATCTGCTGTTTGAAAATGACAGCAAGGAAAACCAAAGTTTCCAGCCCCAATCAAGGCCAGGAACTTATTCAAGGCAAGTAGAACTGTAGCAATGGAGAAACAGACAGTGCTCGAGACCAAGAAAATTCAGGGAGAGAACACCCATTAATGGATTACAAATTTAGTTAAGGAGATGAAATGCACCCTAAATTATGACCAAAATGCACTAGAGAGTCGGAGAAAAAAGAAAGTAAGAAACCCGGGAAATCGCAGTTTGATGTTCGTCTGTGAACGAATTCTTACATATACTGGAAATCCAACTTTAGAATCTTTTTTAGCATCCCAAGTCGCCCAAGGGTAAAATGTAAATTATTATTACCCCTACTCAGAACGGTACATCAATGTTATATGCTGAACCATAAAAATGGTTTCATACATGAAATGAATACAACAACAATACAACAATACCACAACTTGGCACGCAGGCCGTACAAAAAGACAATCAAAACAGCAAATCTATAGTTCCATGATTTCAAGTACCTATCAACATCAAATGGCAGGCCACAAAGCAACACAAACCTGTCCATGGCATCCACAAGGCAGCTTGCAAACTCTCAAACAGTCCTAAAAATGCAGTAGGTCAGCCCATATACTACCCAGGCCACTTCAAGTTCAAGTTGCATTTCAGCGAAATCAAACCCTATAAGTCATAAATCAGCATCCAAACAACCCAAAAATCAGCACACTGCATTCACAGCCCAAAAATAGGTACAAGCAGTAGTAAGGCTGCCCAAGCAGCCACTCAATTCCCCCTGCCATCATGCCACTGTCCAGGCTATGGCTAACCAAAAAAGGTTCATTTCAGCACATAGGAGACCACCACAAACCAAAACAGCTGCTCCATCAAATGGTAGGCCACCACGAACCAAATCAGCACATAATACATCCCACAAGTTTCCTAGCTCGAAGTTAAACTTCCCACTCAATTTTGGTTCAAAATCAGGTTTACCCAACCAAAACAGCAGTGCTAACCAGCTATTTTTGTTGCAAAATCTGCACAAAGGCCTCCCCTTGCAAGGAGAAACCATGTAGGAGCCATATTGAGAACCTCCAAGCAAGTAACATCCAAACCCAGCTTACCACAAACCAGCTGTAAACGCTTAGCAGGAGGTTGGAGGTTCATGAGTCCATGCCAAAAATAATCTAGCAAAACATCCCCAAAACCATGCCATCACCATTCCCAATTCAACCCAACACAAGTACACACCATTCAAAACAGCAAAATAACAGCCGAAAACGAACCAAAACAGATGCAAAAACTAAGTCCAGTAATTCAGCTGCAACATCATCACCCCTCTTAGTGTTTCGAACGGCTGGTTGCTTGGCCTCCTGGCTTTGGCGTGGCAGCATCACCATTACCATCCCAGCAGATTCATCACTCTTCATACATGGATCCTTGATCTGCCATTGAAAACAACCAAGGTAATAAAGTAAATCAAACACTAAATGTAAATTTTCTATATGTAGAAATCTTAAAAATGTTAAGGCTAATGAATGAGGGGCTATAAATTGGCATGTTTGGTCTATAAAAGAAGGCCAAGCTCTCCTTAATTCACTTATGCCTCACCATGAGAAAGCAAGAGAGATAAATGGGAAATTCCGCATTCTTATAGTGAGAAAGTGAAAGTGTCAAAGCAAAAGTTTTGTTTTGTTAAAAGTAAATGCTTAAGATATATTACCCTAGCGTTGGATTGATCCACTATTTGGTTGAAAATGTATGTACATTATGAATCTACGAACTGACAGAAATGGTCGGGGATCCACTCAAACCGTAAGCTAGAACTCAAAAGAGGAAGAACGATCTCGACGACTAGAACTTGAGCTTGAGAGAAGAGGAAAGCTTCTAGTCATACATAGTATTTAAGTTGGTTGGATTGATAACTCAAAAAGAGGAAAAAAATTTACCGTCTTAGTGCTTAAGATATTGCTTCTGCTCGAGTCCATCGAAGAAGCCTAAAGGGCGACATTGCTTCTGCTCAAGTCCATCGCTGGAACACTAGAGGTCATTCCTTGTCACCTCCGGTCACTGCCTCTGTCACCGTAGATGCCAAATCGTCGAAATTTCGCCGCCGTGGGTCTGCATCGCTGCACTCGCTGAGGGTCGCCGGGGATTGCTGTCAATGCTGCTCTCGTCGCTGATTGGGGAGAATTGGAGAAGAGAGGGGCGGCGGAATTCTTTGATCGAGGAGAAAGAAAAAGAGGCGAAAAGTGAAAAAGGAAATTAGGAAGAGGGAGGTGAAATTGGGAAGAGGGAAAACAAATCTAGGAAGAGGGAAATGAAAATTTTTAGAGATTTAGGGCATGTTTGGTGTGGTTTGATGGTGATATAAGATATGAGTTTTAAAATCTAGGAGAAATAATGTAACACCCTAATCCGTTCAGTTCTCAATAAATCATTTCAAAGTTCATATCATAAATAAATTCTTTATTTATTCTTAATTTGGGTCTGTATCAAGTCCCCAATCAAGATTACATAAATAGTCAACATTCGGATTTATATTCTATGAGATTTATCGAGATTGTGATATTAGATATCAAAACATATTTCATCCCAAAGGCAAAAAATAATTTATTTTACTTAAAACAAATTTAATTAATTGAATAATAATTCAATAATAATTTGAGGGTATGTTCTGGGGCGTTACAAATAGTATGAGTTTTGAAATCTGAAAGAAAGTTGTTTGGAGAGATATAAAATAGGAGGACCGAACACATCCTCCTATTTAGTGTTTCTGATATTTGATTGTATCGTATTACATAATCACAACAGATCTGATAAGTTCTGATTTAATTAAATATAATCTGATTTAGTATAATTCTGTAGTTATATGTAGTTTTATTTTGGATTGAAAAATTATACCTTTTGAATTGAATATGATTATAGTCATGTATTTAAAGATTATATCTGGAAAATAAGATACAACCTTGACAAGTAAATTGATTTCTTTGAAGATTAGATCTGATCTTATTGGATTTGAATTTTATTTGATCCGATTAGATCTATTTGGGCCTGATTTGATCTAGATAGATCCGCTCTGATGCATTTAAAGTTTATGTCACAAAAATAAGACACAACCAACACAAAGAAATTGTTTTTTAAGATAAGATTTGATCTTATTGGATTTGATCTGTTTTGGTCTAATTTGATCTAATTTGATCTGATCTGATGCATTTATAGATTAGATCAGGCAAACAAGACACAACCTATATAATTAAATTGTTTTTTTGAAGATTTGATCTGATCTTAATGTATTTGAATTTTACTTGATCTGATTAGATCTATTATTTTCTGATTCAATCAAATTAGATCCGATATGATGCATTTAAGGATTAGATCAGGCAAATATGACACGACCTATACAATTAAATTGATTTTTTTAATATTTGATCTGATTTTACTAGATTTGAATTTGATTTGATTCAATATTTTTGAAGATTTGATCTGATCTTATTGGATTTGACTATGATTTATTCTGATTAGATCTGTTTTTGTCCGATTTGATCTAATTAGTTCGATTAGTTATATTAAAGACTCTTTTAATTTGATCTAGTCTAATATGATATGATGAGATCTGATTTCATTAGATTTCATCTAAACAACCTATATACATGTTAAATTGAGATGCAGTAGCTCACATGAAAACTCTAAACAACCTAATCTGCTAGATCTAATTCTAGTTATATTTAAAAACTCTTTCTAATTTGATATGGTTTAATCTGATTTTACAGGGCGCCCTGTTGTAATGTGGCAGTGTACATGTGCAAGTTACCATACTTTTCTGGTAATGTTTATGACCATGTATGGTAATGTAAGTCCTATTTCGGGAATAAAAACATTGAAGTCCTATTTTGGTATATTTTCAATGTTTTAGTCCTACTTTGGTCTTTCTCTCATTTAGATTAAATCTTACGATCACGAAAGTACAAATTTTTTAGTATAAAATCTTTTTAGTTTTTTTATTTACAAACTTAAATATTGGATTGCACTTGCTCTTTAATATTGTATCTATACCTTATTGATTTAAAATTCATGAATTCAAAGCTCACAACCTCGCGATTTTAGAAGTTTTAGTTTAAGTGTAAAGTTCGAGCAAAAATAAATATCATTTGCAGGTGAGATGGTGAGTTAGAGTCCATGAGAATATACAAGTTATGGATTTGTGATTACAATGTACCTCCTATGTCCTAAAACTATCTTACCAATCACTATTTATTGAGCTAAGTCAAATTTAGTCTATTTTGTAAGCTTATACGGAGTACTTCATATTTGTCACTTATTTGATAAAATAGCACTACTACAAAAACAGGCAAAGACACCAGTTGTTTTATAGTAATGTAGTGATATCACATCTAGTTTTAGTCTTTTAGATCTTTTAATATATGTTTAAATATATAAATTTTAGTATTTTTTAATACAGACTAATTTTTTAATAAGTTTTTATAAAAATAACTTTAATTAAACATTGTAAACTGCAACCAAAAATTAGTTTTAGAGGAATGGGTAGTATACCGTTGCTAGTAAGTTGACCATCTAATTACAACTTTATACGGAGTAATAAAGAAACAAAAGACAAGACAGGTAGCTTTGCCATCCCTTCACTTCAAAGTTAAATTAAGTAAGAATTGCGCTAAAAGGGAATTGAACCTAATGACAATTAATTGGCTTATGCAACATCCTTAATTCCTAATCATCACAATTTCTTCCTCTTACGGAGTTTTAAAGTGTCTGCAAAACTGCATATTAAAAGAGTGACCAAAGGTATTATTAATTACTATTATCCCAATCAGCACTCATTATTATATTTAGGGACTATTCATAATATTCACAATTAACTCGTGATTATTAGTTTCGTTATACCTCAAAAATTGAATGAATTTAGATATTATATAAATATCAATACTCATTTAATTTTCGATGTATCTCAAATATTATAATGATTAGTATGATAACTTTTGGGACCGTAGATAAAAAAGGTGAAAAATGTTTGTGAGTGGTGATTGATAAAGAAAAAACAATGTGCATTAAAAGAGATAATAACTTTTGTGTATATCTTGATAACTTTTGTTTCTATGTATATTTTCATTATTATTTGGTAAAATAAAATATTTGTAGAACTTTCGAAGTAATTTTTTAAGTTATCAAACTTATTAATTATTCTTATACCCATTTTTAAATAAGGGGAATTTACCTAAATAGCACTAAAACATAATGACTTTCTCTAAATAGCACTACATATGTTTTTTTCTCAATGTAACACTTTTAGTCATTATCCATTAATCATTATTCAAGTGAATGTTTGCCATCACTGGTCATTATAGACATTATAGAGTGCTATTTAGGAAAGAAACAATCTAAGTGCTATTTAGAAAAATGACTTAAGTCTTAGTACTATTTAGTGCAAATATTTCTTTTAAATAAATTGATTTTATAAAATGCAAACTTTTACTCGTAAATGGAAAATTATAATCTAATTTGGAACAGAGAGAGTATATTATTTGGACCAGTATATTAACTTGCTTTTGTACTTCTTTACTCCCCTTAGAGTTGTCATTAACATTTTTTATTTATAATTTTATTATAATAAAGATTATGTTTTAACTTTTAATGCAATGGTACCCATGAAAATTTAATGGTGCAAATGTGCAATGCAACAAAGTTGCGACCTAAATCACCTAATGGTACCTACGTGTAATGCATTACCATAAAGGCAAACGGTAGATCATCACTAATTTAAGTGTCAAAAAGTGTTCATTCCATATATGGTTTATGTACTTTTTTGTTGGATTATAGAAATTTCAAATCCATTTATCTCCCCATTTTGTAATCAATCATAAATACCCCTCCGTCCCGAATAGAAAAAAGTCAAATAAAAAAAATATTTCTAGACGGATAGAATAACTAATTTTACTCAATGTAGAAACGAGGCCATGATATACACAGTTTGACTTCCACGAGTAAGAAAACAATGAATTGAGTGAGTACTGGCCGAACTACTGGTTGAAGATCAAATCAAAGCCAAACTAAATGATCTGCTGTGTAGGTATATATCTATATATGCCATGCCATGTGCTTTTGTTGCAAGTTTCAACCAATTATTTCACTCTTCTTTTGTTTTATCCACACATTTTCATCATTTAATCTCTCAATCTTTCCATCCTTCCAATAAACAGTACACACTATATAGCACGTCTATAGCTCTGTAAGACTGTAAACAAATAAAATTCCCGGCGGGCATTATGCACTTGGCAAAGTCAGGGAATGCCAAAGAGGTAGACCAGAGCTCTGTTCCGGGCAACTGCGCTAGGAGATAAGCATATGATCTCTGCACATACCAAGTGCATACTCCACTCCTTACCACTAATTAATATGCAATTAAAATCCAATTTACATTCTCTCAGTGACTGTTCGACCGGGTCTGGGGGGCTCTCGCCCCTCGGGGATGGGGCTCATCCTGTTTTGTGTGTAAATAAATAAAATTGTGTAGAAAACTGTTAGCGGGTATTTGTATTTAGTTTGTATTGGGCCCACGTGTGACCTAGCCCGTTATGTATTCTTGTATATAAACGACTTCTATTGATCAATGAAATCAGATCAGTTTTTCACCAATTTCTACATGGTATTGGAGCCAAAACCCTGGGCACGATACTTCTGATTCTCCGGTGCTACTCCCGATCGAGTAACTAACGTCGATGGCCTCTACTGTCGGCGATCCCTGTGTGTTCGGCGAACTTGGACGGCTCTTCGCTGGACGCTGCACGGCGACCGAGAGTGTCTCGGTTTGGTCCTTTTGTGCCGAACTTTGAAGATCGGTAATGGCGTCTACTATGAAGAAAACCCGTTTGATTCATGATCCCTCGTCTGAATATTATCTTCATCCCTCCGAAGGCCTAGGTAATGCTCTCATGAAACATGTTTTGAAAGGCGATAATTTTGATACATGGGAAAACACTATTGTGAATGCTTTAAAGGGTCGTAGCAAGGCAGGGTTTTTGTCTCCCGTTGGCGTGCCTAAACCTACATATCCTATGAAAATTGAGGCTTGGGAAGCAAATAATTCTACAATTTGTAGTTGGATTTTTAACAATGTTGAAGAAACAATTCAACCCAGTATTGCTTCCCATACCATGGTTCATGAATTATGGACAGATTTGAAGGCACGTTATAAAGGTCGTTTATTATAATCAATTTGTCACCATTTGGAATAAATTGTATGGCATGGAGGATCCTACTTGCGGGTGCAAGTGTGAGGCGGCTGCTTTGTTGAAGGATCGGGCGGAAAAATCAAAAACTCGGAAGTTTCTGTTGGGATTGGATGATGAGAAATTTGGTAACATACGTGGGAAAATTCTTGGGACTCAACCGTTGGTGGATCTTAACAAGGCATTCTATTTGATCACCCAAGAAGAACGACATAAAAGTGTGGTTCGTGCTCGTGACGATCACACGGATGCCATGGCGTTTGCTACCACACGGACGACTCCAAATATGTATCAGTGCACTCATTGTGGAAAATCGGGACATACCGTTGATAGATGTTATATGATCATTGGCTTTCCCAACTCTGGCAGAGGACGCGGCCGTCATTCCATCAGTCGAGGGGGAGGTCGCGGGAACCGAGGAGGTCGGTCTGCTGCCCAGCTGGTACCCACTGCCGTAGGTACTGCCGCCGGCCAGCATGGGGGCAGCACTGGACCTTCGGCTCATGCTGCGGCCGAGGCACCCCCGTCCCTCTCTGCGTTGTCACCCGATCAGGTTGCTCAGTTATTTTCCATGCTAGAATCATCGCCATCAACCTCTGACAAGTTATCAGGTACGTCCGGTATTAACTTGTACTCGTCACAATGCACTAACTGCGGATTTGATCGAGCATATCTTTAGTCGCTCGAATAATTAATGATTTCTTTGTAGTGTTGTTTTTTTATGTAATATTTTTTTAATGAATGTAATTTTTTATGAATGTATTTTTTATGAATGTAATTTTTTTAATTAATGTAATTTTTTTATGGATGTATTTTTTTTAATGTAATATTTTTTTTAATGAATGTAATTTTTTAATGCACTAGTCTCATTTCCGATTAATTCAAATAATAAATTAATTTAAATTTAGAAGATTTATATTTAAAAATGTAAAAAATGAAGGTTTGAAGCCCCGGGGCTTCAAACCCATTTCCAGTGAATTTTTGGTGTAAGTTAAAGCTGACGTGGCAGAGAGAGAAAGTTTGAAGCGCCGGTTTGAAGTGCCGAGACTTCAAACATATTTCCAGTGCTCTAAGTATGACATAATTCAAGTCAAAGCTACCAAGCTAATCCAAGTATCCGACACCTTCAGAGTTAACTCCTAGTTTTTCCTATTTTTTTCAATTCTCTTTTACTTATCTAATTTCTTGAAGCATCTGACTTTGATTTTACAACATAGCCTAACACGAAGAACGGAGCAGTATCAATTTTAGGGTTCCATCAATTTTTTGTCATAGGACATGATGAGTACAAATTTTTTCCCGACATAATTTACGGAGTACTATTCTTATTTATTTACGGGGTATTTCTGAATTAATTAATTCAATTATGACGTCTAATGAACTTTAACTCGCATGCACTAACCCACGTGAGATGGAGATGCCTTTGAATTCTTTGTTTATGCTTTTAAAATTTAAATAAATTCTATAATAAGTCATTTAGAGCATCTCCAATGCAACCTTCAAATGTCAAAATATAGAAGGTATAAACTATACTGTAGCAATTTTCTTGCTCCAACGGATGTTTCAAAAAATAGAACATCCTTTATAATTGGAGGTATAGCTTCTATTAATGAAAGGTGTTGTATATACTCTATTTAATAAAAAAAACTATTATAATTGGAGGAGATAAGGGAGTTTGTGGGGATATGGTTGGAGTTTGTGGATGAAAAGAGAGAAGGCTCTATTACCTCTATACATATGCTATTATAGAAGCACACGGTTGGAGCAAGTGGATATTTAATCTACTCTTCAAAAGCTAAAAAGTATTATAGCACTTGGATTTTAACTTCTTCCGTTGGAGATGCTCTTATAGTAGGGAATATTTTATATGTATGTCAAGATTTTTTCAATTTATTCTTATTATTTATTATTTTTTTTATTTGAATAAGTTCAGATCAGATCAAACTATATCAGGTTAGATCAAATCAGATCAGAAATAGATTTTAATATAGCTACATTTAGATCAAATCGGAACAGAAATTATTCCCATTAGATCAAGTGTAGAGAAAATATTCTTCCTATTTGACGTTTCTTGGTCAAAGTTTGTAAACTTTGACTATTATATATGAAAAAAATAGATCCTATTATGATATAAATTTAATATCAATATATTTCCGTTAAAAAAATATATATTTCCGTTGAAACATAATTTCAAATATCGAATTTTTATAAAATATATCTATATATAAATATAAATATTACTGGTCAAAGTACAACATCGAAGATCGTGAAAAGTTATATAGAAAGAGCTAGTATTTCTGGACGGAGGGAGTATTTAATATTACGTATGTGGTCTTTCTTTTATTGGAGCTTGTTTACGGATGGTTCTTTTTTACCTTCATGTTGGTATTAAATTGAAGACTAAAAGTATATTTTCACACTGCCCCTATGTCTAGTGATGTGTTTTTATCTCGGCTCGACGAGCAATACAACTATAATGAGTATGGTTATACTAGGATTCTGAACAGAGGGGACATTTATAAACTATGGTTGCTAGGGGTGGGCATTCGGGTCTAGGAACCGCGGGTCGGAACCGAACCGTCAGGTTCGGGCCGAGTTAGGTCTGGGTCGTCTTTTCAAAAATTTAAAACGGTCCGGGTCGGTCCGGTTCCTATATATTTTAGGGTCGGTCCGGTTCCTCATTTTGAAATTGTTTGGGACCCGGACCGTTTTTTAAATACTAAGATTATTTTTAATATTTTTTAGTAAATATATGGTATACCCGCCTATTCCAATTAATTTTAGTAACTCTTTCGGTCCTTCCATATTCCAATCACAGTGCAGAACCGCAAAAGTGCATAAGTCATGTTCAATAAATGAAGCTAATTTCTACTGAATTAGAAAAAAAGTGTATTATTGAATCAAAAGTCATTTGCATATTTTTGTGTGTGGAATATGGTTGATTTTAAAATTTTGTTTTTTGCAGGTTTTTTTGGATTTTTTGGAAGCCATGAAAATTGTCAATTTTGCTCTTTTTGAAACCTATTGACATTATAATGCCAAAATGTGGTTGTCTTTTTTTTGTTGTTGTTGTTGGATGATCATGGGGTGTATACTTACTCTCATGCCCCTCTTTGTCATTGTTTTTTTCATTTATTCCTCTTTTTTGAACTTTGAAGGCATTATTCTATAATTTCTATTTTGTTTTGAAGAATGTTAGTATTATGATAGGTTCGGACCCGTTGACCCGTGGAATCGGCCCGTTTCAAACAAGCCGGGTTAGGTCCGGTTCCAATTTTAAAATTTTGAAAATCCGTTCCGGCCCGGACCGTTTTAATAAAAACAAGCCGAGTCTGGTTTATATAAATTTGGACTCGGACCGGCCCGTGCCCACCCCTAATGGTTGCAATTGACAACGACTCTAGTTGATAACAACACATGAGAATTGACATTTGGCATTGGCTATGGCAATAAGAATATATGATCGTTGTGAAATTACATGTTTTTACTTAAATTCAACACACTACGATTAGTTATTTTTAAAACTGCAACATAGAGTTGTCCGTGACTAAAACATGTTGGATTATTGTTACGGAAATATGTGATAAACCCTAATTGCTCGTAGCTTCATCATTAACATTGATGACCGCTCATCAACATTTTTCAAAGCAGTTAAGATACCCATTTTACGTAGGAATGACAGCTTTGAAACGTAGGAGAAAAAATTCACGATGATTGTAATGGCTATGAAAGCTTGGTAAATGGATGTATTTATAACATGATTTTTGCATACGGGGTTTAAAAAAATATTATTTTTCAAAGTGCTATAATGAATTTAAATTATTATTACTATGTTTAAACTATTTAAATTATTATATTTAAAATTACTATAATAAAAATCACTATAATTAAAATGACGCAGTAATTAATATGGAGTATACAATTATCTAGTCACACGGTTATATAATTAATACCTTATTTAATTATTACCTTTTTGATTAAAATTACTATAATTAAAATATCGTAAAATATAGAAATTATAAAATATAGCCACAGTAATTAAAATATAGCCATTATAAAATTACTATTATAAAATTACTATAATTCATTTGACACAATAATTAATATACAATTATTTAGTCACGCGGTTACATAATTAATACCGTGGTCAATGATTACCTTTTTTTATTACCTTTCTTGATAGTATAATTTTGGACACTTTAAAAATGAAAGTTAATTATTTCGTTTCTTGGTTATTACCTTTCTAGCTATTAAACGTAAATATATATATATTTAAGGGATATTTAATTCTTACAATAGTTATAGTCTATATTATATTACTATAATTTCAGAAACTTTAATTTCTTACCATATTTAAATTTAAATACTTAACAGTTACTAATTAGTTAAATTATTATATTTAAAATTACTATAATTAAAACTACTATAATTAAAATGACACGGTAATTAACACGGAGTATAGAATTATGTAGTCACAGTGTTATATAATTAATACCTTCATTAATTATTACCTTTTTTATTAAAATTACTATAATTAAAATATAGTAAAATATTAAAATTGTAAAATATAATTAAAATTACTATTATTAATTTGACGTGGTAATTAATATACAACTATGTAGTCACACGTAATATTAGATTTTTTAATTTCATAAAATAAAATTTTAATTAAAATTACTATATTTGAAATTAATATAATTATTTTTACACGGTAAGTAATATTTAATTACTATAATTAATTTGACACGGTAATCACACGTAATATACAATTTTAATTGAAATTATTATATTTAAAATTACTATAATTAATTTGAAACGATAATTAATTAGATTTCATTATAGCGTGCTTAATATCATAATTTCGGACACTTATAAAAATAATTATTTTTTACCATGCTTACAAAAATTATTTTCGGAGTAATTATATTAATTTCACAATTACCATTTTATATTACTTTAATTTCGGACACTTGCCATTTAATTTCACAATTGCCATATGTAATGGTCATATTTCGTGCACGGGTTAAAAATGGACACTATAATTTCGGACACTTACCATTTGTATAGGTAATAATTACACGGATTAATAATTATTACACTTTTGGTTATTACCTTTCTTGCTATTAAACATAAATATAAATATATATTTAAAGGGTTTTATCGTATTAATTTTTTCAAAACTGTGTGTATAATTATTCTTATCATAATCATATTATACTATAATTATACACACGTTTTTATATAACCTAGTCACACGGTAATCATATAATTATATAATTATGATAAGAATAATCATAGACACGTTTTTAATAGCATTGATTGGCGTGTATTAAAGTTTATAAATATTTTTTATAAATAATTTTTCCTATTTTTATAAATACTTTTTATAACTTAACTTTCTTGCTCGTATAAGTTTCGGACATTAAAAATGAAACTTAATTATTATAAATATAATATAATAATTATACTTATAAAACGTAAATTTTATATTACTATAAATTCGGACACTTACCATTTTAACTTCACATTATCATATGTAATGGCCATACTCTTTGGGCGGGAAAACGCAATATTGACTCCATGTCTTTTTAAATAAAGTATGGATAACTTACCTTTACCAAAAAAAAGAAACTCTATGGAGTGTACCAAAAAAAAAGGTTAAAATAATGTAAGAAATTGTACAATTAGTACACTCCATACGAATTGATAAATACCGTGTGATAAAAAAGGAACGGTATTTATAGCTTTTAAACCATTTTTTAGATTAATAATAATAATAATAATTTTTTAGATTGATAATATAACGTTTTTAAAGGCATTGTGTGTTAAAAGTAATATAAATTTCACTTCACAATAGTTAACTTACCTTTCTGCCATTTTAACCTAATTATTACGGTTAATACCGTGTAATATTAATTGTCATTTGTTAATGGAATAAAAATTACCATTTGTTAATACTGTGTAATATTAATTTCCATTTATAATATTATGGTTAGTACCGTGTAATGTTAATTACCATTTCTTAATACCGTGTAACATTAATTACCATTTGTATTAGTATGGTTAATACCATAATAATGGGATAGAAATTACCATTTTGATAGAACCGTGTAACATTCGTATGTAACATTAATTGCCATTTAATGATGGAATAAAAAATACCATTTTGATAGAACCGTGTAACATTAATAACCATGTTTGTTAATGGAATAAAAATTATATCATTTTGTCATTACCATTTTAAGTGAACAATTGCCATTTTTAATGCAATAACGCATGGGCGGGAAAACCATCTCTTGAATCCATGTCTTTTTAAATAAAGTATGGACTAGCAATCTCATTCAACATTTAAAGAAATTAGAAATACTTTATATTTTTTAGCTATAGTTAGTTATAAATTACTTAGTTTTTCATATTATTAAAAGATTATCGAAGCACATGATTTTATCATGTAAAAAAATTGAAATATTAAAAAAGAAATCAAAAATTAAAAATACAAAAAGTATTCTATCAAAATGTTTAAAAGATCTTATCTTTAGCCCTCGGTAATTTATTGCCCTATGAAGTGAGGTCAATGTATTGCCCTAGAAAGAGTCAAATAGTAAGCATGCGAAAATTTAGCTAGATATGAAGTATTTTTTTTAGAAATTAAAATTGTGAATAAAAGGAAGGATAAAATAAGCTAGACCACTATATGAGTTTCTAGGACTCGAGGTTAGAATTCAAACATCAAAATATTTAAAATAATAAAATGGAGTAATAATTTGGTATTCAGTAAAATCCGAATTACCGAATTACTAAGCCAAACCGAAGTGAAAGCCGAATTTTAGAAAAAAGAAAAAACCGAATACCAAACCAAATTATTCGGTTTGGTTTCGGTACGGTTCGGTCGGTTTTCCGAATTGTGCACACACCTATTATAGAAGTTGCTCATTTGAAATTTAATTAAATTACTTTGTGCAAAAAATTCATTATTTTTATGATACTTATTGGAAAAAGAGTAAAATATGTGTAAATATAAAGAAATAACTAAAATAAGACTTCTATATTTTTATCTCCAAAATAAGGTCAATAATGTCAAAATATAATATCAAAATATATTATAAAATGTCAAAATACAATAGAACATTGTCACATTGTAATAATCATATTTTGAGATACAAATAAGTCAATCCTATTTTGGAAATAATTAATAACTACCCATGTATCTCAAGATGTTTGTCACATTACTCAAAATAAAGCAAAATTTTAAATTTTTTCTCATTCATTTTTTTAAATATTAATATAGAAATAAAGAAACAGAATTTATATATTTAAAACTACGTAAAAAGTTCAAAACAAGTAGTGAGATTTTTTTTATTTTGGGAAACCTATGAAATGGAGAAAAGCTGTGGGGGTTATTTTCTCACCCTATTGATATGCAATATGAAAGGCAAAAAAGAGGAAGGTTTTGAAAGATGAACAACCTAAAGGGGAGTATTGGATGTACTCGATCAAATTTGATATTAATTGCTTTATAGATAGTAAAAACAGTTGTTTGATTCATTTTGTTTTGGTCTCATGTAATTTTGTATAGAACTTGTTTATGGTTTTATATTTAGTGCATTGTTTCAAAAAAAATATACTCCCTTTGTCCCGAAAAACAAGTAAGTTTTGATTTTGAAGAGGGATTTAAGGGGATTTTATTTTGGAATTGAATTTCCAAAAAATGTTCTTTGATGTGATGGGTAAAAGTATGATTTGATGGATAGATTATTAGTAAAAAGGTATAATGTGATAGGTAGGGTATGAAAAAGTAAGAAGTAAAAGTAACTTTTTAATAGAAACAAGAAGTGTTTTTTGGGAATGATGAAAAAAGAAAGGAGAAAGATTTTCAAGGACGGAGAGAGTATTTTATTTTATCAAATAATCAATAAAAATATATAAAAATAAAAAATTTACGAGATTTTTGAATAGTGAACTGTGAAATTTTTTTAAGAAAATAAAGAGGTCTAGGTGAACAAACCTACTCTCCCCTACTCTAGAGTGAATGAGAAGCTTCCGCTAACAATTTCTGATTTCATTAACAAGCAGAATGATAAACAAAACTAGACGTGGCAAAAAATGTCATGACCTATTTTTGAATTGAAACTTGATCCAAAAATATTAGGTTTTGAACAAAGGTTTTGTTGACCGAACTCGGAATGTTTCGCTAGAATTGGACCAAATCCGACCGAACCCGACCTGACCGACCTGATAATGTAAGAATTTTTCCAAATTATATACTTTACTATAAAATAAAATGTTATAAAAAAATTGGTTATAATTATATATTTTTTACTACTTGTTTTTATTTTATAAATTTATATTTTGGGACAAAACTTTAAGGATATTGCATAACTATCTTTTTTTTTGCAAAAATTATGCAATTTTTTACTTTTTTATATTGATTTATATACCTAAAAAATAACTTCAGAATTTAAAATAATATAATGTTATAGATCATCTTACTTTTCCAAAAATTATGCATTTTTTTGCTTCTATATATTGAGTTATATACCTAAAAATAACTTCAAAATTTAAAAAAAATATAATATTATAGATTTAATATATATTTTTTGATATTTTAATTTTATTTAATGGGAAATGCAGGTGTTAATATGAATTTAAAAATTTTAAAAACAAAGTTATAACTTATTCGATTGACCCGAACTCGATGACACTGGACATGAACATACAATTCTCAATCTGAACCCGACTTGACCTGAACCCAAAATTACTCTAACCCAAAACGACTGAACCCGAACTCAACCTGACCAACCGATTTGCCAACTCTAAAGAAAACAAACACTAAAAACCCCGCCACACAAGGCTAATAGTTTTTTACAGTCATTAAGAATCAAGGAGAAAAAAAGAGAATTGTCTAAAAGAATGATTACTTTGATTTTTTAACTTCATATTGTGTTGGTAAAATACTCTCTATAAATGCATAATACTCCCTTTTTCCCAAATTAAATAACTTGTTTTAATGTTGGATGTCTGACTGAAATTTTATTCAATACAGTTTATTTGAAATTTTTTATTATATTATCAAAGAGAATTTACATATTTAAAACTAAATAAAAAATTCTACAAAAACAGTGACATACATGACTATATTATTTTATGAAATAAGTAGCGAAATTAAGAACACAAAATAAATAAAGTTTTAAACTGTGAATAGTAAGAGTTTTACTTCAATGATCTTAAGTTCCACATGTGAAAAAAGACCTTTTCACTAATATATTTTTTTATAAAATGCCTTTTTTACTCCCTCCGTTCTCAAAAACACTTATTCTTTCATTTTTCACTTCCAACAAAACACCTTCACTTTCTATTAAAAAATCATTTTTAACCTTACTTTTTCATACCCAACCTATCACATCATACTTTTTTCTAATAATCAATCCATCACATCTTACTTTTACATATCACATCTGGGGCAAAATTGGAAGTCAACTGTAATTTTACACTTTCTTATTTTGGCTCCAAGTCAAAGTAGGAACCTTTTTTGCAAACAGATGGAGTATTATACTAATGCATCAATGTCCATAAAATAAACATGAACCTTACGTCCACGTGAGAATTTACTGAGTAGTAAATAGATGATTTAAAATGACAGTGAGGAGTGTTTCTTTAATTTGTTGCAACTAAGGTCCACAAAAATTGTATGGACCTTCTTACATAAAATTTAATTTTCTAAAAAAATAAAATAAAAATGCTTATCTCAACGTTAAGAAAATGCTTATTTGCTTCATCTCTAGGTATACCATGAATCTTAGGTCCACGATAGAATTTGCTTGAGACATAGAGGCCGGGTACTAATCAATAGATTTAAATTTAAGTAAACTTCTAAAATTATAGTCAATAAGTACATATTTTTCCAAACTAGTCACCAGAATTAACTAATTATCAAGATGATATACTCATTAGTTGAAAATGATGTTCCATGCTCACTTTGGTCATCTCGACTAACATTGGTCAGAATTGCATTAAAACGTATACTAATTTCCCTAAAAATAATTAAATCTCTTTAGATAGGAGTAAAAAAGTATGAAAATATCAAAATAGAGTCTCGAGTCTTTTAACACCAAAATAAGAGTATACTAACAGTGCGATGTAAGAATACACATTGACAGTATGATGAAATATAGTGATGACAGTGTAATATGTCAATGTGATTAGTCAATCGTTGGTGATCTGCAGCGGCACTCTGGTGGCTGCCGGTGACAAATAATAGTGTGACTGTGATAGTGTGTAAGTTACTATGTGACAATGTGGTGAGTGTGACAGTGTTACAATGACAATGTGAACTCTAATTTTTGTATTAAAAGACTTATGACTCATATTTTTGTATTTTCATAGTTTTTTACTCCAATCTAGAGAGTTCTCCCTTAATGATCCTTTTTGATAGGGTGTTTTCCCAAATTTGTTAACTTTTGAAATAAAAACTCATTAAATATGAAAAAGTAATTTTAAATTTTATAGGATGAGAATATAATGAATAAAACTATAAATGTAAATTTAAAAAGAATCGAAAGTAAATATTTTAATGTGATTTTAGTTATTTAGAACAATATGACGTAAAAAATATATTTAAGAAACATTATTTATTTGCTTTTCCACTTTTGAAATTAGGTTCTTATTTTGATTTATAGTGTCTCACTGGAGTTATTTACAAAAGAATATAATTATATAATTAAAATTTGGTCTAAAATGTAAAATATACATTTTAAAAATGTACACAAGAAGTTCTACATAACAAGTAAATACATGATTGGTTTTTCAAATGATCAACAAAAATGTATTAATAAAATATACTCCCTCCGTCCCTGAAAATCTTTATCCTTTCTTTTTTCATCCGTCTCAAAAAGCACTTCTTGTTGATATTAAAAAGTCACTTTTACCTCTTACTTTTTTATACCCTACCTATCACATCATACCTTTTTACTAATAATCTATCCATCAAATCATACTTTTATCCATCACATCAAAGGACATTTTTGAAAATTCAATACCGAAATACACTCCCCTTAAATCCATCTTTAAAATCGAAACTCTCATGTTTTTCGGGACAGAGGGAGTATTTAGTTTGACCATATAAATAGTAATCGTGAACTTTATTTGGGGATGAATAAACTATTATTTGGCTACGGCAATTTCATAATTATCAAACTCATTTTCATGTAAATTTAAAATTTATACTTTATTTTTGTGAAAATTATTATTTCTAAAACTTAATCTCATTTCATAATACTACTTTACCAAAAAAAGACTAATGCTAAAACAAAATTCTAGCCCGATTCTAAGTTATATTTATTTGATATTAACTTCGGTTAAACATCGTAAATTGAAGCAAGAGTTGTTTATCAAAATGGAATGAGCCATTTATTAAATACTTTTTTACATGATATTCTTCAACAAAAATTAAGCAATATAATATATTAACGTTCAAATTTGTTAAATTATATTTATTTTATTCTCATCGTATAAAATTTAAAATTAGTTTTTTTCGAAAATGGTTTAATTTTGGAAAACACCCAATTTGAAATTACCATTTTGAAAATTATTATAAGTTTTAACGTTGTTAGTCCGAACACTAAATTGAGCAATATTATCAATTAACTATCCTCGTCGCCATAATTAGTTTATCTTAGAGACAAATTTAGAAAAATACATAATTATTGAAAACTATTTTAGAAATTTAGTCTTGAAATTTTGTAAATGACAAATTCTTCTGCAGACCTAAGGTCTATGCTTATTTTATGAACTTTACTCCATTTGTAGCGGGTCTCTTGGAAAAAATAAAATATCCTCATACGGACTCAATTTATGTGGTGCAATGAGTCAACAATTTTTTGTTTTACATAAAACTTAAGAAATTACTCCCTCCGTCCCAAAATATTTGCCACACTTGTTTTTTCAGCAGTCGCGGGAACTTTTGTTTATTTCTACGTTTTCATTGGTTATTAGATAAAATAAAATATTTTTGACACCTCTTATTTCGAAAAACTTTTCATGTAGTTTTTTTATATGTAAATTTTATTTTTTATTTCTATACCAATATGTAAATAAAATGAATTGAAAAAATTTGATTTTTTTATTTCTGTCATGTTTCCTATTTTAGCAAAAAACTATTAATGAATATGTCATTATACTCTCACCTTTTTATCTACAGCATTCACTTTATTTTACCACATCAAAAAAAATACATGGAAGGTCTTTGCATTTTCTAATTTTTCTTAATATTCGCGTCAAGTCAAACCGAAAAAGAAATTTTAAGACGGAGAGAGTATTTTATCAAATAATCAATCAAAGCTCACAAATAAATAAAATTTATCATGATTTTCAAATAGTGAATAAGGAAGATAATTTTTAGACGAAAAGAGTAACAGGTCATTTTTCTCAAGAACGAAGTTTATACTACTGCGTATTACTCCGGATATCTCTATAGTCTCAATTGACAAGATATTACCCCGAGATTTTACCAGTTTGGTGTTTCTAGGATTGCACACTTTTTTAAACAGTAACGTGCAAGTAAGTCTCTTAATTTTATGCCCCCCCCCCACCACGTTCCAGTTGTTACCAAACGCACGTTACCGCGTCGTTAAAGGTGGCCCTACACCCACGCATTCAAATGTGGACCCCACGCATCAAGGACGACGATGCCAATGTGCCATGGCTTTGCCGAACAGCCCAGCACCAAAGTTGTGTTGGTTACAAAAAATTGCGAAAATGCTAAGGTGCCACCACATGGGTGCTACCATGGGTGCATTCATGCTTCGCACAAACAAACACAAACGATAATTGTCTGTGTCGCACAGACAATTATCGTCTGTGTTTGTCTGTGCGAAGCATGGGTGCACACATGGTAGCACCAATGTGGTGACACCCTAGCATGGTCCAAAAAATTGAAAGCAAACCCTTCATACCTATTTTTTCTCAAAATGGTGTTTATTCATCTCAGTAGTTGTCTGGCCGGGTCTGAACATATCTTCGGGAATGAGGCTCATTCTTCTTTTTTTCAAAATAGTGTTTAAGTCCAGCTAGGAATTCCACAGTTGGCAAAAGAACGTAGTGCTGTTGAGGAACCTATTATGCAGACCAAAACAAATTTAAAATTATAAATATTTCTTAGCTAACCCCCAGGATATAATCAAAGTCGATCCCAAGAAAATTTGTACTTTTAAAAGCAATTTAGCATGTACACATATTGTCAGGAAATAAAAATAAATGAAAACTAAATAACACATACTTAGAATAACTTGTATAAACAAAGAATTTAGAATACAATTTAGACACACAACACATACTAAATATATAGATAGATAAAATATAAAAACTTATATTAAAAATAACTTATAAATAAACACTTATAATATAAACTTAGTGGCAAATTCTATGGTGGACCTAAGGTCCACCATAAATCTACATATGAGCAAAATAAGTATTTCTTTACTACTTAAAAAACATCTATTTTAGAAAAAATATATTTGAGAATATCCACAAAATAATATGCACTAATGCACCCAAAGTCCACCATTGAAGCACTCAAACTTAGTTGACAAAAACTTATACTATAACTTAGACAAAACACAAGGGGTCGGGGATAAAAAATAAATATTTTTTGTAGTATTTTTTATATTTTTCTTATTGTTTTGGTTTTTTTTAATAAAATGGGGTAAACAACCGCAAGCTAATAAATGATCAACTACTTCAACTTATGTAACCTATGAAACACCGCCAAGAACCCGAAATAAAATTAAAACTAGAACAAACAAACAAGTCAAACGTCAAATGTCAAACGTATAATAAGCACGTAGATAATATATTACTTAACTTACACACATAAGAATAAGAAACATTAAACAAAGGCCGATCGATTCGATTCATTTCCTTAACCACGATATTAAGGATTGTCAATTCTCCACACGGTGTGGAGTCATGTAATTCAAAAGTTCATTTTAAAATATACTTTTAAGCCCCAACTCTCTATTCAAGTATGAAAACATACTTCAACTATAGAATAAGTTTATAATATATGGGAGAAGGAAGAAATTGATACGTTAAGGTATCGAGTTGGGGAGACTTCGAGCGTCTCCAAGCTCCAGAAATCAAGAGCGGAAGAGAAGAAAGAACTCGCCGGAGAAGAACCGTGCGCCAAAAGAGAAGGAATTAGAGTTTAAGTGGGTTATTATTTCATACGTATTATGCATGGGGTTAATCTCTTTTTAAAGGAGAAAACCCTGACAGAAACCTAATCCTAGTTAACTACGTTTTCTATCCTGACGGTTCAAAAAAAACGACGATGTAAAGAACCTTAAAAAAACCCTCAAAGAAGCTTATATTTTCGATCACCTAAAAAACACTATTACAATAATTAAATGATAATAACAATTAAAAGATAATCAATAGAGTAAATAATCCTTATGCCACGCCGGGACCTTTCGATCACGCCGGCGTCTCGCTACGCTCGTCCCCGGCTCCTCATCCATTGTTCCTGGCTCCCCGTCCATTGCCCCTGTCACTTCCGCCTCGTGGTCATCCTCGGCCCGTACGTCGTTTGCTGGCACGTTGCCCACCATGTCCTCATGTTGCATTGTATCACTCCCTCCGTCTTTAGAAAACACTTTGTCCTCAAGGTGTATGTCTAGGTAAAAGCGTTGAACCACCTCGCTTGGGTCCCATATTGCATTGTCTCGCGCGTACCATCAGACCATTCAACCAAATACTGCCGAACAAGCTTCCCTCAACGTAAAATCTATCGGCTCGCATGCACCCTCACTGGCTTGGACACGGGTTGGTCCTTTATAAATTCTTCCGGCATTGACTGGGGCCTGCCCTCCTGCGCCGCACCATAGTAAGGCTAGAGGAGAGCCACATGAAAAACAGGGTGAATCCAGGACCCTTCCGGCAGCTCCAATTTGTATGCCACGTTGCCCACGCGCTCCAGCACTCGCAATGGGCCATAATAGCTCCGTGCAAGCTTCTGTGTCTTCCGTCGGGCCACCGAGTGTTGGTGTTAAATATATTCTATATTTAATATAATACATTGTGTATATGGTAGCTTTCCTTGTGTATAAGTTTCCTTATTTACACTTTACACCTTTATTGTAACTATATATACGGAGCCTTGTTCTCCTTGTTCAATATAGAAAATAATAATTCTTCATGGTATCGAAGCCTCATCTCGGAGCCTAGTCTCGTAACCCCCGTCCCCAAAACCCTAGCGCCGCCTTCTCCTTCTCGGCGCCGCCTCTCACTCCCTGCTCGGCATAGCCTCTCTCACCCTACTGTCTCTCTCTCGTTGCCCGGCACACTACCGCAAGTACCCCCCATCTCTGCCGATCTCCCTGCCTCAGGAAAGCCACCGGCGCTGCCCCATCACCCTGCCGCTGCCGCCAAGTCTGACAAAACAACAACCACTGGAGGACCTTCATCACAAACCACCCCACACTTAGCGTTCACAACTATATCTAACGTCAAGTTGTATGTCCTGGTTCTCCTCAGCTTCTCGGAACCGAACTACAAAAAATGGAGCCGACTTTTTCTCCATCTAGTGCGGCGATTCTCCCTGGCCGACTTTCTCAACGGCAAATTCGTCCCCTCAAGCGCGGACGATGTGGAATGGTTCCAACTCGATGCCCTCCATCAGGGTTGGACCCTCTCTACCGTTAATGACGAAGTCTCCGATTTGGTCCTCTCTTCTACAAACACGGCATCAAAATTATGGAAATCCATCTACTCTCTCTGCCATGATAATAAGCCCGCTGGGGCGATGCAATTGGAACATCTCTTTCGCACCACCCACAAAGGTTCTCTCTCTATTGCTACATATTGTCAAAGCCTAAAGAATATTGCGGATTGGTTAGATGACGTCGATGCTCCTGTTTTCGAGCAACAGCTCGTCCTATAGGTGCTCAGAGGCCTGCCAGATGATTTTCGTGCTCAAACGTCATTCCTGCAATTCCAAACACCGGCCCCGACTTTCCTACAGGTCCGCTCGGCCCTCCTCCTTGATGAACAACAGCGGACCGACCTTGGCTCCAGCAGAGACACGTCGGGCACGGTGCTCTACTCTGGCAGCACCCCTGGACTCCCCTTCGGCGCAAGCAGCAGCCGCGGTAATGCCCGCGGTAGTGGTGGACAGGGCAGTATTGGCGGCCCAGGCGCGTCAAACAACCGGCACCGTGGAGGACATCACCGAGGTCGTGGTCGAGGATGAAGCCCCCGATCTTATGCACGGCCCACCCAAGGACAGCCCCCATGGCAGTTTTCCCACCCCAACCCGAACCCCGGCCTACCTGGCCCAAGGCCGACCTACAACCCCTCGCCCTATGCCTACTTTGCCTCCCCCCACAGCCCAAACACCCAACCCTCATCCTACCCGTATGGGTATCCGTACGGCAGCCCAGTCCCATCCACCCCCAACCCAGCTACCCCACACGACACACCCCCCTCCTATCCCCCACTACCCGAATCACCCACAACCCAACACACTGCGCCCGCGGCCAACCCCTTCACCCCAACTGCCCTTTCTCACCATTTTGACACCCTAACCGTTCGCGATCCAAGTTGGTACATGGACACGGGCGCCTCTCACCATATTTCCTCCGACTCAGGTACTCTTTCTCATGTTCGTTCTCATTCTTTAAATTCATCATCATATATCACTGTAGGTAATGGTTCGAAAGTTCGCACTACGGAAACCGGTACTTATCACTTTCCCACTACCCCTCCCCTCTCCCTACACAACATCCTTGTCTCACCACATATTATCCACAACCTTATCTCTGTTAGACAATTTACCCGAGATAACAATTGCACTTTTGAATTTGACCCTACTGGTTTTTCTGTGAAGGATATGATGACGGGAATCGTGATTCATCGGTCCAATAATGTTGGTCCTCTCTACCCCATGAGCCCCACCGCTGCCCACGCCCAAGCTCACGTTGCCACTACTGATCAGGTTCTCTGGCATCGTCGTCTTGGCCACCCAAGTTATGCCGTTCTCCGTGGCGTCCCATCCCTTCCCCATTTTTTACCTAATTTTAATTAACAATTTCAGCACTCTTTATGTCATGCTTGTCAGTTGGGAAAACATGTTCATCTCCCATTTGAGTCATTGAGTCATATTTCTACTTTTCCTTTTCAATTATTACATACAGATTTGTGGCAATCCTCTGTCCCAAGTGTAAGTGGTTTTAAACTTTATTTATTACTGTTAGATGATTACTCGCATTATTTATGGGTTTTTCCATTAAGACATAAATCTGATGTGTGTTTTCATCTTCGCACCTTCATCGCTCTCGTGCAAAATCAGTTCAACACCACCATCAAGGTGGTCCAGTGTGATAACAGCACCGAGTATCGTAACGCACCCCTACGCACCATCTTTGAGTCACTCGGTATACTCTTTCGTTTTTCCTATCCTCACACAAGTCAATGGAATGATCGTGCTGAACGCACTATTCGCATAGTCAGCAATACTGTCCGCACTCTTCTCTTTCAAGCAAACTTACCCCCTCCCTTATGGGTCGAAGCCCTTCATATGGCTTCTCATCTCTTTAACATCCTACCCACCACCACCCTTCAAAATCCTACGCCCCATGAAGTCCTATATGGCACCCCTCCCACCTACTCACACCTTCGTGTCTTCGGCTGCTTATGTTACCCTAACATTTCTACCACTACCCCTAAAAAACTAGCACCTCGTTCGGCTCGTTGCGTCTTCCTTGGCTACTCGCCTAACCAACGAGGATATCATTGTCTTGACCTCCTCACCCATAAGGTCATTACCTCCTGTCATGTTGTTTTCGATGAACTCACATATCCCTACTCTCACCCCACCACCCCCACTTATCTAGCTTTTCTCGACTCTACGGAGGACGACGTAACCCCACACCCTCACCACTTCCCACCCACCCCACTCTCTCCCAACCACACGACCCAACCCACCACACCAAACCCCACGGCCCACTCACCAACTCTCTCGGCCCAAGTTCCCAGCCCTAACCCCACGGCCCACCCAGTTTTAGTCATTACATTAAGTAGGTCAAATTTTATTTGGTAAGTCAAATCCGCTATTAATAAAGGTTTACCATTTTAATACTGTAACACCCTAATCCGTCCAGGTCTGCAGCCCATTCGGACTAAAGTATTTAACTTGGTAATCGTAAAATTTAAAACTTTTCAAACACACTTTATTAATCTCAATAATATTTTTCATAACATATACAGTACGGAGTATTTAACAATATTGCGGAAGCAAATTTAATATTGACATATCATGAATTATTTCAAAACTTGTCACATCCATCCCGACAATCTCGCCCCATCTGCCGCCAGGAGCACATTAATCTTTCTGTTTACCTGCGTGTAGCAAATAAAACACACTACACGCTCAGCGGCGAAGCTGAGTAAGCATATCTAAAGCGTCGAACATCCACATAAATTGAATCTTAATTCATAATCAACCATTTGATATCATGCACACAATATATGGTTCAAACATTCATAATATTTTCAATATTTTATTCCAAGTCATTTGATATTCAATATATCAATAATGCTCTTAAATTATTCTTAATCTAAGACCACGTCATTTTATATTCAGCTCTTAGCTACTCCTAGTCTAAGCAAATAATTCTAACCAGGCCCTTAAACTATAAATAGTTTAATGCAGAACACAAGAATCGATAATCCACCCTATGAGTCATGTGGATTACGTACCAACTGAACAGTGAACTGTCGGGTGGGTGATATCCGTTCTGGATCTCGTACGTACGTTTTAATCCCAAAATATAAATTGGTCAAGGAGGTATATCTTAGATTTCTTCTAGATATCCTTAATAATCATCATCATTATACAAGTGGGTATATCTTAGAATTCTTCTAGATATCCTTAACAATATACATCATTTTTATAATCATCATTATATCCATTTTTAATCATGATTTAATCAATAATCATACTAATCAGTAGGTTAATCATTCATAATTGGCCACAATAATAGTTCATCATAATGATCATTCAACATAACATTTAATAACAATTAGCGGCCTGGTCTCGAGTGTTAACACCCAAACTTACCGTCATGCATCACATAAGATTTTAATTTATTAAAAGCATCATTTTTATTGTGAAAAATCATTTTTATAATGATCATAAATAATTGGTATCAAAAATAGGATTTTAGAACTCAAAAATAGCATTTTTCGTACTTGACTGTCTTCGGAACGGTCGACCGTTTCAGGCAACGGTCGACCGCCGTTGCCTCCGTTGTATTGAAGCTACTGGTCTAATAACGGTCGACCGTGGTGACGCTACGGTCGACCGTTGCTGCATAACAGCAACAGTATTTCATCTTCAACCTCGGATCAGATTTTCGAAAAATCATTTTTAGTCACCAAACTTCAATTAAACTATATAGAAATGTTCTCCAATGTTCATAGATCATTTAAATACCACTAATTCAAAGTTTTAACAACAATTTCAAGGTTTATGATTCTTGGTTCTTCAAGCATGTCGAACACAAAACTCAACCAAATGACTATTTATGAACATAGAAACGATCTATACGAATATTCTAATCTTTAGATATATCTATGGGCTTACCTCAAAGCTTAATGAAGGTTTTGGAAATTTTCTGGCGAAACTTCCGGCGACGAATACTCTCTGCTCCGGCGACCTCACACAAAAGTGACAACACCAGGGCATTCCTCTCTCAGCAAAAAACAATATAGAAGCAAAATTGAATTGTTTTGGTGAAGAATTGAAGGAGTTGTATTTGTTTATATAGTGGAGAAGAAGGGAAGAAGCCAACTCCTATTGCTTCTACGTAATTGGGATCGGCTGATTGCACATGAAGGGAACATGGCGCCGTTTCATGATTAGTTCCCTGATTGGGACTAATTTGGTCCCAGTCGGGGTACACTTTTTAGCCCAACTTTCTACGAATTGAATTCCGTTTGCACCGTTGCGATCGGACAGTCGAACTCTATTCAACGATATAATTTTTATATTTATTTGAAATACTTTTTCCGACAGCATATTTTTGGGTGTTTGACTTTGACAGAGTCAAAATTGAAATAATTGATATACAAGTAAAATTACTCTCATATTCAATCAATATTATTAAATTTAAATATTTATTTCAATAAATCATTTTACAAAATTTCACATGTTTGACCACTTCACATTTTTATGCAAATTACATATTTAAAATATTATAACTGAAAATCTGTACATCAGGTTTATTCATAAAATATACAGTTGGATTCGTCTCTTCGAGACCTATCCATAAAAGTCAATCTTAACAAAAATTATTGACTCCAAAAATTCCTTTATTTTTGGTCAAACATAAAAATAATTCTTTGTTGGGTCAATATTGTTTTTTTAAAATATTTTTATAAAAGAATAACTTTTAGATTATGTTTTGGGGCGTTACAAATACTATGGCAACTGTTATTATAAAAATTCTTTGGGAAAATTTACTAGCGTGATTGAATACAAAAATAAAGTTAACGGCGGATTCCACTTATAAAACACTCTTTCCACTAAAATTATTAAATTAAAATATGCAGATAATACAACCGTGTTTACTTTTTAAGTACTATCTTACTTTTTTTTAATCAAAACGGAAGGTAATTTCAAATCCGCCATTAATTAAGGCAATTCTATTTTAATACTATGCAAATAATATGGAAAGACCGTGTTACTATTTAATTAGTATTTTATTTATTATTCAATACGTAAGGTAATTTCAAATCCGCCATTAATAAAGGTTTACCATTTTAATACTATAGATATTGTTACTATATCATTTGGGAAAATTATCTAGCGTGATTGAATACAAAAAAGTTAATGGCAGATTCCATGTATAAAATATTCTTTCCAGTTTCCACTAGAATTATTAAATTAAAATATGCACATAATACAACCGTGTTTACTTTTTAATTACTATTTTATTTATCTATACATGTGAAACTTTAATTATCCATACTTTATTTAAAAAGACATGGAGTCAATATTACGTTTTCCCGCCCAAAAAAAAAGACCATTACATATAGTAATGTGAAATTAAAATGGTAAATGTCCGAAATAATAGTAATATAAAATTTACGTTTTATAAGTATTATTATTATATTAAATTTATAATAATTAACTATCATTTTTAAAGTGTTCAAAATTTATACTAGCAAGAAAGGTAAGTTATAAAAAATATTTATAAAATAGGAAAAAATTATTTATAAAAAATATTTATAAACTTTAATACACGCCAATCAATGCTATTAAAAACGTGTGTATGATTATTCTTACCATAATTATATAGTTATATGATTACCATATGACTAGGTTATATAAAAAACATGTGTATGATTATAGTATAATATAATTATGGTAAGAATAATTATACACACAGTTTCGAAAAAAATTAATACGGTAAAACCCTTTAAATAGTAATTTTAAATTTAGTAAATTAAATAATTTAAATATACGTGCCATTTTAAATAATTTAAATAATTTTAATAGTTTAAATTATACTTGTCATTTTAATTATAGTAATTTTAATTATAGTAATTTTAAATATAATAAATTAAATAATTTAAATATAGTAATAGTAATTTAAATTCGTTATAACACTTTGATAGCACTAGAATTTAAATTCATTATAGCACATCCATTTACAAAGCTTTCATAGTCATTACATTCATTGTGAATTTTTTCTCCTACGTTTTAAAACTGTCATTATTACGAAAAATGGGGATCTTAACTGCTTTGAAAAATGTTGATGAGCGGTCATCAATGTTAATTATGAAGCTACGAGCAATTAGAGTTTATCACAGGTTTCCGTAACAATAATCCAACATGTTTTAGTCATGGACAATTGTATCTTTCAGTTTCAAGAGTAACTAATCGTAGTGGGTTGAAGATTTTGATATGCAATGAAGACAAAATACACACAAATTATACAAATAATGTAGTTTATAAAGAAGTCTTTCGAAATTTGTAAAGCAGTGATGTTTTGTACATTAAAATAATATAATCTCTATATTCTATTGCATCTCATTTTTTATAATTGAAAAATGATTTGAATTTAATAACATAAAAATGACCCGTGTAATGCACGGGTGTGATACTAGTTAATTATTAATAAGGTAATTTCATTCCTTATAAATTTTGGTATCGTGTATATTAAAAAAGGTAACATGTGAAAGAATAATGACAATAATATGGTAATATATGCTATCGTATAATAATAATAATAAATGTAATAATAATAATAATAATAATAATAATAATAATAAGAATAACAACAATAATAATAATAATAGTAATAATAACAATAATAAAGTTACGTTAGTTTTATGCCATTACCATGTATAAAATAAATGAAATTGTTGGCTTGGTTTTAAAAAAATGTATTCTCATATGTTATATTTTTTATCAAAATTATAAATTATAAAATTAATCATTAATTATGAATAACGTAATTCCATACCTTATAATTTACGGTACCTTGTAATAAAAAAGGTAACATGTAGAATAATAATAATAATAATAATAATAATAATGGTAAGTTATAAAGAAACTGTATGTTGCAGTTTCAAGAGTAACAAATTATAGTGGTTTGAAGATTCTGATATGCTACGAAGAAAATGTTTCCACAAATTGTACGAATAATGCACTCCGTATTTTATAAAGAAGTCTTTTGAAATTTTTAAGAAAAAAACCTCTGTACCTTAAAATAATAAAATTTCTAAATTCTATTAGATATCATTTTCTATCACTAAAAAAATTATCTTAATTTAATAACGTAAATGTGACTCGTGCAACGGACGGGTGTGATACTAGTTATAATAAACCAAAAGTATTAAAAATTCCTAAAAGTGAATAAAATGTACTAACTCAAAATTGACTAATCAAGTGCAAAGGTGGTAGACCCGATTTCGATTCATAAGAGCTGCGCTGGGAGGCAGTCATGCTATTGATGCTAAAAATAGGGGCAAACAGAGGCGGATCCAGGATTTCAAGGTCATGGGGTCCCTTACGGAGTTACGGGCTACGACCTTACCTGACTACGTTCCATTCTCATGTCAAACTAATTCATAAATCTTAACATATAACAATAAATTAAAACTAATATTTTTGGAGAGTACCATAATTAATACATATAAATAAAGTCATACGAAAACAACATCGTTTACAATTGTACTCGTCTAGTTTTCATACTTTGGAAGTGATTTATAATTACATCATCACTAATGGTGGAAAAGACATCTCTCTCAACATAAGTTACTAAGCAGTCATTCAACCATTGATCACAAATTTTATTCCGCAACTCATTTTTCACAAACTTCATTCCCGAAAAAGATCATTCAACACTTGCTGTTGCCACAGGAAGTATCAATGCCAACTTTATGAGAGCATATACAAAACCATACGTAAGAGACTTTTTAGTGGAAACCATTTTCACCGAGAGCTCAACAATACTCTTTAAATCATTGAATCTATGGTCAGAGCGAACATCCATGATATAATTCTCAAGCTGATTCTCCAAAGTCAAACGATCAACTCCTAAAAATTCATTCGGGTAGAATTCAGTCATTCTAAGTAAAGCTTTCTTGTCAAATGCTTCAAATGAGAAAGATGGATTCAAACAAGCTAGACAGCTCAGCAACTCCGTACTCGCCACATCAAATCGACTATCAAGCTCTTCAACAAACCTATCAATAATCTCAAACAAACAATCTATTTTATAATGATGTATGTTTGAAATAATAGGAGCCATGCGTGCAGAAGTGTTCACTTTAACATATAAATCATTCATATCAGGCACCTTAAGAGAACATCTCTCACAAAACACTAAAACCTTTTGGAAAATAAGATTCCATCCATCGTCTGATCGCATGCTCTGTAAGCGTGATTTTGCAATCTCAACTAGTTTTAAAGCATTTAACAAATCTTGTTCACGTCTTTGCAATGCTATTGACAAATCCCAAGTGACACCCAAAACCTCAACCATTACATGAAGCATGAAAGAAAATTCAAAAGTTTGCAACTCTGTTAATAATGACTTAGCTTCTCCACTTCTATCATGAATTTGCAAATGCTCAAGTACTTCAATAACATATGGAAACAAATTTTGCAAATTCAAAAGTGTTCTGTAATGTGAACCCCAACGGGTGTCACCTGGTCTTACCAAAGTTAATTGCTAATTTAAGCCCCGACCTATTTTCAATAATCCTTCTGATAAAGCACTTGCTAAATTAGCCGCTTGCTTCTCTCGGAGGATATCTTGTCGTTTATTAGATGAAGCAATTTTATTAATAACACGACCAACATGGAGAAGTAACCAATCAACTTCAACAAGTCCTTTCAAAGATGCAACAAGAGACAACTGAAGTTGATGAGCAAGACAATGAACATAGTAAGCATATGGATTTTCATTTTGAATTAAAGTTTTCAACCCACCAAGCCTTCCACGCATATTACTTGCTCCATCATAGCCCTGTCCCCTTATATTTGATATACATAATCCATATTGGGATAATGTACTCTCAAGTGCTTTTTTGAGAGACAATGCAGTAGTTTCTTCGACATGAACAATGCCTAAAAAGTGTTCTACAACAGAACCCGTTTCATCAACAAAACGCAAAACAATAGCCATTTGCTCTTTACCAGCAATATCACCAGATTCATCAACTAATATAGCAAAAAGGCCATCTCCAAGTTTTCTAACAATTTCTTGAAAGGTTTCAAATGCACATGCATAACACAAATCTTTTTGAATTGTCGGTGAAATCATCTGATTATTTAGTGGAGCATTTTTTTATTGATTTATCCAATTCATACACCCCATATTTGGTTACATTTTTTTTCCATTATTAGGAAAGGTTTTTTTTTTTGAAAAAAAAATCATGTTACATATTCATTCCCTGAAGCGAGTGAAAAATTGATTGACATGCATGAATATAATACGCTATCACAACTATTATGGTTATACATATGGACACATCAAAGTCACTATTATGATCACATAGAATTACACTTTTTTTAAAATATTGACTATTTGAATCTAAATATTCCTGAAGAATATTGAATTCTGAAAAGAAATTCTTAAGATGTATAATCTCCTAAATTAAATAAGAGTCATCATGTTCATCAAACACAATATATGGGTATATGAGACACTACCTAAGGTCTTATAATATTTAATTACCACCTGAAGTGCCTTATTTTTTGTAAAAAAAAATCTCATTATAAAGACACGTTTTGATATTTCAAGGCCTTAATTCTAATCTATATATGATTCCTCATCAATATTCCTGAAGAATGATGTAGTAAATATATTAAAATCAAAGAAGTGAGTATACATGTTATATTGTTTAGATGTAAGAGATTCTTTTCTCTTGTGATAAAAGAAGTTAGTGTAGATATAATTTTCTTGTTATACAAAACTAACAGATAGCTCCAGAAGAGCATTGCGTAGTAAGAGCTGCATAATAGAAGTAATAAAAGTCTCATAAATATTGAATGTTTTTTAGAAAATAGTTATTATCATGCATTGACGAATATTCTGTTGGGTATAGACAAACCCTTATTGTTTAGGGTGTCTCTATTAATGTTTAAGATACAAGTGGAATTGAATATTACATGACACTCGATCAAGATTTGTTTTTCACATAAACCAGAAGTTTACTGAACTAATTTTTATTTTAAACATAACCAATTAAATTATCACGATTTAGTTTGTGATGTGATAAAAAAATCATTAAAACTCAAGTGAGTACTATCTGAAGGACTAGAAGTTTTTGTTATTATTAGGACCAGAAGATCCTAGAGTCTTGTTCCCATTAGAAGATTATTATGAGATTATTACTAATGAAACTTGAGATTCATTTCATACATATTTAGAAATTGTTCAAGGATAATTGATTGGGCCCATCAACTACTCGTGATGACAATTTATATGTTTTATATAATGCATCATTATATTTGTCATATTTGTTGACAATTAACTCGTAACTTTATGTTATTTGTCATATATTATATTATGGACACAATTTATTGGTTATGTTGAATATCATTAGTCACAAAAGAGTCTGCAGCTCTAGTTAATATGCAAAGTGAATCGAATTAGTGGCTATACTTTTGATTATGAGAACAAATCCTTTTATACTAGATTTTGAATCTTCATTTATGTGGTAATTATTTCGAGCGGATGCTTAATGGGCTTAAATTCAGATAAATTATCAAGATACTACAATGGTAAGTAGACACTAAGGGAAGGTTTTTGAAGGAGTTGAATGGAAGATAAATTCCATGACATATGCTAGATTATATATATTCTTCAATTAAAGAAGATGTGAACCTGAAGTTCAAGAAAAAAGATTGTACTAAGATTTTTGCAAATAAAGTGCTCATCATGAATTTTATGTGTCAATTGTAAACACTTTGGTTAGAAGTGAATTCTTGATATTTTTCTCAACCATAAAAAAATGGTCTTATTATAAGGAACCTGTAGTTCCAACATATGAGAACCTAAAGTTCTCCTTCACATGTATTATATATACACATGTTCATTTTATTAATCCTTCCCTATAAATAAAATGTCAAATATTCAAAATTTGAATTTCTTACACTTGATGTCTCTCGATGAGAAACAAGTTTGTCCCTTCTAACAATATTTGATGGTGTGTCTTATATGCCCCCTCCCCTACAATGCATTCAATATAATGTAGAAGACTGTGTATTGGCATTGGCTATAACTCCTCGCCTATTGTTAAATTTTAGAGTTTTTGACAGGAGATATTTTTACAACAAAGTAACTTGATTGTCAATTTTATGACAAAGTATTCCCAGTCTTAGGGGGAGACAAGAATAATGAAAGACTGGTAATATAAGAAATTATATAAAATGCATCATCATTGTAAGTTTTGACTCCTGAAGTGGTCAATGTAATTTTGAAGTCTGATTTGCAAAGAAGAGCAAATGAATTACTAGATGCATTCTCATATACGAGCAGAGTGACAAAGTTCCAAAAGTGACTATTGTACAATGAAAGTGGGAGAATAATCGGTTCCAAAGATAAGGACCCACGAAAATGAAAATAGCAGAAAAATGCTATTAGCGAAACCACATACATGATCAGAACTGCAACCCCCGAAGAGGACATTGTCCCAGAAGAGACTAATACTATTCTAGAACAAAATGAAACCCCAGAAGAGGTAAATGTCCTAGAAGAGACTAATATGATTATAGAAGAATAAGTTTCCTAAAGAAACATCGGTACCGAAAGAAAATGGGATCTCTATTAATTATGTACGAGACTGTACAATATGGAACCGAAATAAAACACGTGTTAATGATATTCTTGCATATGCTATGGCAATGGATGTAATCAATAAAAGAGATTACATGCCTAAACTCAAAGAAGAGTACATGTAGATAGTACATAAATGATTTTCCAAATGGCAAAAGACCTTGAAAGTCGAATATAAGTCACTCGATAAACGAAATATTTTCGGACCTGAAGTCTGAACACCCATAGACGTCAAACCAATAGGTTATAAATGGGTGTCTGTAATAAACAGAAATAAAATGAATGAGATTGTGCGATATGTAGTACTACTTGTAAGGAAAGGGCTTTTCCCTAATCTCTGGAGTTGATTATGAGGAAATGTATTCTCCACTAGTGGATGCAATATCCTTTTAGAATTTTAATTGGCCTCGCAATCTCAAAAGGACTTCAAATAAATGATATAGATGTCGTTACAACATAATTATAAGGGACACTTGAAATCGACATCTGTGTGATAATAATCCTTGAAGGATTCAAAGTGCCAGAAGCAATAAAATTAATATATCGAGATATGTGTGAAGAGATCGTGGTATGGTCTCAAGTAATCTGGTCATATGTGGTACATTTGACCTAGTGAATATCTCGAAAAAGAAAGATATAAATTTGAAATGAACCTATGTGTTGTCATTCAAGGATCGCTCTCAATATTCTTTACTATAGCAGTTTACGCCGACGTATAAATATCATTAGATCTCCTGAAGAGATAGAAAAAACTGTTGAATCTTGAACAGAGAATTTGAGAAGGAAGATTCTAACATGACATAAATTATACTTCAGATTATATTTTAAACACGTATATGACGGAATATTTATCAATAATTTAAATACGTCCAGAAGATGTTAACACATTGAAATATGGATAAAGCTCATCTTTTGAACATACCCATGGTTGTTCACTCATATATATACATAAACATTTTAATCGCCTCCCAGAAGAGGGCGAAGAAGTACTTGGTCCTGCAGTACCAAATTTTAAGTGTGAAATTAGACAGGTAATGTGTTCACATATGGTGATACGACTTTTCTTGGAAGTCGACTAAGCGAGCACGAACAACAACATGGAATCAAGCCGAACTGATAGCATTATACGACAGTGATCGAGAGCGAGCATGGTAGAGATTGATGATCAGTCTCATATAAGGAGCATGCAGTTTGAAAGAAATCAAGAAGAATGCTACGATTATATATAAAGATAACGCAACATGCATACCTCAAATCAAGGAAGGCTACATCAAGGGAGACAGAACGAAGCAAATCTCAGCAAAGTTTTTATCAACATCTGATCTGCAGAAAGAAGGAGAGATCAATGTTCATCAAGTTAAATCAAGCAAAATTTGGCAGACTCATTCACCAAATCTCTACCTAGACACAATTTTGAGCAACTCAGAAAGAAGATTGGACTTCGCAAGCTAAAAGAGATAAATTAGTTTGAGGGGGAGTATATTTTGAAGGAAAATATTATACACGCTGTACTCTTTTTCCCTTAACTAAGTTTTGTCCCACTGGGTTTTCTTAGTAAGGTTTTTAATGAAGCAGCATAACTGATCCTGTAGTATCAGTTACTATAGGTCCTGAAGAACCTAGCCAACATTATCCCGTAGCATAATGTTGTTAGTGTATAATGAACGATGATATATCTGAGAGGGAGTGTTAAATATGACATATATATTACTCTTATTATTTAGAATATCTGGTTACATTGTTTACCTAGACTTTACCTCCTCCTTGTGTATGTATAAATACCCCGACATATGATGAATAAAGTACTTAGTTCACAACAATAAAGAAATTAATGGACCGATGAAGTATTATTATATTTATCGCTAATTAAAATCTGTATCATATAATTTCTCCAAAGTTACTAAACGGGCCCTTAACATACGATTGTTACTCTTGAACTGCTTGCGTTTGTTTAAAAAATGTCTTTCTTAGGGCGGACGGTGTGGCAGAGGCAGAATTAATTTGATACCAAATTCAATCTATGTGGCATTTTGGTATGGAGGATAACACCACCTTCTCTCTTTTAATTTGGTACCAAAATAGTTTGGCAAGCACATCTATACATTTACCAAGCATACCACATTTATCTTCATCCTCTTTATCTATACACATTTAATAATATTTAAAATTTAAAAATATAATTAATTTACAAGCTATATTTAAAAAGAAGAGTAAATTTCATAATTGGTCATTTATAACATGAGATTTCTTTATTTAGTCTTTAATTATCAAATATTACTCAGGTAGTTCTTTTATAGATATCTTTTCACAAATACTCCTTTTTTATCTTCTATCATGTGGGTTAGTGGGTGTAGTGTTAATTTGAGGAATAAAAGTATAATTCTATCATGTTGTCGTGCATAATCCAAAGGCCGCTGCTCTTAATGCATCGTTTGTGAATTACAGTCGCTTTCTACTACAATCATAGTCTATATTTGTAGTCTTTTGTCGCAATCATAGCCTACAATCATAATCATTATTTTTGTGTTATCCGCCTAACCAATACCATAATATGTCACTGGACATAAGGTTGATGTCAAATTATACTTTTAGTGTCAAGGAACCAACTCAACCAAAAGCTCAAGCTTGTGGTTGTGTTGGTTCCTTGATATGGTATCGGAGCCTCGTTGACTAAGAGGTCACGGGTTCGAAACTCAGCGCCACCCAGTTTAAAAAAAATTAAGATTTCACGTGCAAGACTCGAAAAAGACTACGCATGCACGTGAGGGGGCGTGTTAGAATATAAATAATTGTTCCTGGGCCACAACCACAAGCTTGAGCTTTTGGTTGAGTTGGTTCTTTGATATTTAGCCTTGAAATTAACACCATCATGGGAGAAGATAAAAAAAGATCAATTGTGAGAAGACACCCATAAAAGGACTATAGAGGTAAAATGTAGAAGACTAAATATGAAAACTTTCTTATTATAAAGGACCAATTATAAAATTTACTCAAAAAAGGAGCATATATTTTTTCACACCAATTTTTAATTTGAACCATATTCTCTAAAACAAAGTTTAATTTTTCCTCTCTAAAAATGGATTTTTTTTCAACGCCCGTAAAGTTTTCTATAAAATTAAAATGGATACAATGTTTTCGTGTTGTTATCATGTTAATGTTAATTAAATAATATTTAGAACTTATAATATTTTTAAACTAATTACTGAGCATTAGAAAGTGTAATAGTTTAAAAACTATTGTAACATTAATTTATACTCCGTATTACTGTATTAGTTTAATTTAATGATTTAAAAAATTATTGCAGTAAGGTGGCGAATTTCTATTTGTGAACCGCCGCTTGCTATATAAAAATGTACGGAGTATGAAATACTTCGTCCCACTCTGTTTGTCCACTTACCTTTTGGCACACCATCCAATGCATTTTTTTAATCCATTTTATCTTGTAATTTGTATATTAAAAAATTATTGAAATTATATATTAATAATCTATATATTAAGACAAATCAAACATGATCACACATGACTATATTTAGGCTTATACATTGAGAGAATTTGATGAGTCAAAGTGCTTAGATGAACAGTTCCAAAAGTCAAAAGTGGACAAAGAGAGTGGGACAGAGGTAGTATACCATACTAAGAAAAATATGAAACTCTGTGTATACCATCCATATGTCCTAATAATCGATTGAATTAACGTGTTTTTCTTGAGAACGCAACAGCAGACAATATTGAAATAATATGGGTGATGATGGAGTGGGCGGGGAGGGGGCACTCAAAGAAGGAGAAGAAGAAGAAAATTAGAAAGAAAAAAAAAAGAGAAAATAATTGCATGATTTGCTGAAAAGACAGTGACAGACAATTATGGGTCAGTTATTACTCCAAAAAAGAACAACAATGAACTGCACCGACGGTGTGACAGGCTGCACATGCGGCGGCAGCCCACCATTGTGTGACTTCATGCCCATGTCTTGTTTCCCTTGTCCCATACGTACCTTCAACAATTGTTCTCCAAAAGGTGAAATCGCTCACCCCGAGCACCCCTCACCCTCGACCCGACGGAAATGTGAGAGGAGGTAAATTACGGTGACCTAAGCACAACATTTGGTTAGACCATATCCTAGTGTGCACCAGAGACTCCCCCCATTTTTCAGAGGTGGTCGCCTCTACAACGGTCGCTGCCAGATTTCAATCCTTGGTCATTCTCCAAACTTCATCAAGTGTTTGCCACTTGGGTTACCCGTGCGGGTGTACCTTCAACAATTGTTTATGTAAACTAGGAGGAAAATAGCACGAGTACCCTATTATCTTTGTCTTCAAAATTTATTTTTAAAGTTTTAAAATGTTGCATTCATATTCTTCAAATTCCAGCCATTTTTTCAGTAAAGAATGAAGCATTGGTGCCAGTAATTTACTAGGATTAAAAAATAACGACTTTCTCAATATAAGACCATATATTTTTATTTCCAATGTAGGACCATTGATTATTATTTATTAATCATTATTCAATTAAATGTCTAACATCACTTGGACATTATTCTTCTCACTAGTTATTATAAAGTTTAGGAAATAAAAAAATTTAAATCCTACATTGGAAAATGCATTATTTTTAGTCATATTCAATATAAATTTCACTTTTTCCAAACCATTGGAGCATTGGTGCTTATTTCTTATTTTTTATTTAATTTTTTTTTAATTTTCCCTCTTTTCCTTTTTTATTTATTTTATTAATTAAGAGTTTTTTTATTTTTTTAAAAAATTATTTTTATAATATTCTAAAAATTTAAAATTATTTCTATATGAAAAAAATTATTAACATATACTACATTTATATGTCTCAAATTAACAATTTTCATTTTTTTATGAAATAAAAATGTAAAAAAAAATTGGGAACTTCAAAAAATGAGGAACAAAATAAGAAATAAAAGAAAACAAAAAATAAAAATGAATCCTTTTTGGACTTCCCAATTCTAAGGATAGAAATACCCCTGCGAACCACTATAAAATCACCAATATATTATATAAATAGCACTCCCGTAGTTTTTTGACTTAAATGAGAGTTCAAGCGTGAAGGGATTCCAACTATACCCTTTTAATAATTTTATTCAATTCTTTAATTTTAGGAGTTCAATTATTCTCTTACATATATGTAACAATTACGTTTATGCATTTTTTACACAACGGCGCCGCTTAAACTATTTGACTATTCACTCACATTGTCATCGACAAGATCACCACAGGGTAAGTGATAGTGTAGCGGTTAAGTAAGCAGTGTGATGGAGATGGTGGCTGTGTGACTGGGGTGGTGGTGATCGTGACGGCAATGTGGTAATGAAAATGACAATTTGACGAGATAGTGGCCGTGAGGTGGCAGAGTTGGAAGTATGGTGGTGGGTGGCAGTGTGGTGGTGGTGGCGGCGATGATGGTAGTGATGGCGGTGACGAAGATAGTGTAGCGTTGGGAGCTAGGCAGTGTGGTGCTGAGATAGTATGGTGGTGGAGGATTGTCGTGCGGCGCGAACGTTGATGTGGTTCATAGTAGTGTGACAACGGTGGGCATGGTGAGCGGGGGTGGAATTGGTGGTGGTAGCATGGTGGTGGTGGTGGTAATAATGATGACAGTGTGGCGGTGAGAGAAGGTAGTGTGGCAGCACAGGGAGACAATGTGAAGGTTATTTATGTAAACTACGAGGAAATAGCACGAGTATCCCCTACAGTTTGGAAAATAGGCATCAATACTTCCCTTGTCTTCAAAATTTATTTCAAAAGTCTTCCTGCTTTCAGAAAGTTGCACCCAAACTTCCTCAGATTCCGGCCATTTTTTCGGCAAAAAAGGGGGCGTTGGTGTCTATTTTCCATATCATAGGGGACACTGGTGCTTATTTCTTTTTTTTTTTTGTTTTTTTGTTTTCCCCTTTATATTTCTTTTTGTTTCTTTTATTAATCAAGATTTTTTTAACTTTTTTAAAAATTATTTTTATAATGTTCTTAAAATTTTAAATTATCTTTGTTTAAAAAAATTAACATATACTGCATCTACATGTCTCAAATTAACAATTTTTATTTCCTAAATAAAGTAAAAACGTTTTTTGTGAACTTCAAAAAATGAGGAATAAAACAAGAAATAAAACAAAAAAAAACAAAAATCAATCCTTTTTGGACATTCTAATTCTAAGGACATTTTTAGACATTTTAAAAATTCCTTTTTGTATAAGACTCTTTTTTGCATGTTTCAATTTTTTCAGTTCATTTTTCCATATTTTATTTATATTTTTTTATTCTGGAATATTTTTTGAACTTACCAAAAAAAATTCTAGAAAATAAAAAGTGGAAATGTTTAATTTAAGATGGATAGAGTTTATGTTAATTTTTTGTTTTTATTTCAAAACAAAGAATTTTTAATTTTTTAAAATAATATAAAAAGTTGAAAAAGAATTTAAAAAACTTTTTTAAGAAAAAGAGAGTTAAAAAGGAGTTAAGAAGGAAAAAAAATTAATAAACAAAAAATAAGAAATTAGCAGGAGTGCCCTCTATGATATAAAAATTAGAAACCAATGCCCCCCTACATTGGAAAATGACTGAAAAATGATCAGATGAGGTGTTCATGCAATGTTTTGAAACCAAAGGGACTTTAGAAATATGTTTTGAAAACAGAGAAGGTATTGATGTTAATTTTCCAAACCACAAGGGGCACTGAAGCTATTTGGCATGTAAACTACTCCCTTTGTTCCAAATTAATTACTCCATATCTCCATATTTTAATCTACTTCCCCTCTCCCAAAATGTAAGCAGCATTTCAAATGACGTGCAAAATATAATATATTTTAAAATTATTTTATTTACATATTGGTAGAGAAATAAAAAGTAAATATTACTTCATTTAAAAATAGATCAAAAGTTATCGAGAGACTAAAATAGTAAATGTTGCTTACATTTTGGAACGGAGGGAGTATTTTATATGATTAAAAATAAAATTGAAAAAGTAAAAAAAAGAATAACTCAACCATGTTTGAAAAAACAAAAAGATTTTAAATCACATACTTTTTACTTTATTAAGAAAAAACTGAATAGGCGTAAAAACTATTAAAATACCAAAATAGGAGTCATATACGTTTTAAGACCAAAATAGGAGTTCACACTATCGTTGTTCCACTACCACACTCATTACATTATCACATTGTAACTGCCACACTATCACCGCCACACTGACATCCGTCGCCGCTGGCCACCAGAGTATCATTGCAAATCGCCGCCAATTGACTGATCACGCTAACATATTACACTGTCATCACTATTCTATCATACTACCAACATGTACTCTTACACCATACTGTCATTATACTCCGATCCTATTTTGGTCCTAAAAGACATATGACTCATATTTTAGTATTTTCAAACCTTTTACTCATATATCTAGGGAGATTCCTTTAATTCATAATATAGGAGTACACACTTGCAATTTAATTTGAACAATTTTAACTTCACATACTTTAATAAAAATGTTGAAACATAAAATGAAATAAGTAGTTCATTTTTTTATAAAAAAGTTAAATTGCATAGTTAGGGCCTATTATCTTCAACTTATTTTTTCTACTTATTACTTATTTTTATTTGAATTAGATCAGATAAGTTCACATCAGATCAGTCACATCTTTAAATTACACTACCTTCACGTCAGATCAGATAAGTTCAGATTAGCAGGTCAGATAAGTCTAAGCTAGACCAGATCAAATCATATCAGAACTTAATAAGTCCATATCAGAACCAATTAGATTAGATGCAGAGAATATACTCTTAGTCCTTCAAGTTAATATATTATGCACGGTGAGTCTTTTAACTCTAAAAATTCCACAAATAGTCCATCAAGTCACGTCAACGTAGCATAGTTGATCCTTCCGTTAAGTTTGCTACTCCCCCCGTTCTCAAAAATACTTCCTCTTTCATTTTTTTTCACTTCCAACAAAACACTTCCCTTTTCTATTAAAAAACCACTTTTACCCTTACTTTTTCGTACCCTACCTATCACATCATACTTTTTCTCTAATAATCTATCCATCACATCTTACTTTTACCCATCACATCAGGGGCAAAATTGGAAATCAACTACTCCCTCCGTTCCTTAAAACCCTTCCGCCTTAAATTTTTGCGCACCTCATTAAACGCTTTACTCCCACCTAAAATATCTAAAATATATCTCACTATGTAGTTTATTGCGGGTAGAAGTTGTTTTAGGGATATTTTAGACATTTTAGGTGGGATAGAAGTATTTTATGGGGTGCGCAAAAAATTAAAACGGAAGTGTTTTGTGGAACGGAGGAAGTATAATTTAACACTTCCTTATTTTTGCCCCAAATCCAAATGGGAAGTGTTTTTCCAAACGGATGGAGCTGAGTATTAATTATATTTATGCATTTTTTCTATTTTTCATTATAAATAATTCATGTGAAGAGCCATCTTTTTATACAATAAGACCATATTTCATGTAGCTCTATTTTTTATTAATAATAAGTTATACTTACTTTTTTCAATCTAATTTTTTATTAAAATCAGTAATCTTGTTTTTATTGGTCTAATTTTTTAAAATACTCATTTTTTCCCAAAGTGTGTAAACATTTTGACTTTTCGTAAAAATAAAGTGAGTATTTTTTTCCCTTTACAATTTTAATATACATCAAAGAGTAACCCTAGTTGATTGCAAAAAGTTAAAATTTGACAAACGCTTTCATACCATGGTTAAAAATCATAGACGTACGGCTAAAAAATTAGACCAATAAAAAAGACCTTTTTACTTGAAAGATACCCCAATTTTGAGGGTTATAACAAAAAGGTACATCATCTTCAACTTGTAACGAACATTTACTTCATCTTTAAAAACTGTAACAAAGAGGTACCATTTGCTAGCTGGAATGTTGAGAATGCGGCCGGTGAATGCACATGTAGCCTTCAACTTGGCTTCCTAGTGTAGATGTGGCATTCCATATGTCTTCCAAATTAACTTGTAGTTAATCTAATACTTAATTTACTTTGTACTTAACACATATGAAATCAAACTTTTAAAAAAATTTACAATTTAATTTTTTTTCTTCTAATGAAATTATATTTTACAAAGTGTATTTTAATTTTATTTTAACCTTTTGCTTTCTATAAGATTTTTATTTTAATTTTAGCATTTTGAAAAATTTATGGTTTACAATATACTTTCATATTTTACATAGAAATTAAATAAAATTTTAATAATTTTCTATAATGTGAATATAAAGATTTATTTGGAATTTTTTAAAATTTAAATTTGAAAAAATATATATTTTTATGACTATTATTACACCTACGACTATCATCATCAATATTATCAAGCATTATTGAATTGATACGTGTAATGATTTTTTATAAGTCATCTAAGTATTTTTTAAAAGGGACGTTCATGCAACATCCTGTTTTTTTCTATTTAAATTCTAACACCAAAAAATTGCAAGTATTTTAAAATTTAAATAAATAAAATATCATGCCCTTTAAATAACAATATAGACAATTATTTAGAAAGTATTTTCTAGTTTTTTAAAAAATATTTTTTAAATTAGAAAAAATATCAAAATTCTAAAATACTTTTTGCATTATATGTTAAGAAGTTATTTTTCATGATCCTCTATATCTTTCAAAATACTTTTTTTTCCAAAGACCTTATAATTATAGAATGCGTAGTAGTTCTCAAATATGTAGATCATACCGAATCTCAAAGCTAATAATAATAATTTGAGATATACGAACTATATTAAGAACTTCATGTTAAAAACTGGTTTAGATTAATTATATTATGATCGTCTCCAAAATAAGAATTTTGTCTGTTTTAATAAAAATTAAGTTGTGTACACTGTACCCCATCATGCACAGACACCATGCCGTACTGAATAATATAATATAATACTGGTATTAAACTATTAACACATGCAGCATGTTGTGGATGTATGTGCTCCGTATTATACAATTTGACCAATTTGTATAGTCCGTACAACGAATGAAGCCATTTCCAAAAGGACTTTTCTTCCATTGTATTCGTTCAATTTAAGATTTTTCTTTGTCAAATTGGATGGATTTTAATGATTGATACTTTCAATTTGTATTGTACGCTTATACAATGAAATAAAATTTTGAAAGTTTTCAACACGTTAAATATAAGAAAATCATTTTTATATAGATTTACATTACAATTTTTTTATTGAGTTTCAAAATTTCTCAAGTTTTATGCAAAAAGGTTAAATTATACAAATATACAGAGACGAAAGTAGTAGTATACTAGTCTGTATGTTCTTTTAATTTCTACAAACAAGCAAAATTTATTATAAAAATTTGTTTAACAAAGATAAAAAAAATTAAGCAAAAATTCATGTCCTAGAAAAAATAATTTAAATTCACTAGTAGGAGAGTGAGAGCATGGTACTCATTTTCTCCTAAAATGAAGCTCACATTCCCTATTTTGGGAGCCATAATTTATTTATTTTCTTTACCTACTTTTTAGAGTTTCTATTAGATAAATAATAAAGTATATATAATCACGTACGTCCCTTCTTGTTTTGTACCAAGTACAATTTTTTCTATTTTTAAAATATATAGTAGATTTTATATTGAAATTTTACAACAATTTCCATAAATGAATTATCGAGTAAAAAATAGTGAAATTTGCACTAAATAGGACTAAAACATAATGACTTTTCTAATGTAGGACTTAAATTTTTTTATTCCCTAAATAGGACTTAATAATGACCCAGTGGAAAGAATAATGTCCTGTAATCATGAACATTTAGTTGAATAATGACTACTTGATAATGACCAAAGGTCCTAGATTGGGAAATAAAAACATATGGTCATATATTGGAAAAGTCATTATGTTTTAGTCCTATTTAGGTAAATTTCAAATAAGGGAGTAAGATCAAAATAAATAGGACTTCCATGTTTTTTTACATTACTAAACATGGTCATGTACATTACCAAAAGAGTATTGTAATGTGCACATGTACAGTGTCACATTAGCACAGTGCAAAGTCCTATTTCGGGAAAAAATATGAATTGAAAGTCCTATTTTGTTACTTTTCACTATGTTTTAGTCTTATTTAGAGTGATTTCTAAAATAACTTGTCGCGCAAATATCGTAAACCATACTTCAAAACATCATCTTGGAAGATAAATTCTTTCGTGGATTTAAGATCAATGCTCATTTTATGGATTTTACTGCATTTGTAAAGAAAACAAGTGAGTCCTTTACAAACAAAATATCCACATGCAAACACAAAAAAACATGAAAAGATCTACTACCTCCGTCCCGTGAAATATTTCTCCTTTCTTTTTTTATCCGTCCCACAAAACATTTCTCATTTCTATTAAAAAGTCACTTTTACCCCTTACTTTTTCATACCCTAACTATCACATCATACCTTTTTACTAATAATCTATCCATCAAATCATACTTTTACCCATCACATCAAAGGACATTTTTGGAAATTCAATACCAAAATATACTCCCTTAAATCCCTCCTAAAAAGGAAATGTCTCATGTTTCACGGGACGGAAGGAGTATATTTTAAATGTAGCATTGAGACAATGTAAGCATTAGATAGAATACACCGTACGTAGTGAAATCTAAAGCTTATGAAAGCTGAGAAATAAAAAGAAAGAAAGAAAGCGTGGGAGGTGACCGGATATAAATCTGGCGTGTCGGTGCCGACACATTCTCACCGACAGAGTTACCGGATGAAGCAGGCGAGAGAATTATAGCCTAACCGGCAAATGAAAGCTCAATTAGGTATTTAGATTTACATTTGATACTTTTATTATTTGGATGATTAAAAAAAATTACTTCTATGTTTAACTTTAATGGTACGGAAATTTACTTAAATAACACTAAAACATAATGACTTTCTCTGAATAGCACCACATGTGTTTTTCTTCCCAATGTAGCATTTTTAGTCATTATGCATTAGTCATTATTCAAGCAAATATTAGCCATCACTGGACATTATTAAGTGCTATTTAAGAAATAAAACAGTCTAAATGCTATTTAGGAAAATGACTTAGATTTTAGTGCTATTTAGTGCAAATATTTCTAAAAGAAATTGTAATTTACAAACTTTCTCTTTCAAATAAATTGTATACTCCCTCCTTTCATAAACTGATTACAATTTTTTTACTCATCTCTCTATGAATTTTTTATTTATTTATGTTTTTTATTAATTATTTAATAAAATTAATAAAATAAAATATTCTTGTCACTTTTTGTTTTATAGAACCTTTGACATGATTTTTTAATATGTAATTTTTCTTTTTAATTATGTACCAATTTTTAAATAAAATGATTTTTAAAAACGTGAGATTTGATCTAGTAAGTCTCAATTTGCAATCAAATGACCAAAAGAAAATCACCCTACGTAGCACTCTAACTCATCTAATACCACGCATTTAGCACTGTTTATTGTTTTTTACCAAATTAGCTATTTATGTTGTCAATCTCTTCCAATCATACCCTTTATGTTGTCAATCCCTTTTATCTATCCACTATCAATTGTTTCAATTCCTCTTTCAACTCCTATATCAAATTCGGACTCACATAATGTATATTTTGTGCATAGTGGCATAGTACTCTTTTTATCAAATTCTTTCGTCAATTAATTAAATGTAGTTTTAAATAAATATATATAATAAAAATATGATATATCAAAATTATATCATAAAAATATGCCAATTATAAATACTTCCTTCATCCCAAAATAGGGCTCTTATTCGATTTACGATGTTTGATTGAAGTTATTTTCAAATCAATATAAGTAAAAAATTATTGTATAATTAAAAAATAGGAATTATATATTAAAAAAACTACATAAAAAATTTTATAAACAAGTGATGACAATGTGACTTACATATAAAACTACCAATGTTATATATTATTATTTGACTTTCATATTGTGCAAACAGCTTGTGGTTGATTTTATAAGTGAAAGAGATTGTTATGAAATGTGTTACTCAATATGGTGGCTATAAATATATGGTCAGTACAGATTGATCATGTTATGCAAACACTTTTTGGCAGTGAATTTGTCTTCTATATATAATGATGGTGTAAATATAGCAGGGTGGGTTAACCGGGTTTGACCTGGACACACTCGACCCGTAATATAAAACACACAACAAGAACACAAAGTATGACCTAGACCGGGTAAATCTCCTCAGTCCGAATTATATTTCTTACTCTATCTCAAGAGTGAACTTTAGTGAGAGAAAAATTGGATCCCCTCCTCTATCCAATATCATCATATTTATAGATGAGGATTTATGACCTTCCCCTGTTCATCCATGGACAAAATAGGAAGCTCGTGGGAAGGTCACTGTAGATAATGGGAACACTGTACAATCATAGAATTTAGCAACTATAGGCCTAGACATGTACTGTTCAATCAAAGACTAAAATGGATATTCTCAATCCAATCAACCCTGCAAAATGACAAACATCCCTTTCACTGTGTGCCTCGTGATGGATGAGCGGCGGGGTGTCCCCTTGACCTCTGACGTGGTTCACCATGCCTGAGATACTGAACCAATGTTAGCCAAGTAAAGTGATATGACCGGTCACCTTCTCTCAAAGGTTACCCGGTCATTCTTTGTGCTCAACCCGTCTCTGGTCTTCTAGATTGTCCTTTGTAACATTAGGCGACATTTTGGCTAACGCCCAAAATGTGACCGGTCACTTTTTTAGTGGAAGTGACCGGTCAAAAGTTGACCCGTCCCAATCGAAGAGTTAACCTCATTTGGTGATTGATAAAAGTGACCGGTCATATTTTGACCTGTCCCTTTCGGTTGTCCGGGTCGGGTATAGGGATATACCCATCAAGAAGTCCTCCACTTACCGGCATTGTGAGGAAGTCATCAAGGGCGGGAAGTATATTTATGTTGATCCATCACTTTTGAAATCATCAAGTCATTCTCATGACCTGTCCTTTCTTTGAAATCACCAAGTCATTCCCATGACCTGTCCTTCTTTGAAATCATCAAGTCATTCCCATGACCTGTCCTTCTTTGAAATCATCAAGTCATTCTCATGACCTGTCCTTCTTGTTGACCTGTCCTTTTAGACCCGTCACTTTTGTAATTATCAAACCTTTCTCTTTCAAGACCTGTCTTTCTCTGGATTGCCAAGCCTTTCTTTTTCAAGACCTGTCCTGTCCTTCTTCAAAATTGTCAAGCCATTCCCATGACCTTTCCATGGAGACCTGCCCATTTCTTGGATTCACCGTCTTCATACCAGACCTGTCACTTTTGGATTTGTAGACTACGCTGCATGACCTGTCCGTTTGGATTTGTGGGAGTCCAAACGTTGAGCATGGCCTTTTAGTTTTGGAATTTCCCCCCAAAACCTCTCACCTTCCACATTCAAAATTCAAAATTTCCCTCCTAATCATAACCTCTTCCACGTGTCAGGCGCTCCTTCTCCCACCTGTCGCCTCGAGCTCCAAACCGCCTCTCTCTCTCCTATAAATACTCCTCCAACCCATCTCATTTCTTCACTTCTCTCCTTCGCTCCTCAAGTTTTAACCGGTCTACTTTCTCTCTCTAGCCTTCTGCCAAGTAAGTCCTCCAGTCCTCCTAGTCTTTTAATTCTTCCATCTTTCCATTTTTGACCGGTAGGCTAAAGTCATGTCTTCCTCTGACTCACAAAATGTATCCGGTCAATCTTATGGATCGGGTTCTCAACCCTCTTTCTCATCTGAGTCTTCTTCTCCCCCTGTCACTCCTTTGATTCGTCACCCTTCTCACCAGTCTAATTCTCAGGCCCGGGAAATAATTGCCCAGGACCCTGTCCCTCTGAATCAACTGCCCGGTCGATTCAATCCCAAGGTCCTTAGCTGGGAGCAATGGGAGGAACGAGTGGGATCCTTGGGCTTTCTAGCCCTTGATGTCAGACCGGTGTTCAAAGAGTCCTCTAGGGTTACAAAAAAGGTCCTGGCCGAGGTGCGCTCCGTCCTTCTCCCGGGCTATAAAGTCCTTTCTAACACCACCTGGCCCAACATCATAGAACCCCACCAAAGAAACCGGTTGGGGTTTCACATCGCTTCGCTAGAGGGGGGCATTATCTTTCCCCTTCGTCCCCTCCTCGTAGAAATCTGTAACAAGTTCAAGATTTTGCCCGGCCAGCTTACTCCAAATGCTCACCGGTTCTTGAATTGTTTTGTAAATATCTGTGAAAATTTGAAAATCAACCCTTCCCTTGAGCTTTTCCTCCATATGTACGAAGTCTTGCCCGGGACTAGTAACTGCCCAGGCTTCATCTATTTCCATTCTCGTAATAAGAGATCTTTTGTGACCGGTCTTCCTCTTAGTCACAAAAGATGGAAGAAAAGATTTGTTTTTGTTGAATTCCCCCCTGACCAATTTCCTCTCTCAAACCCTGAGTGGGCTGACCGGGTTATAAAACCTGAAAGGGTTCAACCGGAGCCCACTAAAGATCTTGAGGACGCCTGCGAGAAACTTCTCAAGGGTGATCCTGTGACCGGGAAACCTTATGCCTATGGTGGCTGGGTATTCCGGCTAGCTAACCCGGATGGGGGTGCGTCTGCGACCCATGACGCTGAGAATAACCGGGCTAATTCTATGGATGGTCACGCTGAGGCCGGCTCTCCTCATCCAGGTTGGTTAATTTCCCTCGACCTTTTGATTCCACTTTCATTTTGATAAGGTGTAAAATCTAACCGGTCACTTTGTTCTTTTTGGCAGACATGAACTTCAACAGGATGACCACCATCATTGAGGATGACGACGATGATGTCCAAGTCCTCCACTCCAACCGGTCTCCTCTCTCTAACTCTCCTGGAATGGATGGGGCCACAAGTGCCCGGTGTAGCCCTATCCATGAGCAGAGCCAGAAGCTGAAATCTCCTTCAGCTAGGCATCACTCTGAGGTTGACCGGGCTAATCCCCCCAAAGTCCCGGTCCAATCAGGTGCTAAAGAGGTCGGTGCATCTTCCTCTTCAAAAGCCAAGGACCAAAAAAGGAAGAGCTCTCATAAGAGTTCCAGGGGAGGCAAGAAGAGGAAGATTAGCTTATCAGACAGGGAGGGGGAAACCATCGAAGAAGCCTTCCTATCCCTGGCCAAAAAACTCAGCAAGGTATTCCATCTCCGCCTTTCTTCCCGGTTCAAGTTTTTTCCTTCACTTTTACTGATATGCCTGCTCTCTTTTTATTTTTTATTTTTACAGGCCGGGGTCATTTCAGAGGAGATTGGCCAAACATTAAAGGAGAAAGACCAGGTCTCCCAACTCACCCTCCTCCTTGATTCTGCTAAGTTAGAGATCAATGACCGGGCAGAGTTGAAGGAAGAAAGGGCCCGGTTTGCTCTTCTGGAGGAGGAAAAGAAGAGAAAGATCGCCGAGCTCGAGGATGCGCTGGGCCAGGCTGAAGAATCTGCCCGGGCAAAGGAGGAGGCCTTTCCTTCTGAAGCTGCTGACTGGGCTGCGCGCCATCACACGGAGGTTGCCCGGTCCCTTCTCACTACCCCGGAGGAAACCATGGACTTTTTCAAAGTCATGTATCAAGAGCCGGAGGGGAAGAGGATGATAACAGAGATAGGGTCTTATGGATTCCAGTGTGGTCAGAAAGATGAGAGGTCTCTTCTTTATGCTAGACTTCTAAAGAGGGATCCTTCCTTTGACCCGGCCAAAATGAAGCTTCCAGCCCTCTACGAGGAAGAGCCGGCTCCCCCCTTTCCCCTAGAGTAGGTTAGGGTTTGAATTCAAAAACTTTAAATTTTCCCAAGGAATGGGGGATGTCCGGCCTACTTCTGACTTGTGTAATATTATCTTTTGTTTGGCATGGTTTCCAATTTACCGGCTTGTTTCTTCATTCAATTTGCATGGTTGAACTCCTTTTCTATGCACGGTTATTGCTTTTCTTTTCTTTGTGTTGATTGCCTTTGAATGAACTTCCAAGTCAATAAAACTAACCGGCCTTATACCTTAGGAATCGTTTTAAAGAACGTCCAGGCCATCTCATGTCCTGATCTTGAAAACGTCCTGACCTCGTTGGCTTGGTTGACAATTTTATTGAATATGCTTGATTCCAAGTCAAAAGAAGTAACCGGCTTTATCCGTTTTAGTTGTCCAGGTCACCTCATGTCTTGGTCTTTGGTCAACGCCTTAGAAATGTCTAGGTCTGGTAGGCTTTGTTGACAGCGTCCAGGTCTTTTCATGTTCTGGTCACTTCCATCTCTTGCAAATGTCCAGGTCATGTTATGTCCTGGTCAAGTACAAGCCTTAAAAACATCTAGGTCTTGCAACCTTGAAAATGTCCAGATCTTGTGGCCTGACTAGTCTTCTGGACCGGCTTGTGTCTAGGTTGAACTGCAACAAACGTCCAGGTCATCTCATGTCCTGGTGTAGTAGGCTAGGTTGGAAGTTTTGAAGACCACTTTAGACGCAAGGCTTGAAAACTTCCAGGCCATTTCATGTCCTGGTTTCTTGACTTGAAAACGTCTAGGTCGGTTTCTTCCTTGCCTGTTTTCTAACCCAGTCAACTTCCAGGTTCTAATGGCTTGGTTGCAATATGTAACCAGCATGACATCAAATTTTCTGTCCAGGTGCCGGGCCAAAAATATGACCGGTCAAAATGGAAGGTTTTCAGATTTGCCTGATTTCATCAAAACTGCTAACTAACAAAGTGACCGGTCACTTTTCTCAAAGTTGACCGGTCAAATTTTAATTTTTTCCCATTCGCATTTTCTTGTCAATCCAGAACATCAAAAAGTGACCGGTCACTTTTGACCATGCCACCTTCTTTTCCCCCTCTTGCCTGGGTGTCATGCCTAACAGCAACCTTGCTCAAATTTCGAACGAATAATCCGAAACGGTTTTGGAATCATCAAGTCTCAACATCAAGACCCGAACTTTCTTCGGAGATTTTGACCATGTCCTATGATCGCGAACCCTCTCCAAGGTTCAGCCCTCTTCCAGGCAACACCCTTCTTCCAGGGCCCCTCTTCCAGGTTTTAAGTTTTTTAATGTGCCATTCTCTAATCATTAGGTTGACCTAGCCAACCCAATCTTCCCACATGGGGGCATGCCGGTGAGAACCAGCCCTCATCCAATCTTACATGTCCATATGTTATGCGTTTGAAGTGAATTCTAGTCTTCCCTAGACCTTTCAATCCACAAAGGATGGCTCATGCAAGACGGTAATCATTTTTTACTTTGGCATCTTTTTGCCCCTATCCAAATGAAAATTTGGTAGGGATCCATGTAAGTATGGACGCGAGTCCTCTTCCAGACCCAGCCTATCTCAAGGCCATACCTCAACATCAAGGCCCCTATCTCAAGGGGTTTTTTTTTTGACCTTGCCTCTTACATCAAGACATTAGTTTAGTATTACTGACCCAGCAACACAAGTATTGAAGAAATCTCTTATTCATCATCGAAGGGATATTACAAATGTATGCCTTGCCAATTTGGTCTATCGGTAGAATTTTCTAAGGTGGTGGGAATTCCAGCACCTTTCCAACTCCCGACCTTCCATTGTTTCTAACTTGTATGTCCCAGGGCGTAATATTGCTGTGACCCTATATGGACCTTCCCATTTCTTTGCAAGCTTTCCACCATCACTCGGTTTGCTGGCCTCCCTTCGTCTCAAGACCTCATCACCGACTTGGAAATAACGAGGCCCTACCTTGTTATCATGGTAGGCCTTGGCCGCTTGCTGGTACTCTATCATTTTAGCCTCAACAACCATCCGCCTTTCCTCCAACAAGTTCAACTCTGCCAAATGGTCCTCCTCATTCCCTTTCTCTTCGTAGACCTTCTCCCGAAAGGTCATTATTTTAGCTTCAATGGGCAGTCTGGCCTCACATCCATATGTAAGGACGAAGGGTGTCTCCCCGGTGGCCCTTCTCGAAGTGACTCGGTAAGCCCAGATGATATGTGGCAACTCCTCTAGCCAATTAGTTCCTGCCTCACCCAACCACTTTTTAATCCCGTCAACTATTGTGCGGTTCGCATTCTCCACTTGACCATTCCCTTGCGGGTAGGCCACGGAAGCCTTGTTGTGAGTAATCCCGAAGTCCTCCAAGTATTTGGTGAACCTTGGATTCCGAAATTGAGGCCCGTTGTCCGTCACAATGTTTCGAGGAGACCCGAACCTAGTGATTATATTCTTCCAGACGAAGCGCTGGCACTGCTTGGTTGTGATGGTTGCATATGCCTCGGCCTCTACCCATTTTGTGAAGTAGTCGATAGCAACCATGACATATTTCTTCCTCCCTTGTGCTTGGGGGAAGGCTCTAATGATGTCCATCCCAAACCTTGCGAATGGAATAACATTGGAAACCGGATGGTAATTTGTCGCAGGCCTTCCCGGAAACTTGTAGAACACCTGGCAAGTCTTGCACCTATGCACATACTTCTCACAGTCTTGGTTCATTCTAGGCCAGAAATAACCTAGCAAGATGATCATTTGTGCGAGTGTCCTGGACATTTGGTGGGCTGCACAGACACCCTCATGAACTTCGGCGATCACTCTTTCCGCCTCCGCCCTGGTCAAGCATCTCAGCAGCGGACCACCCAATGCCCTTTTGTATAGCCTTCCATCAAGCATTTGGAATCTTGGAGCCCTCAACTTTACTTTTCTTACCCTATCCTCATCCTCAGGGAATTGCCCGGTCATGTAATACTTGACCAAGTCATCCAGCCAAATATCATCAGGTTCCACCAGGGTTAGATTGGGCTGTCCATCCTCCTCTATCAGGCTCACAGAAAGCCTTTCAATGCTAGCCTTTTCCAGCGTCTCAATCCTGGCCAACTTGGACACATGCTCCGGGGCTGCTTGCGTCAATTTTGATAGCAAGTCAGCATCCGTGTTTTCCCCCCTAGGGATTTGCTCCATCACATACTCAGTCAGATCCTTCAATAATGCCCTTGCCAAGTCTCTGTACTTCTGCATCTTCTCTCCTTTGGCCTCCATGTTGCCATTGATGTGGCCTACCACCAGGCTTGAATCGGACTTGATCCTGAGGCATGTGATTTGTAGGGTTTTGGCCAATCTCAGGCCCCCTATCAATGCCTCATACTCCGCCTCATTATTTGTGAGTTTGAAGTTAAAGATCAAGGCATGATATACCTTGAACCCCTCCGGAGTTGTGAATACCACACCTCCACCGTAACCTTTCGGTCCAGCGGCTCCATCTACTGACATGGACCACCAAGGCTCTGTGATCGTCCTTGCCGGTTCCTCCTCCTGGTGACCCGTCATCTCCACAAGAAAGTCAGCCACAGCCTGTCCCTTTATCGCCGTCCTCGGACGATATTCAATGTTGAATTGGGTAAGCATCATGGCCCATTTGATCATCCTTCCCGATGAAGTGGAGTCTCTCATGACTATGCCCAATGGTAGGTCGGTCAATACGACAATGGGATGGGCTTGGAAGTACGACGTGAGTTTCTTTGCTGTTATAAAAAGTGCGTACCCTGCCTTCTCCGTAGGAGTGTACCTACTTTCTGCCCCATTTAAGGCCTTGCTTACATAATAGATGGGCCTCTGGACCCCATCATCCCTCATCAAGACCGAGCTAACAACCAATTGAGTAACCCCTAAGTAGAGGTAGAGGGTCTCCTTTGTTTCTGGCTTGGACAAGACAATATCCGAAGTCAGGTATGTCTTCAGTTCTTTGAATGCCCTGGTGCATTCATCATCCCACTGGAAGGTGTTGGCTTTCTTTAATACTTTAAAGAAAGGTAAGGCCTTCTCAGCTGATCTGGACAAGAACCGATTTAGGGTCGCCAGGCGCCCCGTCAATCTCTGGACATCCCTTACCGAGGTCGGGGGTTGCATCTCAACAATGGCCTTGATCTTCTCAGGATTTGGCTCAATCCCCCTCTTCGTGACCATGAACCCCAAGAACTTCCCCGTCCTCACACCCGGCAGTTTCATCAACCATTTGGTCCGGGCTGGGCAGAGGGTAAGAGTCCATCGGGCATGCCTTGTTGATGTCTGTGTAGTCCACGCACATCCTCCAAGTATCACCCTTCGGGGCCAGGACTACATTGGCCAGCCATTCAGGGTAGTTTACTTCCCTGATATGACCTACCTCAAGTAGGTCCTTGACCTCTTTCTTCACAAAGTCCCTCCTATCACTTGCCAAAAATCTCTTCTTCTATCTTACAGGCCTAGACCCCTCAAGAACAGAGAGACGATGGCAAATGACTGACCGGTCAATCCCGGGCATATCAGCAACATTCCAGGCAAATAATGATTTATACCTGGTCAACACCTGGACAATCTCAGTCCTTAGCTCTTCCTGAAGGTCAGCCCCAATTTTGACCTTCCTCTCAGGATTGAAGGCATCAATCTGGATCTCCTCCGTGTTTGCATCCGGCTCGATCCTAGCTTTCTCCTCACCCTTGTCTACCTGCTGGGAGACCAATTCAATTTGTTCGAACTGGCGGGTCATCTTCTTGACTGCTTCTAGGTAGCAGGACCGGGCGTTCTTTTGATCACCCCTTTCCTCCCCGATTCCATTGGGAGTGTAAAACTTCATACATAAGTGTGCCATGGAAATAATAGCCCTGACCTAGTTGATCCCAGGCCTACCCAGAATGGCATTATGCACACACTTGATGTCGACCACAACAAATCTCATTTGTTTGGTCATTGTCCTGTTACCCGACCCCAAGGTAACTGGTAAGGTGATCTGACCTTCCGCTTCTATGCTGGCTCCAGTGAAGCCTGACAATGGAGTTTGCAACGGTCTCAACATGGACCTGTCCAGCTTCAATTTCTTGAAAGCATCCAAGTATAGAACATTGACACTGCTTCCTGTGTCAACCAGGACCCTGGCCACATCAGCTCCATTGTTGTCCATCGTAATAACCAAAGGGTCATTATGATCTCCCCCCGTCCTGGGCAGATCCCTATCAGTGAAAATGATAGGTTCCCTCCTTGTCTGCTTCCCATGTGACTCTAGGAAAACCACCACCACGTGCAAACTCCTAGCCCAGTTCTTCCGCTGGGAGGCAGTATCCCCGCCTTCTAGACCACCGACAATCATCTGTATAAATTCTTTATCCGGATTGTTGTTATCCTTCCCGGATTTTCTCCTTCCCTGGTCTTTTCCCTGATGACGGGTCCAGGTGTTCGCTTTCGGGTCTTTCTTATTACCCGTACCTTCCCCAAGCTCTCCTTTCAAGGCCATCTCCTTGAGCACAACCTTGACATTTCGGCAATCCGCCGTGTTGTGGGAGTCAGATTGGTGGTAGGTACACCACTTCTCCGTCCAAGGCCTCTTGGGTTGTTCTCCCTTCTTATCATCCCTTATTTGATGGACAGACCCGTCATACGCAGCCTTTAGTTTGGACCCTCCCATCTGGTCGTCCTTCTTTAGCTTGTCGGATTTCGGCTTTGTGTAGCCTTCCTCCAGCTCCCGCTTATTCTTGTTCAGCACTTCTGCCTCGGCATATTCCCATGCTGTATTGTAGGCTTCCTGATAAGAGGAGGGCGGCCTCCTACAGAATTCAGTGTAGAGGTCACCTGACCGGAAGGCATTCATCAACAAAGACATGGCCGTCTTATCGTCCATCTCTTCTACCTTGTCAACCTCGTCCCTCCAGCGGGTTAAGAATTGAGTCAAGGTCTCATTCTCCCTCTGCCCTACCGTGTTAAGGTAGGTAAATGTCTTCCTCTTGATGCAGTTGTCCTGGTACTTCTTGCGGAAAACTTCAGCAAGTTTCTCAAAGGACCCAATCTTGCCATGGGGAAGGCCGTTAAACCATTCCACAGGCCTCCCTCTCAAGGATGAGAAGAAGAGCAAGCACTCCTCAGCATCAGTGCACCCGGCCATCTGTGCTGCATTGTGGAAGGTGTCAAGGTGGACGTTTGGATCCTCCTTTCCTGTGAATTTCTCCACGTCCAGCTTAATCTTTCGCCTCAACCTCTACGCATGTACCCTGGCCGAAAAGGGAGATTTAGCCAAGGTGTGTTTTTTCGCTCCCGCCTTCTCCTCCACCTTTTCTTCCAGGGCACGTAATTTCCTTGCTACGCTCCCTATCTTGTCCAGGTCATCCTCATCGTATGAGAGCCTGGTGTATGCCGACGCCCTCGGCTGGCTTTCTACTTCCTCCTCGTCTTGGTGAATCGTCTCAGATTCCCTAGAACGACGAGATTGGGCGTGACGACCCCCGCCAAGTCTTTCCATTGCGCTAGTCCGGCCCATCTCAGGACCAAGACGTAGCTTGGCAGACTTGCGGGGTCCATCCTCTTTGCCCCCTAGGCGTTTGAATGCCGAATCTCGAGTCTTGCTGGGTTCGGCTATAGCCTTACCCTTCTTCCTGCGGGCCGCCTCCTGCTCCGCCTCATTGATTTCATGGACATTTGAGGGCGCTGCTTCATTCAAAGTCCCCGTCAAATTCACCGGATGTATAGGGACCATCCTAGGGACAAATGTCGACGGGGTCGACACCAGAGGTGGCATAATTGGCGGCGTCATACCAGGATAGGCAAATGGCATGAAGCCACCTGCCTGTTGCATCATGGCCATCACCTGTTGATAGCCCTGTAGAGCCTGAGCATTTGCCGGGTCAGCAGCAAACTGAGCCCAAGCTGACGGGTATGGTGTGAATGCTCCACCAGGCGTTGTTATCGAGCCTGGGAACATTGTTGTCGTCGGCGTAGGAGTTGGGGTTGACATGATTGGGATCATGCCAATTGATCCTACAGTAGTGATCGGAGCAAAGGTCGTCCCCATGCTCGACATCATCAATGGGATGGCAGGAGTGCTTTCACTCGCAGCCTGGCTTGACACAGCGTTGTAGTTGCTCGAAGACATGTTTGTGGATATTTAGTGGGGGGTAAAGTTTTGACCTGGTCGAAAAACTTTAAAAATCAGCCCCACGGTGGGCGCCAAAAATGATGGTGTAAATATAGCGGGGTGGGTTAACCGGGTTTGACCTGGACACACTCGACCCGTAATATAAAACACACAACAAGAACACAAAGTATGACCTAGACCGGGTAAATCTCCTCAGTCCGAATTATATTTCTTACTCTATCTCAAGAGTGAACTTTAGTGAGAGAAAAATTGGATCCCCTCCTCTATCCAATATCATCATATTTATAGAGGAGGATTTATGACCTTCCCCTGTTCATCCATGGACAAAATAGGAAGCTCGTGGGAAGGTCACTGTAGATAATGGGAACACTGTACAATCATAGAATTTAGCAACTATAGGCCTAGACATGTACTGTTCAATCAAAGACTAAAATGGATATTCTCAATCCAATCAACCCTGCAAAATGACAAACATCCCTTTCACTGTGTGCCTCGTGATGGATGAGCGGCGGGGTGTCCCCTTGACCTCTGACGTGGTTCACCATGCCTGAGATACTGAACCAATGTTAGCCAAGTAAAGTGATATGACCGGTCACCTTCTCTCAAAGGTTACCCGGTCATTCTTTGTGCTCAACCCGTCTCTGGTCTTCTAGATTGTCCTTTGTAACATTAGGCGACATTTTGGCTAACGCCCAAAATGTGACCGGTCACTTTTTTAGTGGAAGTGACCGGTCAAAAGTTGACCCGTCCCAATCGAAGAGTTAACCTCATTTGGTGATTGATAAAAGTGACCGGTCATATTTTGACCTGTCTCTTTCGGTTGTCTAGGTCGGGTATAGGGATATACCCATCATATAATGTGGCAGACAAGAGTGAAAATATGGCAGTGTATAAAAGTTAGCGACCTAAACAAATTTGTATGTACTTCATTAACTTCCATTAATAATATGGCAATGAAATTAGACATACATATAAAACTGCCAATGTTATGAATTATGAATTGAATTTCATATTGTGCAAAAGCCATGTGCTTCGTTCTATGACTATTGAGTTTGAACATTCAAGAGTTCGTTATGGAAACGTGTTACTGAATAGGGGCTGATATTTTTTTGACAGTGTGGAATAATCAACTTCTAGCTACACTTTTTGGAAATGTCCTATGACCATGTTTTCCTAGTGTGTTTTGGTCGAATGGGATTTATATCTAAAAATCCCAATGTAATAAATTATTCATTGAGTTCCATTGGAAGCGGACACAAAAAATCACCAAAATGACTAGTGCTTGAATAACTTTAATAAACAAAGTATGAAGCGTAAGCTCAAAGATTTGTGGCAGTGTGGAATGCTAGTGATCTAGGTATACTTTTTGGCAGTGTGTTATGTCCTATGTTTTGGCCAGTGTGTTATGTTGCACAATTTTACATAATGTTGCAGTGTATGCTGCTTACAAAGTCTTAAAATTTACAACATAATACCTTCATTATCCATTTCTTTTCAGTACCACATAAATGAAATTCAGCATATGTCTAATACTAACATCTTCTAACATTATACAAAATCAAGAAAGACCAAAAAAACCAAGCCCATGTTTGGCCAGTGTGTTTTGGTGTAATAGATTATTCATGAAATCAGTCATACATTTTTGGATACATTTGTGGGCAGTGTGTAATTCATAAATGAAAACAATCATATATATTTTTGGCAGTGTGGGATTCATACATGAAAATAGTGTGGAATTCATACATTAAAAGAGCTATACATTTTTTGGACGGTGTGAAATTCATACATGAAAATATTTATACATTTTTTGAGAGTGTAGAATTAATACATGAAATCACTGTCACATAAATCAATGGACATTACACTACAACATGAAATTAAGGAACACAATAATACATTTACACACTGCCGTAAGATATAACAAAATATATTCATTCTACACTGCCATATTAAAAACTCACATATAAAAAACCACACTGCCCACTACACAATTACGAGTGAACAACCACACTGCCCAAAATAATCATATTTTTTGGCAGTGAATAATGAACAAATGTTGTTTAATTAAAGGACAAAATCAGAATTACAGGTACGAAACATATAGTATTGATATTTAGAGTATTTTAATGCTCTTATAGTGCTATTTTGGTTTTTCTCCCAACGACCAACATATGTAAAAAAATATTTTCATTTCTGACAGTGTAAATCAGACATTTTTTCCTGACAGTGCAATACGGATTCGGTTACTCCGTTTCTACTCAAAATTTTTAAATAAAACGAAGTAGCCAACTCCGTCTTAAATTTTTTATTTCTCATACGGAGTAGTCAACTCCGTTTCAATTTATTAATTAAAATTAAAAGCCATACGGAGTAGCCAACTCCATATCTCTCGAAACTAAATTCAGACGGAGTAGGCTACTCTGTCCCGGATAACCCCAACCCATCCCCCTCCATCCATCCATTCCAGCCAGCGCCTCCATCATCCATTCCTACCAGCTGAAATTCCAGCCGAAACAGAGCGGGGAACCGCCGGAAGAAGACAATTTGGACTACCCTACTCCGTTTCATGGAGGTATTTTTTATTTTTTAGTTATTTTATATACATATTTATCATTTTATGATAATATTGAGATATTATATATATATATATATATATATATATATATATATATATATATATATATATATATATATATATATATATATATAGAGAGAGAGAGAGAGAGAGAGAGAGAGAGAGTTTGTTTTATAAAATTGCATAAATTATATAGGATTTATACCAAGTTGGGTGAATTTTTTTAGTGTAATTGATATATATTATTAGTTTGTAAGATTTTAAATTTGATTCTTTAAATATTCATAAAACTTTGGTAATTTTTTAATTTTGAGATTGTAAGATAACTTTTAACATAATTAGTAACTTAATGAGTTTTTTTATTATAATTTCCTAGTTGTGTGCTTTTATTAAATGAATAAACTATTATGTTGTAATGTTTGAAACAAATGAGTTGTTATTAAATAAATAATTTGTTATGTTGTAATCTTTGAAGCAAATGGGTGTTCATCCGAGACCTATTTCACGAGACGTTTTAGTTCTTGAAGGCGGAGTACATAGGTGTGATGCAGTATGGGCGGACGAAGAATATGCCAAAATGACTCTAAAGTGTCATAGCACTTGTTCTAGTATATATCCGAGGACTCTTGTTGTTAATAGACCACCTCGTGTAATAGAGATTTTACAAGATTATGGATTTTATGGGGTGGAGAAAGTGGGTGGATTACAGTTAGATTGGGCTCTTATTACTTCTTTAGTGGAGAGATGGAGACCCGAGACCCATTCATTCCATCTTTCCTTTGGAAAGGTGGGAATTATGCTGCAAGATGTTGAGGTTTTACTTGGATTGCCCGTAGATGACATTTCATTGTCGGGGATCACTAGTCGATCAAAGGATCAGTGGATTCAGATTTGTCATGACATGATGGGTTTTAGACCTGAACCATTTGATATTACGTCTTCTATGATTAAGATATCTGCAACTGTTCCGAAGGCGTTGACAGAGCATAGTGTAGATGTTGATTACCAACAACATGCTAGAGCTATTATGTTTAAGTTGTTGGGTGGCAGCTTATTTCCCAAAACGACGGGAAATAAGGTTAGTTTGTATCCGTTGGAGGTAATCATGGGTGACTCTGTGCTGGTGCAGGGTCGTGCCATTAGTGCTGCGGTTCTTAGTTTCTTGTATCGTAGTATGTGCCGTGCTAGCATGACACATGTAGCACAGATTGGATGGTGTCTTATCCTGTTACAGCTTTGGGCATGGGAACGTCTACCTATGACTAGACCTAGGGACGTTGTACCATTGGAGCAGCTGGTTAATGTTCCATATGGAATAAGGTATTTACAATTTTTTATGTCTATCATGCATTCACTCAGTTTATTTTATTCATGTTAATGTTTAATCCTCCACTGGTAGATGGGTGTGTTATCATCGGTGGTCAGATTGTACGACACGCTCCTTACGAGCATACAGGGACCAGCTAGATAGGTTGCTCGAGGGAGAGGTAAGTTAGAAAAGTTTAAAAAAAGTTTATAAAAGTGGAGTTAATTTGTTAAAAAAAAAAGTTTATAAAATGGAGTTAAAATAACTAAAAAAGTTTAAAGGAAAAAAAAATTGGAACAAGCAACAAATAATCTCCATGCATTAAGAAAATTATAAAAAAAATAAATAGTAAAATGGATTAGGCTAATCCGTTTAGTAATTAAATGGGTGAGACGGATTAGCCAAATCCGTTTACCTAAATAATAGCTCAAAAACGAAGTAGTCAACTCCGGTTGGTATTATTGGGGAAAACGTATATCCAAAATGCATATAAAGGAATGAGGTGCAGGTATATTACACAAACAGGGAATTCACCCTCAAAATTGGGAGGAGAGGAGTTTTACCAATTCTCACTTTTATTTTTGAATAAAATGACTATAATGTTCGAATTCGTAATCATTTGGTCAACAAGTCTTTAAAATCATATATCCTCCCTCCATCTCAAAGAAATACTTTTATTATTTTGGGATGTCCCAAAAAACACCTCATCTTTTCTTTTATAAAAAACTTTGAGTGACTCACAATCTTTCTCTCATCTGCATTACTTTCAATCACATATTTTTATTTTTCGTTAAATTGTATACCAAGTTAAGAAACCAACTCAAAGTTGTGGTTGTAGATGCAGCAAGAATTTTATAACTTAACCTTTTTTTAGAAAAGTTTTAGGGTGTGGAAAAATATTTCGCTAGAACAATATTTTCTGAAGGAAAATAATTTTCAACATATTTTCCATTGTTTGATAGGAAGGAAAATAATTAATTAAAAAAACCTTTCTTTTATTAATATTTAAAAACTAAATTCCAAACTTACCAATTCTAAATTTTAAAATTTATAACACAAAAAGAATTCGAAATCCACAATTTTTAAATTACAAATTTATTAAATTTAAAAATTTCAAATTTAAAAATTAAAAATCAAAATTTAAAATATAAACATTTAAAACTGGAAAGTCAAAGCTTTTTAACTTACATTAAAACTCATGACAAGTCATACCGATTAGTTTAAAAGAGGACAGATAGAGTACAAAATTTCTTGTATTGGCAAAAATAACCATATTGAGTAAATCAACTAGGAAAAAATAACCCGAGGTAGGTACACCTCGCGAGGTGGGTGTAGGCACGGGGAGGGTATGTTGAAGGAGAGAAGTGGGGGTGGTGGAGTGAGGTGGATGAGCTCGATGTCATATTCCAGATCCAACGTAGCATTGTACGACTTTGGATCAACTCGATGTCATATTATGACACCACGTGTTGGTGTAAAAAAATCATAAATCATCCTTTAATAAAACACAGTGTTGCAATAGATCCACCTCTTTTTGTACTAAATTCACCCTTTTATGTTAAATATGCAACTTTGTCCTTAAAATTTGGCTTGTATCTAATTTGATATGATGTTTTTAAGGATATAATTGATAATTTATTATAAATGATATTGATTTAACAATAATAGATGCGAATATAGCAATGTCCATATAATAACAATAATAATATTACTGTATTATTTTGATAACAATAATAATAGGGAGCATTAATATTTGTATCATTAAAAATAAAAACATAATAAAGCAAGATAACCCTAGTGGATGACACAATCAAGTTACTAATTAATATCCCCATCACAATTCCACAAGGGGGGCAGGCTTTTGTATACATGTTTTTTTTTACAATGAAGAATGAAACCATTAAACTAGGCCAGCTTTGAGAATTTACACAATGGACAACTTATCCCTCACCAACTTTTCCACAAGTAACAATAATGTGTACCTCCAAAAAAATAATTTGAAGAGAAAATTTAAAAAAAATAATTAAATCAAATCAACTTCCAAAACATGTAATTACCAAACTAATTACACTTTTTACACTCTCTTCTGTGGCACTTACATACTCCATCTGTTAGTCCTTATATTAGCAGCTGCAAATGTTGTGGGTAAGAACAGCTTTGGACGCATCTAAATGGTTAAGCCGACACGTCCCAAGAAGCTGTTCTGGAAGATCTTCTGCTGCGTCCGCCTGCAATTTCATGTTCATTTCAGTTTCTTAATGGAAGTGATGATTACAATAATCTGTAATTTGTGTTTTACCTGTATAAGGAATGCCATTTCTATTACAAGGTTGTTCAGATAGCCTAGAACAAGATTGACAACTCCCCTTGCAACCGTGGATGACCCAACGTCAACATCAAGCTGAGGGAAGAACAAGAAAAATCTTCAGATGATTCATCGGTTAACCCAACAAAAATTCGATGGTATAATAATAATCTAAGACGAATCGTCATTAATCAAATGCTCAAAAACGATATCTTTTTTCAAGAACTGGGATAAAGCATCATATGAATCAAGTCTACCTCCAAGTAGTTCTTGCCACGGAAATGATGCACGTCAAGCGCTTGACCAATCAAACACGACTTCTTACCCACACTTTGTTTCACTATCCATGACCCCTATCAGACAGAGAATAAGACGAATGTGAAAAAGTGGATATCATCTGGGTGGAAAAAAAAAAGAAGATTTTTACTGCATATATGTGCTGAAAATGCTGCCTGACCTTGGAGATGTATGGAATGAGTTTGAATCTTGAATTTCTGAAAGCATCATCTCCATTGACAAAGCGCTCGAGTAAAGGGTTCTCTTCTAAAGGAGTTTTCAACATATAATATAGAGCAAGGTTGTGTCTTGTTGCTCCTGGAATCTTTTTTTCCCCAACCAAACTTCCATCATCAGCATATACTACTAAGAATTCAATCTTTTCTGCTTAGTCTTATTATATCTATGATAAATTTATTGTCTTTCAGCATTTCTTTTATTATCCTTTCTTATGAGATCCAAAAGGACCCCGAGAGTTGTGATAAAAACAGACAAGTTTACCTGAATGTTGATCACGAAAAAGAATTCTGGTCTATCCCGGGCTGCATATTTCTATTGACCATACAGAACTTGTGTTAGAAAAGTACAGTTTTGGTCTTTAAAAACATAAACCTGGAAGGATTAAGGAGCAATACATGACCTGCACGATGCTTCCAGGGCGACCAGCAAGATCATCCTCGCGAATGTCAGACTGTAGCCAATCTGCACCAACCATTTGTGCCAATGTTCCTTTTGCTGTGATCTGAAAACAAAACAGCATACTTAGAAATAAAATACCATAGGGGCATGCTACAAAAGACAAGAGGAAGAGAGAACCACCTTTTGATGGTCTTCCAGGTACTTCTCTCCTCGGATTAAGAACGATGATGTGTCAGCAGCTGCCCAACTGCAGGTCAGACTATAACTGGCATCTTTGGGAAGAGTGGAACCGTAACAGCATGTGGCTTCATCTTCCACGACCATTTCTTGTAAGTCAACATACCCTTTCTTCTGGACTGAAATTTTTTGAACAGTTTGTGTTTGGAATTAGGCCATTCCTGGAATCCATGACAGACAAGGGAAACTATTTACATCTATGGCCACTCACAAACCTGCTAGATCCTGCAATTTTTTGACAAAATTTGCAGCAGATGATATTTTCTGTGGATATGTGTCCTGGGAGTTTAATAATACATAAAGGGTAGCATTAGAAGATAATCAATCATGAAACTAAAAAGAGGTATAGATAGCAGAAGAGAAGCTGAGTACCGCATGATAGTCTGGACTTGAACCGGAAGACCATCCGTGATCTGACTGTTCATCATCGGATGGTTCGGGAACATCAAAAAACTCATCCGTCACATCATTCAACCCGACTAGACTTGACCGACCCGAAGGATGTTTCTCCATATCCACTTCACTCCTTTCCTGAGAAACTTCATTTTTTATCTCCTCTTTTTCACTAAGAGGTAACTGGATATCTATTGTCCGCTCTCCTGATGAAGCGTTGTGGAAGTAGCTTCCAGAATTAGCTTTAAACATCTCTCTCAGTGCTGGGATTCATGTAATGTGATAGAATTAGGTCAGTATGATCACGATTCGTAATGCATACCGTACCATATAGGCCAAATCATACAAAAAGATTTAATCCATAACTCATGTGTGTCATTACTCATTAGTATTTCACCATGACACTCTTAACAAAGACTTAAGTGAAGGAAAAAAATGGTCCACTTGAAATTAGAAATTGTGTTTCATCTTGATCAATAGAAAAATACCTGCAATTCTCCCAAGCATGCAAATGGTTATGGATCTAGACGTTTCTTTTCTAAGATATGACTTCCAGAACTTCCAATCAACAGAGAGCATGTGTTTGACAATGCTTGATTTGCCTTGGTTTACAGGAACTATAACGTGTCCACCACCTGAATAATTTTGAATAACCCCCCAAAGGGAATAAAAGTTGTTACTTTTATAAAAATAGACATTAATTATTAAGATGACATAAACACACGTTAAAGCGTACGTTACTTTTAACGGTGGCGCGAACATATCCTTCTTGTGGCGGGCATTTATTGTGGACGACAGAGTGATAAAGAATCACTGCATCAAACATCCGAGAGCAATCAGTATTTTAAGAACAACAGTTTAGTAAAACCAATCTTATACTCCCTCCATCCAAAAATAAACTTCTCACTTTCCCTTTTTGTTTGTCCCAAAATAAACTTCTCATTGCTATTAAGGTATCGAGTGGTTCACATTATCTCTTACCTCTGCAGAAATCTCAACAACAAATTCCATCTTTTCTTTATTTCCGTGAAATTTACTTTTCTTAGATGTGAATATTACCGTATGTGCCATCATCCTCTCTTCTCCAATAACGCCGCAGCAGCAGATCTCTTCGTTTAATCCCCCTGCAGATAAATAAAAGTCATTGAAGCTAAAGACCAAATCTCAAGTTTATCTGTTTGTGTCATTTTAAGAAGTTTTAACCATGGAAGCCAATGGTTGTATAGTTGCATGTGGATAATATCGGTGTGTCCGTCAAGATGCTCAACCACACTGCCCCTATAGAAGCAGAAGTCCCATCTGCCAAAACCAATCCATGTCTCAAAATCTATTTAATGAATCATTGATAAGTATATAATCCATCCGTCCCTTAAAGAAGTTCTTGTTTGCTTTTTCACGAAGTTTAAGAAAAAAATGAAATTGTATGGTGGAAGTTTATGCAGAGGAGAGAAAGAACGTGAACCATAGTTTTTTCCCTATATGGAATGAGAACTTCTTTTCAGACAACTAAAAAAAAGGAAAGCAGGAAGGTCTTACTCTGATCTAGATGGGCCGAGAGTCATGAGTGATTTGAAAATGGCTTCCGAAGTCCCATCAATTACACCTACTGCCATTATTGCTGGATGACTATCCCAGTGCTGAACACAACACATTTGATTAGTTGCGAGGAGGAAATCTGACAATAAAGAATGGAATGTCAAATACATCAACAAACCTTCCCATTAGAATCTCTGTCTTTTGCCTCTTTGAATAGCCGCAAGCCTGAATAACCAAAACAACATTGGGATAAGCATTATATATTAATTCATTATTTTCTTGTTTGGTTTTTCTTCTTCTTTTTACTGAATATGATGAATTTCGAACGTGTTTCATACCGTTTTGGCATCCAAATATCTTCCACGGTGAAGGGCCAATAACATCAGAAGTCATTGCATCCACATGTGAAGAAGATGCTTCGGTCCAATCTATGGACTTCTTTCTTGCCATCCTCTTTGACACACTCAATCTTGTTACATGGTGACAAAATCAGCTTTAAAATAATAAATGCCATAATTGTAAATGACTGTTTTAGCGAAGGATCACTCCTTGCAAGAAATATGAACCAAATAAATGATTTATTACCTGAAAGGTTGCCATTTTCTTATTGCGGGTGCCCTTAAATTTTTTTCAGGATTCAATGCAGCATCTTTTAAACAACGGATCCATCTAGCAGCATCTTCTGGACTAGTAGCTCCAATCTATGAAACATGAAATATCTGTTTTGCCACTTTCGTATTGTGAAAGTGTTGATTCGTTATAGAAGAAGGCACGTACCTTGAGTATATCATTATGGTTAGAGGTGTTATACAAGGTGAAAATGAAGAAAACCTGGATAAGTTGAAGCAAGAATATTAGAAGGATTGTTATTTTATATTGTTTGATCTTTGACGAGATATGTTATATATGTAGAGTCACAAACTTTTCTGTTGCAGCTCTCTCTTCCATGGTCTTTAACATGGATGCAGGAGTCTATTATTGCACTTCTTAGTGGTTCCTGTTAGTGTATTGACCAATTTATTGGGTTAGAAAGATTCAAGAAAGGCTTCTTGCCATATAGGATTTTCCATACTAACATTCTAGTTTTAAGTTGGAATGATAAAAAAATCCCATCTTCCCATCCTGAAAATTTTATGCATCAAGGAAATGCAAAATATGACCACTATCATTTTAAAGGCATAAGATAGGAAATGGAATTACTCATTTTGCATCCACAAGGGAAACTAGCTAGACTTCAAAGTATAGCATTCATACAGTTTTAAACAATTGCTATAAAGAGAGAGAGAGAGAGAGAGAGAAGAGCAACAAAACTCCATCCCTATGTTTTTGCCCCACAAATATAGGTGTCAAAGAAATAATTCAACCAAAAGGTGATTTCGATGGCGAGAATCCCAAGATAGGTTTATACTCTAACACGCTCTTTAAGGTGGAGGCCCATATGGCCTTAAAGTTTCATATTTTGCATTTAAAACAACATGAGCCTGCTAAGCATTGAACTAATATTAAGACTTGGAATTCTATCCAAAAACACACTTTATGGGATGAATGGCCCGAAACTTAACATTTTTCGCCGGGGTGGAAAGGGCTGAACATGACCCCACAACCATGATCAAACGATTGATTTGAGCTTTAATTGATACAATACCAATGAACCAATTCGGCCAAAAGCAAATGAAAGAAATGTTTTTTTATACTCTAACCATATATGACTTAAAAAGGCAAGATAAATCATATGGGTGGGTTTGGAATTGTAAATGTAGAGATTAAATGAACACATAACCTCTCTTCCCGTAATGGGGATTGATTTGAAGCTCTTGAGGCAGTTATCTTCAAGAACAAAGTACCGTTTTCGACAATACTGGAGGCCAAGCCTGTTCAATCGGATGAGGTAAAGCCAACCCTCCATGTTTCCATCATCATGAGGCACAACCATTTCTTCCCAATCCAAATCAAGAAAAAGAAAAATCTTGAATTGTTTTTCTTTATTAAAAAAAAAGTCTCTTTTTTAAAACAAAAGAAAACAAAAAAGACCCTCCTCCTCTTCTTCCTCCTCCTCCTCTATAAGCTCATCATTAAAAAACAAAGGAATACGAGAAGGGGCGACGATTCTCTGATCCCAAAAGAGGGAATCAGAGAATCAGAGCGCTGCAGAGTGGCAGGGGGATTTCTTAGGTTTCTGAAAACATGTGCATTCCAATTCCTCCAGGTTTCGGATTTTGGGCTTTTAATGCAGAAGATGAAGATTATGGGGAGGATTGATTGATTGGTTGTTTGTCTTCTCCACTCTCTTCTCCCCTCCTCCCGTTTGCAATATGGAAACTGTTATTTTTCGGGAGAGCGGTTGAGAGAGCTTCAACTGTTCAATACACACCCAGCCACTTCCTCATTAATCTAGAGGATTGGATTTTCTATACTAGTAGTCAAGCCAAATAAAAATTAGAAAAAAATATTACTCCTTCCGTTTGGAAAAGTGTTCCTCTTTTGATTTTGTGTAAAAATAAGTAAGTATTAAATTACCATGTCTTTCAAAAATAATACTCCCTCCGTTCTCAAAAACACTTCCTCTTTCATTTTTTCCACTTCCAACAAAATACTTCCCTTTTCTATTAAAAAACCACTTTTACCTTTACTTTTTCATACCCTACCTATCACATTATATTTTTTCTCTAGTAATCTATCCATCACATCTTACTTTTACTCATCACATCACGGGCAAAATTGGAAATCAACTATAATTTAACACTTCCTTATTTTTGTCCCAAATCAAAATGGGAAGTCTTTTTGCAAACGGAGGGAGTATCATTTTTCATTTTAATGTATTCCCTCCGTCCTAAAACTTTCTTCTCAGTTTGACTTTTCTCCATTTTTAATTTTTTGCTTTGACTTTAAATTTTACCCTCCTTAAAAAAGATTTTTTGAATTTTTTTCGCAATCATTCAAAATATAGAGTTAGAAGATAATTGATGTAAATACATGAAGATATTAATGTCATTTGTCATCTTTTTTTCTAATAGGAAGGTAGTTTTAGGACGGAGAAAAATGGGAAGTGGGAAGAAAGTTTTAGGACGAAGGGAGTATAATAATTCCAGTTTTACTGAAATTTGCACGTATTGGACTCTCGTTAAGTTGTTAACGGAACAACCTATTTTACGCAACAAAATGAAAGTTGGAACTATTTTTTTTTTATTAATTTTCATTTTTATTTATTTAATTTTTTTTTAAAATATCTAAGATGACTTTCTACTTCAATTAGTTTTTCCTTTTTTTAAAGATTAGTCTTATCTTAGACTCCCTCCGTCCCACAAAAAAGTTCTCATTTTGAATAGTATTTAGTCAAGCATTTATACGCTTTGACTATAAATTGTGAGAAAGGTATATTAAATTATAAAATAAATTTAATATAATTGGATTCATCTTATGATCTAGTTTTAATATCTCAAATTTTTTAGCATTTCTTTATTTCGATTATATTTAACTTATGGTGTAAAGCGTGTAATTGTTTGACCAAAAACACATCAAAATGAGAACTTTTTTGAAGGACGGAGGGAGTAAAAAATAAAAAATAAAAATATCAAAAATGAGAAAAATAACTAAAACCATACAAAATTAATGAAATAAATAAGGTAATCAATAAAAATTAAACTGAATATGAAAACAAAATATAACAAGTGGAGTGCTCTAAGATTTTACGCACTATATCGAGTATTAATGTAATACTTATTTTTTGAAAGAACGGGTAAAGTTAGGAAAATTCTAGATAATATTTTCTAAAAAATAAGAAGAATTAGTACATTAATGTTCTGTATAGTATGTAAAATATTAAAACTCATCACTTCATATATTTTTATTTTATTTCTTACCAGTTTCAAGTTAATTTATATTGATTGCTTTATTTTACTAATTTTGTATGATTTTAGTTATGTTTCTCATTTTCATTATTTTTATATCTATTTTTTTATTTTTATCCAAAGGTAAACTAGTTTTTAAAAAATAGAAATGATGGAGGTAGAAAGTAATTTTAAAAATTAAAATTTTAACAAAATAAAAAAAATGAAAATTTATCAAAAATAATCCCAACTTTTATTTTGTTGCGCAAAACATACTTTTTCTGTTAACTCAGTGTTAGTAACTTAACTGCGACCCAAAATTTGCAAATTTCAGTAAAGTTGAAATTATTATGCATCACAGTAGAAGATAAGATTATTTTTAAAAGACTGAGTAAAATTGAGATTATTCTCAATAATTTTTCTTAAAAATTAAGTAAATCTTATAAATCTAGAATTATAGAATTACAATTTTCACACTATATACTAGTATTTCACATTGTTTTTTTAAAATAATATGTTGATATAATTGACATTGTAAGATTTTTTTTGAAGATAATAACAAAGAACTTATATTTTTCTACTTTCTACATATCTTACTCTTTTGTTTAGCATTTTCCCCAAAAATATTATAGAATAACAATAATTTTGATTCAGCAATGAACTCCTTTGATGCATCATTTTCTCTTGAAAAAGTTTTTCAAAATAATATCACTTTACCAGATCTTTCAAAAATAATCTTATTTTTCACCGTATTACATAATAAACTCACCTTTATCGAGATGTGCATGTTTTGAGTAACAATTACGTTGCCAACGCATGGTTAATAGAAACGGGTATTTCTTTGCGTAACAAAATGAGAGGTAAATTCTTTTTGATAAATTTTCGTTTTTATTTTGTTATTTTCTTAAATTTTTCCTTAGAGTTTTAAGATAGCCTTTTATCTTGTTGGGAAATATCTCTCCTACATGGAAGAAGTGTCCAATTTTAATTGGACAACACTTTAAATCTCTCTTTTATATTTGAGCTTATTTTTTGTGTGTAGAGTTTTAGCCCTATTGTTTTTTATGGTGGCCCATATACTAAATAATACTCCCTCGGTCCCAGAGTATTTGTCTAGTTTGACTTTTTCGAGTCAAACTGGACAAACTTTGAGCTTCAATAAAATAAAACCGTAAAGTATTTGAATATAAAAATGATTTTATTGGATTTATCGTATTGAGAACTTTCAAAATTGTATTTCATTATGTTAATATGTAATATATATTGAGAGTAATTGGAGTTCAAAGTTTGTCCAGTTTGACTCGAAAAAGTCAAACTGGACAAATACTCTGGGACGGAGATAGTAATAAAAAAAGAGAGAGAAAAAGATAAGGGAGCAAAAAGAAAAGGAGTAGAATGTAGTGGCAGTAGCTATACGCAGAAAAAAAAAAAGAAAGAAAAAACAAAATTTTCGTCACTCTGTGCAGCAGCAACTTTTTACCTCCGGATCGAAGGCCAAACGAAGTTGGATCGTGCTCAAATTTTAGTATGTTGTTCCTCACATACTCCTATTCAAATCCAACAGTCAGTTTCTCGTTTTGATGCCCGAAAGGTGGTTTTCTTGCTGCGTTTTCATACCTGCATTTTTTTTTAGAGTTTTTTACTCCGTTTTGGTGAATTGTTGATTGTTGTTGTTCAAGGGTTGTTCCTTGATGATTGTGTATGCCTCTAGTGTTTACTAGAGAGGAGAACTTGTTGTATCCACTTGGTTCTTGGTCATTAGTGGAAGTTTGGGTGTCGTTGTTGAGCGGCCGTGGTTTTCCCTGATGTGGGGTTTCCACGTAAATCGTGTGTTCTTTATTTTATATCCATTGTTATTTATATGTGGTGGTGTTGCTGATTTTTGGAGTATATTGTGCTTTGTTGTTCATCTCATTTATTTGGGGAAAAGATTTTATTCGCTTCCGTTGTGTTTTGTCTGTGCTTCCCCAACAAAGTGGTCTCAGAGCTTGATTCTTTTTTGGTTGGCTTCTTGTGTTGTTTATGATGGATGACAAAGTAATTGTTCAAGGAATGGTTAGTTTGGACTCTACGAATTATTCAATTTGGAAAATTCGTATTGAGGATTATTTATGCTCTAAAGATTTGCTTGACCCAATTTTGTATAAAGAACGTCCAATAGGTGTTGATGAGAAAGCTTGGACTACCTTGAACCGGAAAGCTATTGCATCAATCAGACAATATGTTTCTTTAAGTGTGTTGCAACATGTTGCTAATGAAACTAATGCTTTTGAGATGTGGAAGAAACTTGAATCCATGTACGAGAGGAACAATGCTATGGGAAAAGCTTCTTTGATTAGGAAGCTTGTTAAATTGCAATACAAAGATGGTGATAGCATTGTGGTTCACACGAATGAGGATGAACTTCAAGCTTTGTTGTTGCTTTCCTCAGTGCCGGACAGTTGGGATACATTGGTGGTTTCACTTAGCAACTCTGCTCCGGATGGCAAGATGACTATGGAGATGGTCAAGGCTAGTTGAATGAAGAGGCTAGCCTTTTAATTGATGGTTTGTCTAAGATCATCAGTATGTGTGATGTTTGTTTAGAGACTTCCACTGGTTGCAGGTTGGTGCTCAGGGATGTGAGGCACGTCCCAGATATCAGATTGAGTTTGATTTCAACTGGTTTGCTTGATGATGAAGGTTATGTAAACAAATTTTGGGATGCAAGATGGAAACTCTCCAAGGTCCGTTTGATTGTAGCTCGAGGTAAGAAGCAGAATTTACTTTATGTTATGCATGCTAGAGTATGTAGTGGAGATGCCAATGTAGCAGATGATGCCTCCGGTGATTTGTGGCATAAGAGGCTTGGCCACATGAGTCAAAAGAGCATGCACATCCTTTCCAAGAAAGATTATCTCCCCGACATTTCAGGTATGCATTTAAACTCTTGTGTTGATTGTTTATCTACAAAACAACACAGAGTTGCATTTCATACTCGTCCCCCACATAGAAGAAAGCATGCTTTAGATCTTGTTCATACTGATGTTTGCTATATAGATGCTAAATCACATCGTGGTGCACAATATTTTGTGACTTTTATTGATGATTTTTCTAGAAAAGTATGGGCTTTTGTTTTGAAAAATAAAGACCAAGTACTTGAAGCTTTTAAGGAGTTTCATGCCAGAGTTGAAAGAGAAAGTGGTAGAAAGCTCAAGTGTTTCAGATCAGACAATGGTGGTGAGTACAGGGGTCCATTTGAGAACTATTGCAAAAGTCAGGGCATCAAGCTTGTGAAGACCGTTCCAAAGACACCTCAGCTTAATGGAGTTGTAGAGAGAATGAATAGAACAATTGAAGAGAGAATCAGGTGTATGCTATCTCATTCTAAGCTGCCAAAGTCCTTTTGGGCGGAGGCAATGTTCACTGTCGTGTACCTGATTAACATTTCCCCTTCAGTTCCTCTTGAAGGTGATGTTCCTCAGAGAGTTTGGTCAGGAAAAGAGGTCTCCTATAAGCATTTGAGAGTCTTTGGTTGCAGAGCATTTGTTCATATTCCCAGAGATGAGAGATCCAAGCTTGATAAGAAGACCAAAGAGTGCATATTTTTGGGGTATTCAAAGGATGAGTTTGGGTACAGACTATGGGATCCACGTGATAGGAAAGTGATTAGAAGCATAGATATGGTTTTCTTTGAAGATCAGACTATTAAAGATTGTGAGAAGAAGCAGGCAAATCCTTCTTCATGCATCACAGTTGATCCAGTTCCATCTCTTCCTCTTGTTGTAGTCCCTCAAAATCATGGGGGATATATGCATGATCATACACTTGAGTCTTCTGCAGATGACCATCATGATGATGATAATCATGATGATGGTGGGGATGATATTCCAGAGTCACAACCACATTCAGAGTCACCACCACCTCAGTTGAGAAGATCCACTAGAGTCAGAAAACCTTCCACGAGACTTTCAGAAGATGATTTTGTGTTAGTCACTGATGGAGGAGAGCTAGAGACATATGATGAGGCTATGTCACATGTGCACCGCGAGAAGTGGTACGATGCCATGCAAGATGAGATGACGTCCTTGTATGAGAACCACACATATGAGCTTGTAGAGTTGCCTAAAGGCCAAAGAGCACTCAAGAACAAGTGGGTATACAGATTGAAGTGTGATGAGAGTAGCTCACAACCAAGGTACAAGGCAAGATTGGTTGTGAAGGGTTTCAGTCAGAAGAAGGGCATAGATTTTGATGAGATATTTTCTCCCGTTGTGAAGATGACCTCTATTCGAGTTAAACTTGGCTTAGCTGCTAGCATGGATTTGGAGATTAGGCAACTTGATGTGAAGACATCATTTCTTTATGGTGACCTTTATAAGGAAATCTACATGGAACAACCTGAGGGCTTTCAGGTTAAGGGAAAGGAGAACTTAGTTTTCCGTTTGAAGAAAAGCTTGTATGGTTTGAAGCAAGCACCTCGGTAATGGTATAAGAAGTTTGAGTCCTTTATGATTGATCATGGCTTCCACAAAACACATGCTGATCATTGTGTGTTTGTGAAGAATTACCCTGAAGGTGACTTTCTTATTCTCCTTTTATATGTATATGATATGTTGATTGTTGGCCAGAACACCAAGAATATTGCTTGCTTGAAGAAGTCATTGAGTAAGTCCTTTGCAATGAAGGACTTAGGCCCTCCTAAAGAGATTTTAGCCTTGAGGATTGTGCGGGATAGAAAGAACAAGAAACTTTGGCTAAACCCGTGAGCTTTCCACTTGCAGGCCACATGAAGTTGAGTATGGACCATTGCCCTACAAGTGAGAAAGAAAAGAAAGAGATGGACAAGGTGCCTTATGCTTCAGCTGTGGGGTAGTTTGATGTATGCCATGGTATGTACGAGGCCAGATATTGCTCATTCAGTTGGGGTTGTTAGCCGTTACATGTCGAATCCAGGTAAAGAGCACTAGGCAGCCGTGAAATGGAATCTCGGATATCTTAGAGATACCTCCAGATTTTGTTTATGTTTTGGTATTGGACAGCCTGTATTAGATGGGTACACAGATGCAGATATGTCTGGAGATGTTGATACTGCAAAGTCTACCTCGGGATACTTGATGACATTTGCTGGAGCTGCAGTTTCATGGCAATCAAGATTGCAGAAGTGTGTTGCTTTGTCCACTACTGAGGTAGAATATATAGTAGCTGTTGAGACAGGCAAGGAATTGTTATGGTTGAGGAATTTTCTTGAGGAGCTTGGTTTGGAACAAGAAAATTATCTTCTTCATTGTGATTCATAGAGTGCCATTCACCTTGCAAAGAATGCCGCCTTTCATTCTTGAACCAAACACATTAAGAGAAGATATTATTGGATTCGAGAAGCCATGGAGGACAAGTCTTTTGAGCTTGTGAAGATTCATACAAGCTAAAACTGCACCGATATGTTGACCAAGATTTTGCCAAAAGAGAAACTCATGTTTTTCGTGAGAAGGCCGATTTGTTTGCTCACTCCATGTAGGAGTGTGGGGGAGATTTGTTGGGAAATATCCCTCCTACATGGAGGAAGTGTCCAATTTTAATTGGACAACACTTTAAATCTCTCTTTTATATTTGGGCTTATTTTTTGTGTGTAAAGTTTTAGCCCAATTGTTTTCTTTATGGTGGCCCATATACTAAATAATAATAAAAAAGAGAGAGAAAAAGATAAGGGAGCAAAAGAAGAGGAGTAGAATGTAGTGGCAGTAGCTATACACAGAAAAAAAAAAGAAGAAAAACAGAATTTTCGTCTCTGTGCAGCAGCAACTTTTTACCTCCGGATCGAAGTCCAAATGAAGTCGGATCGTGCTCAAATTTTAGTATGTTGTTTCTTACATACTCCTCTTCAAATCCAACGGTCAGTTTATCATTTTGATGCCCGAAAGGTGGTTTTCTTGCTGCTTTTTCATACCTGCGTTTTTTTAGTGTTTTTTACTCCGTTTTGGTGAATTGTTGGTTGTTGTTGTTCAAGGGTTGTTCCTTGATGATTGTGTATGCCTCTAGTGTTGACTAGAGAGGAGAACTTGTTGTATCCACTTGGTTCTTGGTGATTAGTGGAAGTTTGGGTGGCGTTGTTGAGCGGCCGTGGTTTTCTCTCCGATATGGGGTTTCCACGTAAATCGTGTGTTCTTTATTTTATTTCTGTTGCTATTTATATCTGGTGGTGCTGCTGATTTTTGGAGTATATTGTGCTTTGTTGTTTATCTCATTTATTTGGGGAAAAGATTTTATTCGTTTCCGTTGTGTTTCGTCTGTGCTTCCCCCAACATATCTCCATAATTTTTTTACTTTTTTAAGGATTAGTATTATTTCAAGAAGAAGTAAAAAGACCAAAAAATAACGAAAAATGAGAAACACAACTAAAACAAAAAAAATAATGCATTAAAAAGGTAATCAATAAAAAAACCTCAAACTTGTAAGAAATGAAAATAAAAATATAAGGAGTGATGAGTTCTAATATTTTAGGCACTATACTGAGTCTTATTGTAGTATTTCCTAATCTAGTATCCAAAAAATAAAAATAAAAATAAAAAATAAAAAATAAAAAATTTAATTGTTAAATCCCTAAAGGAATAAAACAACTAGTTTTTGTTGTTAAGAAATGGCTAAAAGGAAATTACTTCGAAGCTCGGAATTCATTTCTTATTTTCTTATAATTACATTTTCATCATTTTTTATATCTTTTTTTGTTAATAAGGCTAATCTTTAAAAAAAGAAAGAGGAATGAAGGAAGCAGGATGCCATTTTAAAAGTTTAATAAAAAATTTAAAAAAAAATTAAAAACAAAAAATTATAAAAAAAATAGTCACCTTTCTTTCTATTCCGCAAAACAAGTCATTTCTATTAATTATTCGTTTGCAGCTTAACGAAGATCCAAAACACGCACATTTTATTGGTGGGATTATATGCGTCACAATTAATATTGAGATTACTTTTGAAAGAACAGATAAATTTGAAATGATTCTGAATAATTCTTTCTCTTTTCATCTTCTTTTAAGAAATTTGTTTATTGGTAATTCTTTTCACTCACAAGACTAAATTAAAATATCAAAATTGAAGTATCATATTTTGTGACTTAAATAAGAGTTCGTACATCTATTGTTACATTGTAAACTACCAAGCCCCACTACCACCATATCTCTGTCGGTGATCGCCCCTGTTGACCATAGTCAACCACCACACTCCCTCATTACGTAACCATCGCATTATTATATTGTCATCACACTGTCACCAACCACATTGTCGAACTCCTACTTATTGGATAAAAACAATGATATTTCTATTTTGGCATTCTATTTATATCTAGAGACATTTCTTTTAGGATTAGTTATACTTTTGGTCTTTACAAAATGAGAGACTTTTGCTTTTAGTCCTTTTAACAAAAATCTTAATTTTCAATGTTGCTAAAAAATTCTTACTCACTTTTCTCTTATCTAAATAAATTATAACTCGATCACTTTTCATATTTTACACTTTCTAATGAGACTTTAACGGAATTTTAAAATCTAAAAAAATGAAAAGTACATTGAAATTTGTTGATAAGTCACACGTTAAGTTTCTTTTGAAATGAAAATAAAGTTGCAATTTTTAGACATAGACAAGAAAAGTGGTTTTGTTTTTTAGAGAGATAATATTTTTATAAATGATAAATGAAAAATAACACACTTTTTCCTTAAAAAGTGGCCTAGTTGCTATTTCAAACTTTTTTTAGAGCTATTGACTCAATTACAATATAGTATCTATTCACACTTTTCTCAATCTAATGACACACAAAAAGTCAATTCTTCTGCCTTCGTTGGGTTTCAAACCTTGATTATTATGCTTTTTAATGGCCAATTTAATAAGATAAATTATTATTATCATTACTTATCTTATAGTATTGTTCATATAGTTTTTAAACATGCAACTTGTTCTTTTTATTCTCTTACTAATTTTTAATAAAATCAATTTAAAGAAGATAACATGTTACATGTTATTCAAAAGACAGAAAAAAGGGTAACATTTTAACAAGTAGTAAACTTTGCAATACTCCCTCCGTCCTATAATGATCTTCACAGGGCACTATTCCAACTTCACGGAAATTTATATTTATTTGTGTTTTTTCATGGCCTATATGATAAAATAAAATATTCTTGTCACCACTTGTTTTGTTGAACTTTTGGTGTAGTTTTTAAGTATGTATGTTTTATTTTTTATTTCTATACCAATATTTAAATAAAATAAATTGAAAAAACTTGGGATTTTTCTTCGTTTTGCGAACTGGGAAGATCATTATAGGACGGAGGGAGTATTTTTTACACCAAGCGTGTGTTGAGCAACAATATTAGCATTAGGGCAATTGATATCTACACTCCAAATTTTACTAGTTGCACTCCATTTTTTTTAATTTTTTAAAAGATTGACAATTTTGCCCTTTCAATTACAAATACCTCATTTTCATCATCCCTTTACATCATTAATATTTATATTAAATATTTAAAAATATTTATAATTTTGAGGATTAAATTATACTCATTAATACTTATTTTTTAGGGAAATACTTATTTAACAAATTTTATAATATTGTTATAATTTTTGTTTGTGTATTCAGAAACACACCAAATAGTTATTTTAATTAGTGCACCATATCATAAAGTCTTAAAATAAAATATACTATAATTAATTGAAAATTTTCAAAAGAAAAATATGTAATTCTATCAATTGTTAGAATATAGGCCCAACGCTAGAGGTGGGCTGAATAGCGTTTAAAACAAAATTGCAGGAAATTAAAAACGAGAGCGATAAAGTAAAGAGCGTAAGGAAGGAGCACACCGAATTTTATCTTGGTTCACCACGTGTGGCTAATCCAGCCTCCCGAGAGAATCTCTCGAGTTACTTTAACTCCGTTAAGCTTAAAGGTGCTCAACTTTTGATGTAGTATTTTAAAATAAAATTTTTATATTTTAACTTTATACCATTTGTCATATAAAATGATTTGAAAATAATTTCAATCAAGCATCGCAAACCGAAACAGACACTATAAATTGGGACGGAGGTAGTATAATATAATTTAATCCTCAATATTATAAATCTTGTTAAATAGTTAATATAAATATTAATGATGTAAAGGGATGATGAAAATGAGGTATTTGTAATTGAAAGGGCAAAATTGTCAATCTTTTAAAAAATAAAAAAAGTGGAGTGCAACTAGTAAAATGTGGAGTGTAGATATCAATTGCCTAGCATTAGGGTTAACATTTTGAAAAATCCATCTAATGACAGCGTTTAACGGCACTATTGTGGAGGGAACAAATTCATTTATTGTATGGGCAAGGTTCCCATGACATTGGGAACCAATGTCATGGGATGACCCGGGGGCGCTCCGGTGCTCCGTTCGTAAAATTGACGGTTTCTACCTCCCTAACCCTCCCGATAAACCCCCCACCCCGCCCCGACCCGAACGCACCCCCACCCCCTTCAGTTGCACCCCACAAGTTGATTTTGACTTTGGAGTCAAATGATATATAGAAGTATTTATTTGAACCATACACAGTCCAACTGGACGCAGTGCCGGCGCGGACCGTACAACCGACGCACCGATCAACGAAGTCAACCGTAGAGGCGCGCCCGCTCCAGGTAGCGATATCCTCTCCGGCACAGGATAAGTTTCCAGTACGTTAATTTGCGCGATTCTCGAATTTCTGCATTTCGGTTTGAATTCTCCTTTGAAGCTACCAAAAGGTTCTACTGATTAACTGTTTTTTAATTCCATTTTTATCGTTTTGCGTTTACTGGAAGAAGGGCCTCAATACGGTTTGTTTCTGAATCTAGGGTTTAAGCTTATTGAAACTACGTGTTGATTCAATTATGCGTTTTTGAATGAAAGTGATTCCTTGACTGTATCGAGATCATTGGTTACGGTCCTGGTTGGTGATGAAGAATGTGGATATAGCCCAATGGCTCAAGGAGCTGCCTGTGGCGCCTGAATTTCGCCCCACAGAGACTGAATTTTCTGATCCGATTGCTTACATTTCTAAAATTGAGAGAGAAGCTAGCTCTTTTGGTATATGTAAAGTGATTCCTCCGTTTCCTAAGCCTTCTAAGAAATATGTGCTCCATAACCTGAATAAGTCACTCACGAAGTGTCCAGAGCTGGGTTCAGATGTAAAGGTTGGTTCTGATAAGGGGAATGGTGAATGTGGGGAGTCTAGGGCTGTGTTTACTACCAGACGTCAGGAATTGGGCCAGAGTGAGAAGAAACAGAAGAAGAAGGGGGTGGCAGGGAGCCAGCCATTTGGAGCTCGGAAACAGGTGTGGCAAAGTGGAGAAGTTTATACACTGGAACAATTTGAAGCAAAATCTAAGACTTTTGCTAGGAGTCAATTAGGCCCGGTTAAGGATGTTTCGCCATTAGCTGTTGAGGATATGTTTTGGAAAGCAGTTCATCAGGAACCTTTTTATGTGGAGTATGCTAATGATGTGCCTGGTTCGGCTTTTGGAGAACCTGAGGGAATATGTAACATGTATAGAACAACGAGGAGGAGGAGAAAGAGGGCAGTGTTTGATCGAAACGACAAAAGAAGTTGTGAGAGCACGAATGAAGTAGGTCTTCTTGATAGTGCAAGTGTTGATAAAGAGTCATATCATGCCAGTCCTAATTTATGTAAAGTCATGCCGTCTGATTGTTCAACATCCTTCCAACCAAGACAGAACACACCAGTCTCACGGACAAACGGTTTACATGACAGCAACAATGTGGAAGGCAGTGCTGGCTGGAAGCTATCAAACAGCCCCTGGAATTTACAAGTGATAGCAAGGTCACCTGGATCACTAACTCGATACATGGCAGATGATATTCCTGGTGTTACATCTCCTATGGTATATATTGGTATGTTGTTCAGCTGGTTTGCGTGGCATGTTGAAGACCATGAGCTCCATAGCATGAATTTCCTTCACATGGGATCCCCTAAAACTTGGTATGCAGTGCCGGGTGACTATGCATCAAAATTTGAAGAAGTTATCCGAGTCCATGGTTATGGAGATCGTACTGATCGGTTAGGTATGAAAATGTTTTCTGTAAAATTTTTACCAACTTCATAGATTCTGAAGACTGCAATGGAAATTTTTCATAATTCTTTTTCTGCTATTTCAGCCATTTTCAGGTTTCTAGTCATTGCAAGAATCTATTTGATGTAACATCTCAATCTATTACCTAAATATGGGAATTATCTTAATGAACTCAGTTTAAACTTCCACATGCGTGACACTCAGCAGACTACTCTCCCCCCCCCCCCCCCCCAAAAAAAAATGGCATTACTGCTTCACCAGACACTAAAAAATGTTGCAGTTATGGTTCGTGTTTAAAATATCATTACTTCATTACATTTTTCATTTGGATAATAATTTCCCATGCAGATACTTGATAGAGTTCAAATGACATAATCTAGCTTTTCAAATATGTATCAGATTTATAAATTAATTTTCTTAAGCTAGTTTATGTGTTCATCAATATGCTTGGTAATTTGCAGCTGCTCTAACACTATTGGGTGAGAAAACTACTCTTCTATCACCTGATATAATTGCTTCATCAGGCATCCCCTGTTGCAGGTGGGAAGCTATTGTATAGGCCAACTTATTAATTTATTTCATTATCTTTTCAAAAATTGGCATTTCTTGATGAGACAATCTGATTCTCTTGTCTGTCAATATCTCGATATCTATATTGGTCTTTTTATGTAGGTTAGTACAGTACCCTGGTGAGTTTGTGGTTACTTTTCCAAGGGCATACCATGTGGGATTCAGTCATGGTAATTGTGTTTACTTTGTGCACATATTGTTTTTTTTTTCAAATCTTGACCCATTCTTCTTCTCCTAACCTCCTTTAAATGACTAAATGAGCATGCTAGATTTTGGATATGCTGAATCCTTTTGTAATGCCAACTTTTTTTCAAAGTCTATTGTAATGTAGTTCTAGCTTAAGCTGTTATTGTTTTTAATGTGGTTAGCTTAGAAGAATGTTTGTGAATTTCCTTTCATATTGATAGGAGCTTTTAGTCCAGGGATAATATGGAATGATGGAATTGGTATTTTCAACAACTTTGTTTACTAAGTAGTATTTTGTTCCTAACATACCGTCTCTCTACGACCCATTTATTAATTTACTTCATTTTGTAGTAATAACATTGCATGACTCTTAGACAATGTTTCTATTCTATGGCCATGTAATGTCATTTTAACTTTTTTTAAAATGTTCAAATTAGAACAGATACAATCGTTTTCTCCATTTTGGTCACATTTCTCCGGATTAGTCCATATAAGAAAGTTTTGTTCTAAACCAAGCTAGATATTGTTGTGCTGTTTGCAATGCTGAGCTAGTGTGAGACGTTTATGGATAAGAACTAAGAAGTATCAATAGACCTGGCAAAACTGACCCGGACCCGATAACCCAAACCGAATAATCCGGAACCAAACCTGATTTGACCTGAAAACTGAAGAACCGAAATAGACCCGAACACCCGAAATAGACCCGAACACCCGAAATGATCCGAACCGAATCAAACCCGAACCAAATGTATTCAGACCCGATTCAGATCCGAATCCGATAAAACCCGAACCCGGTTAAACCCGGAACCGATTAGACCTGAAATTGATTAAATTTTATGTACGTCCGTGTTAAATAATAAAATAACTACGGAGTATATCATAAATTGATTAAATTTATTATGTGATATTATTGATTTGTTAGTAAATATTTAAAATATATCTGAACTAATATAAACCTAAATCGATACAAACCCGAATTGATATAAACTCGAACCGATACAAACCCGAACCGATACAAACCCGATCCGACACAAACTCGAACCGATACAAACCCGAACCGAAACCGAAAACCAGTCAACCCGAAATAAACCCGGAACCGAACTGTCCCGACCTGAACCGACCCAAACTGAGTATAACATATATCCGAATGAGACCGGAACTGAAAAGACCCGAACCGGAACCGAACTGATTGACCCGATTGCCCGGTCTAAGTATCAATACTCATTTGTTCTTTTCACTCATTTTACCCCCTTGTATCGTGCTTAATCCTTTCTTTTCCTGCCTGTTATCTTTCCCTTTTTGCTTGGGATGCAGGGGTCATCATGCTCTTTTACTGAATCTTATTTATCTTAATACCGTGTTAACGATTTTCTTTAGTTTTCTCATACTTCACATTCTCTTTTCAGGTTTTAATTGCGGGGAGGCAGCTAATTTCGGAACTCCACAGTGGCTTACAGTAGCTAAAGATGCTGCAGTTCGCCGAGCAGCCATGGATTATCTTCCCATGCTTTCTCATCAGCAGTTGCTATATCTGTTGACAATGTCTTTTTTTTCAAGGTCAGCTTGTAAGCTTTTAATTTCATGTATAAGGAGAAGCTTATCAAATACAAAATGATGACAAGTCATACATAATGAGTTCAAGTGTTGCCTCAAGATAGTGGAGTTAGTTTTTGTTTCCTTCCAAATTGATATTATAGTGCTTCCATAGTTTTATCTACTCTCGGTTTTACTCCAAGGTATTAAAAACCTCATGCACCGTTTCCATCAATTTAGAAATTGATAATTGCAGCACACTATCTAGGCTAAGTTCTAGTTGTGCAGCATATCTTGTTATGCATGGGCCCAAATGGTATTTTACCTTTGTTGCTTGCATGTTCAGCAGGTGAGAAATTGACCTTTGTGCCCCTTTTAAAATGTTTTCAGTTTTTGTTAAACAAACGTAAGGGTAAGTTTGTGTTAAGGAGTTGCTCATGTAAAAATGACGGGAACATTGATATATTTAGTTTGATATTACTTTAAGTAATCCGAAAAGGTTTGAAAAATATATGGGCTTTAGTGTTCCATTCTGCCACAGATTACAGTTCATGGATATTTTTTGGTGATTTTGTTGGTACTGTATACAGATCTTATAATGCCCCATGCAATTTGAATTTTATTGAGCTTTTGATTGCTCAATGTTCTTCAAAATATTTGGAATGACAGGGTGCCTAAGTCATTGCTACCTGGAGTGAGAAGCTCTCGCTTGAGAGATCGTCAGAAGGAAGAAAGAGAGACTTTGGTGAAGAAAGCATTTGTGGGAGATATTCTAAAAGAGAATAAGTTAGTAACCATTTTACTACAGAAAAATTCCTCTTACCAAGCAGTGTTTTGGGATGTGGATATGTTACCTTCTTCCAGTAAAGGATTTGAATTGCAACAGTGTGTTGGTTCTGATCAAACAAACAAGTTTAGTGTTCAAACCGAGAACTACAACAGTCAAGACGTTTTAAACCAAATGAAATCTTATATGGAAAATTTGAGTGATTTTTATGAGGAAGACGATTTATCAAATGAATTTCAAGTTGATACTGGAGCCTTACCTTGTATAGCTTGTGGAATCCTTGGTTTTCCTTTTATGGCTGTTGTACAACCATCAGAGAAATCAGCAAAGAGCTTTTCCTCAGATAACTTTCAAATGAAACAAAGCATAGGAGATCTAAAAGTCACGGAATCACATTCCCATTCACTAGTAGTGGGCAATGTTGCAGGTATTCAGTATTCTTTCCATCAATCTTGTATTTTGTATCCAAAATCTAGCATACTCATTTTGGTAGTGGCTCTTGTTGGCATCTTTCCATTGTGTATCCCACCTAGGGAAGAAATCTATTTGAATCTTTGCCTACTTTTAATTTATAATAAATTAAGTTTAGGCTTTCTGTTTCATACTAACTTCCATCTTATTGAAAAAAACCTTCCATCTTATTAATAATTTGAATTAATTTGTTCATTTTCCACTCTATCAAAAAGAAGAATTGAAATTGCATCAGCTCTGCTCTTTTTACAATTTGTATACAGTAGACATGCCAATGCCAAATGAGAGACATCTCCTTTGTTCTCACAGTGTCTTCTTGTGCCGAATCAGGACAGTCATGTATATCCCAAATGAAGGATCAACCCTCATCAGTTGGTCCATCTCCACATAATCTAGCTGTCAATTTTGAAGGCAAACGCGATGCCTGTATCAAATTTCTAAGGCCGCGAATACTTTGCATAGAACATGCTATTCAAACTGAAGAGTTGCTGCGTACAAGAGGTGGGGCAGAAGTTCTTGTTATCTGCCATTCAGGTGAGATATCCATTCGAACAAACTCTGTTGGATCATTATCTATGAACCAAAAAAATGGGGGACACATTTAATACAACTTTTTGACAAATTGACTGCAACTGGGTTATTCATGCAGACTTTCAGAAAATTAGGGCTTATGCTGCATTTATTGCGGAGGAAACGGGCACTGCTTTTGTCTATAACGACATTCCCTTAAATAAGGCTTCTAAGGAGCATCTCCAGTTGATTGATCGTGCAATTGAAGACGGAAACAGTGAATGTGCTGAAGACTGGACGTCCACATTACACATCAATTTACTGCACTCTGTGAAGTTGTGCAGAAACAGCAGTCCAGCAGCTAAGAAGATACAGTATGCGCTGATTCTGAGTAGGCTGTTCCCCGACAAAGCCCTCAGTAGAGAGTGTTTGGGTTACAAATGGGAATCCAGAAAAGTTCGCTCAAAGAGAAAGTTGAATTCCCAAGCACAAAACAAACCACACACTTCTTCAAAAACCAGTGAGGAGGAAGGTTTAGTATCTAAAGTAGACAACATTCAAACAGCAAGAGTAGAAAATACGACAATCCAGTATACAAGAAAAAGATACAAGTTAAAACCAAGGGCTTCTACAGATGTCATCAGTATGGCCTCTGTAGAAAGTGATATTATCATTCCCCACGAAGTCTCCACCAATGCTTTTGAAACACCGGAAAATATCATTCCTCAGGCGTTGACTACAAAGGCTCAAAATGCAAACTTACACGCAAAGGATTCTCCTGTTGTCACCACTTTTGTGAAAAGCCCATGTGAAGGCCTGCGACCAAGGGCAGCCAAGAAAGAGACATCAGTATGTACAATCGGTGATAATACCAAAAACCCCGTAGAGGGGAAAACACCTGGCAGGAAATTTAACAAGTGCAAGGTTGAAGGATGTGGTCTCTCTTTCAGGTTTGTTTCAGAGTTTAGTAGACATAGGCGTAAAACGGGACATCACATCTGCTGATCCTCCAAGTTCTAAAATTGGGTTGTGTCATCAGGTTTGTTTGTTATGTAAGTTTCCTACTCTTTTATTTTTTAGGTTAGGATTCCTCGCAGAGACCGAAGGGTACGTAGTCAATAGTCTGATGCTTTTGAAATGTACCAAACTGATGTTTGTTGTTAAATCTTTAGGTAGTTTAGACTGCCTGTGTGGTTTAATTGTTAGGGTGTCAAGATAGTCGATTTTATTATATCGAAGGACTTGTTCACTTCACATGATCTGATTGGAATAAGTTCTGGTCTGGTATGATCTGATTCTGATTGTAGTTGCATTTAAAATGTTTCTCACACTTCCACCTCCTTCATGCTAAGAAGGGTAACTCTTTCCGGCCGCCTTCATGTGCGGAAGTGTGACTCTTTTCCGGCGACTACGTGTGGCAAACAAGCTTTCATTGTTTTGACTTTTGGAGTTAAAATTTGCTAACTTTAACAATTAATCATTCAAAAAATTGACTCTATTCCTTCAAGAATAAACATTTCAAATTTCTTTTTTTTCGACTTAAACTTAATTTTATACCTCACTTTTTTCTGTTATTAAAATGTTCTCCCTCTGTTCAATCTGTTGGGAATGGTCTTCTCAAATGCCACTTTATTGTCCGGGAAAAATATTGCCATTACATTTTTTAAATTTTTAAATGTCATAACTATTCTCATTCTTTTAATTATTATACTCCACTCACAGCATTTAATATATCATATCCAATTTTTTAAGGGTAATTTGATACGGAGTAAATTTTAATTCTTTTCTATTCTTAAAAAATATGAAAAGTCAAATCGAGAAGATCATTTTCAGATGAAATGAGTAATTTTTTTCTCCATTTCTTAACCATTTTTTACCGTTTAGTAATTTTCTAGAAGTATGTGATATAAAACTACGAAGTTATGGAAGAGGGAGTAAAAATTAATAACATCAAGATACACTTTTTTTTTTGAAATAGAACCTTTAAATTAAATAGACATGGTATTAAACTCTTAAGGTAACCAGCCCACTTCCCAACTCTCCCAATCTACTATCTACTATATATATATAAAAGCTGAATGAAAATTCAGTGCAATTGTGCATTCCTCAATTTTCCCGCCAGAAATGAGAATCCGATGGCTACAAACACTTTGGTACACATGGCAAGTATACATTGCATCTCATTTTTGTAAACATATACAATCACTTCTTGGACAAAACTTATAAAACTTATACCAGTACATTTCATCTCAATATAATAAGTCCAGCCAGATACTACACGGATGAAAGCCCTCTCCACTGCCCTAACATTCATTGCACCAATAAATCCAGCCACGCCTATGAAAACATGCATCACCGCCTCTATTTATTAAAACTATTCCTGCTTCATAGATGTAATATGGCTGCAAAAATATGATAAATCACATAATTACAAGACATACCATGAACATGGTCCCTGTACTACACAACAAATACACATTTGGTAAAGCTATTTGTACCCCATGTTTTATACCCCGCTTTGTATCCCGTAGCTTTGCACCAACACTTTGTGTTGGTGTAAAACTAATTCTTATTAATGCACCAACATTTTGTGTCCGTGTAAATTTTTGTAGCATAACCCAATACACATTACAAGTGCTAAAGACCAACAAAGTCAGTTCTAACTCAGCATATATTATACCATTCAAGTCATAGTACGTAGAAACATCTCTTCACTAAAATTGGTGTCTTAAAGTTGTAACCCAACACATTCCATTGGGTGTATAAATACCATTCCACTCTATAACACTACACACCCTTCCCCTAAATTCCTTCACTACACTGTCAGCCTTATATATACTTTTCAAAAATGCCTGCCCTTTGGACGAGGTTGATGGATTTAAAACCATCTACGTTTCATGCCAATCTAAAATTAAGATTAATCTGTTCCTACGATACCATATCCTACAGGAATGCCGGAGAAGTTTATGCGCGGGAGTGTATTTTTCACGATAATGAGGTATTTTTGTTCAATACTTGTGTGGCTAGCCACTGTTCCAAAAGATATTAATTATTTGAAAAAAAAATCAGGGGAACCACATCCTTGCCGTCTATCAAAAGGAAGAAATACCAGTGTTTGGATCAACGCTCAAAAGGAGGAAATACCAGTGTCTATCAAAAAGGATTTGAGGATTGCATTCATTGAAAGTTAAGATCTGGATTGTAATAAAAAAAGGTAACTGTGTGGAAAGCACTACTGAGGTAATGACACTTTATTGTCTTAAAAAAAATCTGGCAGGATTGGAAAATGATAAAAGATATGAAAAGTGCATAATTTAGAAGCAGTATTTCAAAACAGAACAAGGAAGAAATACATACAAAAAGAACAATCCAAAAATAGGACATGAGGACTTAATCCTTCGATTTCTTAGGCATAAAGAGGATTAAAATCCGGTGGAAGAAGAAAAACAGAGAGAAAGATAAGGTAACGGAACATATGGACAGCTCCGGGGCTTCAAACTCTCTCTCTACCACGTCAGCTTTAACTTACACAAAAAATTCACAGGAAATGGGTTTGAAGCCCCGAGGCTTCAAACCTTTATTTTTTACATTTTTAAATATACATCTTCTTAATTTTAAATTAATAAATTTTAATAAATTTATTATTTAAATTAATCAAAAGGAGACTAGTGCATTAAAAAAATTACATTCATTAAAAAAATATTACATTCATAAAAAAATACATTCATAAAAAAAATTACATTCATTAAAAAAATATTACATCCATAAAAAAACAACACTACAAAGAAATTACTAATTATTCGAGCGACTAAAAATATCTCCATTCAAATCCGAGTTGTAGTAACATATTACAAACTGACATAACTCATAAAATAAAAAAATACAGTCAATAAAAATAGTATGTTAAATTTAAAAAAAAACAAAAAAATTTACATTACTAAAAAAAATTTAAACAAAAAAATATAGAGTAAAAAAATTATGTTTGTATATGTTTTTTTGAAAAAGAGAGAATGTAAGATTTGAAGTCCGTTAAATATTTGAAGCACAAGGGATAAAGCCCTTATGAAGCCCCAAGGGGGCAGTGTTCGCTGCCCCTTTGGCGTTAAAAAGAGCAATAACGCCCCGGGCGTGTTGGCCATTACCAGAGTGCCCTTAGGAGTAAATGAATTCTTTTTTTGTGGAAGGGGGGTGGGGGATTTTGGTGCATGCGAGACTTTTTTAGTGGATCCATTACTAATAACAAATACGGGGTACTATACTAATAACAAATACGGGGTACTATACTAATAACAAATACGGGGTACTATACTAATAACAAATAGAGGTACTATACTAAAACACATTTTTTTTAAATGATGAACACATTTTTTCGAATACATTTAATATAGGGTTAAATATGTTTTTAATCTTTGTAAAATAAGTTATGTTGTTTTTTATTTTTCTAAGGGGCTGTTTGTTTCAGCCTCTTAATGATTCAGATGTCTGAATGATTCGGCACTTAATGGTTCAGATTTTTGTTTCAACCTCTTAATGGTTCAGATGTCTGAATGGTTAAGAGATTTGCCTCTGAATGGTTAAGTATTATACAGAATCTGAATGATTAAGACCTCTTATCTGAATTGATCAGACATTTGCCTCTAAATAGTTAAGCAATATACTAGCTCTTAATGGTTCAGACCTCTTACTGGTTCAGCACTTACCTATTCAGAAGTTGCCAAACAGCCCCGAAGTTATTTCTTTATTAAGTGATTCGTGTAAAATATATTTTTTATAAATAGCCCTCATACAAATTCTGAGTTTAGGTGTCAGAATTTATAGGGACCGAAAACAAAATTACTTTGATTCTTTGAACCTAAGGAAATTTAGAAAGATCAAATGCATAATCCGAAATTTTACAGCGATAAAAAAATTCAACATTAACTCCAAATTAAAGAAAATTAGTGGGAGGGTCATTTGCAAAAGTAAAAATGATTCAATTTGCAAGGACCAAAAAATATATTTTTCCTTTAATCTATTTAATCTTGTAAAAAAATATATTTAATAAAATTTAATAAAAAAGTCCACAATACATGCACCTTATGTATCTTTCAAGATGTCCTTTAACATAACAAAATAATTTCCTTAAACGGGAATTAATTTAATTATATTATTATAAAAATTTAGAAAAATTCCATATTAATTTTATATTTAGTTCTATTTGGATTTGAATTTATGCAAAAATTATATTACATTTGTGTTCCTTATATTTAGATTAATCATTGACCATGCAACACCAGTATAAAACCTAGTACAAGTAAATTTGAAAGATCTCCCAAAATAGGAATAAAAGGAAGGGACTGTTTGGCAACTTCTGAATAGGTAAGTGCTGAACCAGTAAGAGGTCTGAACCATTAAGAGCTAGTATATTGCTTAACTATTCAGAGGCAAATGTCTGATCAATTCAGATAAGAGGTCTTAACCATTCAGACTCTGTATAATACTTAACCATTCAGAGGCAAATCTCTTAACCATTCAGACATTTGAACCATTAAGAGGCTGAAACAAACAGTCTGAACCATTAAGTGCTGAACCATTCAGACATCTGAACCATTAAGAGGCTGAAACAAACAGCCCCGAAGTCTAAGAGTCAAAATAGGAGCCAAATTCCTTATGTGCCATGTACATTTTGTCGTGAACCAAACATTTAAACTTCTAAGGAATACGTAGTATTTCTTAAGGATGAGCCTCTAGCGCTCACTCACACATGCTAGACAGTCACTGAGATGATAACATCGACAGTTTGACAATACGTATCCGTTTGGACAATGAGGTAATTATGGTTTAACCAAATGAGCATGACACGGTCATGATAAAAGTGAGATCACTACGAAATGTTAAACGTTGACCATTAGAAGAATTTCGAGGACGAAATTCCTTTAAGGGGGGGGGGGGGAGAAATGTAACGCCCCGAAACATACCCTAGAATTATTATTAAATAATTATTCGATTAAACAAATTTGTTTTGATTATTATTGGGCTTTGGGCCGATATAAAATATTTTTTAATATCCAATATCAAAATCTGGATAAGTCTAATCGAGATAAATCCAATATGTGGACTATTTGTGTGGTCTTGATTGGGAACCTGAGTACAGACCCAAATCAAGAATAAATAAATTAATTAATTATGATGTGAACTTTGTAATGATTTATTGAAATAAATCATGAGAATAATTGATATGAATTAAATGAGAGAACCTTTTATGAGAAAGGTCAATTAAACCAATTTTGACTCTGTTAAAGTCAAACACCCAAAAATATGATGTCGAAAAAAGTATTACAAATAATTATGAAAAGTATATCGTTGGATAGAGCTCGATTGTCTGATTGCAACGGTGCAAACGGATTTCAATTTGGAGAAAGTTGGACCAAAAAGTGTTCCCCGACTGGGACCAAATTAGTCCCAATCAGGGACTTACGTTTAGAATCGGAGAAGGTAGCAGCTCACTCCACTCAGCCGCCGAAACAGTCGAAAGGATGTCATCACCGTGTCTGCTTCCTCTTCACTAAGGCTATATAAGGACCACCTCTTCCTACCCAATTCTTCACCATTTCTTTCCAAATTGCTTCTGAGAGTTAGCTTTGAGTGTGTAAAACGCAGTGGTGCTGTCATCTTTGTGTGAAGTCGCCGGAGCAGTAAGATAGAGTCGCCGGAAGTTTCGCCGGAAAATTTCCAAAACCTTCAATAAGCTTCGAGGTAAGCCCGTTGATATATCTAATGACTAGAATGTTCATATAGGTCGTTTCTACGTTCATAAATGGTCATTTGGTTAAGTTTTGTGTTTGACATGTTTGAAGAACCAAGAATCATAAACCTTGAATTTGATGTTAAAAATATGTTTTAATAATTCTAATATGATCTATGAACCTTGGAGAACACCTCTATATAGTTTAATTGAAGTTCGGTGATTAAAAATGGTTTTCCCGAAAAATGGACCGAGGTTGAAGACGAATGAACAGTGGCTGAAAATCCACAGAGTGGATCGATCCCCTTCATTGGATCGATCCTCTGGGAGTTTTTCTTCTAGTTGGATCGATCCAGAGGGCTGGATCGATCTTCCGAAACTCTGGTCCGAAATTTTGTCTGAAATTGCTATTTTTGAGCTTTAAAATCCTATTTTTGATACCAATTGATTATGATTATTATAAAAATGATTTTTCTTAACAAAAATGATGTTTTTAAAACATTATGTGATGCATGACGGTAAGTTCGGGTGTTAACACTCGAGACTAGGCCGCTAATTGTTATTAAATGTTATGTTAAATGATTATTATGATGAACTATTATTGTGGCCAATTATGAATGATTAACCTACTGATTGGTATGATTAACTCATGATTAAAAATGGATATAATGATGATTATGAAATTGATGTATATTATTAAGGATATCTAGAAGAACTCTAAGATATATACACTTGTATAATGATGATGAATATTAAGGATATCTAGAAGAACTCTAAGATATACCTCCTTGACCAATTCATATTTCGGGGTTAAAACGTACGTACGGGATCCAGACCGGATATCACCCACCCGACAGTTCATTGTTCGGTTGGTACGTAATCCACATGACTCATAGGGTGGATTATCGATTCTTGTGTTCTGCATTAAACTATTTATAGTTTAAGGGCCTGGTTAGAAATGTTGCCTTAGAATAGGAATAGCTAAGAGCTTGTTATAAAATGATTTGGCCTTAGATTAAGAATATATTAAGAGCATGGTTGAGATATTGAATATCAAATGACTTGAAATAAAATATTGAGAAGATCATGAATGTTTGAATCATATATTGTGTGCATGATATCAAATGGTTGATTATGAATTGAGATTCAATTTATTTGGATGTTCGACACTTTAGATATGCTTACTCAGCTTCATCGCTGAGCGTGTAGTATGTTTTATTTGCTACACGCAGGTAAACAGAAAGATTAATGTGATCCTGGCGGCAGATGGGGCGAGATTGTCAAGATGGATGTGACAAGTTTTGAAATGATTTATGATATGTCAATATTAAATTCGCTTCCGCAATATTGTTAAATGCTCCGTACTGCATATGTTATGAAAAATATTATTGAGATTAATAAAGTGTGTTTGAAAAGTTTTAAATTTTACGATTACCAAGTTAAATACTTTAGTCCGAATGGGGCTGTAGACCTGGACGGATTAGGGTGTTACAATATTAATACGGAGTATATCATATTTTAATATTATTTATTTATTTATTTAGATTATGTTTAATTTATGTTCAAAGAGTATCTCTGTTTGAATAAAAAAAGTCAAAACAAAAAATGTTTTTAGGACCGGGGAGAGTAGTATAACTTAAAAATAAAACTAACGTATTTAAAATTTGTGTCAAAGTTATACACGTATATAACTAGAGATGAAAAAAATATTTATTTTATCAATTAACCAATCAAAACATAAAAATGAATAAAAAAATTATGACTTTTAAATAGTGAAAAGTGTAACATTATTTTGAATCGAGAGTAATATTATTGAAAAATATGCATAAATTGATAAAAAAATGTTAGGATGCCTCATATTGGGTGCTATCATCATGGATGCACTCAAACTTCGCACAAATGATATCATCTGTGTCACAGAGATGATTAGCATATGTGTTTCTAGTAGGGGTCGAAACGGTACCGGTACGGTACCGTGACCGGCAACGGTACCGCCGGTACCCGCCACCGTCACCACCGGCCGGGACGTACCACCGGTACTGGAACCGCCCACTCTGTACCGGTTCCGGTGCCAAATTTTCGGTACCGGCACCGCCGGTTCCGGTACCCGTTTACATTTTTTTGTTTGCTTTGCTTTCCAACGGACACCTGCAACAAAAAAGAATGGAAGAGTCAGTGGGGGGCCTCAACGGCTTTCCAACAAAACTATAAATACTACCATTTTCCCTAAAAAATCACACTCAATCCATCTCTCAATCTTATTATCTCTTTTTAATTTTATACAATTTATATTCATATAATAATATAAATATATATTCATATATTACGGAGTACATAATAAGCTATAAATACATTCATTATTCATATTATCAATTATCATATATTTTTAGTTTATTACTAATATTATAATTTCGAAATTTTCGAAATTTAATACGGAGTATATAATTAATTTTTTAAATATATTATATATTTTAAAAATTTATAATTTTTGAAATTTTCGAAATTTTAATATATAAAATTTCGAAATTTTTTTAAATTTTCGAAATTTAATATATTATTTTTTTAAATATCAAAAAATATATATATTAAAATGTCGAGAGAATCCGGTAGAAGATCCGTGGATATGGGCGCCGTGAACCGAAGTTTGAGGAAAGGCAAAGCTAAAGCCACCTCCGACGGTTCGACCCCACGCGGTTCTCGAGGAAGACACTCCGTCTCTTCCTTTCCTACTATCCCCGATCAATGCATCGGCGACGCTTTGACGGATCAAGAATTCGACCAGTATATTTTTGGTAGAGGCGACACGAATCTCCCCACTCTTGATAGTTTATTCGAGGATATTGATGAAGCATGACTGGACGGGGATGGGGAGCCTACACTGCACAACAACGACGTCGACGCGGAGGCAGGTGAGCCCGAGACCTCTTAAGGTCCGGACAAAGGTAAAAAAAATTAAAATCAGATTTATTTGTTTATCATTTTGAAAAAGAAACAAAAGATGACATAGTTTATGGAAATTGTAAATATTGTGCCAAATCAAAAAAAGGTTTTAAAGGAATAGTCGGTGGGCTTCTTGCAAAGAAAGGGAAGCGTGCTCAGCCGTCGACGAGTTCAAGTGGTACAACAGGAAGCTCGCACAGCGAACTTGCTATGTACCAAGGGGTGCCATGCGATTACGACGACGACGACGACGTGGAGTTTGACGTCCTCGGATGGTGGAAGCAGAACGAACACATGTTCCCATGTCTCGGAATGCTAGCAAGACAAGTGTTGTCCGTCCTGGTATCAACCGTAGTAGTGGAACGAGAATTCAGTGTTGGTGGCAACATTCTAACCGACTACCGAAGTTGTCTTAACGCTGAATCTCTTGAAACACTTATTTGCAACCAAGATTGGCTCTTGGCAAGATATCGAGCTCAAGAGTCAGGGTACGAATTCAATTCGGAGCATTACATGAATGCAACCATAGATGGAAGTCCGAGTTCTGAGGAATAAGTTATAAACTTTTTTTATGTTAATGTAGATATGTAATAATGTAAATATGTAATTAGATTTTTTTAGGTGAGCGATATATAAGTTTCTTCGAGGGTTTCTTTACGGTTCTTTACCTCGTCGCTTTTTTTGAACCGTCAGAATATTAAATGTAGTTGTTCTTCGGTTCGTGTATTACTCATTTTACAATATTTAAATAACAACTATATTTTTAGATTTTTTATTTCATTCTTTCCTTTAACAATTGCAAATTTACAATTTTACACTTTAAAAATTTTAAAAAAAAGCAAAAAAAATATATATTGGGGGTGGCCAAAACCGGCCGGTCCGGTACCGGAACCGCCGGTTCGGGTACCGGAACCGGTACCGCCCGGTCCGGTCACGGTACCGGTACCAAGGGATGGCGGTACCGGAACCGCCGGTTCCGAAATCGGAACCGGCCTGGAACCGTACCGTGTCAACCCCTAGTTTCTAGGAGGCACTCATTTGATGTAGCATGACCATAAATCCATATTGGATAAATACTCTCTCCGCCCCTCTAAGATCTTCTCATTCTGACTTTTTATAGTTTTTAAGAAGAGTTGAGAAAAGGTGAAAGTTTACTATAATATCCTTAATGAAAATGGGTGGAGTGTATTAAATGAGGTAGGTGAGGTGTAATAAATAAAGTGAAGATAGTTATGATATTTTAATTGTTAAAAAATGTAATGAGAAGATCTATTGATGATAAATAAAAAGGGCTATTGGGAATATCAAATATCCATTCGACGCGTCCCTTACCTCGGCTACCTCGAGATTACAAATTTTAGATTCTAAATTACTGCTTTTAAAAAAATAGAGAAGATAAATCTGATGAGAGATGTTAGGGGTACACCAAAAATGTATCACAAATGTACAACATATGCCTCTTTACTAATTATTTTTATTTATTTATTTTTAAAAATTTACATTCCATTTTTTGTGATTATGAAGGAGGTGTGAGATATGTGGGGTACATCAAAATCAAAGTGTAACCTATCATTTTTCGAATCTGATTAACCATTTCGAACTTGCGGAACTTAGACTGAGAGACTGATAGGATGGCGGCAGCTGCTCCACCGCCTCCGCCCACTGCCGCCCCCGACGTCCTCAAGGAGGACCTGCTCCCCACCTCCCAACTTCTCTTCACCCGCATCCGTCTCGCCACCGCAGCCGACGTCCCCCTCATTTACAAGCTCGCCTACCAGTTGGCGGTCTTCGAGCGCCTCACCCACGAATTCTTCTCCACCGAGGCCTCTCTCTCCTCCGCCATCTTCCCGGAGTCTGACCCCGCGCCGCCGCCGTTCACCTCTCTCACCGTCTTCCTCCTCGAAGTCTCCCCCAACCCCTTCCCTCTCGCCCCCGCCGCAGCAAATACCCCCAATTTCTCCCCAATTCACAAAACCCTAACCCTAGATCTCCCAATCAATGACCCGGAAGCTAAAACCTTCCAGCCAATGGGCCTGAATGACGTAACCGTAGCCGGATACACCCTGTTCTTCCCCAAACCCTCCTCATTCTTGGTGAAGCCCGGGTTCTACATCGAGGACATATTTGTGCGGGAAGCCTACCGGAGGAAAGGGTTCGGGCGGATGCTGATGTCAGCGGTGGCAGCTCAGGCGGCGAGGATGGGGGTTTCGAGGGTGGAATGGGTGGTGCTGGATTGGAATGTGAATGCGATCAAGTTCTATGAGCAAATGGGGGCCCACGTGCACCAAGAATGGCGCATTTGCAGGCTTTCGGGCGAGGCTCTCCAGGCGTATGCTCCATAGCCTCATCTCTTTTACTGCTCTAATGTCATGATTTCATCTTTGTTCGATTCGGTAATAAGAACTCACCCTGTAGTTTTGAAGCATGTTGTAAGATGATATGGATCCTAGCCAGGTGACTGTTTGGGTAATTTTGTTCTTGTGACTCTAAAATAATTCCAATCTCTTTGGGAAATGAGGAAGGGACATATATATAAAGGGCGAAAGTGTGGTTGATCTATCAAAAACAATAGTGATCTAAAGTTGACATTGTAGATCACAAATATTGACAGTGAAAACTCAAATGAGGAATGGATTAAACATGTCAATTTATTCAGCAAGTGATCCATTTTTATTCTTACACCTTTACTTCTTTCACAATCGTGCTACAATATCCCGCGATTGGCATTGATCTTGTTTATGACTTTGTTCACACATATTGCAAATGTCTATGTTCAGAAACGGGTTTGTTGTTCGTCTAAACAAATTCACATATTCGTGTCATTCATGGTGTCAATTGCGAGGTATAGAGGTGTTGTAACCCTACCTTTTTGTATAATTCTACTTTGACAATTTTTTAAATAGCATACTGTATAGGAAAGTACCTAATTTGACTTGAGCATCTTTGTTTTAGGGTCTAAGGGCAACTCTAATGCATGCATCCTCTATAATCTAAAAATGGTCATGCTAGAAATGTACTACGGATGACACCAACATTGACAACTGTCTGTGAATTTGTACATACAAAGACCGTAATCATCTGTCAACTCTGAAAATTTGCAGACAATTATAGTCCGTGTGTGCAAATTCACAGATAATGTCATTTTTAGTGTCCTTTATAAAATGTGGGTTTCCCTATTTAGTCCTTTATTATCAAATATTACGCTAGTAGTCCTTTTATGAGTATCTTTTCACGAATAGTTCTTTTTTTGATCTTCAATCATGTTGGTGTTAATTTGGGGGCTAAAAATGTAATTTCACAATGATAATACATCTTTTTTGTCATACACAATTCCAAAGGCTGTTCCATTTGCGTCGTTTGTGAATTACAGTCACTTTCTACTACAACCATAGTCTACAAATGTGGTTTTTTGTCAGAATCTTAGCTCACAATCACAGTCATTATTTTTGTGTTATCCGCTTAACCAATATCAAAACACGTCATTAGACATAATGTTGATGTCAAATTATACTTTTAGCCTTCAAATTAACACCAATATGACAGAAGATTAAAAAAGGGACCATTTTTGGAGAGGCACCCTTAAAAAAGGACTACGGGAGTAATATTTAATAATAGAGGACTAAATATGGAAACTCTTCTATTATAAAGGACCAATTATGGAATTTACTCATTTTTATATCTAAAAAATAGAGGCTTAAGACTATGCCTGACTCTAAAGACAATTGGGCGGCAACAGTTTTAAGTTTGAGATCAAAATTGAATTTGTTTTTTACCACCTTAATTCTAGGTGAATTCTTTAGTTTTAGGATTGAAGGTTTAAAATCTTGTCATTAGAAATCGAACCCTTAACTCTATTCTACTTTAATAGAGATCTATAGTTTGATATCGAAACGCTACCCCGTACGATCCCAAAGTTGAAGTTTGAAAAATGCTTCATCCCGTTGGAACTCTTAACTCTATTCTACTTTAATAGAGATCTATTATTTTATTTGAGTAAATTACTCAAATAGGACGAAAAGATACTAGTTTTCCTTAAATAGGACTAGTCCTATTGGGATTATTATGTTTCATGAGGGCAAAGAACAAAATTAACCCTACGATCTATTTCATACTCCGTAGCAATAATCCCAAATCCCTTTTTTTATTTCCAAAGAAACAAATAAAAAACTCAATCCCAAATTGCAGGCTTATTTTACGGCATCTGAAAAGGAAGAAATCAAATACCAATTGCATAGTATAACCAGATCTCCTTTAACAAGGTCTATATCGTTCATTACATGCACTTCAATCTTTTATTTGAATCAAAATTTGGATAATTTCATTCAAGGTGAAGTACTTAGATCTGCTTTGAAGAAATTTGGAGAAGCAAAGTTGAGGAAGGCAGGAGATTTAATGGCGACTTGCTTCGAGCACAAAGATTAATAATCCGCCTTTAACCATACAACTATGCTAGTGAGGCCTTATCTAGGGTTTGTAAATACTTTAATTTATTGTTTACTTTCAATTACTGAAGGGAGAGTATAAAAGTATGATTAACCATTGAGAATTAAAGAAAGTAAGGTCTTTGTGTATGGTTGTGATAAAAAAGATAGTCTTAACTGGTTTCATTTAGACATTGTCCATGCACATAATGTCTTCGTAATAATTTAGACATTATAACGATAAGAGCATTGTGCATAAGCCTCATTTAACTGATGCCCTTAAAGGTAAGATAAACATTTTCCTTAAAAATTTTGCATTGATAAAGCATTATAGTAAGAATTTAGTCATTATTATGACATAATAAATTTTGCATTAAAGTGTTAAGGTGTTATCCACTGTCCCTCTAAGTGTATATTGCCTCAATTCTGTATGGGGAATTTATCTAAATAGGACTAAAACATAATGACTATTTCAATATAGGACCATATGTTTTTATTTCCCAATGTAAAACCATTGGTCATTATCCATTAGTCATTATTCAAGTAAATGTCCACCATCACTGGACATTATTTCTCTTATTAGACATTATTAAGTATTATTTAGGGAATAAAAAGTTCAAGTCCTATATTAAGAAATGACTTATGTTTTAGTCCTATTTAGTGCAAATTTCCATATGTTTTTATTTCCCAATGTAAGACCATTGGTCATTATCCATTAGTCATTATTCAAGTAAATATCCACCATCACTAGACATTAATTCTCTCATTAGACATTATTAAGTACTATTTAGGGAATAAAAAAGTTTAAGTCCTATTTTGAGAAAAGACTTATGCTTAAGTCCTATTTAGTGCAAATTTCACATTTTGTATTTGTGTGCTCTCTGCCATTAAAAAAAAATTCTTAAAAGCTATTTATATGGAATTGTCCTCATGCTAAGGTTCTTTTGTGATTAATGTTGAACTTATCGTACTTGCTGTAAAACAAGAATGATGTTACCATCTTTAATTTAGGGATCTTATGTAAAAAGTGAGTTGTTCGATGGTCTTTAAAATAATTGCCTCTTAAAAAATGCTTAAGTAGATTGTTTTGATACTATGATTCATGTTTTAATACACCCCTTAAATAGATTGTCCTTGATGCTATGACTTGTGTTTTAATACACCATCTTTGTATGTACACTATAATTTTTCAAAATGTAATCATTTATAATTCACATATTGCCCTTAATGACAATGATCGCGTATACAAAATCTCTTCGTTAGCCAGTTTATTGAAACAATGGCATTTGCTCTTACTGACCAATTGCTATGGACCATGTACTTTAATGAGTTTTCGCTATGTAGTTTGAATAGGAAAAATGAAAGTGCATGTTTAAGATCGAGAAGTGTCAATAGAATGTTTCTACAAATGATTTTTGGTTGGTGTTACGCAAGAGGGTTTTGGTGTTGGAATTCAAAGTTCGACACCAGTGATGTTCTTTGGCTGATAGGGTGCCACGTCATTATTAAACATTGCACCTTCCCATCAGATCTTTGGGGCTGAGCTTCATTTTTTATAATGGTCATTGATGTTGTTTTTAATTGGGTATGCACATTGATTTATGCCTTATCAAGTGTATTCTAAAGTCCCTTGTATTGTTGGTCAATACTGCATTGATGGTTGGCTTAGTCACTAGTTGTTGGGACTAGTTTTAGATATTGTTTTTTTGGTGCTAAATATTTTTCTTAAATGTTAGCCAAGGCAATAAAATTGGATATATTATTGTGTTGATAATGGCTTTTGCACCTAAGCAAGGGCCAAAACTAAGGACAATTTGTTTTGCTTTCTATTATGGTTATTGGTTCGTAATATTTTATTGGGTTTTCTGGTGTTGATTTCCTACTGATGGGCCGATATCCAGAGGACGGCCCAAATGAACCATTTAAACAGCTTCGGGTCAAGCACCTGTGGAACACTCAAGCTGGGCCGGCCCAAGGAGCTGGGCCTAGTTAACCTTAGGCCAAGCGCAGCTGACAGAGTCAGTCCGGAGAAGGAGACGGAGCTGATTGGCCGTTACGGAGCCGGAAAAAGGGGATCGCGCCCTTGGCGGGCTAAACTCCATCGGTTACGCTTCACCTTAATTGTTGAGAGCTCGTGTATAAATAGAAGGGACCCGAAAGGGGAGAGGGAGAGCTAAATCAAGCTAGTAATACACATCCAATTCTCGAATTCTTGTTCTTAATTTTGTTCTTGCGATCCGCTCTGTAAATCGGATCATTTGGTGGATTTATTGTCCATCAAATTGGTGCTCTCATTGAGAGTTCGAGAATCATACTCGGAAGAAATCCTCCACAACGACGATGGTGCAAACACGTAGCAACGCCAACGTAGGTACCGGAGTTCCCCAACAGGGGGAGAACAGCGCCACCGGAGGTCGGCACCCCCCCATCACCACCGGGGAGGCTGAGGCCCTCATTCAGAGGGTTGGAATCACGACCGAACAATTCAAGGAGGTGCTGGCCGCACTTGCGCCCAACCGCGAGGTAGTGGTGGGAGATGTGGCTGGGGGACCCACAGGCGAGAAGGCTGGACCTGAGGGCTCCCAAGGAAAAAAGAAAAAAGTGAGGCGGTCCCAGAAGAAGAAGGCGACCAAGCCCAATGGGAAGGCTATGATGGCAGATGCGCTCTCCAGGCTGGAAGAAGAGGACGAGTCGTCCTCCTTCGAGCGGATGTCTGCTTTTGACCGTTTGGGAGATCCCAAGTCGAAGAAACCTCGGACCTCTGCGTTCGAAAGGTTGCAGGACACTCGGTCGGCCCGAAAAGGCGACTTGAGAGACACGCTCAAGGAGAAGAGAGGGGAGTCCACAGCGACCTCCAAGGTCGGTTCTGAGGAGCGACGGACGACAGTCGGGGATAAAGGTGCAGCCGAGCTGTGGAAAATGTACGAACAACTGGAGAAGCGGCTGGATGCCCAGAACCCCTATCGCCAGGCGGTCTTCAGTGAGGTAACGCCCTTCTCCAAGAGGATAATGTCCTGCCCTCTCCCAGATAATTTCAAGACTCCCGAGATTAAAGCATACAATGGGACGACCGATCCCCAAGACCACCTCGCTCGTTTCGGGGCCAACGTGGTCATGTACGCGTATCCAGAAGAAATCAAGTGTCGGTGCTTCCTGGCGACACTGGAAGGGCAGGCTTGTGAGTGGTTTCACAAATTACCCAAGGGGTCGATAGATAAGTGGGGCGACCTGGCCCACAAGTTCTTGGAGCACTTTGCATCCAGCCGGAGACAAAAGCTCCCCTTCTCGCATTTGCTCAATGTGAAGATCCGGAAGGGGGAACAGCTCCGGGAGTTCATTAATAGGTGGGAGAAGGAGGCTAGGGATGTCCAAGGGGCGGACGACCAAGCCCTGATCGCCATGCTCCAAGCTGTACTCCCCCAAGGGGATGTGCGTAAGGAGCTGCGACGGAATCCTCTCTCGACCTATCAAGAGATGTTGGCCAGGGCGAAGTACCTGGCGCTGGAAGAGGAAGATGATGAGCCACCAGTCCGGAAGGAGAAGAAAAGCGGGCCACTGGTGGCAGAAGGAAAGAAGAGGAAGGAATATGGTAAGGGGCCGAACCCCACCGGGTATCATGCGAACAGGCATCCCGTTCACGCGGTACAGTCGTTGCCGGCCCCTCCTCATGGTCGGGAAAGCTATGGTGTGCAAGATGCACCCAAATACTGCGAGTACCACCGTAACAGCACCCATAACACGTCGGAGTGCGTTACGCTAAAGAAGGAGATGGATCAGCTGATCGCTAGAGGGCCACCTCCTCGGTCAGAGCGACCGTCCACAAGTAACTGGACCTGGAGGAGGCCGCCAGCCCCCACGGCAGCGATCACCGCAGGAGAGGGGCAAGAAGATGGACGGCGGCACCTAGGGCGAGATTGTGATGACCTAGATGAAGAGGAGAGGTAAGGTCGCCGACACCTGGGGTGTCGGTTCATCATGGGAGGAAACACTGGAGGAGATTCGGTATCCTCCCGGAAGAAGTGGAAGAACATGGTGTACCTGGCCGAGGTACAAAGGCCACCGCTGCCTAAGCGAAAGAAGAAGGAACCTCTGATCTTTACAGACGAGGATTATCCCCCAGTCCTCAGTCCTCACAGGGACGCTCTGGTGATAAGAGTGGAGATCAATAATGTGGTTGTTCTTCGAACCTTGGTCGATACGGGCAGCTCGGTCAACGTAATGTACAGCAACACCTTTAAGGAGTTGGGATTGTCCCGAAGCGACCTGAAGCCAATCCATACGCCGCTGTCAGGATTTACAGGGGATACTATCGAAGCAGAAGGAACTATCACGGTAAAGGCCGGGGTAGGAGATGGCACCCACCGACTCTGGCTCGACATGGAATTTATGGTAGTACAGCTCGACTGTGCACACCACCTGATTCTGGGACGACCAGGGTTGGAGGACCTGGAGTGCGTAATCTCCCCCGTCCACTTATGCCTAAAGTTCAACACTCCCACAGGGGTGGGAGTAGCAAAGGGGAACTAGAGCCGGTCACGGTCGTGCTATGTCAGGGTGACCAAAAGCCAAGCCCGAGTCGACGAGAATGTGAGCACGATCTGTGCGGCGTTCCAGAAGGAGGAGGGGCGACCCCAAGCTGAGCCGGCGGAAGAGGTCGAGGAAGTTTCTTTGGACCCGGTTGAGCCCGAGCGGAAGGTAAAGATAGGCAAAACCTTACCGCTTGAATTAAAGGAGCAGTTATTGGAGGTCCTCCGAGCATTCAAGGTGCTATTCGCTTGGGGACCAGAGGATATGCCGGGGGTCGACCCAAAGATCATCTGCCATAGATTGACAGTGGATCCGACCCACAAGCCGGCCAAACAGAAGAAGCGTTTCCTTTCCGCAGAACGGAGAGAGTTTGTCACCAAGCAGGTAACCACCCTGCAGTCCATTGGGCACATCCGGGAAGTCCCCTACCCGGAATGGTTGGCAAATGTAGTCCTCGCACCCAAAGGGAATACCTGGCGGATGTGCGTCGATTACACTGATCTAAATAAAGCTTGCCCGATGGATCCTTTTCCTCTCCCCAACATTGATCAGTTGGTTGATGAGACGGCAGGATGTGAGCTGATGAGTTTCATGGACGCATTCAGTGGATACCATCAGATCAAGATGGCAGTGGCGGATGAAGAAAATACCGCTTTCATCACCCCCAATGGGGTATACTGTTACAAGGTGATGCCTTTTGGTTTGAAGAATGCTGGGGCGACCTATGCACGGATGGTGAACAAGCTGTTCGCGCCAGTACTAGGGGGGTGCATGGAAGCGTATGTGGACGACATGATTGTCAAGTCCAAACGGACGGAGTCTCATGCTGGCGACTTGGAGAGAGTATTCAAGATCATGAAGAAGTTCCAGCTTCGCCTTAACCCCAAGAAATGCACATTTGGGGTGCAGGGGGGTAAATTCCTAGGACATATGGTCAGCCGGAGGGGGATCGAGCCTAACCCGGAAAAGGTAAAGGCGATTTTGGAGATGGAGCCTCCGCGAAATGTAAAGGAGGTCCAGCAACTCACCGGCAGGATTGCTGCTCTCAGTCGTTTCTTATCAAAGATAGCTGATCGAGCGGCTCCTTTCTTTCAGACCATCAAGAAGAGTAGAGGGTTCGTTTGGACCGAGGAATGTCAACGGTCTTTTGAGGGGTTAAAAGCATATCTCCTCTCCCCACTAGTGCTTTCGAAGCCAGAGCCCGGAGAGACCTTATTCCTATACTTAGGAATCTCTCCTCGAGCTGTGAGCTCGGTGCTTGTGAGGGAGGAGGAGGGCGCACAGCGACCTGTGTACTATGTGGCCCGAGTGCTGCGAGGGGCGGAGTTGAGATATACCAACATGGAGAAGACCATCTTTGCGGTAGTGTGTACAGTGAAAAAGCTCACCCCATATTTTCAAGCCCATCCGGTCCATGTGTTATCACAAATTCCCATCGGAACGCTTCTTCGAAGCCCAAATGCCCCGTCACGGGTCAGCAAGTGGGGAGTGTTCCTGGGATCCTTTCAAATAGAGTTCAAGCCGCGACCGGCGATAAAGGGGCAAACATTAGCAGATTTCGTGGTAGAATGCACTGCGAGGGAGGTAGAATCTAGTGGAGAAGAACCCGAGGAGAATTGGTGGACCGTGTACACCGATGGGTCGTCCGCGACTGATGATTCGCGGGGAGGTGTTGTGGCGATATCTCCGGAAGGGTTCAAGGCATACTACTCCGTGAGATTCCGGTTTAAAGTCTCAAACAATGAGGCTGAATATGAGGCACTGCTTTGCGGCTTGAGGTTGGCAGCCTCATTAAAAGCTAAGCGAATCCAAGTCCGGTGCGATTCCAAGCTAGTGGTAGGCCACGTCACTGGAGAATTTGAGGCCAAGGATGAACGAATGAAGAAGTATAGAGACACTGCCCTGGAGTTGCTTAAAGCATTCGGGGCGTACTGGATAGAGCAGGTCCCTCGGGAAGAGAACGCTGAGGCAGATATCTTGTGAAAGCTTGGTCCGGATTCCCCGGATCATATTAAGGCAATGACCCAGGAAGAAGAGTTGCTCAAGCCAAGCATCAGTCCCGGACAAGTGCTGATCATCACACTTAGAGAGGAGCCGGATTGGATTGATGAGATTACCATGTACATCCTTGACGGGTCGTTACCCATCGACCCAATCGCGGCAAAGGTGGTGAGGCGACGTGCACCCAGCTACACGCTGGAGTGCGAACGATCGTACAATGGTACACTGTTGAGGTGCTTAAGAGCGGGCGAGGCACAGAAGTTAATGGAGGAAATCCATGAGGGAATATGTTCAGCGCATCAGGGAGCCTTCACGATGTCCAGGAAGGTGACCCTACAAGGATACTTTTGGCCAACGATTATCAGAGATTGCGCAGAGTACGTGCGCAAATGCAAGGTTTCCCAGGAATTCCAGAGGATGCCAGGGCAACCGGCGACGAATTATACCCCGATAAGCACAACGATTCCCTTTTCCCGGTGGGGCATCGATCTGGTCGGTATTTTGCCTCGGGGGACAGGGAACAACACATACCTAGTGGTCGCGATTGACTACTTCACCAAGTGGGTCGAAGCCGCCCCCGTGCCAACCATCACTGCGGAAAAGATGACAAAGTTTGTCTCCAAGCAAATATGGTGCCGATTCGGGGTGCCCCAGAAGATCATCACTGACAACGGAACCCAATTCGAGGTCGGGGGGTTCAATGAGTTTCTACAGAGCTGGGGCATAAAACACAGCTATGCGGCGGTCGGGTACCCCCAAACCAATGGGCAGGTTGAGAACACCAACCGTACCATCATGGATGGCCTCAAGAAGAAGATAATGGAATGCAAAAGTGCCTAGGTGGAAGAAGTGCCCTATATATTGTGGACCTACAGAACTACTCCAAGGAAGGCAACAGGTGAAACCCCTTTTCTCGCTCACATATGGATTTGAAGCAAGGGCTCCAGCGGAGACCTCGTTGTTAAGTTATAGAGTTGAGACGTTTGATGCTCAAGGAAATGAGGAGAACCTGAGGGCAGAGCTGCACCTCATTGATGAGCGAAGGGAAAGGGCATATATGCGGGCAGAAAACTACCGCTGGCAGGTCAAGTCATATCACGACCAGCGGGTGCGACCAAGGCAGTTCAAGATGGGCGACTGGGTCCTTCGGAAAAGGGAGGTCAGCCGGCCGACCGATGGAGGAATGTTTGCTAAAAGCTTCGAGGGGCCATATATCATAAAGGAGGTGTTGGCCGATGGGACATTTAGATTGCAGACTCCAACCGGTGGCGACGTTCCGCGAGTATGGAATGCCACCAACCTTATTAAATTTTATCAATAGATTGTATTCCAGCCATGTTTTTTTTTGAGATTTAATAAATCCAGCTCTCTGGCACATCTTGTCTCCAATTCTCAAAAAAAAAAAAAAAAAGAGGAGCGACCACAAGAGATCGATCGCTAAAATTGCACGGTGATTCGTGCTAAGATACCCAGTAGTGGGTGAAGTGTCGAACCCTGTCAGGCAACCAAGGTTGAAGACGACGCCGTGGCAAGAAAGTCTAAGAGAACGGCTAAGTCTGGAAGACAAGATTTGTTGATCGCATGAACGACCAGGGGATCTTGGGGGTATGGCGACGCCACAAGGGTCAAAGTAACCCGAAAGTGGCTAAGTCAAAAGAGGCGAGGTATTCTCTGATTCAAGTCCGAGGGAACCGGAACGTCAAATGTAGGATGCGGAAGAGAAGAAGGTGAAACTTGTAAGTAAACAGGTAACATCAAAATACAGTCACAGAAATGTTCATTACATTTCAAGGATAATCTCTTGCATCTACCACAGTACAGTTGAGAACAATCTCTACGTTAGGAAGGATACTTCCCCATACATCTCCTACAATGAAAAACAACAATCTAAGACTTTGCGAGCGAAGGTCTAGGGGGGGACAGGCAGGTCTGAAAGGTAGTTCTGCGGCTGTATAGGCAAGCAAAACTCCGATCACCGGCCGTCCAGGACGACCACCTTTCTTCCCCAACATCGAACGGGAGTGGTCGCCCCCAGCCTCGGCAAAAACCCACCGCCCTTCTCCTACCAAGGAAGGACGGGGGGACGGCTCACTTCTCTGTGAACCCCAACCAGCATCACCTAGGCGAGGACGGAGATCCTGAAGCCGCCCGAGCTACTTCAGGTCGCCTAGGGGTCTTCTGGGGAAGCGAACGGCAAGCGGGGCGAGGTAGGGGAGAACCCAGTTCTTTCCCTAACACAACCTCCTCCGAAGGCCTCACCGGCGAACTGGTGCGACTTTCGCTAGTCCATCGCTCAAAACTTGCGTAATATGCGCACTCATGCTCCAGGAGGGGTAAGTGCTCATCTTGAAAGCTCTCCCAGGCCATACATTGCAGGGAATGGAGGGGGCATGGAGCATCCCAGTCAATCCGCCCGTCAGGCAGGCGGTTGGCAGAGAGGGCCTCGTACGCCTCATTAAAGTCTTCATAAGGGTTTGGAGGTGGTGGCGGCGGTTTCACCGACGGCCACTGCCGGCGAGGCAACCGGCGACAGAAGTCGTAAGGGTCAAGCCCCCCCAGTCATTGGAATTGACTGACTTGGGGGAAGAGGCAGGCTCCGGCGAAGAAGGAGCCGGCCCGTAGGAAAGATCTAGAGAAACAGGAATTCCTTCAGACATGGCAAGAATGGAGAAAAGGGGGATATTTGGTGATGGAGCAGAGTAGAGGCCAGGGGGACTTATAAATAAGCCAGGGCGAAGGAACCGAAGAGGCGGTCAAGTCTCGAGGCAGCCGAACCGATAAAGCAGCCTTGAGCCGCGCGAAGGTCCAATCAGAAACGGCGAAGGGCATTGGATCAATTGGGCGGCACGATGGCCAATCCAGGGATTGAGCCCGGGCAGGTAAACGGGCCGGGACTAGGAGTTGGGCCCAAACTAAAACATACATGTTAACCAGCTAAATCAAAAAGGAGAGTGCTGAAGTAAAGCGCCAAAAGGAGAAAACACATGGCGAATCTAGAAAATTAAACAACATAGGAGCATTGTATCAAAACGACAAATCATTCCGAAGGAAAAGAGATAGGCAAGTGTTGGTAAAGCTATGGGGGAACAATGGGGGATTTAGACGGCCGAGCCGGAGGGTCCACCCACTTTGGACATGGCTAGGCTGGCCCCTGGATTCTGTTCGCTCTGACCACCTTCCACTTCTTCTTCTTCCTCCTCTTCCGACGCACTCGAGCTCCCCCCGTCCAGATAGGGACTGGGGTCGAACTCGGCCAAGGAGCGGCAGGGAGGAGGGAAGCCAAGATCGGGGAGAGAGAATCCTTTAGGGAGCTGGGCCAGCCTGTTGTGGAAGACCTGTTGGGCATGGAAGAGTCCGCAATTGAAGGACTTGGTTCCCTCCTTGACCATCCATTGGGCCCCAGGTTCAGTTTTGAGCCAAGCGGCCGTTAGTTCTTCCATCCGCTCCATTGCGACTACCGTGAAGTCAGGAGAGGACTTGAAGGATTCTACCGCTCCCTCTGCATGGCGGACCCGATCGCTCCTCTCCACCTCCAACTCCTGGATCAGATCAGATTTCTCCCCTTCTAGCTCGACCACTCGAGCAGAAACAGATTCTACCTCCAAGGACAAGGAGGCCTTGTCTGCCTCAAGGGCGACACAGCGGTTCTCCTGGGAAGCTTTCTTCACAGTAAGCGCCGCGCAGCGATTTTCTTTCTCCTCCAACTCCCTGGTAAGTCGGGCGACCTCCTCCTGCAGCTCCTTCTGCTTGGCCTCGGCTGCTTTCATCACCTCGTCCGCGGCGGCCTAGCGACCCCGTCTCCGGCCGACCACCTCAATCATCCCCAGCGTAGCCTGCGCAAAGGGGTGAGGGTTAGGGGCCTAAAGAAAAGGAGTGATGCATAGGAGATCAAGACCAGTACCTGACTGAGCCTCAAAAGGACCATGTTGTCAAGGTCGTCCTCGGAGCCTGCCGAGATACGAGCCTGGTCTTCTGCAAGTAGTCATGTAGTACGTCCCCTAGGCTTTGGGGCAGGGGAGGGATGCAGAGCCTCGTCGAGCGACCCCCGGTCGCCACCTCGTAGGTCACTGCGGGTGGTGATGGAGGTCGCTCCAAGGCAATGCCCTGAGACGACCCAGCGAGGTCGCCACCCTGCATCACGGGGTGTGGAGGGGACTGGCCAGCCATGGTACCCGGTTCCTGGGTAGCATCTTCTTGGTCCTCCACCGCAATTACGACCGGCTCTCGAGAAGGACCCTCCTCGTGGTGGGATGAAGAACGTTTGCCCTGGCCCTTCGTCTCTCTCTTCCTTTTCCTCCCTGCGGTGAAGCGACTGAGCAGGAGATCGCTGTCCATCTCTTCTCCTAAATCTTGTAATTCCACTGGAAACAAAGGAAATGGTCAGCCTTGGGAAAAGATAAACTAAACATCTGGGCAAAAGAAAGGGTCACCTACCAAAAGGACCACAATCAAGACCTTCCTCAGGAATGTCCTTCAGCTGGTCAGGCTGATGCCCCCCGGGGATGTCCCTCAGTAGGTCGGGTTGGTGGCGAAGCTCATCCTGAACAAACTCAAACCCCAACCCGGCAAGGGTTTCCTCTGTCACCACCTCTTTGATGTTCATAACTCCCTTATTGCAGAATTGGCGAGTGATAGACAAAAGGGTGGCATCAGGTGGGGGCGTGGGATGCGACGGAAGGAAGGGCGCCCTGAACCCGTGAAAGGAGATTCGGGCCCCGTCGAAACGAAGACAAAGAAAGGCTTCCAATCTTTGGTTGACCCCTTCTTATCACTAGCAAAGAGTTTACTGGACCTCTGGGAAAGACTGGCATAGGACGCCCAATCCTTATGGCCCTTGGTCAGTTTGAAGGTGAATATGAAATGGTCCAAGGTCGGATTCACCCCTATATCTTTGCACCGGACCAGGTAACCGGCGATGTACCGGTGAGAGTTGGGGACCAGTTGGCACGGGAGAAGGTCCACCACGTTGAGGAATTCGATCAACAACGGGTGGAGTGGGAAGCGCATCCCCTTCTTCAAAGACGCCAGATGGACCGTAAAGAACCCCGACGGTGCGTCTAGAGCAGTTTGAGTACTGGTGGGTCTCATGACCTCGATGGAGGGTCCAACCATGTCAGTGGCATCGGCGAACCCCCGGTCAGTAATTTGACAATGGCACAACGCCATGATGTTTTCGTCCAATTCAACCCTTGAGCCCTCATCTACCGGAGTTAAGAAAGGGTATTGCTTCCTCAATCGACGCCGTTTGTGGCCAGGCACGGCCGACGGCGACGGCCGGGGTGATGGGGTGTGGCCGGGGTTACGGTCAGAGGCCGATTGGCCAGCTTGGCGAGAATTGGGCGATGGGGTAGCCGAATCGGAATCCGAGACAATCATGGCGGCGAGAGAAGGAACTGACCTGGACAGGAAGAAGAACGAGTCGGGTGAGCAGCGGAGTTGCAGACGAACGGTAGTGAAGAAGGCGAAAGGAAGAGATGGCGTCCAGCGGCGGTTTTTAACTGACAATAGGAAGGCGAATCGGCAGGCCATGATTACTTATTTGTGGAAATCGTGCCCAAGTGTCGTGCAGAACCCAATGAACGGCTCGGATCCCCGTTGGAGCGTCCACGTGGACTTTGCAAACTCCCCACTCCTCCGCTTGGCCCAGCTGAGGACTGAGGAGTTGGGGGGCTTATGATGGGCCGATATCTAGAGGACGGCCCAAATGAACCATTTAAACAGCTTCGGGTCAAGCACCTGTGGAACACTCAAGTTGGGCCGGCCCAAGGAGCTGAGCCTAGTTAACCTCAGGCCAAGCGCAGCTGACAGAGTCAGTCCGGAGAAGGAGACGGAGCTGATTGGCCGTTACGGAGCCGGAAAAAGGGGATCGCGCCCTTGGCGGACTAAACTCCATCGGTTACGCTTCACCTTAATTGTTGAGAGCTCGTGTATAAATAGAAGGGACCCGAAAGGGGAGAGGGAGAGCTAAATCAAGCTAGTAATACACATCCAATTCTCGAATTCTTGCTCTTAATTTTGTTCTTGCGATCCGCTCTGTAAATCGGATCATTTGGTGGATTTATTGTCCATCACCTACTTGGGCATTTGGTCCTTAAAGTCTTGGTTTAAATTAGGGATTATTCTGGCTTTTGGTTTTGCTTTAAACTTCCTCTAGGGGTTTTTGTTAAGTCCTATGTTCTTGTAAGTTTCTTTCTAAATTGTAATAAACTGTTTATTTCTGTAAAAAAAATAAGAAAAGTAAGTAGGAGGAGAGTGGCAAAAATGAATTGTGAAGTATTGATCTGTAATGTAACAAGATATTTGATTAATATGGCTGACCGTGATGAGATGATGATACTATTTACTAGGAAAATGACCTATGTAGTGTAAAATAGCTTCAAAATGTCCTACATAATGACCTATATAGTGTAAATTTAACAAACAAGGACATTATGTTATGGGCTAATAACTTCAAACTAAAGAGACCATGAAATTAGTTTATGGGTAAGGACAATATGGAAACCTGAAAGACAAATACTCTCTAGATTAATTGACTTTAGACGATTGTATAATCAAGAATGGAATTATAGTCTATTACCACGTGAATCAAGGTATGTAACAAGAATTAAGTACTTTGTATGTACTAAAAAATCATGTTTACTACTCTCCCTTCTAAAAAAGAAATGTCCTAGTTTGACCCAACCTGAAGTTTAAAAAAAGAGTGAATTGCGTAGTAAAAAATAATGAAGTAAAAAAAGAAAAAGAGAAAATATGAATCAAATTTTTTTTAAGATGGAAATAAAAACTTTTACGCCAAATTTTATTATTTATTTGATAAAAAAATTTGTTTTCAGTTACATGTTACGTTGTTTAACTAAAGTTGTTTTCAGTTCACTTTTTCAAAAAAATTGGTATAAAATTAAAAAATAAAAGTATATAATAAAAATTATATCAAAGGTTCTACAAAACATAGGCAAAAATGTTTTAAAAACAAGAAATGACATTATTATATTATTTTAAAAGTAATAAAAATTGGCAAAGCAGAAAGCAAAATATGTTGAGGAGCAAGAAGAAAGCAATGCCGAGGAGAAATAAAATGGTAAGGCAAAATCTGATGAGTGGAGATAAATTAGGGGTTGTGGAGTAATATATTTTTTTCCCAAAACTATAGGCATAAATAATGGCTAATTAACCATAATTATGTAAATAAAATATTTATAGATAAAAAAACTGCAAAGGAGCGTTGGTTTTTTCCACACAAGTGGTCGTCTAGAATTTAGGGGCAGGAAAGGAATTTTTTTAAAAAATAGTCTTAGAAAAGGAAAAAACATTATTAATCCTATATAGGGAAAACTAGTATGTTTGTCATACTCAACAAATTTTACATTTTATTAATCTTTGCGAACATTGTATCGGTAAAGAGAACGGGTCCAAATCCAGGCCCCGTAATGGAACATTTGCCCGGTGAACGGGTCCCCTTGTAAGAGTTTCTCCAAACTTTCTTCCAAGTCTGGAGCGTTAGCCGGCTCAGTGTATTGCGGTTTCAAGAGGTGGTCACTCCACTTTATGCCGGCCAGAGGGGAAATGGTGGGGAATTTTATAAAGACAAATTTTTCCTTCCACAGCCGGTTGCTTTGTGGAAGGTCAGAAATGAATTGGCGACCGTTACGGCCCTTGAAATAGACATAGCCGTCACAACACGACTTACCGGGAAGGACTTCAAACAAATAGAGGAAAAAGCGAAGAGAAGGGTCGATTTTGAGATGGGAACAGATATTTACAAAAGCGTTAAGAAAACGGTGGGCATTGGGCGTAAGTTGCCCGGGGAGGATCTTGAAGCAATGGCACAGCTCGACCAGGAGGGGGCGAAGGGGGAAGACGGTGCCACTCTCCAGGGAGATGATATGGAATCCTACCCTATCGTCCCGGTGAGGCTCGATGATATTGCGCCAGTTAGGGTCGTATTCAAGGACATACCCCTCCGGGAGATTCCTACAGGCTTTGTTCTGGGCAATCTTAGAGACCCGGGGGTAGATGTCAAGCGGGTAGCTGGAAGGGAGAGGAAAATAACCGGCGGCATCCAGCCGGTTCACCCATCCCTCATACGACTCGCTGTCAGGGTCATAGGGAGCCGGCTCATCGTCAACCGGTTCATCCCTCTACTGAGAAACCTGACCGGGCATCTGGTTAACAGGTTGCGGTTCAGGGACGGTGGTGTTGGGGCCTGACCGGGTCTCGAAACTGGATAAAGAGGACCCCGTCGAAGAAGAGGAGATTGAAGATTCCTCGGATGCGCAGGCATCCGAGGAAGAAATACCTTGACTATCAGAAGAAGACATTGACCGGGAATGAAAACTGAAGAGGGAAGAGAGCTTACTTGGCTCGGAGGGCTGGAGGGCAGGAGAGAGAAGTTGACCGGTGAAACTCGAGAAACGCGCGAGGAAGAAGTGAGGAAGGCAGTGGGGATGGAAGCCTTTATATAGGCGAGGAAGAGAGAGAGGGAGGCGACGTGGCTTCACCAGGGCGCGCTGCGTCAGGCGGCTCCATCATTGCACCTGGGAAGACGAAAGGGCGCAGGTCTGACGCCGTCCAGCGGGCAACACGTGTCATAACCGACACTTTGAATTTTGAAATTCAAAAATTTCGAGCGGGAAAAGCCAAAAATTCAAATTTAAAGGTCCAGTTTTAAGTTTTTACTTCCCGCTTATGACAAAATTGCACAACTGAGAAGTGGAGGGCTTAATGATGGGTGTATTTCACCCATGACCGGTCAACGGTCAAGACCGGATAGTTGACCGATCAAAGAAGTCAAACTTGCAAGAGAGGTCTAGATCGTCGGCGAAGGGATGACTGGTTGACCAAAAGGTTGACCAGTATGCTTAGGATAGTATACCGGTCAAACTATACCGGCGACTAATTCACCCTACAAAGATGGCCACGCCAACCTGCAAGGACCAACCGGTGTAGTTCCTAGAGATTGGGGAAGTGTCGGCAAGAGGAATCCAAAAGGACTTGGACTGTAGTGTTTGGAATTGCAGGGATGCTGAGGGAATATTTCCAAACCAGAACGCGACAAGGGTGCCACCCCCCGCGCAAGATGACAAGGCAGCTCAGAGCCAGTCACTTCACACCACGCCAGCAGCATGCCCCCACGTGGGCGCACGTGGTCCTGCTCCCCAGCCTAGTATATATACCTCTTGTAACCCTCGAATGAGGGGATCGGAATTCATTTTCTAAAAACTCCCTTGTAAAAGCACCCGTGCATTCTCCTTTATAATATAAATCGGGCTACAGGTGTTCCACCTAAAGTCCTACCGGTCAATTTGCGTGTTTTTACCTTTCTTACTTTGCCAAATCAAGCAAACTATTCTAGACCCGGTCTAGTGTAGTTTGACCGGTCAAGTAATTTACACCATCATTTTTGGCGCCGACCGTGGGACCACGAGCAAATAGCCATGTTGCTAAATTCGTTCATCTTCATCAAAAAAAATCCCAGTCCAGCATTTCCAATTTCAAAGAATTACATGAGGTGACCACCCTTTTCAAAATCCTTTATCACTGCCGTTGAAGCCAGTTTTGTGGTCATCACCTTTGCCATTAGTGAGATCTATACTAGTCTCTACTGTCGATGAGATCCTCCGTAGGTGGCTCTGTTATCTTTTCTTTTTTTTTTTGGGGTCGCCACCGCTGCTTAAGTCCAGCCCTTGCCGGTCGGCTGTGGAGCCGGCCGCGACCATTGCTAAAGTCATAGAAGCTGCCACCAGTCTATTTTCACCGCGGCCGCTGTTGAAGAGGGAGAAAAAGAGCATCAAGTTAATGCGGCTAAAGCAAAGCACTCCCATAGCTATTAGCTAATGTTCTTCATCGCTAGCTATGGCCAAAATCTACCATCAAGGCACCACCAGTGTCGTCGCCATTACAGTAGAGGACCATTGCGGCATTGCAATCGATGAAGCCTTCGTCGTTGTTGAAATGGAGAAGAAGATGGCTACATTGCAGCCACAATATAATCGGCATGGTTGCTCTATACGGGCCAAATATATCAACGCTCTTATTTGTTGCCGCCTGAATTAAGATCCCTTAGAATCTACGTTGCTGAGACATCACCGTTGAGGTCAACCACCACCAATTGGATCAATCTCTGTTCGATTACATTGACATGGCCTCTGGAAAACGCCGCCAAAGTTGATGAATAGGGGCCGGTTGTCGCTGGAGGACTTGTCCCAAGTCTCCGGTTGCAAAAGACAGGTCCGCCTCAGGGGCGCATCTACCGTCATCCCGGGTGCCAAAAAACCATCTACAGGCGTCGTCGCTGAAAGGCACCATGCCGCCGCCACTGTTGGAGTCCCCGCCACCGTTTTTTATCCTCACGGCCGCTGCAACGTTTCCATTGAAGCCATCCGACCGCGGAAGACTCCAATTTCTACTCAATTTCGTAGCTGACACTCCCACCGCTGGAATCTGGTCATTTTCGCACTTCAAACCAACCGCCTCTGCTCAGACTCGTTGCCGCCGCTGCTCAGACTCGCCGCCGCCGCTACTCAGATCTGCTGCCGACCACTGCAAGAACTTCCGCTACTTTCGAGGTTGAAGAGGTAGAAGTAGGGTCGGCTACATATTCACGCCTCCCTTTGATTCCTCTCGAGGAGGAAGAAGACAAACATGGAGGAGCAACGCGACTGGCCAAAAAAAAAAGAAAAAAGAAAAGACAGAGGAAACTGCGCCGAAGGAGGAAAGAGATATCATCCGATTTTTCCTTGGAAATGCCTTAGTGGAGGCATGTGTTGATGGGCCCACCAAAGAAATGAACAGTGCAGGATGGGCTTTGCTCTTTGTATCTTTTCTCTTGTCCTCACGAAAGGTTGATCAAGAAGGATGTGGCCCTACTTGGTCATCTCAAACAAGAAAGAAAGAGCTATGGAAAGTTGCTGGCCAATAAAATAAGGAGTAAAACATTAGCTTTGATAAAAAAAGCTAGTGGGTTACGTGGGTTGATTCTCTCATTTATGTTCCATTGGGGCCCACCACTAACAAATGGGTATGTTCATTGCACCAAGCATTATGGAGTAATAATTTGGGCATTTACACATGCCCTATGGACGAATTCGGAGGGAAGACTGAGACACAAGCCGAGCTTGGTACACTGGTTAGAACACCGGTCTTGCTCAGTATTTAAAAAAAAGAGGAAGACTGAGACACAGGCCCGGCCTGGCACGCTGGTTACTACACCGGTCTTGCTCAGTATAATAAAAAATATTAAAATATGTGACACAGGCCCGGCCTGGCACGCTGGTAAATATCATTCTTGTGCGCGAGACAGGCCAAGAATGATATACACACCGGTCTTGCACATATTTTCTCGTAAGTCTGGCCCCAATCGAATTGGGTACACCGGTGGCTCAGCTGAGCCCTTATCGGGGACGCCCGATTCTTCAGGCCCTTTGAACAATGCACTCCGGAAGTGGTCTCTACATGACATGAGGATATTTGCATCAGTTAGCCGGGCTAACATCGATCTTCGACAAAGTTGCTGCAACATACTTAATTCGTATTAAGTAACGTCGATTACTTCGATATACTAATTTCGCTATGTGTCTTTTACTTAATCCGTACTAACATCGGTCTCGACGAAATAACTACTTGAAGCACCGCCGCTTCATCGTACTAACTCCAGTGTCGTATAACTACTTGAAGCATCGTTGCTTTATCGAACTGACATCACTCTTGTGACGATAATTATTCACGCGAATTTTAACCACCCTAACACCGAGCTCCTCGGTAAAGATAATAATTTTTTGAGCACGGCATAGGCCGGTCAAAAAAAAAATGTTGTTGTACATATTAGTTTTTGCAGGAAAAACTTCTGATTCAAGAAATTAAAGAACTAATGAAGACTCGGAGGACTAACAATAATATCAACCGGCCAAGAATCCAAAGTACGAAGACTGAAGATATCACTCGGAGGACTTGTTTACTTTTTTAAGTTGATAATTCTCACAACTTAAAAAAGTGGAGGACTTCTTGATGGGAAATAATACGTGGCTCGACCCACATTTCCCAATTATTTACGAAGGACAGCCAAACCGGGCTTGTTTAATAAAATGGAGGAATAAGAGAATATTCCTCCGAATATGCTCCTCCTCCCTCCTATAAAAGGAGGGGTGCCCCCAATGTGAAGAGCTCCCACACATCGTATGGGCATTCCGAGTAACACCCAGGAGGGCTCACGGGGAAACTCCATTTTCCCTAACCTATGGATGTGAGGCAAGGCTGCCCATCGAAGCTGAATTCCCAACGTTCCGGGAATCAAACTATCAACCCCAGCAGAATGAGGAAGACCACTTGGCCGAACTCAACTTGGTCGAAGAACGGAGAATGGCCGCGGAAGTCAAAATGAGCACATACCAACAAGTTGTGAAGAAGTACCATGACAACAAGGTTGGGCCGCGATACTTCCAAGTTGGGGATGAAGTCCTACGGAGAAGAGAAGCAAGTAGACCCGGCGATGGAGGAAAGCTAGCGAAAAACTGGGAAAGCCCATATAGGGTTAGAGCCATCATTCGCCCGGGGACATACCGGTTAGAAACTCTTGAAGGGGTACCGGTAGAAAGAACCTGGAATTCCCATCATCTTTGCAAGTTCTACAAATGATTGTAATACTAGGCAAGGCCTACTTTATTATCAATCAAACCGATGATGTTCAACCTATCCTAGGAGGGCTTCCTGGGTGGATCGAATCCACTTGGCTAAGCCAACTGAGACACAGGCCCGGACCTGGCACGCTGGTTACTACACCGGTCTTGCTCAGTATAATAGAAAAAATATCAAAACCCGGAAGAGGGGCCCAGAAGAGGGTATGCCTGCAAGAGGGCTGGACCTGGAAGAGGGTTCGAACCGTACTTACACGGGCCCATGAGGTTTGACTGGCGTTGGGGAATCAGCCGGCGCCGTCAAATTGATTGAGGACTAAAAAGATGCCCATTAAAAGAAATAGAAGGGGATCGTCCACCGTGGCGCATCCTGTATCCCCCTTCTCAGGGAAGACTTGAACGGGGGGGTGAGCTAAGGCCTCCCCAGGATGGTAGAAATCAAAGGGCCATTAAAAGACTTAATCACCCGGAAGAGGGGGCCCTGGAAGAAGGGTGCATTTGAACCTTGGAGAGGGTTCGAAACCATTCGACATGGTTAAATCTCCAGTATTCTTACCGGTTAAGGATACTACAAGAATTTCTAGGTTACAGGTGTTTCCATCTACAACCTACCGATAAAAAAAATAAAAATAAAAAATAAAAAGTACCCCGGTCGGGTATGGGCACAACAGAACTTCGAAAGTTCTACGTCCGTCGGAAGGCAAGGCAGTTGCCCGGTCAAACCGTGGAGTGGGAATTCAAAAAAGTACCCCGGTCGGGTATGGGCACAACAGAACTTCGAAAGTTCTACGTCCGTCGGAAGGCAAGGCAGTTGCCCGGTCAAACCGTGGAGTGGGAATTCACTGGTCAAACTAAACTCTACCAAAAGAATTTGTGAAGCCATCCAAAAGACAAGAGTAAAATTCTGCCGGTCAAACTTTTAAAGTTGGCCGAAACGGTGAAGATGTTCGAAAAGCAAAAATTGAAGTTTAACCGGTCAAAGTTTCTCGGGCTGATCCTTGAAATAAAGTGACCAGAGAGAACTTTGAAGTAATACCGGTCAAAGGAAGTATGGTGATTGATTACTATACCGGTCGGGTATCCTATGATGGCGTTCTAAGAGGCAAAGATCAAAGTATCAATCAACAAGCAAGCAGATATGAAAGATTAACCGGGTAGGGAAATTAAGCATTGCATTAAAGTAGAACAAAATAGTTAAGTGTTTTACAACTACACCGGGCATTCCCGGGGAAATGAGTTTGAAGTTTTGCCAAAATAATTCAACCGGTCGCAGCCGGGAAGATTACTCAAGAGGAAAGGGAGGCGCAGGCTCTTCGTCCGGGATGGGGGCCAGACTGTATGATTCAGCATTGAAGTCCGGATCCCGGTCGGCAAGGATCGCATGGGTGGCCTCCCGATCTCGTTTTTGGCCGGACATGAAACCGTAGGAGCCGATCTGGGTGATCATCTCTTTCCCTTGCTCCTCCCGGTACAGCAACTTGAAGCCCTCCATTGTCCTTTCCTCAGAGGAAGTAAGCACCCGGGCGGCCTCCACCAGGTTCTCCTCCATCCACTGTCTGGCCCGACCGGACAGCTCTTGCTCCTTCACCCACGCCTCCTCCTTCAGGTGGGAGACCTCCCCCATCAGCAGCGAGTTCTCCTCCTTCAGCTGGAGGACCTCCGCGTTCGCCCTACCGGCAACCGCCGAGGGGTTGGCCATCTCGTCAAGTTGCCGGGCGGTCAGGTCTTGAAGCTCCCGGTTGTGGGCTTCAAGTCTCTTCAGCTTTTCCTCCAGCTGAAGTCACCGGGAAGGGGAGTCCTCGGCAAGCTTCCCCAAGGTTTCAGGCCCGACCTCACCCATCTGCAAAACCAAACATACCGGTTAGTACGGCAAATAAGTAATAAAACGGAGGAAAGTGTACCGGGCGGATGTTACCTCTTTTAGCTTTCGCCCCATCTTGACCCAGAGCTCCTCTAGCGACTCTGTGGCTGGGACACTTTCTCCCCTCCTCCTCTTTGCCGAGGGGTGGGTAGTGGCGGCGTGCTTGGTTCGGACCTTCCCCTTCCCTTTGTCTAGGGGAGGGTTTACTGTGGTCCTTCCGGCCTGACCGGTCGGAGGAGTTTCCTCCTCGGAGTTGATCTCCACCGGCTCCTATTGCACCGGTACGGTTCTTGGGGCTGTAGAGGAGGAGCCACCGGTCTTCTTGGTGGGGATGTTGAATGCTCTGAAGTTCATCTCTGCAAAACAAGCAAAAATATTAATCAAGCATGGACCGGTATATAGAAAGAAAGAAGGAAGAAGAGGAAAGGGGGATACCTGGGTGACTGGAACCCCCAGCTTCCGCAGTGTTGCCCGGGGCGGGTACCCCGTGCCCCGCTGCTTCATCAGCCCGGGGGGTACCCATGCCACCCGGTGAGATCCTCCAAATCCAGGCCCCGTAATGGAACATTTGCCCGGTGAACGGGTCCCCTTGTAAGAGTTTCTCCAAACTTTCTTCCAAGTCTGGAGCGTTAGCCGGCTCAGTGTATTGCGGTTTCAAGAGGTGGTCACTCCACTTTATGCCGGCCAGAGGGGAAACGGTGGGGAATTTTATAAAGACAAATTTTTCCTTCCACAGCCGGTTGCTTTGTGGAAGGTCAGAAATGAATTGGCGACCGTTACGGCCCTTGAAATAGACATAGCCGTCACAACCCGACTTACCGGGAAGGACTTCAAACAAATAGAGGAAAAAGCGAAGAGAAGGGTCGATTTTGAGATGGGAACAGATATTTACAAAAGCGTTAAGAAAACGGTGGGCATTGGGCGTAAGTTGCCCGGGGAGGATCTTGAAGCAATGGCACAGCTCGACCAGGAGGGGGCGAAGGGGGAAGACGGTGCCACTCTCCAGGGAGATGATATGGAATCCTACCCTATCGTCCCGGTGAGGCTCGATGATATTGCGCCAGTTAGGGTCGTATTCAAGGACATACCCCTCCGGGAGATTCCTACGGGCTTTGTTCTGGGCAATCTTAGAGACCCGGGGGTAGATGTCAAGCGGGTAGCTGGAAGGGAGAGGAAAATAACCGGCGGCATCCAGCCGGTTCACCCATCCCTCATACGACTCGCTGTCAGGGTCATAGGGAGCCGGCTCATCGTCAACCGGTTCATCCCTCTACTGAGAAACCTGACCGGGCATCTGGTTAACAGGTTGCGGTTCAGGGACGGTGGTGTTGGGGCCTGACCGGGTCTCGAAACTGGATAAAGAGGACCCGGTCGAAGAAGAGGAGATTGAAGATTCCTCGGATGCGCAGGCATCCGAGGAAGAAATACCTTGACTATCAGAAGAAGACATTGACCGGGAATGAAAACTGAAGAGGGAAGAGAGCTTACTTGGCTCGGAGGGCTGGAGGGCAGGAGAGAGAAGTTGACCGGTGAAACTCGAGAAACGCGCGAGGAAGAAGTGAGGAAAGCAGTGGGGATGGAAGCCTTTATATAGGCGAGGAAGAGAGAGAGGGAGGCGACGTGGCTTCACCAGGGCGCGCCGCGTCAGGCGGCGCCATCATTGCACCTGGGAAGACGAAAGGGCGCAGGTCTGACGCCGTCCAGCGGGCAACACGTGTCATAACCGACACTTTGAATTTTGAAATTCAAAAATTTCGAGCGGGAAAAGCCAAAAATTCAAATTTAAAGGTCCAGTTTTAAGTTTTTACTTCCCGCTTATGACAAAATTGCACAACCGAGAAGTGGAGGGCTTAATGATGGGTGTATTTCACCCATGACCGGTCAACGGTCAAGACCGGATAGTTGACCGGTCAAAGAAGTCAAACTTGCAAGAGAGGTCTAGATCGTCGGCGAAGGGATGACTGGTTGACCAAAAGGTTGACCGGTATGCTTAGGATAGTATACCGGTCAAACTATACCGGCGACTAATTCACCCTACAAAGATGGCCACGCCAACCTGCAAGGACCAACCGGTGTAGTTCCTAGAGATTGGGGAAGTGTCGGCAAGAGGAATCCAAAAGGACTTGGACTGTAGTGTTTGGAATTGCAGGGATGCTGAGGGAATATTTCCAAACCAGAACGCGACAAGGGTGCCACCCCCCGCGCAAGATGACAAGGCAGCTCAGAGCCAGTCACTTCACACCACGCCAGCAGCATGCCCCCACGTGGGCGCACGTGGTCCTGCTCCCCAGCCTAGTATATATACCTCTTGTAACCCTCGAATGAGGGGATCGGAATTCATTTTTTAAAAACTCCCTTGTAAAAGCACCCGTGCATTCTCCTTTATAATATAAATCGGGCTACAGGTGTTCCACCTAAAGTCCTACCGGTCAATTTGCGTGTTTTTACCTTTCTTATTTTGCCAAATCAAGCAAACTATTCTAGACCCGGTCTAGTGTAGTTTGACCGGTCAAGTAATTTACACCATCAGGTGTAAATCAAGAATTTCAACTAACAATCTAATAGTGTACACTGACACAAAATACGAGTACAATAACAAAATTGTACATTGGTAACTTGTATCCATTTGAATAATTAGTGTGACTATAAATTTTTGGTGTATGTTGAGTTGTGCATAGATGCTTTTTCCCATGTTCTCTGTCCCAGTCTTGATTATAATTTTGATTACAGATTTGGATTAATGAGGCAAAATATTCCATCTTTTGATGTTTATTTTATTTTTAAATTAGTATATTAATAAATAAAAAAATTATAAATTAAAAAATTTTGTCAAAAGTTTTATAAAACAAAAACGATAAAAATATTTTATTTTATTAAAATAAATGAAAATACAAAAATAAGTAAACATTATCTAGAGGGAAAAAAATTGTAATTGCTACACCACTTTTTAAGTTGGAGTATCACTGTATCAGATAGAAACTGTGAGTCTCCGTACATTTCTTCACTCTCTTCACACTTCTCGGCTCTTCCGAAATTCAAACCGCAGATAATGGCAGCAGCAGCTCCGCCGCCTCCACCTTCCTCAGTCCCCGGCGTCTTCAAGGAGGACCTGATCCCCACCGCCGGCTATCAAGTGTTCACCCGCATCCGCCTCGCCACCGCAGCCGACGTACCCCACATCCACAAACTCATCCACCAGATGGCGGTCTTCGAGCGCCTCACCCATCTCTTCTCCGCCACCGAAGCTTCTCTCTCCACCACCCTCTTCCCCGCCTCTGACCCGCCTCCTCCGTTCACCTCTTTCACCGTCTTCATCCTCGAAGTCTCCCCCAATCCCTTCCCACCCGCTGCTGCCGCAAATCCCCCCAATTTCTCCCCAATCCACAAAACCCTAACCCTAGACCTCCCGATCGATGACCCAGAAGCCCAGGCATTTGCTCCCCAGGGACTAAATGACGTAACTGTTGCTGGATACGCGCTGTTCTTCCCCAACTATTCCTCATTCCTGGCGAAACCTGGGTTCTACATCGAGGATATATTTGTGCAGGAGACTTACCGGAGGAAGGGGTTTGGGCGGATGTTGCTGTCGGCCGTGGCTGCTCAGGCGGCCAAGATGGGGTATGAGAGGGTTGAATGGGTGGTGCTGGATTGGAATGTGAATGCGATAAAGTTCTACGAGCAGATGGGGGCTCATGTGCACAAAGAGTGGCGCATTTGCAGGCTCTCGGGCGAGGCTCTCCGTTCGTATGCTCCTTGATCTCATCTTTTTTCGCTATGAAATTTGACAAATCCCTTTCTGCTTCTCACTGTGCATTTGATGTTCATCTTTGTCCACTTCAAAAATAACTCAATTGATGCAGAATGAATTGTCTTGAAATTCGTTTTCCCACTGAAAGAATTGAAAATGTATGGATGAATATGGTGATGCATTGTGTCTGCTTGTTTGACCTTCATGATCAGTAGATCTTACTCTGCTATAAGTTTGAGCCATTCATGTGCTTAAAATAATTGTGAAGATACAGAACAAAACTTATTTATTTGCTCTGGGCTTTGGCCATAAGAAAAGGGTTAGTCTTTGTCATGTTCCAGATAAATGTAAGAACTGAATATGGAGAAGAAGCTATAGGCTGCAAAAGCTTTCTTTCAATAATCATTCTGCCATTTGATCTGTGCAGAATCTTCATGTGTGATGCATACAAGCGTAAGCTTTACCCTCAATAGCCAATAGACATTTTTCTTGGCATTTTAGGTAAAATGTTTCTACTTTCACTTTCACTTTTCTTCCATCTCAAAATACACTACTTTCAATTAAAATCTCTCTTTTTGGCATTTAGACTAATTATTTACTTATCTATTCACTATTAATTTATCAATTTGGAAAAAACATCAAAATTGCAAATTTCTTAAGTTTCACTTGTTTTCAAAGTAGAAAAGTTTCTAGAGTGAGTTCATACATAGCTAGCTACCTACCTAAGAGGTGGGGAAATATCACGGAGTACAATAAGTCACTGTTTGGCGTGATACCCCGCACCGGTCCACACCGTATTGTGCTCGTACATAATACATCGGTCTAAAAGGTGGAATCGCCCACCCCAGGTGCCCCCACCCCTGGCCCGATAGGGATGGTGGAGGAAGTAAATCGTGGTGACTCAGTCGGCCAAGAACGCTAGACCCGTGCCCACCGTGCACAAGGAGCCTCCTCACCCTTTATGGGATTTTTGGATAGCTCCCACACTGCCGCTTGCGGGACTCGATCTCTGGTCATCGGTCCAAGATTTCACGCCCTTGACCAACTGAGCTGCCCATGCGGCCCGTACATGATACATAACTATAAATGAGGCTACCACGGGTCATTTACATATTCCTTATTGAATTTAGGATTTCATTATTAAAAAATAAATATCATATGGGTAGTATCTAGAAAGATGGTTGAACCCCAATCTCAAGATCCACATAGTACCAACTTGAAAGTATGCTAGTAGGAGGTAAATGAAGTTATATTGTCACTATGGTTGAAAAAAAGTAGGTGTCCCTGTTACGTGCAAGAATTTCATGCAAAGTTGTGGGCGGTAATAAAATATACATAATATGTAGTGCTATTTGTTAAAAACAAAAATTGGGCCCATATTTTGGAGGCGCTGTGCGGTTGAATGGGCCTGAAGCGTCTAAGGCCACCTTGATATTAGTACTTACCTTAGTTTACCTACATTGACCTGTGTGTCTTTGGTTCCCAAACGCGGGTAGCGACTTTGTGCCCCACCCTCCTCCGACCAAACAATGCATTAGAGACCAAGGAAGACTTGGTGATACTTATAGACTAGTGGAGTACCTTTGGAGAGTAAGTTCCAAGAAGCCTGAACAAGATGGTTTGAGCATGTAAGGATGAGAATTGTAGAGGTCCGGCTTATGGATAGATCGCCTTGAAGAGTAGACATAGGAAGAGTAGGAAAGAAGTGACTAGGCAGGAGTTACGTTTTCAGGAAGTTACCGAGGGTATAAGCTAGGATAAGATCGCCTGGAGAGCTAGAATCGTCATATAGACCTCTAATCCTTAGTTTTGAACTCCGTAGTTTTTATTGTTATGTTTTTTCCTTGATAAGCCACTTGTGCATTTGTGCTCTCCATGCTTTTAGTCTAGTTATTAATGTCAGTATGTGTGTTTCTTGAGTATGTGCTCTCACCTTGTTCAGGCTACCGTGTTTATTATACTCTGTCCATGTTTTTTGAGTCCGGTGTATCTTAGAAACAACTTCTCTACTTTCTGGGAGGGGTAAAATATGCATAGACACACTTTCATGAGTAGTCTCCCCAGACCCTACTTCCATGGTGTGTTATCGAGTTTGTTTGTTGTTGGGGTTGTCGTTGTTGTTGTTGTGTAAAGTTACGTGGGGGCCTCCGTCTACGAACATCTTTAATGCAAATGGCTTAAATAAAGTTCTTAGCTAGTTTTTATTATTAGAGTGATAAGCAAGAGTTAATTAGTGAAGCAACCCTCTAACAAAATGAAGCAAGTGTGCTTTCATTTCACAAGTCACATAAGTATTTTTTTTATTTATTTTAAAATATGCCTAGGCAACTTAGTTAAAGATGCTCAAAGAGGCAGTAGCACTAAAGAGTATGAAAATGGCCAAGGCTCTATGCATAAATAAGATCCACTAAATGATTAAACTTAAACTCACTACATCTGTGAAGATTGTAATCTTATAGCAGTTTGCTTTTACACTGGTGATATTTTTTGCTAAGATTGTTTCCACACAAAAGCGACTGTATAATAGAAGACTAGTACCACATACTCGCTGATAACTCTCGTAAAGTTTCACGACTGATAGTGATATGGGTCGAAAGACCCGGGCCCATAGTGTCGAGCTTGGCCTAGTCCATGCTCGGACCGCATGCGGTAGGAAACACGGTAAGGAGGGCATGCTGGGCCGCACTCGCAGAGAGCCAAGGACAGACCCGCTCGGCATTGTCGTGCTCGACCTCGAAAGGGGCCACCTTGTTATTAAACTTCACAAGGTTGATATACGTCGTACTAACTTTGAATCCTATGATTGATGTAAAAACAGATTAGTGTATGATTAGAGATTTTAGAGGTCACATATGCGTTTGAGTTAATTTATTTATGTGGAGGAAATTGTGAGACAATATGCCATTATTTCAAAAGCATAGAAGAGGCAAATGATGTAATTAGCTGCTTGCTAAAAGTAATCAATCAAGCACATGAAGATGCAATTATAAAGGCACAACTGTAAAGTTATTATGTCTTCATGAGTACTTACCACGTTCATTCATAGACCCAATCACGAGGTTTATAACTCCACAGGTGGCTGGCTCCTCGATCACTTGAATGTTTCTACCTTACTCCCATCATCCCAAAATAAACTTCTCAATTTGACTTGACAAAAAGTTTAAAAATAGTGAGAATATGTCGTTGAAAAAAAAGACTTTTTTTGGGACATCATGAAATGGAAATAAAGTCTTTTTTTTTGGGGGGGGGGGGGGGGGGGGGGGCAGTATTGTCGAACTTTACTAATTTTTCTAGAGTTTGCATTATAAATATCAAAATATATGAAAAAATGTTGTTAGATTAATTAATGTATATTACTCCCTTCGTTTCGGAGTATTTTCCAATTTTGACTTTTTCAGTCAAAATTTGTAAACTTTAAGATTAAATTAAATAAAAATGATATTAAATATTGAAACAAAAATACTTTTATTAGATTTATTATATAAGATATTTTCATAATACTATTTTGTCTAATTAATAAATTTTATATATATATATATATATATATATATATATATATATATATATATATATATATATATATATATATATATATATATACTCCCTCCGTCCCACTGTCTTTGTCCACTTACCTTTTGGCACACCATCCAATGCACTTCTTTAATCCATTTTATCTTGTAATTTGTATATTAAAAAATTATACAAATTATATATTAATAATCTATATGTTAAGACGAATCAAACAAGATCACACATGACTATTTATAGGCTTACACATTAAGAGAATTTGATGAGTCAAAGTGTTTAGATGAACAGTTCCAAAAGTCAAAAGTGAACAAAGACAATGGGACGGAGGTAGTATATTATAATTAATTAATTATAAAGTCAAAACAGAACAAAAAAACGGAAGTCGTAGTTTATATTATTCTGCATCTCTAATAAGGAGTATTTTATATTCCTTTATGAATAATAACGGAAACTACATATTAACTCTAAAGTGGACACATGTGGGCGTAGTGGCAAGAAAGTCATCCCAAACTTTTCTACATCAAGTGTTCGAACCCCACACTTGCAATTAAAAGATTAAGATTACTCTGTATTAAATTAAATAGATACTACATTAATGGTCTGAGAGCTAACACAAAATTCTAAAAATATTGAGTAATATTAAAAACTATTGTTAGAAAAAAATTCAAAACATTGAAGCTAAACACTTAAGTCAAGGTCCCCAAAGCTGCTCTTCATTTTTTTGGGTGTTATTGACACCACTTGTTTGATTTGCCATGCTGAAGCAACATATGAGGATCAATGGATTGGGCACATTATAGGTATGAGGGAGACACTATTGATGAGAGCATTGGGAAGTTGCAACCAGTTGCCTGTGTCTAATGCATGCCAACAAGCTGATTCCTTAATTGAGTTTGTTGTTCTTTTGTAGTTTGACATATCTGCCAATGTTTGGTGTTTGTAATGCCACTCATATGTGCTCTTGGTGATTAATATACTTTTTCTTTCAGTTTTTTTAAAAACTAAATACTCCTTCCGTCTACAAAAAATCTACTTTCATCACAAACTTTGAGTGGCGTACTATCTTTTTCTTTCCTCTGCATATCTTTGTACTAAGTCAAACGGTGAATCTTTTTTTGAGACAGAAGCGGTATGCTTTTAACCCTTTTTACCTAAACTTTCAGTGAGTCACAATCTTCTTTTTCCTTTACAAAACTTTCAACGCCACATTTTCACTTTCATTAAATTTTTGCTAAGTCAAATTGTGGGTCTTTTTTTGAAATGGAAAGAGTATGTTTTTAACCTTTTTTTACCTAGAAAATTCTTAAATTTTTATCTGGAACATATCCTGTCGTTCCAAAACACTAAGTTACTAGAGTAATTTTTTTGTACCAAAAAAAATTAATCCATATTTTGGAACACAACCTGAGCAAATGGAGGAATATAGGAGAAATTAAATGAGAAGCAATTCATTTTTTATATATATAAAAAAGAAGAAGCCAAGTTCCATTGTTTACTACAAGTTGAGTGCGTTTTGTCTGAAAGAATACGGAGTATATATCCAGGTGGGTCAACCAAGCTTCGTGAAGAAGACGAGAACGAAAAGAAACACAAAAAGAAGACTTATTAGATATAGAGAGACGGTCAAACCTGCAACTCTGACAACTTCCCATGGATGAATCTTAACTCTGAGCCACTCCCGACGCATTGATGGTGATGAGGTGAAGTGTGAAGATCCCTTTCAAGTCATGTGCAAATCGAAGAAGATGATAAGCCGTGCGGTCATCCCACCTTCGGCCAAGACGAAGAACCCGCCGCCGCCGTTCGACCCATCCACCAGTGGCCAGATCATGAGCTCCTCCGCTTCCACCTCCAGCTTCTATGTCAATTTCAACAAGGACTCGCAGTCCTGGAAGTCTTCCCGATCCAGCGGCAGAAATTCCCTCTCCAGTCTCCGAGAGGCTCTCCCGGAGCAGCCTCGAATCTACGATTTCCCCGAGATTCGCTCCGCCACGCAGAACTTCTTACAGCCGCCTCTGTCCTCCTCCTCCACCGCCACCTCCTGGCGCTGCGTGGTCCGCGGCCAAACCGTCGTCGTCATCCAGAGGAAGTTCCGCCGCCTGCTGGAAACGCCGGAGCTGGTCGAGCGGGTGGCGATGATTTGCAGAAGCCACCACTCGAGCTTGATTCCCCTGAAGGGAGTCGCGGTCTCAGGGAATTACATTTACTTGGTCTATGAATACATCCATGGAGCCAATCTTCGCGACGCTCTCAGAAACCCTCGAAACCCTAATTTCACGATTCTCTCCAATTGGATGCTCAGAGTTCAGATTGTTTCCGATATAGCTTCAGGTCTCGATTACATTCACAATTCTACCGGTCTAGGCTTCGATTTCGTCCACAACCACATCAAGAGCTCCAGCATCATCGTCACGGATCCTCCACTCGGCGCCAAAATCTGCCATTTCGGCACGGCGGAGCTCTGCGGCGAGATCGCGAAGAGGAATTCGGAATCGGACGTGGATGTGGAATCGAACCGTAAGGAGATGAAGTTCGAAGGTACCAGAGGATACATGGCGCCGGAGTTTCAATCCACGGGGGCCGTGTCGCAGAAATCCGACGTCTACGCGTTCGGCGTGGTGGTGCTGGAGGTGGCGTCGGGGACGGAGGCGTTGAAGTACGTTGTGGACGAGGAGACGGGCGGCTACGCGAGAATCTCCGTCGTCGAGACGGCGAGGGAGGCGTTCGACGGTGGACGGATCAGACAGTGGGTTGACCCGCGGCTGAGGGATTCTTATCCGGTGGATGTGGCGGTGAAATTGGTGCGCTTGGCGCTTGAATGCCTGGACGATAACCCGAATGTCAGGCCGGATACGGGTCAGATTGCGGTTCGGGTTTCTCAGATGTTTTTGGAGTCGCAAATATGGGCCAATAAAATTGGGCTGCCTACTGACATCACGCTTTCGCTTGGACCTCGGTGACACTAATCTCCTCCTGCGGCCTGCATGGAATTATTTTATATTTTTCTTTTGTTTTTGAATTTTTCTCCCAACAAGTAAGGGGCTGTTTGGCAACTTCTGAATAGGTAAGTGCTGAACCAGTAAGAGGTCTGAACCATTAAGTGCTGAACCAGTAAGAGGTCTGAACCATTAAGAGCTAGTATATTGCTTAACTATTCAGAGGCAAATGTCTGATCAATTCAGATAAGAGGTCTTAACCATTCAGACTCTGTATAATACTTAACCATTCAGAGGCAAATCTCTTAACCATTCAGACATCTGAACCATTAAGAGGCTGAAACAAACAGTCTGAATAATTAAGTGCTGAACCATTCAGACATCTGAGCCATTCAGAGGTTGAAACAAACAGCCGGATATATAGGCTAAATATAACTATTCTTTCTTTTTCAATTAATTGTGACCAATTGGATATATAGGATATGGAGACTTAGAAAAAAAGTAAAATATTGTTATTTAGATTGTTGGAAAGAGAGGAAAATTGTAGATTTGTAGTCAACATGATGTTTGTTATAACGGCACAGTTCCATGGCCACTGGAATCCAGTGGCCACGAAAGCCACTGCCCCCCTACGAAACTCCGTTCATAAAATTGATGATTCCTACCCCCTAATCCCCCCAGTAAACCCCCCGCCAAGTCCCGGCCCAAACTCATCACCCCACCTACGTCAATTGCACCTCGTAAGCATAATTGACTTTAAAGTCAAAAGTTTTGACTTTATGCTTACGAGGTGCAATTGACGTAGGTAGAGTGATGAGTTTGGGTCGGGACTTGGCGGGGGGGTTAGGGGGTAGGAATCATCAATTTTATGAACGGAGTTCCGTAGGGGGGCAGTGGCTTCCGTGGCCACTGGATTCCAGTGGCCATGGAACCGGACCGTTGTTATAAATAAGAACATCCATAATACTAGGTATATTACAATGGTTTTAAAAAATAATAACAAATTGGGATAATGGAAGTGAATTTTGGGGTTTTGGTGATGTAGATGAGAAATCATCTAATATGTGAATTTTGGGGTTTTGGCTGATATATTTGAGTCATTGACTTAAGGACAGAAAGAATGATAAAATCATGGTAATTTTAGAGTCACATACAAAAATGACAAACATCACAAGGTTGCTAGCTATAAACTTTTTTTGATAATAAAATATTTTCAAATAATTTAAAAGTTAATTTAAATTCATAAAAGACAAGTTTGTAAAATGTATTCTGTTTTTTTTTCTGATTTTATCATTTCTCATAAGATAAATCTAGGTTCGGGTTCAAGTCCAAGTGGAAGCTGAAGCATTGGCTCATTGGGTTTCATTATACTGAAAATAATATGAACAAATATTAAATTTTAATCAAGTTAATTGTGCTAAAAGAAAAGGTCTCTTGTCCCATTATGTTTAGTTTATATGTTTAATTTATAATCAAATAGTATCACTATTTGACCAAAAACATTAAAACATGAAAGATTTTACAAAACAGAGATAGTAATATACTCCGCATTGTGTAAATTATACTTTACGATTTTAGAACACTAGTACTTTTACCTGTTCCACGCACGGGATCAAACGAAATTTTAGTAATTTAAAAACTTTATTTATACAATATTTTTTTAGGGATAAAGAACATATATTTGTCAATAGAGGGCTAAATATGGAAAACATATTGTTATAAAAGACTATTTCTGGAATTTACTCCAAAATTTTTAGTATTATTGCAAGGGTTTCCATTTTTATGTAGAACCAATGTTTTTAATCTTCTCTTTGTCTTCACTCATGAAACAGCAACATAAATCTTGCGATGAGTGAACAACGACTTTGCTAAAAATAGTCCAACTAATGAAAATTTTTTACCTTGAAATTTGTTGATAGTTATTGTAAAATATAAGACTGTTGAATTGCCCTCTCTGGAACTTCATGGATAGTCTTGTATCAGATGGTACTGAATTCATCCGAAGTATGTAAGCTTTATCCCCAACTCGATTTTCCAAAAACCAGAATAACACGGATAACATTCTTTCGCAGCTCTTCAACGATTATTCTTGTACCATAACACAATAGATGTTTGATCAATGTTTCTCAATAACATAATTGCTACCCTGTTTTAAAACTGCTTTATGGTTTGGGATTCCCAAACATTTGATTTAATTCAAAAATTCAATTGTTATCTAATCGCCATTTTAACTTTTTAATTGATTGTTTCATAAGAATTTATTTTGGAATGTATAATTTTTTTTATTTTACAACGCACCTTTAAAAATATCCGATGGGACTGGGGGTCAGAGTTACAGGGCTGATTTTTCACTCACGTTTTTCAAACCCGTACGGCCTATTTTGTCTCACAAAATAGTCAGCCTTAACTTTTCTTAGGGACAAAATATATTCAAGAACACAACGAACACAAATTTACGGTAAACAACCAACCTTGTATTAGACTCGTATAATACAAAGGAACAGCCAAAACACTTTGTTTTTAGCCCTTGGTTGTTTACCGTAAATTTGTGTTCGTTGTGTTCTTGAATATATTCTGTCCCTGAGAAAAGTTAAGGCTGACTATTTTGTGAGACAAAATAGGCCGTACGGGTTTGAAAAACGTGAGTGAAAAATCAGCCCCGTAACAGTGTCCCAGACCCCAAACTAAGATCCCCTCAGTCGTTTTAATTTCCGAATCCGTCACTGCCTAACACTCGCCCCACCCTTTCGGTGGAGCGGAAAGGATCTCTCCGCTCCTCATTGTAAATGTTTTGTAACTTTCTCCCCAACATGGCAATTTTTTAAAGAACTCCGAATCATCTTATTAAAAAGCTCTCATGGTCGGGGATCAGAATAAAGCATGGGGTTAGTTGTATGCCACATCGCATTCAGAGCCCAATCATTTCATTTTAATAATTCACGGCCAGAATCACCTAATTGCCAAGTCCAATTGCGCGGAGGAAGAGCAGTGGAAATCCTTGAGTAAATTCAAACCAATGTTTTGCTGCGAAACAAGTGATACTAATCTTATTTATTTTATCAAATAACTCAAAATTTGTATAAAATAATAGAGTTAGTTTGACTTGGAAAAAGTACTATGTAGTAATACATTGGATTGAACAAATGGGGATATTGGAAGTGATTTTCATGGTTTTGATAATGGTTATCTTCGAGTCACAAACAAAAAAGACAAATATCATAAATTTGCTTTTTTTTCATTTTTTAAAAAGAATCAAATAGTCTCGAATAAATAAAAAGTGAACATAAGTTTACAAAAGACAAGTTTGTATAATTTACTTCGTTTTTTTTGTGACTATCATTTCTCATAAAATAAATATAGGTTCAGGTAGATCCTATCCAGATATTCCCCAGTGTCATCCCTAATTTCAACCTTTGAAACATGAAAGTCTAGTTGAGCCCAACTTAAGTTGAACATATATAACCTTTGCACCTTGAAGGTTGACCAGACTAATGTGATTCTCCCCCTGGCCTTAAACTCATATGTTTGTGATGAAGGTTTCAAAATTTGCAACTACAAAGCATAAAACTTAAAGTCCAAAGATACATAGTAGCTAATAAAACATGAGTAGTTGCATTCAAAAATCACATCTCCAAAAAGAGTTGATCCAGCAACAATGGAACAATCAATCAAGGAATCGATTCGATAATACTAATTATCACATCGATATCCGACATCTTCATCAAACCCGTCTCTCACTTCCCTCTCTTCATCAAACACATCTCTCACTTTCTTCTTCTTCTTCTCTTCAGTACCTCTCTCTCCATCAAACACGTCTCTCGCTTTCTTCTTGACTTCAGTGCTTCTCTCTTCATAGTCAACTCCCCCACTGCCCCTAAAGAGTTTCCGAAAACTTGTGGGGGCGCTGTACAACGTCCGAGTTCTCATAATCAGGGGTTCTAACCAGCGCGGATTAACTCTTCTTCTCTTAGTCCATATCTTCTTCCAATCTGATTCCCAGGCCTCCTCAAGCCGCTGTAACCGAAAGCTCTTTTTGCCTCCCAATAGGCACCTGATTATATCCTTAGTGTAGCGATTTATTTCTGGGCCGTCAAGGATATATATGTACTGTATCAAGGGGAACACAATGGGGAAAGAAATGAGTGAAGTGCAAAGGGATGAAAAATTGAAACATGACAAGTCAATACTCTTTCATAATGGCAAAACCTTGACATGCATGAATGATCATGTTACATGATTTGGATTCGGTTGATGACTTGGGCTTTTCATTTGATTGCAAGCAAGCAAATGAACTTTGTGTTACATAAAGCAGCCTATCTATGTTTTAGTCTCCAACAATAGATAAATGATCTTTTTAAAAATCTTCAGCATATTTTGATCCAGAAAGAAAATTTTCTTGAGATGCAATTCATGTTTTGACATGAGTGTGTGTGTGTGTGTGTGTATTTGTGTGTGTGTGTCGGAATAAGGGAGTTTTACAACTAGTTCATGCTTCATTTCTTTAAAGGAAGTGCAATATATAGAAAAAACCAAGTAAATAAATGATATCATGCAGCACCCGCTCTTAGCAATATATAGACAACATCAAGAAAACTAGCATGCAGACACCAAAAAAGCAAAGATAAAAAAGGAGAATCTTTTACCAAAAATACGAAGCCTAAAGTAGCCAAGACAACTTGCATTGCTTCATCTAATGCCTCAGAGATGTCTTCACCATCAGGTCCACCGGAACCATCTTTACCAAATTTACCCCCACCACCTCCTCCACCAAAGCCACCTTTACCAGTACCACTACCTCCACCATCATAAAACTCTTGGCTCTTAATCTGCTGTCTTAGCACATCCTCAATCGACTGCCCCTTGTTGACACTTCCCATTAAATTCTCCACCGTGTCCCCTGGAGCTGCCTGATAGACAAGGTGAAATACACTGAGCTTCACATTTCTTAAAGAAGGCATTTGGTCTATGTAAGCTGCTAATACCTCCCCACAAGAAAGTGAGGTAATGATGAGGTGATCTTACTATCCCAGGTTTCATATGTATTGTAAGATTACTTTGGTAACTTTTTAGACTATTCCAACTTTGTCCTAACATAAACTTAGGTTCCAAGAATCACACACACACACGTAATTGAATATTCCATTACCATATGGGTCTTACTTGATTGCCTATCTGAACTTTTCTTTATATACATTCAGGTAATGCATTGAAAGAAGAGTGCCAAAAAGAAAGATTGAAGGGAGCAATGTTGTAACTTGTAAAGGAGGCATAATGCAAAAAAAATAAAATAAACTGCAATCAAATAACAAAAGTTCAACCATTTATACTACTCTGGCTCCAATCTGCAGGCCAAGTTCCAGAGTATGAAAACACAAGTAATAGAAACAAAAGAAAAAAGAAAAAACAGATGGGTTCATGTAATACACTTACATCATTTCCATTGCCTGACTTTGTCTTACCACCAAACAAACAGACATGTGCAGATCGTTTGTAAGTAGATGTACTCGCCGCCACATTGAGAGACAACTTAGGAAGCATTGCAACTAAATCAGCTGAGGACAACTTATTTAAAATCAAGGACACTGGAAATCCTGATTTCCGTGCTGGGAAAGCACTTTGGCAGGAAGGAATTGGAGGGTAGGCTGAGAGGAAGGATTTGATAGTAAAGCAGCTCATCTCGTCAAGTCGTTCAATACATTAGGAACCTCATAACATTAAAACCCTTGACTTTCTATCACTGAACAATAAAATGCATGTGAAATACATGCTATACGGGATTTAGGAAACTCTTGATGAAATCAATTCCCCTGAAAATGAAACAAGATAAGATTCAAAGTGAGTTCTGAGAAAGACTTAAAGAAAACGGGATAGTATTAATTTAGCAAGCTGGGCCTTCAAAAATCAAGCTGGATTAAAATTACCTTGGTGTCAAAATAACCAGCATCGTGTTATAATTACCATTGACAAAATTTATACATAACCCATCTAACAATTTGGTAAGTACAATGTAGTTATTATACTTTTTGTGTTTATGGAAAAGGGAGTGAACTGTTTTTGGGACGGAGTGTGTTTGTGTATTGATTTATTTATATTTATATTCATATGTCTGATTTATCAGTGTCAAAATGTGAACCCATTTTCGTATTTTCAACATCTTCAACTTGGTCATTCTTGTTTACACTTTCAACAATGTAATCTTCACACTCATGTTCTGAAACATTATCATCATTTACACTATTTTTGGTTCAAGGAATTGGAAAGGTAGAAGAAAAGAAAATGACCTGGAAAACAATAGTTCTTCTTTAGTAAGCGAGGAAAAGAAAAGAAAAGAAAAATGAAAGGAAAAGAAAAAATACACTAAGAAGACGGAAAATAAATTACCTTCTATTTTAGTGAGGAAAATGAGAGAAATAGTTTTTTTATTTTCCTTTTCTTCCTAATTCCTCAAACCAATAATAGCATAAGTTATTTGAGTCTCCTTTTCTTTTTGCATTTTTTATGATCCAATACTCATTTTCTAGGAACCAAAACTACAAGAAATAAATAAAAAATGAGAAACAAGTAAATAGAGAAATGAAAAATCATAACTAAAAGAAATTCTTTTTACCAGATTATGCATAATTTCGTATTCCTCAGGCTGATTAGCGCTTCGGGTTACTCAATAGCACTCACTGCCTACTACACTCTCGTATTCCTCAGGCGGATTGGGCCGGGAATAACTTTACGGAGTATTTTCTAAGAGAGAACATAAAAATGAAGGATGGTTCTAATCGCTAAACAACATGAACGAGCAATTGAGCATTCAAATAAGAAATCAGAAACAAGCAAGGCATTCGATACATTCCGAGCAAGATGAATAAAGCGAAGAACCTGAAGAATCGATGAACCGGAGATGGGAAATCCGAAATATGGATCGCCGCAGACGGATCCTAGTTGCCTTGCCTCCTCCGTCCCTCCGACTTTCTGAGTCTCTCAATTCTCGCTGTGCTTCTAGAAATCGCATGGGCCGGATAGGCTAGGACTAGGAGATTTATCTTAAGGACATAGATAGGATCGGCCCCTAATTTTTTAGAAAAATGTTGGGCCCTTAATTTTTTTTCAGGCTCCAATTGGCTATGCTGCACACGCTAGTTAAAAAAAAATGACTCTAAATAAAAGTAAAACGTAAAGAAAGTACTCTCTTCGTCTCACAAAAAGGTTCTCATTTTAATGTATTTTTAGTCAAATAGTTACACGCTTTGACCATAAATTAAATATAATCTAAATAAAGAAATGCTAAAAAAATTGAGTTATCAAAATTAGATCCTAAGATGAATCCAATTATATTATATTTATTTTATAATTCAATATATTTTTCTCACGATTTGTAGTCAAAGCGTGTAAATATTTGACTAAATACTATTCAAAATCAGAACTTTTTTATCCAAGAGTTTTATATTTTTATCCAAGAGTTTTTCTTGGAGATAATGTGGCATTGTATATGGATATTTTATAATGCTTTTAATAATGTATATATGGTCATGATTGGCTTTATAAATCTATTTTAACTCTTATTTCAAAAATATTAACATGAAACTTTTATTTTAGCATGTTTTTAATATTTTAATCATACTTTAATCTCTTTCCCTCAATTAAGACCTACTTGGATAATAAATAGAAATCTGAGATAAAGCTATAATCACTCCAATTCCCTATAATTTTAAGAGAGAAAATATTAAAATAAAAATAAAACATAAAAAAAACTAAAAATGAACTCTTATGCTTTTATCTCTAAAATACCACAAAAGTTCATTTTAAAAAAATCACTTCACTAAAAAATTAAGGGTAAATTTCCAAAAAAGTCCTTTATAATAAAGTTTTTTTTACAAATTAGTCCTAAATAAATTATAATTACGTATTTTATAATTGAAATATGTTTCCTAAATAGTCCTTCATAAAAAATGTCCCTGAAATGATGAGTAATTAGATGTTATTTTGGTATTTATATTTTCTTAACTTAAAGTAAAATCCTATAATGGTTATTTCTATATAATTTCATGTAAAATTAAGACAATCATTGATTATACATAGTCCATTAATTATTAAATATCTATCAAAATATTTATAAATTTGAATCAAATGCACCTCTTTAATTAAAAAAGACTATTTTTAAAAATTACTTCAATAGAAATGATCGTTTTGAAAACTTAATATAAGTTTAGACGATGAAAAATATGAAAATACTTTCCACTTATTTGATATCTAAATGACATTTTTACGGAGAACTATCTAAAAAATAAATCTCAATTATAAAATACCAGGTAGGTAATTAGAACTCATTAGGAATTAATTTGTAAAAACTTCTTATTAAAAAGAAACCATTTGAGAATTTACTCAAAAATCAATGTCAACCATTTTACGTCGGAGTGTCACATTGTCAATATTCAACATCGAAACTATAATGCCATAAATGGCAATGCATACCGACAAACATGTGAATATGTAATTGCAAAAATATAATGAAATGCCAAGAATCAATATATTTTACCAACATACAATGTCATGTTCGCATTACGAACGTGATTTGCCAACATACAATATCGCGCATAAGATATGGTCAATCTTTGATCGATCCAAATTTTTATATTATTATCGTGCATTAGATAATAATATAAAAATGGTTTCATTAAATTCATTTTCTAAAATAATTTCAAAATACTTTTTTATCTAAGCAATATAAAATATAATTTTTATTTAATTATAAATTCAATGCTGAACGTTGTTAACTGCAAAAACTCAAAATTAGACAAATTAAAAGAACATTGTACTAACCAAAACATCAACATAACTAGTACAATATGGAGTACATAGGCTTCGTTTGGTTAACAGCGTTTTTTATTAGCGTTAGCGTTTTGGATAAAATTTTAATGGTGTAGATTAAATCTAAAAACGCTAACGCTAAAGGCTACCGTCGGATAGCTTTTTGAAAACGCTAACGCTAATCTCTAACGCTGATGCCAAACGGGGCCATAGTACTCCGTACTCCATAATATATGCAATAAAATACTCCGTAACAAAAATTGTTGTATTATAATTGGTTTAGGCAACATTTTGAAGTTAGAATTCATTTGAAATCTTAGATTTGAATTCCAATATTTGAAGTCTCGTGATTTCAAATTCTAAATATTGTTTGGAAAGTCATAAAATTTAAATTTCAAAGTCAGTAAAAACGGTAACAAAAGCAGATTGATATGTATGATATCGTTATTACATAAGGGATCGCTCTTTAATTACAAGTTAGTGGAGTATAAATTAAAGAAAAATTATGCTTGAATTTCTAAATGACATGTGGAGAGATGTGGATTTGTAGTTGAGCTCATTTTGAATTAGAAAAATTTGGTCCAAATCCAAATCCAAACTCTTTGAATTCCCAAACAAATAATTTGGATCAAACCCGGATTTGAATTCCAAATTCAAGTTCTCAAACACACCAAATTTAAGTTCATCAACGACATGATAAAAACATGCCCAATGAAGCCTTGAAGAGTTGAAGGTAGGAAAAAAAGTAAAACATGCTAGATAAATTAACACAGAAGGAATATAACTCAATATATTTCCACTTTAATTTTTTTCAACAATATCATAGTAAAACATAAAAATCTCAGAGCAAAAGCTCTCTATACAATCGCTTTCCATCGTCAAGTCCACAAAGTGAAGTTTGTTTGCTTGCTTCTTTCTTTCTATCTGTTATAAAAAAAAGCAGAACAGATGTCTTCTGCTTTACTGAAAGAAACACAACAGCTTAGAGCTGAGAACACCAGAAACATCAAACTACAAGACTTGTCTTGTTTTTCGGGATCATTTCCAGACGATATCGCCTAAAAACTGAAGCGCCGGAACACCTCTAATTTCAACGTCAACCAGGGGTGCCTGCACCAGCATCAAACTACACAGTTCCGGATCGCTCCCTATCGAATCCAGAGCCCGTGCTTGATCCTGCCACATTATCATTATTGTTGTTGTTGTTATTATTTGAGCAGCAATTTTTTTTCAAATTGTCAGTTGCATTACTTGCATATATATGGACATTGCAGAAAACATATAAATAAATAAATGTTTAATACCTTCCTCTTCACAGCGCAGAATTTGCAGTCGGAAACAGACGGAGGAAGAACCTGGTTAATAATAAGCCGCTTGACAGGAACATGTTCCTTCTTCAAGGAAGCACACAGCCTTGATGATTCACTGATTGCCATCACCTAAAGGACACAGGTTATCAACCTATTAATAGAAGGCACTGTAGGAACTCAATGAGAATAGAAAATTACTCCCCCTCCCCGTTCAAGAGAACTATACCCAATAATCCTCTAACCAATGTTGGAAATGTGAATTCAATTTCACACAAAAAAAAGTGCAAAGAACCAAAGAATATCCTCCATATTATATATTACCGTAGGAATTGTTACGATGACAAATTCCGTGGAACTTGTGTCACGAAAAAGTTCCCTGACTTTTATCATCCTCTCCCGCAAGCGCTCCAATTTATCACCCTGCATAATGCAGTATAAAGTTGGTCTCAACAATAATAAGTAATTCTCACATGTCACCAAGGCAATGAAGCTTACAGAGTCTTGTTTTGGAGCTTGTTCCTGCCCAAACACGGACTTTATTGCTGATGTGGCTGACACTATCTTCTGCCTCAACTGTTAAACAGTAATATATTGTGTACGTAAGTGCTGATGAGGTGACTGATTTAGTGCATTTAAAAAAAATTAAATGATTTATTAGATGAAAAATGTGATGCTCTTTTGGAATTTGCATGATATGTGCACACAATCTCTAAATCCTGCAAGGATAAAAAGGTTCTACCTTCAATATCTTTCCTATGGATGCATCCAAAAAGTCTGGCAATGATAGGAGTCGTAGAGTATGACCCTGTGAAACACAATCAATCACATTGATGAAAATGTTCATATTATTCTTCTGTCTTGTGGTATGGTGCACGTGACAACTACTTTAATCTTTGGGTCATTAAAGTAATACTCCATAAATAAAACCCACTTTGACTAAGCAACGAGTTTAAGAAATGAAAACTGTCAAGATTTATTTAAAGATAAAAACAATATGAATTACACAAAAAATTTCTTAAGAGGAAATGTGAGATAATTTAGGGATGAACAAAAAAATAAAGTGTCAAAATTATTTGGGAATTGAGGGGTAACAGCTTTCCTACCGTGGGGGCAGTATCAAACACAATACGGGTGAACATGTTGTATTCTTGAGATTCCAGGAATTGCATAACCTGGCAAGTGGTTCACAAATCAATCACTAAACACAATAAAAACAGTAAAATATATTTCATTGATAATAAAAAATAAGTGAAGCAGCATTAGAAAATATTACATGCCTTTGAAATTGCAATGGCCTCATCCAGGCCAGGAGGTGGTGTATCCAACAACTCCCCCAGTTTTAATTCACCCAGCTGTGCCCATCATATTAGCTATAAGTCAATACCCAAATAAAACAATAACTTGATTATTTCAGAGCAAAGATGAAAGTTTATATTGTGGGCAAGTATGATGTCATTTGGTAGCTTGAGTTTTCTGCTTTCTATCCTTATTACCAGATATACTACCAAACCACATGGGTTAATGAGTTAACGGCATTGACTGAAATGGTTGTAGGTTGATAACAAAAAACAATAGTGCATGAATTATCTTTTTTGTTGAAATGGTTAAAACAAAAGTAAATGGCATTTTACCTTCATTTTTTGATATTATATAGTTTACAATCTATTTTTTAAAAATATATATACGTAGTATGTTTTAAAAATTCAATCTATTCGACCAAAATTTCACCAAATTCCAACCATTTGACCACTTTATCCATTTCCGCCAATTTTAATCCCACTAAATGGGCTCTAAAAAGATGAAGGGAAAATATTTAAATAATTAAGATTATTTGTTACTGGAGAGCTCGAAGAGTCCAAACAAAGGATTGCTACACAATAAAGGAAACCCTGATAGTATTAACCAAGAAGCATTCAATTTCTATTTTGAGATTGACTCCTTACTCATGATATCTTTAATCACTGGATATATGACAAATTACTCGCCTAGAGGGAGTTGAAATCCAGAAGTACAAATCTAGGAATTACTATACCTGATCTGCAAGCACCCCAAGGCCCATTCCATCCATGAAGTCTTTGATCCCTGACCCCCCACTACTTTGGGTTGCACCGCGAAACTCTTCCTTGGCTTTTTCAGGATTTAACTGCCATTATATATTCACAATTTGAGGTCAAAGTAATGATAACGAGTATTATTATTATCATCATCATCGTCATTATTATTCATAAGGTGGAGGGGCAACAGTGTAGTGTTATTTGCTAATCTTAATAATGAAATAAAGGAGCTACTGCAAATGTGCAGACCTTGGCACCTCCGAAATATTTAAGGAGCTAGACAGTCTCCCTTACAGAAACAAAGGGGCTGCTCCAATGGCTTATGTGTCATCATCATTCCTTTATAGTGAGCAAACGTGTTATAAAAAAGAATGGGGATGATGATGCTACATAAGACATCATGATCAATAAGAAAGCATTGGCTGGCTCATTCTTATTACTCTTTAGCACCCACCTCAAGTGCAAATAATGGAGAGCTTGGTCCTTCCACTGGTACAAGCGTTCCCCCAGTCAAATCCTATTGGAAGTGTGTAGACAGAGAATTTGTTAGTTTTACCACAAAACTAAGATGCACATGAAAGAAAGAATAACCCATCCCAAACCTGGGCAAAAGAATCACTCAGAGAATGTGCAGGGTCAGTGGAAACCACGAGAGTTGGGTGACCACTGTTAGCGAATTTAACAGCAAGTGAGGCAGCACAGCTTGTTTTTCCAACTCCTCCTTTTCCACCTAACAAATAGTATTTCCTCTGCGTCCCAGAGAGCATTTCATCGAACCCCGTAGTGACCTCCGCGGGAGCAGCTACTGATCTCACTGGCATAGTAAAATAAAGAGAAATCCCATATAAGTACTTTATTAATTTTAAAACAAACAATTATAAATGCATGGAGTAACAATTTCCTGTATTGTATATTGGGAATTCAGTTATTTAGTTTGAGACTTCGAAGAATGGAGCAATGATGAGCAACTAGGGTTACCTTGAGACTCTACACAAAGGTTAAAATAATAAAATTATGTGATTGACATTTTCTTACAATTCTTAGAATAGAGATAAACAATAAGATCCATAAATTTTTTTCCTAAAGGAAAATGCAAATTTTGATTGGGATTTGAGATGGAAGAAAAATGACAGTTGACAAGATTTTTAATTTTTAGGGACAGTGGTAGTAATTAACTGGTATCACATTGGAATGCTAAGCGAACACTTGTTTTCGGACATTAATTTTCTTCAAAGTGGCCACTTATTCTAGAACGGAAGGAGAACTACTTACAACTAGGACCCCTTCTGAAGCATTGAACACCTTGAGAGAGCTGAGTTTGTTCTTAATATTATGCTACATTTTTTCACTTAAACTAAGCATACAACAAAAAGTCAACAACCCAATCTAGGTGGGTGGACAGTCGGGACATACGTTACCCCTACCAAGAAAGGTAGTGAGGCATCTCTTAAACTTAGCATTGAACAACTTGAGAGGGCCAAGTATGTTCTTAATATTCTGCTACATTTCTTCTCTAAAACTTCGCATACAATGAGAACAAGTCAACAACCCAGTCTATGTGGGTGGATTAGTGGATAGACATAGACCTTAACACTTCTTAGAAAGGTAGAGAAGCATTCCTAAACTTAGCATCTGCGGCCTTCTAAATGTTCATTTCATAAATGTTTATCCATACAATTAAATTTCTTACCAACATCTTCTTAAAGCTTCACACAGATAACTCAAATTTTCGAGATTCTGACTGAATCAAACGCCCTCTTAGCCATCACTTTCATTGACATTAAGGTCCTTACCATTAGTGTCCTCCCATTCAACTTTAAAGCCCCCTCACTTTTTCATTAGCTATATTTTATGCAGAAACTAAAAAACCTCCTGAATTGCTTCTTCAAGTGATTCTCTATATCTTCTTTTTCTTGCTAATATAGTAATGCCAACTACAATTGCTATGTGCTTCTACTCACCATATTTGTACTGCGCTATGGAAAACAACATTTTGATTCAGCCTCCATTTATTTATTTATTTTGTTTAAAAGTTAAAACAATAAAATTTGATAAGGCAGTTATTCAAATTCACTGGGAAATGGGAAACTCCTTAGTCCTAACCAGCTACACTCTATGCGCATCAATAGCTCCCATTTTAAAATCCTGAACCAAAGATATGGATCCAAATGTTCAAATTAAGGGCAAAAAAATAATATGAACGGAAACAAATATGAACTAGAGAGGCGTGTAATGTAAAATACATGGATAAGAGAACGGATGAATATTACATTGCACCTTTGAAAGGTCTTGTGTGCAGTTTCCTGGTGATGGAAAAGGAGAGGAATCTACTGCCGCCGAAGTCGGGCTTGAAATTTAATGACCCGTGTTTACTGCTACTGTTATATCGGAGATAACAATAAGAAGAAGAGGAAGAAAACGATGACGGAGAATATGAACAGCCCAGTGCAGTAGTTGCCATTTGACTTGCTGGAGACGACGATGATATGGGTGGATTCAAGAGCAGGCGAACAGGGAGTCTCTGGACCCTAGATGAAAACATGGATGGTTTGATAACTTTTAATTTGGCTCCTTTGCTGAATAGGGAAATAGGAAGAATGAAAAGATGAAAAATGAAAAATGAAAAATGAAAAATGGTTCTCCCTTCTAATGTTCTACTTACTTCTCCTTCCGTCCTATAATGTTCTTCCTGGTTTATTTTATGAGATTTGACTGACTTTATTTTTAATTCAATTTATTTGATTGTAGGTGTAAAATTAAAAAATAAAATTATATATTTAAAAACTACATCAAAAGTTCTACAAAACAAGTGATAACAAGACTATATTATTTTATCAAATACCTAATGAAAACAGGTAAAGAAATTGATTAAAATTTGACATGGTAAAAAGTGAGTGGGAAAAACATTTTAGGACGGAGGGAGTAGTTTATTATTCCATCCCTCTCCATCTTCATTACAATTTTTTTCTCTCATCTCTAAATAAATTTTGTTTATTTGCACGATCTCATTATGTATTTGATAAAATAAAATATTCATGTCACATCTTGTTTTGTAGAACTTTTGACATATTAATATGTATTTTTTATTGTTATACCGATTTGTAAACAAAATTATTTCAAAAAGTGAGAGATTTTTTCTCGTAAACCCCAATTTATAATCAAATTGGAGACGGAGAAAGTACTTTATTGAGAGCGTCTACCATATAATTACGAATTTGGTTCCTCCAACTAAATGTTCATTTTGAATCAATATAGTGTTTGTTCTGAAACAACTAATGTTTATTTCCACACATTTGTTCATTATAATTATAATATTCATTTAAAATAATGTACTGTTCATTTTGAAACAACATATTGTTCGTTTTGAGATTGCTTAGCGTAGTGTTCTTTTTGAAATAACGTAGTGTTGATTCTCAATCAACGTACTATTCATTTTAAAACAACGTAGTGTTCATTTCAAGTTTGCTCAATGTTCATTCCACCCCCGAATTCATACCACCACCTCCCTCCACCAACTTCATCTTAATCTCAGCTTCCAATTTTGCAGCAGTCCAATCCATTAGCTCTTCTATCGCTCCAATTCATTAGCTTCTTCTAATTTCTAGCGCTTCATTGGCAAGCTCTACCATCGGCACTCTCACACATTCTTCGCCAGTCGGTACCATCTCTCTCGTGTCTAAGGTTTAGTCAATTGGCTCTACCATCGATTGTCTTTCGTGTTTCAGGAGCCGATTGTATTCATACATTGGTATAACCGGATGTACAGTAGAAGTTGCAAGTTTATTATATTCATACTCCTTTGTTTTGGTAAATATATACTCTCATCACTTCGTATTTTGAAAACAGACACCAGTGCCCTCTCTAAACACCTCTTTAGCAATTTTAACAGATTAACATATGTTCTACTAATATACAAATTATATCATACTCATCCATATATTTTAACCGTTTTCCATATAAATTAGAGTAAAAATTAGTTTAGTCACTCGTTGGAAATCGAGAGTGGCGACAACAACTATGATCGGTATATGAAAAATATGTAAAAGATTTTATGGACTCAACGAACCACGTGAAACATGCTTTCTGATTAAAGTTATTTCTCAAACATACCGAGGGTCTCTACAAATATAGAGAAAATCCTTATCAGACGTGTCATTCGAATTTTTATTCAAACATTTGAATGTGTGCAGAAGTTTGCATACGAATCAGTGCGTCTAGTCGCCTAACATTCAAATATTTTAAGTAAATATTTTTTTGTAAGGAATAGTTATTTCATTATTGAATAATATCAAATGTCAAAGCATCAAAAATATAAGATGGAGGCGTACGTAGACGCCCACTCGATGAAATCAGACATAGATTCATATGTTCTAGCTAACAAGTGAGCAACCTGATTCACTAATTTCATACTCAAAGATCACGAAAGAGAATGAAACTCTATCGATAGTGTCTTACAATCACAAAACATTTCAAGAAAATAAGAGGTAGTAGTTTCCTGAGCTTGAAGAGCTAAATCAATGGTTGATTTTCCATTTTGGTGGTCCCAAAGTGGTGAAATACAAAGTCTAGAGGGGGGGGGGTGAATAGACTTTGTTATAAGTTTAAAATCTTTTTCGTTTCTTTTGAAAACGAGAAAATGAGTGTTAATCTAGAGTCCTTGTGAACTTTAGATTGTGTGCGGAATTTGGTGGGTGGAGTGAACAGTAATTAATATGGATAGGTTAGTTTTCACAGTTAATATAATTGCAAGTAAGAATAAAGATAAGAGAGAGAGACACGCAAACTTTAACGAGGTTCGAAGGTGGGGTAATCCTTCTACGTCCTCAAAATCCACTATGTAGTTGGTTGTTGAATAATGAACCAACAGTTACACTTGTGTGAATTTCTGCACGGTATATCTTCACAAGATCAATGTTGCTACTGCACTCGTGCTGGCTTTGTTGTTCCTTCGAAGGTCAAGCTTCTTCAACAACTACAAGATCCGAACAATAGGACTTGCAAGATCAACTTGTAAGAGAGTTGACCTACCCCTTTTAATCAATAAGTTTGATCAAAAGTAATATCCTTCAACGTGGTGTGGTGCTTGAGGCAAGAAAACCTTCAAGTGTTTACACTATAGCTTTTTGGAAGGAGGAGAAGTTTGCTTCTGGATAAGGAGTTTTGAAATCTCTCTTTATCACGCTTTTTGGGCTAACTGTGAATGAGATAGCTTTAGTGATTGCTTCGTTGTGTTGTTGTATCAACGTATCTCATCATGTTCTCTTCAGTCTTCCAAGGATGCTATTTATAGCTGGATTGGATAATCTATCCGTTGAATCATAATGGACTATCCGTTGCATTTGCTGGCTTCAATTTTGAATGAAGATTGTGATTTGAAGATTCTTCGTTGAAGTGGGTGTTTGGATTTACCCAATTGTTGAGAAAGGATTCCTTTTTCCACAAAATCCGTCTTCTAGCTTTTGTTCAAGAATTCAAGACTGTAGCACTTTACTCTGTTTGTCTTCTAGTGCTTGTTTAGGAATTCCGGGCAGGCTCTTTAATTTTAGAGACCCAGACTTTGTCTTCGAGTAATTTGTTCTTGAATCAGCCTAATTATCTTCATTCTAGCCGTTGAAAATCAAGAGATTGATTTTTCCTTGCCACGGGTAGAATTTCTTCATTCAGGACTTAGATGATTTTCTAAGCTTTTTCTCACTTGTCTGCTTTCTGAGAATTCCGGTCTTTGGTGAGTCTTCCGATTCTTAGCTGACAAATCCGGATGAGTCTTACTTCCGGGTGAGAAGGAGATCCGCGCTAGTCTTCCGATTTGAATGACTTAGCCTTCAGCGGGTTGTAGCGAGACATCCGGTTCTTATGTAGTCTTTCCGGATCTGAGGATTTTTATCCGATTGAGAAATCCTTACTTGTTTCTGACACTTCCGATCAAGATATCCAATTTTCATATCACTGAATTTGATCAAGTCTTCAAGCATCAAAACGCTTAAAGAAATATCACAGTTTTATTGGAAAACTCAAGAACTTGGTTTTAACAATATTTCTAAAAAGAAAAATTACATTGAATATTGGGGGAGACCTAAAGTCCCTATTACATAAATCATCATCAAAATCTATAATATTTTTCCCAACACATTTCAACGCCCACCTTCTACTCTATGAAATACCTTTGAATCCATTTAAGTGTCTCTCGTTCTTTTTTTACTTCTACCATTAATTTAATTTCCGTTCTTCTTAGATCGCAATGTATTCCTTGAATGAAGTTCCCATGCTCATCACGCACCACCATTCCCATCCCTACCACCATCGTGCTTGAAGTATAACTAGCATCCACGTTACATTTTAATTTTCTCTCCTCGGGGGACTGCCATTTAGAATTATGCACTACCAGTTCCCTGAACCCAAATCTTCTAGCATATAATGGCAAGCTTTGCTACATGACTCTTCCCAACCCCATGCCAAGCTGCCTCTAACCACTGATCTACTTTGTCAACCCTCAACCAACATCTCCTATCAACATGTTGCATACAATGCCTTGCAATGGGCAGTGCATAAGGAAATGCATGGTAGTCTCCACCGCCCCTAGGCATCGAGGGCACATTTTAGGCACGATCACATGCTTTTTATCTAGATTTGCATAAAAAAGGTAGGCCATCATTTAAAGATCGCCATATGAAATTTTGGACCTTTAGAGGGATTTGCAATTTCCACACATAACGCCATAAATTCGTACTCAACATACCTTGAACGGGTTGTTCTAGAGTTAGCATCTCGTACCCTTGCTTCACTATAAATCTGTGCTTTGGATCACCCTTTCACATCCATCCATTGTAACACCTTAATCCGTCCAGGTCTGTAGCCCCTTTTAGACTAAAGTATTAACTTCGTAATCGTAAAAATTTAAAGCATTTCAAACACTTTTATTTATCACAATAATATTGTTCATAACATGAACAGTACGGAGTTTTCAATATTGCGGAAGCTTATCAAATCACAATCACAAACATAATTTATTTATGTTCTACAATTCAAAACCATCACATCCATTCCGACTATCTCACCTTTGTCTGCCTCCAGGATCACGTCACATCATTCAATTAGCTTGTGTGTAGCAAATAAAACACACTACACACTATATGTTAAAGCTGAGTAAGCATATCTAATGTGTAGAACATCCATATAAATTGAATCTCAATTCATAATCAAATCATTTGATACCATGCATATAATGTTCAGTTCAGATATTCAAGAATCAATATTCAGTTTTGATCATTCATTATTCAACATTAATATTCATATTCAACATTCATCGTTAATATTCGTCATTCATATATAACATTCCTCAGTCGTTCATAACATTCACAATATTTAATTCAAGTCATTTATCATTTATGATATTCACAATATTCATCATTTGTCATTCAACAATATCCTTAAACTATTCTTAGTATAAGTCCAATCTCTTTAATGTTTATCAACCCTTAAACAAATTCTAGTTTAAGATATTTCTAACCAATTCTTAAACTATATTCTAGTCTGAGGTACTTTTATCCATGGTAGTCAAACTCGCGAGTTGACTCGTACGAGTCTACGAGTCTGAGGATCGCCGGAAGCTTCCCGATTCGAGACAGATGTAGAATCCCGATATCCAATAGGATCGTCTGGATCGGCGATTCAGCTCGTGAAAATGCAGGATCGCATACAATCGCCGATTGTAAGAAGCCCAAACAGCGTCGCTTCAAAATCTTCTTCCAATCGCAATTTGAAGTTGTCTGGAATTGCAATTGGAAAGTCGCGTCTGTCGCGACTCCCAATTTCAATCAGAAACCAACGTATCTTCTTTTATTTATTCCCAATTTCAATTGGAAACCAACGTAAATAGCTTATCTTCTTCTATATATTTGGGAATCGAGACTCCTACTGCCAATAGACTTCTAATTGCGACTTGGGACCCTTACTTCGGCTTTTTTTTCCTGCTTCTGCGACATCTAATCCTCTATCGCAACTTGGGACCCTTACTTTAAGTCATTTGTGATCCAACTTGAACTTGTGTTATGTTTTATTAAAATTTAATTAAAACATTAAACATGTGTGTGTGTGTGTGTGTGTGTGTGTGTGTGTGTGTGTGTGTGTATAGTAGGATCTTACGATCCGAGTCACGATCTTACGATGTTACGATGTTACGATCTTCATAATGCTTATCGATCCTACGTAGAATCTAAAGTTTGACTACCATGCTTTTATCCAATCCTCAAGCTAGGCCTAGTTTAAGATAAAACTTACCTTCACTTAAGGTCAACCAGAAACTGAACAACGGAATGCTCACTGTCGGGTTAGGTGGTATCACCAAACGAGTGCCTCTAGTTTGGTTTGTAGATCCCGTACGCACGTTTTAACCCAGGCCACCGAATATTCATAATTATACCTGCAAGGCCTATTTCTAAGTTATCTTAGAGGTCTTCTAGATAGTCTTAAAACCAATGTCAACCTAGGTATATTTTAGAGTTCTGTTAGATATCCTTACAATCCAAATCATTTCATAATCATCAGTGTATTCATTTCAATTCATAGTTTAATCATCAACAATCATTTTAATCAGTGGTTTCATCAAATCATAATCATCATAATAATCATTCATGATAATCATCAATCAACATAACATCCCATAGCAAATAGCGGCCTAGCTTCGAGTGTTAACACCCTAACTTACCGTCATGCATCACATAAGATTTTATTTGCCAAAAACATCATTTTTATTGTAACAAATCATCTTTATATTTATCATAATTTATTGGTATCAAAAATAGGATTTCATAGTTCAAAAATCAAGTTTTCCGAACAATAATCGATTAATATATGGTAGGAAAATCGATTAATAGCTACTGACTTCATTTTCTTCAGCAGAGTAGGGAGATAATCGATTATCACAGGTGATAATCGATTATTTGACTTTCATAATAGGGTGATAATTGATTGTCAGAAGTGATAATCGATTATCAGTTACTTATTTTATTTTCAATGTAGGCTGGTAATCGATTACTGCTTAGAATAATCTATTATTGTGCTGTTGTGTTCAATATTTCTGTAGAGCAAGCCGTAATCAATTTTTAAGTCAATAATTGATTATTTCATTGTTTTCTACATCGAGCCAAATTACGGAAATGTCATTTTTAGTCAACAAACTTTAATTAAACTTTATAGAAATGTTCTCCAAGGTTCATAGATCATTTTGATATCATTAGTTCATATTTTTAACAACAATTTCATGATTTATGATTCTTGGTTCTTCAAGTATGTCAAACACAAAACTCAATCAAACGACTGTTTATGAACATAAAAACGATCTATACGAACATTCTAGTCACTAGATTTATCTACGGGCTTATCTCAAAGCTTAACAAAGGTTTTGAAAATTTTTCGGTGAAACTTTTAGCGATGGTTACTCCCAACTCCGACGACCTCTCAACAAGTTAACAACACCACTGTGTTCTTCTCACTCAGAGCAACAGAATAGGAAAAAATATTTTGAGAAATGATGAAGAAATGGGAGAGGAGTGTCTCCCTTATATAGTGAGAAGGAAGAGGAAATTGCCAAGGTTTTGTCATCCCAAAATCTTCCTTCGGCGATTCTACTTAGTGCGCTAAGAGGCGCAGTCACCACAGTGTCCCTGATTGGACCAATTTTGGTTTCAGTCGGAGTACACTTTTTGGTACAACTTTCTCCGAATCGAGATCTGTTTGCACCGTTGCAGTCAGACAGTCAAACTCTATCCAATAATATAATTTTCATATTTATTTGTAATACTTTTTCCGATATCATATTTTTGGGTGGTTAACTTTGACAGAGTCAAAATTAATTTAATTGACCTTTATTCAAAAAGGTTCTCTTATTTAATTCATATCATTTATTCTTATGATTTATTTTAATAAATCATTTCAATATTTACATCACAAGTCAATTTCTTAATTTATTCTTTATTTGGGTCTTTACTCTAGTTCCCAATCAAGATAACACAATTAGTCAACATATTGGATTTATCACAATGAGATTTATCCAGATTATAATATTGAATATCAAAACATATTTTATTTTGGCTCAAATCCCAAGAATTATTTATTTTAGTAAAAACTAATTTGTTTATTTGAAAAATAATTCAATATAACTATTAGGGTATATTTTGGGGCGTTACATCCATCCATACTCTGTGTCTGTCGCACGCAATAGGTAGTATTGGTGAATCTCGTCAATATCACCTTGTGTAAAAATAGCTTGAATCACACCTCCATCCTAGGTGGTATGAGACGCATGATCAATAAGTGATGCCACCTCTAGGCCGTTATAGTTGGATGGTAGAGGGAACCTTATATATGGGTCTTCATCTCGCATTAACCACGGGCTCCCCGCAATATTCCCCCCCTACAATTGCCAATCCTTCGAACAGAGTCTATTTTCAGCAACTTTTGTCCATCCAAAAGCAATCTCTATACAAAAATCGGATTGTGTCCAATACTTGCATACAAGAAATCTGACTTTGCAAGGTACCCGAGCTTATAAACTTGACAGACCAAAGAGTTAGGGCGTGTGAAAATATTCCAAGCGGTTTTGGCCAACAATGCCAAATTGAAGAGATGTAGTTGGCGGAACCCAAGTCCCCCTCCTCTTTTGCCTTACCATGTCACTGCCACGACATCCAAATAATTCCCCTATTTTGTGTTCAATCCCAATTTATGAAGGCACTCTGTGTTGATCAGATGGTTGCTGATATGTGTGTTGATCAGATGGTTGTTGTTATGTGTGTTTTCCTCTCCATGTTTCTTCTTTCATTTAGTATGTAGATATTTTCAACAAGGGACTTCCTTCACTTCTCTTCATTGATTTCAGAGACAGTCTTGACATCACATATATTCCGACCATGATGTCAGGAGCATGTCAAATATTGTTATTAATAGCTAATGATTTTATATGTCCATTTATATTCTTGTAATCCCCCTTTGACATTTGGTTATTTATGTACTTATAACTCTCATTCTTTACACATGAAAACAATACTCTCTCCGTCCCTGAGTATTTTTCTACTTTTGATTTTTTCAACCAAAATTGGTAATTTTGAACTCAAACTAAACAAAAGATGATATTAGATATTCATACAAAAATAGTTTTATTAGTTTAATTATATGAAATATTTTCAAAATATTATTTTATCCAATTAAAATACAATATATATTTTAATTAATTATAGGTCAAAGGTTGAAAGCAGTTGACTGAAAAAAGTCAAAACTGGACAAATACTCAGAGGCGGAGGTAGTGGCTTCTTTCATAAGCGTGCCTGCAACACATAGCCTAGTTGGTTCCAGAAGGGACAAATTTGCAACAAGGTGCAAGGGTCAATTTCTCGCATCGTGTAGTATATGAGTGATATTGTGATGCCATTTTAGGCTATAAAAATGAACTCCTTGCATGTCTGTAGAGTTGGCCTCCTCTCTTAACGGGTCGCTGGGTTCCGGATTTACCTCTCTCCATATACCTTGTCGGGTCGGGGTGTGGGGGCCCTTAGGGGTGGGGATTCAACCTTTTTTCAACAAATCGTGAACCAAAACCGAAAAATCACTTACGAGATCCAAATATCAACCAAAGATATATAGTTCACAATCCAACATCAATGACGCCAAAACTTAAGTATGTAGAAGATGTTCTGTATTGATTTACAAAAGATAACTGCCACATACATAGTAGTAATAACTTTTATAGTGGAATTGTGTACCTTGGCACTTAAGGTTAAACTAATACAAAAGTGAGAGCAATTTCAAAAAACATAAATAAATTCCTAAAAGTGAAAATAGAACATTTTTTGGGGCAAACAAAAAAAGAAGAAATGTGGAACCATTTTCTATGAAGGAAGGAGTACTACAAAAATATGCAGCATATTTTGGGCAATGCTCCAACTTGATGGTGTAAATTACCGTGCAAATACTAAGTGTAAGTGATCGGAAGGGTTGTAGGTGGAAACACATGTAACCCGGTTTGTTATTAATGATAATGGGACTATTACAAAGTACAATCCGTACAGATTAATTCAAGCATGCCTCACAAATGAGGCTTTTAGGGGTATTTATAATAATCCTAAGCACGTCAAGCACGTCCTTGCTCATCCCGCCGGTCAAGTCACCAACCAGTCAATTCGTATGCCTTCGAGAGAAGAAGTTACATCTTCGCTTCGGATCTTCTCATTCCCGACCGGTCAGACTGCCCGGGTCATCTAGGCCAGGCGGCATTGCATTTGTTACCTCCCGGTCGGTCGGACCTACCGGGCGGTAACCATGGGTTATTACCCATCACAACTGGTCACTTATTTTTCAAACAAAGCCACACAAAGTGTATGGTTCCGATATAACAGCTTCTTGGAAAGAAAAAATTAAAACAATTAGTTATTAAAATAATAATAATAATAATAATAATAATAATAATAAGGGTTGAGGAACAAAATAGGAGTAAAACATTGATTAGATCCTAAAATAGGGGTTGAAAGATAAAACCCCCAGACTAGGAATTAATCACCCTTAGCCATTAACCATGGGCTGGAGCGCAGATATCCCCTCATCTAGATCACAAGCTACATAAGCAATTTCAGAAACATGATTATGGACGGTGACCCCAACAATTCATCACCATCAACTTTGTCACTCCCTTCCAAATGCTAGGACCGAGCAATATCTGTAGCCATCCATTTTTTGTGCATTTCTTCGTGTCCGGTAGTAGTTAACAGCAGCATCATCATATCGGCTACACACCATGACGGGGTTAGCTTGGGCGAACTTCACTCGTACTTTATCAATTTCCGTATATATGCGACCTAGCAGATCTACTTTTTCAGGGTGAGGATGGCCATATGAGAGAATGAAATGAGGGAAGCTGGTGGCGGCTGTGATTTTTCCGTTGAAGGAAATCCCCTTTCTAGTGTTTGCAACCCCGTGGAGAGAGCTTCGGAAACCCACTCAAAACCTAGGATGCCGATGCGGGGAATGGCGGCCACCAAGCTAACAAGCCGCTTGATCTTCACATTCAAAGTGAGGATAGAGATCAACGAGATCTATCACCATCACACTCTACCGCCATCACACTTTGCACCATTATTGACACCACCATCACACTCTACACAGTCTCCGTCGCAGTTCCACATTGACAACAATGAAGGTATAATTCCAAACATGGCCACATATAATGTCACATATGGTAATACATAATGCCACATATTACCATACAATGTCACATATGGTAATGCATAATGCCACAGATTATCATATATAATGTCACTTTGCAAATTCAAAATGTCAAATAAATGAACACCATCTCGGAGACTCCAGGTTTGTGTCCACCTGCAACCACCACACCAGCATTGCATTTGATTAGTCTCAGGTGCTGCCTGTACAAAAAAAATACACTCCTACCATCCCCATCTTATATTTTAGGTTTTTCTTAGCATGGAATTTGAGAAAAAATGAATCTTTTGTGGCTGCGATTCATTTAGAAACAAAAATATTAAACTAGCACCACTCTCTGTTTCCTTGAAATAGAAAAGAGAGATTGTTTAAAGAGAGACCAAACAAAGAACAAAGAGAAAATTGGGTCCGAGTGAGCATAAATAAAGCATCTGAAAAATGAAATCATAAAGGTCTAAGAAGATTTTTTCCGATTGAGTAGTGTGCTGGGAATAAGTAGTGTCAAGGAACCCATTCAACCAAAAGATCATGCTTATGGTTGTGGCCCAAGAATAGTAATTTATATTCTAACACGCCCCCTCACGTGCAATCGTAGTTTTTTTCGAGCCTTGCACGTGAAACCTTAATTTTTTTAAAAAAAAACTGGGTAGCGCTGAGTTTCGAACCCGTGATCTCTTAGTCAACGAGGCTCTGATACCATGTCAATGAACCAATTCAATCACAAGCTCAAGCTTATAGGTTTTTTTCTTATTTAAATACTCCTATTTAGAAGAGTTTATGTTTGAGCTCCTACTTTGAGGATATAACATATGTTTTACTCCTATTTGGGGGGTTTTTTTTAATAATAATAGGGACACTAGGACACAACCAATCAAGAGCTGTGTAGTTCAATGACACTGCTATGATTCTCCTAAATGAGAGATAATAGGTCCGATCTCTGTGGAGGTGGCAAGTGTAACACCCCAATCCGTCCAGGTCTACAGCCCCTTTCGGACTAAAGTATTTAACTTGGTAATCGTAAAAATTTAAAACTTATCAAACACTTTTATTTATCACAATAATATTTTTCATAACACATACAGTACGGAGTATTCAACAATATTGCAGAAGCGAATTTAATTTTTACATATCATAAATCATTTCAAACTTGTCACATCCATCCCGACAATCTCGCCCCATCTACCGCCAGGATCACATTAATCTTTCTGTTTACCTGCGTGTAGCAAATAAAACACACTACACGCTCAGCGGTAAAGCTGAGTAAGCATATCTAATACGTCGAACATCCATATAAACTGAATCTAAATTCATAATCAAATCTTTTGATATCATGCACACAATGTTCATTTCAGACATTCACAGTTTTAGTATTGTTCAGTTCATATCAACACATTTTATTCAATTCAGATATTATTTCAATAGTGCTCTTAAATTATTCTTAATCTAAGGCCAGATCATAATAACGCTCTTAACTATTCTTAGTTTAAGGCCAGATCATAACAACGCTCTTAGCTATTCTTAGTCTAAGGCTAGATCATAATAATGCTCTTAGCTATTCTTAGTCTAAGGCCAAATCATAATTTCCATAACCAGATTCTTTTAAGGCAATTATTGATCAGACACTTAAACTATCATTAGTTTAATGCAATTGATTTCGGACACTTAACTGTAGTCAGTTAAGGCAATCAGACACTTAAACTATCACTAGTTTAAGGCAAACGATTCGGACACTTAACCGTAGTCGATTAAGGCAACAATAATATAGCGATTGATCAACGTTGGATCAGACATTCCCAAACGAGTAATCCTTTAGTTTGGTCTACGAATCCCGTTTATACATTTTTATCTAATTCATCAAATATTCATGTTTTCATAAGTCTATTCTAATATAAGATCTATTCTAGAGATCTTCTAGATAGCCTTAACATCAATTAACTAATGGTATATCTTAGAGTTCTTCTAGATAACGTTAACAATACAAATCGTTTAATAATTATCAATATATTCATTTTACTCATGGTTCAATCATAAATAATAATTTTGATAAGTAAGTTCATCATTCATAATCATCCATAATAATCATTCATCATAATCATCAATCAACATATCAATTGATAACAAATAGCGGTCTAGTTTTGAGTGTTAACACCCGAACTTACCGTCATGCATCACATAACATATTTATTTGTTAAAAACATCATTTTTATTGTAAAGAATCATCTTTAAAATAATTATAATCAATTGGTACCAAAAATAGGATTTTAGAGGTCAAAAATAGCAATTTCGGGCAAATTTCCGGATCAGAACTTCGGGGGATCGATCCATACTGTTAGCGGATATTTGTAGTTTTGGACTGTAAATAGTTTATCGGGCCCACTTGTTAACCTAGCCCGCTTTGTATTTGTATATATACGTTTGCTTGTGATTAATAAAATCAGATCAATCATTTATCAAATTTTACATGGTATGAGAGGCAACCTAGGGTTCTTCCGTTTTCCGGAGTTTTTCGAATCAGTAGGGATTTGTACGCTGTTGACTGGTTTCTTTCTTTGTCGGCGAAATCCCTAGGAGTGTGTGCCGCTGGAATTGTTTCTGTCTAGTTGATTCGGTTGGAGTTGCGGCTGAATTTGTATTTGTATTTGGTGAAGTCCAATTATTGGAACAATACTCCAAGTCTTGTGAGGAATTGTTCTGTCCAATTATTGGAACAATTATTGGAGCAATACTCCAATTATTTGGTTTCCGGCGAGTGTTCTGTCCAGTGAGGAATTGTTCCTCTTTGTTGCGGCGCAATACTCCAGGCACTGCTACTAGTGTGTTCTTGTTTGTTCAAAGGATGGCTATTACTACCAATACGTTACAAGGTACATCCCAGCCTACTTCGTGTGAATGGCTAATCGACAGTGGGGCTTCTCATCATATGACAGGAGTCTTATCTTATTTGTCGGACATCAAATCCGTGTCTCCTTGTACTATTAGCTTACCTGACGGAGCACGTGTCGTGGCCAACTCGTGTGGACGAGTGCAAGTCTCTCCGAGTTTGATTTTAACTAATGTTCTTTATGTGCCTAATTTAAAGTGCAACTTGATCTCTGTGAGTTCTCTTGTCAACTATCATAACTGTCATGTTTTCTTTGATGACCAATTTGTGTGATACAGGACTGAACTTCGAAGACGCAGATTGGACGATGTGAAGTGCGCAATGGGGTTTATGTCTTTCTTTCTCACGCCCAAGCATCCAAAGCTGAATCCGTCTCCCTTTTGCATCAACGTCTTGGCCATCCATCACTTCAAGTTTTGTCTTTACCTCCTTTCAATAAAAGCACTGCTGAAATTAAAAAATTTCAATCCTGTGACATTTGTTTCTTTTCAAAGCAAACTCGATCTAGTTTTTCCCAAAGTGTTAATAAAGCTGATGCATTGTTTGATTTAATCCACTGTGATTTGTGGGGTCCGTATTCTCCGTGTTTGTCTACTGGTTCTCATTATTTTCTCACAATTGTTGATGATTATTTTAGAGCTGTTTGGGTTTTCCTTATTATTGACAAAACAGAAGTTACCAGTTGTCTGGAACAGTTTTTTCAAATGATTCAAACTCAATTCGGGAAAGTTATAAAAGTTGTCCGCACAGACAATGGTACTGAGTTTGTGAATAAACCTTTGCGTTAGTTTTATACCAGTATGGGGGTTCTTGTTCAAACTTCTTGTGTTCACACCCCGCAACAAAATGGGCGTGTGGAACGCAAACACAGGCATATTCTTAATGTGGCTCGTTCATTAATGTTTCAGGGCAAACACAGGCATATTCTTAATGTGGCTCGTTCTTGAGTTTTGGGGGGAGTGCGTACGTACTGCTGTGTATCTTATAAATCGAACCTCCACTCCTTTGTTACAGGGCAAATCACCATTTGAATTACTTTCTTCAAAACCTCCAGACTTGTCTCATCTTCGAGTATTTGGATGTTTGTGTTATGTTCGTCTTACCCCACGTCCATCGAATAAATTTCACCCCCGTAGCCTTAAATGTATGTTTGTGGGATACCCTACGGGAACTAAGGGTTGGCGTGTATATGATCTTGAATCTCACTGATTTTTCCATGCTCGTGACATTTCTTTTGATGAAACAGTTTTCCCGTTTGCATTGTCTACCACGCCGACCTCGGCACCCGAGGTTTCCTCGCGGCCAGCCCACGCCGATTTCCCCACCGTCCCACCCGTGTCTGCCGTCGATCAGCCCACATCGCCAGCATCCGTCCCTGTCTCCGGGCAGTCTCCACCCGTACCCAATAGCGACGGCGAGTCTGCCCCGGACAGTCCGCCGTTGCCCACCCGTCCTACCTGTGATCGGAGACCCCCTGCCAAGCTCTCCAATTACTATTGCCACACCGCCCGGACATCTACTCCCGGTGCTACTCGCATTGTTCCGTCCAAGTCTTCAGGTACTCGATATCTTATCCACAATTTTGTTCATTATGAGAAATTACATGACAGGTACCGTGGATTTCTAGCTGCAGTGACTTCTTGCGAAGTCCCAACATCATTCAAACAGGCCATGCAACATGCTAATTGGAGACATGCTATGCAACTGGAGATCACAGCCTTGGAAAATAACCATACATGGGAGGTAACTGACCTACCCCCGGATCGGACGGCTCTTGGGTGTCAATGGGTTTACCGTACAAAGTTTCACTCTGATGGTACGAAGGAGCGTGATAAAGCTAGGCTTGTGATTTTGGGAAATCATCAGGAATTCGGGACATATTATACAGATATGTTTGCTCCCGTAGCCAAAATGGGGACGGTACGTATTTTACTCTCTGTTGCTGTAGCGCGCGGTTGGGAGATCCATCAACTTGATGTTAATAATGCTTTTCTGAATGGTGATCTTATTGAGGAAGTCTATATGCGCATGCCTCCCGGTTTTTCCATTCCCGGGAAAGTATGCCGCCTGCGGAAATCATTGTATGGGCTACGCCAGTCTCCCCGCAACTGGTTTCATAAACTCAGCACTGCTCTTCGTCAGTGGGGTTTTAAACAGGCCCATAAGGATCATACTCTGTTTATTCTTCGTCATGGCCCGAATATTCTTACCGTTTTGGTTTATGTTGATGATATTCTTATTGCAGGCAATAATCCTTCCTTATGCACTTCTTTTAAGCGGTATTTGGACACGTGTTTTCAGCTGAAGGATTTAGGCCCGGTTAAATATTTCTTGGGCATTGAGTGTGCTCGCTCTGCTTCGGGCATGGTTTTGTGTCAACGCAAATATGCGTTGGAAATCTTGCAGGAGGCCGGACTTTTGGGATGCAAGCCCGCCGATACGCCGTTACCCACGACGCACACCCTTGGCCGGTCAACCGCGGCTGTTCTCCACGACCCCCCGCGGTACCGCCGTCTCGTGGGGCGCCTGATTTATCTTACTATCACTCGACCAGATATTTGCTACTCTGTCCATGTTTTATCTCAATTTATGCAGGCTCCTACTCTAGACCACATGAATGCCGCCATGCATGTTCTTCGTTACATCAAGGGTCACCCTGGCCAAGGTATATTTCTCAGCGCCACCAGTAATCTCCAAATCTCGGCGTATTGTGACTCCGATTGGGCCAGCTGCCCATTATCTCGTCGTTCTGTTAGCGGATATTTTATCATGTTGGGTACCTCTCCAGTATCATGGAAAACGAAGAAACAAACTACTGTTGCTCGATCTTCTGCAGAGGCTGAGTACAGGGCTATGGCAAATCCTCGTGTGGAGATTCGTTGGATGCGAGGGATTCTCATTGCTTTGGGCGTGCCTATTTTATATCCTCCCAGATTATATTGTGACAATCAGTCAGCGTTATACATTGCAGCTAATCCAATTTTTCATGAGCGAATGAAGCATGTGGATGTTGATTGTCACACTGTTTGAGAAAGTGTCCATCGGCATGAGGTCTCGACAAGATATGTTCCAACGAGATACCAGTTGGCCGATATATTTACCAAGCCTCTAGCGAAACCCAGTTTTGATTTTCTGTTGTGCAAGTTGGGCATTCAGGATCTTCATGCACCAACTTGAGGGGGAGTGTTAGCGGATATTTGTAGTTTTGGACTGTAAATAGTTTATCGGGCCCACTTGTTAACCTAGCCCGCTTTGTATTTGTATATATACGTTTGCTTGTGATTAATAAAATCAGATCAATCATTTATCAAATTTTACACATACTATGAAAAATCACTCCCAGGGGATCGATCCAAGCCCCTGGATCGATCCAGACAGTGGTGTTTCAACCACTATTCATCTTCTTCTTCGTTCGGTCCAATTTCGGAAATACCATTTTTAGTTATCGAACTTCAACGAAACTATATAGAGATGTTCTCCAAGGTTCATAGATTATTTTGGCATGATTAATTCATAGTTTTAACATCAATTTCATGGTTTATGATTCTTGGTTCTTCAAGCATGTCACACACAAAACTCAACTAAACGACCGTTTATAAACGTAGAAACGATCTATACGAACATTCTAGTCACTAGATATATCTACGGGCTTAACTCAAAGCTTAATGGGGGTTTTGAAGATTTTTCGGCGGAACATCCGGCGACGATAACTCCCAACTCCGGCGACCTCTCACCAAATTGACAGCACCACTGTGTTCTCCTTACTTTCATCAACAGAATAAAACAAGGAAGTATAGGTTTTGGTGAAGAATTGAGAATGCTTAGCTCCCTTTATATAGTAGATTTGAGGAAGAAGAAGACACTGGTTGTTGAGCGTAGGAAGATTCACAATCGGCTTAGTGCGCTGGGAGGCGCCGTTCGCACAATGTCCTTGATTGGGACCAATTTTGGTTCCAGTCGGGGTACACTTTTTGGTCCAACTTTCTCCGAATTGAATTCCGTTTGCACCGTTGCGATCGGGCAGTTAAACTCTATCTAACGATATAATTTTTATATTTATTTGTAATACTTTTTCCGACATCATTTTTTGGGTGTTTTTGACTTTGACAGAGTCAAAATTGGTTTAATTTACCTTTTTCATGAAAGGTTCTCTCATTTAATTCTTATCAATTATTCTCATGATTTATTTTACGAAATCATTTCAATATTTACATTCTAAACAAATTCTTTATTTACTCTTGATTTGGGTTTGTCATCAGGTTCCTAATCAAGACCACACAAATAGTCCACATACTAGATTTATTTCTATGGCACTTATCCAGTTTTTTTTATATTGGATGTCAAAACACATTTCATATCGGCCCAAAGTCTAACAATAATTTATTTTAATCAAAACAAATTTGATTAATTGATTATTTATTCATTAATAATTCTAAGGTATGTTTTGGGGCGTTACAGCAAGAACTCTACGAGTTTCAAAAATTTGAGAATTTATGAACCGATACTATCTTGTAACAAAGTTACTAGTTTTAAAAAAAGAATATTCTTATTTTGGGTAGTGAGAGGAATAAAGAGTGTATATTTTGTGGTTGACTTTTCAATTTTTCTTTGATGTGGAGGGTAAATATAGGATGTGATAGTAGATTAATAGTTAATAGATATGATGTGATATGTTAGGTATGATTTATTAAGGTAAAATAGACATTTCAATAGAGTGAAATTATTTTGTTGAAAAAGTAAAAATTAAAATATGAAAGAGAAATGTTTTAAAAATAAAGGGAGTAGTAGTAGTAGTAATAATACTCGTAATAAGTTGGTTTGACGTATCATCCTATTCTTAAAAGCAGGGAAATTATGCCCCATGCTTTTTCCCGCCCAAACGCTATTGTTTATGGACCATCGATTTTGATCTACATTTTTAATCTACGGTAATTATAATTAAGCAACATGCAAATATGACTTTATTTCATTCTATAAAAGGAAAATACCTTATAAGATTCATGTGTAATTTAATGCGGTGTATATAAATAATATGATTTTATAAAAGGAAAGCATTGTGTATATCAATGATACGGTTTTAACTATTTAAAAAAAGAAATTAACTTTATAAAATCTGCACATACTTAATGCCCGAAAATTGAAGGGGATTTTTTATTCATGAAAAAACATACTCCCTCCGTCCCCTGTATTTGTCCACTTTCATTTTTGTACACCATCCAATGCGCTTCTTTAATCCATTTTATCTTGTAATTTGTATATTAAAAAATTATAAAAATTATATATTAATAATCTATATGTTAAGACAAATCAAACAAGATCACACATGACTATATTTAGGCTTACACATTGAGAGAATTTGATGAATCAAAGTGCTTAGATGAACAGTTCCAAAAGTCAAATGTGGACAAATACAGGGGAACGGAGGGAGTATTTAACATATTAAGAAAAGAAAGAATTACCAAAAAAGAAATCATAGAATTTTGGAAGTTATTAGCATATTAAACAAAAAGGCCCCTTCTCGAGTCATTTTTTATTTGTCTGATGTGTCGAGTAGACCCGGCAAACCGGCCGGTCAGGTTGGATTCGGGTTGGTCACCTTGGATTCGAGTTACTTCGAGTTCGGATAAGTTCGGGTTGATAACTACATGTTCATGACCCAGTGTCATGGGGTTCGTTCAGGTTGACCCAACGGATTATGAGTTTTATTAATTTTTTTGAAATTTTAAATAATTTCTATGACTTAGTGTCAATATTACGAATAAAAGAAAATTAAATATGAAGAAATTTTGAAAAATGTAAGATATTTATGCGACATCATTAAAATTTATTATGATGGTATAAATCTATACACAAAAAATGAGTAGTAAGCAAAGAAGTATAATTATAATCTTATTTTTATAACACTATATTTCATATTAAAATGTATGATTCTAAAAAAATCTTAGATTAGCGGGCCGGTCTGGTCGGGTTCGGGTTCGGTCGGGTTTGACCCATTTTTAGCGGGTCATTTCGAGTTCAGTCAACTCCAGGTTCGGTTCGTAAAACCTTTGTTCAAAACCCAGTATTTTCGGGTCGCATCTTGGGTCAAAAACAGGTCGCGTCATTTTTTGCCAGGTCTAATGTCGAGCATTGGGCGATGTTAAAAAAATGAACTTCTTGACACTTTTTTTCTTTATTACACGCGTAACTAATTTTTTAGTGTGGCGGAAAATAAAAAAAATATTGCAAGAATTTTAAAACAGTGAGTATTTTTGTGTTTAATAATGAAAGTTTTAAAATTTTAATCTTATGTATTTTATTTGCACCATGTTAATTGCCTACGCATTAAAGTTATTCATAAAATTCAAGCATTCCTCCTTTTTTTAAATCTTTCCTCTTTTTATTTCATGCTTTAAAAGGTTATGAAATCGGCGTTTCAAGAAAAATAAATCTAACCTCCATTGATTTTTAATAAAAATAATAATATCAAAATTCAATTATTCATTCTTTTTAATTCTTTTTTTAAAACACTCGCCATTTTAATATCATAAACCGTATTTAAGAAGTCACTTGGGTGGGAAAACAATGGGTACACGTCTCCCCTTCTTTTCAGAATAGGAAGATGTGGTGGAGATAACTTATGTATTACAATTGAAAAACATTATATTTCATTATATGGTGTACTTATTTACTTTTTTAATAATACCAATATAAATTTATAACATTAATACGAACCGTGCAACGCACGGGGTGTGATACTAGTTACTCCATTATATATATATCAGGATCAGCCTAAGGGTGGGCCAAGGATCCCTACTGGCCCAGGCCCATTCTTCTTGGACCTAAAGTTTTTTATTCTATATATTTAAGGCTTTATCCACTTTATGTTTAATTCAATTTATTTGGTTGTAAGTGTAAAACTCAAAAATAAATTTATATATTTGAAAATTAAATAAGAATTTCTATGAAATAAGAAGTTACATAACTACGTACTCCCCCCGCTCTCAAAAAAGGTTCCTACTTTGATCAAGTGTAAAAATAAGAAAGTGTTAATTTCTAGGTGACTTCCAATTTTGTCCTTGATGTGATAAATTATTAGAGAAAAAGTATGATGTGATAGCTAGGTATGGTAGGAAGTGAAAAAAGTAAGGGTAAAAGTGGTTTTTTAATAGAAAAGTATTTTGTTGGAAGTGAAAAAATGAAAGAGAAAGTATTTACGAGAATGAGGGAGTAGTATATTCTATTACTATACCTAAAGTATTTTGAAATGACTAGTGACTATATATTCTCAAACAAAATGAATAAAATCTGGTCGTGTAAATAATATATGAATGAGAAGAACCTATTTAGATGGAGAGAGTATATATAGTGCTTGTCAATAACAAATGCATGCAACAAAAAAGAAATGAGAGTGTATGTGATATATTCAATTTTGAATTAACCTAGAGATACACTAATATGGGGTACCCCATTTGTACATTAAGCTAACACAAACATACAATGTTTGTATGTGCACAGACATTGTGTGTCTGTGTTTGCTTAGTGTACAAATAGGATACCCCATGTTGGTTTACCCTTAACATTGTCCTTTGATTTTAATATCTAGTAATTATTAGTAGGGAAATTTATTTAAATAACACTTAAATATAATGAATTTTTCTAAATAGCATCATATGAGTTTTTTTCCAATGTAGTACTTTTAGTCATTATCTATCAGTCATTATTCAAGTAAATATTCGCCATCACTGGACATTATTTCTCCTTTTGGAAATTATTAAAGACCATTTAGGGAATAAAATAATTTAAATGCTATTTAGAAATATGACTTAAATTTTAGTACAATATTTCATATTATTAGTAAACCAAGTAAAAAGACATAGAAAAACATGATAACATAGTGGTAAATAAGTCGAACATGAATGTCATCATAAAAATTCACTACGTCGGCAAAGGTGCACTATTATTAATGTTGAAATCCTCAAATGAGAGTAGTTGTCCAAATGTATATACGTACCTTGATTGAGAAGATCAGAAGGTGGGTGCCCTTTCTAACATTTGCAATCCTACAATTTTGATAAATTAAAGAAGCATTAGACCCATATTTCACTTAATAGGGCTATTCTTCTAACAAAAAGGGTGAGCCTCATCTTCGAGAGCCCTCCAACTCAACCGAACAGTCATATGGTACTTGCAGATACCTTATACTTAGTATAATTGTCTCCCAAGCACAACTGTCAAGAATCGAACTCGAATCTACTCCTTGACACTCACTACTTTTACTAACTGTGCAATGCCCACCGACTTCAATTCTCCTAACAAGTTGTCATGTAGTGTGAGACTTTTCTTGCATTCTTTGAAGTTAAAAAAATACTCCCTCCGTCCCTTTAAACATGGAATGTTTTGATTTTGAAAAGATTTAAGGGGAGTGTATTTTAGTATTGAATTTCCAAAAATGTCATTTGATGTGATAGGTAAAAGTAGGATTTGATGGTTAGATTATATTAGTAAAAATGTATGATGTGATAGGTAAGAGGTAAATTTCACCAATGGTACCTGAACTTTAGCTGGAATTTTGAAGTGGTACCTAAACTTCAAATCCTTTCAAAACAATCCCTGAACTTACACAATCCTTTCACTAAAAGTACATTGCCTGTTTCTAGGTTAACTTCCGGTCATTTGGGCCAAATTAGAATTTTATATATTTTAAAATTTTCAATTTGACCCCTTTTCTTTTGTTTTTTTCATCCGCTCCCCGCCGCCGTCACACCACCTCAAACTCGCCGGAAAATCAACCTAGTCCGATTTCAGCAGGACCAACGCCATTCTCTTCGTCTTGAGACGAGGATCAAGAATATCCAAATCATTTTGTCCAATTTGGCATGTAACTCCTTGAATTTGAATTTTTCCACTCGAAAAAAATCCTAAAATCCGAAATTGGGTCCGAAATTGGGGGTTTTGCAAATCGGCATCAAATCTTGCAATTGAGGAGTCCTTGGGGGTCGGCGAGATGCCAAGAACACATTGGAGGTGATGAGCGGCGTCAATTTGGCCGGAGATTGCCAGAAAACGCCCCGACCCGCCGGAAGGAGGCGGTTTTTTCCAGCGGGTCGGGGCGTTTTCTGGCCACCTCCGGCAAAATTGACGCCGCTCATCCCTTCCAATTGCAAGATTTGATGCGATTTGGGAAAAACTCCAATTTCGGATTTTAGGGTTTTTTCGAGTGGAAAAATTCAAATTCGAGGAGTTACAAGCCAAATTGAACAAAATGGTTTGGATATTCTTGATCCTCGTCTCAATACGAATAGAATGGCGTTGGTCCTGCCGGAATCGGACCAGGTTGATTTTCCGGCGAGTTTGAGGTGGTGTGACGGCGGCGGTGAGCGGAAGAAAAAAAACAAAAGAAAAGGGGTCAAATTGAAAATTTTAAAATATATAAAATTCTAATTTGGCCCAAATGACCGGAAGTTAACCTAGAAACGGGCAAATGGACTTTTAGTGAAAGGATTGTGTAAGTTCAAGGATTTTTTAAAAAGGATTTGAAGTTTAGGTACCACTTCGAAATTCCAGCTAAAGTTCAGGTACCATTGGTGAAATTTACCCGATAGGTAAAGTATGAAAAAGTAAGAGGTAAAAGTAATTTTTTAATCAAAATAAGAAGTATTTTTTGGGACGGATAAAAAAGAAATGAGAAAGATTTTCAGGGACGGAGCTAGGAAGTATATTTTTTGTGGAACAATGAGAAAACCAAAACACTTCACCATCCGAGTTATTGTTAAGTACACGTGGTAGTGACACGAAAGTTATGAGAAATAGAACTTCTTTGTTACTACGCATTATTGTTAAAAAGAGTAAGAAAAAAATACTACGGAGTATATGAAAATAGGAATGCAGCCATCTTCAAAAACATATCAAATACGGACGAGACTATTGAAGAAGACATGAATACTAAAGGGTGTTTCTAAATGAATACTGAAGGGTGTTTCTAGTTTGTTGTGATAGTATTTATTGACTTATTTCGATAAATATTAAATTTTTGAATTTATAAATTGTTTATTGATTTTTTTTGTAAAGTGAGTTAAATGAGAGATAAGTAATTATTATGAATATTCATAAATGGTTAGTTATATATTTTCGTAAAAGAGTCCGTCAAAGTTAACAAATAAAAAACTGATTTAAAAATAAGTTAATTAAACTTGCTTATTTTTTATTTAAAAATAACTAGTTTGCAAGCATAGAGAAATATGTAATTAATGAACTTGTAAAATATGTTATCAAGGCCTGCCGTTAAAATAAGTATATTTTATGTTATTTTCAAATCATGAATCATCTATGATACACATCTCATCGTACTCGTTTAGTTACTCCGTCACAAAAAGATATTCTAGTTTTAATATTTTGTATATCTCATAAAACACTTCTACTACACACATCTATAATGTTTAAAATTCACTACACTTCTACTTTATTGCAGGTAGAATTTGCTCTGAAAGGTTTTTAGATATTTGAGTTGGGGTAGAAGTAGTAATGGGATTGATACGAATATCGTATCGGATAGGAAAACTTCGAGCGTTCTTCAAGCTCCAAGAAAGGAGCCAAAGAGTTAAGAAAAACTTTGAACGTATTTGAGCTCCAAGAAAAGAGAGAATGAAATGAAGAGAATTCTCGATTATTGATTGATTGAATAATAATAACGAAGAGTTACAATATATAAAAAACGCAGATAACCCTAATTGACCTAATGAGCTCGAGCTCATACTAAAACCATAAACCATCAATAAATCATAATAAATATCTACTAAATAATAATATAACTAATTAAAGTATTATAATTAACTACCGTGGCAGGGATGCGCAAAAAAGAAACAGGAACATTTTTTTGGAATGGAGGGAGTACAAAGTATGACCAAAATTAGAAAATAACACCAAATATACTAATTTTAAGGGTACATCATTTTTTTTAATTTGTTGCGCCTCTTACCTGGGTTTGCTGGTTCTTTTGGTTTACGCCAAAGTTTCCATACAACAAATATGACTAAACAAAGAATAAGGATTATTAAAACCCCAATCTCCATTTTCCCGGCGAATGATAAACTGTCGAGGAATGTCTTCCCGTACGACTCATTGTCGCCGTCGTTGGCATTGGAGTTTGAGATGTGAAGAAACAGAAGAAACACAAATATGAGTATTATTTTCTTCATTATATTTTGCTGGCTTTTCTTATTTAATTTCCAGGTTTTCTAGGGCAGATATATAGATAGATATTGAGTTTATATATTTTGCCCATCAATGACGAGTGTATAATAATTGAGTTTATAAATGAGAACAAATGTTTGTAAATTTCAAACCACTAAACAGTTTTAATTTGAAGAATGTTAGACCCATTATGTTATCTAAGAACATCGATCAATCATCTGAATTACACAATTTATATTCTACAATCCGTTGTATCCAATTTTGGGTACAAACAACCTTAAAACAAATCAACGAAACAGAGCAATTGTGCGGAACATTTGGATTGCCGCAAAGATCTGAATTGTCGCAAGTCAGCGCGGAAGAGCGGAAACCCTAGGTGCGGACGGGAAAGATGATTCAGGCATTATTCATCTGGAAGGAACTGATAAACTCTAGGTCCAACTATCTTTAATGCCGAAAGCGATGAAGATGTTGATGAAGATGACGATGAAGATGATGATTAGAGTAACTTGGAGTAATGTAAGTTTTATTAGACTATAAAATTATATTTTAAAATTTGAAGAGAATGAACGGTATGTTACTTTAGAATGAACACTTCGTAATTTGAGAATGAGCACCACTTTATTTCAGATTGAACACTAAGCTATTCGTAAATGATTATTATAATTGTATGGTATACATGTGTGAAAATGAGTACCACGTTATTTCAGAATGAGTACTATGATATTTCAAAATGAACGTTTATATTTGTGTGAGAATGAGTACCACTTTACTTTAAAATGAATACTACTTGAATATACCTTACTTCTGGTACAACCAGTTGTACCATATACCTTCTCTCTGAATTGTATAATAGTACAAGGTTAAACATTGAAAGTTGTGAAAAACTATCTTCATTGCAATTATAGTATTAGAAAATAAAGCCTTATAAAAGGTTTACATGCACAACATAAATGAATTATATTCCGTATATCATTTCGTATAGGATTACTCTTGAAGTTTCAAAAAATATAATTCTACAATGAGACGGAGCAATCGTGCGAAAGATTTGGATTGTCGCAAGGAAAATAGGTGCGAACTGATGGAAGATCCGGATTGTCGCAAGTATGCGCGGAGGAGAGGAAACCCTAGGTGCGGACGGGAGAGATGATTCAGACGTTATTCATCTAAAAGGAACTGATAAACCCTAGGTCCAACTATCTTTGATGCCGACAACGATGAATAGGGGTGTTCATCGGGACAAACCCGGACCGAACTAGCCCAGACCGGGACCGGACCGGGACCGAATAAGAGGCATTTGGTGGACCGAGGACCGGACCGGTTAAGCTAAGGACCGGACCGGGACCGGATAAATGTTATTTTTAATTTTTTTAAAATTTGATTTTATTTATTTAATTTAACGTATTCAATTGAATAAAAAATTGCTACAACTAATTTTTAATTGTAACATACACTAAACATTGTCAAACACTGTTGTTTTTTATTTTTTCAAAAACTTTAAATAAAATACATATCTTCCATCCGTATTACATAAAATGTGTTCGTAATTTTTATTTTACATAGGAAATATTCTTCTTCTTACTGCATTTTTGCTTTTTTGTAATATATTTTTTGAGTTTTCAATTTATTTTGGCAAATGGATATATTTTTTACTATTTTCATTCATGAGATTGTTTATAATGCTTATTTTTGTTGATTAGAGTTTCGTTATTGATAAAGTACAAATTTAAGTTATAGTATTGGTACATAAATTTGAAATGCATTAGATCGCTGATATAAAGGTAATGTTTAGTTTTTCAAACTTTTCATATTAAAAATATTTTAATATCATTAGAATTGGTATCTTATTTTGAATTGAAAACATATTTAAAAAATTATATTAAATAATAAAATCAAAATATTTGAAAAACTTTTAGTATTAAAGTTAAATTAATTTTTAAGTATAAGAAAAAATCTTTAAAAATACAGTATTATAAAACTATATAGAAAAATATTTAAAATATATATATATAACCGGTCCAGACCGAAACCCAGTGGACCGGACCGGAACCCGAATAAGGAAATAATGAGGACCGAATAAGGACCGGTCCGGTCCGGTTTTGGCCGGGTTTCGGGTTGGTCTGAGTCCGGACCGAATAATGCACACTCCTAGCAATGAAGATGTTGATGAAGATGACGATGAGGATGAAGATGACGATGAGGATGAAGATGACGATGCTGATTAGATATAGTTTGGAGTAATGAAAGTTTGATTAGACCATAAAATTATATTTCCAAATTTGAAGAGAATGAACACTATGTTACTTTAGAATGAACACTACGTAATTTGAGAATGAGCATCACTTTATTTCTGAATGAACAGTAAGTTATTCGCAAATGATTATTATAATTGTATTGTATAAACGTGTGAAAATGAGTACTACGTTATTTCAGAATGAGTACTACGTTATTTCAAAATGAACGTTTATATTTGTGTCAGAATGAATACTACTTTACTTTAGAATGAATACTACTCGAATGTAACTTACTTCTTGTACAACCGGCTGTACCATATACCTTCTCTCTGAATTGTATAATAGTACAAGGTTAAGCATTAAAAGTTGTGAAAAAGTATCTTCATCGCAATTGTAGTATTAGAAGCTTAGAGAAGGTTTACATGCACAACCTAAATGAATTATATTCTGTATATCATTTCATACGAGATTACTCTTGAAGTTTCAAAGAATATAATTTTCAATAGCTCATGTTTTGTTATGACTTATGATTATAAAAAAGTTAATGTCAAACATTGGCATTAATAATATTATTTTTACCAAATTGGTATTCACTTTGAGAGTATTTACTAAATTGGTATTCACTTTGAGAGTATTTACTAAATTTATACTATTATTTCACAAGTGAGAGTAAAAATAAAGTTGAAATTATTAGTTTTACATGTCTTTGGTAATCTTTATAACTTCACAAAAAATATTGTATACCTCAACCTTTTTCAAAATATTCTAATTTAAATAAGACTTTGAAATGTTAATTTTTAAGTGTATATAGTAGAATTTTCATTAGCGAATTCTATATGTTTTATGTTGTTTGATATTTGAAAAATTTTGTCACGATGAAATATAACAAAAACAAAAAAAATTTGTTCCACCCCTTGAATGACAGAGGTCAAAATACTAGTTGTTAAAAAGAGTAAGAAAATAATAGGAATGTGTCATCTTCAAAAACATATCATACACGGACGAGACTATTGAAGAAGACATGAATACTAAAGTGTGTTTCTAGTTTGTTGTGATAATATTTATTGACTTATTTTTGATAAATATTATATTTCTGAATTTATAATATGTTTATTGAATATATTTTTTGTAAAGTGAGTTAAATGAGAGATAAGTCATTATTATGAATGTTCATAAATGATTAGTTATATATTTTCGTAAGAGTTGGTCAAAGTTAAGAAGTAAAAACTGGTTTAAAAATAAGTTAATTAAACCTACTTATTTTTTATTTAAAATAACGAGTTTAAAAGTATAGAGAAATATGTTATTAATGAACATGTAAAATATGTTATAAGGCGTGCCTTTAAAATAAGTAATTTTGATGTTATTCTCAAATTATGATTCATCTATCATATACATCTCATCCTGCTCGATTACTCCTTCCGCCACAAAAAGATGTTCTCATTTCATTTTTTTGCGCATCCCATAAAATACTTTCACACACATCTATAATGCTTAAAATTCACTACACTCCTACTTTATTGCGGGTAGAAGTTGTTTCGAAAACTTTTTTAGATATTTGAGTTGGGATAGAAGTATTTTATGAGATCTGCAAAAAAAAGGAAACAAGAACATCTATTTGGGACGGAGGGAGTACAAAGTAAGAACAAAATTAGAAAGTAACACCAAATATACTCATTTTAAGAGTACGTCTTTTTTAAACATGAAGGCTTTTATGGGGGGGGGGGGGGAGTATTTAATTTGCTGCGCCTCTTACCTGGGTTTGCTGGTTCTTTTGGTTTACGCCAAAGTTTCCATACAACAAATATGACTAAACAAAGAATAAGGATTATTAAAACCCCAATCTCCATTTTCCCGGCGAATGATAAACTGTCGAGGAATGTCTTCCCGTACGATTCATTGTCGCCGTCGTTGGCATTGGAGTTTGAGATGTGAAGAAACAAAAGAAACACAAATATGAGTATTATTTTCTTCATTATATTTTGCTGGCTGTTCTTATTTAATTTCCACGTTTTCTAGGGCAGATATATAGATAGCTATAGATAGATATAGAACAAGATTTGGCTACCTTTGCATAGATTACTCCATAATTTACTCAGTCATGACACATTTGGACTAATTTGATTTTGTGGGTTTTTTGTACCTTGGCAAGTGAGACGTCTTTCATACTCTTTTAGTCTCAAAGTGTTTTTTTTTATTTTTTATTTTTTGCAGTAATTCACGATCAACGTTTGACCTAATAAGATTAAATAAAAATTACATTGAATACAAATGGAGTAAACTCATAATCTCTTTGTCATATTTAGTCCATATTTGCCAACTACTCCGTATGTACTACGTATTATCTTTGCAGTCCTTATTCATTGGGCAGCCTAAATCAACTATCAGGGGGAGGGGGCAAGGTGGGGTGTCGGGGGGGGGGGGGGCATGGGATGGTTCTGAAAATGAGGTAAGAACAATCAATTTTACAATTAAAACATTGTAGATGTCCGACGTCATAATAAAATTGTCTTTGTTTTAAGGTCAAAAGATCTATACTATTTTTATTAAGTTCATTCTTATTATTTTACTTTTTATATAGAATTATGGTGCCACATTGTTGCAGAATCTAACTCCGATTTTGAAAACAAAAATATATAAGACCTATTTTAAAGATTGGCATTATGCTTTACTTTTACTTTTGTAGTACTCGTAATTAATATTTTTTGCACCCCTACTTTAGATGATCATTTGTGATTCATTTGTGGTTCATTTGTGATATCACTCTTTGTAAAGCCATAAAGAGAGGCAGCATTTTATTTTGGACATCCCAAAACATCACTCTTTGGAAAAATATTTGTTTTTTAATGTAGCCAACTATACTAATTTTTATAATTATCAATACTTTATTTCTTCTTTTATGAATTTAAAAAACAAATATTTATATAAAATTAACTGCATGTGCATCATTATTAACATTATTTTTTATTTCAAAAAATTATTTTCTAGTTTTAGTACATATGTTATCCTATTTTATTATTCAAAGAAAATTATGCTTTTATTTACACGACAGAGGAAGTATATAAAATAGGCAATACTCCAAATTTAGTTGTAGTGTTTAAATGTACAGTTTTGCTATACTTTAGGTATGACATTGTGTAATTGACCATATAAATATCACAAATATAAAGGTTATTTATATTAAAAAGAAATAAATAAAGAATACCAATTAAATAATTGTATGTATAGAGTAATTAAAATATGACTTTAGATCTTCAAGAATTACATCTATAAAAATAGTCAAATTCTATGGTGGACCAAAGGTCCACCATGCAACTACATATGAACAAAATAAGCATTTTTTTACTAATTAAATAAGCATCTATTTTTTTAATATAAAAATTTTTTAAAAAATATTTTATATGTGAGAAGTTCCACAAAAACCGTATGCACCAAAGAAGCACTCATGAAAATAAGCAATTGTTTTCAAAATTAGTAAATAAGTTTATAAGATAAATAACTATTTTGTACTCATTTTTCTTATTTCATCCATATTTTTATTTTGTTTTTCACTATTATTAAATATTTTTTCCAAGTATTAATAGTTTTTTGTGCATATACGATTTTCATTTATGTAACTGTATGTTCCAAGATTATTGACTTTAGTGTTTAAAAAGTAATCACAAGTTTTTAAATAAAAATTAAGTTTTCAAACTTTTACATAAAAATTTACATCTAAAACATATTCATAAAAAATCTAAATTTGAATTAAACAATTAAAGTATATACACACTAGAATTATAGTAGAGGTTAAAAATGTATCCAATTGTTAGGCCCCCACTCCAAACAAATGGAAAGAAAAAGAAAAAAAGAGCACACAATTTTTAACGTGGTTCGGCACCTCAAGACCTACTCCACGACCCCCTCTGGGATAAAATCTCACTAGTAATTTTTGCACGGAAAAATTACAAACCTTCTCCAATATTTGACACTCACAACCTAAAATCTAATACACAGTTATATAGATTGAAGGATTGTGTTGTGTGATGGAAGCCTAAATCTCCTCTTTATTTATAGGCTTCAATCCCTCCTCAATTTTCCTATCCCACCGATGTGGGACTTTGAAGTAACACTCAACAAATCTCCCCTTAATTCGAAGTCCTACATCATTTGCGATTTCTGCAGCGATACTCCCATCCTGCAGAATCTTCTGTCCAGCAGTACTCTTATCTTAAGAGGAGATCATCTTCATAAGTGATCACATTTGCGAAAGAAGCTTCCTTCGATTTGCCCTTCTTCTCCTTTAGGATCTGCAAGTCCTCCTTGAGTTCTGGACAACCGTTCTTCGTGTGACCCAACTTTTCACAGTAATAGCACCTAACAGTGCTCATGTCTCTCAGATGAGATCTTCTCCCAAGTTGGTCACTCTTCTTCTTCCTCCCTTTCTCAACACTCACAACAGCTAGTAAATGATTGTCCCTGGAAGACTCTTCACCTCCCATCATCCTTTGACTCTCCTTCAAGGCAGTCGTCACCTCATCTAGTCGCAGTGTAGTCCTTCCTGCTATCATTGACTGCACAAACGACTTAAATGATTTTGGTAGTGAAGCCAGTAGAAGCAGCCCTTGCTCTTCATCCTTGATAGTCCCCCCTGCATTTAATAACCTTGATACTTGCTCATTAAACTTGTTGATGTGATCAATTATGCTACCTCCCTCTTCCATCTTCAGTGAGTACAAGTCCATCCTCATCATCAACCGGTTAGTAAGTGTCTTCGACGCAAACTTGCTCTCCAACGTTTCCCACAGTTTCTTTGGTGATGTCTCTTTCAGTACTGTCACTTTAATCTGTGGAGACAGTGCCAACCAAATTGTGCTGACAGCCTTCTTCTGGATTGTACTCCACTCTGATTCTTTCATATCACTTGGCTTCTCATCTTGCAATGCTAAATCAAGACCTTGTTGGACCAAATAGTCTTGAATCGTGCATTGCCACAACACGAAGTCCGCTCTTCCATCAAATAACGGAACTTCAAACTTCAAGGTAGTCATAGTTCCACTGAAGCAGCAATCAACCAATACCAAACAATCCAAATTTGAGGAAACTAGCCTCAAAAATGGAATCGAGACGTCAAAATTAGTCAGAACCAACTTCTCTCCAAAATCACCAACGGGACCCACACAATGACTGGACCTGCTGACGTGACAATAGGAACCACTGATGACTGGACTCGCTGACGTGGTGCTGACTGGATGATGATGTGGCACTCGGGCCCACAAACTGCTGACGTGGCACTCACGGACCCACCTCTGCTGACTGGACCACCACCTCCTCCGCTGAAGTGGCACTCCCTCCTCTTGCTCCTTGCTCTATCTCCTTCCTCCCTAGACTGCAACTCTGTAATTAATAATTCTTTTCTGATGTGGAAGATCAGTCAAAGCTGCAACCACAGAGCATACTAAGAATTATAATTACTAGATCACCCGGGCTCTGCACCGTGGCTCCGATACCACTTGTTAGGCCCCCACTCCAAACAAATGGAAAGAAAAAGAAAAAAAGAGCACACAATTTTTAACGTGGTTCGGCACCTCAAGACCTACTCCACGACCCCCTTTGGGATAAAATCTCACTAGTAATTTTTGCACGGAAAAATTACAAACCCTCTCCAATATTTGACACTCACAACCTAAAATCTAATACACAGTTATATAGATTGAAGGATTGTGTTGTGTGATGGAAGCCTATATCTCCTCTTTATTTATAGGCTCCAATCTCTCCTCAATTTTCCTATCCCACCGATGTGGGACTTTGAAGTAACACTCAACACCAATCATGTGTATTTCACACATATAACCAAATCTTTAAAAATGATAGATCTTAGAAGGAATGCAAATAAATTTGGACGTATAAAATTTAACGTTGCAAATAAATTTGGACGTATAAAATTTAACGTATAAAATTTATGTGTTTCATTTATTCATGATGTGATACAACAACTTTAATACTTTGTACATGATGGTGTAAATTAGCTAACCGGGTAAACTACTCTAGACCGGGTCTAGAATTGTTTACTTGATTTGATAAAGTAAAAAGGTAAAAACACGAAAAAATGACCGGGAGGACTGTAGGTGGAAACACTTCGCTACAAAAAAAGCGGGTAGTACTCACATATCCTTAGTGACAGAAAATTTATTTGTCGCTAAAAAGAAAATATTACCGACAGATAAAATTTTTTGAAGGAAAAAACTATTTGGCCTACAAAAAGAGTAATATCTGTCGCTATTGGTTATAGTTTTAGCAACAAACTTATATCTGTCAGTACTACTCATAGTATTAGCAACAAAACTTTATCTGTCAGTATTGTTGTAGTATTAACAACAAAGTATTTATCTGTCAGTATTGTTTTTAGTATTAGCAACAAAATTAATCTATCGGTATTGTTTATAGTTTTAGCAACAACGTTTTATCTGTGGGTATTGATTTTATTGACATTTAATTTAAATATCTTAATTATAAAAACCAAAAAATTAGGCATCATATAGAACACGAAATTGAGGTCATGAAATTAAAAATGAAAAATCTCAATTTGAATTTTGTTGTTTGGTCGCACAAAAAATAATACGGAGTATATTAAAAATGAATTATAAATTTAAAAGATAAAAAAACTAAAAATTGAAGATTAAAAATAATTTTTTTACATTGACTATTTAAAAATTAAAAATTATAATTTTTAATTTCAGATTTTTAAGTTTTAAGTTACAATTAAAGGACTAAACTGACCGAATAGAATCAAGACATATGATAAAAGAACAAGTCAACAAATAAAAAATGAGAACACCTCCTTAGAATCTAATTCATCCGTAAACTTAAAACAATCCAATGAATATAAAGAATCCATGGATTTTAAACAAATTATCAAAATCTTTTAAAATCCAAATTGAATACATCTCTTTAGAATCTAATTATGAGGAAAAGACCAAGTAAACATACTCCCTCCATACCAAAATATAAGCAACACTCCACTATTTAAAAATCCCGGGAACTTTTATTTATTTTTTGCATTTTCATTGATTATTTGATAGAATAAAATATTCTTGTCACCACTTGTTTTGTGAAACTTTTGACGTAGTTTTTAAATATGTAAGTTTTATTTTTCATTTGTTGATCATTCTTGAAATAAAATGGATTGAAAAAATTCAAAAAATTACTTTGTTTAGCGTAATGTTGATTATATTTTGGGACGGAGGGAGTACGAGCAAAATGGGGTCCAATTTTTAATTTTGATAAATTTTAATTGTGTTAGAGGGCTGGATATGGGAGAAAGAGGACCGGGGATTGGAAATAACTGGCCACTTCTTCAATGGACAGTTTGGACAGAGGGCTCGCAATTTCGATTGGAATTGCGCACGAAGATAGACAGATCGGGGACGGACTACTTCTTCGACGTTGGGTGGTTCTCCGATTGCGACAGTAGCGGTGGACGAAAGCTCCTAGTGGCGAAACAGAGCCAAACTTCCGGCAAACCCTAGTCTTTGTCGGACGAACGAGGGCAGATTCCGGTCCTTTTTCTTCATCCTTCTTTGTTTAGTATTCCAATCCAAGCTTTTCACTAATTTCTTAGATTTTTTTACTCTACTTTGGTGTTCATTGTTGGATTGTTTTGTTTTAATATTGACGTGTTCTTGTCTTATGATTTTGTTTCTTGAAATCATGAGTGGCTAAAAAAATCATGAAGGGACTTCTCAGGTGTTACCCGAGTTCCTTCAAGTTGAAGCATTTGCCAAGTTGAGCAGTGCCATTTGGAAGGTAAATCTGATCATCATCAATGTCACCTAAATTCCAACTTTGCTGGGACTGATTACATGAATTTTTCAGGAACAATCCATTGTATGAAAGTAATTACAATATAAGATTACTGCAGCAAAGTGTACTTCTTGCTATAATGTTCTTGTTACTTCGACCCCCATACCCCGTAATGGGCGGGAGCCTTTGAGGCACTAGCATAATGTTGATTCTGTTGTAATGTTCTTGTTACTCTGTTGACTTAGTTTTACTTTTCTTTTCATTGAACTCTTGTTTTATCATGACTATGTTGTGGCAATACAAAGTCCACCACATACCTTCAACACCATTTTCTTGACCACAAAGATTCTTTTCGGTAATTTGGGTACATCAAATAATTTCGGAAATCACACGATTGGTGATTTCTACTGTAGTTTATTAATGTATATGAAATATAGGCGCTTGCTATTCTGTTACTACATAAATGTAGTTTTATAGTAGTGAAATACGTGTATACAAGAAGTCAAGAAGTAAAGAAACTGTTAGGTTTACTTAAACCCTCAAAGTAACACTTGGATCACTTATATTTGCTTTCAGATTAATGTGTTTCTTATATTAAGTTTATCAGTAAAAAAATGTTTCTTCTTTTCAATAGTTCAGGGCTCTGTTTGTACGAGAATGCAGTTGCGAGTGATGTTGCTATATTCTTTCAAGAAATTAATAGATTTTCAAATGTCAGGCAGCAGAAGCACAAGTTGACATGCCTATAGTTGGAGCTATTTCCTTGTATGTCTCTCTTGACTTTTACACTTCGTTTACATCCTGATCAACTTGATTATGTGGATCAAGTATTGGTATGGATTTTTTTCTTTTTTTATGACAAAAGAGTATGAGTCAGTAGTTGCTTTGTGCAAAGTCACTGCCATATCTCATGTAGTGATAGCTTGAATTGCTATAACACTCATGCATCTGCAGCATTGCACTTTTACCCATCAATAATGGCTGACACTTTCTTATATAAATTAGGTGGAAAGAATATGTTATTCATTCTTAAACTAAGATTTGTACCATTTATATTATTTTTCCTTTTTAAACTTTTGGAAAAGGAAGAATCTGACATTTACAAAAACTACCAAGCTTTTCCAACAAATTCCGTCACAAGTTATATGTAACACACAATCCAAAATCAATTGATATAAATGAGTTTGAATCCCATCAGTACATCTTTGATCCCTTCCATTCCATAATTCAACTGTTTTTTTTCTTTTTGCTTTTTCTGTGCTTCTACAATTGACATGGAGCTTGTGTTAAGAAACTCTCTGGGAACAGGTAAAGCATTTGAGATCTTGTTCTAAATGGTGCGCCTTGAAAGAAGAGAAAGCAAAAAGATTGAAAATTGAACAAGAGCAAGAAGAAACAAAAGAAAGACTCCAGAATTTAGAAGATGTAGTATCATTGCTTTTAAATACCCTGGTTAGTCTCTATTTATCATTGTTAACTACCCATATTTCATTTGATTTTTAGTTCATTATATAGTTTAAATTTATGCCACCTAGCATGAGTGTAAGGTAAATTTGGGGCAACGTTTTTAATTACGTTATCATGTGCTTATAATTTTTTTGCATAGGGTTCAACGTCTAATCAATATGATGGTAATACAACCACTTAGAAAAGTCATGATGAGGATCGATGGAACCAAGATGATGAAGCTGAAAGCAATGAACTTGAAGATGTAGACAGTGACGAGCATTAAAGCTTTGGACTATATCTTCTAATCATATTTTAATTTAGTTCACTTTGACTATTTATACTTTAACTTGAAACGTATGCAAATGATGAACTAATTTTGTGATGTTGGTTTACTTTCTAGTAAAAGGGTTAGTTGTAACCCTTTGAAATGTTATTGGATTATGTATTTTTGTTAACACAAGTATGAGTTTTATTTTTTATTTGTCAATGAAATTATTTGATATCACTTAAATAGAGCATGTTGGTGTGAAACATGGTATTGGTGGGTAATCCAATTTTTAGCAACGGTTATAATAAATATTAATATTGGTAAAAACAATGTATTACAGATAGAAAAGAAGGATTTACCCACACTATTTTTTGTCGGTAATTCATGTTATAGCGACATAAATGTTTTGTCGGTACTCCCCTCGTTTTTAGCTACATCTTTGGTCTGTCGCTATTACACTATTTTAGCAACAGTATATTTTATCTGTCGGTAATACTTTTACTGATGGAGTTTTTAGCGACAGCGTAGCGACAGACACTTATCTGTCGGTAAAAGTGAGTAGCGACAGATATTCAACCTTTAGCGACATATTGACCCCTGTCGGTATTGCCTCCTTTTTTTGTAGTGCCTGTAGCCCAATTAATATTATAACAGAGAATGCACGGGAGGTTTTACAGGGGAGTGTAGAGAGAATGAATTCGGCTCCCTACTTCTGAGGATTACAACAGTATATATACTAAGTTTGGGGGGGGGGGGGGGGAACAGGACGTCATGCACCCACAAGGAGGCACGTTCTCGGATGGTGGGAGGTGATGGCCTTCGTCCTCTTGTTGCCTTGTCACCTTGCGAGGGAGATTGTGCCCTTGTCGCGTACTGGCTTGGACAGATTCCTTCAGCATCTCCCTTGATCTTCCAGCGATGTTAGTCACTACAATCCAAGTTCCTTTGGATTCTATCTGCCGACACCCTCCAACCCTCAGAAATTGTACCGGGTAGTTCTTAAGGGTTGGATTAGCTTGACTTTGAAGGATGAATTAGACGATGGAGTCGTTTGATCGGTATACTATCCTAAGTGTACCGGTCAACTTTTCGATCAGTCAAGCTCTCTCCTCCTGACAATTGAGATCTCTCTTTCAATACTGAATGACTTGACCGGTCAGGTATTTGGACGTCTCCTCTGACCGGTTCTGGGTAGATTACACCCATCAATAAGCCCTCCACTTCTCGGCCATGTAATTATCATTGGCGGGAAGTAGAAATCTTGGAAAAGGAATCCAAAATTCGAATTTCACGACTTTTCCCGCTCGAATATTTCATATTCAAATTTGAAAAGTATCCATTTTGACACGTGTTGCGCGCTGAACGCACCTCAACCGTGTCCCTTCGCCTTCCCAGGTGTAATGATGGCGCCGCCTGACGCGGCGCGCTCCGAGGAAGCCACGTTGCCTTTTTCCCAATTCTTCCTTGCCTATATAAGGACCTTCAGCCCATTCATTCCTTCACTTTCTCTCGCGCGATTCTCTTGAGTTTCACCGGTCAAGTTCCCAGTTCTAGCCTTCCAGCCCTCCGAGTCAAGTAAGCTCCCCCTCTTTCTTCTATTTCTTTTCACAGTCATGTCTTCCGCTGGTAGTCATAGGACTTCATCCTCAAATGACTACTAATCTGAGGACTCCACCTCATCTTCTTCTTCGACCGGGTATTCGTCACCTGATTCTGTACCCAGACCAAATCCCAAGCCTTCAGTTCCTGAGCCGGATTTGGTCAATGTTGAACCGGCTCCCTATGACCCTGAAGCTGAATCTTGGGTGCAGTGGGAGGAAAGGTTGGAAACAGCCAGTTACTCTCCCCTCCCCACCTTTTATGTCACAGACATTTACCCCCACGTCTCCAAAATAGCTTTAAATAAGGCCCGTAGGAACCTCCCAGAGGGCTTTGTCACTGCTTCAGGATTCTTCCCGGGCAAAATACTCCCAATGCCCACCGATTGCTCAACTCTTTTGTTAATATCTGCCACCACCTCCGCATCCATCCCTCCCTGCGTCTTTTTCTCTACGCCTTTGAGGTTCGCCCCGGGAAACCTGGTTGCGAAGGTTTCGTTTACTTCAAGGGGCGGAACAATCGCAAATTCATCTCTGACCTTCCACAAAGCAGCCAGTTGTGGAAGGAAAAATTCATTTTTATAAGATTCCCCCTTTCGTTACTCCTCTAGCCGGTTTAAGGTGGAGTGACAACCTTCTTAAAAAAGAGTATCCCGAACCAGTATCCACTCCCGACTTGGAAGAGAGTCTGGAGAGGCTTCTGAAGGGTGACCCCCTTACCGGCCAGAAGTATCACTACGAGAACTGGGTATGGAGGGTTCAACCAGGTGGCGAGGGTACCCCCTAAGCCCATGAAGCAGCGGGGCATGGGGTACCCTCCCCGGGCGACACTACGGAGGCTGAGGGCCACAGTTACCCAGGTATCCTTCGTTTCTTTTCTTCTTCATTCGATTGTACTGGTATTATTTGCAATACTTATATTTATTGCATGTTCTACAGACATGAACTTCAGATCCTTCAACATTCCCATGAAGGCCGGTGCATCTTCTTTTGCTGGCCTGCACCCCTCTTCCACGAAGACTGTCCTGGTTCAACTGGAGACATTGGAGATCCATTCTGAGGATGAAGCTCCTTAGACCGAGGCCACCCAGACCGGGAAGACTATCACGAATCCTCCCCCTAGCAAGGGGAAAGGGAAAATGAGGACAAAACAAGCGGCAACCACTCACCTGGCGGCCAGAAAGAGGAAAAGGGGAGAGAATGTCCCGGTGGGGGAATCTCTTCAAGAACTCTGGGTAAAAATGGGGCTCCGGCTAAAAGAGGTAAAACTGTACCGGTATACTTTCTTGGATTCACCCCTCGTTCAATTATATATCCCTTATACTTTTCGTTTTACAGATGGGTGAAGTTGGGCCGGACGCCTTGGAGCAGCTCGCTGAGGATTCTCCCGGCCTCCTGGTTATCCCTGTTAGAAGAAAAACTAAAGAGGGCCAAGGCCCATAACCGGGAGCTTCAGGACCTGACAGCCCGGCAACTAGATGAGATGGCCAACCTCTCAGCGATTGCCAGGAGGGCGAACGCAGAGATCCTCCAGCTAAAGGAGGAGAACACTCAGCTGATGGGGGAGGTTTACCACCTGAAGGAGGAGGTGAAACTGAAGGAAGAAGAGCTGCCCGGTCGAGCCAAGCAATGGGTGGAGGAGAACTTGTTTGAAGCTGCCCGGGTGCTTACATCTTCTGAAGAAAATACCATGGAGGGCTTCAAGATGCTATACCGGGAGGAGCACGGAAAAGAAATCATCACTCTCAGATCGGCTCCTATGGTTTCATGTCTGGTCAGAAAAGAGACCGGGAAGCCACGCATGAGATATTGGCTGACCGGGATCCAAACTTCAATGCGGAATCATATGGCCTGGCCCCCATACCGGATGAAGAGCCTTCTCCCCCATTCCCTCTTGACTGATCTCCCCGGCTGCGACCGGTTATCTCTTGTAATCTTTGGAACATCTTTATTTGCCCTGTTATGCCCGGTGTACTTTGTAAACATTTGACATTTAATTTTTCCCTTTCAAATGCCATGTTTAATTTTCGTACCAGTTATCTCTGCTCTTTTGCTTGCTTCTTAATTGATACTTTGCTTTTGCTCCTTAAAATGTCTTCATGAATACTTTTATCGGTACACATGCCATCTGATAAACATCTGTCGGTAGAATTTCAACTTTCGTTCTTAGATGTCTTTATCTTGAAGATCAAACCTTGACCGGTTGAACTTCGACTTTCACTTTTGGATACCTTCCTTTCGGCAGTCTACAAACTCTTCGATCAAGTACAGTTGGACCGGTAGGATCCCGCTACGCGGTCTGACCGGTCAGCTGCTTCGCCTTGTAGAATGTTCAAAGTTCCACTGTATCAATACCCAACTGGGGTATTCCTTTTTTTTCACCGATAGGTTATAGATGGAAGCACCTGTAACCTAGTAATTTCTTGAAGTATCCTTAACCGGTAAGAATACTGGAGATTCAACCATGTCGAATGGTTTCGAACCCTCTCCAAGGTTAAAATTCACCCTTCTTCCAGGGCCCCATGTTTCGGGTGATTAAGTCTTTTAATGGCCCTTTGATTTCTACTATCCTGGGTAGGCCTTAGCTCACCCCCTGTTCAAGTCTTCCCTGAGAAGGGGGAATCCGAACCGGTCGGAATAGGATGCATCACGGTGGACAACCCTCTTCTATTTCTTTTAATGGGCATCTTTTAGTCCCCAATCAGTTTGCTAGTCTCGGTTGATTCCCCAATACCGGTCAAACCTCATGGGCCCGTGTAAGTACGGTTCGAACCTTCTTCCAGGTCCAGCCCTCTTACAGGCATACCCCTCATCCGGGGCCCCTCTTCCAGGTTTTATTATTTTTTCTATTATACTGAGCAAGACCGGTGTAGTAACCAGCGTGCCAGGTCCGGGCCTGTGTCTCAGTTGGCTTATCCAAGTGGATTCGATCCACCCAGGAAGCCCTCCTAGGATAGGTTCGACCTATCATTTTTGCTGCTCCCAGATAGAATATTGGACTTCATCAATTCGATTGATTGTAGAAGTAGGCCTTGCCTAGTATTACAATCATTTGTAGAATTTGCGGAGATGATGAGAATTCCAAGTTCCTTCTACCGATATACCTTCCAGAGTTTCTAACCGGTAGGTTCCCGGGCGAATAATAACTCTCACCCGGTAAGGTCCTTCCCAATTTTTCGACAGTTTTCCTCCATCTCCTGGCCTACTAGATTCTCTTCTTCGTAAGACTTCATCCCCAACTTGGAAGTATCGCGGTCCAACCTTGTTGTCATGGTATTTCTTCACGACTTGTTGGTAAGTGCTCATTTTAACTTCTGCAGCCATCATTCATTCTTCAACCGAGTTGAGTTCGGCTAAATGGTCTTCTTCATTTTGCTGGGGTTGATAATTTGATTCCCGGAATATTGGGAATTCAGCTTCGATGGGTAATCTTGTTCCACACCCATGAGCTCTTCTAGGTGTTACTCGAAACGCCCATATGATGTGTGGAAGCTCTTCCAACCACTTGTTTCCTGCTTCCCCAAGCCGCTTCTTCAAACCATCCACAATCGTTCGGTTGGCGTTTTCCACTTGGCCATTTCCTTGGGGATATGCCACCGAAGAACGATTGTGTGTAATCCCGAAGCCCTCCAAGTATTCGGTGAATCTCGGATTCTGGAATTCTAGGCTGTTGTCGGTGATGAGATTCATGGGAATGCCAAATCTCGTGATGATGTTCTTCCAAATGATTTTTTTGCATTGTTGTGTGGTTATATTGGCCAACGCTTCAGCCTCGATCCATTTCGTGAAGTAATCGATGGCCACGATCACAAATTTCTTCCTTCATTGAGCGATTGGGAACGCTCCAATGATATCAACCTCGGATCTAGCGAATGGGATGACATTCGATACGGGGTGATAGTAGGTTGCTGGTCTACTGGGGTATTTGTAAAACACTTAGCATGTTCTGCATTTCTAAACGTACCTTTCACAGTCCTGGACAATTGTTGGCCAGTAGTATCCCAACAAGATGATGCGTTGCGAAAGGGTACGTGACATTTGATGTGCCGCGCACACCCCTTCATGGACCTCAACAATGACTCTTTCAGCTTCCCCGTTAGTCAGGCACCTCAGGAGTGGTCCCCCGAATGCCCTTTTGTATAGCATCCCATCAATGACTTAGAACTGGGGTGCCCTGAGCTTCACTTTTCTTGCCCGGTCATCTTGTTCTGGCAAGCTTCCATCTGTCAAATATTTCATAAGGTCGCCCATCCATTAATCGTCCGCCACGACCGTGTTTGACCGGTCAGATTGGCCAGCTATTGCTATAGTGGCGACTTCCAATTTCTCGATGCTTGCACAATCAAGGATCTCTACCCGGGCAAGTTTTGAAACATGTTCGGGAGCATACTGCGTCAATTTGGAGAGAAGGTCTGCATCCGCGTTTTCGGCCCGGGGAGTTTGGGCAATCTTGAATTCTTTGAAGCCTTTCAACAAGGCAAGCACCAGGTCATTGTATTGCATCATTCGTCCTTCCCTTGCTTCCATATTTCCGGTCACTTGCCAAACAATCAGACTAGAGTCGGATTTGATACTGACCCGGCTGATTTTGAGAGCCTGAGCAAGTCTGAGCCCTCCAGGTAGAGCTTCATATTCTGCTTCATTGTTCGTCAGCTTGAAGTTGAAGATGATTGCATGGTAGATCTTGAACCCTTCTGGGGTGGTAAACACTATACCACCCCCGTACCCTTTAAAACCAGATGCCCCGTCTATCACCATCTCCCACCACTGCTCAGTGGGCTTGTTGACTGGTAGATCTGGAGTTAGACCGGTCATTTCTACCAGGAAATCTGCTAGGGCCTGTCCTTTTACTGCTGACCTCGGCCGGTACTCAATATTGAATTGAGTTAACATCATTGCCCATTTCACCATCCTCCCGGAGGATGTTGAATTTCGCAGTACTGCACCCAGCGGTTGGTCAGTCAAGACTTCCACCGGGTGAGCTTGGAAGTAGGATGTTAACTTTTTTGCGGAGATGAAAAGCGCGTAGGTTGTATTTTCCATCGCCGTATATCTACTTTCGGCTCCGTTTAGTTCTTTGCTCACATAATAAATGGGCTTTTGTGCGCCATCATCTCTTATTAAAACGGAGCTTACAGCATTCGGGGAAATCCCTAGGTATAGATACAAAGTTTCACCCGGGTCGGGTTTTGACAATACAATGTCTGACACTAGGTATTCTTTCAGCTACTCGAATGCCCTCTGGCAGTCTTTGTCCCATGCAAATATGTTGGCCTTCTTCAGGACTTTGAAGATGGGCAGGGATCTCTCAGCTGACCAGGAAAGGAACCGGCTGAGGGCCGCTCGATGACCGGTCAACTTTTGAACATCCCTAACAGAGGTAGGGGCTTGCATTTCAATGATAGCCCATATTTTTTCTAGGTTGGGCTCTATTCCTCTCTTGGTCACTATGAATCCCAAGAACTTCCTAGTACGAACCGCGAAGACGCACTTCTTGGGATTTAACCAGAGGTTATACCTTGCCATTATATCGAATGTGGCACGCATATCAGCCGGGTGGTTGAGAGATACCTGGCTTTTGATCAGCATATCGTCGACGTACGCCTTCATGGTCTTTCCCAACAGCGGCTTGAAGAGCTTGTTTACCATGCGCTGGTAAGTGGCCCTAGAGTTTTTCAAGCCAAACGCCATCACTCGGTAACAGTAGGTTCCTTCAGGTGTGAGGAATGACGTCTTCTCTTCATCTTCTTTTGCCATGTAGATTTGGTGGTAACCCTTGAAGACATCCATGAAACTTAAGAGTTCGCACCCTGCAGTTTCGTCTACCATCTGATCTGGATTGGGAAGGGGGTATGAATCCATCGGACAAGCCTTGTTCAAGTCCGTGTAATCCACACACATTCTCCATGTGTCGCCCTTGGGAGCAAGGACAACGTTGGCTAGCCAATCCGGGTATTTGACTTCCCGGATGTGACCAACACTAAGGAGGTCCTTCACCTCCTTCTTGACGAAGTCCCGCCGGTCACTAGCCAGGTATCTTTTCTTCAGGCATACCAGTCGAGATCCCTCTCTCACGGTCAACCGGTGGAAAATTATAGAGCGGTCTATCCCGGGCATATCCGCCACGCCCCATGCGAATATGCCCGCGTATTCTTGGAGGACCTGTGTAATCTCCGCCTTGAGATCTTCTGGGAGGTTTGCTCCAATTCTGACCATCCTTGAAGAATCACCCGGGTGAAATTTGATCTCTACCGCCTCAGCCTCGGGCTCCAGCTTCTCCCGGGTTTCTCCCTTAGGGATTTCCTGGGAGATGACGTTGACCCCCTTGGTCATCTTCCTGACTGCCCGGGCATAGCATTCCCTGGCGTTCTTCTGGTCGCCTTTCACCTCACCCACACCACCTGGAGTGTGGAACTTCATGCATAGGTGAGGCATGGAAATCACCTCCCCGACTCTATTGATGTCTGGCCTCCCAAGGATTGCGTTGTGGATGCATTTGATGTCCACAACGATGAACCGCATTTTCTTCCATACGGTTTTGTCACCCGATCCTAGTTCGACCGGTAGAACTATGGACCCTTCAGCCTCCACTGTATCTCGCGTGGAGCCTGAGAGAGGGGTTTTGAGGGGTTCAAGTTGTGTTCGACACAAGCTGAGTTTTTGGAAAGTTTCCAAGTACAGAATGTTGACACTACTGCCGGTATTAACAAGTACTCGAGTGACATCCACCCCATTAATGTCCATGGTGATAACCAATGGATCATTATGATCTTCACCGGTAGGTGGGAGGTCCCAGTCAGTAAAGACGATCGGCTCCCTCCTGGTCTGCTTACGCCTAGCCGGTTCAGCACTTACTTCACCGACGTAAATGCTGCGGACCCAATTCTTCTGTTGCGCGGCTGAATCTCCACCTTCAGGTCCGCCGAAGATGATTCCAATGTGCTCTTTGTTAGGGGCAGGTTGCTTCTCCCTTTGTCGGTTATTCCTTCGCCGGTCGTTGTCCCAGTCATTCCCCTGGGCTGCTGGCCTAACCTATTGGTGGTTCTTCTCCTGGGCCTTTTTTCTTCGCCCGGAGTTGGGTTTCAGCCTCAGCAAACTCCCATGCAGTGTGGTAGGCCTCTTGATACGTGGTCGGAGGTTTCCGGCAGAACTCCTTGTATACTTCCCCAGCACGTAAGTCATTCAAGAGAAGGGACAACACCGTCTTGTCGTCCATCTCTTCTACCTTCTCTACCTCTTCCTTCCACCGGGTAAGGAATTGAGTGAGGTTCTCAGATTCCCTCTGCCCGGCTGTACTAAGATAGGTGAATTTCTTCCTCTTAATACAATTCTCCTGGAACTTGGCCTTGAATTTTGAGGCCAAGTCACTGAATGAATCAATGCTTCTTGGACAAAGCTTATTGAACCATTCAGTAGCCCGGTTCCGCAAGGTTTGGAAGAAAAGGAGGCACTTTTCTTCATCTATGCAACCGTTCATGGTTGCACTCTAGTTGAAGGAGTCTAGATGGATTTCTGGGTCCTCCTTCCAGGTAAACCTTAGGGCATCTATCTTCACCTTTCGCGGGAAAGGTATCAGATGGACTCTTGTAGTGAATGGGGACCTAGCGAGGGATTTGTCCCGGTCATTCTTTTCCCCTACTCTTTTCTCCAACCTATTCAGTTTTGCCTCCATCTGCTGGACGCGATCATTTGGGACAGTCAGCCAGTTAGCCACCGGTCCCCTAGGCTGGCTCTCAGCTTCCTCTTCTTGATGGTAGACCCTCGTCCTCGCGGGCTTCTGTTGGTTTGACCGGGCGCTGGGTACGGGCAAGCTCGGCCTCCCTCCCCTTTCCTAACCGGGCAAACGCGCTAACATGGGCAACGCTTTGCCCCAGCCTCAGTTTGGCTGACTTTCTCTGGCCTTCTTCCCTATCCCCCAGCCTTTCGAAGGCGGAGTTCCGGGAAGTTGCTGGCGGGATGTTTTTTCCATTCTTCTTCTTGTGGGCCCTCGGGATGTCCCACTCGTCGTCACCGCTCTCGACTGAGACGCAATGACCATCAAGAGTGACCTGTTGGTTTGTACCTTGCGGAGGGCGTGATGGCCAGCAGCGTTGAGCGCACCGGACAAATTGACGGGAGCAACCGCGCTAACTAGCTGCGGCTGGAAAGGCGAGGGCTGCGGTACCGGTGTCTGGAATGGCGACACTGTCATTGGAGTTTGGAGGGGCATCGTCCGAGCGCTTGGAAGAGCGAATGGGAACATGCCTGGGAGGAATGGCACCCCCCCCCCCCCCGCTCTGCTGACACATGGCCATGACATGTCCAAAGCCTTAGATGGCCTGTAGGTTGGCTGGGTCATTCATGAACTGGGTCATGCTAGGTGGGAATGTGACCCTCGGTCCAGTAGAAGGGACTGGAATCGTGAATGGGGTGACCACGCTTGGTGTTGGGGTTGAGCTTAATCCCAACGGCATCACTGGAGCAAAAATAGCCGGTAGGGTAGCAACCATGGGGATGGTGGCTCCCTCAGTAGTGGCTTGCACCTGAGCGGAAGTAGCGTTGATTTGCTGGCTTGAAGACATCTTAAGTGGTGTTTTTTTGGGTAGGTTTGTGTTTGGATGAAAAGAAACCTTAACGGTCCCATGGTTGGCGCCAAAAATGATGGTGTAAATTACCTAACCAGTTAAACTACTCTAGACCGGGTCTAGAATCGTTTACTTGATTCGATAAAGTAAAAAGGTAAAAACAAAAAAAATGACCGGGAGGACTGTAGGTGGAAACACCTGTAGCCCAATTAATATTATAACAGAGAATGCATGGGAGGTTTTACAGGGGAGTGTAGAGAGAATGGATTCGGATCCCTACTTCTGAGGATTACAACAGTATATATACTAAGTTTGGGGGGAACAGGACGTCGTGCACCCACGTGGAGGCACGTTCTCGGATGGTGGGAGGTGATGGCCTTCGTCCTCTTGTTGCCTTGTCACCTTGCGAGGGAGATTGTGCCCTTGTCGCGTACGGGCTTGGACAGATTCCTTCAGCATCTCCCTTGATCTTCCAGCGATGCTAGTCACTACAAATCCAAGTTCCTTTGGATTCTACCTGCCGACACCCTCCAACCCTCGGAAATTGTATCGGGTAGTTCTTAAGGGTCGGATTAGCTTGACTTTGAAGGATGAATTAGACGATAAAGTCGTTTGACCGGTATACTATCCTAAGTGTACCGGTCAACTTTTCGATCATTCAAGCTCTCTCCTCCTGACAATTGAGATCTCTCTTTCAATACTGAACGACTTGACCGGTCAGGTATTTGGACGTCTCCTCTGACCGGTTCTGGGTGGATTACACCCATCAGTACATATTTTACTTATTTCTTCACTTTTTATTTTATTTTTTAATCAATTTTATAGATATATTTTATGTAAAATTATACAAGCATTGCAAAGGTAAGAACTAGTAGATAATAAAAAGATTGTGTTTTGTACGAAACATAACATCTTTATTGATCTTTTTTATGGGTATGAATATTTGGTGAATAACACATTCTCAAAAAAGATGACACCGACCGAACAATTAGCTAAGAAGAAGTTAATTAAGCTATTACGTATAATCTAAGCCAGTTGTTGTAAAGCTGAGTTTTCGTGTCTGATAATTACAAAAGTCCCATGTTTTGTATGGTTATCTCTCATCGCAGCTACCAGGCTTCGAAATCGAGATCTCTCCCTTATAGCATTCTTATGTCAACCGCTGAAGTATGCCTCACCCGCATAAATAACTCATTCTCCACGTGCCACGTGCCTGTCATACAATTTGCACTTTGCACCGGAAGCGCCAATTCCGAAAGGTCAGTTACACAAGCTTCAAAGGGAAAGAAAGGAATCGGGCCCCACACGGAAGGATTGGAAACGCCGCATTTTCTTCTGCATAACAAATCCAATTTTCAGCAGATTGACAAACTGGATATAGAACACTGCTATTTCTTCTACCTGGGAAAGAGAGAAGATTTGGGATCTTGTTTTGGCGACCCCAGGTGCTGTTGAGGTTCGTATCGAATTCAGCACTGTAAGACGATAAAAAAGCATTGATTTTTGAGGTCTGTGCGATATGTTTTGATCAAATTAAGATGGGATTAGGGTTCGTGATGAATGATTTTAATGTTTGAAGGCGCGTTTTTGTTATTTCCAATTTGTCTTTATTTGTTCTGATGTTTGCATGCCGTGGGTCATGTTCAATGCTGCAGTTTTGAGTTGGATTGAGATAATTCTATATATGTGCTCTAATATGTTTGTTTTAAAAAAGAATGATATGTTTGTTAATCATATGGTTTCCAAGTGCTTCTTATGATGTTGAATCACAGAGAAGTTTCGAAGATGGATATTTGATTGAAATCAACTTAGATCAATTGCAAGTTTCTTTTGTTGTAATTGTTGTTGTTCAACCCTGTCAGATGTTTACTAACTAAATGACCACACATATGAAAAGTCATCTCTGCAAAACTGATAATGTTACGAAATAGCTATGCATGATATTGAATTATCATCTTGGCCAATTAGAAAATCACTTGTGGATGCTGCTCCTTCTATCCCTAAAGTATCTTTACGTTTTACGCTTAAAGAAAGTAGTATCTCGCTCACACTTTCTCTTGCTTCTAAATATATTTTGAACACAATATACTAATTCTTAGACCGGCAATGATAAAGGGACAAACTGACTATACTGATGATTCTACGGCTGAAAAAGTTAGGAGTGACTTGAGGCTAGAGCATGTAGGTAGAGTTCATATTAAGATTTCTTTTATTTGTGCAAGTAATTCCGACACACTGGTAGTTGCGTTGCCATGATGAATTTGATGGTGGCAGTGCATCATTGACCTAGTCCGTGCATATGACATGATGTTGCTGGATTTTTGCGCGAATCTGAGTGCCGAAAGTTGAAACCTCTCATGGCGCAATCAGCGCAACAACTGCTCAAGTGTTATGAATTAGGCACTTGTTGCAGTATGTGACTAGATTAAAATATAGATAGAAGAGACAATGGAACACTTTAGAGTCTTTGTCACCTGTAGAATTTTAGGAAGTTTTTCACCATTCCTTTTTCTTCTAACTTCATTGCCTGAATATTGTCACAACCAAATTATGCTTATTCTCCCTTTGTTTGGATATAGTTATCCATGTTACCAGTATTTTTGTTTTCTCCGAAATTAGTTGTTCACTTTCCAAATTCAATAAAAAAAGAATATGATGAAGTGTCTAAAATATCATAGATATAAGGTATAATCATTCTTGACATGATTGTTTGACATACTTGAATGACTTATTTGACATTTCAAACTCATTTCTCAAAAATTAGGGTTTTTAGAAAGTCGACAAGTAAATCCGTACAGAGGGAGTATACTACTATGTGCTTTTTCAAACAACTTTTAATTTTTTCCGGTCATACCTAAATAAAGTCTGCTTTTCTCATTTTCTAAACATAATGTTCCTTTACTTTTGCCCCTCTCATTTAACATTCCAACCTTCCATAGTCAATTAGTCTTGACCACATATCGCAAGGGGAAACATGGAATCAAATGCAGTGACAAAATATATAGTAGAGGATGACCTCGTTTGAAAAAAATAAAATTAAATAAGCAACTGGACAACTGTGACATCCGGTAGGTTTTGGATCTCTGTTAAGTGCATTGTTACTATTCACATTGTCTCATTGATTCCCCCTCGTAGGCTTGTAGCATGCATCATTTTCTCTTCATAATGGAATGTCTACAATGCATAGAAATACAGATGTTGATTAACTGTGCATTTCATTTTAAGGCTTTTTGGTTCTAAGAATTTTACTTGTTGCAGTTTGCATACACCAATCTAATCACAATACAATGTTTTGGGAATTGGGATGCAAGTATTTCAAGGATGAAATTCTGTATTTACATTTTTTCAGAGATCCAATTGTGATTAACAATAAATGACGTCTTCTGAGGTAGATCCTGATGTGGTTAGGTGGGGTCTGCATCTTATAGACGTTTGTTCTATCAATGATGGTGGTTCTCCTGTCACCATTACTCAGTATGATGAGGACATGTCTCAAACAGAATTCATTAGAGAAGGTTACTGTGATACTTCAGCTTCACAGTTACCTCAAACTGAGTTGATCAGCAAAGGTTACTATGATATACCACATGCTTACGTGGAGAATGATGAGATAATTGCTCATACCCTTCAAGAGGAATTATCACGAATTGCAGTTGCTGAATCCTCAGGATCTTCGCATGATGAGGAAGAAAATCAGAAAGAGTCTGTTCTTTCTCAGGATTGGCTTGGATCGTCAAAGAGACACTGCGAATCCGGTATGCAAAAAGAAGAGATATACTTATGCCTACTTTTTCTGTGTCCGCTTAATATATTTTAATGGAACATTTAAAATGGTAGGTTGTGAAAGATGTTATGAAGATTCAACATACAATGACATATTCGCTCCATATTCTAGTCCTGTTGAAATTCCAGGCTGTCCCAGTGATCAAACTTATTTTCCGCAGATTGAAGATGAATCCACTCTTGATGGTGAAGTTGGCAAAAGATTGAACCAGATGGTTTCTGTTCCTGTGAGTAAACTCATTTTTGTGCGTCCTGCGGATCAATTTACTAGACAATTTTTTGGATAATAAAATCCAAGTTTTTTTTAAAAATTTCATGTCTTCTCCCTGGGGCAAACCAGAAATGAGAAATCACACTAAGTACTTCTTATACATAGTAAGACTAGCAACTATGGGGATAAGAAGGTAAAACTAGTAATGTGCCAAATTATAATAGTTGTTTCGGCAAGCTAATTGATGATTATATGTGGATAGTAAGGCACTCCTTATTCTCTCTGCGCAGAGATTGCTTACCTGCTCTTTTGTCAACTAGCTATAAGCCCAAAGGGCACACCTCTATTTTAACAAGTAGTTTTTTTTCTGTCCACAAGTGATTGAATATGATATTCCTCTTTCAAATATTGATCATTGTCAGCATGTTCCTAAAATTAATGGAGAAATACCTTCAGTTGATGAAGCTACTTCAGATCATCAGAGGCTAATGGACAGGTGCTTTGAGTATCTTCTGATATATTCTTGTTTAATTTCTTCTTATAATTATTGGGAATTGTTGTTGAATAATTGAATTATTTTCTGGACCCTTTTAATTAAAGAATATCATTTATTCCTGGTTGGGGTGCATTTTTTTATGAGCAATGTGGATAGAATTGAATTCCTTGGCATAGGAGTTGCAGGTTTTAATATTAAGGAGTTTGAAGATAAAGTTACAATTATATGCTATGGATATATAAATATGTTGGAAATCAAGTAGTTGGGATGTACAACCACTTTATGAAAACTATAGCTTTTTAGAGTTTTTAACAGCCTCCCTACTTCCGAGTAGGGGCAAGGTCTGCGTACACACACCCTTCCCAGACCCTACTGTTGTGGGATTCAACTGGGTTGTTGTTGTTGTTGTAGCTTTTTAGAGTTTTCCCTCAAGTTTTTTCATTTGTTCTATTATACTTTAATATTTTTTTACAAAGTTACAAGCGCTTCTTTCTCTTCCAACATTCAGGCTCGAGCTATATGAACTTGTTGAGTCAAAAGTTTCAGGAGATGGAAACTGCCAGGTTAGTTGTATGATGTGATATGACTTCTGTAATCTGTTTGGCTTTAAGCTTTACCACACCATTATAGTGCTTTTGTGCCTTTTCAGTTCCGGTCACTATCAGATCAAATATATCGTACCAGTGAGCATCATAAATTTGTGAGGGAAGAGGTTGTCAAGCAGGCAAGTATTCAATATGCCTAAGACTTATTATTTGAGAGTGAATATCTTTGCTTTAGTTGATGAAAAATTATCAAATTCGATGTGTAATGTTGTCCTTTATCTTTTCCAGCTCAAATCCCACCCCGAGTTGTATAGGGGTTATGTTCCTATGGATTACGATGAGTACCTTAAGAAAATGAGCAAGTATGAAGAATAAGCAAATCACAGTATTTGGTTGCTTTGATTTTCATGCAGTACTAAATGCAGTAATGCATTATTCTTTTTCTTTTTGAAATGATGATAGGAGTGGTGAATGGGGTGACCATGTCACATTGCAGGCTGCTGCAGATGTGGTATCAGCTGCTTTCTTTCTCTCGTGTAATTTTTGCCTGGAACCTTAACTCAGAACACTTTTCGTATGGAATTTATGCATTGAACTTTGGAACATGCTACAATCATTTATTAGCTGTTATAACCAGTTTAAGAATCATTGTAATGTCATTTCTAGGTTTAGGGAACATAACCAGTCATTATGGGTTGTAGTAGGATCTTAGTTCGGGGGCAATGAAAACAGTCAACCATTAGGATTAGAGTTTTCTGTCTGATCTTTTGAGGGTAATTGAGTAGCATAGCCTGAATTTATGGGGACATTTGGTTCCAGTTAATTGACATTACGGTAATGGGAAAGTGAGACAACCTGATGAGTTCTTTAGTAACAAGACTTCTTCAAACTATAGATTTGTTTGATCCGGCATCAAACTAGAACTACCTGCAAATAGTTTTCTCTCATTTCCCTTACCCAAATAGGAGAAATTTAGTTTTCCCTCTTAATAGATTTTGCCTTCTCATTTTCATTTCTTCCACTTTTCTTTTCGTTTCCTCTCAAACCAAACAAGAAAACTTATTTTCCTTTCAAATTCCTTGAACCAAACATACTGTTAGTGACTGTTCACTTTATGGTATTCTAAATCGGTGTTGGTCACTAAAGTGTTGTATTTTAGGTTTTATACTTTTGAAAGCGTGCAATTAGTTATATCATGTTCAAATGACTAGGTTTGGAATTACATATCCAGTCCTTCACCAATACTAATGCTAGACTCATTTGTTTGTAATAATTTGTTGGTCTTTATCTTGGGGGCACATATTGGAAAAGTGAATTTTTTTTGCAGTATGGTGTGAAGATATTCATCATTACATCATTCAAGGATACATGCTACATTGAGATACTTCCACACACACAGATATCAAAGAGAAGTAAGTATGCTGTATGCCATGTAACTTCAAACTCATTCCCAGTTATTGGGCAGAAGTGCATTATAACTTCAAACTCATTCATTAATTACAGTAGTTGGGTCGGGCGGTTAATCCTTTCTTTATTGCAGTTATTTTCTTGAGTTTTTGGGCAGAAGTGCATTATAACTCCATATATCCACGAGGAGGTATTTGGATTAATAACGACAATACAATTTCACATTTCTTAAATTTACGTGCCATCATATTCCCATGTCCCAAAAAATAGCGAGACGAATCGGAGTATTATTGTGGGACTGCTCTATAGCTTCTTCCTTTGCTGCAATGCAGAGTTGCCAGTCGTTGAGGGTGACAAGAAAAAGAAGAAATGGTGGCGGCTTGGGAAGGACTGACTTTCTTTCAAGCTTGTGTGAGCAAGTCCCTCTATCTATCTTGTGGCTCTCCTCTAAGTTCTCTAGCTTGGGAAGGACTGAAAAGAAGGGACAAATATGAAAATCAGTTTGATAGTACTGTGTGTATGAGTATATTAGACCCCCTCCTCCTCCAGTCCTCCTCCTCCTATCTGTATAGCAATTTTGATCTACTGTCAACGTCTTATTATTAGGTCATTAAATTTATAGAAAAACATGCATTAATCAGTGCTAGCAACTTAAAAATTGATGTATATTTAGTCAATTATATATATATATATATATATATATATATATATATATATATATATATATATATATATATATATATATATATATATATATATATATATATATATATATATATATAGACACACACACATTTGTTCTTTTCAGTTCAGTTAATCATCTGCTTAGTTGGAAGTGTATGCTGCAAAATTATCATCTCAAACCCAACCATTCTTTCATCACTAGGCAAAGAAAAATATAAAAAGATCTGTTTATTAAAGTTTCATAATCCATTTACATGTGTCATCTTGACCAGTGCACAAAAAAACATGCATTAAAATAAAAATGCAAAGCCAGCAATTAGCTTTCCCATTAATAGTAGACCAATTTAAGTGTTAAATATTACAATTAGGAGTGTGGAAGTATAATGTGAAAGATCAAATGGTCAATTATAATATTGTTATATACTCTCTATTATCAAGTAGTTTCTTTTTCAGTCATTTCCTTGATTTCATGATTTGGTTTTACACTTGGGTCATAAGACTAAATGAAATGAAAATTAGTTAAATGATTTGTGGTACTCCATTTGTTTGGGATCTCTTTTTATTTTTCATTTTTTTCAAAAACAAAAGTTTTTTTAAAAAAAAATTGGATTATTTTTTATATCATACAAACAATTTGAATATTTGAAGCTATCTTCTAGAATAAATTTTTGAAAAAAATTGAAAAAGAAAACAAAGTGAAGAAAAAAAAGAGAAACACAAATGGAAAATAAAGAAACCAAAAAATACTTCATCCGTCTTAAAAAAAATTACTCTTCACTATTCAAAAGTAACGAAAACTTTTATTTATTTGTATATTTTGATTGATTATTTAATAAAATAAATCTTCTTTTCACTTCGTTTTTTATACTGGGTAAAATTTTTGACGTAATTGTTAAATATGTAATTTTATTTTTAATTTGTATATCAATTTTTAAATAAAATAAATTTAAAAGACTTGAAACTTTGCTTTGTTTTGCATACAGTGTAAAATATTTTGGAATGGATGGAGTTGGATCTAAGAGTTATTAGCATAAAATATTAAGAACAAAATAGGAAAAGTATACTCCGTATTTATAAACGTGTATGTATAGAACAATGGATGGAATGTCTCCTGCCGACCTTCCGTAATGCCTCACGGAGCTGAGGTGGCATTGCCACCTTGGCAATTCTTCTCAGAACATTGCCCTCCTTGTGTCTGTGAGTCATGCACCGTGACTCCCATCACGGAGAGAAGTGGAATGCTTGGTTTTCTTCCTTCTTTAATTTGTTTACTCTATATTTCTTTTGTTTTTTTGTTTGTTTCTTTTGTTTTTAGTTTTTTTGTTTATTTTTTTTAGTTGCTTTCTCTTTTTTTTTTTCGTTTTTTAGTTGTTTCTCTTTTTTGTCTAGTTTTTTTCGCAGGGTAAATTTTCTTTTCTTATTATTTTTTGTTTTTTATTGTTTGTATTTAGTTTTTTAGTACTCCCTCCGTCCTAATTCTTTCTTCCCAGTTTGACTTTTTCCCATTTTTAATTTTTGGTTTTGACTTCAAATTTTACCCTCCTTAAAAAAAGATTTTTTGAATTTTTTTTTTGCAATCATTCAAAATATAGAGTTAGAAGATAATTGGTGTAAATACATGAGGTTATTAATGTCATTTGTCATCTTTTTTTTCTAATGGGAAGGTAGTTTTAGGACGGAGAAAAAGGGAAAGTGAGAAGAAAGTTTTAGGACAGAGGGAGTAGTATTTTATTTAAGAGATGTCTAAAAAGTTATTTAATTTTTTATATTAAAAATAGATAGAATTTAATTTGAATAGAAATATCATATAAGAAATATTCTTTTTGGTGCAATAATTTGTTACGGAGTATAATATAAAAAGGAAAAAAATTAATAACGAAAAATTGATAACAAAAAGTCATAATAACAAAAATTTAATAATATGAACGAAAAAATTTGTATTAATTTGCATTATTAATTTATAAATGATATAATTCGGTTTGAATATAAAAAGGAAATTATTTATATAAAAAATAAAAGTGTAATCAATGCAACGGTGGTGAGGCATTACAGTTGTGAAGTGAGTGAGATGGTGAGTACAGTCAATGCTGATGTGGCAATAAATGGCTGTTGATTTGGAGGAGCGATGGTGAGACATTACAGATAGCCTTACAAAAAATTCAAGGGTCCCTTATGTCCTATTGAAAATAGAGGAACCAAGGAGTTTTTTCAATAAAACATGTATCCCCTGAGAATAAATTCCATAAATGATCTCTTATAACTGGTAATTTTCAATATTTAGTCTCCAATTCTAAGTTAATTTTTGAAAATATTTCATAATCAGTTCTTTAAAGACTATATGTGAAAGAAAATATTTGTGATATTTGACATAAAGGACTATTTATTAATTATCTTAAAATTGAGGATCAAATATGAAAAATCACATGTTATAAGGGACCATCCATGAAATTTACTCTACTTTCAATTAGGGTTACACTAAGGCTTTTGCGAAATTCACTCCCTAAATGACTATATCCACACGTTTTTATCTAATTTTGCTAAAGCCACACCCACTAATATAAAGGTGGTACTATTGCGAATTTACCAAAATTAGGTGAAAAGCGTCTATTTTGGAATGAATTTAACAACACCCTTGAAACTCTAAGAAAAGTAAAAAAGAGTACTTTCTCCAGATTGTGTTTGAATGCTTACCCTTCTTATTAAAAATCTCCCACACCGAATTTCTAGCTCAAACCTATTTTCTTTATAATTCCTCGGCTGAATTCACCTTCTGCCAAGTTTTATGGTTTCATTGGGGTTATAACCGGTATCAGAGGGTACAAGGTCAAAGGATGTTGGCAATTCCTTTTAATAAGTAAATTTGAAAAAAAAGTTTCACTTCTTTCATATAAAATATAAAAAGGAATTGCCACCATCCTTGCCTTTGAGCCACTTTGACACCAATTTTTTCTTCTTCTTGAGTCATGCTTTGTGTTTGACTCCTAAAGAGTGTGGTGTCAAAATAGGCACACCAAGTAGTGTCAAAAGTTAAATACAATTGGGAGTGTGGAAGTATAATGTGAAAGATCAAATGACCAATAGTGACATTGTGTTATATATATTTACTACCAATTAGTCTCACTTTCAATCATTTCCCTAACTTCATTAACAACCAAATGCGCTTTGTGCCCTCCGATCACCTCGCCGCGCTTCTTCCCATTCTTCCACAGCTGTTAAGACCAATCGTTTTATCAAATCTAGTTGTTCATCAACATCAACCGAGGAAAAGAAAAGAATTACCTGGATTGTTGGCATTTTCTGTCTCCGGTTGTTTTCGCGAGCAATTTGATCGATCCCCAATGAAATTGTTAAAGAAAAAATGCAGCACCAATTAGATTTCCTATAGACACTGAAGTAAGAACTACCGTAGCGCATAAGGAGATGGAGGAGAAACTTACAGTGACTCCTGCACGCACAACGAGCTTGTGGGGACAGTTATTAACATCAACGCTGTAAAACCGCACACTACAACAACATGCACATATGAAACCAAAGATTAAGAATGTGATGGAATATATATTAAAGTTTAAACCCAAGTCAGTTGCAGGATTTGGATTATACTCCTCAACACTTCTTCAAGTAAAAGACCGTAAACTTAACGCCGAGGACAGTTTCCTAACCTTGGGTAGTAATCCGCGGCTAACTTCTCCAATTTCGGTTTCAAAAATATACATTTTCTGCACCACATTGCCATCCTGAAAACCCAAGCAGCTTCCCAAATGTCAACTCACTTCAAACTTCTCTTTTAGCACAATATACAAGTATTGCAAATTTGCATGAAATTTTGGCAAAATGAGGTAATTTACAGAGTAGAACACAGTCCAATGTGTGCCTAACTGCCTATAGATACAAAACATCAAGAGTGCACTAGCTTGGAGTCTAGAACAGCACATTCACACAGTTCAAATCAATATGTTATCAGATAGGATAGGAGGGCTTGGGCGTGGGAGACAAACCAAACAAGATAAACACTAAAATCCCATTTCTTTCTACCAAACAAGGTAACATTAAAAGATTCCCTATACCACATAAACTGCAAAATCTTTATCTCCATTTCCTAACAAGAAAATTGGTGAAGTAATCTGCAACTCAGATGATTTCAAGCATAACCTCCTACATTGGAAGGGGAGCAGAAATTGATAGAATTTATGATGGAGTAGTGATAACCAGATGGGATAATAAGACACTTGGGCTGAACCACATTAAAAGATTGAATCCAATCAATTAGTTAGTTCAACCCAAGAGCTTATATACCGATTATTTTTCTCTTGAACTTCCAATGTGGGATGCACTATAACACTCCCCCTCAAGTGGACAACCGAGCCATTTTGATTCTAACCGGTTGACCACTTGCAAATAAACTCACATTCCCTTGATTTTTTTTTAGTGCCAACACCTAAAGGACCACGAGCCACTGGGTATGGACTTCCAGACGAGCTGTTAAACGGGACACAGGCCGTTGGGTACATACTCCATACGGACAACTGGGCTAAAGACTAACGGGCCGCTAGGAATGAACGTACACCTTGACAAATGAGGTGGGCCAAAACCTGCTTCGATACCATGATAGAATTTATGATGGGGTAGTGATAACCAGATTGGGTAATAAGACACTTGGGCTGGACCACATTAAAAGATTGAATCCAATCAATTAGTTAGTTCAACTCAAGATATTATATACAGATTATTTTTCTCTTGAACTTCCAATGAACTTCCAATGGATGCACTCTAACAGAAACCCAGTATAATCCCAAGTCCCAACTATGTTAGTCTGGGGGGTCAAAATGTACCTAATGTTGTTTCCCTTAGCCCTTGATGCATTTACTTCCAAAAAAACGTCATAAAAACCCCCAAAGCAGCGAAATTGTTACCATAGAATGATTACTGATTCCCCTGCGGTGACCCCGTCGAACTGATCCTCGCCGGAAATAGGCTGCAAATCAATAGACGCCGGCGAATCGCCGATGGCATGAACAGATCCTCCTTCTTCTTCGTCTTCTTCACACTTGGCTAGAGCTTCGATTTTTCCTCCTCCGCGATGGAATTTAATTGAAATCAGAGAGACAAAATTTGGGTTCCAATAATTCGCTCTGATCAACTTTAGATTGGAGAAACAGAATGGGGTTTTTGCGCGTAGACGATACCCACTGCTGCTGCAGCTGGCCGGAGATGTTTGCAGTGCGACGGGCATGTCGGGGTTTCTGTATTTCTTTGTGTGATTCCAATTTCCAAGGCGCAATCGATGAAAAAGTTTAATGGGGGGATTTAAGGTGCGTTTCACATGTGTAGTGAGAGGCCAATACTAATTAGAAGGGTAGACTAGTTGGCCAAGTTGGAGGGAAATCAACATAAAATCTCAATCTTTTTTCCCTGGAAACTTTTACAGTTTTACATTGCCACGGCCGGGATTCGATCTTATGAACCTCACATCCTCCCTAGAACCAGTTGAGCTACCATACAACCAATTTTTGGAGTTAGAAGAATGATTTGGTTTTTTTTCTTTGTGATTTCAGTGGGTATTTTATGTAATGAAACTTATTTAGAACGAGAATTTTAATACTTCCTCCGTCCTCCAGTTTTTGTCCACTTTCATTTTTAAACACTATCCAATGCACTTCTTTAATCCATTTTATCTTGTAATTTGTATATTAAAAAATTATAGAAATTATATATTAATAATTTATATGTTAAGACAAATCAAACAAGATCACACATGACTATATTTAGGCTTACACATTGAGAGAATTTTATGAGTTAAAGTGCTTAGATGAACAGTTTCAAAAGTCAAAAGTGGACAAAAACTGGAGGACGGAGGGAGTAGATGTTAACGAATTTGGATGTGTGTAGTATATGTTCTTTCTTTTAATGACGATATTGTGAATACAATAATAACCATAGATATAGATTGTACGATTCAAGGTTGTATTGAATAATTTTAGGCCCAATCCATAATATAAGAATTTTTTTCCCATAAAAGCCGGACCGATAAAATAGAAACGATTTTTGTGGGAGAAAAAGGCTTTAGTAATTTTTTTTATTAAAAACTAATACGGAGTATTGTTTTGTGTTCATCAAAAAAATGTTTGTTTACTATAGAAGCTAATAATGTTATTAAATTTGCAATTATTAAAAAGTTGTTTTTGTTGTGAAAAATATTTCAACAAAACATCAAAGTGTCTTCTTGTGTGCCTCTCAATTCACCACTCTTCACTTAAGTTCATTTTCTCGTTACTTCGTCCTCAAAAAATAAAGTTCTTATTGAGTAATACTCGCTATTCCAACTAAAAACAAGGGAAATCACATTGAAAAGTACCACAAGACAAAATTCTCCATTCACATGTCTATTATAGCTTAACCTTCCAACAAGATACACATATAAGCCTTCAACTCTACTGTAATCTTTTTCAAAATGGCAAAAAAAAAACTTGATTTTGCACTCAACAAAAAAAGAGAAAAAATTCCATATATATATGAACTGTGTGTCATTTGATTATTATGTACTACCCTGATGACTTGAGATCCCAAAGGACACCTACAGAAAATGTCACTGCTCTGTTATGATCACCTCATCCAGCCATTGAAGCTCTTCTGCACTGAGTTCCGTGGTTCGTTCTTCGTGCCATAAACAATCCATCACCATCATCTCTTCTGAACCATCATCACTGCACTGAAAAATCTCTTCAGGATCGAAGAGTGCGAAACAATCGCTGAAATCCCATAGCTTTGCAGGCGAATCGCAGACATTAGTGTTATGATCATCAAAGCCCAAGCTTTTCAAGTCATTGCCATCTCTGGCACTTTCCTCCAAGCCAAAGAAGATGAGTTCTTGACCCATCAAAGAGGACATCACATTGGCAGTACTTTCTGATGAGGAACTTGAACAATTCTGTCTCTTTTTTTCTGAAGCAAGATTATTATTATTATTTTTAATGATTCTTTCGATTTCTGCCTTTCTGGTGGCATAAGCACGGCCTGCGTCTTCGGCATTGACAAAAGTGCCCAGCCATTCTCTCTTCTTTGTTATTGGGTCTCTGATCTCCGCCGCGTATTTCCCCCATGCCCTTCTTCTAACACCTCTGGGCAGATGCAAAATCGGTTCTTTTCGACTACCCGATATGCCATTGTCTTTGATTTTTGGTTTTTCTTGGAAAGGAATGATCACCTCCTTGACAATTCGACAAGAGCTTCTTCTTCTTCTTGTTCCATGAGGACAGGAAAAATCTTCATCTGTATCAGATTCTGTTGCATCTGGATCTTCATAGATTATCTTTACCTTTCTCAAACAGCTGAAATCACACTTTCCACTCTTCTTCTCCTTCATAACTGATCAGTTCGAGTTTATGACCATATTACAAGGAGTTCAAGATTCTTCAAGTCCCCAGATTTTGTGGAACCCAGTTCAAGAATATTCCAACAATACCAGAACAGGTCCTGCAAGCAATTAAAGCAAAAACCCACGACAGAACCACCCATTAATGGCACATCCCAAAATTTCAAACCACAAAAAAACAATCGGAAGATTAATTTCTTGGATTTGCTCACACGTACAGCCATCACTCGCTTGTTGGGTACTCAAAAGATTCAATTTTTGAGCCAAAATTAACACAAAAGTGAAAGATTTCTCCCTTTCTGTATACTACATTGGACGTACCTTTCAAGAAGAGGAAGAAGAAGAAGAAAGTGAGATTCTTGATGAGAAAAGGTGAGACCGATCAGAAAGACACAGATGGGTGAGGAATTCTGATCCAAGAAGAAGATGAAGAAGAAGAAGATAATTAAGAAATTTATGATTTGGAAAAGGGATTGAAGGGTCAAGAGAATACATAGAATTTTGAAAATATCTAAATAGGTATTCTTTCCTAATATACTCCATCAGAATTTCCTAATCTCCTGAGATTTTCCTTTCTTTCTTTAAAAAAATTAAAATTTCTGTTTTAGAATTCGTCCCGCCGGTGCACTCTGTCGAGAGAGTCTGGCCTTTCCCAATGCACAATCGCATTGAAGAATAATGGCAACTCCGGCCGCCAAGAAGCTCACTTCCCGCCCTTTTGGAAAATCAATATGATCCTTTATTTTTATTAAATGAATATTTATTTTCTGGAGATAAAAAAATGGTCTCGTCTAATTTCATTCTTTCCATTTAAATTAGATAAATTTGATTGTCAATTAAATGAAATTATATTACATGTTAATGCAAAAAATATTTTATTGATTTATCTGGTAGAAGATTTAAAAAAACTATCATTGAATTAATATGCAATGCAAATTTAACATACTTCATTTGTCCGAAAATATTCTTCTCACTCTCTTTTTTAGCCCGTCCGAAAATATTCTTTATATTTCCTTTTTAGAATCTTTTTAAGGATAAATTTTAATAATACCTTTATATTTTATCTTTTATCTGCTTTTTAGTTGTTTTTAATACGAAAATGAGATTTCAAAGTTTATAGTATGTGCATTATTGAAAGTTCGACACTTTTATTATTCCATAATAAGACACGAGAAGAACATTCCCAGACGAAGGAAGTAACTCATAAATAAAGTTCATTCTGTTAGACATCAAAAAAGTCAAACACGACGAACGCTCTAAGATGGTTGAAATATTTTCTTAGTTTTTATTTTATTTTTAAAGTTATAGAGTTTGATAAAATAAGAAGTGAAATTTGCAAACAATATGATTAAAAATTATGTCATTTCCCTAAATAAATAAGGCTGAGTGGTAGGAAGTCCACTCCCCAACATTTATGGAAAAGTTCACCTAAGTTCGAGCCCTAGCGGAGGGTTGATTCTTTGTACGTCATTAGGCTGAAAATAGTATGTACAGATAGGGGAGTCCAAGAACCGCGGGTCGAGACCGAACTGCACGATTCAGGTCGAGTTATAGGCGGGTCCAATATTTTATTTTCTAAAACGGGGCGAGGCAGGCCGGTTCCTATGTAAAAGCAGGCCGGGCTGTTCTCAAAATTTTAAATTTATTAAATCGGGTCCGCCCGTTTAACGTTAAAAAATAATACATTTTATAATTGGTAGTCTTTTCAAAGCGTTAACGATAATATCAAGCGGGACATATATTAATATATACGGGACAATCGACCATTTAATTGGGTAGACTATATATTTGGAAAAAATTAATAACCTAGAATTTTGGACTCGTGGACCCGTGAAATCGACCCGTTTCAAACAAGCCGGGTTAGGACCGATTTCAATTTTTATTTTCAACCACTCGTCCCGACCCTTCTCGTATCTATAAAAGCAAGCTCGGCCTAGGTTTGTAAAAAATTGGCCCGAACCAACTCGTGTCCACTCCTAGGTGATACTCCTATAAAAATAAGTTGAGAGGCTAGAGATTAAACATTTTAAAGGGGAAGCAAGACAATGAAGAATTAGAGCAAATTGATTAGGCAAACGTTACAATTGTATGAGTAAGTAGTTTATCAATAATATAATCCCTAACATAAGAGCATGTCTACTTGTTTTTTTGTTGAAAATCAATAAATATTATATTAGATTAATAATAAAGTTTGGGGTACATCAACCCATACACCCATGCTTTGAGAAGAATATGAGGCTTGCGCTAATACATGTGCAACCTCATTAGCAGAGCAAGAAACAAAGTAAACTGCAAGTCCCCATCACATAGGGCACGTAGACTTTTACAGTCATCAATGAAAGAATTAAAATAAGACCAATCAGTACCAGGATTATTCAAATTTGCCTCTACATTTTTGCAATCATTCTCTACAATGACTTTCTCCCAATGCGTGAACTTTAGGCCAAATAGCTCCGTTACCCCCTGTGGTTTGGAAAATTGGCACCAATACCCCCTCTGTTTTCAAAACTTATTTCTAAAATCCTCGTGGTTTCAAAACGTTGCACCCACACCCCATCTGATCATTTTCCGGCCATTTTTCGGCGAAGAGGGGGCATTGGCGCATAATTTTTAAACCATAGGGGGCATTCGTGCTCATTTCTTATTTTCGTTTATTATTCTTCCCTTTTTTAAAATATTTTCTATCTCTTTTTCCTTTTCCTAGATTTTTTTAAATATATTTTCAATTTTTTATAATGTTTCAAAAATTTTCAAATTCTTTGTGTTTGAAATGAAAATAAAAATAAAAAAATTAACATATATTACATCTATCTCAAATTAAACATTTTCACTCTTTGTTACTTAGAATAATTTTTTGAAAATTTCAAAAAAACAAAGAATAAAAAAATGAAAATATGGAAAAACGAAATGAAAAAAATTTAAAATACGCAAAAAAAAGTCTTATACAAAAAAAATAAGACACGCCTAAAAAAGTCCATAGAATTAAGATGTCCAAAAAGGATATTCATTTTTATTTTTGTATTAATTTGTTTCTTATTTTATTCCTCATTTTTTTGAAGTTCTTAAAAAAATGAGCAATGCTAGGGGTACACCAAAAGTGTACCCCATTTGTCCCACACCACTTTCTCCACCACTCATTTTTACCCCATTTTTATTTATTTAATTTTTAAAAAATATTTTGCCCATTTAAGAACGGAGGGAGTAATTTTTTTAGAAAAATGCTAGGGGTACACCTTTTGGTGTACCCCTAGCATTTTTCTAAAAAAATTACTCCCTCCGTTCTTAAAAACTCTTCCTCTTTCATTTTTTTACTTCCAACAAAACACTTCCACTTTCTATTAAAAACCCACTTTTACCCTTATTTTTTCATACCCTACCTATCACATCATACTTTTTCTCTAATACTCAATACATCACATTTTACTTTTACTCATCACATCAAGGGCAAAATTGGAAGTCAACTACAATTTAACACTTTCTTATTTTTACACAAAGTCAAAATAGGAACACTTAAAAAATGGAGGGAGTACTTTTTTTCAGAAAAAACAAAAATTATTAATTTGAGAAGTACATATGCATTATATGTTATTTTTTAAAACAAAAATAACTTTAAATTTTAAGAACATTATAAAAATAATTTTTTAAAAAACCTTTATTAATAAATGAAACAAAATAAGGAAAAAATGGAAAGAACAAAAAATATGCGAGAAATAAAAATCAGCACTGATACCCCCTATGGTTTAAAAAATATGCACCATTGCCCCCCTTCTTCGCCGGAAAAATGGCCGGAAAATGATCAGAGGGGGCATGAGTGCAACATTTTGAAACCACATGGATTTTAGAAATGAGTTTTGAAAACAGAAGGGGTATTGATGCTTATTTTGCAAACCACAAGGGGTATCAGCGATATTGGCCCGTGAACTTTATCCAGCTTAAAGCCTCTTTCACATCAACTGTTCCTGCCTCTCTCACTCTATAGCTTCCTTTAAGACATTTATTTTTTGCTTAATAAAGTGACTGTCATGATCTCTGGCAATTATTCCAATACCCACAGCTCCGTCCACAAGCCCTACTAACGCGTCTGTATTACTCGTTATATAACCCGTCAGAGGGGTTTCTCTGGTGTAGTTGTCTTCAACACTTGCTCGTCTTTCTAGTCCTAGGCCAATCACTCTCTACCATTCCTCAAACATTGCTTCCATCCACGTTCTCAAAGGTGAAGGAACTTGTTTTAATTAGGCATGGATAAGTACATACACTTCTCCGCACCCCATTTTATGAGATCTAACTAGATTCATTGTTGTAGTCTCATTGCATTATTTCTTTTTTAATTTTAATTAAACTGAGTAATTGTCTATTTAAAAAAACAAGTCTACAGGATACTATAGAAAACGTTATTTGCCTTTTGGGGCTTTATGTTCAATTGTAGTTTGTACCCATTGGGTACGGTACTTGCAAGGAGGGAGTGGTCATTTTGGTTTTGTTTTTCTTTTTTTTTCCCTTATATTTTGTGGGTTTCTTTGACTTGTTTCAATTTTCTTCCCCCAGCATTGAGTTTGTTCCTCCTCACTTGACATTCTAGTATTTCTTTATTCAATCAATGCATTTTTATTTTATCAAAAAAAAAAAAAGTGGACATATGGTAGTAGAGGTATCCCCTCAAATTTTCAACAAAATGTTATACACCACTGTTTCAAACAGATTCAAGCAAGGACAAGGCCATATTCATTTTAATCAACAAAGGAGACACTCACTCACTACCTGTCGTGTCTCTATACATGGTATGTAATCGTGTTGTACCCTTTTGGTGTTGATTGCACGCAAGACGTGGTCACAAATCGTCGCGTGATGTAGGAAAGTGAAGACCACCTTTGACATGGTTTGTTGCTGTTGGGCATAGCCATTTCAGCATGTTTGGACCTAAAACCTGGTTTTACAAAGTAAATGTTTCACTGACCCAACATCTTTCATGAAACACCACACATCGATGGAATGTGTGTGTGTGTGTGAGAGAGAGAGAGAGAGAGAATACCAGAATTACGTTTCTGTGAGTTCCAACATCAAAGGCATGACGATAGGGCACCCCTGATTTTCTAGCCAACCAAGCTGCTCTTCTTGCCTCACGGTACTGCAATAAGAAATGAAGAATACCATCAATTCATCATCATGAACAAATCGATACCACCCTGAAGAGAGAGAGAGAGAGAGAGAGAGAGAGAGAGAGAGAGAGAGAGAGAGAGAGAGAGAAAAGACCTCTATGGTTGTGAGATTATGAGAAGTGAGGTAGATGTGCCAGGCTAGGAGACTTCCCAGTGTCACGGTTAAGCCGACAATCATAACTCCACTTGAGACCTGAAAATCTTATTGCCCAAGAGCTTCCGTCACAATTTCATGTTTCACTAGACTTCTCCATCATGACACACAAATATATTACTATCACTTGTGATCTTCATTACTAAATAACAGGGTGCAAATCAGCAAGGAGAATCGTGACTGTATAAATTGTATATATTTCAAAAATTGTTTTAATGTTATGTGGCACCCTACTACAATTTGAGATATCTTAAGCTTCTCTTCTCTGCCCAATGACCAAATGGACTGTCTAGATACAATTCGATAAGAGCTCTGAAGTGTAGTTAGTTAAGGGCTTGTATGGTTGGAATATTTTGGAGGGGAGTGCAGGATTGATTTTGTTTATAACTAATTTATCTGTTTGTTAGTATTAAAATATGCAATAGCTATATGTTTGGTTAAACCGTGTGTATCTAGATAATAATTCATCTGCATTGTCTTTTCAACCATCTAAATGTAAGAGTAAATTACTATAATAAAATCGAATATCATCCCTCCTCTCCACAATTCCCCAACCAAATATGGGCTAAGAGACCAGATTTAACACATTTTAGCCTATTTGAGTTTTAATAGGAAAATCGTACAAAGCCTTGTGAAGCTAAAACTAGAAGAGAACTTAGAATGAAAGAATAATTGGCCAATTTGGAGAATGTGATTAGAAGATTAGTTTTGTCTCATCAAGCTTCTCTGAGATAATTGGAGCAAATTAACAGCCAATGCACTATGAATTCTATTCATAGCAATATACCATATCTTTTTAAAAAACTCACATAAAACATCCTGAGAGGATTCCATCCACTGACATCAACAGACGTCCAATCTTTATCCACTATGCTGCTTATCAACATAATCTACGAAGGTTAAAAAGTTTCAAAATTAATCATTTAAACGAAACAAAGGATCAACAAGACAAGTAGTAAAGGATCAAGTCAGCTTACCGAAGAATAGGTAGTGGTGATAGTAGAATAAAAGACTAGAAGAACAAAGGGCTTGTAATTCCTATGGCCTACACAATTATTTATCCAGAGACAGTGATGATCCTGCAATGGAAATCTTGTACCAGATCAGGTTATAATAAGATTCATCATCGACAGTGGAATCAGTACACAGAAATATATGTTATGAACATTTACCATCCTCAAAATACATATTCCGCAGATGCGGCAATGATGAGCCCTAGGAGGCTTGTACACCAAACACTTGTCACAATTCCTTGCTTGTATTCCCTGAATGCATAATATACTGTATATGTAAGAACCTTCCCAGCTCTGCTCTGAATATCCCATCCCCGCCTACCCTGGCCTAGTCTATGCCCTAGGCATTCCCTGGCGACCTACTCTTTTTGTTCCAAATTGACCCTGCACAGACCCTCACCCCGCCTTGGAGAAAAATCCAAACCTGACTGCTTTTTAAAACATTGTTTCCAAGTTCCAACATTTAGGGTACATAAAGGAAAGGCAGAGCATGAAGAAATTGGAGCATTTAGAGTGGCGGCAGTGAGATTAGACCTATTGCACCGCTGCCATTGACAGTCTTACCCCACTAGTTGACTGCTCGAATTGCTTTCCCAGATACAATTTCTCTCACGCCTGCACATATTCTCAAAGTGAGTGTGTGTGTGTGTGTGTGGCTTATTCTATATCATGATAAATATTGTGTGCCCATTATACAGTTCTTGTTTTCGTTTTTGAGTTGTTACAAAACCTTCTCCCATGACTAATACTATTTCTCTCACTTCTACAGAAATTTCAACCACAAAATTTCAATTTCAACTTTTCAAAAAAAACAACAACAACCCAGTTAAATCCCACAAGAGTAGGGTCTGGGGAGGGTGTGTGTACGCAGACCTTGCCCCTACTCGAAAGTAGAGAGGCTGTTTCCAAAGAGACCCCCGGCTCAACGTCGAAAGTTGCATTGCTTGACTAACTGCTACTTCATTAATTAAAGAAGCGCAGACAGTTTAGAGATCCATTTTGATTTATTCCATCACACCCCAAAGCCAAAAAATGGTGAAATTGTGGCTCCATCGGAGGGAGTAGAATGTTTCTAAGAACGAGTAAAAGACGAACTCAAATGGTCATTGATGACATATTATGTTCAGCTTCATTTTTTTAAAAGAAGTTAAAAATTAACATAAGCCCCACAGTATAGGCACATCTACTTTCAAAGTCAACAACAACAAATCTAGTATAATCCAAACTTCCATGGGGTATGAGGGGTCAAGATGTACACAACCTTATCCCGGTAAAAGAAACACAGAGGTTGTGTAAGATATAAGACCTAATGTCATACAAAATATAGGAGCAAACCTCTTTCACAAATATAGATTAAGCCCAGACACTAAGTCCTATATTCTCTACAATAGGCATACCCATGTTTTGTGTCTTACTTAGTACCTACGCCCCTGCGTGTAGGAATATTCACTTCCATTTGATTTGTTTCCCTAGTTATTTTGTTACTATCAAACATCAAAGTAAAATAAGGAGGGGCACAAACCACTTAACCAAATGCTTCAATATAGATTGAACAAGATGTCATAATGGAAGATCATGTTTGAAAGACGAGCAAAGAAGACAAAACCCCTCACATCGATATAGACTTTTCAAATTTTTAACTAGTTCCATTATTTCTCAAATATTTCCTTAACCAGTGGTTTTCACAAACAGTCTATATACACTCCCTACTCCTAAGGTTTAGAGGTAAGTTCAGCATAAATCATAATTCTCACGCTCCCCAGATCATACCCTCAACTGCATCAAGTGTAACTTATAGCTTATGTTTGGTTTGGTTTAACCTACAAATGTCCCCAAACTATACATAGTTGGCCAGAACAGTCATTTTTAAAATTTACCCACTGCTTGCAATCCCTCAGTGTAAAAGTGCTATTCAGCAAACCAAACACCACAACTGTAAAGTTCACTACTTCCATAAGAACGGCGGGTAATTCTTCTGCTTTATAACCCTAATATTATGATCCAATAAAGTGAAGGAATTTCATGGCAGGCTTGTGGAAGACAATGAAAGTGGGGAATTGGTGGAATTTTCCAACCAAAAACAAAACGGAGATCTTCCTGCCTTAATAGTTATTCTAAATACAAAACCAAACAAATCATTGCTCACTGCCAAAAATGCAAATTGTTACCCTAAATTCATTCATTTCCCCGCACGGCCTATCTTTCTTCTACAATGTAACAAATTGATAAACATGTGATCGTGCAAAATATTGTTCATTCAATCCCAGAAGGAGAAATTCATTAAATATGACAATATCTGATGCGAGAAAGTGCAGAAAATAGGTCAAAATACGCACAGTTTTGCCGGATTCATAGCCGGAAGGTTGAGATTCTTCAACATCAGGCACAAATGATGAGGGGACGCCGCCTGGGTCCTTAAGAACACAGACGATATAGGAGAAGAGGGATAGAGAAGCGAGGAGAGTGAAGAGGAGAGCGTTCAACGAGCCAGCAGAGCTCCGCAAGCTCAACCAGTCCTCAATGAAGATGAACACTGTCACGTAATACAAAACCCCCATTAACATTAGCACTGATAGTATTGGAATCGACAGAAATCTTCTGAGTTTCATCGCCGCAGCAACACGACTCTCTATCTCTCCCTCGGCTCGAACGAACGATCTGAATTAGTACTCCACAATTTTAATACTTCCTCCCAATAATCTTTACTCTACCTTTTTACCCGTATGAAAAAAAATCTTCTCATTCTATTTTTTCATATTCTCTTTTCCAAAAATACCACTCTCATTAAATCTCACTCATTATTCTTAACTACACCTCTCCCCCCTCATTTACTCTATCACGACTCAATCGTCCTCATTCACTCCTCTCATCTCAATCTTATCCGATCTCAACTCTTCAGATCCTCCCCAAACCCTTCAGATCTTCCGATCTCAACGCTTCGTCTCCTAGATCTGCAATAGATTCATACGATTTCATATATATCTGACGAGGAGGAGGACGAGGTCATCGTTATCGACAACGACAACGATAAGGCCGATGTTGCCCCAGTCAGAGAGAGGAAGGACGTTGTCCTTCTTGAATCTCAGAAAGACATTGTTTTTCTCCTTGGGAGGGAGGAGCCTAACTTCGTTGTTCTAGACGGTGATATTGATGATGTTGATTGGTGTGAAAAAAGTGAGATTGAGCCTACTCAGGCAATCTACTCACGCATGCACCTCCACATCGATATGTTGAACATCTTGCTTCCAAGTCCTAATCCACAGTTTTGGGCTTCAAAGTACAAGTGGGGAAGTTCCTTTCCCGTGCTTAAATTTTTAAATTTTCCTCGCAATTATTCACAATTACTGTCTTATCTTCATATGTGCTTCATACCTTTGTGGGCTTCATACAATTTGGAATGTTCCTCTGTCCTGGAATAAACTATACAATTTATGTACCCAGTTTCTGTGATGATACTCTGAGAATGGATAGTCTTAGTGTGTTCAACATGTTTATACATAAGGTGTCTCTAAGTAGTGAAGGCCTTACTCCTTTGTGCCTTTGAATTTCTGGGTATTCTTGTTATACACTATTGCCTTTAAGAATTATGTGGCCACTTTATGTGATGATTGTCTGAGAATATGTGTGTTTGAATATGTGGGTATGTTTTTTATACAGTGTTGGCTGTGAGAAATGTGAGGCCATTTTATGTGATGCTTGGCTGAGAATTTATAGTCTTACCATGATGAGCATGTTTATACTTAAACTGTCTCTGAGTAGTGAAGGCCTTACTCCTTTGTGTGTTTGAATACGTGGGTATGCTTCTTATACAGTGTTGGCTGTGAGAAATGTGAGGCCATTTTTTGTGATGTTTGGCTGAGAATTTATAGTCCTACCATGATGAGCATGTTTATACTTAAAATGTCTCTGAGTAGTGAAGGCCTTACTCCTTTGTGTGTTTGAATATGTGGGTATGCTTCTTATACAGTGTTGACTGTGAGAAATGTGAGGCCATTTTCTGTGATGCTTGGCTGAGAATTTATAGTCCTACCATGATGAGCATGTTTATACTTAAACTGTCTCTGAGTAGTGAAGGCCTTACTCCTTTGTATGTTTGAATATGTGGGTATGCTTCTTATATAGTGTTGACTGTGAGAAATGTGAGGCCATTTTCTGTGATGCTTGGCTGAGAATTTATAGTCCTACCATGATGAGCATGTTTATACTTAAACTGTCTCTGAGTAGTGAAGAGTGTGGCCAGGTAGTCCTACTACTATAAGAAAAATGTGTATGTATGCATATGCGCTTGTTTAAAAACTCAGCAATGATGATATGGGAATACAATTTGGAATGTCATATATTGCTTGTCATTTTACATAGTTACATATAGAGCTTTTAGGGTGTTGTAGCCTTGATGTCAGTACACAACTCCCATAACCCAAAAGCCAAAACCCAAAAAACAAATGTGGCTACCATTTACAAAAAGCAAAACCCAAAAAAGCCTCTTATGCCTACCACTTACATAAATGAAAACCAAAACATGGCAAGCAGTTACAAAAATCTAGTGTGGTAACCACACTCCAAAAAAACATTCCTTTGAAGTGTGTGTTCAGTTCATGTCTGAAGATAAGTACTCATCTGCATCTTCAGTGCTGAACTCAACCATCTCTTCATTAGTAGTAACATTCTCATCTCCAACCAGTGTTGCTGTTTTTTCAATTAAGGCTAGGTCTATGTTCAAACATTTGGGCAGATTCCCTTCTATGGCTAGTCTGTCCTTCCCTATGTGTGGCAATTTGTAGTTGTTGTTGCCTTCATGTTCCATTACTTTAGTCATTACTTGCTGGTAAGACAACCCAACCTTATTCAGACATTCTGGACTCATGGCATTATATGCTCCATCAACAGCCTCTAACAACTCAACCACAATAGTTGGAGCACACTGATCCTTTAAGGACTGGATGGCTCTAAAAAACCCAAGATCTAACACATTTAAGTCTGGAGAGTTGGGGGGTTGATAGTTTAGAGTTATGTGAAACCCATTTCTGTTTGCTGCTGCCATAAAGTCACAGTCCACTCCTTGAATATGTGGCCTTGCATTATCTTGCTAAATGTGCATGTCCTTTGACATTTGTCTTGGCCATTTTTCTTGGATTGCTGGAATAACTGTGTTTATCAGCATGTCTTTTGTTACTTGTTTGGTAACACTGGTAATTGGTTTAACCTCCAAAACTCCTTTTGGCCTATTCTTGCCCTTTCTTTCGGTTTTCAATTTTTCTGTGAAACTGAAAATGCCAATCTTGCCATCCCATAAGACTTCTTCATTTTCCCCAAAAAGTGGTTTCCCAACCATACAAAGAAACATTACTTTAGCAATGAACCTTTTTTATTTACAAGCCCTATATGGGTCCACTTCATCAGGTAGAAGGTAAAATCTTTAAGATGTTTTGGACATAAAGAACCATTTATCATTAATGTGTAAAACATTCTCAAAAGTCTTAAACTTACGATGCATTGGCATGGTATATGGGTTAACCTGATCTAGACAAATGCTCAACCTTGAAATTTTATTAGCATAGTTTAATAACATTAGAATGACTCCTAAGCATACCTTTTTTAATCCACTCATGCACAGTGGACTTAGGCTTATGGATGGCAGCTGCAAGTTATCTTACGGTAGTCCTCTTCCTCAGGGGGAGTGTCTTGTATAGCCTTTACATCCATCACAACCCTTTTTCTACCACTTTTTCCTGCCATTGTATTCTTGACATCAATGGCAATGTGCCCAGCTCTAATTATTTATTTGCAATGGCCCATATGCTACTACTGTTCTTGTAGACACATTAAATTGTGATGCAAGGTTCTTGATCTGTCCATACTGAGCTGAGTAAGAACCATCTGGGTTTTCCTTTAAATGTGACATTAATGACTTACTTATAACCTGCCTTGTTGCATTGTCTAATTTTTTGGTGTTAATTTGAAGGTTACTCATGTATATATGCAGGCCCCTTGACATAGAGATGAAAAAATGAAAAGGAATAAAGCTGAATGTGAAAGGATTGTTGAAAAGATTAGGAAGAGAAGGATGGAGAAGAAAGGGGAGTAGTGTTGGGGGTTAATAACCTTGGGGGGGTTAAATAGCCTGTAAAATTATTCAAAACTGTTGTATTTGAAGAAATTGTTAAAGTATTGGGCAGCATTCCAAAAAAATTGGAGGGAATGCCTAAATTTTGTTATGTAATCATGAATTTGATGTATGATAATCATTGAAATAGTGTAGTTGGTGTACTTTGATTACTTGCTAGTTGTTCCGCCCCGTTCTTTCTCTTCTTTCTTTTTTTCCTTCATTAAGGGTAATTTAGGCATTTCATACCTTATTCAAGCATCCACTAAAAATGAGGAAAAGTCAAAGTAGAAAGTTTATTCCCGGATGGAGGGACTATAATTAGTCTGGTATTCATTCTAAAATAATGTAATACATATTTTTAAACATTGGTTCAATATAATTAAAATATTCATCTACAAATAATGTAAGGCTTATTCTGAAACAAAACAGTACTCATTTTCAAATAACATAGTGTTCATTCTCATCTAAACTAAAATCCATACCATAAATAATTTCTTTCTCTCCTACTGCACCCCACCCGATTAAGTATTTGATCCAGCACCGATCAACAACTTCTTAGGCCGAGGAGCACCTCTCCTTCCATACAGCAGCCTGACCAGACTCGATTAGACCTCTCTTTTCTCCTCCTATTCCGATCGACGCAGCTCTTCTCCTTCTTTCTATTTACCGGTTGTACCCAAAATTGGGTACAACCGAATGAATAATATAATTTGCCCAAAAATTATCATTCCCATTTCCCAAACCAATTACTTAGTTCGTACTAGATAATTGAAAATAATACTCAGTTTAGTCTCTTGATTAATGATCGTCAAAACAATATTAAAACTTATGTTAATTTTTTAAATTGATCATATATAATTGGACATTTTTTAAATTAATCTATTTTCGATATAAAAACTCATTTAGTATGAAAAACCAAAGCATGCTTCTTCCCTTTTAATTGATTCATGGTGTTTGAGGGAAGCAGGAAGACTATTTTTTATAAGATTTTATTTTGAAAATTGACTTCTTCGAAAAAAATTCGATTAGAAATGATCATTTTGGAAAATAAGTATAACTTTTAAAATCATTTTGAGTACATTTTGGTGGCGGTTAGTCAGAAGACTAAATTGGGTATTATTTTCAATTAAAGAGTATCATATCGGTAATTAGTTCATCTTAGAGACTAATTAATTTGGGAAAATACATAGTTATTGAGTATCATTTTGAGAATTTACTCACTCAAATTTTGTAAAACTTTTGATGTATTCCTTATGTCTAAAAATTCTTTTCTCAGTTTGACTTGGGAGGTAAATTAAGAAAAATTAAGTGTAAAGATTTTCCAAGCCTAATCGGCTAATCCGTCCAGGTCTCCAGCCCTTTTTAGACTAAAGTATTAACTTGGTAACGTTAAAACATTTAAAACTTCATTTCAACATAATAAAATATCCATAAAACATTATCAGAAACATTTTTGGAGAATTCATAATAATGTGAAGACTTTCATAAACAGAATTCATTATTTGGTCATTACCAAAAATTCATACATTTAACATTGATCCACATTTTAACCTACATTCGAACATCTCCTCTGTCTTGTTGCTCTCTAAAAGTTATCGACTAATCATCTCAATCCTCTCTTTCTCGTCCAGTCTAGGGGGTGCGGATACACTTGCGTGGATTACATGTGACAGTTACAAGAATGGCGGGGAAGTAAACAGTACCCGACGACATTCAGGGATGGATGTAGACCCATCGGGCAGGGATAATCATTCCGGTCTTGGGAGAAAAAAGACTGAGCTCAGGGAAGCCCTCTCCTCACTTCGTACCTCTTTGAATGAGTTGAACATAGTTACACTCAGTTAGAGACTACGTACCTAGGAGTCACTGAACAACGAATTGTTACACTCTAGCCACTTCGTACCTTTTTCGTTACACTCATTCAGTTCAAGAATATTACGAGTAAGACAACGAGGGTGAAGCTGTCATGGATAGTAGAGTAGGATATTTAATAATAATAATATTAATACTATTAAATATCCTACTCTACTATCCATAACAATATCCTACTCTACTATCCATAACAGAAGCGGACCCCCTCCGCATGTCTCAGTACATTCACTGGGCTTTCATTGAATTAGTTTCCGGATAGGGGAGAAGTGTAGCACAAATCAAAAGAAGTTATCTGGGACGAGCCACATGCAGGGAAACTTGCACGTGTGGTTCTGGCCGGGCTTCCGTAGGTGTGACCTTAATCATAAGAAAATTCTATGTGGAATAAAGTCAATTTTTCTAGTCTAAAAAGAATCACTCTCGACTATCTGCTTTAAATACTCATAAGATTGGGTTGACGCCCGCCTCCCCCCAAACTGTACTTACAAGTGTGCCCGCAAAAAGCTCTCCACGCCTACTCTTAGAAAGAACATAGAAAGCAAAACTTAGCTAAGAAACCTATCTCGGGAGACCCGGGGACTCACCGCCACACTAGTCTCACAGTCCGATATCCATCTTCAGCTTCGGAAATGAAATGACCTCTATTTTCGTGAATGTTTATCACTATTGGCGGGTGGGTTGCTTTAAAGGTGGAAAGGGCCTAGCCTCGGATCTTGTTCCAATTTAGGAATCACCGGTGGGGCCACCTCTAGGGAGCCTCAAGAGCTTGTACAACTGTCCCAGGTAGTTCCGCATGAAGGTCTTCATTTTCTGCTGCACATCTTTAACATCAATCATACCTGCGTGTAGTAAATAAAATAAACTACACACTCAATGGTAAAACCGACTTAGGATATCTAATGTGTCGAACATACACATAAATAGAATCACAATTCATAACCATGTCATAAGGTATCATGCAAACAAGAAGCAATTCCAAATATTCAACATCACATAGTTGATGATAGTGATTACTTACTCATATTACTTTCTCATTCATTTCATTAATTATTTGTCAACACAAGATTCTTAACCCATTCAAGATTGAGACTAATTCATCATTCAATATTCATCAATTATTAATTGTGATAATAATGCTCTTAAACTATTCTTAGTCTAAGGCCAAATCATAACAGTACATGCTCTTAAAATATTCTTAGTTTAAGGTCAAACCATAATTGTGCTCTTAAACTATTTTAGTCTAAGGCAGAACAAAAAATCATGACCTGTATTATTAGTCTTATAGGGCATGTCAGAAACCGAACAACGGTTTGCTCACCATCGGGTTGGGTGGTATCTTCAAATAAGTAATATTCTAGCTTGGTTTGTAGATCTCGTACACGCATTTTAACCTTGGCCACCGGACATCATACCCACAAGGCCTAATTAATTTAGTTACATGGGGTCTATCTTAGAGTTCTTCTAGATAGTCTTAATTATTAATTTAACACAGCAATTCGTAATTATGATTACTCAAAATAATTATAGCGGCTTGTTCACAACAACGTCATTATTCATAATCATAATTACTCTGGATATGATCGTACAAACATATAGTTATAATTTAGAGGTCATAACTTTAAGCACAATATCATATGGTTCTTTTTGTTCGTGATAACAATATTTCAATATTTAATCAAATAAGATCCTCATTATCATTACATAATCATATCTACATAGAGCACCATTTTAACCATCATAATTAACAATAATCATCATCGTATAACATTTAATGACAAGTAGCAGCCTAGCGCCAGTGTTAACACTCTAGCTTACCGTCATGCATCAAATAAGACATTAAAATTATTCAAAAAATTATATGTAACCTAAAACTGATAATAATACTGATTTATAGAAGAAAAGTGGCTAGATAAGATTTTTCAAGCTTAACTTCGAATAAGATAATTTTTTGGCAATATAGATAGGCTTGTGGTGGTAGCTTACTACCGTGTGGTGGTAGCATGCTACCGTATCACGGCAGTTGGCTACCGCTACCGCCTGCCTGGTTTGAAAATTACACAGTACTTCGTCTTTAACCTCGGTTCAAATTTTGTAAATATCATTTAGAGCTACCAAACTTCTTTTTACCTATATAAAAATGTTCTCTAACATTCATAGACCACTTTTAAGTAATTAATTTGAAGCTTTAACAATAATTTGAAGTTTTGTGTGTTGATCAATTTTTAAACATAAAAATATAAATCAAGAATTTAATCATGTGTACTTGACAATCCTGTAAACGTAGTTAGAGATGAGGTCATGATTCTCACGCAGATCGAGTTCCCGTTTAGGGTGTATCATTATGATGACTAAGGTGATGATGAGACTCACAAGAATTGAGAGGTAGAGAGGAGGCGTAAGTTTGGCGTGTTGTGATCTCGGTCTGTCTAATAATCTCTATATATACACCCAAGGGGAAACCCTAATTAGGTCATAAGGGTAATTATGTCCATCGAACAATTACTAATTAAATACGTAGGGTATTTATTAGGTCAATGATCAATTAATTAGTTAAATGATAACTTGGACCACATAATAAAATCGTGTCCTACATTGTGATTCTTGGCTCATCAAAAACATATTTTGAGCTTTTCTACCACATAACTCAAACAAATGATCGTTTATAACGTAGAAGCAATCTATATGCACATTCTAGTCACTAAATATATCTACGGGTTCACCTAAAGCTTAAATGAAGAAAATATAAATTTTGTGGCGAAACTTCCGGCGAACACCACGACTATCTCCGATGACTTCTAACTCTTCGGACAGCATCACTGCTTCTAGGGCTGCTCACATTTAGTGTAACGCCCCGAAAATAGGTCTATCAGAATTAATTAATTGATAATTAATTAATTACTGAGAAGGACCCAAAAATATGTGAATTATAAAGTTTGTCAATAAATAATAAAAATTATATCGTTATGTAGAGTTTAACTGTCTGATTCCAACGGTTCAATCGGATTTCAATTCGGAGAAAGTTGGACCAAAAAGTGTTCCTCGACTGGGACCGAATTAGTCCCAATCAGGGACTTGCGTTTGAAATGGGAAGAAATCGCAGCCAGCTCCACCCAGCCGCCGAAACAGTCGAAGAAGAGCTCATCAACCTGTGTCATCTTCCTCTTCCTTCTCCTATAAAAGGCTACCATAACACCCTCCATTCTTCACCATTTCTTACAAAGTTTCATTCTCTTCTGTTGTTGGGAGTGAGAAGAACGCAATGGTGCTGTCGTATTGGTGTGAGGTCGCCGAAGTTGAGAGCTATCGTCGCCGGAAGTTTCGCTGGAAAATCTTCAAAACCTTCATTTACCTTCGAGGTATGCCCGTAGATATATCTAAAGATTAGAATGTTCATATAGGTTGTTTTTACGTTCATAAATGGTCATTTGGTTGAGTTTTGTGTTCGACTTGTTTGAAGAACCAAGAATCATAAACATTGAATTTGATGTTAAAAATATGTTTTGATGATTCTAAAATGATCTATGAACCTTGGAGAACATTTCTATATAGTTTAATTGAAGCTTGGTAACTAAAATTGGTATTTCCGAAAATGGACCGAAGGAAGAAGACGATGAACAGTGACCGAAAATCGATTATTATCTTCCTAAAAATCGATTAAAACTTCGTTCAGACGAGATGTTTGAAGTCAGTACCCATTTATCAAGAACAAATCGATTATTCATAAAGACCAAATCGATTTTTAATATGTAATCGATTATTCCTAAAGCAAAAATCGATTTTTACTCATTAATGGATTATTTTTCAAGCAAAAATCAATTTTATTAATTTAATGGATTATTTTTCAAGCAAAAATCGATTTTTTATGAATTAATATATTATTTTAATTATATAAATCGATTTTTATAATTTAATTGGTCATTTTAAATGAAATAATCGATTTTCCTAAAGTCCAGATCCTGAAAATATGCTCTAAAATCATATTTTTGATATCAATTAATTATGAACAATATAAATATGAGTTTGTACAATAAAAATGATTTTTTTGGCATATAAAACATTATGTGATGCATGACGGTAAGTTCGGGTGTTAACACTCGAGACTAGGCCATTAATTGTTATTTAATGTTATGTTGAATGATCATTATGATGAATTATTATTGTGGCCAATTATGAATGATAAACCTAATGATTAGAATGATTATTGATGATTAAATCATGATTAAAAATGAATATAATGGTGATCATGAAAACGGTGTATAGTATTAAGGATATCTAGAAGAACTCTTAGATATACCTCCTTGACCAATTCATAATTCGGGGTTAAAACGTATGTACGGGATCTAGACCGGATATCACCCACCCGACAAATCATTGTTCGGTTGGTACGTAATCCACATGACTCATAGGGTGGATTATTGATTCTTGTGTTCTGCATTAAACTATTTATAGTTTAAGGGCCTGGTTAGAATTACTGCCTTAGACTAGGAATAGCTAAGAGCTGAATATATAATGATGTGGCCTTAGATTAAGAATAATTTAAGAACATTATTGATATATTGAATATCAAATGACTTGTAATAAAATATTGAAAATATTATGAATGTTTGAACCATATATTGAGTGCATGATATCAAATGGTTGATTATGAATTGAGATTCAATTTATGTGGATGTCCGACGCTTAAGATATGCTTACTCAGCTTCACCGCTGAGCGTGTAGTGTGTTTTATTTGCTACATGCAGGTAAACAGAAAGATTAATGTGATCCTGGCGGTAGATGGGGCGAGATTGTCAGGATGGATGTGACAAGTTTTGAAATAATTTATGATATGTCAATATTAAATTCGCTTCCACAATATTGTTAAATACTCCGTACTATATTTGTTATGAAAAATATTATTGAGATTAATAAAGTGTGTTTGAAAAGTTTTAAATTTTACGATTACCAAGTTAAATACTTTAGTCCGAATGGGGCTGCAGACCTGGACGGATTAGGGTGTTACATTTAGGTCAAGACCAAAAAAACCGACCAAACAAACCGTTAGGTCCAGACGAACCCGGACCGAATGGATTTCGGGTCAGTCTTCGGTCCAGAAAATTTAGGCATTCGGGTTTCGGTCCAGTCCGGTCCAAACCCGAAATGATTTAGGTCCGAACTGATTGGACCTAATGACCCTAAAGGACTTAAAAGACCTAAATACTAAAACTCTACTTTTTAAGTTCCGTATTACACTGTGATGCTCTATTTTAATATATATTTTAATTTATTTAATTTAAAAGGTTTTTTTATTAAGTAATTTTTAAAAAATCTAAAAAAAAACGTTCATATTTGTTTTTATGGTTCTACATTGAAGTAGTTCATATTGTGTATCCATTTTAAGGTTACCTATTTTTTTTATTCATTTTCGATTTGAATGGTACAAAGTAAAAAGTCTAAAATATATTTAATTGATTAAAATAATTAAAAAAATATGTATTTTTTTAGTCCAATCGGTCCGGACCAGTTTGGTCCTAAATATTTCAGTCCGGTCCGGTCCAAACCCGAATAGATTTAGGTCCGGTCTTCTGTCCTTGAATTTACTCATTTCGGTCTTTGGTCCGGTCTTAGACCGATGAACAGCCCTAACTGCTTCTCCACACCCATAGCTAACTCTCAGAACAAGAATGAAGGGAAATGGTGAAAAAATGAGTAGGGTGAGTTTCTCCTTAAATAGCATGAAAAATGGGGAAGAAGCCATAGCAGAGCCGTGCGCCGATCAAAAATATCTTGTAGTGGGCTAGGCGGCGATCCTATGATATTTTATCTAATTTTGACTAATTTCATTCAATCGGAGTGTATTTTTTGTCCAGCTTTGTCCAAATTAAAATCTGATTACACCATTGCAATCAAATAATCAAGCTCTACGTAACTATTGAAATATGATTATACCATTGCGCTCCATTGTTTGCTATGTATTAATTTTAAATAGTTTTTTTGGTTTTGTACACTAATTTATTGGTATATTGAACAAAAAAATTAAAATGCACGTGATATAGAAATTGGTAATTATAGAAAAAAATAATTTTGAATTCAAAATGCTAAAAAACGATAATACTTGGGGGAATTCAAAAATAATTTTGAATTCAAATGCTATTTTGTGCTATTCCTTCATTTTCAACCATATTCAACTATTTTACTTTTAATCCATTTATTTCCTTCCTACCATCTCATTTAAAACCATAGTAATTACAACAAATTTTGGGATTGAAAATAGGTAATTAACAATTTAGATTACTACATATCTTTAATTATTTTTTGCTGTATATTAGTCCATATATTTTGGGATTGAAAATGTTAATTACTATAAGAATTTTATTTTGATAATATGATAATATGTTCTTTTCATTGCATAAGCTTGAATTGTAGAATATTGGATTTTATATACATAAATTATGGTGATGCTAAAAAATGCACATTTGATGATACTATTTTGGATATTCATTTTCTGAATATTCATTTTCAAGAAATAAGCCAAATACGGAGTAAAAACAAACAATTTTCAAGCTTTCCACCAAACACGAGAAAAGGAAAATGACCTCAAGAAAATTAGTCATTTTCTAGAAGTCATTTTTCACATGGTAGTTTCCCAATTTTCATACGGACCATAAGGATGGGACCCCATGCACTAAAGATCTAGGTCCGCTTCTCGGGCCACTATTCATTGCCAATGAAACTAAGCGTTTAGTGTTAATACAGGAGTAATATGTTAGTTTTGGACACATAATGGACTAAATTAAAAGTACAAGTTAAACCTTTTTCTTGAACAAAGTACTATTTTTATTCACCAAACTCCGAAATGCACACAAGCTAGGACACAAGTATTTCCCTACTACACATACTAAATACACATACTCTTGTTCATAATAGCTTGAATATGATATTCAACACTAGCCATAGTCACTTCCTCTTTGATCTCTTTGTGATGGAGAATGGCATTGCATGCTTGCCTTATTGTGTTGCAAATAACCACCCATGCTGCCAAAATTGTTCTTTTATATATGTCGGCTTCATCTTTATGATGCTTTCACCAATATCCTTTAGGTTTTCTGTAACACCCCGGCCTCTACCTTGGCCATAAGTGTCCGCTCATAGGAATGTAGATTGACCCCACAAACTAACACAAGTCTTTCCCGCGCACTTTGTCCTCACCTGTGCACGCCCAAGGAATTTCCCAGGGGGTCACCCATCCTAAAATTGTTTCAGGTCAAGCACGCTTAACTTTGGAGTTTCTAGGCAACGAGCTTTTGAAAAGAAGATGCACCTTGTTGGTGTGAATAGTATTATCAATCCTTTTGAGCTCTTCTCATTCCCATCTTAATACGGGGCATTACATTTTCTCCTTCAACCTTACATTTCAGCCATCCAAAAATTTTTGTGTATACTTTGAGAGTATAACTACATTTACAGAATAAGTAATCTATATCTTCTTCCTTTCTCTCACATAGTAAGCAGCTAGTATCAATGTCCATGAATTTTTTACGTAATTCCTAAAGTATCTTTTCCTCCTTTCTCTCTTTCACTTCTCCTTCTTGAGCCGTACGTAACGTGTGCCTCTTCTCCTCCTTCTCTCTCTCTTCCCTCCTCTTCCATGGTTGAAGCTTGAAGGAGCTCTAATCCTTCCCAATCCGATACGTAGTCGTATCAGAAGCATAGATAAACATTTTATTGATTGAATTCTCTTCCCTTATCGTTTTAGAATCAAAGAAAAGTTTAAACTTAATCCATGGGCTCATAATTCAAATAAAATCAAATGAAACGATAAGAATTCCCAACAAGGAATCAACAGAGAGAAGAAAGCAAAAAAAGAAATTAATTCTCTTGAAAATCAATTTGACACTATTTGAACAAGGTGTATGATTTAATTTCAATCTAAGTGTTAGACAATGCGTGCAACTCTAGAGGGGGGGGGGGGGTGAATAGAGTTGTTGAGAATGTTTACCGATTTTCGCAGGATTAATAAAATAAACGTAAGTGCAGCGGAAATAAAAGAGAGAAGGCAAAGAACACACCGATGTATACTGGTTCACCACCTCGTGGCTAGTCCAGTTCCCCGAGAGACTCTCTCGAAGCTACCACTACTTCCGTTAAGCTTACGGGTGCTTAACAAACCGTTTACAACTCGAGAACTTGAATCCCACAAGCCTCGAAACAACCGTTCGTAGATATGCCCTCTACAAGACTTCACAACCAAGACTTAAGTCACATAAGTCTTGAACAACAAGAAGAACAATCTTCTTCAACCTCACAACAATGACTCTCACAAGGGTAAAAATGAGAAAAGATTAAGCTCTATGAATGACAAGAACACTCTCTTTAAAATATAATTTTCTCTCAAAATAATATAAATTTGAGGAATGATTGATGGAAGATTAACACCTCAAGAATGGGGAGTATTGGAGTGTTTCTGGTTCTTAAAAATGACCAAGGAAGTGTGTTTAAATAGGAGTTGAAGAAATATATCCGTTGGTCCAGGAAAAGAAGCTGTGCAAGAAAAGATGCAGCGCATTAATCGATTAATGCATCACCATAATCGATTAATGCATCATAAAAAATCGATCAAAGCATCTTCAAAAATCGATTAATGGAGTCTGCGAGGAAAAGGATAATCGATTAAAGGAAAATAAAAAATCGATTAGTCAGCTCTGCCAGCCTTAATCGATTAACAGAGGAGCAAAAATCGATTAATGTTCCCGCCCAGGGTAATCCAACGATAAGCAGTTAATCGATTAATTTTGGAAGATTAATCGATTAATAAGGAAATAATGCGCAAACACAAAGGGCCCAAGGCCAGTTGCGATTGAGAGCGAATTGGCTCAAACTCGTTGTTTGATCAGGGAGCGCTCCTCCTCTCTTATTCAATGAATTTGAATAAGGGAGTAAAAGTGAGTCCAAAAATTATTTTGTGTGTCAAATGATGTACACGAAAAATATTTGAATAAAATATTTTTGCTTACCAAAAATATTTTATAATATCAAAATAAATATTTGATAAATGTTTGACACACTTTTTGTAACTGACTCAATAAAACTATTTTGAACAGTTAAAAAAAATTTTCAACTGACTCCAAAAATAAATATAATTTTTATTTTGACTCTCATAAAAATAATTTTGGAGAGAAGATATTTTTGTAATCCTTATAATAATTCCTAAGACTCAAATAAATAAAAAGTCTTCGGAAATCTTCTACTCCTCCGAGTCCTCCGTTAGGCGCTCCGGACGCGTCTCGGACTTCAACAAAATCCTGTGCACCTTCTTGAATATTTCAAGGAATGGCACTTCAAGTCTTCGTATTTGTAATTATAGCACTTTAATCTTGACTTGAATAAATTGTGTTTGTCAATTATCAAAACCTGTGAGTCAACACTAAACAACACAGAAAGGGTTGAACTCATGCATTCCAACAATTTCTCCCTTTTTGATAATGACAAACACATGGAGAATATGCTAACAACATATAACAAAATATGCAGGGGCGGGGGTAGGGTGGGGGGTTTAGGGGGTGGGTTAGGGGGGTAGGAACCGTCAATTTTGCGAACGGAGCACCGGAGGTGCCCCAAAATGCCAGTGGCACCGCTAGTGGCACCGTACTCTGGTGTTACTAGAACCCACCGATAGAATTATTAGTTTAAAAAAAAGGATGCTAGAGGTACACCAAAAGTATACCTACACCAAAAGTGTACCCCAAATGTACACCACCTATTTTTCTACCACTCATTTTTATTTATTTATTTTTTGGGAATCCAATTTATCCATTGGGAATCCTACAAACGGGTGGGTTGACTCAAAGCAGTGATCCATGGGCACCCAATCCCCATCTTCCCAACAATGGCCGCCATCTTAGCTGCTTCTCATCTTTCCCTTTTCAACACTCAGCTCCCCACTCTCTTCATCTCTGCGCCGCCGGTTTCTCTTTCCCTCCACCGTCTCCGCCGAAACCCTTCCATTTTCACCGCTGTTCGAGTCCAGCAACAGACGGACAAAGGATCAGCCCCGCCGGCGCCGGAGCAGCATCAATTCGACGACTATGCGGAGGATGAATCCTACGGCGAGGTTAACAGGATCATCGGTAGCCGGGCAGCCGAAGGCGGAAGAGGGATGGAATACCTGATCGAGTGGAAAGACGAACACCCTCCGACCTGGATCCCTTCCGATTTCATCGCCAAGGACGTCGTCTCGGAGTACGAGATCCCCTGGTGGACGGCCGTCAAAAAGGCCGACGAATCCTCCTTGCGGGAGCTCCTAAACGCCGGCGACGGCGAGAGGGACGCGGACGCAGTGGACGAGGACGGGCGCACGGCTCTACTCTTCGTCTCCGGGCTTGGATCCGAGGATTGCGTCAAACTGCTCGCCGAAGCAGGGGCGGACGTCAATTACAGAGACCCAAGCGGTGGCGGCTTGACGCCTCTGCACATGGCGGCAGGCTATGTCCGGCCAGGAACAGTGAAGATTCTGATCGAACTTGGAGCAGACCCCGAGGCTGAGGACGACAAGGGGCAGACCCCCCTAGACCTGGCAAGAACAATCCTGAAGAAGCTAACCCCAATGCAATTTGACCGAAGGTTAGGGTTGCATAGGGTGATTGGGGTTCTGGAAGATGCAATGTTTGAATTCGCGGAAGTGGAGGAGATAATGGAGAAGAGGGGGAAGGGGGAGAAGGCAGAGTACCTGGTGAAGTGGAAGGACAGAGAGGCAAACGAGTGGGTGAAACGCGCTGCTGTAGCTGATGATTTGGTGAGTGATTTTGAGGCGGGGGTGGAGTATGCAGTGGCAGAGAGGGTTTTGGAGAAGAGAATGGGAGAAGAGGGGAAGAAGAAGAAGAAGGTGGAGTATTTGGTGAAGTGGTCGGACATGGAAGAGGCAACTTGGGAGCCCGCAGAGAATGTGGATCCTGCATTGATTATCGAGTTCGAGAAGAAGGATCAGCAGTCATGAACCAACATTGACAAGCTATGTTGCACGGGTTGTTTCCGATACTCGAATTCTTTGTAAAATTTTGGGAACAAATATGGTGTTTTGGTGTTGATGAGCCTGTACCGGGCTCGGTGCAACTTGGATAACAGGTGTAATAGACAAGAATTTGAATAAACGTTGTTAAACGAGTTAGGAGGTGTGGAGTTCACACTTGTTCAATTATATGGATATGCGTTCGAAAATACCCCGAACTGCAAGCAATCCTTCGTAGAAACAGATGTTTTCGCGTGAACACTCATGTGTGGTCATTGTTTTTCATCTATATAAATATAGACATGTGTGATCTTGATTCAATATTTTATTCGCTTAAACAATTTCGGTATACTCTGAAATAATTTTAATCTGTGATTCATTATACTCTATCATGTTGTTCATCTCGTTCTTCATTCACACAAAATTGCACACTCTTAGTTCTTCGTCATGTTCTTCCAAAAAAGATTAGGAGACGTACAAACAATCAATTTTACGAATAAAATACTGCAAGTGTTCTAAGTGATTTGTTCTAAAAAAAGAGGCCAAATTAAGGAAGTGCGCATGCTTTAAACCATGTCTCACTTAAACTATTTTTTACATATTTTTTTAATCTGAGGGCTAATGGATGAGGTAAAAAGCTATATTTGTAATTACTATTCTCACGTGTTAAAGTGAATCATAGGTGCTGTATATATTTTATTGGTGTCATACAGTTTCTTGGTATCAATAATGGTGATGTGGAAGTAGATTCTTCTATAATGGGTGCCCAGCAAGAGGGGAAGAAAATGAAGGTTCCTCTAAATTCTAGGTAATTTTTCCTCTAACTGTTAATTGATAGAGAAGTCTTATCTTTAATTTGTATTACTATAAGGTTATAAGCTTTTCAGGGATGAAATTGGCTTTACTAAATTTTTTGAGCTCTAACAAGCATTTTTAGCTCTTAGGACTTCTTTATTATATGAACTCTTTGAGTATTTTCAATGATAAAGTTTAGGCTTGCAAGTTTCAGTCATGACTTTTACCCCTAAATATGCTTAGCCATGCATAGCACATAGTTACCTCTTGGTCTGGCTGAGCTAGTATGTCCTTGCAGTGACAAGCTATTCAAAGAGATACAGGATCAGAATTTCGAAGTTGTCGGTCAGGTTGATCTGTCATCTCAGTTCTGTTTTAAAAGTTTAGGCGATTTTGGACATCTTTTTCCATGTCATCTTCATAATGTTTCCTTTTCCATGTTCCGAATTTGCTTAATCGGTTTGTTCTTTTGTTTGTGGTCTTTTAATTGCCATTTACAGTGCAATTGCAGGTTTTACGTCAAAGAGCAACATCTATGAAACAAGATTACAATGAGATGCAAACAACTGTAAGTCCTTGTAATTGTTAAATGTGCATATATGCCTATGGCTTCAATACGTGATTAAAATTATACGTAGTATATAAATATTAGCATGCTTTAAAGAAACATACTTTTGTAGTCATTTATATCCCAGCAACAAGTTAATTAGCCCACTTAAAGTGGAATTAATAGAGAAGGCTTATCGCATAAAATGAAGACTGGGATGCAGACTCTTTGGTACTCTCATTTTTGCAGCTCCAAATCAACTAATTTAATAATTTATTTTAGGTTTTTACCTATGTTGTGTGTATCCTGTAGTGAATGACTGTGTGAGAGAGATTTTTGAATGAATATGTTATATTGTAAACCTTACATTTAATTGGTTGTGAATTTTATGCAGAACCAAACTGTTTCTGAATTGAAAGACTTCGTTAAAAAACTCAACTCATTGCCTGAAATGACAGTAAGTTCATTTATACTCTGGATTTGGTAACAGCCATTTGCAGTATTGAGAAAAAAGTGTGATACTAATATTTTTCTCTCATTTCCAGAGGCATATACATCTTGCTCAGCATTTGAATAAATTTACTTCTAAACCTTCATTTCTTGGGCGGCTAGATATGGAACATACTATTGTGGAGTCTGAAAGTTACATATGTGAGTTAGTTGGAAAACTTATCTTATAATTGGTTTGAAAGGCCCTAAGTTTTGAAAGGGTCTCAAATTTAGGTTTATAGGTGTTCATGTTTTCTTAAACTATGTGTATAGATTCTTTAATTGATTATTGTTAAATGTTGACTGAGAGTAGCTCAGTATGGATAATGATGGGTAATATGTTTTTTTGTTGCTGTTTTAGTTGATCTTTTTTATGATAAATATAAGTTATCTCAACTAATAATAATTTTCTAATAAAATTATTGCCTGTAATCATTGGCTCATTGCAAGGATAGAGTACCACTTCAATCTTATTTATTAAGGAGTACAAGTCGATGCTTCAAATGATTGTGTTGGTGTGTGGGTGGGGCATAATCTAATGACAATGTCTACTAGAAATATGAATGTTGAAATGAGAAATGAAAATGCATAGAGTAGAGGAATTAGTTGAATTGCAGCATATACAATGTCACAGACACGGTTAGGAGAAGAAGACGTGAATGAAAACTATGAACATAAAAAGCTACTTGCCCTTGGGAGAGTAAGGTTTCCTTCTTGCCCTTGGGGGAGTAAGGTTTCCTTCTTTCCCTTGGGGGAGTAAGGTTTCCTTCTTTCCCTTGGGAGAGGGAATTTGTGTTTGGTTTTACTATTGAACAGAACCCCTTCATTTATAGTTTTATACTAGTCCCAAGAATCTCAGTGAGCAAGTACTGGAGTCCTTACTGTTAAAATATTCATATTAGGAATATAATAAAAAGAATCCCAATATGAATATGAGATTATTGCTAATACTAATATTAGGAAATTAATACTAGTAATACTAATAATAGGAAATTTTACTAGTATTTATACTGTATAGAGCTTTACAAGTTACCACATCTTTGCGTCACCAATAAAATCTACTCTTGAAATGGATGTATGCACTTTTATCTCATTCGTTTATGCAAAAATGAAGAGTGCCCCCCTTATATTTCCTTTTTATCTCTTTTGTGCTACACTGCTATTAGAGATTCTGTGATTTTCTTGTCAAAGTACTTTTTCTTATATTTCTGCTACAGTTTGCATCTTTTGTTATGGAAGTGACCCCATTCTCTATTTTTTCTGAAGTTGGTTCATCTTTTTTTCCTGAAATAAATGGAACTAAAATTTTCTTTTTCCATGACAAGCATTTGAGTAATATGAAATATGTGACACTGTGATGACCAATACGAGGCATCCTTGTAAGCTCATCTAGTCGTCTGTATCATTTAACCCTAGTTTAATGCATCCAAAAACATTTGCAGCATTCTAGTCTTGCATTATTGCATAACAATAAAAGATAAAGTGAAATCTAATCCTGCATGTGATTCAGATGCTTCGAGTACATCGAGGAGATGATCCATAAACAGGAACCTCTTGTCAATGTTCTACGCATTCTCATATTATTTTCGATCACAAATTCTGGATTACCAAAGAAGAACTATGACTACTTAAGGTGAGTGGGATATAAATGTCATTTTCCTCTATTTCAAATTCTCTAATTGGTATGTTTGGATATTATTGAAAAATTCACAAATTTCTGTGTCTTGTCTTTTGTAGGCGAGAGCTACTTCACAGCTATGGTTTTGAGCACATTGCTACATTAAACAATTTGGAAAAGGTGGGATTGTTCAGGAAGCAGGTTTGTGGTACAATACTACGATGGTTGGTACATTGCTCTATTTGGTGTATTGCTCAGTTCCATAACATAGTGAATTTGGCATTTGGTCTTCGTCTTAGGAGTCAAAAAGCAACTGGATAACTATTAAACGTGCTCTTCAGCTCATTGTGGAGGACACTGACACTGCCAAGTATGTATTTCTCTTTGGGGAAGTCTACTCTAGCTTATCAACTTTTATCTAACTTCAGAAAATGTTGTGATCGCACATATGCTTTGCATTTTATGCCAGTGACTGTTGTTGGTTTTAGCCGCATGTAATTATTCTGCTTCTTTAAAGGCTCAACTAAAATAAACACTGCCACTCATAGTACTTATTAAGCTGAATAAATGTATTAAACTTCAGAAAATTTGTGAGGATTTACTATATGAAGCCTTAAGGGGTCTTCTATTCATCCTTGAAATTGTGTTGCATTTGCATCTTCTGTCTTCTTGTCAAAAAGGAATAAGCAAATCAATTGTGTTCATATTTGGAATGGAAGACATCGAAAGAAAGAGTTTTTCCATTGAAAAAGCAGAATGTATTCAGCTAAGATTATTAAAGTCAAAATGAGCAATATGTTATTTCTGTATCTGATCTTTAAGGAGTTGACATGTCGTTAGTGTGTATCTATACTATCTAATAATGTTTTAATCTGACTATTGTACTATTCTCCGTATATAATTTACTCAGATGTTTACTTTGTATCTGATTCTGAACATTGTGTGCGTAATGCAGCCACAGAGATATTTCCTATGTCTTTTCTGGATATGCACCTCTCAGCATTCGCCTGGTTCAGCATGCAATCTGATCTGGGTGGTAATCTCTTTTTTTAAGAGCTCTGTTGGATAGTATTGACCATATTGCTGTATACTCCCTCCGTCCCGATGAGTTTGTCCACTTAACTTTTGGAACAAATATCAAGAAGTGGGACAAGGGAGTGGAAAGGGACTAAAATGCCCTTATGGGCTACGATTAGAGCAAGAAGGGAAAAACAAAAAAAGACATACGCAGACATGATTGAATGCTGCCAAACTTTTACTTAATTTTTTAAACAATAAATTTTCATTCTTTAACTTATTTATGTTGTTTTAAATTGTGAATCAAACTTCCCCTAAAAGAATTGTGAATCAAACTGTTTTTACAAATTTAGACATAAAATGACAAAAAAAAAGAAAAAAATCTTGTGATGCTTAAAAAACCTAAGCATTTCATATTTTGAGAACAAAGTTTTAGATCCACCGCCATCGGAAGACTTTTCGACGAATTCAACTCATCCGACTCAGGCATAGATCTGTCGTAGAGGGCGACAGGTCGGAATTAGCCAGTGTCGTCCCACTCGTACAAGTTTAGATTGGGGGAGGGCAGATTGGTTTTTTCTTGAGAGGGCGTTCCTGACGAGTCACCGAGTTGAATTGAGTCTGCTACGAGAACGGGACCGAGTTAGGCATGGCCGGATGCTGCAGAGTTTTCCCGGCGGCATCGTTGATTTTCCCGTTCAAGGCACCTACGATCCGTTTCTTGTTGATGAGAGAGAATGAGATCTAGAATGGAGAAGGAGCTTTGCCAAACATATACGGAGTAAGATGAGGCACAGTAAATGATGGGTGGATGGGAAGATGAGGATATTAATGGAGGAAGTGATTTTATTGGCATGAAGGGTAAAATAGACTTTTGAATAAGTTTTTCTTACCAAATTAAGTAAGTGGACAAAAATAGTGGGTAGGCCCGAAAAGGAAAAGTGGACAAACTCATTGGGACGGAGGGAGTATAATTTTGTAATTACTGTAATTGAATTAATGTTAGTGATTTTTTCTTATTTTAATTTGCACTATAATCTTATATCTTAGTCAATGGAGTGTAAAGAGTCATTTTTGACAATGTTTTAGCTTTGAGTAAAGAATGGATTAAATCAAAATGACACATTAAACTTCTCTTGCTTCTTACTTTCTATGAAGTTTTGGGCAGTAAATGCATCAATGCATCAAGGGTCTAACGGAAACAATCTCTCTGTTTTTTCCAGAGGTAAGGTGAGTACATCTCCCCCAGACCCCAATGGAGATGGGATTATAGTCTTATACTGGCTTGTTGTTGATGTTTTTTTTTTGTTGTACTATCTTATATCTACATAAATGATTTCTATCTACAACTGATTGTATTTTGTGAAAGTGGAACATACTTGGGACTTGGGAACTAAAATGAGCTTGTACCATTAATGTATGTGACATTTACTTTTCTTGAAGGAGAACCAATCTAATCATGTATGAAGTACTTCTGTACAAAATTTTTATATGCATTCTTTTTTTTAATTTAGTTGGGGGTAAAAGCAATGTGCCATGAACCTTCTACTAGTCCAGTACTCCTAGAATTTACCGTGTTGATCAATCTCAGTTTCATTATCATAGCTTTTATCTAATTTCATGGAAAGTATCATGAGATGATGAGATGACAATGAGTTTAAATAATTCTTACAGTCATGCATATACCTAAGAAGGTAAACCGATTATACATATAAATGTTACAGGCGTCCCATTGAAGAAATATTAAGACTGCTGCCAGGGCCTCATTCAGACAGCAAGAGGGTAAGCCTTCATACCTTCATTTTTCAATTCATATAGCGAGACCACATAGAAGTCCGAAATGTATTTGCATGAATCTTTACAGAGTGGGTATGCAAGCAATCCGTCCTTTGACAGTCTGCCAGGGTCCATAGACTACTCTGACAAGTAAGGCTCAAGCAATGTTCTGACCTTGTGTACATATTTTATGCATGTACTAATTAATTAATATCTCCTACTCCGTAGAAGTATAGTGTGTTCCATGTGCCTTTATTTCGGGCACAAACCTAGAGCTTCTAAACACAGACGGAAAGCAACATTAATTTGCACTCAAAGTAAGATAAGGAGAAGAAAAGATGCTCATAAAACCTAATAGTTGGATTTTCCTTAAATAGCTATCTTGAGTATTGCATAGTACTGTTATTAATTTTAGTTAATGCATTGCATTTCCTTCTGTTTCATCTGAGTCAAGGCCCGGTTCTTGGTCCTTCTTCCTCTAAGATGTATTGCATTTCACCTGTTGGTATTTCAGAATAGGTGATGGAAGGCGGTCATTGGTGCTTGTTGTTTTTATTGGTGGGGTGACCTTTGCGGAGATCAATGCTCTTTGGTTCCTGAGTTCCCAGGTAGTCTTTTCTAATTCTTCATTAATCAAAATGAATCTCTGCATTATTAGTGGTGGCTCTAGCCTCCATAATCCTTGATAGAGAATGCATTAATTTTACCCTATATATGCACTCAATGGGTTACTTCTACCATACGCAACATGAGTGCTCTTTCGATAAATCAGTTACTATTATTTCATTAAACCAGATGAAGCTTTTGCTTTTAGTAGGGTTACATTGGTCAATTTCCTAATGCGTTGATGCATGTGCAGGAGGGGATGCCATATGATTTGATTGTATTGACTACAAAAATAGTGAACGGGCACACACTGACAGAAACATTCATGGAGAAATTGGGGTGACTGGTAAAGAAGAGACTTTTTAGTGTGGCTTCTTCTTTGTTGTTTTGATGACATTGTTGTTTTTGGTATGACCTTTCTTGCAAACATTTTGTCTGGAGTGTGATTGACTTTAAAAAGGCAGGGTTGATAAAAAATGACCTTGATTGAGTTGTAAGGGAGAACTTCAGTTGGTGCACAAAAAAAAGACCTTGGTAGATCTTTTTTTAAAAAATGGTTTATGTAACCAGCAGGGCCGGCCCCGGAAAATGAAAAAATAAAATTGGTCCGGTCCAAAATTTACATTTTGGGTCATATTTTATTTTTTTCAGAATACTTATGCTTTAAAATTAATGTCGAATTTAAAAATATGGGTCTTAAAATTTTAGAGACTATGCGGTAGGCCATTTTGCACAGCCTCTGACCCACTCATGGTAACCATATCTCTTAAATTAGGGTTAGGGTGATATTGTGTCGAGAGTTAGAATTACAATACTTCAAAGATACAGTTGAAGTAAATGGTGGATTTGCAAAGGGTAGCACTCTCGAAGTCTAAGGGCCTCTTTGGCTGTGAGGGAGGGGAAGGGAATGAAAAGATGGGAGGGAGTGAGAAGGAATGGGACGGCTTACTTTCACCTTGTTTGGTAGGAAGAGGGGAAGAAAAACATTACTGATTTGTTTTTTGTTTTTTATATATAGGCTTTTATTTTCCATTATATTATTTATTTACTCTCTCCGTCTGAATTTAGATTGTCTATTCTTATTTACAAGATTTGACCAAAGTTATTTTCAATCCAATTTATTTGAAAATTTTTATGGAATTAAAAAATAAAAATTACTCCATATTAAAAAATTATATTTTTTTAAAAAGTTTTACAACATCAACGGTAACAATACTATATTATTTTCTCAAATGGGTAATGAAAATGGTTAAAAAAAGATGTTTATGTTTGATGCTATGAATAATAAACATCTAACTTGAATTGGGATAGAGGGAATATTCCCTCCGTTCCAAATTATAATGCATGTTTACTATTCACACGGTTAAACTTCATTCACTTTCTTTCTTTATTTTCGTTAGCAATTTGATAAAATAAAATATTATTGTCACTACTAGTTTTGTAGATCTTTTGATATAGTATTTTGATATGTAATTTTTATTTTTTAACTCGATACCATTTGTCATATATAATGATTTAAAAATAACTTGAGTCAAACATCGTAAACCGAAACAAGCGTTATAAAATGGGACGGAGGGAGTATTATTTAGTTCAAGTATTTTTATTTTTACTAATTTCATTTATTTATTTATTTATAACAAGATGTAGAGAACATTAATGAAAGAACATGAAGAAGAGTGGAGGGAATGAGAAATCTTTCAATTTGGAGGGGAGGGATTTGAAGCTAAAATTTTGGATCCCTCCCCTCCATTTTTTAAACCAAAGTTCCCCTCTCCTCTCCCTCCTTCCAAGTTTCAACCAAACAGACCCTAACGATGAGAAACTCTTTGCAAAACTGCTACGTATAAGAGTTGACACTTATGCTCATGAGATTATTAGAGCACGAAGAATGTTTTATAAATATTTCTTTGCAAAACCATGTCTCACTCAAACTTTTGACATTCTATAAATATAATTTTATTTATTTTAAATGAATATTTTTTCACTCTAAGATATACGGAGTATATTTTTTTAAATAAAAAGTATATTTTAAATATTGATGTGAATGCACTAAAAATTCTATAACTATTTTATTTAAAAAAATACTCCCTCCGTCCCGAAAACATAGGAGTTTTCATTTTGAATAGGGATTTAAGGAGAGTATATTTTGGTATTGAATTTTCAAAAATATCTTTTGATGTGATGGATAAAAGTATGATTTGATAGATAGATTATTAGTAAAAAGGTATGATGTGATAGGTAGGGTATGAAAAAGTAAGGGGTAAAAGTGACTTTTTAATAGAAATGATAAGTGTTTTTTGGGACGGATGAAAAAAGAAAGGATAAAGGTTTTCAGAGACGGAGGGAGTATTACATTAAATAAAACATAAAAATGCAAAAAAAAAAATAATATCTTTGGAGGTGAAATGTTTTTTCATTTTTTAAAAGTGAAATATTTTTAAATTAATAATTGAGAGTCTTATACATATTCTTTTTAAAATTTTGCAATCAATATGCATGTTTAAAATACGGAGTATATTTTACAATAGTGAAATATACATTTATAGAGTCGTTAGAAAATGTTAAAGTTTATACAAAATATAATCAAAATAATATTTATTTAATATAATACAATAAAATATATTAAAAGATTTTTTTAAAAAAGCTTAAAGAACCAATGAAATTCTTCTATCTCATAAATAGTGTACATGTGAATGCACATGTGGCAACACCACAACCAAGAAACTCAACTTTACATATATACTAGTATTTATACCCGTGCGATGCACGGGGTCGACGAAATTTTTGTTGATTCTGAATTTTTTTTAATGCAATATATTTTCCGGATCAAGTAAATATATTTCTAACACGATTTTTTATCATTGGACAAAAACACCAAGGTAGAATAAATAATATTTGAGGAATTGAAAATATACTCAAAAATGTCTTTTTTAATTCCAAACATGTTGGCATGAAGAATAAGAAATTAAGTACTATTCACCTCATGGAATAAAGGATAAGACAAATTCATTTACCATTCAACAACCTCGAGCACGGGTGTCAATAGTGCACTATCTTTAAAAAATATAATAGTTTTTATGTTCTCGAATAGGTTCGAATAAGTGAAGTTCACTATACTTTTGAGGAATAACTTGTGTTAAGAATCAAGATCTCTAACTATTAGAGCACCAACTTCATGTATTGTGGAGATATTATAATTTCTTGAGTCTCTAGTTTTACTTGTCAACAACATCAATGATACATTGAAAGTAGGCTCATTATATATGAAGTCATACTTTTCAACAGCCTCAATGATACATTAGAAGTAGGCTCATTATCCATGAAGTCTTTAGTTCTTCTAAATATCTGTGTTAAAACATTATGCTCATCTACCATATTTTTCAAATCTTTGACCAAACTTTTATCAGTAGTCAAAGAATTATTCTTTCTACTGTGCGAAACAAATAGAACAATTTGTTTTTATTAGCATGTTAATAATGTTCCATGTGTATTATATTGTCAAACACATGTAAATAATATTTTTATTAAAAGGGTGTACTCAATAAAGTATTCGAGATACCTAAAATGAGTTATTTGTTTTCATATCTCGTTCTGTATACCATAAATATACAACTGTGTAAATTTTGGCCTTTCACCATATTGTAACATTAAACATGGTATGTGATGATGAATGTGTTCGCTGAGAGTACATTATTGCTCAACCATTATTGTGAGATGTATCAATATTTCTATTTATAAATGTTAATGAAAAGATACAGTTGCATTTATTTAAATTTTTCATGGTAATGAGAACTCTTCACACCAAAACCATAAAATAAATTATAGAGCAAATCCGATGGTTTTCTTTAGAAGAGACAATTAAACTTTTTCTTTTATGCAATAAATTGAAAACTTTAGATGTTTTGAATCTTTATTCATTTGATTCTTTCTTCATAGTTCATGTCATAACAAAGTTTCCCGAAACTCACACATAAATGCAAGATTCCCAAAATAGATTGTCTCTGAAGGAAAAATAAAATATGATGTAGGCAGTCTTTTATATATATTTTGTTACATTGTTTATAATATTTTATACAAAAAGACAATAGTTGTATTATCATATTCAAAGAAATTAGCAGAATGGGTTTAAACATAAATCAATTCTCTTCTGTTTATTATGCACTAAGCGCGATGAAGCGTGTGTATAATTGTTTCGTGGTTGGAAAATTATAGATGATTTTTTGGGAAATATGTACTGGAACGTGTTTGCAAAGTACATTCTTTCTCGAACGTGTTCGATGATACGAGTTTATAGCCGATGATGATCCATCTCCTTCTGTATTTTCAATAAGCATAATAAAATAAATATTATATTTTTTTATCTAAAAACTTTAAATATATATTTTTTATCCACTAATATTTGTTACATTGATGTTGATGGTTCAATAAATAAATAAGAAAGAATATTACTTACTTATATTATTTTGACATAGATGTCAAAATAATTAGCACACTTTATATTTTTTAAGAATTAAATATAAAATTAATTACATTTATAACAATTAATATTATACCATAAATATTTCGATTAGGAACACCAATTAATATTTAATTTCTTACACATAAATACTCACTTATCAAGTCTTGATCATTTTACAAAGTTATAAATGGAAATGATAATTTTTGTTACATGTAAATTTTTACAAAGCTATAGATGGTAAAAATAATTTTAAAATGAAAAATACTAATTTTAAAATGGAATATACTTTTTATTTGATTTAGAATTTTTTATATATACGGAATAAAATTAATGCTCTATTAAATAAGCGTGCCCATAAAAATACATTTCCTATTATATATTTGTTTCTTATTTTTAAATAATTAGAAAATCTCTCCAATTCGTATTAATTCAAAGCAAAAAAATCAAATGTAATTTCGTTTAGTCCTACCAATCTATCCGTTCTTAAAGTAAATTTATTTTTTTGATTATAGTTTTTGAATAGGTGTTTTTTTAAAATTTCAAAATATACTATTTAATTTAAATATTTTCCAATTATGAATGAAAATATAAAAGTTTTTAAACGCAATTATATGGAGAAATTTGTGTGTAACAAATATGAAATTTAATTTCCGCATAATAAGTTTTTTTGTTAACTATTTTTTAAACATTATTTGCTAACATGGCATGCTGATATGTTAAAAAAATTGTCTAATAAGCACGTCACATGTCACAATTCTAGAAGCCCAACCCGTTTGAAATATTGAGGAAGTCGATTTTGATGACGTGGCTGATGAAGTGTCAAATAAAGTTTCAGTCAGCACGCCAAATGTCACAATTCTGAGAGTTCAACTCTCAAATATTATATATAAAGGATATATATATATATATATATATATATATATATATATATATATATATATATATATATATATATATATATATATATATATATATATATATATATATATATATATAGGATTACCATGTCTTAATTTAAAAATGACTATATAAATCTTTTCTAATCATATTTTTTACTCGTTAATTTTTTCACCCGGTAAAGTTAAACAAATTTTTTACGACAAGGGGAGTATAAATTAAACCTTATTCTTTTTAATTTATTTCATCAACTTATTACTTGTACTTGTGAAAATCACATAAGTTATATCAGTAACAACTTTAAATTATATTAGTGATAAATTCCTACGTGATACTCCCTCCGTCTCTAAATATTTGTCACACTTGTATTCCCGAGGTAAAATATCAAACTTTTTCAATTCATTTTATTTACATATTGTTATAGAAATGAAAAATAAAATTTACATATAAAAAAACTATATGAAAAGTTCTTCGAAATAAGAGGTGGCAAGAATACTTTATTTTATCAAATAAACAATGAAAACGTAGAAATAAACAAAAGTTCCCGCGACTGCTGAAAAGGCAAATGTTGCAAATATTTTGAGACGGAGGGAGTACTAAAGTTAATGTTTATTTTATGGATCTTAGTGTAATGATATCATAAAATAATTGAGACTTTAATAAAAAAGAGAAGACTTTATTACCAATTCATGAAAAATATAAAAACTTAGGGGTTGTTTGTTTCAGCATTTTAATGGTTCAGATGTCTGAATGGTTCAGTACTTAATAGTTCAGATTGTTTGTTTCAGCTTCTTAATGGTTTAGATGTCTGAATGGTTCATTTATTTGCCTCTGAATGGTTAAGTATTATACAGAATCTGAATGGTTAAGATCTGTTATCTGAATTGATCAGACATTTACCTCTAAATAGTTAAGCAATATACTAGCTCTAAATGATTCAGATCTCTTACTGGTTCAGCACTTAATGGTTCAGACCTCTTACTGGTTCAACACTTACCTATTCAGAAATTGCCAAACAGCCCCTTAGACTATGTTTTATTAGACTTGATCCACAGGCGCGAAAGAGGCATCACGTCCTATCACAGCATGAACACCGCAACACCGCGTGCGTCAGGAGGGCGTGACAAGCTGGGCTTGATGACATTCACGAGCGTTGCCCCTTTTTTTATTTCTTTTTTTAATATTTTTCTATTTTAAACCCATCAAAATTGAAAACATCTTTACACATCACTTCTGATCACACTCGTCATAACACATTTTTTCATCCTTTCACATTATACATTTTTACACATTTTTTCATCCTTTCACACTTTATATCAACTTTTATAAGAGCATCTCCAATGTATAGTGTAACAATTGGTAGTGTAAATTACATTTTACACTATCAAAATTTTTTTACACTTCCACTTCTTAATACCTACTCCAACCATGTTTTGTATAATATACTCCATACTTTACATTTATTCATGTCCCTATCTACAACCAACTTGTATATATACACTTTGCTAATTGTATTTTACCCTATATTGTATTTTAGCATTTGTTTTACCCTTTCCCTTGGAGTGTCAAAAAGTTAAACACAAAGTGTAAATTATGTAAATTTTACTCCGTAGCATGGATTATGCTATGTGTACCCCAAGATTTGTATCCCAATTTGTACCCCGCAGTTTTGCACCAACATTTTGTGTTGGTGTAAAACTAATTTTTGTTAAACGCACCAACATTTGTGTCCGTGTGAATTTTTATTAACGCACCAACACTTGTGTCCGTGTAAACCATCGAAATGTTTGTGCAAACCTGTGGTGTACAAATGTGGTATATTTGTTGGTGTAAGTGTAGCATGGTCCCCGTAGCATATAGCCTTTACACTGTTTACACTGGAGATGCTCTAAGTGGATTAAAAATGGATAAAAAAAGAGTAATGGACACGTAAGGGCAAGATCGAAGGGAAAGAAGATCAAGACACATCTCTGCTTCTACGACATACACGGAAGAATTCCAAGGTCGGATTATCAGTATATGTATATCTTCATAGATAGAGATACACAGACATACGGAACATAGGGTAGTGGGATATGGGTTGCTCCTCTTCGGTTCCAGGTAATCCCCAAATTCGAACCCTAATCTTCGTGCCTGCTGTAAGATTTCTTCTTCAGCTCAATTGATTCTGTATTCTCATTAATTCCCTTCAATGGAGACCAATTTTACTTGATTCTCTGAGATAAAGCGGTTTTTCTTTGGTGGAATGGCGGCTATTGGTTGAATTGTTTGTTAATGTGAAGTAATTTTTGTTTTTTTGTTTTGTTTTTTTAAAGGTTTTTTTTTCTCGTTTGATGTTTTTACAGATAGGAGTTTGGGACAGAAGGGAGGTCTTAATCCTGACAATGGTGCTGCAAATGACCCTAAGAATCTCCGCGTGAAGGTATGCTTAGGAGTTTGATTTATTCTTGCTCGAAAAAAAAACTGGACTGTTTATAAGGAAAAAGAACTAAATTAATTGAAAGTTTAAAAAATAACTTCAAAAATGATAAAGCTATGGTCTTTACTCTTTAGGGATATGATAGTGTTTGCAAGTGGCTCTTTATAGCCATGTGACAGAGGTATGTTGAGCCAATGTTCGAAATTATGTATTGTGGTTTTGAGGCGTTTTTATGTGAAGGCAAATTGCGTAAGCCTCAAGGTGTATATAATCCATTAACCTTTAAAAAGTATATTGGCAACGTAAAATATCTCAAACAGACAAACACGACAAAGTCTAGCATGAAACAATACAAAATATTGGCCAAATACGATGTCAATAATGTAGATACAATTTTCAACTTCAAATGACAAATCAGTAACAATTAAAATAAAAAAATGACAAATTAGTAAGAATAAATGGTACCTTTATAAAACATAAATTGGTGAAAAAAAACAAATCGTGTAAAATATAAAGAATAGAAAAGCAGCTCTGCTAGGAAGATCAATACGATGAAAGATAGATGAAAACGATATAGGAAAGGCGATCGAGTAGGGTTAGGATCTATTCAGGTAATTTAACTTTTAAATTTTGTAATTAAATTACTAATTTGAGACTAACTTTAATTTTTGGGAAGAAAATATGGCGTAAGCTATTCTATGCCTCAGTGCGTACGCCTCAGGACTTACACAATTGCCCGCCATATCTGCACAGTATCTATGCAATCTTTATTACCTAAGGCTAGATCTCTAAGGGCGTAATCTTTCGGAAAATGCCATGAGGCGTGACATATGGTGGGTTACGCCAAGCAATCTCGAACACTGTGTTGAGCTGCTAATTTGTTTGCATATACAGTATAGGGAGATGTATTATTTGTCTCCCAAGACAACTTGGGTGCTTTCCAGATAAGGAAACAGGAAAGGGATTTAGAAATTGATTTATTGTGAGCATGCCAATACGCTCTACTTAACCGCCGAACGCTCTGAGCCAATCACCATAGCATCTTTACCTTAATTGTTATGCTGTAGAAGTAGAAATGTTCTTTCTGTGTAAGTAGTGAGAAAATGAAAAATAAGGGATTTATAAAAGTATGCGACTTTAAGAATGTTTTGATGCCTTGAAACAAATGTGTACAAAACAGTCTTTCTTAGCTCCCTTTTTATCAAAGCGCGAGTTTTGTACTGCCACACCTAACCTTCACGATGATCTTTGCAGTTGGTACTGCTGGGTGATTCTGGTGTTGGAAAAAGCTGCATTGTTCTACGTTTTGTTCGTGGTCAATTTGATCCAACATCAAAGGTAAAGCTATCTGACGATGGATGCTAGTTAGAACCTTTCCATTTTCATAGCTTCAGTGCTTCATGTAGAACAATAGATCTCGTAGCACCATTTTTATTGTTTTATTGTTTTTTTACTGTTTTATCTCTATCTGTTTCCCTCAGGCAGTTACACTAGAAAATAACTACTCCGTATATGTTTGGTTAAATTGTTTATTTTGATATTAATTTTCACCTTCATTTTTTTTCCAACATATCTGAATGCATTCAATGTAAGAATAAATTGAATAAATATAACCCCCCCTCCACCGCCAACACACACACACACACCAAAATCTGTCAACCAAACAAGGCAAACAACAGATAAGTGCATGTTAAATTCTTTCATCTTTTAAATTCCAAACGGTATAGAAGTAGCAGATTTCTAAACTGAATTGTTTTGATGGGTTTAGGTTACTGTTGGGGCTTCCTTTCTATCGCAGACAATAGCCCTGCAAGATTTGACTACAGTTAAGTTTGAGATTTGGGATACTGCTGGTCAGGAAAGGTATCATTTAAACTCCAATATCTCTAAGGACCAGTTTCAATAAAAATAAAGTCTCCTAGTTTTATACAGGCTACTTTATTATTATTATTATTATTATTATTATTATTATTATTATTATTATTATTATTATTATTACCATCATCATTATATAGGTATGCAGCGCTAGCGCCACTGTACTACAGGGGTGCTGCTGTTGCAGTTGTTGTATATGACATCACAAATCCGGATTCATTTAACAAAGCACAATATTGGGTCAAGGTAAAACTCTAAGATTATCACGTCTACTAAATCTTTGATCAAGTCAAATACAATGATGTGAGGGTTTCCGTGCTGTGGTGATTGGAGTGGTGCAGATAATGATTCTTCTCTTGGTTTGATTTCTGCCATTTTGGGTTATTTTTAGAGTTTTGATTCCTTTTGATGTCAAGCGTACTGCCATTAGATTGGCACATGCTCTCGCTCATTTCAGACCTCTATCTTGCAGAGTAGGTTGGGGTGGGGGGAAGTCTTTTCCTTACGGTCCTGGCTTATGAAGATTTAGGGCCCTTGGTGCCTATAAAAAGTAAAAACATACTCGTACTAATTAGTCTTCCTTTTCACAATCTGAAACTTTCAATAACTTTTGTTTGCGTACTGATAAAACAAAATAGGCATGTGTAGAACTTTTGATGTAGTTTTTTAAATAAGTTGTAATTTTTATTTTTATACCAATTTGTAAATAAAATCATTTTAAAAGAGGAGATTTTGCACGTTTGAAACAGGATAACTAATTTGGGATGGAGGGAGTATATTAGTATACGGCCTACCATACTTACGCTGCCGAATACGGAGTATGTGTTTGTATAAATATGAGATAAGTGACCAACTTTCGCATAATGGCATTTGTAGGAATTGCAGAAGCATGGAAGCCCCGATATAATCTTGGCCCTTGTGGGGAACAAAGCCGATCTCATTGAAAAACGAGAAGTATCTGTTGAAGTGAGCAAGACTGTCAGTTCTTCAATTAATTCTCCTGAAAACTTCTTTTCTAAGTTACCAACACTCGATTTACTGTGTGCATTATGAAGGATGGAAAGGAGTATGCTGAAAAGAATCAAATGTTCTTCATAGAAACCTCTGCTAAGACAGCAGACAATATAAACCAGTTGTTCGAGGTGTGTTTCTTCCCCATCTATAGGACTATAGGAGCTTTATTGTTGATGGAATGATGAATTTCTTTTCAACTTTCTTTTTTTGGGGGTATTTTTCTGTAACAGGAGATTGCGAAGAGGCTGCCGGGACCATCTGTTTCTTGATTCGTCAAGCGCGGGGAAGGCAACGATTCGATATAGATATGCCTGTACTCTATTGCTATGTAAATAAAAAAGGAAAAAAATGGTATCCAGGTTCTTCTTGGGAGATTTGTCTAACTATGCATGGCTGCTCCTCATTTCTGTCATTTCTAAAGTGAAAGTTGTCCTCCTTTTAAAGTGTGCTCATTATTTTGGATGCCCAACTGTTACAACAATATGTAAGTTTTAGGCATTTCTTATTTCTTTTTGTTTGAGTGATATTCTCTAATCATATTCACTCTTGTTTTTCTCTGCAGTCATTTTGTTGGGCCTTCTTGTTGGTATGATATCTGTCCATTGGGATGGAAAATTGGGTCCTAGGATGCTCCTGCCTAGGTGCTCTTTATCGCACCTGCTCCTCTCATGCAGGTGCCTCCCGCACCTGCTACCCCTCTTGTGCATGGACATGTGCTAGGGGCGGGCGGTGCTGGAGGAGTAGGTGTGGTAGGAGTCTGGGTAGGAAGTTTTCCATGGGTAGGATGTTTTCCATCCGAATTGACATATATCCGTTCCAACAAGAGTGTCCAGCCCATTGACAGATATTATTAGAGAATATCGCTCGAACAAAAATAAACAAGAAAGGTCTAGAACTTGCAGATTGTTGTAACAATGGCCCGTCTGTAAGCCATCTTGGCAAAAAATGGTATCCAACTTGGGAGATTTATCTAATTCTGCAACTCAAGGTTGTGTTTTATAAGTGTGCTCATCATTTCGGATGCCCAATTTGCTTTCAAAGTGATTCATGAAATGGATATATTACTTGCTATGTCTATATTTTTATCTAGAGCTGGCAAACTAGTCGGTCAGGTCGGGTTTGGTTATTTTGGGTTCAGGTTACTTCAAATTCAGATAAGTTTGAGTTCGGGTTGAAAATTACATGTTCGTGACCCAGTGTCATTGGGTTCAAGTTGACCCTACGGGTTATGAATTTTGTTTATCTTTTTTGAAATTTTTAAGTAATTTTTATGACCTAATGTCAATAATACGAAAAAAAATCAAATATGTAGAAATTTTGAAAAATGTAAAATAATTATGCGATATAATTAAAATTTGGTATGAAGATATAAATCTATACAAAAAACGAGTAGTAAGCAAAGAAAATTAATTTTAATCTTATTTTTATAACACTATATTTCATATTAAAATATACGATTCTAAAAAAATCTTACATTAACGAGTTGGTTAGGTCAGGTTTGGGTTCGATCAAGTTTGACCTATTTTTAGCAAGTCATTTCGGGTCCGGCTAACTTCGGGTTCGGCCAGTAAAATCTTTGTTCCGGCTAACTTCGGGTTCGGCCAGTAAAATCTTTGTCCAAAATCTAGTATTTTCAGGTCGGATCTCGGATCAAAAATAGATCGGGTCACTTTTTGCCAGTTTATATCTATCTATGAATGATATAATGACGTGCAGTTTATCACTAAAATGAACCCAAAAGTCTCAATTCCAAATCAATGGAGTTGGAATTAGGGGTGGACACGGTACGGTTCCGGGACGGTTCCGGTTCCGGAACCGCCGGTTCCGGTACCGGAACCACCGGTTCCGGTACCGCCACCCCTTGGTACCGGTACCGGTACCGGTACCGGTTCCGGTTCCGGTACCGCCGGTTCCGGTACCGTTTCGGCCACCCCTGATTTTGTTTTTTTTTTTGCTTTTTTATTATATTTTTAAAATGTAAAATTGTAAATGTGTAATTGTTAAAGGAAATGATGAAATAAAAAAATCTAAAATGAAATTGATAAAGGAAAGAATGAAATAAAAAAATAAAAATAAAAAAAAATAATAACGGTACCGGAACCGGAACCGGAACCGCCGGTGCCGGTACCGAAAAATGGGCACCGGAACCGGTACCGGATTGGGCGGTACCGGTACCGGTTCCCGGAACCGGTGGACCGTACCGGCCGACGGTAACGGTACCGGAACCGGCGGTACCGTTTCCGGTACCGGTACTGTACCGGTACCGTGTCCACCCCTAGTTGGAATTGGTTAAATACAGATTCAGTTGAAAAAATTCATAACATCATTTAGGGTCTGTTTGGTACATGAAATCGACAAAATTGGAATTGAATTGTGAGTTTTTATGGAATTGATTTGGATATAATTGAAATTTCCAATTCCAATTCATTTTTGGCATTACCCATTCCAAATCCACATATTTTTGTGCTATCCAACAACAAAATTGAAATTGTTATTTTCAATTTCTAATTTCATAGTTTGAATTCCATGTACCAAACGGAGCCGGAGAGTGCTACCCTTTGCAAATCCGCCTTGTACTTCAAGTGTACCTTTGAACTATTGTAATTCTAACTCTCAACTCAATATCACCTTAATTCTGGTTTAAGAGATCTGGTTACATAAACCAATTTAAAAAAACAAACTCCTATATACCAAGGTCATCTTTTTTGTACCAACTGAAATTCTCCTTTACACCTTCTCAATCAAGGTCATTTTTTATCAACCCTGCCTTTTTAAAGTCAATCACACTCCAAACAAAATGGTTGCAAGAAAGGTCATACCAAAAAAAAAAATGTCATCAAAACAACAAAGAAGAAGCCACACTAAAAAGTCTCTTCTTTACCGGTCACCCCAATTTCTCCATCAATGTTTCTGTCAATGTGTGCCCGTTCACTATTTTTGTAGTCAATACAATCAAGTCATATGGCATACCCTCCTGCACATGCATCAACACATTAGGAAATTGACCAATATAACCCTCCTAAAAGCAAAAGTTTCATCTGGTTTAATGAAGTAATTAAGATTTGTTTTATTGAAAGAACACTCATGTCGCGTATGGTAGAACTCATTGAGTGCCCAGACAGGGTATAAAAATTAATACATTCTCTATCAAGGATTATAGAGGCTTGAGTCACCCGTCAGTTGGGACAAAACGTTAGTGTTTGTATTTAAAGAAACACGCCCCATCCCATAAAAAGTCAATTTCCTTCAATGTATAGTTTTTTATTTTGGGAAGGTAAAACTATTGTTAATTACCGATTCAACTTAAAATATTACGGAGTAAATTCAATGCTTGCTTCTTTTGTTGAACTAACTTTTTTTAAATAAAAAAGAAGTTTTGAAATTGGTGATATTTAGTACAATGCTCATAATATTTCAAAGCAAATGGGTAACACAATACTATAAATTTCTATTCATATTTTTTAAAAAGAGACTTATTAAAATTGAAAACACGTGAATAGAGGCAGAAGAGATTCGGTTTTGATTAATGAAAGAACTTGAAAAGACTACCTGGGAACTCAGGAATCGAAGAGCATTAATCTCAGCAAAGGTCACCCCACCAATGAAAACAACAAGCACCAATGAACGCCTTCCATCACCTATCCTGAAATACCAATAGGTGGCAAAAAAAATGATATGGAGTGAGACTTGTATCTTTAATGCTGCACATCTTAGGAGGAGAAGGACCAAGAACTTGGCCTTAACTCAGATGAAACAGAAGGAAATGCAATACATTAACTAAAATTAATAACAGTACTATGCAAATCCAACTATTAGGTTTTATGAGCATCTTTTCTTCTCCTTATCTTACTTTAAGTGTAAATTAATGGTGCTTTCGGTATGTGTTTAGAAGCTCTAGGTTTGTGCCCGAAATGAAAACACATGAAACACTATATTTCTACAGAGTAATATATATTAAATAATTAGTACATGCATAAAATATGTACACAAGGTCAGAACATTGCTTGAGCCTTACTTGTCAGAGTAGTCTATGGACCCTGGCAGACTGTCAAAGGACGGATTGCTTGCAAATCCACTCTGTAAAGATTCATGCAAATACATTTTGGTCTTATATGTGGTCTCGCTATATGAATTAATTAAGGTATGAAGGCTTACCCTCTTGCTATCTGAATGGGGCCCTGGCAGCAGTCTTAATATTTCTTCAATGGGACGCCTGTAACATTTATATGTATAATCGGTTTACCTTCTTAGTTATATGCATGACCGTAACAATTTTTTTGAACTCATTGTCATCTCCTCATCTCATGATACTTTCCATGAAAGTAGATAAAAGCTATGATAATGAAAGTGAGATTGATCAACACGGTAAATTCTATCTCACGTGACGATGATGATGGGGTGGCTATCATGAACGATTAAGGGGAATCAGGACTGAAACTGAGACTTCTTACAATGAGTTTCAAGCCTATGACACCGGAGTACTGGACTAGTAGAAGGTTCATGGCACATAGCTTTTACCCCCAACTAAATGGAAAAAGAATGTATATAAATATTGTACAAAAGTACTTCATACACGATTAGATTGGTTCTCCTTCAAGAAAAGTAAATGTCACATACATTAATGGTACAAGCTCATTTTACTTCCCAAGTCCCAAGTGTGTTTCACTTTCACAAAATACCATCAGTTGTGGATAGAAATCATTTATGTAGATATAAGATCATAGTACAACACCAAAAACATCAACAACAAGCCAGTATAATCCCATCTCCATTGGGGTGTGGGGGAGATGTACTCACCTTACCTCTGGAAAACACAGAGAGGTTGTTTCCGTTAGACCCTTGATGCATTGATGCATTTACTGCCCAAAACTTCATAGAAAGTAAGAAGCAAGAGAAGTTTAATGTGTCATTTTGATTTAATCCATTCTTTACTCAAAGCTAAAACATTGTCAAAAATAACTCTTTACACTCCATTGACTCAGATATAAGATTATAGTGCAGATTAAAATAACAAAAAAATCACTAACATTAATTCAATTACAGTAACTACAAAATTATATACAGCAATATGGTCAATACTATCCAACAGAGCTCTTAAAAAAAGAGATTACCACCCAGATCTGATTGCATGCTGAACCAGGCGAATGCTGAGAGGTGCATATCCAGAAAAGACATAGGAAATATCTCTGGGGCTGCATTACGCACACAATGTTCAGAATCAGATACAAAGTAAACATCTGAGTTAATTATATATGGAGTATAATACAATAGTCAGATTAAAACATTATTAAAAAGTATGGATACACACGAACGACTCGTCGACTCCTAAAAGATCAGATGCAGAAGTAACATATTACTCATTTTGGCCTAATAATCTTAGCTGAATACATTCTGCTTTTTCAATGGAAAAAAATCTTTCTTTCGATGACTTCCATTCCAAATATGAACACAATTGATTTCCTTATTCCTTCTTGACAAGAAGAAAAGATGCAAATACAACACAATTTCAAGGATGAATAGAAGACCCCTTAAGGCTCCATAAAGTAAATTCTCACAATTTTTCTGAAGTTTAACATCTTTATTCAGCGTAATAAGTACTATGAATGGCAGTGTTTATTTTAGTTGAGCCTTTAAAGAAGCAGAATAATTACATGCGGCTAAAACCAACAACAGTCACTGGCATAAAATGCAAAGCACGTGTGCGATCACAACATTTTCTGAAGTTTAGATAAAAGTTGATAAGCTAGAGTAGACTTCCCCAAAGAGAAATACATACTTGGCAGTGTCAGTGTCCTCCACAATAAGCTGAAGAGCACGTTTAATAGTTATCCAGTTGCTTTTTGATTCCTAAGACGAAGACCAAATGCCAAATTCAGTAAGTTATGGAACTGAGCAATACACCAAATAGAGCAATGTACCAACCATCGTAGTATTGTACCACAAACCTGCTTCCTGAACAATCCCGCCTTTTCCAAATTGTTTAATGTAGCAATGTGCTCAAAACCATAGCTGTGAAGTAGCTCTCGCCTACCAAAGACAAGACACGAGAATTTGTGAATTTTTCAATAATATCCAACAACATACCAATTAGAGAAATTTGAAATAGAGTGAGGAAAATGTCATTTATATCCCACTCACCTTAAGTAGTCATAGTTCTTCTTTGGTAATCCAGAATTTGTGATCGAAAATAATATGAGAATGCGCAGAACATTGACAAGAGGTTCCTGTTTATGGATCATCTCCTCGATGTACTCGAAGCATCTGCATCACATGCAGCAATAGATTTCACTTTATCTTTTATTGTTATGCAATAATGCAAGACTAGAATGCAGAAAATGTTTTTGGATGCATTAAGCTAGGGTTAAATGATATAGACGACTAGATGAGCTTACCAGGATGCCTCATATTGGTCATCATAAGAGCATGTGCAATGGTGAGGCAAAAATGGAATGCCACACGGTGATGTGGAAAATTTGAACCAATCAAAAACATCTTAGTAAGCGAGTGAGTGGAGTGGCATGCTATGCAGTGGCAAGTCATTGTTTTTTACACTTTTTAATCTTTTTTTATGTATATTAATTATTAAAAAATATTTTATTTATCTTTTTTTTACAAAAATAGATATGCATACTCTATTAAAAAGCAAAGCTGTTTTCTTATACAAAATAAAAAATAAAAAAATAAAAACAAAAGGAAAAAAATTTGCCTCGCACGTTACTCGCAACCCAAGTAAAAAATGGATGCCATGCCACGGTTTTGGAAGAGTACAGCTGAGTTGGCAGGGCGAGGCACTCACACCCCTCGCCGCTGCTCATGCTCTTATGTCACATATATCATATTACTCAGATGGTTGTCATGGAAAAAGAAAAATTTAGTTCCATTTATTTCAGGAAAAAAAATAAACCAACTTCAGAAAAAATTGAGAATGGGGTCACTTCCATAACAAAAGATGCAAACTGTAGCAGAAATATAAGAAAAAGTACTTTGACAAGAAAATCACAGAAACTCTAATAGCAGTGTAGCACAAAAAGAGATAAAGAAGGAAATATAAGGGGGGCACTCTTCATTTTTGCATAAACTAATGAGATAAAAGTGCATACATCCATTTCAAGAGTAGATTTTATTAGTGACACAAAGATGTTGTAACTTGTAAAGCTTTATACAGTATACATACTAGTAAAATTTCCTATTATTAGTACTACTAGTATTAATTTCCTAATATTAGTATTAGCAATAGTCTCATATTCATATTGGGATTCTTTTTATTATATTCCTAATATAAATATTGTAACAGTAAGGACTCCAGTACTTGCTCATCGAGATTCTTGGGACTAGTATAAAACTATAAATGGAGGGGTTCTGTTCAATAGTAATGCCATCAATAATTTTGGAGTTAATTCATATGCGTCTTTGGTAAAACCAAACACAAATCATATCAACATTCATATTTCCCAAACCCTACTGTTGTGGGATTCACCTGGGTTGTTGTTGCTGTTGATATCAACATTCATATTTCTAGTAGACATTGTCATCAGATAATGCCCCACCCACACACCAACAAAATCATTTGAAGCATTGACTTGTACTCCTTAATAAATAAGATTGAAGTTGTACTCTATCCTTGCAGTGAGCCAATGATTGCAGGCAATAATTTTATTAGAAAATTATTATTTGAGATAACTTATATTTATAATACTCCCTCCGTCCCACAAAAAAGTTCCCATTTGGATGTATTTTTGGTCAAAAAGTTACACACTTTGACCATAAATTAAATATAATCTAAATAAAGAAATGCTAAAAAAATTTGAGATATCAAAACTAGATCCTAAGATGAATCCAATTATATTAAATTTATTTTATAATTCAATATACCTTTATCACAGTTTCTAGTCAAAGCGTGTAAATATTTGACTAAATACTATTCAAAATGTGAACTTTTTTGCAGGACGGAGGGAGTAAAAAAGATCTACTAAAACAGCAACAAAAAAACATATTACCCATCATTATCCATACTGAACAATTTTTCAGTAAATATTTAACAATAATCAATTAAAGAATCTATACACATAGTTTAAGATAACATGAACACCTATAAACCTAAATTTGAGACCCTTTCAAAACTTAGGGCCTTTCAAACCAATAATGAGATAAGTTTTGCAATTAACTCACATATCGTAACTTTCAGACTCCACAATAGTATGTTCCATATCTAGCCGCCCAAGAAATGAAGGTTTAGATGTAGATTTATTTAAATGCTGAGCAAGATGTATATGCCTCTGGAAGTGAGAGAAAAATATTAGTATCGCACTTTTTTTGGCAATACTGCAAATGGATGTTACCAAATCCAAAGTATAAATGAACTTACTGTCATTTCAGGCAATGAGTTGAGTTTTTTAACGAAGTCTTTCAATTCAGAAACAGTTTGGTTCTGCATAAAATTCACAACCAATTAAATGTAAGGTTTACAATATAACATATTCATTCAAAAATCTCTCTCACACAGTCATTCACTACTGGATACACACAAAATAGGTAAAAACCTAAAATCAATTATTAAATTAGTTGATTTGGAGCTGCAAAAATGAGAGTATCAAAGAGTCTGCATCCCAGTCTTCATTTTATGCGATAAGCCTTCTCTATTAATTCCACTTTAAGTGGGCTAATTAACTTGTTGCTAGGATATAAATGACTACAAAAGTATGTTTTTTTAAGCATGTTAATATTTATAAATAACTCTAATCACGTATTGAAGCCATAGGCATCTATGCACATTTAACAATTACAAGGACTTACAGTTGTTTGCATCTCATTGTAATCTTGTTTCATAGATGTTGCTCTTTGACGTAAAACCTGCAATTGCACTGTAAATGGCAATTAAAAGACCACAAACAAAAGAATAAACCATTATGCAAATTCGGAACATGGAAAAGGAAACATTATGAAGATGACATGGAAAAGGAAACATTATGAAGATGACATGGAAAAGGAAACATTATGAAGATGACATGGAAAAAGATGTCCGAAATTGCCTAAACTTTTAAACAGAACTGAAATGACAGATCAACCTGACCGACAACTTCGAAATTCTGATCCCGTATCTCTTTGAATAGCTTGTCACTGCAAGCACATACTAGGTCAGCCAGACCAAGAGGTAACTATGCGCTATGCATGGCTAAAAGCATATTTGGGGGTAAAAGACATGAGTGAAACTTGCAAGCCTAAAATTTATTATTGAAAATACTCAAAGAGTTCAATAGTTCATACAATAAAGTCCTAAGACCTAAAAATGCTTGTTAGAGTTCAAACAATTTAGTAAAGCCAAATTCATCCCTGAAAAGCTTATAACCTTATAGTAATACAAATTAAAGATAATACTTCTCTATCAATTAACAATTAGAGGAAAAATTACCTAGAATTTAGAGGAACCTTCATTTTCTTCCCCTCTTGCTGGGCACCCATTATAGAAGAATCAACCTCCACAGCACCATTATTGATACCAAGAAACTGTATGACACCAATAAAATCTATACAGAACCTATGATTCACTTTAACACGTGAGAATAGTACTTCATAGTAATTACAAAAATAGCTTTTTACCTCATCCATTAGCCCTTCATAAGTTAACTGGGAACACATAGGTGTAACCATGTCCACCTGCAGCAGGGTATGAGTTTTTGAATTCTATTAACAAGATTTCCATACCATGTTTTATATAGAATGCTTATCAAACCTCTCTCGACATCATTCCCTCACAATGCATGTATATGCAACTTTTACAAAAAAAAAGAAGCGTTGAAAACAAGAAATATCTTTACAAGGAGTGAATACCTCTCTGTCAATGAGGATGAGAGTGTTAATCTCTGGCACAACAACCTGCATGTGAATAAATTCCAAAAAGAAATATTAACCTATGGTGTATGAGGCGCTCAGTTTTTATGTATTTTCAAAGGCACCATGTTTTAAATACATCGGTGATGTTCACTGGTTCTTCGTCTTGCATCCTATATAAAATGTCAGCAACACGGACAGATGCTTTCCCTTTGGCTCTCACATTTGGTATGACACCAAAGGAACACTGCACTTTTCAATTAAGACATCAATAGAAAGAGTGAACGGCAGTGCTTTTGCAGAACCTACTTTTCTTTATGTTAACCTTCATCTATGTTTATATGCCAAATACTGATAAAGTTGTGAAAGAAAAACCTCAAGCTTGTGAATGGCTTTTGCTATATGCCAAAGAGAGGTCGTGTCTCCATCAATTGTGAATTCCTATCAGGCAAAATGCAACTACATTTATATGTATGTCTTAAATGCAAATTATGTTGTGAAACATCAAGCAAAACAAGGATCAGACATACTCTGCATGCAGTATCGAGTTCAAAAGACAAAACATCTTCATCCAGAGGAAGTAGATACAAGGGATACTCGCCTATGGTCAATAAGTGATGGACTTTCTCTTCCTCGAGTACCTATGTTGCATGCAACTTCAGCGAAAAACTATGCCAAGATCTGATCCTCTAAAGCATAAAATAATTTCGAGTAGGATTAGGGAGCAAACCTTTTCGCATACAACTGCACGGCGAGGAACAAAATACAAAAAATACTCTCTTTGAATCCCCTTAGAACTATCATTATGAATGTCTGAGCAAATACTCTTCATCAAGCCAAGCTGAGCTCGAACAAGATAAACAATTTTAGTACAATCTGTTTGGATTGGTTCACTTGTAAGGTGCCGCAATTCAGCCCCAAGCTCCTGTTTAAGGTTTCCAACAAACAAGTTTGAAATTAACAATATAGCAAACCCATCTTTGATGGTCCATTTGCTCCTCAACACATGACATTCTCTCAACATTTTACTTTCACCTAATCATTTCAAGTAGCCGTTTTGCAATAATAATGATGATGATGATGACGATGATGATGATAGAACACCAACAACAATAATAATTGATCTTAAGAAATTGGGCATTTGGGCGATGAAAGTTTCATTGTTATTCCACTGATACGCTACAAATAACTGAAATATGAAATCTATAGCAGTTAAGAAAATAAATAGCTCCAAATGAATGAGTAACAAAAAGTGGCAGGTCGAGATAAAGAAGGATGCCTTGAGTATTGAGCTCTGCACAATAAGTGAGAGTGAACCACTGAGCTTAGGATCAATAACCAAACACTTCTGCCCTCGAACCTGCAATTTTCCAAAAGAAAAAGTAACACTCTTAAAATAAAAATTACAGAACTGAGACAAATTCATGGAGCACTACGACAAGCTGACAGGAAAACTCACAAATTAGGCATTGCATCAGTGTAAAGCAGCACAGATGAGTTCATAAGAAGAAGAAAAAAGGTATAAAACTTACGTTCTTCAAAATTATCATGAGCTCCTTCTGCGATTGATCTCTGTATACCAACACAGCAACAATTTGTCATCCAGATCAAACGCGGATGTGCAGAAAGGAAGTGGAATTTAAAATTTTAACATGATACGGAATACGCGATAAATATTCACCTTATGGAGGTGAGGTTTATGGGAGCATTGTCGAGATTTGGGAGTTGCGCCATTTCTTCGCCGTCTCCTTCTCTTCTCTTATTTCTCTCCTGCAAAACTTCGCACCCAGCGAGCGAGCGGAGATCACCAGATTCACTTCAAACAGTAGCACATTCCATACCGGGTCCGGATCCGGATCCGGGCGTTTTATTAGTTTGTCCCGACTCCCGATCCCAAGTGTTAGCTCAGCCATTATCTATTCTTACAAAATTAAAAGGGCAAGGTTCAAGTGACATTGAACATTGATGTCATGGGATGATCCGGGGTGCTCCGGTGCCCCGTTCGTAAAATTGACGGTTCCTATCCTCTTAATCCCCCGTTAAACCCCCCACTCGGCTCCGACCCGAACACACACTCCCACTCCCTTCAATTGCACCACACAAGTTGATTTTGACTTTGGAGGGGGTGCAATTGAAGGGGGTGGGAGTGTGTGTTCGGGTTGAGTCCGGGTGGGGGGTTTACCGGGGAGTTAGGGGGGTAGGAACCGTCAATTTTACGAACGGGGCACCGGAGCACCCCCGGGTCATCCCATTACATCAAGGTTCAATGTCACTTGAACCTTGGTGAAATTAAAATAAGGGTGTGCTAATTCCGTCCCTTTTGGAGATACTCTCGTTATCCCGAATTAAATTATTTATTTATTTTAGCTAGTTATTTGATAACATTATATAATCATGTTACCACTAGCATTAGATTTTATGACGTAGTTTTTAAATAAGTTATTTTTATTTTTAATTCTACACCAATTTTCATATAAGATGATTTGGAAATAACTTTTGTAACACCCTAATCCGTCCAGGTCTGCAGCCCCTTCCGGACTAAAATATTAGTTTGGTAATCGTAAAATTTAAAACATTTCAAATATTTTTATTCTTCATAAATATTATTTAATACATAACTGTAGCAAAATACGGAGTATTTAACAATAACGCGGAAGCAATTTAAACCATGTTTAATAACAACACAATTATTTATTTTAAAATCACAAATTCCACCACAACAGTCTCGCCCCTTCCGCTGCCAGGAACATGCCAATCATTCATTCTGCCTACCTGCGTGTAGCAAATAAAACACACTACACGCTCAGCGGTGAAGCTGAGTAAGCATATCTAAAGCGTCGAACATCCATATAAATTGAATCTAAATTCGCAAACAACCATTTGAGATCATGCATACAATATATAATTCATTCATGATATTCTCAATATTTTTATTTCAATATCTCAATATTCAATATTCATATTCAATATTCAATATTCAACAATATCCTTAAACTATGCTTAGTCTAAGGCCAGTTCCATTCTTAAACTGATTCTAGTTCAAGATATTCTAATCCTTAAGCTAGGCCTAGTTTAAGATATATATTTTTTTAAAAAAAATGTTTTCCAATCTTAAACTTACCTTCGCTTAAGGTCAACCAAAAACCGACAGCGTAGTGTTCACCGTTGGGTTGGGTGGTACCCCCAAACGAGTAGGTACTCAAGTTTGGTTCTTGGATCCGTACGTACGTTTTAACCCCAGCCACCGAGCATCATACCCGCAAGGCCTATTTCTAACCTATCTTAGAGGTCTTCTAGATAGTATTAGAAACCAACATCAATATGGATTTATCTTAGAGCTCTTCTAGATATCCTTAACAACATTATTCATCAATTCATATTCTTAGTTCAATAATCATTTCATCCAAAATATTCATCATCATTAACCCATAATATTCATCAAATGAACAATCAATCAATCATCATAATAACTAATAACAATCAGCGGCCTAGCATCGAGTGTTAACACCTAAGCAATTCTTATGAAAATGAAAGGATCCTTCCTTGGTTGTGGTGCTGAGCAACCTGGACAGGTACTCAATGCAGAAAATGAATAGAGTGGGAGCCATAAGGTCACCCTGCCGAAGGCCACGCCTGCTCTTAAAGAACCCATGTGTGTTCCCATTAACAGAGATATAGAAGATGAAGTTGAAGTGATGCATTCCATGATGACGCCAACAAATTTGAGAGGAAAGCCAAGTCCAAGCATAACTTCCTGTAGGAAATTCCTAGACACGGTATCATAAGCTTTAAAGATGTCCAACTTGATCATATATCTAGGGGTTGACCTCTTGATGGCATAGTCTCTAATGAGATGTTGGGCAAGTAAAACATTGTCAATAAGGGATCTACCTTCAACAAAGGCCCCTTGAGCCTTGTCAATAAGATCTGGAAGCAAGGGAACCATCCTTCTAGCCAGAATCTTGGTTATGATTTTGTAGAGCACATTGAGGCAGAAGATACTCCCGAAGTCCCTAACAGTTGGATCATGGGTAGTCTTAGAGATAAGCACTACTATGGCATGATTCAGTTGTTTAAGGAGCCTACCTGTGTTAAAGAACTCATAAATAGCCTCAAAGACATCGTGTCCCAGAGTAGCCCATTGGTCCTTGAAGAAAGCAGCCATATACCCAACAGGTCCAGGTGCTTTATTACTTCCAAAAGAGAACACCACATACTTTACTTCATCCATAGAGACTGGTGCCAGGAGGTTATTATACTCACTCAAGGGAACCCGAGGTCCATTGGAAATGATGAGAGGAACCCGATCGAGGTTATCATTATTACTTTCAACCACTCAAGGGAACCTGAGGTCCAAATTAATTTTCTTGATTAGTTTTGCTGGCACACTTTTTTGAAAAATGAAATTGAGTGGTTGAAAGTAATGCAAATGAGAGAGAAATATGGTAACAAAAAGTTTTCCAAGAAAAGGAAAGAATTGAAATATGAATTTTTTGGGACATCTTGAATAAGAAAACAATAAAAGATTAATTTGAGAGAAAGGGATTTTAAGAATTTTTTTCATCTTTCATTAACTAAAACAAAATCTTTATTTTTAAAATGTTCTAAGACTTTTTAACGTACTTTATTGGAACGTTTCGTACTATATTTTTTTTCTTTCTAATAACTTAACATGTGATTCAAAAGCTTCTACATTTCTTTTCTAAATAAATTTCAATGTCACATTCTTCACTTTTACAAAAAAAATACTTCGTAACTAAGTTAAATGTTTTAGAGAAATTCAAAAAAAGAAAAGTAGGAACTTTTGGTGGCATTTTTTAAAAAAATTAGATAGTTTGATATCATTATTAAAAGAAAAAAAGATAGTGATACTTTGACAAAATATAATACTCCCTCTGTTAAATATCTTTTTTTACAGAGTACTATTATAATTTTATGGAAATTTTTATTTATTTGTGTTTTTTCATAACCTATATGATAAAATAAAATATTACTGTCACTATTTGTTTTGTAGTTTATTTGTTTGTGTTTTTTCATAACCTATGGAACTTTTGATATAGTTTTTAAATATGTAAGTTTTATTTTTTATCTCTATACTAATATTTAAGTAAAATAGATTGAAAAAAATTGAAATTTTTCTTTCATTTTAGGCAACGTAAAGAATGATGATGTGGGACAGAGGAAGTAGTTGAGTAGCACTTTTGAATATTTAGAGAATTTAATAAGATTATTAAAAACTAACAGACAGTTGCAATTTTTACAAAAATTAACTAAAAGACAGTTGCAATTTAGAGAGTTTAATAAGATTATTAATAAGTTTAATTTTTATTTTTTCCTTTTTCTTAATTTGTTTCTTTTATCTATGAAGGTTTTTAATAGTTTTTTTTTATAATTTTCTTAAAATTAAAAATATTTGATTTGAAATAAAAAATGGTTTATATATATATATATATATATATATATATATATATATATATATATATATATATATATATATATATATATATATATATTGTTGAAATATTAGAATAATAATATTGCTCATTGAATTATTGAGTACATGATAGAATATATATAGGATAGACTCCTAACACAACTAGGAATAGAGAATACAAACTAACTAATATACAAAATCTACCACAAATGGGATTAGGAAGTTGACTAATAATGAAACACTACCATAACCAATACTACAAGAAGTACTATTAGTATTATTGTCTAACATCCCCCCTCAAGCTGAACTCTGGCTGAAGCAAGAGAAAGTTTGAACACTAGTTGGAAACTAGAAACTTTGAGAAGAGAGAAGTCTCACATGCACCGGTGGCTGCTCACATCGTTGGAGAAGAGAGAAGTGTGACGCGCGCCGGTGGCTGCTGACATCGTTGGAGAAGAGAGAAATCTGACGTGCGCCGGTGGCTGCTGACGTCGTTGGAGAAGATAGAAGCCTGACGTACGTGCACTGGTAGCTGCTAACGTCGTTGGAGAAGAGAGAAATTGACGTGCGCTAGTAGCTGCTGACGGCGGCGGTGAGAGCAAAGCACTTTTTTTTAGGTCACCAAGAGCGGTGGCTCTGATACCATGTTGAAATATTAGAATAATAATATTGCTCATTGAATTATTGAGTACATGATAGAATATATATAGGATAGACTCCTAACACAACTAGGAATAGAGAATACAAACTAACTAATATACAAAATCTACCACAAATAGGATTAGGAATTTGACTAATAATGAAACACTACCATAACCAATACTACAAGAAGTACTATTAGTATTATTGTCTAACATATATATATCTGTGTGTGTGTATAGACACACACACATACACACAGGTACTGCATCTCTACGTGTCAAATTAACATTTTTTTTGTTTTTAGAAATAAAGTAATAAATTTTTTATGGAACTTCAAAAAATGTGAAATGAAGTAGAAGAATCTAAGGCCCCGTTGGTACACGGAATTCAAACTATAGAATTGGAATTGGGGACTTCAATTCCAATTCTTGTCTTTGGTAGCACAAAAATTATGTGAATTTAGAATTTGTAGTGCAAAAAATGAAGATGAATTGATGAATCCAAATCTATGAAATTGATTCTCATGAAATTTAAATTGCAACTCAATTTCAATTCCATCAATTTCGTATATCAAACGGACCTTAAGTGTATCCCAAAGTGGTGTACACCACCTTTTTAGAGATAAGAGACACCCACTCTACACATAGTTTAGTTTAAAAAAGAAAAGATGAAGACCAAGTTTAAGATAGACGAGTGTACAATATAGGGGGGTGGTATCTCTTCTAGCTCTGTTGAGGGCACTGTGTGATGGAAGTTTTTTTAAATGAAATTTGGGGGGCCATCCAAAGGAACAAAACCTTGAACTAACCAACGGTACATAGCCGGAACAAAACGGAGGGAAGGCCAAAGTGGGAGACAGACAAATCTGAACATTAATTAATGAAAGGCTGCAAGTATTACATGTCAGATAGATAGGGCACAGTCCCTTTTTCATGATACTCCCTCTCCCCTCCCCCCCCCCCCCCCCCAAGCTTAGGGCTTAGGCTTAGCTTGTTGAGTCTGGTGGGATGGATTTGGACTTACACAACTCTCTCACTCACTTCTCATCTCTCTCACTCACTTTGGACCGACGGACACAAACTACTCCCACTGCTACTGGTGCGTACCAATCCAACATTTCTCCTTCATTCTTCATTTCTCTTCTTCTTCTTCTTCTTCCACTACAAAAAAAACGCGGCATTGGCACGACATTTGGCACGGACGGTAGTATAAAGTATCCGTGACTTTCTGTGTTGGCACGGACGGTGGAGCTGCCAATTACAGGGCTCAAAAACATTGGAACGAGATCTCGTCCGTGCCTAAAATTTGGCACGGCGTTTAGCACAGAAGCGTCGTTCCAACCTAACGCCACTAACAGTTTAACGTTTAAGTTATTGGCACAACACAGACCGTGCATTAGTCCATGCCTAATTTAGCACGGACAGGTGGCACGATACTTTCCGTGCCATAATTTTTTTCAAATTTGAAAATTTAAAGAGGCGCCAATACCTCAAATTTGAATATTGAAAATTTCAAATTTTAATTTTGGCACGGCCTATATACGTGTCATTAGTTTGACTTCTAAATAGTGTTTTTATATATATTTTAATTGCACGTTATTTAAATTGATTTGGCCCGATAAATATCCGTGCCTAATGTTACAAAAATTAAAAATAATACTTTTTTTAAAATTTTGAAGAAATAAATAAAATCAAATTAATCTATTAAACAAACACATAAATATAACTAAACATTAAAACATATTAAGCATCACAATAAAAAACATGTTCAACATCACAAAAAATAATATGTTCTACATCATAATAAAAAACACAAACACCACATGCAAATAATCTTCAACTGGGTCGGAACCACTTTATCCTCCACCTCCTACAAAAAATTTAATTTACTTCAAACTAACGGAATAACCAAAAAACAGAAGTATTTGAAACACAAAATAATTTAGCCTTCTCAGTGTTTCTGTTATTGCTCAACTTCTCGCTCTCGAATTTCTTTTGAGGCTGTTGTGTATGTATGCCATGGTCCATGAAAATTTCCCTTAATTATGAGTTTAATTGAGTCTAACACAGGCTGAGTCCTATATAGTTTAATTCGAAAAAAATAATCACACATTTAGATGATATAAAAAATTAAATATATTGAGAATAAAAGTTAAACATATTGAGAATGTTAAAAAATTAAATATACCCTTTAGTTCTAAAATAGTGATGCATCGTGGAAGGCCCTCATATTGAGAATCATTGACCATTCCTCTAACCTCGCCTTGGGACTCGCCTCCTGCCTGAAATATCGGTTGCGGCGTAGTCCCCGACGATGGGGACTCTGGAGGGGCTCGAGATTCATTTGTATTGTGGAAGCTTCCTCTTCCTCGAATGCTTCCGCAGAAGCTTGTACTCCGTGTAGAAGACATTTGTAAAAATTATGATTGACGTACTCAGAAAAAAGTGGGGATGACGCTTGGCGGCGACCAGAGTAGTCTAAGAACGAAAGAAATGGAGGGTTGATGGCGAAAGATAAGGATTTTTTGGACGGTGGCGTTGGTTGGAGGAGGGTTTTTGGACGACTAGGGGAGCAAAGAAGAAAAGGTTGATCCGGGATTTATATATTTTCTTGGTTGGCACGACAGTAGGCACGGGAAAGGCGTGCCAAAAGCTAATCCCATTAAATCCGGTTGTCAGAAGATGCAGTATGTTGTCAGGGATATGTATAGGCATGGCTATAGGCACGGCGTTTATCGTGCCAATGTTGATTTGCAATCATGCCACCGCCAACACCTATATATGTGTACTCCCTATATGATTAATTTTACTCAAAATAAAGTATTATCTCATGATTCTTTTAATTCATCTTATTTGAATATTTGTATACAAATAAAAAATAAAAATTACATATTTAAAAACATACATCAAATGTTGTGCAAAATAGACAAAGTTCTCATGATTTTATTTGAAGAATATTTTATTTTATCAAATACACAATGAATATTTGTTTAGAAATAAAAAATAAAAATTACATATTTAAAAACATACATCAAATGTTGTAGGAAACAGACGAAGTTCTTGCGATTTTAACTTCTCATTTTGACTTTTGAAGTCAAATTTTTTAAACTTTGACTGTATAGTACGGAAAAAATATATTGAATTTTCATATAAATTTATTATCAATAGATTCATTTTGAAACATAGTTTTGAAATATATTATTTTTATAATATATATTCATATAAAAATGGAGATATTAATCGTCAAAGTGTCACATTGGAGACCGTGAAAAGTCAAATGAGAAGTTAATTTTAGGACGGGGGAATAATATATATCTATACATATATAGAGAAATATTAACGATTAAAGTGTTGCATTGAAATAATTAAAAAGTGAAATAGAAAGAATTTTTGGAGGGAGAGAGTATAATCTAAACAAATGCATATTTAAATTAATAAATAAGTACTTTATTTTAGTACTTACCGGAAGGATATAATCAAATTGAAACACCGGAAAAATACTTGCAGGAACACCAAATATATTTATTGTCCTGTATTTCATCAAAATAATGCATATAATATTTTTTCTGATAACATATTTATAACAGAGTACAAGGCTGATGTTCTTATATAGGGATTCCAGAACCAGTTTTTTGGCACACATTGTAAGCATGACTATTTACAAAAGTCAAAACAATTATTGGCATTCATTAGGCACGACATATCTAGAATTAGGCACGGCATTTGGCACATCTTCGTCCGGACGAGTTATTAAAAATTAACGTTTCCCGACGGAAACAAAACGGCGTAAAGGTTGTGAAATTGGCACGGACCTTAGGCACGGACAGGGTAGTGCCAAATTTAGCCTCGCACAGCATTGCGCCATGTGGCATTTTCTCTCTCTCGGCAAAGGCACGGCGCAATCCGTGCCTAATGCGCGATTTTTTTGTAGTGTTCTTCTTCTTCTTGTATCATACATCCTGTTTACTGAAGGGCCTGTCGTTCGTTCGATCATCAACCCCAAACAGGTCCTACTGCCACAACTACGTAAGTACTCTTTAATAATTAATTAAAGATCCATCTACTCCGTATATTAAGATGCTGAAATTAAAGTTTTCCCCGACCCCTTCTTTTTACCAGAGCTTCATATTCTTAAATGTTCCCCAAATGTTCAAATGCTTAAATATTCTGTGTAGAATTTGGTGATTATAGCATAGGATTACCAAGATGTTGGATTTAGATAAGGAAGAACACTCCAAAGCAATGTTTTAACGCAGAACTCGATAGAATAACGAATCGCGTACGAAACGCTTTCAGATCAAAGTTATTTCGGGGTATACGAAATACTTCAATCAGATAAGACGTTAATCAAGAACAAGCAATCGAAAATCTGTACCCCAATCCATACCACGAGATTTTATTTTATAGAATCGAAAAATCCATGATCGGACATGATCCTTCGCGTAGACATACGCGTACGTTCGCGTGGGGAGAAGATAGGCGCGAGTTTGAAGAGCCTCCTGCGATTTTTAGAGTATTTTGACGTTTATCCGCTAGTTCGAGTCCTTTAATGATTTGGACTCCGATCACGAAAATCTTAAGAATTTTCATAAAAAAATTCCAAGCTGTCCTGGCAGCTCAACCCCGGCCAGGGGCTCTGCCCCTTGGACCCCGCCAGGGGCTGCCGCCCCTTGGACCCCGCAATGAATTTATAATATCGTTGAACGAGCGCGCACTCCGTGCCTCCTAACTCGTTTGACAACGTCTATTTAAATTCATGTCCGATCGAAGTAAATCCAATTACACAAAATAAACCGATGACACTAAAATCACCAACACAAGATTGAGCATAAATACATACATACAGTACATACATACATATGTACTCCGTACATACACACACACACACACACACACACACACACACACACACACACACATTACATACATACTCCGTATATGCATATGCCATATATAGTTTTTAATTAATCTACCTAGTTGAGACTAGGAGGTAGCCGGCCTGATTGTAATTACAGAGTAAAAAAGCTATATACTCTGTGTATCTTTTGTTTTTTTTTCCAACTGTGTAAAAGTCTTTTTTTTAACTTCATTACTTTCTTGAGAAGAAGGCTCGCGAGGCACCCTGTTGTTGCCGTGATTGAGTTGATGAAGGAAGATTATCCGCCCTTTGTTGCTGCTATCGATAGAAAAAAAAAATGCCACATTTTGTCTCCTTTGCCAAAATTTGGAGAAAATTAATTAAAGTAGCTAAGTTAATACCATGTGGTGTTCTTTTTGATCTATCTAACACAGACATATTGATTACCATTAATTACTACTTCATGGATCTACTCCCTTGTGTTTTTTTTTGCTAGAACCTCTGTCTGTAGTGCCTCTGAATATATATATATATATATATATATATATATATATATATATATATATATATATATATATATATATATATATATATATATATATATATATATATATATCTTGGCCTTTTTTTGTTTTAAAGGTGATGTAATGTTGGTTGGTTGGACAGAAAGGCCTGCCTATGAATCTATGATCTCCCTTGTGTCTCTGTTGAATTTCTAGCCTTTTTATTTGATGAGTGTTTTTTTTTTCAATCGAAGAATTCCAGTCTGCACATGTCACTTTGGTGGTGTCTCAAAGCATTTTTTAAACATTAAAATCAAAGTAAAACAAATAATTTAACATTTAATAACTCGTTACAGAAATGCTTATATATAAATTCAAAAGTAAACGCATCAAGTCTTTTTTGAATTAATATTTTTTTGAGAGTCTTCGGGAAATATAACATTTTTAGGTGTTATTGCAAGGATTTTTATTATGATTTAGAATTAATATTTTTAATCCTATCCTGGTTTTCACTCGTGAAGGAATAATATAAAATTGACTATGCATGAACTTCAACTTGATTAAAAATGATCCAATAAATGATAATATTTAACATTAATTTAATATGCTACATTTTTTATTTTTTCAATCAATTTATTCAAATAAATGTAAAGTTTGAAATGTCAATTGTATACAAGAATACATTATTTAGTCTTTACTTTTTAAAAGTTCGAGTATCGCCTTATCATTTAACTTTTATTAGACATTCATTATTATTTTCAAATAATACTCTCTCTGTCTCTTTAAACATGAGATGTTTTGATTTTGAAGAGATTTAAAGGGAATATATTTTGTTATTGAATTTTCAAAAATGTCCTTTGATGTAATGGGAAAAGTATGATTTGATGGGTAAATTATTAGTAAAAAAGTATGATGTGATACATAGGGTATGAAAAAGTAAAGGGTAAAAGTGACTTTTTAATAGAAATAAGAAGTGTTTTTTGGGACGGATAAAAGAAGAAAAGAGAAAGATTTTCAGGGACGAAGGTATTAGTAAATATCATATACTCCGTAATAAAATTGATGGATACCCTCGATTGGGGGTATCCGGACCAACAGAATAAGTGGCCCAATAAAGCCCATCTAATCAAAGGATCCGGGCGCGCTCGGAAAGGGGAGCCTGGCCCGCTCGGACCAGCGAGACTTGAAAGGAAACCAAGGCCTCAAGGTGATAACCATACTCGGACGTGTATCCCTGCTCAGCTCGGATACCTCCGCTCGAACCCAGGGCGGACCCGGTCGTATCCTCCTTGGCTCTCCTCGAACGACAAAGCATGTGCACTCGACCTCTGCCGCCACCTAAGCACTGTGAGCCTACTACGGGTGCGGGAGCCTGTATGCCTTGCCTATCAATGGGCCCACGATAGGACACCTGATCGCTTGTCTTTACGATTGGTTGTAACCACCCTATTGTTTGTACGTTAGTTGTAGCCACCTTAGTTTGTAATCATATTTCTTACACTGTCCACCAAAAGGCTTGATCTCGGTGGGCCCAGCCCAATAGGTTGTAGACTACCGGCTAGGAAGCCCAAGTACGGAGAAGGCATTGTACAAAGACTCTGCCCGTGGAGGAGAAAAGACATGTTCACTTTTACTACGAAGCTAATATACTTTACTCTTGCAATCAAAGGCACTCGACCCTTGTTCGATACTCTTTTAAAATTAGTCTCCTAGGTTCCGGGTTCTAAAACCCCTCAAAAATATATAAGGTGTAAAATAATACATGCCCAATGATATTAAAAACTAGATAGAAAAATAAAAGAAGGAATTAAGTATTTTAATAGACTAAAAATATCTAATATAAAATATAAAATTTTATAAGTATAAACATTGTTGTCGTTGACTCTCAGTTTGACTGGTCAACCCTTGACCCAATACCTCATCCGAGTCGATGTTTGGTCTAGTTTTCAGAACATTGGAGGAAACCCTCCACCCCTTTCGGCACACCCCCCGTGATTCATTTCTAACTAAAAGTTGAGAGAAGCTTGATGGTTGATTATCAGTATATTGATAATCTATTATCTAGGTTTCTCTACCAAACCCAAAAACTTTGGAGAGGTCTCATAGTCAAATATCAGGATAATCAATTATCATAGTGACCGTTTCCGCTCCAAACGGCTATATTCGCATATTTTAACAGTCAAGGATGCTTGATAATCGAGTACCAAATAGTGATAATCGACTATCACACTCCTTCATTCAAAATCTTTGACTAATCTCTCTTGGACGGATTAGCAACGGTAATCCCAAATCTCAACCTATAAAAACGCCCATAATCCTCACAATTTACACACAATTCTTCAACAACTCAAAATTGTTTTATTGCATTCATCTTATAGCGTTCCTTAGTTTATTCATATATACTCTTTAAGAATTTTGTTCATGAGTGCTTAAGTGTTTGTAAATTGTAAACACTTGAAGGTAGGGTTGTTACCTTAATAAGGTTCAAGGGAAGCTTGCATTCCTTCGGTCTAAGTCTTGGAGTGCGGTATCTCTGGTGTTGGGGCTCGTGTGACTAGAGTTTTTAAAATGGATGAAGTTTGACCGTATGAATAATGAACAGACATTATAATTTGGGAAAGGAAGGAATAAAATAGAAGAGACACAAAACCATGTTGCATTTCAAAATGCAAAAATACATTATACGCCCAACATCCTGTTTTAAATCACTCATTTTGACTTTGAGACATATTTATGGAAGAAGAAAAATAGAGTCAACTTTTCAAAATTGTCATTACTTTTTAAGAAGGGTTGTGATGAATGAGAAGATAATGTGGAGAAGAATGACTTATTTTAGCCGTACTTTAGGTATTTTACTATTAAAAATTTACGTTAACAAGAAACAGACAACTTATTTTGAGACGGAGAAAAAACGGAAAATAGACAATTTAAAATGGAACAGAGTGAGTTATTACTTTCTTGTTGCTAAATAATAAAAATAAGGAGTACATTAGAATTTTACTGTAAAAGATTTTTGAATGAAGGCTTCATTTTCTTCAAGACTAATATTTCTGGACTCTTACATTTCCTTCAATATTTTGAATTATTTGTTTTTTTGTTCATTCGTTCTGTTTTTTTCCTTCAAAGGACTAAAAATCAGAGGCCAAACAGGCTGAAGATCTTCCTTGATTGAAACCAGGTGGTTAGAACCTTTTGAGAAATGAAGGGATATGGAGTACACCACATGCTGAAGATAATCATAAATAGGCATTTGTGTCCTACACAACAACACCCTAAAATAGATATTCAACCACAAACAGAAGACATTTTAAAACATCTACATACTACATAAATAGTCCAGAGAGCCTTGAAACATCATATTAAACTTGCTCATGATATACCAGCCAACTTCGGGTCAAAGATCACAGTACTGACTGGCCAACCTTGCCAGAACGAGGACGTAGAGGGCGTGGTTTATACTCGTGAAGCCCATTCCTGAACCCATGGGTGGGATGTTCCCCTTCTTTGCACAACAGACAACCACTTTTGGTTTTAGCACCTGTAAAACATTAAGTACTTTATGGTCAGTATGTCAGATCATGATTATCAATCATCAGTGGCAGCTATTCCAGCTAATAACCCGGGAACATTTCACTTGCTAAGGATAAGCTCAGGCTTTTTTTATTTTAATTCTTCAATTTCGTTTTTTATCCCTGGGGTCGAGAGGGAGTGGTTTTGCAGTTGGCAATAAAGAACCATTGAAATCTCTCAGAAGAGTGATAGCTTAAGCAGGGCCCTCACCATCTAAAACACGACAAGTAGTGGCCTTCCAAACACAAGGTCCTGATTGACAAAGTTCAGCAAAGAAGAGCTTGGGTGATACTTTCACATTACTTTCCCCATTGGAATGAATATCTGGCTTAGCTTTAAAGCTGCAATGAATCTAGAGTCCATTGTGCAAATGGCCATTGCTCCACAGAGCCTCTATAAGCTTGTAGTTAGTGCACTACAGATCAAAAACATATGAACAAGGAAACAACGATCAAATAATGAACTGTGATCAGATAAAGAGTTTTTGAAATAAGATAACTAGCAAACAGAAAATTTAGTTCATGAAGACCAGTAGTTGGAATTTAACATACATGTTTCTTGTTGTAGTATGCCAATGCATGCATAGAAGATTTAGTGTTTTGGCGCTTGATATCCTCTTGAGATGCCTTTTGTTCAGGATAGCAGGGTGAATCAGGAGACCAACTGCATCCAAATATTGAAAATTCATAACCAACAAGATAGCGAAATTCACTCATCCAAATAATTGGTTCAATCCTACACCCCTTCCATTTCTACTTTTCTTTTTTCTTCTTTGAGTGCAGTTGAAAGATATGATTGTTGCGGGAATTGTTGCGAAAAAGAGGAGACTAAGGAATTAGATTTGAATTGTTGTAAAGGCAATAAAGACCAAATACTACCAAGTCAAAAAATATTGGAGTACAGATTTCAAGCTGACCCAAACAAGGATATTTTTAAACTTGAGTAACATTACAAAACACCCCGGTTCAGATGTGGGGTGGGGATTTACCAAGGGGTTAGGGGGTAATAACCACCAATTTTGCGAAAGGAGTGCCGTATATGCCGCACCCTCCTAAAACGAAGGAGAACATATAGGGAGTTAAGGGAGGAGGTGGAGAAGAAATAAAGAACATCAACATAGGTATTTAAGGCGCGATGTGCACCAATGCACAAAGGGATTCTAGTACCTCGCATGCATCACGAACACACTGCGCATATGTAGGCATGAGTAGCATCTCTGAGCATACTTCCATTAGGGGTCATTAGAACTTTGTCCTTTTTTCAAATCAAGTTTGGAGATTCTTCCATTATAAAGAGTATGACTATGAATGGGAAGGAAGAAATCTGCCAGGTGATGAAAGAACAAGGAAGCCTCCCTATTAAAAAAATAAAGAAATTGAAGAAACAAAAAAAGGTTAGATGCAGCTAACCTTCAATGAAAGGGAAGAAACAAAACTGCCAGGAGAAGCAAAAAAGAACAACTGTGAAGCCTCGCTATTAAGAAAACTGAGAAGCAACTAACTTAGAGATGCAAAGTCTAACAGAGAAATTACTGCTAAGGCTCATTTGGCCTCCATAAAACCCAATATAAAAGATCCCTAAACATAACCATCTTCAAGCGACCAGTGCCCAGAATAAAAATAAGTTATCCGCACCAGATAAATAAAAACTATAGCAAAAGTATGATCATGACACACCAAGACTTTAGGCCTCTTCGCCATTGATAAGAAAATAGTATACCTAGACTAGAACAAATACACATTCACCCATTTTCAGCAATATTAACTTTATTACAAATTTACAATGTAGTATAAAGAGCCAACACCCCTTCTGGGGTTTGACCGTGACTTCTCATTTGGGAGAGCGACAATTATGGCACTCGACCGCAAGGTCTTTGGCCACATTCCCCATGATTTGTAATAGAGTGATCATAAAAGAATAAACATGGAACCTTTACTCAAAGGTGCACCCATAGACACAATGAATTGAATTTGAACCGTAAAGGGACCAAACAGAAAACACTACTGAATCAAAAACGATACGGAGTATTAAACAAAAATATTTTTAAACTTCCTCATAGGGTAAAGGGACAAAACACACCAAAAATCTCAACATATGCTTCTCCCCGTACGGTCAAGAGGCAAAGGGGAAAATTAATTGCAAGGAACTATAAGATGAACAAGCGAAATTTAGAGAAGCTTCGGGAAACGTAGTACTTACCCATCCGAAATGGAGCTATGGGGACTAGAATCAACATCAGAATCTGGATGTTCCTCCCAACCCATATTTCTGGCAAAGGGAGGGAAATCAATCGATCAGGGCCCCAACAATTTTACCCTATAAACGAAAAAAAATTGATTTAAGCTTACACTACTAACTTGGGCTTTTTCGTCTTTCTTGTTGATTTCAAGCTGGATCCATCAACTCCAGAACGTCGTCGTGATGATTTTGACTTCATTAATCTGCACATCAAAACAGCACACTTTTGAAGACAAGGGATATCGCGAAAACGGCCGAAAAACTCCTTTTTTCTTCTGGGGATTGAAAACGAACCTGTTCCTTGGCGCAATTCGGAAAATACTAAGAGAGAGAAAAAATTACCTAGGGTTTTGATTTGCTTGGGATGAGAATCCAATCCTACGGAGTACGGAGAGAAGTGAATTAAGGTGTGAAATTTGGAATATGCTTCCTGCATAAAGAGCAATGCTAGGGGTACACCAAAAGGTGTACTCCAAATGTACACCACACCCTTTTCCACCACACATTTTTATTTGATTTTTATTTACTTATTTTTTTTAAAATTATTTTGCCTTTTTTAGTGGACAAGGAGGGGTGGGGGACATATGTGGTACACCAAAGGTGTACCCCTATTATTTTTCATTTTTAAAACACGTACTTCATTCGAAAAAGTGGGAGGCTATGCACATCAAGAGTGGTACCCCAAATTTACATCAAAAGGATACATTAAAATAAAAGTAAAATATTTAGAGTCTATTAATATAGGAATTCCATATTTTTATTCTCGCAATATGAGTTAAAATACATTTACATTACCAAGCATGGTCATGTACAATACCAAAATTTATAGTAATATTCACATTACCACAGTGCAAAATTCTATTTCGAAAATAAAAATATGGAACTCCTATTTTGGTACTTTTTTCTATATTTTAGTCCTATTTAGAGCAACGAAAATGGAGCAGACGCCCCCCCGGCGTTAATCGCTCTTTGACGCCGATTGGGCGTTAAACACCGCCCCCTAGCGGCGTTATGGGGCGTCAGCCACAACTCGTAAAACGTTTAACGTAGGGGTGGACACGGTACGGTTCCGGGACAGTTCCGGTTCCGAAACCGCCGGTTCCGGTACCACCACCCCTTGGTAACGGTACCGATACCGGCAGTTCCGGTACCATACCGGTCGGTTTCGGCCAGTTCCGGTACTTTTTGCTTTTTTAATAAATTTTTAAAGTGTAAAATTGTAAATGTGCAATTGTTAAAGAAAAGGATGAAATAAAAAAAATTAAAAATGAAATTGATAAAGGAAAGAATGAAATAAAAAAATAAAAAAAAATTAACAACGGTACCGGAACCGGAACTGCCGGTACCGGTACCGAAAATTGGGTACCGGAACCGGTACCGGAAAAACCTACAAATTCTACAATTAGTAGAATTCTACAATTCTAGCCGTTTCTCCCCCCTCCCCCAACGGATAAAAAAGTCGTTAATAAAAAAATTAAATTAAAAAAAACCTACAAATTCTACAATTCTATCAAATATTCTTTCACACATCTCTCACTATCTTCTCTCTACAATTCTATCAAATATTCTTTCAAATATTTGATTATTTATTATTATTATTTATAAAATATATTTTAAAAATGAGATCATCTTCATCCGATGATGAAAAAAGAGCTCTCATGATTTTTTGTTTCCCCACGAGTTGTTATCAATGGTGGCAAGAAGGCGAAAAAGAAGAAGCTGAATCCTCCCGACGCCGGACCTGAGGACAACGTTTAAATCGAGATCGAGCGGTTGTCCATGCTTCACTTCTAAACGACTACTTCAATACTCCGTGTGTTTATACACCGGAGGATTTTAGTAATCATTTTCGAATGAGTCGTCCTCTTTTTTTACGCATACTCGCCAATGTTGAACGCAAGGTGCCTTGGTTCACCCAACGCTTTGATGCGAGAGGCCGATGCGGGTTTAGTAGAGTTTATAAATTTGCGCAAAAATTTTCTAAAGCTATTATTCGAAGTTATCATAGAAGATATTTACGCAAGCCTACAGCGAGCGACATTCAGCAGTTACAGGCAAGGCATGCCGCTAAACACGGCTTTGTCGGCATGCATGGGAGCATTGATTGCACACATTGGGAATAGAAAAATTGTCCCACTGCGTGCATGGTCAGTTCCCCCCGGGGGATCATTCCAAGCCTATTATCATGCTCGAAATTGATGCTTCAAATGACTTGTGGTTTTGGCACACTTTTTTCGGTGTTGCAGGCTCGAACAACGACATCAACATTCTCGATCAATCGTCTGTTTTTGACGATTGCATTAATAAGACTGCACCCGACTCATCTTTTGAGTTTAGAGGGACGCTTTACAAGCATGGATATTATTTGGCCAATGGAATATATCTAGATTATTCCACGATTGTCAAGTCCCTTTTCGAACCAATGGGTCTTAAACACCAGACCTACAAAAAAGCTCACGAGACGGCAAGAAAAGATATTGAACGAGACTTCCGAGTCTTGAAGGCTAAGTGGCACATTTTAGATCGTCCGTCCAAATATTTTTCTCAAAAAAAAGGAATATCACTCATACATGTACTATTCTTAATAATATGATCATAGAGAACAACAGGTTTGCGATTTGTCAATACAACCCGGACAAGGAGGTGCCTATGTACAAAGAAATTGATGAAGAAAACAAACGAAAAAATCGCCAAGAAATTTGAAGCCGAGAGATTCACAATGCACTAACGTTGGATTTGATCGAACATATCTTCAGTCGCTCGAATAATTAGTAATTTGTTTATAATGTTGTTGCTTTTTATCGATGTAATATTTTTTTTTTAATGAATGTAATTTTTTTGTGAATGCATTTGTATGGATGTAATTTTTTTAATGAATGTAAGTTTTTTAATGCACTTATCTCCTTTTGATTATTTTAAATAATTAAATAATTAAGATTTATTAATTTAAATTTAGAAGATGTATATTTAAAAATGTAAAAAATGAAGGTTTGAAGCTCTGGGGCTTCAAACCAATTTCCACTGAATTTGTGAAGTAAGTTAAAGCTAACGTGGTAGGGAGAGAAAATTTTGAAGCCCCGGTTTGAAGCCTCAGGGCTTCATGAGTATTTCAGTGCCCTTAGGGTGATTTCTATAGTTTATTCGTTTCATTGAACAAATTTAAGAAATCCCCATCAATAGCACTAAAAAAAACTAAAAAGTCTAAAATAGCACTGCTATTGGTTCTTTTTTTTCGTAGGAGCAAGTAGTGTATTAGGCATGATATTATTCCTAATATACCCTTCTTTTAGTGCCGCAAATAAAAACCACCGCCACCGCACCCTAATTTTCTGCCTTAGATCCAATTATTCTCGGACTTTTTTCAATGTCCTCGATGTTTGATAAGCCGAAAATCCAACCATGGATGAACTGAATTGGCAATGACAGGTACAAGTTTTTCGATGATTTTGAAGTGATTCAGCATCACTTTATGTCAGCGGAGTACGATCACCGTTGTGGATGCCCGATTGTAGTGGTAGATGAAGTGAAAGTGATTCCAATCAACTATGTTGAAATTTAGAATTCTCTACCGGCCTCCCCTCGCTATCATATCCACCTCTGTCTCCTCTGGTACAACCGGGAGGCAGTGTGACGCTGTAGTGGTGGAGGGTGGCAGTGTGGCGGCATGAGGTGGCAGTGTGGCGACATAAGGTGGTAGTGTGGCGGTGAATTTTATAGTGTGGTGGAAGAGGGAGGTAGCGTGGAGGCGTTGATGGTTGTGGTGATGATGATAGTGTGGCGACAAAAGGTGGTGGTGTGACGTTGGAAGTCGTTGGGTGGCGTCAGCATTGGAGGCACTGTGGTGACGGTGTGGTGGCAGTGTGGCGATGGAGGCTAGGTGACAGTGTGGCAGTGAAGATGGTGGTGTTGTGGAGAATTTTTGCAGTGTGGCGGTACAGGTTCGTGAAATCTGGCGATGACAATGGCACTGTGCTGTGGGGGTGGTTGTGGAGGTGATAATGGCAGGGTCGCAGTGGGTCGGTGGCGGATGCGATGGAAGTGAAGTGACGACAACGATAGCGTGGTAGTGGCGACGGCACAAATTAAAGAGATATGTGGTGGTGGTGGGCGGCGACAGTACGTGTGGCGGCGATGGTGGTGATGATGATGATAGTGTGGTGCGAAAGAAGGCAATGTGGTGATAGAGGTGGTAGTGACAATGGCAGTGTGGCAAAAAACCACGTGCTAATTGCCATAAATTTGGTGAATCAAATCTCATATACTTATTATTAAAGGGAAAAATTGGCATTTCAAACACCCATTGCCATGCGGGACTTCCATTTTGAATAGCAGTGCTATTTTGGGCATTAATCACATATTCTAGTGCTATTTCCGTACTTCTCCCAATTTCTTATATTGACTTTGGATAAAAATAAAAAATAACTATAATGAATTGATTTTCCAATTTTGTTTAATATGATGAATAAAATTAAGATTGATTGGTAAATTACTAGTGAAAAAATATGATGTGATAAGTAAGATAAGAAAAAGTATGTGTAAAAGTAATTTTATAATATAAAGTGCAAGTGTTTTAAGGAAAGAGAAAAAATAAAATAGAAAATGTTTTGAGAAATGGAAGGAGTAATTGTTAGTATTTGTAAACTATGTTTTCAATTATATTCAAACTAGTATTAATAAACATATACTTATTTTATATATTACATTATATTTATAATTATCACTCCGTATTAACGTAATACAGGTCCCAACATCGGAGTGTGTTTAAATATAGGGCTGTGATTATATGGAAGGACTGAAATCTGTTATGGTGAATTTTTAGGATTTTAATGTTTGAGGCATAAAAAAACGAACGTATCTTGGCGTGGCATAATGGAATTAAACCCCGTTGTTGCAGCCATGGCGATTTTGTTTCTTATATTGCTTCAAACTTAAAATTGGATTAAAAAATCTGAGCCTCTATTGTAATTATATATATATATATATACACATGTGGTATATATATATATATATATATATATATATATATATATATATATATATATATATATATATATATATAATATATATATATATATATATATATATATATATATATATATATATATATATATATATATATATATATATATATATATATATATATATATATATATATATATATATATATATATATATATATATATATCTGTGTGTGTGTGTGTATGTATGTAAAATGTAAAGAAGGAAACACCATTTTTGTTGAGAGCTAGATGCTTAATGAGAAATAGAAAGATTGAATGAGAAATAGAAAAGTAGGACTATGAGTTGTGGTGTTGGTAAATCAGAGAATGACTTATTATATATACTATCAGGATTTGTGAGATTGGTATGGGATATAATGTTGGATTTGACACAAAGTTACTTTTCCATCTAAAAAAACAAAAACTAGTATTCTAACTCGTGCCACGCACGGATCGAACGAATTTTTTTTTACTCAGTTATTTTTTTTGTACCTAATGATTAAAAAATCAGGCAAAATATAATATCGAACTGTAGAATTTTAATGAAGGATATACCATAAATATTTGCTAACTGAAATTCATATATATATATATATATATATATATATATATATATATATATATATATATATATATATATATATATATATATATCAAAAAGAACATGTAAATATATAAATTAAATCCAAATCTTTTGGAAAACTTCAGGGTAAATTACATTTTTGGTAAAGTTACAAAGACTACCGTTGTTATCTAAAACTAACACTTTCAATCATATTTTTGCTTTTGCTCGTAAAACTGCAACATAAAGTTGATCGTGAGTGAATACGGATTTGTTAAACAATAATTCAACAAATGTTTGGTCTTGACTCTTATTGATTGTCATGGCAAACCTTAGAGATATTAACAATTGTCTTCTTTGAAACTTAAATGGTAATCGAGGAGTAGTCGGTACCAAATTCATTCACAGTAACATTTCTTTGCAACTCTTCAACGATTAACCATGCACTACTAAAATAATTGCGAACAAAGGGAGAAAAGTTCACCTCTAATTACATAACCCAGCGCTAATTAAGATTTAGAGAGGAACTAGAGGTGGACTCACTTTTTCCTCTAATCACGCCCCTGCTAATTTTAGAGGTAGAAAAGTCTACCATAAAAAATAAGCGGTGGCCCTTCGTTCTCCTCAGTGTTATTTCTAAATGATCTTTTACTCCTTCGAAACGAGTGGTCTTTTGACAAGAACCGCCGATCACAATCAAACCATGAGTATTTTCTCCAATATTTCAACCAAAATGCTTTTGTATCCTCCATGCAATATGGGCATGCTAATCTGCCATGCGTACTCTAGCCAGATAACATACCATATGCTGGTGATTTGCAGTATAGAACGGGCAAAATTAACAACTAAAAAGAAACCCTTGTAAGTAGGGTGTCGAACCTCAGGGAGACGTGAGTTAATTTAATTTAAACAAAAGTTTACAAAAGAAGTTGTAAAATATTTTTGGTCTTTTTGGTTTTAGAGATAAAATAAAAAGTGTAAAAAGAGAGAGTTCCAAACAACACAAAGTTTTTGATGATGAAAAGTTAGGGGTAGAAATTGGTAAATTAATTGTCCAATGTTTTTATAAAAGTTGGACTGTTAATTTATTTTTATATAGAATGTGTGGGGTTGCAGAAAAGTATGTAGGGACGCTCTCGCAGTTCACCTAAATAATAACCACTCCGACTTTAACACGCTAATGATAAATCCGGAGTAATTATTTAGTAACAACGGCAACCATAATTATTTTATTGCATGTTTACCCAATTTAATGGTGTAAAAATACAACTCAATAATTATGTTCACCCGAAAGTCTTCAATCCCAGTTAAAGGTAGAGAAGGCTTACGGTGTAATTTAAAAGTGTTCTATTTTATGATTATTTCAATTTTAGCTCAAATTCCATTTTAACAATTATGTTTATGATTGGGCCCTTAATTAAAAATCACAAACATTCCAAATTTATTTATTTTTAAATACAACATCTAAGTAAAAATAAAATCAACAATCCATGTTAAAAATATTTAAAACATTAAGATGGACAATTAATTACACCAACTTCTAACCCCAATGGAATTTAGAAGTTCATAGTTTGGAGCTTAAACAAATAAATATTTATTACAAACATAAAAATCTTACAAAAGGGAAGATGTGTTCTTGAGCTCCAAATATGATAAATGATGATGAAGATAGAGTAATTTTTATGTGTTTGGATTAAGAAAGTGGTGAGATATTAGTGAGGAAGAAGAAGAAATTCGGAAATGGAGAGAGTGAGAAGTGGGGGGTTCCAACCTCTTTTGAAGAAGAGAAGGGAGGTGTTTTTATAGATGAATCCGTATATACGGATTATATACAAAAAGTGCACCAATTGTCAACACAGTTACAGTAGCCCACATGGAAATGAGGCTGTTTGTCCCGCCACTTGATCCCGTGTTTGATTCCCATTTAGTGTCGGTGTTTTGTCATTTTTCTCTTTGAATTCATGGCCGAATTTATATATAGAACATTATCCTTGTCTGCCAGTGGTAAGAAGAATAATTAGTTGTGGCTCAATGGTCAAAGCTCCAATTCCATCACCTTCAAGTCCAAAGTTCGAACCTCCATCTCTACATTTTTTAAATTTATTTCTTTCTTTTCTTCAAATCTCTTCCATTTATTTTGGTCCCAAACTTCCATGTTTATTTTCCGTTCTTGAAATTGTTCTCAATGCGTCCAAATGGCCTCAAAATACCTGCAAAACATATAAAACCAAACATAGGACTGCTCTCTCAAAATAAAACGGAAAATTGAAATAAAATATAAATATTAAATTCAATTGAGACTCAAAACTCCTTCAAAATATGTCTAAAAAGTGTATAAAATATGTGCATATCAGCTGGAAAGTCGTTAATGATCCACATTACACTAACTCTCATCACGAAGTTCTTTTTTCTGAAGCATCATATGTCAAAGCACCATGAATCCATAATTCTTGTAGTTCATTTACCATGGGTCGTAAAAATACATTTATTTTTACACATGGATTCTTCGGGCCTAGAACAAGACAGGTTAAGAACATGTATGGTTTTGTCATACAAAATTCAAGAGGGATGTTATAAGGAACAAGAATATGGTTGTGGAGAAGCTTAAATGTATGGTGTAAATCCATCTACACATAAGCCAAGTCTGACATTTCTCGATTCATCCGCAAAGTCTGGATAACACATATTAAAGTGTTTCCATGCTTCACCATTAGATGGATGTCGAAGAACACCATTGTCGTTTTTGTTCTCATGCTGCCATATCATAAGTTTTGTAGTTTTTTTAGACGCATACATTCTTTGCAATCTAGGCCTTATGAGAAAGTAAAACATCTTTTTCACCAGAACTCTTTTATGTTTTCCCATCCTATGACTTTGTTGTTTAAATCTAGGCTTTTTACAAAATTTACAAGCATCCAAGTTTTTATCCTCTTTTTAGAACAACATGCAACCATCCACACAACAATCAATTGTCTCAACCTTCAGACCTAATTTCGAAGCTAGTCTCGTTGCCTCATAGCAATTTTTGCATATGTTATCCTTTGAAGGTGAAACATCGACCAACATTTGTGCAAAGTTATCCACACACTTTTGGGGTACATGTCAATTAGACCTTTCCGCCAACAATCTAACTATTAAATATACACAATATATTAACTTCCGCACACCTAAATTTTGGGTCGAGGCCCTCTCCATGGCCGCCCACCTGTTCAATATATTTCCCACCACCACTCTTAACTTCCGCACACCTCACGAAGTTTTCTATGGCCAACCCCCCACATATTCCCACCTTCGTGTATTCGGTTGCCTTTGCTACCCAAACATCTCCGCCACTGCTCCTCACAAGCTAGCACCTCGCTCGACTCGATGTGTTTTTCTCAGGTATCCGACTAACCAACGTGGTTACCGGTGCCTTGATCTCCAAACTCATAAGGTCATTGTTTCTTGTCATGTCGTCTTTGATGAACACTCTTACCCCTAGAGTCACCCCTCCACTCTCGATAAACTGGCTTTTCTCGACTTCACGGAGGACGACCCCAACCTCTGCCACCTCCAACCCACGGCCCAACCCCTTCCCCACTCTACCCCACCCACGGCCCAACCCCATTCACCCCAACCCACGGCCCAGCACACCCCCTCATCCACCATACCCAAGGCCCAACCCCTTTCCCAAACCACCCCACCCACGGCCCACCCTAGCTCAACCCGAAACCGAAGCCCAGCTTCCAACCCACCGCCCAATACCCAGACACCCCATGGTCACCCGATCCAAAGCGGGCATAACCCGCCCAAGACATATCCTCGATCTCAGCACCATAGCTCAAATCTCCCCACTCCCCCTACCTACCGTAGTGCTCTTAAGGACCAAAATTGGTATGATGCTATGTGTGATAAATTTAATGCTTTGATTAAAAACGATACATGGAAACTTGTACCTCCCTCCCCCACACAAAATGTTATTACTGGTAAGTGGCTCTTCCGCCACAAATTTGGCCCTACAGGTGATTTGTCCAGGTATAAAGGTCGGTGGGTGGTCCGTGGATTCAATCAGCGCTTTGGCATCGACTATGAGGAGACTTTCAGTCCGGTTGTCAAACCGGCCACAATTTGCATTGTCCTCAGCCTTGCACTTTCACGGGGATGGTCGATTCATCAGTTGGATGTGAAGAATGCTTTCCTTCATGGCACACTTCAGGAGACAGTCTATGCGAGTCAGCCATCCGGCTTTCAGGATCCTGCTAGGCCCCATTATGTGTGCAGACTGAAGAAGGCATTATATGGCCTTAAGCAGGCTCCCCGATCTTGGTATTCTCGCTTTGCAGGCTATCTCCTCACATTGGGTTTCCGTGGCTGCAAGAGCGACACATCCTTCTTTGTCTACACAGGAGGGAATGACATGGCATATCTGTTGCTCTATGTATATGACATCGTACTCACTGCCTCCTCATCCCCCTTACTTCAGCGCCTCACTCAGCAGCTCAAGGGGAGTTTGCCATGACAGATATGAGTGATCTCAATTTCTTTCTCGGGATCAATGTTCAGCGCACTACAGAGGGCTCTTTCTTCATCAGACTCAGTTTGCTCACGAGATCTTGGAACGTGCGGACATGCTCAACTGCAAGCCCATCTCCGCACCTGTTGTTACAAAGGCAAAACTCGGGGCTTCCTCTGGCACACCACTTTCCGATCCTACCTTATACAGGTCCATTGTTGGAGCGTTGCAGTACCTTACTTTCACACGGCCGGATCTCACCTATGCCGTACAGCAGCTATGTCTCCACCTACATGCCCCTCGCAGCACTCATCTCACTGCCATGAAGCGTGTCCTCCGCTACTTACACGGCACCACCACTCATGGGATCACTCTCCACCGCACACGTACTGATTCTTTACAGGCATACTCTGATTCTGATTGGGCAAGGTGTCCCGACACTCGTCGCTCTACATCCGGCTACTGTGTTTTCCTTGGCGACAACCTCGTCTCTTGGTCATCTAAGAGACAAGCCACCACATCCCGTTCGAGTGCTGAGGCCGAATATCGAGCAGTTGCAAATGCCGTGGCTGAGGCAAGTTGGGTCCGAAATCTCCTTCTCGAGTTACAACAACCTCTACGCCGCACCACACTGGTTTTCTGTGATAACGTCAGTGCTGTGTACCTATCGACTAACCCTGTTCAGCATCAACGCACAAAACACATAGAGGTTGACATACACTTTGTCAGGGACAAAGTCGCTCCAGGGCAAGTCCGTGTTCTCCATGTCCCCTCTTCCTCCCAGTACGCCGACATCTTCACCAAAGGGCTACCTTCTCTCCTCTTCTCCGACTTCAGGCACAGTCTTGGCATTCGCCCTTCACCGGTCACGTAGTTGGCAGCATGTTAAATATATTGTGTATATTTAATAATTTTATATATGGTAGATTTCCTTTCTATAGGGTTTCCTTGTTTATATCCTACCATAGTTAGGAGTCTTGTGACTTTGTATATATACGCAGCTTGACTCCACAAGATCAACATAGAAAACAATAATTCTTCACTAACAGAAAGAGATCATGGTGATTCAGAACACCCTTCATAAATTGGTTTGTTAGAAGCCGTCATAAAACTTTTGGCATTATGGGTTTGGCATTTCCTCTGCTTGCACTTCATTACTATCATCAACTACTTGTCTAAGAGCATCACAAACCATATGATCCATCATCTCAAATTCATTTAAATCATCAAAATCAGAATTAATTGAGTCATCTCTAATATCAAACATTGGGTTATCCTCCCCACGTTCTGTCCATGTCCAATAATTAGGTTGAAATCCATATTTGTATAAATGAGCTCTTAGAACTGTTTTACTTAATATATACATGCTTTCACATTTCACACATGGACATCGAATCCCTCCCTTTGATAAAAAATGTAAAAGTTTCTTTGCATTTCTAACGAATTCTTTCACCCCTTCAATGAATTCAATTTTCAACCCTTTTCTCCTGGATAAACTCTTTCATACATCCAACTACGATCCATATTCTGCATCTTAATAAAAATTTATTTAAACATATTTGTATTCCATAATGGGAACCTTATTTTTGGAGAAGAGAGTATAAAAATAATTCTAATGGTAATAAATACTCCCTCCGTCCACAAATAAACTTTACGTTCACTATTCACAGGTCAAACATTATTCACTTTGTTGGCCTATTTTCGTTACCCATTTGATAAAACAATATAGTCATGTCACCTCTAGTTTTGTAGATCTTTTGATATAGTTTTTTAATATATGATTTTTATTTTAAAATTTCATACCATTTTTCATATAAAATGATTTAAAAATAAATTCAGTCAAACATCATAACGCGTAACGTAAAGTTTATTTATGAACGGAGGGAGTATATAGAAATCACCCTAAATAAGACTAAAACATAAAGAAAAGTACCAAAATATGACTTTCATGTTTTTTTCTGAAATATGAGTTTGCACTGTGGTAATGTGACATTATACATGTGCACATTATTATATTTTTTTGGCAATGTACATGACCATGTTTGGTAATATAAGTCCTATTTCGAAAATAAAAACATGAAAGTCCTATTTTGGTATATATATTCAATGTTTTAGTCCTACTTTGATCTTTATCCCATAAATATATTACGATATGTGACAAGTAAATATCCAAATAGCAACAAATACACCCAAGCATGACAATATTTTGTTGTTCCAAAATCACAACTTTAAAAAAACTCCCAGATTTGTACAATTAAACCTACTTTAAAACTAGTAGGTGTGAACAAAAAGGGAGAAATACGAAAATAGCACTTTAATAGCCTTATAATACTCAAAATAGCAGTGCTATTAGTTTTTGGGATGAATTCTTGTTTTTGTCCTTAAATAAACTCCCAAAATAAGAATTATACTGCAATATATACTCTTCACTGCCACATTATAAATAAGTATAAGATGCTCTGCTCTTTACTGCCACAATATGTTTGAGATTGAATTTAGTGCCCTAACACATACAAAACTGCCAAAAAAAAGAGCAGAATTCATTTTAAGCCGCGACCTTTTATTTTTATGGTAATTATACACTGCAATATATACTCTCTACACTGCCACAATATGTATTTCCAAAAATTCAATGTCTGAAATACACTGCCACAATATATACACTGCCAAAAATTCAATGTTTGGAATACACTGCCACAATATATACACTGCCACAATATATCTACACTGCCACAAAACACAATAATTAAAACTAAAAATATAGCGAAATCCGAATAAAAGGATGCAAGACAAAATTTTAATATTTAATCTTCACACTGCCGACATCATAACACCTAATTCACACTGCCAAAATCACAATGTCTTTCAAAAGACCTAATTTTTCAAAAAGGACAAATACTTGGTATTTCAAAAGACCTAATAATCTTCCATACAAGAAAACATAATAATTAATACTAAAAATACAGGGAAATCCGAATAAAAGGATGAAGGAATGAAAATTAAAAATTGAAGGAGAAGAGAAAATAATTAGCAACATCAAAGATTAGCATGGGAGAGAACCTGATGATTGCCGCTACTGATCGGCCAAGGAATCGTGGGCGAAGGACTGAGGATGCATCATCGCCAGCGAACGAAAGGAGAGACCGTGGAGTTCAATAGCGTGCGGGAGAACGGAAGGAGAGATTGGAGTTGAATGCCGTAATTTTTAATGAAAAAAACAGAAAAAGGGGTAAATGTTATGATAGGAAAGGATTGACACCATAAATGGCTAAGTTTGTTGAAAACAATGAGTAGTGCTAAATGTGTAATTTAGGGTGATTTCTTGAACAAAAACCAATACACAATAAATTTGATTCTTTCATATTTTTTTAGTTAAAAAAATCATAATTAAAACTGATCTAAAAAAAGAATTCCACATAATTGAACAATTAGAATAAAAATATACCAATAAATATAAAATCGAAAATCAAATTGGGCCGGGGTAACAAAAATTAAACAAAGAATTCCATATAATTGAACAATTAGAATACTTTTATCGGTTAAGGAGTAAAACATTGATTAAAACCTAAAATAGGAGTAAAAACATAAAACCCCAAAATAGGAGTTGTTGACTCACCATTTCATCACCTCTTGCTCCTATTATCATCGCACGTTGTCGGCATCACTAATCCCCACAGGTGTAGTTCCATGGTGCTACATGGAGAAAAAAATAATTCGTACAATGTCAATCGAAAATACAATGCTAAAAATGACAATATACAATGACAAACATGACATTGTAAGATGCAAAAATAAAAAAATTTAGGTTAATCGAAAACATAATACCAAAGATGTTAATGTACAATGACAAAGCGTGGCTCTGCAAAATGCCAAAAGTTCAATTGTACAATCTCATGTATTAATTAAATAATTGACACTGTATCAATCCACTCCATTCCTAGCTTATATATTAGCTTCTTGATCTCATCTGCACCAAAACCTCTTTAATTTAATTTAATACTCTGTGAGTAGTAATTAATAATAACCCCACATGCATGCAGATCGCTTCAATTATGGATGGTTTCAAGACTGTATGGCTTGGAGATGCTTCAGAACTAAGGAAGGTGTCGAAATATTGCTCATTGAATTCTGGAGTACATGATAGAGAATATATAAGAAAGACATCTAACACAACTAGGAACACAACTAGGAATAGAGAATGGAAACTAATTAACATACAACATCTACCACAAATAGGATTAGGAAGCTGACTAATAATGAAACACTACCATAACCAATACTACAAGAAGTACTATTAATATTATTGTCTAACATCCCCCCTCAAGCTGAACTCTGGCTGAAGCAAGAGGAAGCTTGGACACTAGCTGGAAATAGGAAACTTTGATAAGAGAGAAGTCTGACATGCGCCGGTGGCTGCTCACATCGTTGGAGAAGAGAGAAGTGTGACGCGCGCCGGTGGCTGCTGACGTCGTTGGAGAAGAGAGAAATCTGACGCGCGCCGGTGGCTGCTGACGTCGTTGGAGCTAGAAGAGAGAAGCCTGACGTACGTGCACTGGTAGCTGCTAACGTTGTTGGAGAAGAGAGAAATTGACGTGCGCTAGTAGCTGCTGATGTCGATGAAGATGAGAGAAGGTTGGCGTGCGCTTGTAGCTGCTGACGTCGAAAAACAATAGAGAAAGCTACTGGAGGTGCCTGTTTGACTGAAGATCCTTGACATTTTTTGTCTTTTTCTTGGATCCGGGCAATGCCCCATTTCCTTTTTGAAGGGGTGAGTTGTAGAGGTCTTATTTCCTCTTTCACTACTTCCCCTCTTGGTTTTGCTTTTGTGCTGATTTACTTTGGATTTTTAGTGATTCAACAGAAGAGAAAGAGAAAGGGAGGTTGATGATTGGAATGAGTGATTTTAGAGAGAAAAAGTAGGTTAAGAATTGGTGATGGAAAAAAAAAATTTGGGTTTAAGATTTTGATGTGGTGAATTGGAGAGAAACAACAATCATTTTTTTTCCTTTTTCTGAGATCTGAGAGAGTTTGTGAGGAGTTGAGTTTTTTTTTTGAAGAATCATGGAGATGACAAGAGAGAAGTTCCTCATTCGATAGTTTTTTTGTGTGATTTCAGTAGGAGTTTTTTTCCTTTTTTTCATTTGAATGGAGAAGTTGATTTGAAGATAAAGAAGGAAAAGAAAATAGAGGTGAATAGGATAGAGTCACCGTCGCCGGAATTACCGGCGGCGGCGACGGAGGCAAAGAACTCTTTTAAGTTACAAAGAGCGATGACTTTGATACCATGTTGAAATATTGGAAATAATAATATTGCTCATTGAATTTTGGAGTACATGATAGAGTGTATATAGGAAAGACTTCTAACACAACTAGGAATAGAGAATGGAAAGTAACTAACATACAACATCTACCACAAATAGGATTAGAAAGCTAACTAATAATGAAACACTACCATAACCAATACTACAAGAAGTACTATTAATATTATTGTCTAACAAGAGGAACCATATAGAATTTGCTAAACTGTTTGAAGGACTTGTTTCCGGGGTGGTGACGCATAGAATGTTTTCGTTAGTGTGCGCGCTTTCGGCTTCGGTCGCCCGGCCGCTTTCAGCCCATTGAAGCTAAGAAACATCCCAAAATTATCAAGGGGCATACATTACGCATCTCAAAACTTTAAATTACTGTAATTCACACAAATTAACTAATTTCTTAATTAGCCTAGTTGTTAAAATCTTTTTAGTTACTAATAAATATAAAACGTAGTTTAGTTGAATGCTTCTCTCAACAAAATGCATTGAACTAGATTAAAAATGCTATAATAAACAGCATGTCCAAACTACATTCTTTTATTAAAAAAACATTCATGAAACGAAAAAGGCTAGAAATTCAACAGTACGTACACAGACACAAGTGAGATCATAGGCAGGCAGGCATTTCGGCCCAACCAACACTACATCACCTTAAAACAAAATGCCAAGATATAAATATTCAAAACTAGACCCGTGCAAATAAGGATCCGGGCCGGATCTGGGCCGGGCTTGATATAAATTATTAGCATATTTACATGGGCGGGCCTGGCCCGGCCCGGATTTGATGGGCTAAATTCTTTACCCATACCCGCCCATCTTAGCGGGCCGGACTGCCCACCGGCCGCCCGGCCCGGATAAAACATCAAGAAATTTTTTTGTACAAAAAATTTTAAAAAAAACATTGAACTCTTTTTTAATATTTACAATAAAATAACCAGTCACCACATTTATATAGAAAACATAATAGAGATATTGTTGCATAATTAATAAGCTCATCATACTTATTAATTAAAAGAGTATTAATTTTTGTTTAAAAGAGGTGAGTAAATTAAACTATTTTACATGAGTTATAGAAAATTTTAAAATTTATATTGGCTAGTTAATTAATAATAAAGTAAATATATTTGATGAAAATGGGCGGGCATGTTGGCCCGGATGGGCTAAAAGTAACTTCCAGATCCGCCCATTTATAATTCGGGCTTGGGCCGGCCTGCCCATTTGGGTATTAATGGTTGCCCATATCCACCCTTTTTAAAGGGCGGGCTGAGCGGGCCGAACGGGCCGACCCTTGTTTGCACAGGTTTATTCAAAACCATTATAAACAGAGATTCAAGCAAAAAAACACAAGGGATGTTAAAATGTCTACATGCACACTGCACACACACAATGCTTTGTTCGAAAAATTGACAGTTTTTACTCCTCATAAACCCTCACCCCAACCTTGCCCCCTCACGACCATCCTAGCTCTTATTATTACACCTAGACCTGGCAAAACGGTCGGTCAGGTCAAGTTCGGATTCGGTCATATCGGGTTCGGGTTACTTCGGGTTCGAGTTACTTCGGGTTCGGGTCTAAGGGTGCTTGTTCATGACCCAGACCTATCGGGTTCGGGTTGACCCAACGGGTTAACAAGCGTATTTAAAAATTGTAAATTTTCCATTTAGAGATGAAGTGATCAATGCATTTTTCAAAATAGAAAATCATCATTCAAAACAACAACAAAAAAGTAAACATAGCAAAAAGTTCTAAATATCATCATGTCCCAAATGAACCATCCAAGCACACTAATCAAAATACCAAATAATTTAGAGTTCAAACAAAATGATTAGAAGTTCATTCTCAAGTGAAGTCATTCTCCATATCAATTTGATGCTTATCACGAGTAGAACGCCTGAAATCTAACTCAATGCCTTCTTCAAGTTTGTCACGTTCATCTACATATTAATACAATAACACATATGAAGAGTTAATTTGTAAGTGAAAAATAAATTGAGGCTTATATATTAAATTACCTTCATCAACATCATAGCCAAATATCCAACTACAAGTGGTAATCAAAGCTTCTGCATTCTCTGGCTTAAGTGATGCTCTCCACTTTGTTAAAATTCTACCACCTAAACTGAAAGCAGATTCACATGCAACTGTGGTGATTGGTATGCTTAATATATCTTTTTCCATTTTTGCAACATCAGGAAATCTTTTAGCATTGTCCTTCCACCATTCAAGAACATCTAAATTTTCATTAGGATCCACCTTGAGTTCTTCCAAATATACATCCAATTGGGATTTAAACCTAGAAGTTGTCACTCCATCAAATGCTAAAAAAGCCTACATACAATTTCAAAAGAGGAATGAATAGCAAAAACTGAAACATTATATATATATATATATATATATATATATATATATATATATATATATATATATATATATATATATATATATATATATATATATATATATATATATATATATATATATATATATATATATAAGCTTAAGTTTAAAAATCATGACTGAACAATAAGACTTATGGAGTATTATGATTAAATTATAAATAAATGTAAAATGAAATTATAAACATACCTCTAGGTGTGCTGATGTATTCCTTACATTTGAATTCACATCGTTAGTAGGATCAACTGTTGAATACTCACCAAATAGTTTAAAAAGTTCGTCCTTCACATTTTCCACCTTCGCTTCTGCAGTTATAGGATCTAAGGTGGTAAAACAAAATCTCACAAATTGAAGTTTATATCGAGGATCCAAAATTGCTGCAAATGAAAGTATCATTCTATAAGATTCCCAATACTTGTCGAACTTCACTTTCATCCTCTTTGCCATCTCTCTTATGCACATATCTGTCTATATTATATCATCAGAATGTCTCTTTAAGAAACATTGGATTCTCCACAAATTTAATAAATACATATTTGTTGTAGGATAGTGTAGCCCAGAAAATTGTGTAGTAATTTCATCAAATGGCTTCAAAAGTTCATGGATCCTTTCAATTCTTACCCATTCTTCATCGCTTGGAACTGGGGGGGCATTACGATCCATCCTTTTCACACCATAAAAAACATAACGATACGGGAGTGCTCTATCAAGCATCTTAAAAATTGAATTCCACCTAGTAGGACAATCTAACCACAAACTTCTTGAAGTATCCACGCCAAGACTATTAGCACAATCCTCAAATTTCAACTCTCGACCCTCAGAAGCAGTGACATATTTTATACAGTCTCTGAGTGTACGCATAGAAGTATCAATCACAGTAAGACCCTCTTTAACAATCAAATTCATTATATGAGCAGCACAACGAACATGAAAATAGTCACCATTAGCAGGCAAACGAGAATAAATAGAGAGACTATCTGATAAAAGACCCTGCATGTTGTCATTGTACTTCGCATTATCTAGCGTCATGGAAAAGACTTTCTTATGAATTCCCCAAGTCTTAAGAAGACTTAAAATCTTTTCATGAATGGCATCAACATTGTGTGGAGGTGGCACATGACAAAAGCTAAGAATCTTGTTTTGCAAATTCTAATTTTCATCAACAAAGTGAGCAGTCAAGCTAAGATAACCTTGTCCAACTATTGATGACCACATATCTGAAGTGAAGCATATTTTACCATCAATTTCACTCAAGACTTTTTTAAGCTTTAATCTTTCTCTTTCATGAATCTTCAGACAATAATTCTTAGCTGTATTTCTACAGATAGGTTTGCACTCTTCATTCAAATACACATGTATAGCCAGCCCTATTCCCATGATGTTCTGCAAAACTAAAGCTATAACCATGTCTTATAATACTTAGTGCAACCAACTCTCTGTATGTGCCTTGGTCTAATGTTTTAGCCAAGTTAGCGTTTTTGTTTAATAGTAATTGACCAACATCATTAGCAACACGGGCATTACAATTTTCAGTATGGCGTTTAAAATTAGTTGTACCATTCTTAGAATTCGCAAAAGTTGGTCCTCCCTTACAGTATTTGCAAAGAGCTCTATCTTGACCATCTGGAAATTGATCTCCATCAAACACATCATACTCGTCCCAAATTGGTGAAGCCCATTTTCTTTTCTGACTTTGAGATGACTCTTCATTTCTAGTGGTAGTTCCTGTATGATAAAATAAAAAATGAAACTCCTAAAATTTATAATGTAGTTAACACAAAAAATAAAAGAGTGCTATATTTTAGTCAATATCTATAGACTTTAAATTTTGGGGATCAAATCCCCTCACAAGAAAATTGAGGACATGTATTCAATTGGTCAAAAGTCAAAACTTGGGTAGTATTGTTGATGTGAACACCCAAGAATATATAGTATATATATACTGCTTGCTTGGGGGGAGGGGGGGGGATTTCCAAATCTGCAAATAGACAATTTTATAGCAAATAGGAACAGGTTTATAGCAAATAGACAAGTTTATAGCAAAAATTTCCAAATCAGCAAATTTGCTCGTGGTGAAAGCATAATACTCCTTGGTGAAAGCATAATACTTCAATGGCAGAGTGTGGCAGTTTACCAAGTTTCCAAAATCGAAACATAATACTCCGTAAATAGCAAAAAACACATATTAAAACATACTTCCTAAATAGAAAACAATGATTTTATATTTTAAAAGAGAGTTAACATGAGTTACCTATAGACCCAACTGAAGATGCTGAACTAGGGTTAGGAATTCCACTACTCTGCTTGTTTCTTCTCACCATTGAGCCGAGGCCACTGGAGGTCAGAGGATGATTGACCGAAGAGAGAAGACTGCAACGATTGGCGGAGCAAATGCGAGAGGGAGGGTCCGCCGATGGAGAGGGAACAATTAGGTTTAAGTGCCGATTAGTATTCCAGGCTGTATGTGGATTGTGGATTTGTGGTATAACCGTATAACCGAGAGGGAGAATCGGCAGATGCAACGATTTGAATAAATAAAAATATAAAATCTTAAATTCTTAATTTTAAGTTTGGAGTGCTTAACCCGTTGGGTCAGACCCGACCCGACCCGACCCGAAATTTTAACGGGTCCTCGGGTTCGGGTCACAAAATTCATGTTCAAAACCCGCTAATTTCAGGTCGGGTTTCGGGTAAAAAACGGGTCGGATCATATTTTGCCAGGTCTAATTACACCTCATAAGTTTAACTGCCTTTTAGGGTCAAAATTGTGATCAAAATGTCAACCAAACTTATATGGTTCAATTGCGGGTGCTAGAATGACTTGAGGAGAGAGGCCGGGGGTGGGGGTTTATGGGAAAGTTAAGAGGCCGGAGGGAGTATCAAATTTACGAAGAGTGCACCGCAAGTACTTCAATTGAGATGAGGTCTTCATGTTGCACCATTTGTGTGTCAGTGTGTGTGTGTATATATACTTTGGTTGACATGAGTTACTTTTCAAACACACCATTAAATTTTGCCACCATTATTTAAATCAATAGAAAATTAACTTTGGATGGACAAGAATACTTTAAATTATTCAGTTTGGTTGTGTAGTGTACACCAGAATAATGTAACATTGTGTACTTTGCATACTCTGGTTGGGACTGCACAATTGTCTTAGAAACAAACATCACCAGCCACCAAAAACAGGCATTATGATCTTCGAAACACTCTTCAAAATAAAATGTAGGAGGCCATTGACAATAGCAATAAATTAAAAAGCCACTCGTGATCATAAATAGGCATTCAAGTCCTACAAAACAGTACCCTAAAATAGATATTAAACCACAAACAAAAGACATGTTAAAACATCTACATACTACACTGTCCGGAGAGTTTTGAAACATCATATTAAACTCGCTCATGGTATACCAGCCAGCTTCAGGTCAAAGATCAGAGTGCTGCTGGGCAAACCTTACCCGATCGAGAGCGTAGAGTGCGTGGTTTATACTCATAAAGCCCATTCCTAAACCCGTGGGTTGGATGAATCCCTCGTTTGCACATCAGACAACCACTTTTGGTTTTGGAACCTGTAGAACATAAAGTAATTTGTGGTCAATGTGAGTGTTAGATCATAGTTATCAACCCTCAATGGCAGGTAATGCGGGAACATTTCACATGCTACAGAAAAGCTCGGGGTATTTCTTGGTTTCAAACATAGAGGGTTCAACATTAAGAACAAAAGGCACAAATAAAATCGAGAAAGATTATAAAACCACCACCGCAAAAGGCAAATGAAGCAGGCCACGTGATATGACACACAAAACTATCAATATGATTTCTATTTTGCTTCTTGTTTATCCCGGGGGAAGGGGGGTGGTGGTTTTGAAGTTGGCAATAAAATCTATCAAAAGAGAGATAGCTTATGCATGGTCCTCACCATTTAAAACACGACAAGCACTGGTTTTCCAAACAAAAGGTTCTGATTGATAAAGTTCAGCAAAGAAGAGCTTGGATGACACATTCGCATCTTCACCCCTCTTGGAAGGAATATCTGGCTTAGCTTTAAAGTTGCAATGAATCCAGAGTCCATTGTACAACTTGGCATTGCTCCATAAAGCCTCTACAAGCTTGTAGTTAGTGTGCTACAAATTAAAAAACACATGAACAAGGAAACAACGATAAAAAAATTGAACATAATCAGAAAAAGGATAACTAGCAGCAACAACATAACCCCAGTTCCACAAAGACTCTGCCCATTGCACGGCAAGGGAAGCGGATGTCTGCAGTCTGATCCATATGTTTAAAACATAGAGTGGCTCTTTTCAGAAGACCCATGATGAGAGCATAAAAAGTTGCATTGACTAACTGCTACTTCAGTATTAAAAGAAGCATGGGCAGACAGTTTAAAGAGCATTTTGCTTTATTCCATTATACCCAACAACATTACCCCAGTGCCTTAAAGGCTCCCTCCCATTGTGGGGTAATTCGGGGGGGGGGGGGGGGGGGGGGTGTACGCAATCTAAGCCCTATGTTCAAAGTATAGAGCAGCTATTTCGAGATGACCCATGATGAGCGTCAAAAGTTGAATTGACTAATTGCTAATTCACTATTAAAAAAGCAATGAACGGTTTAAAGAGCCAGTTTGCTTTATTCCATCATACACCAAAGCAAAAAAAAAAGTGAATCTTTGGCTTTGTCATAGATATGGAAACAAAAAAATAGATATAATTAATAGTTGGCATTTCACATACATTTTTCTTGTTGTAGTATGCCAATGCAATCATAGCAGACTTAGTATGTTGGTGCTGGACATCCTCTTCAGGTACCACCACTTTGGGATAACATGGTGAATCAGGACAACAACTGCATGGACGTATGGAAAATACAAATAAAAAGATAGCACGACTAACACATCCAGTTAATTGGATCAATAATCCACTTTTTGTTTTTTTGGAGTGCGATAAGGGTGGTATAATGCACAAGCAGAAGCAGGAATTCTGTCATGGTCTAGAAGTATGGGAAAATGAAATGGCGTAGCAAAATATTCAACATATAATGAACCAAGAACCTAACTTGCAATAAGAGATAAAATTGGACACACACAGACACACAGATTTATATATATCACGCTAATCTTCAACATTGTTGCTCTAGCAAAACCCCCACAATTCAGTCACCCTAATATCTTTACAACAACAACACCAACCCACTTCACTCCCAGAAGAGTAGGATCTGAGGAGGGTGTGTACTCAGACCTTACTCCTACTCGAAAGTAGAGAAGCTGTTTCCGAAGAGACCCCGATTCAACGTTGAAAGCTGCATTGATTGACTAATTCATTAATTAAATAAGTACAAATAGTTTAGAGATCCATTTTGATTTATTCCAGCACACCCCAAAGCCAAAAATTAGTGAATTTTAGGATCGGAGATGATGGAAGGCTAGGAAAAACGCCCTATTATCTATACATGACACCATAATATCTAATTTTCACGCTATCATTTAAAATACTAACTTAGGGGGGTGTATTCAATTAGGATTTTATTAGATTTTTTTAGATTTCAAAAAGTTAATGGATTTGAAAAATCTATAGAGTCCATGTAGAGTTTGGTGAATTTTTTGTAGAATCCATGTAGAGTTTGAAAAATTCGTAGAATCCATGTGGAGTTTAATAAATATGTAGAATATCACCCCCACCCACCCGGAGACACAAAGCAAAGCAGGAGGAGTAGGTGAACAGTCACAGAGCAGGGGAGAAGAGAATAGATATGAAAGAATAAAAATGGAAGAGAAAAAAAAAAGAAGAAAAGAAAAAGAAAGACTTGTTGAATGTGGTCAGTGGTAAGGTTGTCAGGATAGTAGGCTGCCAACTGCCATCATCTGCTGCCGGAAACACCTTAGCTTCGTTCAGTAGGGAACGAATTGAACAACGCCGGTGGATGAAGAATGGATGAAAATCCATAGAAATCTAGGGTTGGGAGGAGAGATTTCCATGAGTAAAAATGTAAGCATTTTTTGATAGAAAATCCAACAAAATCCATAGACTATTAAAATTCATAGAGTCTTGAATATATCAAAATTTTTAAGGACTTTTGAAAATCCAAGTTGAATACTTCAATATTTTTAAAGACTTTGGAAAATTACTATTGAATACCTCAAGATTTTTAAAAATCCAAATTGAATACACTCAGATTTTAAAAATCCAAAAAAATCTTACAGACTCCGGGTTCAATACACCCCCCTTAGTCCCGCAAAAAAAGTCTGGACACTTGGATTTTGCATGGAATTTAAGAAAGTTGCAGAAAAGTAAAAAAGTGTATTGCTTTTAATTAATTAGAGAAGAGATATATTGGTAGCAACATATTTATTATCAAAATAGGTAATAAACAAAGTCCAAAGTATTTTTTAGGATGTCCAAAAAAGAAAAATGTAAATAGATTAATGGGACGTAAGGAGAAGTTTGTTTGGGGGGGTGGTTTGGTGGTGGGGGGGGGAGTGAGAGCCATAAGATTCTTCTAAGATGAATAGTCTAAACATCGCCATAAATCATGCGCTTCCATCCCAAATCAATGCCAAACTTCTATTGAAATCCCCATTATCAGATGAAAAGCATATTCCAAGGTAAAATTGGCCTTAAAAAGACAATGAGAACATAAAAAATTGTAAAATGGAACCTACAACCAAAGGTGCACCCATAGACTTAATGAGTTGAATTCTGAATGACTAACCGTAAAGGCACCAACCAGAAGATACTAGTGAATAAAAGAAGATACTCCGTATTAAACAATATATTTTTAAGCCTCTTCATAGGGTAAAAGGACAAAACACACCAAAAATCTCAACATATGTTTCTCCCCATAAGGTCAAGAGGCAAAGGGGAGAATTAATTGCAAGTGACCAAAATATGAACAAGAAAAATTTAGAGAAGATTCAGGGAACATAGTACTTACACATCTGAAATGGAGCTCTTGGGACTAGCACCAACATCAAAATCTGGATGTTCCTCCCAACCCATATTTCTGGCAGAGAGGGGGAGGGAAGTTAATCGATCAGGGCCCCAGCAATTTTACCCTATAAACCCAAAAAAAAATCTGATTTAAGCTTAAACTACTAACTTGGGTTTTTTCGTCTTCCTTGTTGATTTCGGGCTGGATCCCTCAGCTCCAGAACCTCGTGATGATTTTGATTTCTTTAATCTGCACATCAAAAGAAACAGCTGAAGGGAAATCGCGGAAACGGAGGCTTTTTCTGGAGATTGAAAATAAACCCGCTACTCGGCGCAATTCAGAAAATGTTTGGAGAAAAAAATTACCTAGGGTTTTGATTTGCTTGTTGAAGAGAATCCGGACCGCCTGTCGCTTGCTTGCTCTGCACTGCGCTACCACTTTCATGGCGGATGATGCTGTTGCTGCTATTCGTCGACATCCGGAAAAGCCATCTCCTCCGTTCCCTTTTTCTGCAGATTTGGAAATTCAAATTATGATTTAAATACTCCTTAAATTAAATTTAGGAAAAATTCAGGTCAATATCTGCCCTCTTAATTGTGTTTTGGTATTATATTTTTTCTATTAAATTTAGAATAAAAACATACCGTGTAAAAGATTATATTTTGATTCATTTTCTATGTTTGATTTGATTTTAGTTTTTCTCTTCTTGTGTTTTGATTTTCTTAATTGTTTTTTGATTTAAATTTAGAATAAAAACATAAAAGATTATATTTTGATTCATTTTCCATGTTTGATTAAATTAAGAAAATCAATTCAAAATATTAAAAAAAAGAAAATCAAGAAACAAATCAAATTGAAAATTTTAAAAAAGAAAGGGGTGAAAGAAGAAGAAAAAAAGGGAGTGGGAGGGGGAAGAAGATGGAAAAAAATGGGGTTAAATTGAAAATTTTAAAGTAAATAAAATTCTAATTTAGCTCAAATAACCGGAAGTTAACTTGGAAACAGGTAAATGAACTTTTAGTGAAAAGATTATGTAGGTTCAGGTATTTTTTTGAAATGATTTAAAGTTTAGGTACCACTTCGAAATTCTAGTGAAAGTTCAGGTATCATTACTGAAATTTACCCGAATTTGGAATTGATAGTTCAAAAAATGAATTGAAATTGGTATAATTCAATTCTATAAAATTGAATCCAATGGAATTTCAATTCCAATTCCGTCAATTCCGTATACTAAATTTCTCGTATGATGTGATAACGTCGTACAATGTGCTTGGTCTTTTGGTGAGATCGTGGTTCCTTTGCCTGTGCAATGGCCCCAGTGTTGTTGCAAAACAACGGGATTGGGTCATTAATGCTAGGAACCACTCCAATTTCAGAAATGAACTTCTTTATCCAAACACCTTCCTTTGCTGCTTCAGCAGCAGCCATGTACTCAGCCTCTGTAGTTGAATCGGCGGTTGTGTCCTGTTTAGAACTCTTCCAGAGGTTTTGATTTGCTTGGCGAAGAGAATCCAGACTCAGCAAATCCCTAACAACACAACTGTATTGGAAGAGTACCCAAGAGAGACACCCCTTACTAAAATCAGAAAATTACGAGCAATCCTACGTTTAGGTTTCAAAATTCACAAATTTACCATTATGATCTCATTTTTAATTTAAAATTTTTTTGAATACTTATTTTTTATTAAACATTACAAATATTATATTTGTGAGACTTCTGATCATTTTATTTGTGAATCAAGGATACCTCTGAAAGGAATACTCATTCACATTTCACTCACTTTTATTATCACACGAAGTATGAAGTATACGAAATTTTCGTGGATAAAAGTAAAAAGTATCAAAATTACAAAATAAGAGTTCCAAGTCTTTTAAGACTAAAACAGAAATATAATAACAGTATGGTGTTAGAATACGCATGGGTAGTGTGATGAAAAAGTGCAAACAATTTAATGTATCTGTGTTATCAGTGAACCGTTAATGATACATGGTATCATTCTGATAGTCAGCGGCGACGCATGACAGTGTGATGATGATAGTGTGACAGTAATAATGTAACATTATGGTAATTGTGACAGACTTGCAGTCTAACAATGGCAGTGAGATCGCTTGTTTTGGTCTTAAAAGAATTATGTTTCGTATTTTGGTATTTTCATACTATTTTATTTATATCTAGAGAGTTCACCCTATAGATTTTTTGTTTTAAAGGGAAAAAGATGAATAGTAATATGTAAGATTTTAGAACAACCTAAATTTAAAAAGATATGACAATAATTATGGGATGGAGGGACTGAGGGAGTGTTCATTTATTTTGTCAAATGATAAATAAAATGCATATATTCACATATAAAAGTTATGAAATGGCTGAAAGGTCAATTAATTTGGGAAGGAAGGAGTTATGATTAATAAATACGGAGTACTAATCTAAGACGATATTTAATTTAATTTGTGCTCATAATTAAAAAAAGGGGTGGGTTTGAGGCAAAAGGCAGGGGCATAAACGCATAGTTGGTTACAGAAGAATAAGGGCTCGAATAATTACATTTCAGATACTTGAGTAAATTGCATTATTAGCATTCTATACCATGAAATTTATTCTATTTAATTCTTTATTATCAAATATTGTCCTTGTGGTCTTTCGTTTAAGGTAGTTTTTCACAAATAATTCTTTTTTGACCTTCTATCATGTTAATGTTAATTTGAAAGCTAAAAGTATAATTTGACATCAATCTTATGTCCAGTGAGTTATTCTGATGTCGAGCAAAATGACAACTAAACAATAATGACTGTGGACTATGATTCCGACAAAAGACATGTGTAGACTATAAGTTTGGTAAAAAATGACAGCAATTCACTAAACGACGCATTACAAGTGGCATCTAAAATTGTGTATTACAAGAAAGATATATGATTATTATGAAATTACATTTTTAGCCTTCAAATTAATACCAACATTGACAGAAAGTCAAAAAATAGATTATTTATGAAAAAGTATCCATAAAAGAAGAACCCCCATGGTAATATTTGATCCTAAAAGACTAAATAAGAAAAACTCCTTATTATAAAGGACCAATTATGAAATTTACTAAAAATTTTAATGCCAATAGCTTTATTAATTTATATTTGTATTAGACATAGGCCTATACAAATTTGGGTTGGTCTGCCCATTATGTCTTAAAAAATGGATGGATATGGACAACCATCCACCGGCAAATAATATGAACGGGCTTGGGCATTAAGTTCGGCCCGTGCGGGTCAATAGGCACGCCCACATTATATATATAAACATACAATACAAACACATATTACGGTGGGGTTCTAGTGCCACTGGTATTTTGGGGCACCTCCAGTGATCCGTTTGCAAAATTGACGGTTCTTACCCCCCTAACCCACCCCCTAAACCCCCCACCCTACCCCCGCCCCTGCACCCCCACCCCAACCCGCCGTAAGCCCCCACAAAAGTGTGGCTATTATGAACGCATAATAGCCACACATTTTGTGGGGGCTTACGGCGGGGTTGGGGTGGGGTGCAGGGGCGGGGGTAGGGTAGGGGTTTAGGGGGTGGGTTAGGAGGGGTAGGAACCGTCAATTTTGCGAACGGAGCACCGGAGGTGCCCCAAAATGCCAGTGGCACCGGAGTGGCACCGTACTCCAGTGGCACTAGAACCCCACCGCACATATTATACAAATATATTTTACAAACATATCCTATCCTATATATATATATATATATATATATATATATATATATATATATATATATATATATAATATATATATATATATATATATATATATATATATATATATTATATATATATATATATATATATATATATATATATATATATATATATAATATATATATATATATATATATATATATATATATATATATAATATATATATATATATATATTATATATATATATATATATATATATATATATATATATATATATATATATATATATATATATATATATATATATATATATATATGTAAAATAGAGTTACTTAGTTGTGGTGATTGATACAATTTGATAATAACTTGTCTTATTGAATATTGAGAGATATGGCCCTATATATAGGGAATACAAGAGTAATCAAAGTACAAGTAGGAAAGGAAAGAATAATCCTAGTAGGAAAGGAAAGAAGTATCCTAATTTAATTATACTTCCTAATATCCCCCTGCAAGCTGATCAACGGAGACGAGGGGCAGCTTGGAACATAAGTACTCAAAAGGAACTGGCGGAAGCGGTTTGGTAAGAATGTCTGCTAGCTGCTCTGAGGAGGAAACATGATGTGGAGTCATAGTGCCTGCCATAACCTCATCTCGTACAAAGTGACAGTCTGTGCCCACATGCTTCATGCGATCATGAAGAACCGGATTTTTGGTGACACAGATAGTCGACTCATTGTCACAGTATAACTTCGGTTTGGACGGAGGAATACCCAGTGCATCAGTGATATATCGAAGCCACATAGCTTCTGCAACCCCTGCAGCCATAGCTCGATATTCAGCTTCAGTGGATGATCTAGAAATACGAGTCTGCTTTTTCGTGCACCAAGAGATGATATTAGGACCGAGTAGGAGTATGTAGCCCGTGGTAGACTTGCGATCATCTTTATCATTGGCCCAGTCAGAGTCAGAGTAGACAGATAGGTCGAATCCCCCCTTGCGAAAAAGAAGACCATGATTCAAAGTGCCTTTGAGATAGCGCAGAACACGTTGCAAGGCATGATAGTCCTGCTCAGTGGGGTTGTGCATAGTCTGAGACACTCGATTAACAGCATACTGAATGTCTGGACGAGTGACAGCCAAGTAATGTAAACCGCCAACAATGCTCCGAAAATGAGAAATATCCTTGAAAGGTAACGAAGGCTTAGTGATAGGTCTCGTAGCCATAGAAGTAATAGCCGGATGACAGTCGGACATCCCAGCTCGGCGTAGAAGATCACGGGCATATTTGGATTGATGGAGAAGTATAGAATCTTGCGTGCGCTGAACCTCAATGCCAAGGAAGTAATGAAGAGGCCCAAGTTCTTTGAGCTTGAAGTCACGGTGCATGGCCTGAGTAACTTCTGAGATGAGAGTAGAAGAGCTGCCAGTGAGAACAATATCATCAACATAGACAAGGACAACAATAGTCCCACGAGAGCAGTGTCTGGTGAACAAGCTGGTATCATGAATGCAGCACTTAAATCCAAGGCCCTGCAAAAAAGAGGAGAGGCGTGTGTACCATGCACGGGGTGCCTGTTTGAGACCATATAGTGATTTGCGGAGCTTGCAAACATAGTGAGGATGAGTGGGACTTATGTACCCCGGGGGCTGCTCCATATAAATTTCCTTGTCCACTGTACCGTGAAGAAAGACATTGCTAACATCTAGTTGATGAAGAGGCCAATCACGGTTGAGTGCTAAAGAGAGGACCAGGCGCACTGTTTGTTGCTTGACCACAGGACTGAATGTCTCCTTATAATCAATGTCATACTCCTGATGATAACCTTTTGCGACAAGACGAGCCTTATACCTTGAAACAGATCCATCAGCATTCCGTTTAATGCGATACACCCATTTGCAACCAATCGGAGTGCGGTTCTTGGGTGGTGGAACCAAGTCCCATGTACGTTGCTCATTCAAAGCAATAAACTCCTCATCCATAGCCTGACACCAAAAACTATTACCAGAGGCTTGGCGGTAAGTGCTAAGCTCAGTGGTAGGTGGGGTAGTATCAAGGGTGGTAATGGTATAGGCTTTAGGTTTGAAAATTCCAGATTTGGCTCGGGTTTGCATGGTGTGTGTGTTTTGGGGCGGGGGTCGGTTAACCGGTTGTGTATTTTGGAGAGGAGTAAGTGACGGTCGAGGGTGGGTTGGGGTACGGTTCTAGGGTTGGACCGTCTGTGGCGTGTCCATAGGGAGGGCGTCGGGCTGTCATCCGTGACTGGTGGGACGGGTCTGGGGTTGGACCGTCAGTGGGACAGGAGCATGTGAGCCTGGGCTTGGAGGAAAATAGGGGTTATAGGAGAGGGTGACGGGAGGGATGACAATTTGGGATATGGAAACTGATCCTCGACGAACCGAACATGACGAGAGACAAACTTTTTGAGACACGGGTTCATAGCATTTATACCCTTTAGTGGTGGGGTGATATCCTAAGAAGACACAAGGAGTGGAGCGTGGTTGAAGTTTGTGGTGAGTGTAAGGGCGGAGCCATGGATAGACCAAGCAACCAAAGGCACGAAGGTGGGTATATGTAGGAGGACGGTTATAAAGCGTTTCAAAGGGAGATTTGTTGGAGAGAGTTTTGGTGGGCATACGGTTGATAAGATAGTTTGCTGTGGCAAGAGCTTCGACCCAAAAGGTAGTCGGGAGAGCAGAGTCGTATAGAAGAGAAACAACTGTTTCAATGAGATAACGGTGTTTCCGTTCAGCGACCCCATTTTGATCAGGAGTGTAGGGACAAGAGGTGTGATGAAGGACTCCTAAAGTTTGAAGGAAAAGGCCAAAAGCGTTATTTACAAATTGTTTGTCATTATCACTTCGAAAAATTTTGATGTGAGAATTAAACTGAGTTTTAATCATTTTTTCAAAATTCACAAAAACAGAGTAAGCTTCAGATTTATGTTTTAGGGGATAAATCCAGGTAAATTTGCTGAAATCATCAACAAAAGAGATATAAAATCGAAAACCGCTACAGGAAGGAACAGAGGTGGGACCCCAAACATCAGAATGTATTAATTGAAAGGGCGATGTGGCCTTATGTTCAGACAATTCAAAAGGTAAACGACAGGACTTAGAGACATAACATGATTCACAATGTAAAGGCTCTGAAAACTGAAAACCTAAGGAAGACAAAATAGATTTGGCAATCGCAAGAGCTGGATGACCGAGTCTACGATGCCAAGTGGACTCTTGGATAGCTTGATACGCAACGGTTGGGAGTTTGGAAGGAAGCGTGTATAACCCATGCTCACAGAGGCCCTTGTACCGCACCTGGTTGGTAGGATTGTCCACTATCTGGAAATCATTGGCATTGAAAACAAGAGTGCAGTTGTTATCTCTGGTATATCGATGGACAGACAATAGATTGGAGGTAAGGGAAGGGACATAACGAAGAGTAGAAAGGTGGTATTTACCATTAGGAGTATGGACAAAACCTGAGCCAGAGTGTGTGATGGGTAGGGATTGACCATTGCCTACGGTAATAGCATCAGTACCGGTGTATTGATGAGGAGATTGTAGCTGAGAATAATCAGACGTGACATGGGTGTTGGCACCAGTGTCGAGATACCAGTTTCCAGAATGATTACTCGTAGATGCATGCATTGCACGTGGAGCACTGGAGGAGGAGTTCGCAGTATAAGAATCATCAAATCGATACCAGCACGCAGACGCAGAGTGACCTCGTTTCTCGCAGATTTCGCAGGTTGGCAGATCCCGTGACGATCGACCGTTTCCCTGGGACGATCGACCGTTGTTCCTTTCTCCACGTCTGCTGTTGTATCCACGTCCAGGTGACGATCGACCGCGGTAGCCTCTTCTACCACGACCTCGACCGTTCGTAGCGAGAAGTGCTATGCGAGGTTCGGTGATGGTAGACTCGGTGAGGCTGAGTTTATTCTCCATCTCCAGGTTTATTTCTTCGGAGATCAGCCATCCAGAAAGTTGATTTAACGAAATATTGGTATTGTTCATGCGAATGTTTTGCTTAAAGGATGAGTATTCGGTGGGAAGACCACGAATAACAGCATTCACCACATCACGTTCAGGGATCTCTTCTTACAAGGCATCGAGATCTGAGAGAATAGTTGCCACATCATCAAGGTATTGTGTCATAGTTTTGGTACCTTTACGAAGAGTGTAGAGTTTGTCCCGAAGCTGATAAACATGAGCGGTGGACACGGAGTTGTACCGTGCGGCCAAAGCATCCCAGAGGGCAGCAGATGTGGTGAAGCCGCGAGCATATTTGTGAACGGAGGGGCTGATGACCGCTAGGAGGCAGGCGCGGATCTGTGTGCCAACGATGGTCCAGGAGGTATACTCTGGATTAGGGACGGTTTTATCGTTTTTGGAGATAGTTGGCGCCGGGACTGCTTCATGACCATCAATCCATCCAAGGAGGAGATTAGCTGAAAGAGTTGTCTGGACATTGAGAGACCATGCCGGATAATTTGTTTCGGTGAGTTTTTCTGGGATTAAGTTGTGGAGACTCCGAAGCAACAGTTTTATTCCGGAGCGTAAGGACACCAAAGGATCCAATGGGGCTGCCATGGTGGGCGGCGGTCGGAAAAAAAGAGAGGCTAGGTTTTTGAGAGCCTTAGCTCCGATACCATGATACAATTTGATAATAACTTGTCTTATTGAATATTGAGAGATATGGCCCTATATATAGGGAATACAAGAGTAATCAAAGTACAAGTAGGAAAGGAAAGAATAATCCTAGTAGGAAAGGAAAGAAGTATCCTAATTTAATTATACTTCCTAATAGTGATGACAAGTGTCATGCCACACGTGCATATTAATGACATGTGTCATGCCACGTGTAAATCACAACACACATGTCACTCCACACATGCATATTCAATTTTGTATTAAATCATTATATTTATTATATTTTATAAACCTTCACAAAAAAAATATAATACAATGTTTCTTATAATTTTTAAAATTATCCACCATCTCAAAAAAACTATTATATGTAATCACACATACATCTTTGTTAACTTCATAACATATTTCAAAATTTTGTCTTATTACATTATTTATTTTAGGAGAATTTACCTAAATAGTATTAAAATATAGTAATTTTTCAATGTAGTACAACTGGTCATTGTTCAAGTAAATGTCCACCGTCACTGGACATTATTCAAACTAAATGTCCAAATAATATTTTATTTTTTAAAGAATTTAAAATAAATAATATTTTGTTAGATGTCAAAATTTAGTATATATGTGAGCCCGTGCGAAACACGGGGTTAATACTAGTTACTCTGTATACAAATGTGTCTTTTTTGTACAATACAATATACTCCGTAATATGAAAAAAGATCATTATAACATGAAATAAAATATTAGATACAACAATAATTGAGTGTCTATGTTTGTCTGTAAAAACCTTAATACACAAATGGATACACCAAATAGTGTACCCCTTGTTTACATTGTAATATTGTATGGTGAAATAATCATATTATATTCATTATAATAAGAACAAAATATTAGAAAGATACTAATATTTTATATATTACGGAGTATATATTGAAAAGTTGCGGGCCAAGCCGCCCTATGGCCCGTTCGAATCAGTCATATGGGCAGATGCGGGATGATGTTTGGCTTGAATTTTGCGGTGGGAAAAAAAAAGACCCAAGGCCTAGCCTAGTTCCAGTTCGAATCCATGTTTGTGTGGGTCTAATTAAAAATCGTAACGAAGAATGAAAGAAGACCAAGGGAGTAATGTTTACTGAGCATTCAAAATGGCATAAAGCCTAAATGTCTCTTAATTTAGAATAACCAATTTAGAGAGTATACCTGCTTTTTCAATTACTTTTTTCATCTTGGCAAAATCTTCCAATTGCTAGGGAGTAATTGTCTGCTGTTTCAAATCCATATTTCTAGTTAAAATTGAAGAACAATTTCAAGTCTTAACATAAAAATGAGGATTTGGAACAGTTTAGCCACTTTGAAACCAATTCTGTATTTTTGAAATAAGTTCTGATTTGGTCTAATTGGATTGTTGTTATATATAGAAGTATTTCTGATCTGGAATTTTAGTAGCCAATACAACTACGGGATTGGTGTCTTCTGCTTCATACTCACCAAGCAAAACAACTCCACGGGTTATTTCTTCAACACCCAAACCATTCTCACCATCGCTTTTATGGTTAATACTATATTATCGCTTTGGAAGAAGTGAAAAAACAAGAGGCGGCTTTAGTCACAAAGGAGGAGGAAATTGGGGAGATAGGTGGTATTTTCTAAGACAATACCTTTAGTTTAGGGCTATAATCCCTTGAGAAGAAAAAGAATTAGTTGAGCATGACAAATGAGAAGAAATGTCAGTGTTAGCATGCCAAGGGGCTCAAACTTTGCCCTCTCTTGTGTGCGTGTTTTGCTCAAGTTTGGATGTGGAAAAGGATTTAGAGAAATCATCTTTGCAGTATATTTGCACTTCAGCTCAACGATGTCAAGTAAAAATTGGGCGAAAGATATTTTCACTTATAAGACAATATACCTGAGCACCAATGGGCACATGACCATCTTGTTGGGCCAAGCTTTATTAGCACATTCAAGTGTGTTTAGTCTTCTTACTAATATATGGAAATCTTAATCTGCAGCAAAAGCCTGACTCTGGACTTGTGAAGTGTGTCTTGTAGACTACAAAACAAAATGAATGGATGATGATAGTTAAGTTACTTGAGTAGATATCAGAATTCATGCAAGGCAAGTTCATCATTAAGCTTATATAATTATACATACATACCAGCATTTGGTGGTCTCCCATGATTTCCTCGATCAGCTCTTCGACTGGTTTATCTGCTGCATTAGGAACCACGGCTGCAAACACCGATTCTTCAAGTCCTGTAATAATAACACCCAACCAAACCAACACTCTTATTAATAAAAAAATTAGGATTTTATTTTTTATGCACAAATCAAACCCGGGTTGGTTTACCTGTTGATGAAAAGGCATCTATAAACATCATCATCTCCTCTCCGGTAAGACCAGACATAAAGCATATCCTTGGAAGTGGTTTTGCAATCTGCAATTATAAAGCGTGTTTGACAGATCTCTTTTTTTGTATCCTGCGTACTCCCTCCATTCACTTTTAATTGGCCATTATGACTTCTGTAATACATTACAAAGTTGAATGACTATGGACATAATACATCATGTCTGCGTTCACTCATTTTTTTAATGTATAAAGAAAGTCATAGTCGTCAGTTAAAAAGAACAAATGGTGTATTTTATTTATACTAATTATAAGGAAAATGCTTGGGGTACACCTTTGGTGCACCCCATTTGTCCCCCACCCCCTCCTCCACCACATAAATGGGCAAAAACTTCAAAAAAAAATTAAATAAATAAAAATTAAATAAGAATGGGTGGTGGAGAAGGGGTTGGGGGACAAATGGGGTACACCAAAGGTGTACCCCTAGCATTGCTCTAATTATAATGAAAGCATAAACTATAGTTTCAAATCTTTTTCAAAATTCTCTTATTTGGTTTTGCCTCCAAAAACGGAAACAAAAACATTATTTCCAAAAACATTTTTTTCATTTCTGTTTTCCAAAAGGTGAAAATGAAAGAAGCAAAGCGAAACCTTGACAAACGACACATTAACCTTCAAAGCTTTAAAATTTGGTTGTTGTGTATTCACTGCTTCCCAGAGTGGGCGAGATATCATGTCTTCCGTGCAGAATATGATCTGCAGAATGAATCTTGATCAGGAAAAAGAGGAAAAAGAATTCACCCCCATAGATACATTTTTTTAAAATAATAATCCTCATTTAGACTTCACACAACAAATAATGTGTATAATTCATGATATCAGGATTCCAAATATACCCCAAAAAAATTAGGGAACAAAAGATTAGAAGAACTGTACAAGATAGGAAAAAATAAAAAATGAAATGCAATACCTCTAGGAATTCACCATCAAGTTCTTTCAGAAGTTGTTTTATCTGCAGACGAACATATTGAGAATCAGTAATTGGAGCTAACAAATTTGACTCAGACACAAAACTTTAAGTGTTTTGTTTCATAAAATCTTTGAAAACTCTGCTCTGAGAAAGCTGTTCAAATGGACCATAAATATAAATATATATATTCTTGAAATCACACTCCTTAGAACAAACAATGACCTTTACAGCATCCTCTAGTTCAAATCCCAGCAGCAACAAAGCCTGTGATCCAAGTAATTTAATGATTTTTTAGAGGGTGAATAAGTAATGAAATTCTGCTAAAGAGACACAAATCAAATGCATAAAAAAACAACATGTTGAGTGAAATCATGCTACTTCCCAACATTCTAAGAAAGCAAGTTGTGCTATATCAATTCATAGGAAATGCTTGAATAAGAACTGAAGAATAAGCTCTCACAGGTGGGCCAAATCTTGGGTCGTCCGCATTTAAAGGGACAAACTTGGACTCTTCAATCAACTCGGTGGGAAGGCCTGTGAAATTGCAGCAGAAAGAATCACATACACAAACGATTAGTGTAGAAGAAGAAGAAGGAGAAAGAAAGAAATGACCTTTTCCAGAACTGGATGGTCGTTTCAAGCTGTGTTCTTTGATCCTTAGAAATTGGGTATTTTTGGTGGACAAATTTCTGGGAAAAAGAGAATGATTGCAAGGGTTTGACACAAAGACTCCATTTTTACTGTGTAAACTCAGGCAAGAGCTCGAGCAGAGTAATATTCCAGCGAGAGCCATGAAAACCCCCTCCCTCACATCTCTTATTAACTGGACCGTGCTACACTTACACCAAAAAAATATACCCCATTTGTATACCACAGGCTTGCACAAACATTTCGATGGTTTACACCGACACAAATGTTGGTGCGTTAATAAATATTCACACGGACACAAATGTTGGTGCGTTTAACAAAAATTAGTTTTACACCAACACAAAGTGTTGGTGCAAAACTGCGGGGTACAAATTGGGGTACAAACCTTGGAGTACACATAGCATAATCCTTATTAACTTTTTGCACCTCTCAGTCCTCACCCTCTTTTTATGTGACTCTTGTACACCACAAACTCTTGTCCAAAATGTACACTAGAGGTGTGCATTATTATTGTGGAGTATGCTACATGTACCTCAAAAATTTGTACTTCATTTTACACCAAAAGTATATACTAACATTTTAATAGTTTACATTGGTGCGTTAACGAAAATAACTATTACACCAACACAAAATGTTGGTGCATCCATATGGTGTACAAAATGAGGAACAAATTCTTGGGGTACAAATAACTTTATCCTATTATTTTTTGTCAATACAAAATGAAAGTCACTTCTTTTTATCGCATTAATATTTTAAGTCAGTGCGAATTATCAAAATATTAATAAATACTTTTGGTGTGTAAATTGAGGTACACTCCTTGATGTACCTCTGGCCAATGGCGGATTCAGAAATTGAAGTAGATGGGGTAGCATTGATCAGGAGTCCGGGAGCAGCGCCCCTGAGATTTTTTTTCATAAACTATTTGAAATGACAAAAAATAAGTTTTATTTCAAATATTTATTAAATATAAAATATTTTTAAATTGGTAAAGTGAAATTTTATTTTATAAATAAGTAATTTTATACAATAAAATACTCTTTACTAAAAAAATGAAATTTGACCTAATTAGATGGGATCACATTAATTTTTTTGTTGGAAACATATATACATAAAATTTTAAAAATAATATTTTTAATCTTATCACATAAAATTAATTGGGGGCATTTGCCTCCTACTCATTGCAAGTAGATACGCCAGTGCGACTAGTAGAGGTGGCAATCGGATCAACCGGATCGGTTTCGGGTTGGATTTTTTCGGTTCGGATATCTTTCGGTTATATGTTATAATCGGTTCGGTTCGGATCGGATCGGTTAAATTTCGGTCCGGATTTGATTTCGGTTCTATACATTTTTTGGTTCAGTTCGGATTCGAGTCGGTTCAGATACGGTTCGGTTATAAATCGGTTCGGATAAATTTCGGTTCGGATACAATTTGAGTCGGATATATTTCGGTTTCGGATCTAGTTCGGTTCGGATATATTTCGGTTTCGGATCAAATATATTTTGGATATATATTATTTTCTAATTAAAATTTAACTATTTGTGTTTCTTTTTATGTTTTATCACATTTATCAAATCTATCATCAATTCAATACCTCATATTATTTTATATTTTTTCTAGTTATATTATCTCTACCCTAAATAATCTTCTCTTTTTGACTTTTTAGTCATATTTTACAAATTTGGACTACAAATTATGAAAACATATATATTTAATTATGATATAAATTTAATATAATTAAATTGATTTTAAAATTTAGTTTTGAAATATCAAATTTTTCTCACATCTACTACTCCGTAATATACTTATGTACATAAATGAAAGGATAAAAGATAAATTCAAAGTCTTATGTTCCATTTGAATACAATGTTGTAAAAATTGAGTAAAATTAGGTGAAATTAAGTGAATTTTATTCAATTGAGTGCAAAATTTGTAAATTATTGAGTATATTTGGTTGAAAATAGAGAAAATTAAATTTAATAGAGTCAAATATAATTAATTTTACACCTAAATGTAATGGTGTAGATCAAATTTGAAACTGATAACAGCAAAGGCTGCCGCTAGAAAGTCTTTTCAAAATGCTAACACTAGGATCTAATTTTATTGACTAATATTGAGTGAATTGGTTTGAAACTAATCAAATTAACTCTCAAATCAATAAAATGTATTGTAATGAGATGAAATTTGGATAAAATCTAGTTATTCCATACAATTCATCATATATTCCTTTCGTCCCAAAAAGAATATCACACTTCACTATTTAAAAATTACGGAAATTTTATTTGTTTGTGTGTTATCATTTATATGTATAACTTATCTTTAATTTCTACATATAACAAATTTAAAGCATAAAATTTTGTACTTTTTTTCAAGAAGATAATCAATTTTATGAGGGAATGAGCAAGTAATGTAATTAGTTCAAATGGTAAAATAAAAGTAAAAATTTAAAAATATAATATGCTTATTGAAAGGCAAACATAGTTCTGAATTTATCGATTTTAGTTCTAATCGGGTTCGGATATTATCGATTTCAGATCTAATCGGTTTCGGATTTTATCGGTTTCGGATTTTACCGGTTTCGGGTATTATCGAGTTCGGATCTAATCGGTTTCGGGTTTAATAGGTTTGGATATTATCGGTTTCGGATCTAATCGGTTTCGGATTTAAATCGGATATGAATTATTTAGTTCGGTTTCGGATCGATTCGGATCATTTCGGGTTTTCGGTTATAGATCGGATCTTCATTTTTCGGGTCATTCCGGTTTCGGTTTCAGATATTTCGGTTCGGGTAATCGGTTTCGGTTCTGTTTTGCCAGGTCTAGCGACTAGCATGGTATGATTAGAATATTTTTGCTTGAAAATAACTCCTTTTACCGTGTTTTCCAAGTAGGAATGAGGATCTAACTCGAAGTCTAAAACTCAACCTTAATTGATTCGATTGAATCATAAAATATTTAAACCCAAATTGAGAAAAAGTTATGTGAACCCGAGTGCTAAAATGAAACATGAACCTAAACTTAGTCGAATCGGGTTTGGATCTTTGAAATTAAAAATCCAACCTGACCCAATACTTGAGCCTGGTATTGCATGATAACTTTTTAATTTTAAAAAAGATGTATGAAATACTGTGAAAAAAATTTAGAAAATTACGGAGTATTATTAGTACAATATGTTAATACGGAGTACTCCCTCCGTCCCGTGTTATATTGCCTACTTTGACCTTGATTCATAGATAAGAAATCCAAAATTTGGCATTGACCTTCCAAAATTACCATCATCATCCTCTTATATGCACACCTCTCATACGCACAAGCAAACATAATAAGTCACACTATTACACAACACAATCAAGCACACAAATTAAACACCAACTAGGCAACCACTTCCAAATTACACCACCAAATTATAGCACTAAATTACATATAATACCAACCCTGAAAAATGGAAGCAACAAAGAACGAAGGTACGAACACCGTTAAACGTTAGCGTTTTCATTGTAATCTGTACCGTTAAAATTTTAACCAAAATACTGACACTAATCTCTAACGTTGTTTCCAAACAGGCTCTATATATACTCTCATGTATACTCCTTATTCCTTGAGTAAAATCCATTATTCTATTGTTCACTATGATATCGGAGCAAATTTCAGTTCGCTTCATTTGTTAAGATGTCCGTCTGGATATTCATTTCTAGCGGCCCTAGTATTTAGCCCAATTGTCCTAAAGGAAGGTATTCCAATGGCATATGTAACCTGATTGCTCATATGGAGGTCCAACAACGACTCGTGGTTCTTAGGGTGTCGGCACTCAAAAAATCAAGGGGAAGAGAGTTCATTTGAAAGTGGTCAATTAGATAGATTCAAAATGACCTGGTTTTCCACTTGAGAGGGCGTGTTAAAAGTGTCCCACATCGGAACTTGTAAAGAAAAACAATTTGTTTATAAGCTCTTGAGTTGAGTAAAGTAATCAATTTGATTCAATCTTTTAACGCGGTTTAACCTAAGTGTCTTATATCCAATCAAGTTATTCTTACCACATCCTATATTCTATCATGGGTTGAAATAGACTCCACGCGCATAGTATCAGCGGCGAAGCAGGGTTTAAATAAACATTTTCTATGAGCGGGTCAACTCGCACTCTTATTCTGAAGCAGGGTCCACTCAAGGGCTTAAAACTAAATTAACAAGAGTGCTTCGGTTTAAGAGAGAAAGTTTGAAGCCCCGGGACTTCATACGTGCCCTCATCATCCTATGAAAGAACCACTCACTTCGTCTTTAGGGAGATTAAAAAAGATGTAGAAATGATATTGAAAATATGTTTAAAAAAGAAGAGATAATATATGTCATGCCGGGTTAAAGCTAACTAAAAACAAACGTTTTAAATAGGTAATATTCCTTGAGCATTTGACAGTACCCTTTATTTCATCTCAAACATTTTCCTCGCTAATTTTCCTGCTAGCCAAACAAGGGTATGATTTTGAATTTCTTTAGCTTTCTTTTCATTTCCTTCAACAACTTGATAATTAAAATTCCACACAGACCCATCTCTAATTTCATTAGGTACAACAAAAGAGTCTTTAGTTACAAGCAAAGTGTTCCTTTTTTTCCCCTGAAAGTAGCAAAGTATTGTTGCCAATTTCAAGTTTTAGACGTTTAGTAGAGGAAAAAAGAAAGACGGGGGACGGGGGACCGGGGATAGGTTTGGGGGGGGGGGGGGTTACATATCTGCAAGCCAGGAAGTGCTCCCCAAAGCTCAAATGGAGGAGACTAAGGTTTGGGGTATGGTCATATTAGTCTCAGAGAGCGTGCCGGCCATCCACCTCCTCAGCATCTCCAGTGCAGCTTTAGGCTGGTCCATTGGAACCATGTGTCCCGCGTCATGCACCTGTTCGCAATGGCATTTAACTTGTTAAGCCTGTGATTATCGCGGCTATAGGCTCTTGCCCAAATAACACGGGTGGAATGGGGGGAAAAAATTAAAGAGGACGATCAACCTTGAGGAAACTGAGAGGCCCGTGGCTTTGGAGTAATCCCGCTTCTGATCCATCAACTTCAAATGGTACTTGTGAGGTTGCCGCAAACTCCTTTTGCCCCTTCCATTCCATGGCATTCACCCATCTCCAATTACCTGATCATCGAAATTCATGGCTGGTTTTCAATAGTCTTTTTTGAATGATATTGACTCGATTACAATGTAGTATTTGTTCATTGGTTTTCAATAGTCCAAGATTGATAGTTTCAATCATCTGGGTCCTAAAATCGATAATCCCTCGGTCCCTCTCCTTTGGACCTTGTTATTTAAGCGTGCTTGACCAAGAAAAATATACTCAATTTTCTTGCATTCTTCAAAGATTTCACGTCTAACCTCAAAAACGATCAGAATATTTATTGGGAGCAAGCAATATTAAAAAGGCAATGAATGCTTCATAGGAAACAACAGATTTCTTTTTAAAAACAACCATTGAGCCCCTTTCAACAATAATAACCCAGTTGGATCCCACGCAAGACCCTGCCCCTACTCGAAAGTAGAGAGACCGTTCCCAAGAAGTGTGTTACAAATTATGCGGACCTTGCCCCTACTTGAGCCCATTTGAAGAAGTGTGTTATAAATTATGCGGACTAATAAAGATCGGAGGGAGTAATATTCATCTTTTAGATCCCGAATTGATAGAAAACCAGTCTTTCAGGACATTGATCTTATACATAAAAATATCAATGATAATAATGAAAAATATAACTTACCAAGCCAGTTGCAAATAAGGTCGTACTCTCCGGCATATATGAGCATATGTATTCCATCCTCAAGCAACGCGGGAATGCCTACTTCAAGATTTCTCATCCAGTCCACAAGCATGGCCTGGTACACTGCAGTGCTGCATGATACAAAATCTATATCCCCAACCCCAAGAGCATCTTTAACAGACTTCTCAGCTAGAAATTTCTCCATGTTTGAGAAGTCATAGCAGAGACTTCCCTCGCACTGTTTCCTGATATCATAGTACTGCGCGCAACAAACATCAGATCTCTAATGTTATATCCTCAAAAATGTTGCCAGTTTGCCACCGCTTTAAATTAGTCAGTTGGTGTCCTAAAATGAAACTTCGGCCTTAAAGATCTTTCTACAGCTTTCGAGATGAAGTTGAAAACTTAACCCTATGAAGTTAAATCAGTTGCTTTTTAGCATTCTCTGTTGATGTAATTATATACTGCCATGAAAATGCATACTCCGGTAGATTAAAATAGGGACATAATATATTCCTTACATTGATTCCACCAGCATGTGCAATGATTGCTTCGAAAATGCCTTCGCAAACATAGTAGGCAGCTACGCAACTGACCGTCCCATGAGTTCCTGGATAGATAAAAATAAATCAGAGCATTCTTAGTTCCATTCAATCTTAGTCGAAAAGTAATATTGACTTAGAAAAAAAGAAGGGAGGAACTAGTATGAGAATAGCATTCTTTACCACATAGCTTTATTGCTGCCTCACAAAGTGGAAGCACCTTGACCAAGCTTTTATGGTAAGACTCAGAAATTATGCCCATGTCCAATGCATAATCAGGGTAAGCATTGTATTGGATTGCTGGATCAGTAAGGCCATTACCTATGGCGAATCCCTGTACACTCATTTCTATTTACATGAAACATTTGGTTAAGAAAAGTTGCAATAGTAGTTTCTGACTCCTTTACCTTAAGATTTATGTGAATTCCTTCATTAGCCTTGTTTCCCTTGTGGACTCTTGCAGCAAAAGCAGGTATATAATGCCCAGCATACGACTCTCCAGTTATGTAGAAGTCATTCTTGGCATACTCTGAATGCTCGGTAAAGAATGCCTAGAACATAAATATTTTCAAAGTTAAAATAACCTATGGCAGAGCATAAATAACTTCATGGCACTAAATTAAGGCAACAAAGACCCCGATATTTGTGGCAAACTGCCAATCTTTTAGAAATAAATAACTAACCTGCAAAAAGTCATACAAGTCATTGCTAACACCATCTTCACTGTGGCGGATATCACGACTGTCAGAGGTGTAACTGAAGCCAGTTCCAGTAGGTTGATCAACAAATATAAGGTTTGAAGCCTAGGGAAAAAATATTCAAAGAAAATTGTCTTTTAGTAAAAGATAAATTGACATAAATAATCCAACTTTTGATTAATCAAACAAAAATATTCCCACACTGCACTTCATACACTAATCACCCCAAGTTTCTGTGTGCCTCACAAAAAATGACCTAGAACCTAACGGCGTTAATGAGGCACAATTTACTGTCACTGATTTTGCAAAGAAAAAAAAGATTTAAATAAGGCAAAACAATAATCAAACTACTACATTATTAAAAGAAATAGTCGCGCAATTAAAAGCGTTAAAAAGCAAAATTTGAATAAAAAAGAATTCATCATTGTTCGTGTTTGAGAGTTCTCATATTATAAACTTGAATGTACGATGTTTATTGTACACACATTTACAGGTTTACAATGTTTATTTCACACATTCATTCTTTTGTGCATACTTTAATTTGAGCTTGCACATTATGAGATTTTTATATTTGACAATGAAATGAAAAAGTATTCAGCTGCTAACACTTCTCATTCATTAAAATATAAAAATGAAATCCTGAAATTTATTGTTTTTGTCTTATTTGAATCATTTTGTTGTGAAAGCAAATAAAAACACCACATCATCAATTTCTAACGAAAAACTAACACCGTTAGTCCCTGGGTTATTTTTGTGAGACAGGCGACAACTTGGGAATATCAGTGTTTGAAATGAAGAATGGGAATATTTTTGTTTGATCGAGCAAACATTGGATTATTATGTCAATTTTCCTTTTGTAAAGGCAACATATGTCAAGAAGTGATACAATTTAATGGGTGGAAGTTGAGGTAAACATAGTAAGCCGCATTAATATAATTTATTGTCCATTAGCCCAATCTGCAGTGGACAATTAGATGGTTAATGGAGTAAATCCACATACAAAACACTATGATCATCATTATTTACATTTACCACAAAATTCTATGGTTTTCAGGTTGCTTTGGCAATAGCAAACATGTAATGGACATGCCAAAGTCAAATACCTTAACTCATCTCGATCTCATTATATGTCATGCGTGCAGAAATAATCCTCAGTGACAAAGGATGAAAGGATTTGAAATTTTCACCTCATCATTCCCTAAGAAGGTTGTGACACAACATCTAGCGTAAAACATTGTCACTATCACTATGCTTTTGGATTTATTGTATTAAGCAAATTTGTACAACTAAATAGCTCCATAGAATCAATGCCATCAATCCAAAGTCCAAACTAGTTGGAACTAAGGTGCTTATAATGATGATAGCCACCAAAATCCATCATCAACTTCCAAGTGATGGTAAGGACCTATCAAGCATAGAGCATTTACAAGCAACGACTAGACTCAGAACATCATTCAACTCATAATGTTTTAAAACGTAAATATATTACCTTGTCCCAACCATATTCATTCCATACAAGTGACAAATTATTTGCTATCTTGAAAGGCCCATTCTCATAGAAAAGTGCCAACTCACTGCTGCATCCTGGCCCTCCAGTTAACCAGATAACAACAGGGTAATTCTTGCTTTCCCGGGATTCAAAGAAAAAGTAGAACATACTGCACGGGCGAAGGCATTCCAATCAGTATTTCAGTTTAATCAGGAAAATGTTGCATCTAACAAGAACTGTTCTGTGACCCTTCATAAAAAACAGCTATACAAGATAGCATAAGTAATGAGTTAAGTGAAATTCAACTTCATGTAAATTCCAGCACTGGGAAAACCATCCAAATTTATTCACCTAACTTTTTAGGCACCATTGAGTCATTGACCAGTGCAAGCTACTCAATATGGAGCACACTATATTAGTGACCGAAAATGTACTTAGAAAGTTATCATTCACTGACAATTAAAAAAAGAAGAAGAAAGTACTGCAAACAAATCATCCACCAAACAGACCGCAGGAATTGTAAATTAATACTCCATTTTTTACCAATGTGAAGAACTAAAGTCGATAACACACTAACCTAGATGGGGAAAAACTAAAACTGAAGTAAACATAATCACGAAGATAGATCATTTCGGGGTACTTACTTAGCGGCATAAGAGTGTTGAATCTTGTAGTAACCGGCATGGTGACCAAAGTCCTCAACGGAAGCGCCGGAGTCGCCGGCCAAGTTGGGGAAAGTGAACCGCTTCTCAACAATCCTCGGACTCCGGGACGCGGCGGAGGAAGAGATCCGATCGACGATGTTGACGGGCTCATTAGGGAACAGATTCAGCTCCCTGATCAGCTTCTCCGCGAACGGCGACCGAACGCTGGAACTGGAAGGAAGTCGAATTTTTGCGGAGGAGATCACAGGCGAAAGAACAACAACTAGAAGCCATAGAGGAGATCGAAGGGTTGGAGATTTGGAGGGCTTCATTTCGATCGGAAACTGCAGAACCGCCACTACTCAGTGAGCCTTGCTTGTTCGGGAACCGCCAGTGCCCCAGTATTAATGGGAGCGACCAAACTCTTGCTGGTGTTCGGTTCAGACCTTGTCACTTTTGTTTCAAAAAAATTTGAAGGGTGTATTTACTCCTACATTTTGTAACAAAAAATGGGACTTTGAATGCCATTAACTATCCAATTTAGATTTTAAAAAGTTATATAAAATCTGATAATATATAAATTTGATTTTAAAATTTCTATCAAAATCTAATATTATTAAACACTCCATAGATTTAAAAAAATTTTGATTATATTTTGATGGATTTAAAGTTGATTTTTCTAAAGTAAACTTTGAAACCAAATTCTTCGTCAAATTCAAAGATTTTAAAGTTCTTTGCTCCAAGTCTTTCTCCTCTTCCAATACAAGCTTCAACGTCTTTCTACGGAGAGCGACTGCAGATTGTACACAATAGATTTGTAGCATATCAAAGAAATCCGCTCAATTTGTTCATTTGATTCGCGACTAGGGGTGTTCATCGGTCCAAGACCGGACCCAACCAGACCGAAGACCGAATTGATTAAAATCACAAACCGAAGACTGGACCTAAATCTATTTGGGTTTGGACCGGACTGAAATACTTAGCATCGAACCGGTCCGGACTGATTGGACCGAATAAAAATATATTTTTTTAAACTATTTTGACCATTTAAATACTATATTTTAGGTTTTGATGGTTTGTCATTCAAAAAAATTGACTTTTTATTTTGTAGCGTACAAATAGGAAAAAAAATAGACAACCTAAAAATAGACACACAACATAGACTACTTCTATGTTGAATAATAAAAACTAATGCGAAACTTTTTAAAAAAAAATCTTCACAAAAACTTTTTACATTAAATAAATTAGAATATCTATTCAAGTAAAGCATCAAAGTGTATTACGGAACTTAAAAAATAGAGTTTATGTATTTAGGTCTTTAAGGTCCAATATGGTTATTAGGTCCATCCGGTCCAAATCGGTCCGGACCTAAATCATTTCGGGTTTGGGCTGAACCGGATCGAAACCTGAATTCCTAATTTTTTTGGACCGAAGACCGACCTGAAATCTATTCGGTCCGAGTTCGATCTGGACCGAACAATCCGATTCAGTCTTTTTCGGTTCAGACCTAAACATGAACGACCTTATTTGTGACGTCAAGAAAGGTTGGCAGTGGCTGCAAGCCGTCCAATCCGATTTACTGGAATTTTGCCCATCCGTGTACGTTCAATGGATCGGAGTCCAATTGCAACCACATCATTCGCCAGAGTCATTGCTATTGTCGCTACGAGTCTACGACGATATAAAATATCTTTGGACACTAATATCCAACATATAAAATCTTCCCAAAATAGAAATAAAACATAGAGAGAGTATCAAAATAACAATTATAATTTTTATCTCCAAAATAGAATTTGCATTGTGATAATGTGTCATTATATATGGATTTTACATTACTTTTTAATATTATATACTGACATGATTGAGATTATATATGTATTTAAACTCTTATTTTGAGAATAAAAATAGAATTTCTATTTTAATATATTTTTTATATTTAACTCCTACCTTAATATTTTTGGAACCTAACATTTCGACTAAGGCTGAGTATGGATCCCATTTTCCTCTCTTCCTCTTATGCCAACTAAGCGCCATCTTAGCTTTTCTTTTTTACTTCCTCTTCTCTTCACGTATCAGGGAAGTAATTCCCCTTCCCTTCCTCATTCCCTTCCAAATTTTAATACGGAGTATTATTTTTTTAACATTTATTTTAATTTATTTTTATTATGCTAAAAGTATAAATTGAACATTTCCTTAAAATAATTTAAAAAGTACACTTAAATTGATACATTAAAAAAGGATTGGAAAAAATATGAGACTTTTGATAAGGTATGAAGGTTCGCCATAGACAACATGCACCTTGGGTTCCAATGGGAAACCTAGGTCTAAATTTCTTAATTAATATTACTTCATGATTATCTTCTCCATAACAACTCACCATGATCAACTACATCCACCATAATTACATCAACCGTTAATTTCCAACCATAACTACCTCCACATTAACATTTTACCATAACTACATCCACCATTCACTCCTTCTCCTAAAATATCTCCACAATTATCTTCCTCTCCGTAACTATTTCTTCATCTCTAACTATAAATAAAACTCTGTACCTTCAATATTAGCAGTGCCAATCTACTACAATCTATCCTTTATTTAAAAAGAAGTGAATTCTTGACCATGGAATTCCCGCCCATGTGTTTTCAATATAAATGGTAGGTGTTCAAGTTAAATGGTTAGTGTGCAAAATCTATCCTTTATTTAAAAAGAAGTGAATTCTTGACCATGGAATTCCCGCCCATGTGTTTTCAATATAAATGGTAGGTGTTCAAGTTAAATAGTTAGTGTGCAAAAGTGTTTTAAATGCCTGACTTTGACCGTGGGCAACATAAAAGGAAACAAAGATAATTTAGCATATACATCATGCCGTGCAATTTAGCATACTGCATACCTGACTTCGGCCGTGCGTGTATGGTAAAAAATGGTATTGTGTAATAATAATAATAATAATAAACATTATAATTATTAATTGTACCGTGAATAATAAAAAAGGTAATATGTGAATCTTTAATTTTTTAATAATAGTAAGTTAATAATAAAATTAATACCTTATTTGACTTAATTATAGCACACGTCAATAAATAATATAATGCTATGCCAAAATTGACTTAATTTGCTTCCATTTTAATTTCCTTATTTGACTTAATTTGCTTCCATTTTAATTTACTTCCATGATTAAAATATATATTTAATATCTTTAATATTATGCTTCTATTTTAATTGTATTTCCATTTAAATTAAATAATATTAATACTTATGCTATGCGATATAATAATATAATAATATTATGCTTCCATATTAGTTATGTTTCCATTAATATTAAGTATAAGTATGCAAACGTGAGTACTTTGAATTTACTTGTAAGTGTGTAATGCTTTGTGTATGGATTATATTAATAGTAATGCTAAGCCATAATTATGGATATGGTAGTTAATGCTACGTTAATTTGCTTCCAAAAGGTAAAATGTCAAATTATTTTTTAATAAAAAGTTTCTATTTATTAAGGGGCTGTGATTGTTCCGAAACTTATGAATTATGAAAATTAAAAATTAGGAAACACAAAAATAGAATAAGAAACAAAAAATTTCATACTATAAATACGGTCATTCACAATCATACTATAAATTTTTAACTATGTCCTTCGAGCAAAACATTGAGATCTTAATCGTTGTAAAAAATATTGATGAGAGGTCGTCGATTTTGATAATAAAACTGAAAGCAATAAGAGTTCATCATGTTCCCGCCTATTCTAAGGGCCCCGAATCATTGGATGTAATTTTTCATGATTCAGAGAATAGTTTTTCGTTAATATGACTCTAAAATACGTATACATTAACAACGTTTTAATGATGATAATATATACTTTTTCCTTTGAATTATTAGGTAGATCGAATACATGCATAGATCAAAGATTCAAATATACGTTGTTTCAAGGATGATTTGAAAGAAGATACTGTTTATTTACTGATGATAGTCAAAGTACTACACAATTACCAAACAACGAAAACTACCAATTACTCTTTCGTGCTATAGTTCTTTAGCAAGACGAAGCTTCAAAAGATTTCAGAAAACAGATTTCCCAATTTTCTTTACAACTTTATGAGATTTGGAGAAGAGTAAATTTCCAAAATAGTCCTTTGTAATAAGAGATTTTCCCGAATTAGTCCTCAATAAGTTTTAATTACCTATGTAGTCCTCTATAATTGAGATTTATTCCCAAAATAGTCCTTTGTAATAAGGTATTTTCCCAAATCAGTCCTCAATAAGTTTTAATTATATACATGGTCCTCTGTAATTGAGATTTATTCCCAAGATGGTCTTTCGTAAATAATATTACTCAAATAAGGATTTTTATCCACTAAATTTAGAATTAATTCTTAAAATAATCATTTATAATGAAGTGTTTTCCCAAAATGGTTTTTCTAATTAAAGATGTGTATTTCATTTGAAATTTAAAAGATTTTTTTAAGTTTTAAATAATTCATAAATTATTTATAATCAATGTATTTTTTAAATTTTACATTTAGTTGTACAGAAATGAATGTTTCGTGAATATACTTTAAATTTGGATGATCAAAATACCAAAATATTTCTAAATTAATCCTCATTTGAGAACTGATTTGGAAAAACACCTTATTACATAGAGATAAACCAAATACATTTATAAAACTTAAAAAAAAATTAAATTTCAAATCAAATACACATTTTTAATTAGAAAAACCATTTTGGGAAAGCACTTCATCATAAATGATTATTTTAAGAATTGATTCTAAATTTAACAGAGAAAAAATACCCTCAATTAATCCTCATTTGAGTAACATTATTTACGAAGGACCATATTAGGAATAAATCTCAATTATAGAGGACCACATAGGTAATTAAAATTTATTGAGGACTGATTTTGGAAACATCGTATTACAAAGGACTATTTTGGGAATATATCTCAATTATAGAGGACCACGTAGATAATTAAAACTTATTGAAGACTAATTTGGGAAAACTCCTTATTACGAAGGACTATTTTGGAAATTTACTCTTTGGAGAAATTCAAAAAATGACTCTTGGTGACAGAGTGCTTTTAATTGCTAATAATCATTTAAATTATAATAATTAAATTACTTACACATATTTAAAATGTATATTTAATATATCTGTCTTATATTTTGGTACTTGCAGACGTAATTGGAAAGGTTGTTGGTCGAAACCCACCCAAAACCCGTATGGTAAAATAGGCACCAGAGCAAATGATGGAAGTTACATTTAAGGACCACAAGTATCTGAGAAATTATATTCAAATATTCGTGACTTTTTTCCTAAGAATAAATTATATATAAATTTTATTAGATATAACCATAAAGTATCATTTCGATGTATTAATAATCTTACTTCGTGATTCATTAATGTTTTATTTTTAAATTTTAATATGTAGGGGAATTCGGTTAAATAGTACATTGTGGGCATATCGTATTGATTTGGTGATCAATGATTTCAATGAAGCGGAATCATAACCTCCAATTCTGGTGATGCAAATGGTGAAACCTACGTTATACAATGGTATTCTTATTATATTATTTCAATATAAATTTGAAAATATTTGACACAAAAATTTAAGTCTAACGATTAATGTTTTTAATATCTTAAAACGAGTGTCAATTACAACATTTTATAATGTCAAGGGCAATCTCTAAAATATGTTAGAGTATTGTTACAAAAACCAGCATTTAGTCATAGACAATTCTATGTTGCAGTTTCAAGAGTAACACATCATAGTGGCTTGAAGATTCTGATATGCAACGAAGATAATGTTTCTACAAATTGTATGAATAATGTAATTTATAAAGAAGTCTTTCAAAATTTAGAAAGCAAAAAACTTTTGTATCTTAAAATAATAAAATCTCTATATTCTATTAGATATCATTTTTTATCATTCAAAAATAATCTTAATTTAGTAATATAAATATGACCCGTGCAACGCACGGGTGTGATACCAGTTTTCATAACACAATCATCGTAAATACTCTCTCGTGTTTATATAATACAGGATAATCTCTCTAGAATGAGCTATAAGCTCCATCAATAGTTTTTAAGCCAATATTATGTACATGTATAAATCCCCAATTTTTTAAAAAAAAAATCTCATCATTGACAGGGTACCATCGAAAAAGGCTTGTGGTTTTCTCTTGATTTGGGTTTCCACATAAAAAATAGCATGTTTGTTAAAAAAATTTCCCTTTTTGAACGAATTGTGCTTCCATGATTCTAAGATCTACACGTAAAATATGGATATTTTCACACTTTTAGTGGACTGACATAGAAATCTTTTATTTTTTTCAAAGAGTTTAATTCTTCCATTATGTTTTTATACTAAGGCTCATAAAATTAGTGTGGGCCTTAGAACCACAAAAGAATTTACCTTTTTAAATATCAGGAATTGTAATGCCAAAATACTTTAGATCAGAATAGAGGGGAAAGAATCGTAGGACCTCAAGAGGGGTTTCTCGCTAACGTATCTCTGGACCAATGACATCCCACATTGTCTCCATCAAAGCATGATCTACACCATCATGTGGATTCTCAAAGTCTCTCATATTTATTGTTTGGCGATTGTCTATCCTGGTCAAAATGCCTACTGTTCTATTATGTTCTCTCAACACATAAGAATAGTGACATTCCAATCCTTCCTAATCCAACTTGACAAACCTCAACGATATCACGTGCAGGACGTTGTGTTGTGATTTGTCCTTGGATCTATTTGGTAATCTCTTAGGAATCACACATGACAACAAATTACATATACCTTTACTCTATGCTCATATTAAGTAGTCCTTTAAGTATTACCCAAACTTCTACTACACTCTAATGCATAGTATTACACAAACACATAAACCCTCATAACCAATTTCCGTCATGGTCTCTTAACATCCATCCACAACTTGTACCTATAGTAATTTCGCTATTGTCCACATTTAAACATATGCCATTATTTGGTCTTTGTTAATAAGCATGTAGCAAGTGGGTTTCATTTGAAGATTTTTGAACAATATTTCAATGTTAGACCATAGCTTGGATAGTTTTGATAAGCTTTACACTTATAATTACCTAAAATTGTAATGCCAAGTTGGACCATATAAAGTGGTTATTTCTCTGTACTGCTGATCAAAATAACTTATAAGTCGTTCTTAATGTATAATCAGCTAATGACATGTTTCTCTGTACTTATAAGCTGTTTATAAGTCAGAAAAAATAAGTAGGTCTTACCTATTTAGAAAGCCAACTTTTTCATTTCTCAATTTTGACTAGATTATTTGCAAAATTATATCTCACTATTTACAAATATTTCCAAATGACTTTTCTATAAGTTAAGTCATTTTACTCCTACAAAAGAATATTCGATTTATAAGCAGCTTATAAATTAAAAATTATTTATCAATAATAAGCCAATAAACACTAGCATAAAGAAACACTTCAAAAATGAGTATCATATTTTATCCAAGCATTATCAAATTAATTTGACAGGTAAATTTTCTCATAAATCTTCGGAAGTGGTTCTCTTATCACCCAAACCAAGAGAGAATCTCTTACTTCATAAATCTCGAATGCACCAAAATTTACATCGAGCTTGAGTCGAGCTCAAGCTTATAGAAAGACCAACCTATTCACGGACTATTAAACAAGTTTTTTTGTCATGTTTTATGACTTGTTCTCTTCACCTGATTTGATTGATTCTGATTTGATGAGAGTAAATTTTAATCTCATCTGGCCTAATCTAATATGGTCTGATTTGATTATAGTTATAGTTAAAGTTATTTCTGATTTGATTTAATCCATTGCTACCTAATCTGATTCTAATACGAATAACAAATAAGTAATATGAAAATGGTTTATCTCTTTCAACTTATCTGATTAAAATAAGTTCTGATCTAATTTGATTATAATTATATTTAAAATTGTTTCTGATGTGATGTAATCTTATTAAGAATAAGTAATAAATAATACTCCCTCTATCCATAAATAAAATTTTCGTTGTGCATTACGATGTTTGACTGAAATTATTTTATAATCATTTTATATGAAAAATGGTATGAATTTAAAAATAAAAATTAAATATTAACAACTAAATGAAAAGATCTACAAAACTTGAGGTGATATTATTACGGAATATATTATTTTATCAAATAAGACACAAAAATAAGCCAACAAAGTGAATAAAGTCTATGAATAGTGAACGAAAACTTTATTGGAGGGAGGGAGTAAGAAAAAAATTGAACAACACAAGCTCTATATTGAAAAGAACAAGGTCTTAGCTTGATCATCTTCACCTCTCTCATTTCCAAAACAAACACTGAAGCCTTTTACTCCATATAAATTTAATTCAATATATTCATTTTGGCATGTGGTTCTTAGACCCTTTTGAGTGCTTCTAATTTATAGACTTACCAGTAAAGGGATTTTTTTTGTCAATTATTCACTAGTGTTCTAAATAGTTTTTTCTCACACCCACACCCCCCCCCCCCCGGCCCCCACCTAAAAGCTAAAACCACTGGGGTAGGGTCGTTGTTGTGGTTACAACAACAAATTTGGCATTCAATAGGCAGCCATTGTCGATTGAGACTCCGTGAAAGAGCATAGTAAATCAGGAACCGGATCGGGCTGAAAATTGTCCAGTAATTATCAATCATAATACATATAAACTGAACATAAGAATCTATCTTATACAACAGTAACCATACACTATGTTGTCTGCACTCTTGAGACACACCTTACCACCAAACACCGCTTAGTCGAAAAGCCCTTCGTCATACCAAATATCAACCAAGAAGTCTACCATCTCCTGCATGTATTGTACTTTATGTATTAGTGTCGTGCTACAGTCACACCAAGGTTGACACTGCTAGTGTCTCACAGACTATCTGAGCATCGTTGTCTCCAACGGTGTCACCCATGGGGTTAAATTAAAGTAGCATTTTTCAATATGTAATAGTGCTGAGGAATCTATGCTAAGGAAGAAGATAATGATTGCTTACCGGTAAGGGAATTCGTTCCGCGAAGGGCTCATTAGTTGACAGCAAGTCGTCATAGTCCAGTGTCCAACTGCACCACATTTTTAGTTACATGAATGTAAGTGCTCACAGTGTCCAACCATTGAAATCAAGAATTTTTTTCTTGCATTGTTCATTAATACTCCCCTCCGTCCCATTATTTTCTTCCTAGTTTGACTTGATACGATTTTTAATAAAATAGAATGTGTATGGTTGTGGTTTGTGAAGAGAAAAGAGACTTGATATGGACCACACATTTCTGTCCTTAAAAAGAAAGAGGAATAAATTTTTGGGACAACCAAATAAGAAAGAAGGAAGCTAATTATGGGCTAGAGGGAGTAATAGATTAGAAATTGATCACCTTATGATTGGGTCCTTTGCCACCTTTTCTGGCTTCTCCGAAGGGTCGCCAGTCCATTTTCTTCTGCTCTCCTCCCAAGCAATGGCAGCTGGAACACATTACGCACGCTCACATACGTAACATAAGGAGACATTTGGCTACATATATATAGCTAATGCTAAACCATATAAGGGACTAGGCTAACCATGATTGATAAACACAGGGGCATTTTCGACACTTTCAGAAGCCTTCTTGGTTTCTCTATCTGTTTTGCCACCTTCCACCTGTAGCTTATCCTTTGAGTTGGGAATTCCGGCATTTATCTCCATGCCCTTTCTTGTGAAAAATCATTACCCTTTGCAACACGAGAAGGTCTCTCAACAAATGTGGGCTCAAGAGTCCTCTGTGTAATGCAATCAAGGCTGTGCCAAAGTGATTATAACCGTGTAAAAATCAGAGGAGGGACTGGGATGCAATTTGTAAATAAGTACTTTTAAAAAATACCAATATGGGGCTTTAACGTCAACAAAAGCATTTATTGCCTCGAGTTCAGCGTGAGAGAGAATCCACTTGTCATCGAGTTAGAGACGGTTACAAGATGACCCAAAAACGGACAAAAAATATGGAAATTACAGCACGACTCTAGCAACGTTCATCACATCAGCAATGCGTGTTTCCAAATTTTCTCAGTCAAGACCACACTTACGGCGTGTGAATGCCAAAACAAAGACAAACCTTGGACACGCTTGGCGCGCTTTCAGATATTTTTAAATGGTGCATAATTGTATATTAACATTGAAAATGCGAAAGTTACATGTGACCGCAATATAGCCTTTTCAAAAGATTAAAGCTAAATGTTGAAGTAGCCAATCGAACACTTCTTTTAGAACCATTAATTATAGTGAAATTTGCACTAAATAGTACTAAAACATATGTCATTTCCCAATGTAGCGCTTACACTTTTTTTATTCCCTAAATAGTACTTGGATAATGTCCAGTGACGATGGACATTTAGTTTGAACAATGTACAGTGGCGGTGGACATTTACTTGAACAATGACCAGTGGTATTACATTGGGAAATAAAAATATATGGTACTACATAGGGAAAGTCACTATGTTTTAGTATTATATATCCATGCCAAACACACACTTATGCTACTTCTATCAACATAACAAGTAGTTTCTACTTATTTGGTTGAAATGGATGCCACCAAAATGCATTTCCTTTCAGAAAATTTGCCGGATCAGAGCCTTTTCTTCCAAATAATCCCTTACCAAACATGCTCATTAATAAATTTTCCATCCAAGGGATATCCGCCGACCGCCGGTGCCCTAATTTGTACCGGGGCACGGGCATAGAGCACACTAACCAACCTTAAGGTAAATTCAAAGATCACCCGGTACAAATTCAGATCCTAAACACAACACTGCAAAGATCATTAAATGAATATGCAAAAGATAACGGCGACATTGCTAAAATGCGCCTGCTCATTAATGGAACTCTGCATTATCTCCAACATTTTGACTATCCAACAACCCTAAATGACAAAAGTGGCCTTGAATTTCATACAATTTCACAGGGAAGACAAAGATGACTGATTTACAGTCATACCAAACAAGAACTTCCTTTGAATTCACATCTTTGAACTCAAAATCTGGAGCCCAATCAGAGCAAACGCAAATACACAACAGAAATCCTACAAAAGCGTCTCAGGAAACTGCATAAATAAGCTTATATTTGAGAATCTTCTTACACACATTGAAGAAACAGAGCCAAATATCCAGAAATATATATTACAGAGAATTACCGCTACTGTTCTCATGCTATAAAAACAAAGCAAATAATGTCTAGGAAAGTAAATAATTAGATAAATAAAATGAAATACTGAACGGATAGAGAGAGAGAGTGAGTGAACAGTACCTTGTGGGTGTCCGAAAACGAGAAGAGAAAGAAAGATAAAACGGGGTAGGAAGGGGTATATATATAGTGGGAAATTTCTTGACCCTTACTTAATGCCCAATAAAAAAAATATTCGGAGTGATTAAAGATTTGGGCATGGATATTTCGAGATTCATTCAAGAAATGAGGCGTGAATTTCTCTATTCATTTTACAGAATTATTAAAGGAAAAAGAATTGATATGGGTCATATATTTGTTTTCTTAGAAAGAAAAATAAGAAAAATTTGAGACAATCCAAATAAAAAAGAAGGTAGATACTTATAGAACGGTAGGAGTATTAGGACCTATATTCAACATAGAGCTGATGAATTGGTCAGTGGAGTCAGATTCAGATTCAAATATTTCGGATTCAAATTGTATCAGATTCAGATAATATTGGGTTTAAGTTCAGAACTACAAATTCATGACTCAATGTCATCATGTTCGTGGTGGCCTAGCAAGTTGTGAGATTTATTTTTAAATTATTTCAATTCATATTAGTACTTGCATTTTTCACTAAAAATTAATAAAAGTACATTTAATAAACCTCTTAAAATATTTTATTATGAATTTTTAATTACTTTCAGATATAATGTAGTCTATAGTTTGGGTATCTCAACTTCTTGAGTTAACTTTTGGGATTGATTTAGGCTCAAGTCTATTCTTTCAACATGGTATCAGAGCTAAGCTATTGATGTTGGGACCGCGCCCGCAGTAATCTGCGCCTCGTGTGAGGGGGCGTGTTGAGTTGTTCATCCCACATCGGCAATGTAGCGTTATATTTGTTGGTGATTTTAGTGTCATCAATTTATTTTGTGTAATTGGATTACTTCGAATGTAATGTTAATCGCCAAGGTTCCTTACAAAAACACTTGATACATTCAAATGTTTAGCATTGAACATTTGAATATTTCGCAATAAGACGTGATGGTTCGCGTAGAAAACCGTTGAAATGATAGATTTGACATAACCGCTGCATATATTTGAATGTTGTGACTAAACATTATAATGTTCTGCATATAGTTGTGTTGTTTCGTCAACATACGCGCCCAATCGGAACTTTCCTATAAATAGATGGCTTCGGGTATGTTTGAGATAGTGAAAAATTCTATACTCGTTCTAGATACTAACGTCTTATCCGGTTAATGTATTTTGGTATGCCCCCGATATAATTTTAATCTGAAAGCGGGCGACTATGTGATTCGTTCAATCTATCAAGATTCTTCACGTTGATTTGTATATTGATTTTGTAACGCTGCATAACCCCTCTCGGATTCCCATTATACACTATGACAATATGACACTATATATTTTAGAGTTTTTTTAGTATTATATATTGACATTATTGGTATTGTAACTCCTATTTTGAACAAATAAAAATATGAAAGTCTTATTTTAGCATTTTTCTCTATATTTTACTTCTATTTTTGTGTTTTTCCCATTTTTAAAAATATTTTCTCTCTTTTTCCTTTTCCTAGAATATTTTTAAAAATATATTTTCAATTTTATATAATGTTTTAAAAATTTTAAAATTCTGGGTTTGAAATTAAAATAAAAATAAAAAAATTAACATACATTACATCCATCTCAAATTAAACATTTTCACTTTTTGTTAGTTAGAATAATTTTTTGGAAAGTTCAAAAAAACCAAGAATAAAAAAAATAAAAAATATGGAAAAACAAAATGAAAACTTAAAATACGCAAAAAAAAAAAGTCTTAAACAAAAAAATTGCACACGCCTAAAAAAGTCCTTAAAATTGAGATGTCCAAAAAGGATATTCATTTTAATTTTTTTATTATTTTGTTTATTAAGTAATTCCTCATTTTTTTGAAGTTCTTAAACAAATTTACTTTTTCCAGAAAAAACAAATATTGTGAATTTGAGACGTACATACGCATTATATGTTAATTTTTTCAAACAAAAATAACTTTAAATTTTAAGAACATTATAAAGATAATTTTAAAAAAAAACCTTTATTAATAAATGAAACAAAAAAAAGGAAAAAAATGGAAAAAGCAAAAAATAAGCGAGAAATAAAACTCAGCACTGATACCCCATATGGTTTAAAAAATATACACCAAGGTCCCCCTTCTCCGCCGGAAAAATGACCGGAAAATGATCTGAGGGGGGGGGGGGGGGGACACAGGTGTAGCATTTTGAAACCACAGGAATTTTAAAAATAAGTTTAGAAAACAGATGAGGTATTGGTGCCTGTTTTGCAAACCACGAGGAGTATCGGCTCTATTTGGCCATATTTAAAATTTAAAAGTAATTGTTTGAAATTTATTAAAATGACAAAAATATATAGGGTCATGCTAGGGGTACACCTTTGGTGTACCCCATTTGTACACCACCCCTTCAATAACCACTCATTTATTTTTGATTTTTATTTACTTTTTTTTTAATTTTCTTGCCTAATTGAGTGGTAATGGAGGGGGTGTGGGACAAATGGGGTACACCTTTGGTGTACCCCTAGCATTTTCCAATTATATAAGCTATATACTCCCTCCCTCTCTCAAAGAAGAAGCACTTATGGAAAACCCTTCCCCCATCCTCATATGCACTTCTGTTTGCATTAGTAAAATTTGCACTACATATGACTAAAACATAATGACTTTCCTAATCTAAGACTTAAACTTTTTTATTCTCTAAATAGGACTTAATAATGACCTTGTGGGAGAAATAATGTCCAGTAATGATAGACATTTAGTTGAATAATGACTAATTCATAATGACCAAAAGTCCTACATTGGGAAATAAAAACATATGGTCCTATATTGGAAAAGTCATTATGTTTTAGTCCTATTTAAGTAAATTACTCTTTGCATTATTCAAGTGATGTGTTCATATTAGGTTTCACAAAGAAGAAGAAGACTAGGCGTAAGGTTTGAAGGGGTAGGTGAGGATGGGGAAGAGTTTAATTGAGATGAGGGTGGGAAATTACATTCTTAACCCTGCATTAAACAAGTAAATAGCTGGAGTCAATTGTACTATATATATATATATATATATATATATATATATATATATATATATATATATATATATATATATATATATATATATATTATATATATATATATATATATATATATATATATATATATATATATATATATATATATATATATATATATATATATATATATATATATATATATGAGAGATTGACTCTAGTGAGATGACACCTTACGGTGAGATGAGATGCTTCGGTCAGATGACGCAAAGCTCACCACTGGCCACTGCAAAGCTCACCAAAGACAATTACAAAGCTCACCAAACTGTTAGGCACAACTCACCATATTTTTTCAACACTTTGAATTTTTTTGAAAAAAAAATCAAAGGAAGGGGTGCTGACTAGACTTTGACCATTGACCGTTGACCATCACCGACCACCGCCTGCCGCCGACCACCTCCGCCGCCGTTCTCTGCCGCGTCGCCGCTGCTGACCGGTGGTTGACCGGTGTTGCTATTTTATTTTTAATTATTTTTTAAATTTTTAAAATTAAAAAAAGGTGAGTTTTGGTGTTCAAAGTGGTGAGCTTTGCTTTATTTCCAGGTGAGCTTTACATTGGCCATTGGTGAGCTTTGCAGTGGCCAGTGGTGAGCTTTGCGTCATCTGACCGAAGCATGCATGTCATCTCACCGTGAGGTGTCATCTCACTGGAGTCAATCATATATATATATATATATATATGATTGACTCCAGTGAGATGATACATTACGGTGGAATGACATGCTTCGGTCAAATGACGCAAAGCTCACCACACTACACTAGAAAGCTCACCAATGCACAATGCAAAGCTCACCTGGAAATAAAGCAAAGCTAACCACTTTGACACCAAAACTCACTTTTTTTTAAATTTTGAAAATTAAAAATAAAAAATAAAATAGCAACACCGATCAACCACTGGTCAGCGGCGGCAGTTGCCAGCGACCGGCGGTAGGGCGGCGGCGGATTCCGGCGACCGGCGGCGGGCGGCAGCGGATTCTAGTGCCTGCCGGCGGGCGGCGGCGGATTCCGGTGACCGGCAGCGGGGCGACCCAAAACTGACAAATTTCAGTAAAGTTGGGATTATTATGCATCACAGTAAAATGTGGGATTATTTTTGAAAGACCGGATAAAGTTGAGATTATTTTGGGTAATTTTTCTTAAAAATAATGTATTCCATTCCTTTCATTTAAAAAAGAACAAATTATATGGTGGATTTAAGGTCATCATGAACCTACATATGAACAAATTAATTATTTCTTTATTACTTAAATGAGAATTTATTTTTTCAAATAAAAAATTAAAAAAAGATTATGGAAGAAGATCACAAAATTAATATGCCATCAAAAAAATGACACTTCAAAAAACGTATCCGGTTTCTCGGAGTCAGCTTTTACCATTTTTTTCATTACTCCCCATTTATCTTATCTTCTCTCTCTTTCAACCCGACGTGGATCCGATGTGGATAGGTAACCTTGTTTGAACATGACATACTGAATTGACTAAAATGCCATTCCTACAAAGCCGCTGGAACAACCTTAGCTCTTGAGGTCGATGCCCGAAAGAGAAGGGGCAGTTTAGGATTTTTACACGTTTCCTGTCTAGTAAGGATGAAAAAAGAGCTTTTTAACAGGGACACAACTCGGAAATGGAGAAAAACACGTCCCACTAAAAAAAAGTTGGAAAAAATCGCTTCATTACTCCATTCCAAATATGGAAAAATAAATTAATAAAAAAAAAGTTAAAGCTGAAATATGGTCCCTAAAATAATTCTCTTCTTTGATCAACGTGCAAAATTCCGTAAATTTTAAAATGATTTTATTTACGAATTGGTAAAAAAAATTAAAAACTATATCAAAAAATCTACAAATAAGATGTGACAAGAATATTTTATTTTATCAAATGATAAATAAAAATTTGCAAACAAACAAAAGTTATCGAAAGACTATAGTAGTAAAGTTGTAATTTTTTTAGGGACAGAGAAAGAATAAAATTTTATAATCATGTCACCTCTTGCTTTGTAGATCTTTTAATATAGTTTTTACATATATGAATTTTATTTTTAAATTTCAAACAAATTTGACAATAAATTTAATTGAAATTAATTTTAATTAAACATCGTAAAACACCATAAAGATTAGTTTTAGGAGGGAGGGAGTATTTCTCAAATTTATCAGGAGCTTTTGGTTGAATTGGTTTTTTGACATGATGCCGGAGTCTTGATGACTAAGAGGTCACGAGTTTGAAACTCACCGCCATTCAATTTTTTTAAAAATAAAATTTCGCGTGTATGGCTCAAAAAAGTCACCCGTGCACATGAAGGAGGAAAAGAAAATAGAGAGAAAGACCAAAATAGAACTAAAACATTGAATATAAACCAAAATATGACTTCCATGTTTTTATTCCCGAAATAAGACTTACATTACCAAACATGGTCATGTCTTCTTTTTCCTACTCCAATGGGTCATTTATAATTTAGCATGGAAGTTATAAAAGAAGACATGTCATCTATATATAAAGGACGACTAAAGCTAAAATGTACTCCGTACTATGTAATGCCTTTTTTCTCTCCATATGTTATTATGAAAAATAATAAAATATTTTAATCACATTATTTACATAAATATAAATATAATATGGAAATATGAATAAAGTGTTTGTATAAAAAATTAATTTTAAGTAAAACAATATTATTAAAGTGTAAAAAATAGATGACATGATTGGAGAGGGGGTGAAAAAGTGAGTTGTTAAAACACTTTTGGGAAGCTAAAATAGCTTTTAGCTTTTCAAATAATAGCTTCTCCCTTGAAGATGCTTAAGAGGATGGAAAGCCAAATTTCTTCTAATTTGGTAAAGAAAGTGAATGAAAATAATTTTCTTTTCTTTTACTTCCAAATTCATCATGCCAAACATAGTGTTTGTCTTCTACTTTTCTTTTCATTCAATTTTTCTTTTTTTCTTCTAAATAAACAAGACAAATTAGTTTTCATCTCATTTTCCATTTTTCTGTGTTCTTTCAAATTCCTTGAACGAAATAGTGTAAGAATACAAGCCATAAGATTAATTTGTTGGCTTAGCTTTAATTTGTTGTTATGATTGTATTCTTTATATAAAAATTAAGGTGGATTAAAAAAATAAAATTACGTATTTAAAAACTACATTAAAGTCCTATAAAACAAATGGTGATATGACTATATTTTTATTAAATGATTAACGAAAATTGGTGCAAAATAAAAAATTTGACGCTATAAAGCTATAAATAATAAACAGACAATTTAATTGCAACAGAGGAACTAATATTTATTTGGTGCAAGTGTCATACTTTGTTCTTTCAAAGAAGTTTACGTACTAATCGAGCTTGGGTTATTTGTGCAAGGAAAACAATGGAAGATAAATTTGAGAAGACTTCAAAGATGCATGGTATACTACTTGTCCAGGGAATCAACTTAATCAAAATTTCAATCTTGTAATTTTGACCTAGGAATGGTTTTTTATATACTTAAACATGTTCCCTCATGTGGAGGGTGACTTCTATATTCTATACAAAGAGTTCTTTGCTTTTCTATATTCTATACAAAGAGTTCTTTGCTTTTGGGAATCTTTAATTGTTATTATTGAGGAAGAAGTTTAATAAATTATCGTAAATAAGAGTAAAACATATAGAAAGTATCAAAATAGGAGTTCAATGTTTTTATTTTCAAAATAGAAATTCACACTGTGGTAATATAGTGTTGTATGTGGACATTTCTCAATACGTTTTGCTTATATTTTAGCCTTTTTCCTAAGAAGTTTTGAGTGGGTCAAGATTCCTAATTAAACTTTACTAGAGTTGTGTTTATTTTTAAATATGTTTCCCTCTCCACACAAAAAGTGAGCCGAATATACACAAGACACTACAAGAAATTGGCCGAGAAATTCCGTAGGGAATTGAGTGGGACGACGGAATTGGCAACGGTAGCCATTCCGTCGTTATATTCTTGTTAGTATTCGAGATGATGGCAGAATTCCATAGTATGTCGCGTGACGGAACTAGCGACGGTCCATGCAGACAGAATAGGCGATAGAATTTTTTCGCCGCCAGGTGGAGAGATGGAATTGGCGATCGCGTTATGATTTCTGACCACATGGCGACGAATTAGTAATCTGTCGCCATATGCGTCGCTAAACTAACAAATTCTGCCATGAATTAGCTGTTTTTTTAACCAAACCAATCAACAAACAATAATTCTAAATTCAAACAATCACAAAAGAACAAATCCTCACAATGACAATGTTATTATCAATAACCATTCACAACTAGACCAAATTCAACAATCGTATGAAAAATAAATATTTCACAAGCACGAAACCTTATGTGTTCCTTTCACAACTAGACCATTCACATATAGACCAAATTATCAATAACCATTCACAACTAAACCTTATGTGTTCCTTTGTTCTCTTTTTTAATCGTAGAGAGCCAATCAGTGTATCGCCTTCGAGCCTTGGATAGCCAAGCACGAAACATAACCTGCTCGTCAATAGGAGGGTCCCACGCAGCGTGTTTATTCACTACAAAAAAGGAGGCAATATCGACAGGGGTCAATATGTCGCTAAAGGTTGAATATCTGTCGCTACTTGATTTTACCGACACATAACTGTCTGTCGCTACGCTGTCGCTAAAAACTCCGTTAGTAAAAGTATTACCGACAGATAAAATATACTATCGCTAAAATAGTGTAATAGCGACAGACCAAAGATGTTGCTAAAAAAGAGAGCAACACCGACAAAACATATATGTCGCTAAAACATGGATTACCGACAAAAAAGAGTGTAGGTAAATCCTTCTTTTCTGTCGGTAATACCTTGTTTTTACCAACATTAACGTTTATTATAACTGTCGCTAAAAGTTTGATTACCTACAAAAAATTGTGTGAGTAAAACATTTTTTTCTGTCAGTAATAGTTTATTTTGACCAACATTAACATTTATTATTACTGTTACTAATATCATGTTTCACACCAGCATGCTCTATTTAAGTGATATGAAAGAATTTCATTGACAAATAAAAAGTAGTACTCATACTTGTATTAACAATACATAATACGATAACATTTCAAAGGGTTACGACTAACCCATTTACTAGAAAGTAAACCAACACCTCAAAATTAGTTCATCATTTGGGTACGTTTCAAGCTAACGTATAAACAGTCAAAGTGAACAAAATTAAAATACGCATTGATATGGAAGATATAGTCCAAAGCTTTAATGCTCGTCACTATCTACATCTTCAAGTTCACTGCTCTAGTGCTCTCAGCTTCATCATCTTTGTTCCATCGATCCATACGCCATCAAAGTTAAAAATGTTAAAGAAATTATAAAATATAGAAGCATACATTTCATATTCTTCTATCATAGTATATTATCTGAAACTTTCTCCAGTAGAAGTCCACCATCGCAGAGCTAAGGTTGTTCTATGCAACTTCCCCATCTTGGATCGAGCCTCCGTTGGAATGTAGAAGAGATGATTCGAGCTCCCTCCTCCGTGATGACAATACTGAATGATATTATAATCACTATATATATATATATATATATATATATATATATATATATATATATATATATATATATATATATATATATATATAAAATAACCTGCCAGAGCAATCAAAGATTGCAACCATCGGTCTAAGGTAAGTGGTATCGTTCTGCTCATCCTCCATGAACTTGTCTGAGGCCATGCTCTCATCATCGTGCATCCTGGACTCATCGGTGGAATCTAGGTGCTCGCCTGAAGAGGTGCTGGCAGCATTCGTTTTGTGCGTGCCAGTGGGTGGCGTGGCAAACCTCCTATGATCAGACAAAAAGAAGAGCTCGTTGCATACATGAAACTCACGTCGTCATAATCACATCTTGTGTGAGGTCTCAAAGCTTAGTTTCACAAAACCTGAAGCTGTTGTATGAACATATACAACGTGTGTTCATTGTGATACTCAGAAGTTGATACTTGTTATTCTGGAACTGGGCTGATAGAATGTCCCTTGAAAAGGATCTTTGAAAACGTGTAATAAGTCGTGGAGTAGATGCAAATAGATTTTATCACTAAGTCATTTGTAAGAAAATTAAGTTAGTGGATTACATAGATACTATTTTGATTGAAGGTGTAATCTTTAAGATGATTTAGTGGAGGATTATTACACGAATGTGGCCCTCATATAGGTAGGAGGTTTTGCTCTGAAGTTTGTAAGAATATTTTTGTTTCGTTTAGTTCATTCTCACTTCTGTATTCCTATAAGCGACACGGAAGGTGTTACAACACCCTGCAAGTCACATCTCACTGTCACTTGTGTTGTAGCATCTTTGTATCACTTATGTTTGTTCTATTCGTGTGTGATATATAGATTGGTTTGTTTGGGTTTCTCATTTACCCTCCACAAAATTTCAATTGGTAATGATCATGAGCGATATAGAAGAAAGGTACAAACATTTAACGACCACAACTCCTTTGTGGGCCAAGCTACAATATTTGGAAAGGTCGCATGAGGGCTTTTCTCAGATCCCAAGGTTGAAAAGTTTGGAGAAGCATTGAGGCTGGATGGACTGAGCTTGTCAAAACTAATGTTGAGTGAACTATAAAAGTTGTGAAGATTTTTGAAGAACACACCAAAGGAGAGGTTTATGTTGTTGACTGTAACGACAAGGCCTTAAACGCTTTGTTTGGTGTAGTCGATAATTCTTAATATAAACCTACTTTTAGTTGTAATGAAGCAAAGAAATCCTAGGAGATTCTGGAAAAACCTCTTGAAGGAAATATACGAGTGAAAACTGCTAACTATCAAATTCTTATGATGAAATACGAAAATCTTCACACATGGATTACAAAAAATGAATTACTAGGTTCCATAAGTGAGTAAGAGAGCTTGCAAATGAGGCTAAAAATTGAAAACCCATTCACGGAAAACACCCTTCTTCTCAAGGTCCTTAGAGCCTTACCCGAGATCTATGATGTGGATGCTAAATTCATTCGACATGAACATGATATAAACAAAATGACTTAGCATCCAATGAGGAATTTCAGAAATAATTATCCCTCTTCACCAGACAACTTAAAAAGCAATGTATGCAGAAAAAGTAAATCTTCACATCTACATGGAGGGATGATGAGCGAGATTCAGAAGATATTAGAGGAGAAAGCAACTATGCTTTTACTTTGCAAGTTGACAAAAAGGATGTTGAAGATGAAGGCAAACAACTTGCAATTTTATAAGAAACAAGGGTTGAGTGGTTAATGGTTAACAAAAGGAATATCTTGAATAAAGCCAAACTTTCCTCAACAATTAGACAAAAACTTGACGAAATTCTCATAAAACTTGAACATGTTGAAAGAGAAAGATATAATCTTAGTTACAAGGTCAAGTATAATTTAGTTAAAATATCGTGATTTAATTTTTAACTTTACAAGATAATTTGTGGTTTTGCTTATATATTGATTTATTATTTAAATTTTAAAATATATTATTTCTAAATATCTACTATGATATGTTATTTTCAATTCAGTTATAAAATACAATTGAACAAAAAATGTGTCACGATGGCATATTATGTTTACAGAAGCATTCTTTACGATTTTAATATTATTAAGCTAATTTAATTATGGAACAAAGATCATGACTTTTATTATACTCCATAATATATTTTATAAATTTATAATTTTGACTTCATTTATAATAGAATTATCAATGAATAAATAAAAAAAATTCCTTAATAAAAGATGCTTTGTTAATCTCTAAAAAAATTAATATTTGTTTATGATATACTTAAATGAAGTTAGATTTTATTTTTTATTTAATAAATGATGTACAATAAAAAACCAAAATATCTATTTTAATCTCTACATTAAAATATTACAAACGACTAGACTCTTTTTAAAACGATCAAATATTTAAATTTAAAAAGGAAAGCTTTCCCGGGCTTGAAAGATTTTGTATTCAAGCAAAAACTAGAAAAATTTAAATAATAAAATATCAAATAGTTAGTTAATTTCTATTCAAAATCATGGGATCACTAATATAATGTTTTTTATATTCCTTTCTTTGAATTAATGCGTGGAGTAGAATCATCAGATTTGTAATGATTTTTTAAATTGATTTTTTGAATCATAGGATTGCTAATCCAAGATTTTAATTTTTGAATTATGCGAGAACGAAAAATCATATAGAGTATTTTTTTAATCAATGTGAGCGATGAGAATCATATTAATGCGGGAGAGTATTTATTTTTATAATTAAAACTAATGTGGCGATGCGAGATCGAAGAATCATATTCTTTGAAACATAAGATCGACAATCTTGTTTTTTAAATTAATATAAAGGTGAAGAATCATAGGATCACAAATAATTATTTTAAGTAATTTGGGAAGAGAGAAATCATATTTTTTAGATCAATAAGAGAGAGAAGAATCATATTAATGCATAGAGATGTGTTGGGAAAAATATTATAGATTTTGATGATGATGTATTTAGATTGTAATAAGGACTTTAGGTCTCCCCCAAATATGTAATGTAAGTTTTCTTTTTAGAAATATTGTTAAAACCGAGTTCTTGAGATTTCCAATAAAGATGTGATATTTCACTCTGTGGTTTGATGTCAATGTTTGGAGACTTAATCAAATTCAGTGATATGGAAATTGGATATCTTGATCGGATATGTCAGAGACAAGTAAGAAATTCTCAAAGCAGTTGATTACTTTGAAGATCCTCTATTCCGGAACACTACATGATAACTGGATGTCTCGCTTCAAACCGATGAAGGCTAAGTCATCAAGATCGGAAGACTAGCGCGGATTTCTTTCTCACCCAGAAGTCTGTAAATGACCTTTCCGGATTCGCCAGCAAAGAACCGGATGCCTCAAGAAAGACCGGAATTCTCAGAAGCAAGTGAGATAAGGAGTTACAAAATTATCTAAGTTTTGAATGAAGATATTCTACCCGTTGGTAAGGAAAAATCAATCTTTTGATTTTCAAATGCTAGATTGGAGAAAATTATGCTGATTCAAGAACAAATGACTTAAAGACAAAGTCTGGACCTCTCAAATTGAAGAGCTCGCCCAGAATTCCTAAACAAGCACTAGAAGACAAATTGAGTACTCCACTCAATAAAGAGCGACAGTCCAGAATTCTTGAACAACAGCTAAAAGACAGATTCTGTGAAAAAGGAATCCCTCCTCAAACAATTGGGTACGTCCAAACACCCATTCCAATGAAGAATCTTCAATCACAATTTTCATTCAAAATTGAAGCCAGCAAATGAAATAGATAGTCTATTTTGATTCAACGGATAGATTATCCAATCCAGCTATAAATAGCCTCCTTGGAAGACCGGAGAAAAATACCTCATTGATCATCAACCTAACATCAACAAGAACAAAAGCTATCTTATTCTGTAACGCCACAAAATATGGCCTAAAATTTATTATAAAACAAAAGTAATTTTTGTCCAATAAGAAATGTCTGTATGTTTGACTAAAAATAAATGGATTTTCAAAATAATGACTTTTTATTAAAAACTTACTTTTATGGATATGTCTCGAAAAGACGAATCCAACGGTACATTTTAAGAACCAATCTGATTTATAGATTTCAAGTTATGTCAATTTTAAATATTAAAATTTGTAACTTTGACCCATAAAATAAACTCAATTCAAAAGTGATTTTATAAGATTAGAAATCATAATTTTGACACTTGACAACACAATATTTATCTTTTGGATTTAATCCATATATTTTTATCTCATTCATATTATAAAATTAATTTATGACAGAGACAGATCCAGACATTAAGAAAAATAAAAATTATCAGAAAAATATTTTGATTACGTCAAAATTCTAGTTTTGACAGTCTCATTCCAAAAACACAATTCGTTTTTAATTCGGAGCAGTTTGGGCGAAAAAGCGCGTACCGTTTGGAGTAAACTGTTCAATTTTGGCTAAAAGCCAAAACTTAATTCTCAAATATCTCCCCAAATCACGTAGCTAACCAAGGGATATCTCACAAGCCTATTTTTCAATCTCCTCCAACTCCATTAACACAAGCCTCCAAAATAATCATATAATACTCCACCACCATCTTCATCATTATACCTCATTATCATCTTCCACCACCACCATCATCATCATCTCATCTTTCCTATCCCATTTCCTCTCTCTGTCGGTAGTCCAAGGAGGAAAAACCAAGAAAGGTAAAAACTGAAATTTAAGGTAAAAACAAGAAGAAGTATCAAGGTTTCCAAATCTTAAGCTCAAAAACGCAGCAGCCACTTTAAGGTAAAAACTGAAATTTTCCATCCATTATCTTGAAATACTTCTTGAACCAAATTTGTAGGCCCGAACGATACGAATCCAGCCCAACAAACGGCTCGCGATTTCGTTAAGTAATGAAGAAGAGATGACCAAAATACCGGGACTGCGCCAGTGGTGGCGAGCTCCTCGGGTTGGCATGTTTTTCTTCACCAAAATTCATATTATTTCATCCCAAATACTTACCATAAACTCTCTAACAATTATTAGGAACATCCGGAAGGTATTGCAAAGAAATTTCGGCGTTGGAATGTTGAAGTTAGTGAGTTAATCGTCGGAATCATGTTCATCGACATACCCGAAATTCTGGACAACAACTTTCTATTGACTTCAGGTCCGATTTACGCTATCTTACATATGTTAAAACGAAATACTTTCTATACGAAAGTTGTAGCCTTACATCTTAGGAATCCACAGAATCAAACGGTTTGCAATTTCGTGAAGAAACAATGGAGATATGCCCAAATTACCGCAGGTTGTCCAGTTGTGACGGAAATGACAAAGATGGCGAATTTCGATGTTGTTTCCACTCCCGCTCATCCGTAAGGTTTAGGCTTATGATTTCCAGGTCTGTACCCTTGCGTTAGACTTGTCGAATCATTCATTACATACGTACATGAACATATATATTAATCCATATGTTGAAACCATCCCAAAATATATATGTGATGCATATATAAGTCATCTATATGTTGAGATCAAAATACACCAAATCCATAAAGTTAATGTTGGTCTTATGGGGGACCATCGATCACCCTTAGGGATTCGCTACCGTGCTAGTCACGGTATCGGGTACTGACAGCCCAACCTGACGAGGTACACGAGTCGTGTATCTTGCGAAGCCCCTCTTGTCCATCCACCGCTCAGTAGTGGGGCTCCGCACTGCCGTAGTGAACTATAGGGGGTGCCCTATAGGAATCTACCTTAGCTTGGGCTACAGAGAGATGTGGTTAAATACAAAGTGTCCACCTTCCTATCACCAATTGGTTTTAGGAAGCATTTGGCACCTCTTTAACTTCAGAACTTTGTAGTTAAGCGTGCTGGAACGGGAGTAGTCCCAGGATGGGTGACCCACTGGGAAGTTCCAGAAAACGATCCTACAGTTTTAAAAGACTTAAAGAAGTATTTTGGACGCTCAAAATATCAAGAGAAAGATTCGCAGACCCAAACGGTTGACACAAACGGTCGACCGTCATATTAAACTTCGAAACGGACCACTATTGTCAGCAAAACGGTCGACCGTCGCCAGCCCAGCAGAACGCCGCCGTTCCAACAAGTCAACAACGGTCGACCGCCGGTTAACCACGGTCGACCGTCACGGTGATCCAGAAATCCGACGAGTTGAAATATAGCACGGTCGACCGCCGTGCTAAACGGTCCACCGTTCCGAGCCCCGTAGCTTAATTAAATGATATTTTTATCAGATTTCACCCAAATAAAATAAAGTATATTTATCCATTCATATTGTTTACAAATTGTTCATATCATATGACTCATATCATCACACATATTGTAGCATATCATATCATATGCATGCGTAAGAGATCATGCGTAATTGCGTCTCTTATAGCGTGATGTGCGGGACTTAGCAGTCCGACATCACCCGTTCCGGGCTTAGTGTACGTACATGGTATTCAGGTTTCGAGTACCACCCCTTTATAGTCTCACCTCATTCGTGAGACTAAGGCCGCGTGAGTTCATCGTACAAAATGGGCGAATCTCATAGCGCAAGGGTGTCCTTGCTCGTTAGAATCATACATCATGTTATCATCATCAAGTACATTGATTACATAGGTGTCATGTAATCATCATCAACAACAATCAAATGGATTAAATGTGAAATCATGTTACCATCATCAAGTACATTGATTACATAGGTGTCATGTAATCATCATCAAGAACAATTATATTGATTACATAGGTGTCATGTAATCATCATCAAGAATAATTATATTGATTAAATATGCCATCATGTAATTATCATTAAATATTTATCATCATGAATCATCAAATTGACCATATGATATAATGTGTCATATCATGAATATTATTACTATACATTTGTGGACGTATATATATATATGTATATGTATATGTCTGTGAATCATTCTACAATTCTAGTGTGGTACCACTCAGCGGTTTCGCTGAGCGTGTAGTTTGTATTTTTTGTTGACTACACGTAGGTAACAAGAAGACAATGATGGAACCTTTCCCGGAGGGCATTGAGTCAGAGGAGATGCAAGGATGGCAGGCAAATGTTGATCATCATATTTTTAAATGTGTCATGATTTGATTATTATTGTACTTCCGCATTACTTTGAAATTTTTTTTTAAATGGGTCGCGATCCAGAGTCTGTAAATTTAATATTTATAAGTAATTGTCATTTTCGAATGTCAAGCAAAATTTTTATTTAACTCTCGTTTCACCTTAATTCGTGTAATTCCGGGTTATACGGATTGGGGTGTTACATATTCACAGTTAGCCAAAAAGCTTGATAAAGAGAGAATTCTAAACTCCTTATCGAGAAGCAAACTTCTCCTCCTTCCAAAGAGCTATAGTGTAAACACTTGAAGGTTTCCTTGCCTCAAGTACAACATCACGTTGAAGGATACATCTTTTAATCAAACTTCTTGATTAAAAAGGGGGAACATCAACTTTCCTACAAGTTGATCTTGCAAATCCTATTGTTCGGATCTTGCAGTTGTTGAAGAAGCTTGACCTTCGAAGGAACAACAAAGCCAACACGAGTGCAGTAGCAACATTGGCCTTGCGAAGATATACCATGCAGAAATTCACACAAGTGTAACTGTTGGTTCATCATTCAACAACCAACTACATAGTGGATTTTGAGGATGTAGAAGGATTACCCCACCTTCGAATCTCGTTAAAGTTTGCGTGTCTCTCTCTTTTATCTTTACTTATACTTGCAATTATATTAACTGTGAAAACTAACTCATCCATATTGATTACTGCTCTAATAACCCACCAACTTCCGCACACGATCTAAGGTTCACAAGAACTCTAGATTAAACACTCATTTTCACATTTTCAAAAGAAACAAAAAAGTTTTTAATTTATAACAAAGTATATTCACTCCCCTCTAGACTTTGTATCTCACCACTTTGGGACTACCAAGATGAATCACTTTTTTTTACTAATCTAAAATCATGTAGGGGTTGTGAGGATTATATTTTTCGTTCATCAATGACGATTGTATAAAAGTTGAGTTTATGAATGATAACAAGTGTTGGAATTCTTAAGCCATAAAATAATTTTAATTTGAAAAAAGTTGTACCCGATATGTTATTGAAGAACATTGATTAAACATCTGAATTATATAACATCAAGGATATTTTGATCCATGCCTAATTTGACCTTAAATTACCTTGGCATTTTGGGGCACCTATACCTACGGTGCTCCATTGGAAAAGTTGATGGTTCCTTTCCCCTAACCCCCCTAACCCGCGTCCCACTACACTCCACCCCAGCACCCCTACCTCCATATATCACCAATTGGTAGGGTCCAATAGTTTATGGTGCGTAATGATTCTAATTAAAAGTTAGGGTCAAACATTGACATTAATGGAATTATTTTTAACCAAAATATTATTCACTTACAATTAATTTTATATTGATGTGTTGCGAGTGAGGGTAAAGTAGAGTTGAAAGTATTAGTTTTAGATGTCTTTGATAATTTTTATAACATCACACAAAAATGTTATATACATCAAAATCTTTCAAATTGTTCTAATTTAAATAAGACTTTGACATATTAACTTTCAAATGTATTTAGTAGATTTTCCATTAGTAAATGTTATATGTTTTATCACTATTGTAACTCTTAAGGTCGATATTTTAATTTTGTTCGATTTTTGAAAAATGTAATAGCAAAAATCATTTACAAACTCAAAACAAAAAATTTGTTCCATCTCATGTAGCCCTGAACACAATCCAATCCGGTTCCAACTCTAGAATTGGCGGTTCCGTTTCTGCCAAGAGCAACACCTGCCTCCCGTGCCAGGATCTTAGCGGTGACGGTGCCAATTTCAAAAATGGCAATTCTGGTTTTATTCTTATTCCTATTTTTTTAATTTAAATAATTCTATATGCTAAAAACTTTATCTAATGTAGTTGTTTTTTTATTAATAATCAGAGTTGAATAATACATAAGTCTCAACTACATTTATTGCCCTGACGATTCAAAAAAAGCGACGAGTTAAAAAACTTTAAAGAAACCCTCGAAGGAGCTTATAATAAATCGTTCACCTAAAAAACTAATTTACAAATATAAATTAATAGTTAAGTAAGTCACTTATTTGAACTACTACTTTCCTCTGTCGTTGCATCCATGCACTTACTATGTGCATTTATCTCGTACCCTGCCTCTTAACAGCGATGTCTGGCCAATATCCAATCCCATTTGTGAACTAGTGTCTCCAATGATTCAGCGCTGGGAGTACTCCGGAAGTTGGTCAAAAATTTACCGCTAGAACTGTACTCATGCTCTACGGTTATCATTGACACACCACCATAAATAAGTTCTGTCTAGCTAGCATATTGAGTGACGGGAACATGTGTTCATTCCTCTTAGTACATTGCAAGAAATGTACCACTCAACATCCTATATAGAGAGAACTACGTACAAGAAATGATTATAAAATTTAATTTATATTTCACATACTTGTGGTCTTTTGGGTTGGAATTTCAGAGTTGAACGTTGGAAGAAACTGGAAGGAGTTAGAAGAAACTCGAAGAAATGGACAAAATTCGAAAGAGTTGGAAAATGTTAGAAGAATTTATGTGTTAAAAAGTTCCTCAATTAAATACTCACCTAAATACATATGTATGGAAACTCTAATTTTGGATGAAAAGAAATTCACCATTCTTTGTGTTTGATGTGGTATACTATAAATTTGGATATATAATGGTATTTTATATTTATCATATAAAAAATATTAAATCATGGTTGGAAAAAACTAGAAAGAGTGGGAAGGAACTAGAAGAATTTAAAAGAAACTCGAAGAAATTGAAAAAAGTTGGAAGTTAATTTTTTCCATTCCAAAATATTTAACAGAGTCCAAGGAGAAAGAATGATAACAAAATAATATTTTAATTCCTTTCTAAATAGTTTGATATTCGTCTACATAAAATTAAAAATTCAAATAAGAATTTAATTTACACACATAATAAAACTTGAACCAAATTTTCTAAATAAATTTAGTATTTAATGAATAAATATAAATTATTATTATTTTTATAATATATTAGTATATATGTTTGATTCAGGATTTTCAGTATGAGAAGTTACTTCATATTGTTCACAAATATCATATCGATCTTTTGATTTTTTTATCAGTGTCTTTCGGTTTGATATTCTCGAAGTCATTGTAAAATTTGAAAATTCGTTTGGTACTTAGTTACTCTTAGACATGAAAAAGTTACATATTACATTAAAAAAGGTCGTCCATAAGCCAAGTAAATTTTAATTTTTTTTATTTCTATGCTAATTTTCAAATAACATATTTTTTTGAAATATTAGATTTTACGTGTTGTTGAAGTTGATATTATCATTCTGGAAAAACACGGTTTGGAAATTCCCTTTTCAACCCTAGAACAAAAGGCCCGTCTAGCTCAGTTGGTAGAGCGCAAGGCTCTTAACCTTGTGGTCGTGGGTTCGAGCCCCACGGTGGGCGTTTTAGATTTTTTGAACTTCTGAAAGTAATGCAGTATTAAATACTTTTTATCAAATTATAAAAAGCATTGGGCTTATGGGCCTAAGGCCTGCCAAAGTTTTGTGTGAAGAAGAGAGATTTTGTGATTTTTTTTATTTTTCTTGATTTTTTCCTGTGATACTTGCTCATGCATAATAGTGTCAATCTAACACCGGTATCAAAATATTTTTACCAATTTTTTAACTTCTTCCGTCTAAAAAAGATTACCGCAATTTGTCTTTTTTGTCACACTATGCAAGAATTTGACCAAAAACATTATAATTTTAAATAATTAAATGTTATAAAATTTGATACATCAAAATTGTTTTTTAAATGATCCTAATTTTACTATATTTATAAATTATAAGTTAATCAAATATATTTTTTCTATAATTTTTAGTTAAAATGTTATAGTATTTAATATTATATTTGAGAGTTTAACTCCCAGAATTTTGACATTTGTCATGCTGATGGGGATTTTTTTTTGACACTTCATAACCCATGTCATCATATTAGACTTACTCAATATTTCAAACGAGTTGGATAATGATTCATTACTTTGGGCTTCTTTTATTTGGGCTACTCTGTGTGGAATTCATCCGCAAGTCTGAATGAAAGCGAGACATCAGCGGCACTTTCCTTCGATTGCACCTCCCTGCGATATTCATCTTCGAATGGCTCCACCGCGAGATTTCAGAGAATATGTTATTGGAATTAATCTCTTTCCTTCTTCACGGTCCTTCTTCACGGAGATTCCAACGATCGGTACCAATTAAGAATAGGTAATTTTCCCTTTTCTTAAAAATTCATAATTGTTTTTGGAATGATTGGCTTTCTTTCCTTCTTATGATGATTAGTCTCTGCGAAATTTGTTCTTCTTTCGAATTTTCCGGTTCAAATCTCTGGATTTTCTACCTTTATTGCTGTAAGTTTCCTTCTTGCGATTTATATTAGGTCATATATAAATCAAATTTTAAGTAAGCCATTTTATAAATCTATTTTTTCATTGTAAGCCACGTTCATACCTAAAACATCTTATTAATTGACATGTCTTCCAAACCGATCCACCCTTTGTTGAAGATCAATCCATCAAGTGAATGCTGGAGAGTTTTGGTTTGTGTGATTCGACTGTTCAAGATGCCAATGTATAATGATGAGAAGATGACGCATTCGATTGAGATGATATTCATAGACGAACATGTAAGAATTGTACTCTTATTTGTATTTTGCATACAATATAAAATTTATGTTTAATAGGATTTCTTATAATTTTTTAGTGGCTAGAAGGTTATTTTGCTTTTACTTTCAAAACACAATTATACTAATCTGTATAAAAAACCAAAATTCTTCAATTGCCCATATTGAATAAATAAATGAAGAATGATAAGTCTGCTGTTCTTAAAGTATAATGAGTCTGCTTTCCTTGAAGTTTCTATTTTCAGCACCATAAAAAATAATTTTTTTATTAAAGTACTGAAGAGTTGAGCATGTCCTTATTTTCAGGGGAGAAGGACCAAACTAGGAGTAAAACATATGTTTTTCTCAAAATAGGAGCTCAAACTTAAACTCCTCTGAATAGGAGTAATTAAATTAATTAATAAAACAAAAAAGAAATGCTCACCTCCTGCGCTGCATTTGCGGTCAATAAATCAACAAATGCAAATAGATCACCACTTTTACCCCATTAGTTTAGCAATAGATGCGCCGGTGGCGGCCATGTCCAAAAACTAAAAAAAAGTTCGGCCAACTTCACAACAGCGTGCGGCCGACGGCGACGCCCACTGCCGCAATCGTCGTCGACGCCCACTGCCGCAATTGTCCTCGACGGTGATGCCCACTACCGCCATCGTCATCGCTGCATCCCTGCCACTATCACTTGAATCTCCACCACCACTGTCTTCTGCTCCGCCCCACCGCACCGCTGCTATCAATACTCACCATTGACGCCTTTGATTTTTCATCGTCACTACCGACGACATCATCGTTGTATACCATTATCAACGACACTATCACCACAATTTGCACCATCATCGCCACAGTGCCACATTAACAGTCAATACAATATCAAAGAAAGACATAATGGCAAACATGGCACCACATAATGTCACATACGACAATATATAATACCATAGATGCCCATGTATAATGCCACGTGTGCTCATATATAATGTCACAATGTTACACAATGACATAATGCCAAATCAATGCCCTCCACGAATGCCGAAGAGAATTTCAAAGGAAACAGAATTCAATTATTTAAAGATCAAGAGAGAAAAAAACTTACATTTAAAATCATGCTTTGAGGAAGAGAGATGGAGGAGGGCAGCGTGACACGAGTGCGGCGATGAGTCTGAGAGGGTGGGGTGCATGGCGGCAGCGATGGCGTTGCAATAAGGTCACGGTGGGCGGCGGTAGGGAGATCGGCGTTGAGCAAGCGACGGAAAGTCTAAGATGGGTAGGGGTGCATGGCGGCGGGGGCGGTGATGGTGTGATTGGTTGGCGACACAAGAGTAAGTGGTTCCCATATCTATCCTTATCCCCGGTCCTTCTTCTTGTGCTCCTCTTCTTCCATTGTCATTATAGCTCATTTTCTTCGACTTCAATGATACTAATTAACAAACGTATACATCAATTTGGGGCGCGGCCTTTTATAATAAACCCATCTTGGGCGTGCTAGGTGCAAGTTACTTGCCAAATAATTGTGGTGTAAATAATTGAAAATTTTGACACTAAAGACGAGGGGTTTGTACAGGTGTAGAAGAAGAAGAATCGTCTCCCTCTTTCGGGGATTGGCAGTGAAGAAGAGAGTTGTCTTTGAGCATAGTGTCAGATTGAGAATTGGGGGGTGTGGTCTGATTTTATATTTTCCTAATTTAACTTCTATTTAGGGGAGTTTAAGTTTGAAGAACTATTTTGGAATATGATTCATGTTTTACTCTTATTTAGGGGGGTTTTTTTTATTTTCAGATTTATAGTCTGCTGTTTTTGAACATATTTTATGGTGTGAAGTTTAGTTTTTAGTCTCTTGAAGTTTCTCCATATTCAAAGTATTGAAAAAACAAAACACATTATAGTATGTTCTGAATCTAAGTATTAAAAAACAAAACATACTATAGTCTGTTTAGTTTTTTTAGTGTTTATTCATGTTGAAGTTTCTCCAGTGCCTAAAACTATGAGACTAAATTTTTTTTAATAGTGCCTAAGAAGGAATTCTTATAATTTATGTAATAATAACTCTGTCGTTCTTATAGTGTAATAAGTCTGTTGTCCTTGAATCTTCTATTTTTAGCACCATAAAAAACATAATTTTTTATTAAAGTATTGACGACTTGAGTCTGTCCTTATTTTTCAGACCTTACTTTCATATTTATAGCCTCCTGTTTTTGAACATATTTTATGGTGTGGAGTTTAATTTTTATAGTCTCTTGAAGTTTCTCCAGTCCTTAAGTATTGAAAAAACCAATCACACTATAGTCTGTTTACTTTTTATAACTAATACCTGAAATGATAAGAAATATAAATACAAATAATCACCCAAATCAATATCAACACACAATAAGAATTCAAGAGTCATTGATGTGTAGATTGACGGTCTGCTCTCTGATTTTAAGGCCAACAAATCTCCTATGGATCTCGATCTTTTTGTTCTCCACTTCTCCTCATCATCTCCTCAAGTTGTTTTTTATATCCTCTTTCTTATCTTTATATAAATAAATGTTTTTTATTAAAGTATTGAAGCTTTTCCATAAATAAACGTTGAAACTTCTTTTTTCATCTCAATGAATAAATGATTTATTGATAAAGTTATTGAACACTTCAACCTGTCCTTATTTTCAGATTTATAGTCTGCTGTTTTTTTATCATGTTTTTTGGTGTTCATTATTTTTTATAGTCCTTGAAGATTCTGCCTAAGACTTCAAGCTTATGAAATCCTCATAACTATTCATGTTTCCTTGATATTTTGTAGGAAACTACTATCCATGCCACTGTAAGAAAAACTCCGGTGGGAACTTTTGAGAAGAAAATAAAGGAAGGATCAGTATATGTATTTGCTTACTTCGGCGTCGGCAATAGCAGTGGATATTATCGCACTTCACGATATGACTTTCGCTTAAATTTCCAAGCAAGGACGACAGTCACTGAAACCAAGACTACCTCTAAAGTTTCAGAGAAGACAATTTCCAATAGTCTTATGTTTTGCTATGACTATTAAAAAAAGTCATGGTCAAACATTGTCATTTGTTGGATTATTTTTAATCAAGTCAGTGTTCACTCATGGTCAGCTTTATGTTTCTGTTTCGCGAGTGAAGACAAAGACAGGATTAAAAATATTAGTCTTAGATGACAATGGAAATCCTTGCAGTCATACAAAAAATGTTGTATACCCTGAAATCTTTCAAAAAATTTGGTATTAAAGCAAACTTTGTTGTGTGTAGATTTAATTCCTCAAATATTATTCTTTTTACTTTGCCTTTCTTTTCTGTGTTATTATAAATCATGCATATATTTCCTTTATTCGGGAAAAAAATATTGCACTGGTTCAGAATACCAGGCGGTGGTGGCAATTCCCCGGGCTGTGCAGATTCGGCCGGCAACGGCTCTGAACTTACGGTTCCAATCCATTGGTCAAAACCATCTAAAGCCTTAGAGGTGATTTTCTTCCCCTTCCTTTTTTCAATTCCATTCGAAATTTGTTAAAAATTGTAAGTTGTTGAGTGGAATGTGTGAATAGTAAAAAAGGATTTGTTTGGTAAGGAGGCCTGTATTTGACAGCATTTAGGTTGTTTGGATCTGATTCACTTATTCACAAGATGGTTTTGTTACTCAATGGTTTTTTGTAGAATCACTTCTCTGGGTTCAAATAATTAGTTATAGAAGATTGTGAAGACTTATCTGCACTAGCCAATCAAAAGTTGGACGGAGCTCCCAAAATTGGGGCCTAGCTTCATTGACAGAATTGCTCCTTTGCAAATAGGTTTGGTAACAATGCATCCCATTTGTGCTTCAATATTGCATATATACTAAAATAATTGAATCCTAAATATGTATGGAATATCTGTTAGACTTATGAGTCAATGTTTTCAACCTTCGTCACTGCTCCCTACACCTTTTTCATTATTAACTAAGAGATCATGCTCGCCTTGCTTTATCAGATTGTGTTTACCTGATTTTCGGCCTAATATATATTTGATCTTTTAGTGCTAGATTCTATTGAGCGTTTTGTATCTCTGTAGCTCCCTAAGCCAAGCAATCTAAGATTGGGAAATTGGGACACTCCGGTTTTATCCAAAGAGCACCTAAGTTATGCTGCTAAAGATGCTTTTGTTTCATGGCACCTATATCAGGTAAATGATTGTCTTTGGCACCTATATCTTGGATTCTTGGTTTCCATTTTCTTTGGGCTATGTTTGGTGCTTAGGAAGGAGGGAAGGGAGAAAAGTCCAAAGGAAACCGATTTTTTAAAGTTTGGTTTTACACTTTTACCGTGGAAAATATAAGGGAGAATCAGATTTGATTAGAAGTTCGATTTGTGTATTTTTATCTTTTAGTATTCATATGAACTAAGTGAGTTTGAAGTTTGAGCAATTATCTAAAATTGATTTGGTTAGCATGACCCCAATGTTTTGTCCCCTTAATTCCCCCCCCCCCCCCCCCCCCAATTTCTCATCTATATATCTTACTATTTCTGTTTCCTAACATTCAAATGAACCCTTTATACCCCCACCCCCACCCCCCACTATCTCCTTTTTTGTGGTATCCCTTTGCTTTGTTACAGGTGTTGAAGAGCCTACCTGATGCTCCAATGCCAAAGCGCACATGGACATGGAGTGAGTTATGATTGCCAATCATCTTGGTTTAGTGCCATCATCTATATACCTTACTATTTCTGTTTCCTAACATTTTCTAGGTTCATTGTAAGCCAATTGTCATAGCCACTGTTTTACTTGCACAGAGATAGAAATAAATGTGTATTGGGAAATTATTACTCTGTATTTTAAAATAATTAATGCATCAAATTATCTCTTTTCTTAAAGAGCTTTAAAAAAAATAGGCTTTGGCATCGGTTGTTTAGAAACAACCGATGCCAAAGCCTTATTTTTTTTTAAAAAAAAGGGGCTTTGGCATGGGTTGTTTAGAAACAACATATTCCAAAACCGTATTTTTATATAAAAAATAGGTTTTGGCATCGGTTGTTTCTAAAGAACCGATGCCAAAGCCTATTTTTTATATATATAAAATACGGCTTTGGCATCGGTTCTTTAGAAACAACCGATGCCAAAGCCTATTTTTTATATAAAAAATACGGCTTTGGCATCAGTTGTTTCTAAGTAGATGCATAGTGGATGCATAAAAATTCAACCGTATGGGAATATATACCCAAATATGACTCTTGCTACTAATTGAGGAATGTGACTAAGGTTATGAGTTTCTTTGCAGATATGCCTGGAAATCAAGATGATGCTCAAAAGGTTTATACATGAAAATTTGCCAAGAATGCAGATATGCCATTAATACGTAATTAAGATGTTGTAAAGGACCTATATTATTTGGTTCATTCCTTACTATAATATTTCACAGTCATGTAACTAAGATGTTGACAAGTGTCATCTTACATGACAAATTTCAAATGACATGACATATGAATAAATTACATGTAATTTACATGACATGTTTTAAACGCACATTCATCATTTGTGAATAAATTTATTTATGATAACCTTGAGAAGTTGATGAGTTTAAAAGTATATATTTTATATTTAAAAAATTATGAACTTTTGAACTTATTGAGAATTATGTAATTGAAATAAAACTTATATTTATCTAAAAAAATTAAATGAATTATTCATTAAAAAAACTAATCATGATTAGTCTGTGACAATTTTCATAAGAATTACAATGGTATTAAAAGTCTTTTGAGTAAAATATAAATTTTTCAATAACTATTAATCTGTTTTTTTGTATGAAAATTTATTGAGTTAAAATATAGCTCATCTTATATCACCCAAATAAAATAAATATGAAAAATTTATCGAAGAATATTAGTGCTTTATAGGTCTTAATAGTATATTCGATAATTTTAATAACAAAAACACTATGATTTAATTTATTCCTTAACTTTTTTTAATAATTATAATTTGCTTAAATATATAACAGAGAATACAAAAAATACCGATAGTCTTTAATACTTTATTTATGAAATAAGTAGTGTTTATAAAATATAAAAAATTTATTTTAAAATGAAAATATTTTTTAAAAAAAGGAAATATGACTTTTAAAATAATTTTTTTCCATCATATTTTAGTAGGACTTTTTAGGCCTTTTATTTTTCTTTACTAGAACATTATTTTTCATGGGGAAAAGTATAATTCCCTCTTTTACAAAGACCACTAGATTTTCTCTTTAATTTGTTTAACGGAATTGATGCAAGAAATTCTCATTTTATGACAAATATAAGAAAATACAATTGTATGTTTTCATTCACGTTATTTGATGGAAAAATACAAAAGTCTCAGAACAATGGCGGAGCAGCTCCGAAGTTTACAATTAAGGGGAAAAATGATCATAATATTGGATTTTTATTGGCACAAGGGGGTGTTGTTCCAAAATTCACTCAATTATACATATATGATACCCAGAATGAAATTTCAAACAGAATGAGTCATTATAGGTACTTAAAACATGTCATGTAATTTATTCATATGTCATATCATATGAAATTTGTCATGTAAAATGACAAACAAAATGAGACATTACATACCACGGATGAATTTGGTATCGCCAGATCCTAGATTACCGTTTAAGTTTCAAAGGAGACAATTTCCAATATTTTTATTTTTTGGCATGACTATCAATAAGAATCAAGGCCAAACATTACCATTTGTTGGATTATTCTTGGCCAAATCGATATTCACTCACGGTCAATTTTATGTTGCAATTTCACGAGTGAAAATTAAGAAAGGATTGAAAGTCTTAGTTTTAGATGACAACAATAACCCTTGCAATTGCACCAAAAATATGGTTTATCCTGAAGTTTTCCAAAAAATTTGGATGTAATTAATATATTTATACGCTCTTTTCAATTTTTGAATACATGAATTTTAGTTAGCATATTCTGTTTATGTCATATCATTCATTAAACTTCTAACGTTGTATATTAAAATTATCTATATTTTTAATCATTTACTAAAATCGAAAACTTAACAGAGTTAAAAACAACATGTGTTCGACCCCGTGCGTTGCACGGGTTAAATACTAATTATAAAAATTAAACTGTGATTTTTTTTTTTTTGAAAAATTAAAGAAGGATATACGAAGTAAATGGGGGTACATAACCTAATCTTTTATATACCTCGAGCGGTATCGATAGGGCTGATCCAAAATCTCGGTAGCCCATATGTGAAAATAAATATTCTCGTATACAATAAAAAAAATGAAGATATTTCCGCGAGAACTCATATTTAAATAAGATACAAACACTCATTAAATAATAAATTTGCAATTTGTACAATAAAGAAGGTTGAATGCCCACCATAGTGAATATGTTAAATCATTATATAATTTTAATCTGGTCTTTAGAGAAGTTATCACGTGCATGCTCGATATATACAAGAAGCTATTATAAACAATATGACTCTCACACTCTGCTGTTGTAGAGTTTCAATTTTAAAACCTTGTACTTGACATCCTCCTTTTAGACCAACCAAGCAACCTATGTGGGCGTAATATGTACAATAGAATATGCTCTCTCTGTCCCATATTTTTCTTCTAATTTGACTTTAAGAAAACCCCTAGGAGTAAATCATTAGTCATATACCCAAAATAGGAGTTCCAAACTTATATACCCAAAGTAGGAGTAAAATTTAAAATAAAATAAAAACTAAACAAATGTGGCATATGCAATTACTTTAGCTACTAATTTAAAAATAAAACAATTCTATATAAATACTAATTCTTCAGTTTTTTTTATGTGATGATTATAATTTTTTAATCTACTAAAAAGAACAAGAAAAATTTTTACGTAAAACACTAACTTCATGAACAAATATTTAAAACATTTTCTTTGGGGGATACAAAACGCAATTAAGGGATCAAACACTAAACAAAAGATTAGTGAAAAGATTTTAACTGTTAAAGAGACCTTTCATATGTCCTAATCAGAAATTAAAGAAACTGACAAGGGAAAAAGCTTTCAATACAATGTCAACCAAAGCCACAATGTCAAAGACGATAATACATACTGACAAACATATCATTGCATAATGCCAAAAGTGTTAGTGCGTAATGCCAAACATGTCAATATAAAATGTCAAAAAAAAATTGAAATGTCAAGATTGTCAACATACAATGTCAAGTTTCTTATCACTATCACCAAATTTTGCTGAAATTGTGAGTCAATTTGAACACAATTAATAGAATAACAATCAAACAAAAAAAAATTAAAAGAAAAGCAATCAAATACAAAAATGAAAAGAAAAAACCAAAACAAAATCATAGCCTAATGAAGCATCGGCGGCTGAGATTCAAATGGTACAATTTAAGCTTCTCATCATGGCGGCAGTGACAGAGATTAAAAGGACATCGACATCGATGATGGTAGAGGCGTTGTGTCACCGGTGATAGAGGCGCGATATCAGCGGTGGTAGGGGCATTGCAGCGGTTGGGGTGCCGGCGTTGCCGACGGCGGCATGACAGAGTTGAGCAACCATGATGGAAATTTTGTACAGTTGAGCAACATTGGCATTGAACAATTGAGCGCGGGCTGCGCGGCATGACACAATTGACTGGAGAAGAAGATACTCCTATTTTGGGGGTTTTTATCTTTCAACTCCTATTTTGGGATTTAATCAATGTTTTACTCCTATTTTGCTCCTTAACCATTTGACTTTCCAAGGTCTCCAATGCAATATCTTGATCATTAGTATCTCTATTTATATATATATAAATATAAATATAAAATATATATGATATTTCAAAACTACCTTTTAAGATTAATCTACTGGCATTAAATTTATACTAAAATTAAATATATTTTTCTACAATTTCGTGGTCAAAATTTTAAAATATTGATCGCAAAAACCAAAATAGAAATAAAGATACACGACGAACGAAGTGATCGATAGGGAACTCAACATTTTCTCACTCTTAAAATTTTGGAGGCCCTTTGGGCTTTCATTTTCTTGAGGCCTTCAGAGCCACCAATGTGTATCGAATAATTCTTCAGGAAATAATTGGCTTTTAAATTCATGTAAACTACGTTTTTTATTTTTTGTCAACCCTAAAAAATGAACCTTTTAAAAAGTAAATTTGGCAAATAAATACCCCTTAGTTCACAAATCACAACTCTTCCCTCGCCTTAGACTATTGTTAACCATACAAAAAAGTACTAACCGGACAATCTGTTTGGATATTTGAAATTAATATAGCAATTCCATTAGGGTGTATGTAGTTTTTTTTACTGTGCATTTAATGTACTCCCTCCGTCCCAAATTATTTGCAAAGTTTACCTTTTCAGCAGTTGCGGGAACTTTTGTTTATTTCTACGTTTTCATTGGTTATTTGATAAAATAAAATACTCTTGACGGCTCTTATTTCGAATAACTTTTCATGTATTTTTTTGATATGTAAATTTTATTTTATATTTCTATACCAATATGTAAATAAAATGAATTGAAAAGACTTGATATTTTGCCTCAGGAATCTATAAGAGTAGCCGTTACTTGTTGAATATAGCTTTTCCTAATGCGGCGTTGCAAATGGGAGACAACATTGACCGAATCTGGAGGAACAAAGACGTTGCCGGGATTGGACAAATAGGGAAAATGAGCCAGCCCCAGCAAGCTACGGCAGGTGAGCCGCCCGGTGATGGCGACTGAAAGGTAAAGGGTGGACGACGGACTATGGACTGGTCGTTGAACATAGTTCAACGAATCCCCTCTTCGAGCGACTCCCGTTGGTCGTACCTCTCCTTTTAGTCGAATGAGTTGAACATATTTGAATATAAGTGTGGCAAATATTTAGGGACGGAGAGAGTACGCTATTGTTGAATTTCTCGACTGGAGTAGTAATAATATAAAAAAAGATATATACTGTGTGTGTATACAAAAAAATGTCCCATATTAATTCTCTGTACATCGTTAGATTGAGATTAATATAAAAAAGATATATACTGTGTGTGTATACAAAAAAATGTCCCACATTACTATATATCGTTATGAATCAAATTCGATCACAACACTCTTTTACACTTCTTAGCAACCACCTGAGCTATGTCCGAAACCTAGACTCAAATTAGTCACTTGGGCATTAATTTTAACGCAAATCGAATTAAAATTTATAATTTGAATAACATCTTAAATCTAAAATTTAATAATTACTCCGGGGCACAACTCAGAGTCTTGGTATAAATGGTATTGTTTTCGTTTAACTCAATTTTAAGCTCTCAAGACTAAAAACTTGACTTAGAAAACTTGAATCTTAATTTGAACTAAGAACCAACAAATTCAACTAGACCTAAGCTAACGCTAACACGGTTTAATTAGTGTGTTAAAAGGTAATTAGTGAATTTTTTAAATATTGTTAAAGTGTAATCCTTTTTGTCAATAGACTTATTGACAGACTTTACTCGTTCTAGCATGGGGGACTTTTTGTTAAATCCCTTTTCCCCACTTTCAAGTTTCACCATCATATTACGGAGTATTACCTTGCAAAGTGAAACCAAAACTTTTGAATAACACTAAGAAGTGAAGGGAATATAATCACCTTTTGACTTTTATGGATATACACTGCCTTACGCCTTCCATAAAGTATTTTTTTAGTTTTATTTTGTTGCAATAAGTCAAAATTAATGTTTGACTTATAATTAAATAAAGATTGAATGGAATATTAAGTAAGTAAGATTAGGGGTGTTCATGTTTAGGTCCAGTCCGAAAAAACCGACCGAACTGGACCGATAGGTCCAGACCGAACCCGGACCGAATGAATTTTGGGTCGGTCTTCGGTCCTGATCATTGGAAATATCGGGCTTCGGTCCGGTCTGGTCCATACCCGATTTCTATTCGGTCCGGACCGAATGGACCGACATTACCCATTTATTCCATATTTAAACTTGAAGTCAAGGCTCATAACTTGGCCCATTTAATGTTTTTAAAGGGCCTGCCTCCGTCCCAAATCTGAATCCATTTATGTTATGTTTGGAAACATGAATTTGGATTTCAAATCCGGATTTGGCTCAAATTTCATGTTTGGGAAACTTAAAAATTTTAAATTTGGATTTGTGGCAAATTCTTTTCATTCATAACAAAGCTTAATTTGAAATCCATGTACCACCCCTTGTCATATGAAATTCAAGATGTTAAATTTTGGAATTGAAATGCATGAATTGAAATGAAATACTAGTTGCCAAACACTACCTTAATGATTTCAACCTCTCTCTCCCAAACCTATTTCTGCCAAACTAAACTTCATCCAGATCTGATCGATCTCTACGACTTTGTTTGCCTCTCCATCATCGAGAGAGAGAAACCTCTGAATTTGATTTCTCGCGACTAATTACCATAGTTTAGTATCAATTCAGTACTAAATCTGGTTTAATGTTCAAATTCTTCTACCCACACGGCCACACACAGTGCTACGATTCTAACTCAGATTAGTTTTTGTTTTTTTTTGTTTTTTGGTCTTCTCGGTCCTAGCCGGTTCGGTCTAAGTTATTTCGGCCTGGTTCAGTCTTAAACCGATTAGTTATAGGTCTGGTCTTCGGTCCAAATTTTTTTCCATCTTGGTCTTCGGTCTGGTTCGGTTCGGTCCGATTCTGGACTGATGAACAACCCTAAGTAAGATGATATTTTGAAAATATTTTACAAGGTAACTATAAGGTTGCAGGGTATGGATAGATTAGAACTAATGTGGTACCAAAATAAGGTTATGTGTCACTTTGGCAAAGAGGGTAACATTACCCCTTACTTTTAGTACCAAATTTTTTGCCGATCATACTGGACGAGATTACTTTCTATTTAAGTGTAATATTTCTTTCCATCATATGTGAACTTTATTTTTTTAAAAATGTGTGTAATTTATTTTAATTTGAGGATGAGGAGAGTATAATATACTACTTCCGTTCCAAAGTATTTATCGAGTTTTGAGTTTTTCAGTCATCCGTTTTCAACCTTTGACCTATAATTAAATAAAATATATATTGTGTATTAATTTGATAAAATAATATAATGAAAATATTTTATATTATATACGGAGTATCTAATAAAAAATTTGTATCAATATCTAATATCATTTCTATTTTATTTTACGGACAAAATTTACCAAATTTGACCGGAAAAAGTCAAAAATAGACATATACTCTGAGACGGAGGGAGTACACTATATGACCCATATATGGTCATGTCCATATATATATATATATATATATATATATATATATATATATATATATAATATATATATATATATATATATATATATATATATATAATATATATATATATATATATATATATATATATATATATATATATATATATTGGTATAATTTCTTTTTTTTCCCTTGATGAGTCATGCCCTACCTGACAATATAATAATGTCTCTCAATAGTGATTGCGCGTATGGAGGGTAGTTGACAATTGAGAGAGATATCGAACTCTAATATTGATATCTCCCTATTTGGCAAGGTATTAAATTCAAAACCAGTTTATACTTCACTAAACACCACATATAAAAGAGTTGTGATATCTGGAGTTGTCAAATCTCATATGTCTTAAATTGTATTCACAAAACACGCCTTAAAAAGAAGGTTGAATGTCACCCCAAACGCCCTCACAACTTGGCTCGACAAAGTAGGGAGAATGTAAATCACGATATGATATAACGTGATCTTTTGAAAGTCGTCTTGTGCCACATGCTTGGAAAGAGCTATTAAAATTTATAAATATCTCAAATTGTCAATGCCGGGAATTGATATTGTGACCTCGAACTTAAACTCCACCCATCTCCATAAAATTTAAAAGTGTCCCCATTAAAAAAAATTGTGTGCCCCCGGTCAAAGAAATAATAATTTGAAAAGTAAAATTATTTAAATAAAATATAAATGTAAGTATTTGTAACGTTTTAGTTATATTAAATATGATATACTAAATATGATATACTAATTATGAGAGAGAGAGAGAGTGGCCCTTCCAGATTCTCAGCCCCCAGATGGCGAGAAAGCGAGGAAGACCGAAGAAACCTAATGGAGCTCGATCCATGACGAATTCACCGCAATCAGAGGGTAGAAATCCTGAGGGAGAAGCCAGCGCTGCAATTGACAGATCTGGGAAGCAAAAATTGACGCCAAAAACTCCCTACGAGGTAATGAACCCAATCCTAAATCAGCTGGAAATAGATGAATCTAATATGAAGAAGCAGTATAATGGAGGCTTAAATATTGATCTGAATCTGAAAAAGAAACAAGCCTCGTATGCTGACATAGTGAAAGGGTCTGATATTGAATGTGAATTGTCGTATGTACCGGCAGAAGAAATTAATGGACAGTCTGTTGCTAAGATCAATAAAGATGATATAATTGAGGACTTAGGATGCTGGGATCAATCCATCATTGTCTGTGTATTAGGAGCTAATCCTCCATTGGAAATCATAGATGGATATGTAAGAAGGATATGGAAAATGTACACCATAGAAGATGTAACGTATCTCAAGGAGGGGCAGTTTATCGTTAGGTTCAGTAAGATTGAAGAACGTGATGAAGCACTTAAACGGAAGTACTATTATTTTGACAATAAGCCAGTGTTTACCAAAGCTTGGTGCCCTGGAACTAAAATAGACATCACTGAGCTGAAGGACATCCCTATCTGGGTTCAATTTCCAGGGTTGAATATGAAATACTGGAGTTTAACTGGATTGAGAAAATTGGGCAGTGTTATTGGCAAGCCAATAAGAAGAGACAAGGCCACAGCCACTAGAGCAATGTGGGCATTTGCTCGAATTCAAGTTGAGGTCCAAGTGCAGCAGGATTTTCCAGAGATTATTCATTTTGCTGATGAAGAGGACAGGATAATATCTCAAGCAATGGAATATGAATGGAAGCCCACAATATGTTCTAAATGCAATAAGATGGGTCACATTGCTGATAACTGCAGGAAATCAAAGGAGACTAAAACAGGAGCCAACCCTATCATCAGGAAAGAGTGGAGACCAAAACAGAAAAAAAATGAGGCGAATGATCTGAAGAAGGAAAAGGAATCTACAATAGAGGTGCCACAGTTTCAAACTGAGGTTCAGGTCAATCTAGAGGATGACCTAGGGAAAAACAAGTATGAGGAAGATCAAGAGGGTTTCCAGGAAGTACCTAAGAGGAAGAGTGCAAGAAGATTAACTATAGATGATCTGTATAAGGGAGGAGGAATGAATGATGTCCCTTATACAGGGCATTATCCATTTTTATCATGATATTGTCGTGGAATATTAGGGGTCTAAATAACCCCAATAAACAGTGGGAAATAAAAGATTTGGTTAATAAAAATAATATTAGTATTATGGGTCTCTTAGAGACTAAAATAAAGATTGAAAAGGAGAAGGAAGTACTTGGAAGAATGTTTAATGGTTGGGGCACATTCACTAATATTGAGCATCATCCCCTTGGAAGGATTTGGGTCATTTGGAATAAAAAGAAAGTCAGCACTCAAGTAAATGACAGCTCTTCACAAGCTGTTCATTGCAAGATAAGAGATCTGGAGAACTCCAAGTACTACTGGATAACTTTTATCTATGCGCTAAATGATCAAGGAGCTAGAAAACAGTTGTGGGAAAATTTAATTCAATATGCAGAGACCATGAATGACCCTTGGTGCTGCATTGGTGATTTTAATGCACCTTTAGACAGCAAAGATAGGAAAGGAGGATTGGCAGTAACTGAAGAGGAAATGAAGGACTTCAAGGAGTGCGTGATGAGATGTGGGCTAGAGGAAATTCCATATGTGGGCCCTTACTACACTTGGACAGACAAACAAGGTCCAGGTAAAAGAATCTGGTCCAAACTTGACAGGGCATTTTCCAATGACGTTTGGATGGCTGAGCTGAATACTAAAACTAGAATACTAAATGAGGGAGTATCTGACCACAGTCCACTTTTAGTAACTAGGATTAGTACTATTAAACAATCAAAGGCTTTCAGATTTTGTAATATGTGGCTTGAGGACTACAATCTGCCTTTGATTATAAACCAGGGATGGAAAAAGGATTTGAACAACAGAAATATGTACCAGCTGGTGACTAATCTAAGGAACTTAAAAAGACCGTTACGTAAACTGCATAATGACAGGTATAGAGGGATCCATAGACAAGTGGATGAAGCTTGGGAGGAGTTACTTGAATTTCAGCAAGAGATCAAGAATGTGGTCATGTCACATGAACTGATCTCAAAGGATAGATTGCTAACTGACAAACTTCATAAAACAATCAGAGCTTCATACATCCTAAAATGCCAGCAAAGCAAACAAGACTGGATAACTGAAGGGGATAAAGCATCAAGACTGTTCCATGCTTGGCTAAAAAAGAGAATTATACAGAACCAAATTCTAACCATCCATGATGATAAGGGAGGTCTTATTGAGGGGACAGATCATATTGCAGAAGTCTTTATCAGATATTACACAAAGCTTCTGGGAACCAAAACTGCCACTACAGGTATTGATGCAGACATCATGAAAAAAGGGAAAACTCTGAACATAGAACAACAGCTTCAACTTATCAGACCTTTCAATGCAAAACATGTGAAAGATGCAATGTCCTCAATCCCTAATACCATAAGCCCTGGGCCTGATGGGTATGGAAGTGGAGTCTTCAAGGGACAATGGTCAATAGTGGGGGAATTAACTACCAAAGCTGTGCTGGATTTCTTTAAGGAAGGAAAATCTTTGGTTCAGATTAATGCTACACTGTTGACTGTACTCCCTAAGGTGTCAGATCCTAAGGATCCTACTGAGTACAGGCCAATAGCTTGCTAAAACACCATATATAAAGTGATCTCTAAATTGATCTGTCTGCGTTTGAAGGAAGTCCTGCATCAAATAGTTGATCTAAATCAAAGAGCTTATCTTCAGGGCAGAGAACTAATTCACAATGTACTGATGACCCAGGAGATAGCTAAAGGGTACAATAGAAAGAATTGTTCTCCTAGGTGCATGATGAAGTTAGATCTTCAAAAAGCATATGACTCCATTAGCTGGGAGGCTCTCGAAGGTATCCTATATTACCTCAAATTCCCTAAGCAGTTCATTGGATGGATCATGTTCTGTGTTACAACACCTACCTATTCTATCAACATCAATGGGGGTCATCATGGTTACATCAAGGCAGCTAAAGGACTTAGGGACCCTATCTCTCCTCTTTTATTTGTTTTAGTGATGGAATATCTAACCAGAAGTTTTCAAGCAGTAGTTTTCAAGGGAAGTGGCTTCAAATTCCATCCAATGTGTGGTAAATTGAGAATTGTGAATCTTTGCTTTGCTGATGACTTAATTGTAGTGAGTAAGGCAGACCAGAACTCAATTACCTGCATCATGAAGGTGTTAGAAGAATTTAGACGAGCTACAGGATTGAGTATCAACAAAATAAATCTCAAATAGTTTTTGGAGGGGTGCAGCAAAAACAGAGAGAGGAGTTGTCTGCCTTGGCAGGCATAAAGGTTGGCAGCTTCCCCCTCACCTACCTGGGTAGTCCTATTACTACAGCAAGGTTAAAACAAGGTGACTGTGAGGTGCTGATAAATAAATTGACCAGTAAGATAACTGCATGGGGCACTAAACATTTATCTTACATAGCCAGAGTGAGAGTCATTAACTCTGTATTGATAGGGATTGCCTCATTCTGGTCAAGAATTTTCATTTTACCCAAGCAAGTTATGAAGAGAGTGATGGCCATTTGTAGGAACTACTTGTGGGGGAGCTCTGACAAATATAAGAAAGTACCACTTGTGAATTGGGATGAGGTTTGTCAAGCAAAGAAACATGGAGGGCTTGGGATTAAAAATCTGGTTAAGTGGAATAAAGCTTCTATCATGAAACTCAATTGGGATATTGCCAACAAAAAAGATATCCTATGGGTTAAGTGGATTCATAATAGATACATCAAAAATGCAGATTTTTAGGGATACATTCCAAAAGTAGACTCATGCCACTATTGGAGAGAAATGATTAAAGTGAGAGAGCAGTTCAGAGAAATGCCTAAGGGGAAACAATACAACGTCAGGGATGGTTACCAATGGCTGCAGGGGGAGAGACATACTCCCAGTTGGAAGAAAATTGTCTGGAACAAACTAACTCCACCAAAGTTCAAATTCATAGCTTGGCTCCTAATGAAAGGAAGAATACAGACTAAAGCCAGAATTTCAAAGTACACAACAGTGGATCTGAGATGTGTTTTGTGTGGACAAGGAGATGAGGATGATTCTCACCTTTTCTGGGAATGTTCTAGCGCGCAACAGATTCTAAGGAAAAGTGGCAGAAAGCTCAACAGGGACATTTCAGTGAGTAACTACCCTGAGTTAGAGGAATTCATTAAGAAGCTTTCAACCATGAAAGACAGAATGCAAGCTATAGCACAGCTAGTGTTTATGGTATTTGGAGGATGAGAAACAAAATCATGCACCAAAAGAAGTGTACGATTGAGGATACAATTGATTATATCTATTTCTACCTTACGAGCTATTTTACATATAGGAAGATGATGTAAATTGGAGGTCAAAGATGTTTGTATGATCTTGATGTGGTATTAAAATGTGTGTTTTATGTGCAAAAAAATATGATATACTACGTACGTAATTCATTCAGCATAATATTTTTCTAATTTTGAAATATTTTTTTTTGTATTTTTTGGTGGATTCTGCTATTTCGGGACATCGACCCGACGAACTCGGTATCGGATTAACGCTGCACCGAATAACAAAGTCTAATAAACAAATAAAGCGAAAAGAACATAGTTTTACTTAGAAGTCTAAATCGGAAGAAAATCACATACCTTTTTAGATGGTATCATGCCAACTAGGAGGAAGTAGCTAAGTTGTATATGTAGAGTATAGGTGATTGTAGAACTGGCCTCCTCTCTCCCCCATGGATCCTCCTTTTATAATTGAGTGGAGGAGATACTATGGAGACATTAGGATCATGTTCCATGTGAAGTTTATATTCCTTTTTTATGTGAATATGTTACTCAAGTCCCAAGTGAATAGTTACACATTACTTCAAATGTAACTTTTTGTCTACCGATCTTTGGCTCCATCATAAATAATTTATCTCAACTTCTATTTCGATGGGGACTACACTAGACTTTTGTGTACTGTTCAAATAATATTAATTGAATTAGATAAAATCTATAATCCATCATTTATCTATATTTGAAACATTTTATTTAACTTATTTTAAATTTTATTTTTTGCACAAACATCACAACTTCATTACTCAAACCAGACAAGTCATTACATCAACATAAGCTAAAACGTTGTCCTACTATCTTTATACATTACAAAACTTCTAATATAAAGTAGTGCATACTAGATTGCTTCCTCGACAGAGCAATTGTCCTGAAGCCTCTTTTTGTTCCTCATTCCCCATATGTTGTACACACAGCATGCCCATATTGCCACTACTTGCATCCTTCTCTTTCCCCCATTCTTTTGGACTAACTCTTCCAAGTCTTGGAGTTTCATTATCCTCACTTGCAGATTATGAACGTTATAGTAGGTGGTAATAATCTCCTGAGCTACTGGGCATTCCCAGAATAAATGGATATCACTCTCTTCACTCAATCCACATAGCTCACAATCTGTATTTATGTTGATGTATCTTTCAATTCTTACCTTTGTTTGTATTCTCCCTCTCATTAATAGCCAGGTAATAAATTGAAACTTAAGAGGTGTAAGTTTGTTCCACACCATGTTCTTCCACCTAGGAGCCAATCATATCCATCATTTATACTGTATTTTTTCTCCATTGGCATTGTCTTGAAGATCTCTCTAACCCTAATCATCTCTTTCCAGTAATAGAATGGATCTTGGCTGGGAGAGTACTCCCAGAAGTCTGCATTCTTGATGTACCTGCCATGTATCCATTTTACCCACAATATATCCTTTTTCTCAGCCACTTCCTAATTTAGTTTCATAATGGCAGCTTTCTTCCAGTTTGCTGCATTCTTTACTCCCAGTCTCCCTTGTTTCTTCTTCTGACACACTTCTTTCCATCTTACCAGAGGTATTTTCATATACTTATCTGAGCTACCCCACAAAAAATTCCTGCATATAGCCATGACCCTTTTCATAATCTGGCTTGGTATGTGAAATGCTTTGTCCCCCATGTTGTGATCTTACATGTCAGTTTGTTAATGAGAGCTTCACAATCACTTTTTTTTTCATTTTTGTAGTTGTGATAGGGCTACCTAAATAAGTGAAAGGGAGACTCCCATGTTTCATACCTGTCACCCCTAATACTCTTCTTTGAGCTGGCTATTTATCCCTCCAAAGACTATCTGAGATTTATTGGTATTTATACTAAGTCCAGTAGCTTGCTTAAATTCCTCTAACACCCTCATGATGCATTTAATAAAGTTTCTATCTGCTTTACTTACAACAATAAGATCATCTGCAAAGCAGATGTTCACAATCTTTATATCCCTACACATAGGGTGGAATTTAAAGTTTCCATTCTGTACAGCAACTTGGAAACTCCTTGTTAGGTACACTCCATCACCAAAAAAAATAGAAGGGGGGAAACTGGTCCCCCCTGTCTTAAGCCTTTTGCCCCCTTAATGAACCCATATTGTCCCCCATTGATATTAAGTGAGAATGTAGTTGTAGTAACACAAAACATAATCCACTTAATAAACAAGTCAGGAAACATAAGGCTTTGTAGTATACCTTTGATGGCCTCCCAACTGACCGAGTCATAAGCTTTTTGGATATCCAGTTTCATCACACACCTTGGTGAGTTATTCTTCCTGTTGTATCCCTTGGCAATCTCTTAGCAGACAAGGACATTATGAATTAATTCTCTCCCCTGAACAAAGGCTCCCTGGTTTAAGTCCACAATATAGGGTAGGACCTCCTTCACTCTCTTACTAATCGGTTTGGATATCACCTTATAGATTGTATTACAGCAAGCAATATATAAGTCTGTACTCCTATGGTTTTTTGAGGTCTGTCAACTTATTTTAAATTTTTTGCTACAGAGTAAAAATTAATTCTTTTTCATCATGATTTAAAATGTCATTAAAAACTATTTTGGGGTGTGGTCCCTAAATCCCCGTGCCCCTTGTCATTAGTATTCATGGATTCACCACAATTTGAATGGAAAAGAAAAGAAATGGTTTTCTCTCATTTTTCTCACCAAAATGGAAGGAATTTGATTTCTCATCCTTTTAATACATTTTGTCTTCTCATTTTCTTTTTCTTTCACTTTTCTTTTCATTTCCTCTTTAACCAAACTAAAAAACATTTTCCTTCTCATTTTATTTTTCTTTCCCGGCCTCTCAAATTTTTTAAACCAAACATAATGTAAAAGTTTGGGAAATGGCTTTTCTGAGTTAGTTTTAGTATGTTGTTTAATGACTTTTCTCATCTATCTTTCGTATGAATGGAAATGTAGGTTTTTTGTCCGTAGAAAAGCTGAAAATTGTATTACGTATGAAACAAATTAGGCTCGAGTGAGAACATTAATAGTTAAGGATGTAATCAAATATACGGAGTACAAAAAAAGATGTAAGCATTTATTTCAGCTATGGAACAAATGAGTTTATTTCATTTGCTTGCTTCATTGCTTTTTTAAACGACCACGTATAAAATCTCATCAGTTTTAAAATTATTTTAGTTATAAATTGTCAATTATTATAAAAATAAAAAGTATAAATTATACCGTTTAAAAATCCATTTAAAATTCTTTAAAACAAAATTTAGATATGCAATACGGAATTCTTCAAAACAAACAAACAAAAGTCATGAAAAGATTGTAATAGTAACAATTGTATCCATTTTGGGAGAGATAGAGTATTATGCAATACGAAATTCTTCGTATGAAAATTTAGATAGAGAGAAACTTCATAATAGAGAAAAAATGTCATAAATGTCATTTCAAGATTGAAAATAGGTTAGGAGGCATGTGTATGATTTAAAGAGTTAAAATTTTACAAATAACTTTTGAAAACAAATAAACTTTTGGTGATCATTTTGCAAACAAGGGGGAACACTCATGCTATTATCCTATATAAAAATGAGATGCCAATACGTAGGAGGTTGATATTATTAGGCGTTGCTTATGTTGCGTTTTTAACATAATTTATGACATGAAAAATATGAAATTAATGGTTTGATATGGAATCAATAAGTTTATTTAATACGAACTTCTTGAGTAGTAGGAGATTCACTTCCTAGGATTCATGAGGAAGTTCACCCAGGTTCGAGCCCTAGCGGAGGCATTGACTCTTTGTGCGTTATTAGGTTGAGAAAGTATGAACAGATACTATATTATACTCCCCTGTCCCTCTAAGATCTTCTCATTTTGACTTTATGTAATTTTTAAGGAGAGTTGAAAAAGGGTAAAAGTTTACAATAATACCCTTAATGAAAATGAGTGGAGTGTATTAAATAAGGTGGGTAAGGTGTAATAAATAAAGTAAGTGAGGGTAGTTGTGGTATTTTGATTGTTAAAAGATGAAATGAGAAGATCTATTATGCACAAAAAAAGGTCTATTGGGAAGATCTATAAGGGACAAAGGGAGTAATAGATATAATAATACTAAAAACTAAGTTAATTTAAAGTGATAAAAATAAGTTAATTTAATTAATAAGGAGATATCTTTGTTTTCATGATACTCTGTAATATTTTTCCCTTATACTATATTATTTTATCTTCATTTATAACGGAACTTTTAGATAATACTATCTCTGTCCCAGTGTTTTTATCCAGTTTAATTTTTTCGAGTTTGAACTCCAATTAATCTCAATTTATATTGCATATTAGCATTATGAAATATAATTTTGAAATTTCTCAATACAATGAATTCAATAAAGTCATTTTTATGTTAAAATACATTATGACTTTTATTTAATTGAAGCTTAAAGTTTGTCCAATTTGACTCGAAAGAGTCAAACTGGACAAATACACTGGGACGGAGGGAGTAAATAAGATACCTTCTTCTCCTCTAAATAAATTTTATATTTTTTTATACGCTTAAAGTAAATAAGTTAGGTTGGATTCTATTTATTTAAAATGATGATTTAAATTTTAAAACAATTTCTTCATCCGATTGGATTCTATTTTACTTATATTACAGAATAAAATTTATCAAAATGAAATGTGTGACCATACATGACTAAGGCTCCGTTCCGTTCAACTTATTTTTTCTGATCTGATCTGATTCTAATAAGTTCTGATCTGGTCTGATCTGATCTGATCTGATCTGATTGGATCTGATCTGATCTGATTGGATCTGATCTGATCTGATTGGATCTGATCTGATCTGATTGGATCTGATCTGATCTGATCTGGTCTGATCTGATTAATTATGATTTAATTTAAAATTTCAAATCAATAATTTAATTTGACTTTATAATAACGTTTGAAAATTGTAATGATAATTCATATTATAATATAATCAATATTTTTTATTTAATGATTCCTTTTTAATAAAATAAAAATAGTTATTTCATATATTAGAATAATCATTCATATTATAATGTAATAATATTTTTTATTTTATGATAATTTTTTTGTAAAATTAGAATTATACATTGGAATAAATATTTAATTTAGATATACATTTAAAAGTAATTAAATTTAGATAATCAATATATAGAAGAGATAGTATTTTTATTAAAATATCTCATCCTTATAAAAGATCAAAAGTTTAGAAACTCAAATTACAAGTAGCAATAAAAATATATTTTAAAAGTAGAATTAGATTGACATTGTCAATGTATTTTAAAACTAATTTTTCCGACGTCTAATAATTAAGGATTACTTTCTCAGCTTTTTATTTAACCTATTTCTAAAGTTTATTCTTTTTCATTTTTAAGAACAATAATAATAATAATAATAATAATAATAATAATAATAATAATAATGACGATGATGATGATGATGATGATCATAATAATAATAATAATAATAATAATAATAATAATAATAATAATAATAATATAATAATAATAATAATATAATAATAATAATAATAATTCTTGATGAGATCTTATTTTAATAAGTCTTGATTTGATCTGATTGGATCTGATCTGATCTGATTGGATCTGATCTGATCTGATCTGATTCGATCTGATCTGATCTGATTCGATCTGATCTGATCTGATCTGGTCTGATCTGATCTGATCTGATCTGATTTCAATAAGAATAAGAAAAAATAAGAAAAAATAAGTTGAACGGAACGGGGCCTTACTTATGTTTAGACTAACATTATATACGATTTTAATAAAATTGTATATTCATACTCCTTTCTCTCCTCAAATAAGTTTCCTTCCTCCCCTCCCACTCCTTTTCCAAACCCGTCGCGGGAGTTTGAAGCTTTGAACCCAAAACCGAAATCATCACTCTTCTCTCAATTGTTTGTCTAACTCGTGGAACCCAAATTTGAAACCAGTAACCTTGATGTGAGTTTTAATGTTTATTTTTTTTGTAATTTCTTGAGACTAACCGATAAAACTCAATCATAAAGCTTATTGGTTTTGATTTTAGGTTCCATTAAGACGACTAATAATTGAGAGAGGAATGATTATTTCAGTTTTGAGTTTAAAGTCAGCGATGAGTTTGGGAAAGAGTGCGAGGGGAGGAAGGAGCTTAATTGATGAGAGAAAGGAGTGTGAATTTACAATTTTATCTACGTTCTTAATGGAAATGTTAACAAAGGACCATTCGTGGAAATGAATATAATAATTGGGGACTAAATTAGTAATATTTGATATGTAGGGACTAAGTATGTAAAACGACCTATAACTGGGGACCTTTTATGGAATTTACTCAAAATAAAAACGTCCAAATGAAAGAAGATTCGCTCCGTTTACATGTACAAAATCATACATAGAAACCATATACTCCGTATATGAGAGAGAAACAACATAGATTTATGAATAGAAGATAGGAAAATTAAGGTGTAGAGAGAGCACAAGAACATTTGTGACAAGAGAGATTTTAAGTCATGTTCTCCTTAATTTACTTTCTTACTTATTACGGAGTACTTATTTTCATTGGAATCAAATCAGAGCAGATTAGAACCGGCTTTAAATATAACTACATTCATATCAGAACTTATTTCGATGAGATCAGGTTCATTCAGATTATGTGAAAAGAATTTAACCTTAGATACGGTAGGATAAGACAAAAATAAGGAAATGTGCAAAGAAGGCTCGAAGTGCAAAAACCAAATACGGTTTACTGATTTAGACTCAATTACAATAAAATTATAGAGAGCCACGGAGTATAATTTCCAATTTGCAATTCTTTGTATTTTGATAAAACATTCAGCATTAACAAGAATACTTTCAAACAAATGAATAATTTTGTATTTAAAAAAAACCAAAAAAATGAATTAAAAAGTGTTTTTTTATTTTTACTTTTTTTTGCAAATTTTCCTTCTAAATCAAGAAAGAAAATATAAATTCTGTAATTTGCTCGGCGTATAAAAGAGCCAAAGTTTCACAGTTTCATCCCACCCAACGACCCAAGTATTCATTCCCCAAAAGTATAATTCGTCGCTACTCTTTATATATAAATAATCCCAGCTTTTCTTGAAAAATGGCGGTCGCCGGAGGCGGCAGCTGCGCAAACATGGTTAACACAGCCATACACGTCCTCAAGGGGCGGTGGTTCATGGTGTTCGCCACCATTCTCATCCTCTCCGCCTCCGGCGCCACCTACATGTTCGGCCTCTACTCCGGCGACATAAAGTCCACTCTGGGCTACGACCAGAGCACCCTCAACTTACTCAGCTTCTTCAAGGACTTAGGCGCCAACGTCGGCATCCTCGCCGGCCTGGTCAACGAAGTCACTCCGCCGTGGGCCGTGCTCACCATCGGCGCCGGCCTCAACTTCTTCGGCTACTTCATGCTCTGGCTCGCCGTCACCGGGAAAATCCCAGCCCCGAAAGTCTGGCAGATGTGCCTGTACATTTGCGTCGGCGCCAATTCCCAGTCATTCGCCAACACCGGCGCTCTGGTCACCTGCGTCAAGAACTTCCCCGGCAGCCGCGGCGCCGTCATCGGCCTCCTGAAAGGCTTCGTCGGCCTCAGCGGCGCGGTGTTCACCCAGCTGTACCACGCGATCTACGGCGGCGATTCCAAGTCCCTGATTCTGTTGATCGCGTGGGTCCCGGCGGTGGTCTCGGGACTCTTTCTCCGGACGGTGAGGATTATGAAGGCGCCGTCGATCGCCGACGAGCTGAGAGTGTTCTACAGGATCCTGTACGCGTCCCTGGGATTGGCCGGGTTTCTGATGACCATTATTATTCTCCAGAAGAAATTCGGTTTCAATAGAACGGAATATAGTCTTTGTGCCGCCGGGGTTCTTGTCCTGCTCTGTTTGCCTCTCGGGATTGTGATCAAGGAGGAGATCGGAATTTGGAACAAGAAGAAGATAGCGACGGTTGTCGTCACGGTAGACCAGAGGCCGCCGTTGACCGGTGGAGTCACCGGTGGTTTGACCCAAGAAAGCGGGAAGACAGAGAAAATGAGCATCAAATGGTGCCGGTATTTGAAATTCACTCTTTCTAAAATAAATTTGACTTTTTTGTTCATAACATTTTTATAAATTTCAACCCTGAAAATATAATTGGATTTGTTTTGGAATATAATTATGATTAATTAAAGTCTATACTCCCTCCATCCATCCATATGAAAATAGTCTTTTTATTTGATTTTTCTTGATCAAAATTTGTAAATTTTGATTTCAATTTTTAAAAAAATATGTTATGTTTCAATATAAAAACAATATAATTAAATTTTTTATGAACATAGTTTTGAAATAATAAATAGTTATAAAATATGTTCATGTATAAATGTAAATATTAATTGTAAAAGTATTACACTGCAAACCGTAAAAAATCAAATGAGAAGATTATTTTCAACGAGAGAAGTAATAAATTTTTTATATCAATAACTCTGTTACAATGTAGCATGTGTTCATATATTTTCTCAAGCTCAAAAGTTATTGATTCATTGGAATTCGAATATTCCCCCCGTCCTAAAATTAACTTCCCATTTGACTTTCCAATGCGGCACTTTGACCATCAATATCTCCATTTTTATATGAATATATATTATCAAAATAATATATTTCAAAACTATGTTTCAAAATGAATCTATTGATACTAAATTTATATGAAAATTCAATATATTTTTTCCGTAATATGCAGTCAAAATTTTAAAACTTTGACTGCAAAAGTCAAAATAGGAAATTAATTTTAGGACGGAGGGAGTATAACATTTGATCTTCTATGTGAGAGAGTCATAGTAACACTGCTAGACCAAGTCTTGGCAAATCTTAATATGGAGTACTTTATATTCTCTGTTCCAAAATAAGTACCATGTTTCGGTTATGATATTGATTAAAATTATTTTTAAATCAAAATAACTAAAAATTATTCTTAAATTAAAATATAAAAATTATATTTTAAAAACTTTAACAAAAGTTTCGTTATTCAAATCAAAAGTTTCGTTAGTTTATAAACGATCAATAAAAAATGTATAAATAAAGAGTAATGCAAGGAGTACACCAAAAGGTGTACCCAAGTGTACACCACCCTCTTTTCCTCCACACATTTTTATTTGATTTTTATTAACTTAATTTTTTTGAATTTTTTTTGCCTTTTTTAGTGGACAATGAGGGGGTGAGGGATATTTGGGGTACACCTTTGGTGTACCCCTAGCATTTTTCATAAATAAAATAGAGTTTGTTGACTTGTAAATAATAGCTAGATGTCTATTTTTGGGACACTTGAAAAAATATTAGTTATGTATAATTGATTTTTTTTACGATTTCAAATGTAACATTTAGACTATCAATATAGATATTTATACATAGATATATTTTCTTAAAATTTTATAATATTAAAAAAATTAATTTCAAAAGTATATTATAGATGTATTATATCTGTCCTATAATATTTGTTTAGTTTAATTTTTTTAATCAAATTGAACGGGCTTTAGATATCAATTAAGTAAAAAAATACAATATATATTTTTATGAAAATTACTTTATTAGATTAAACTCAATTTAATTATGTAAGTGCTATTGCTTTAGGAGGAATTTACTTAAATAGTACTAAAACATAATGACTTTCTCTAAATAACACCATATGTATTTTTTTTCCCAATGTAGCACTTTTAGTCATTATGTATTAGTCATTATTCAAACAAATATTCGATATCACTGGTCATTATGGACATTATTAATTGCCATTTAGAGAAAAAAAACAATGTAAGTACTATTTAGGAAAATGATTTAAGTTTTACTACTATTTGCAAATATTTCATTGGCTTTAGTGTACAAATGTTTCTTTTAACTTTTGGATAGGAGTTTGGAAAGTTTAAGATCAACTCCAGTGGAGAAAAGCGAGGTTTCTTGCTGGAAGTCGGCATTCCGGCCGCCGGAGACGGGGGAAGACCACACTATAATCCAAGCGCTCTTTAGCGCCAACATGTTGATTCTCTTATTAGCCACAATCTGCGGCGTAGGAGGGACGCTGACGGCGATCGACAACTTGGGACAGATCGGGGCGTCGCTCCGGTACCCGAAACAGAGCATCGGCACATTCGTGTCTCTGGTGAGCATATGGAACTACGCCGGCAGAGTGGTCGCCGGATTCCTGTCGGAGCATTTCCTGGCGAAGTACAGGTTCCCCAGAACTCTGATGCTCACGGGAGTCCTTCTGGCGGCAGTCGCCGGCCACCTGCTGATCGCCTTCGACGCCCGCGGCGGGCTCTACGTGGCGTCGGTGATCATAGGGTTCTGCTTCGGGGCCCAGTGGCCGTTGATTTTCGCCATCATCTCCGAGCTCTTCGGGCTCAAGTACTATTCCACCCTGCTCAATTTCGGGTCGGCGGCGAGCCCGATCGGGTCGTACTTGCTGAACGTGAGGGTGGTGGGGCACCTGTATGACAGAGAGGCGGAGAGGCAGATGAGAGCGTTGGGGAAGACGAGGAAGGGAGGGGTAGAATTGGAATGTGTTGGGGTTGAGTGCTTCAGATTGGGGTTTCTTATCATCGCCGCCGTCACGGTTTTTGGAGCCGCCGCGTCGGCCGTCTTGGTGGTTCGGACTAGCAAGTTCTACAAGAGTGACATTTATGAGAAGTTCCGGGAGGAGGCCGAGACTGAACCAAATCGGAGTACAAATCTGGCACAGAACTAAAGTATCCTTCGAAATCTTAAGAGGAACAAAACTTTTTTTAAGGTACTTTTATTTAATTTGTTGTTGATGTATAATTGTATAAATATACTCTTGAGAATTGAGATTGAGTTTTATTGTCATCGCCGCCGTCATGGTGTTCGGATCCGCCGTGGCGGCCATCTTGGTGGTGAGGATTAAGAGCATTTTCATTAGTGATGTTTGAAACATGTCTAAAAATACTGAAATTTGCACTTAATAGGATTAAAATATAAGTTATTTCCCAATATAGAACTTAAACTTTTTATTCCCTAAATAAGACTTAATAATAACTAGTGAGAAAATAATGTCCAAGTTATACTGGACATTTAGTTGAATAATGACTAATGGTCTTACCTTTGAAATTAAAAACATATGGTCATATATTGAAAAAGTCATTATGTTTTAGTCCTATTTAATTAAACAATAAGTCTAAAATGACACCAGTGTTATTAGTGTCATTTGCTTACACCAGTTCGTTTGAGGTACCTACGGTGCTCCGTTTGTAAGAACGACGGTTCCTACCCCCCAACCCTCTCCCTAAACCTCCCACCCCAGCTCCACCCTTGCGCCCCCACCCTAGCCCCCCCTCCCGCCCCCCTCCCTACCCTGGCAGTAGTGCCAGGGTAGGGAGGGGGCGGGAGGGGGGGCTGGGGTGTGGGGCAAGGGTGGGGCTGGGGTGGGAGTTTAGGGTGAGGGTTAGGGGGTAGGAACCGTCGTTCTTACAAACGGAGCACCGTAGATACCCCAAACGAACTGGTGTAAGGAATTTGTGTATAAGTAACTGGTGTTATTTTAGACGCTCCCTTAATTAAATTACCATTAAAAATATGTATGAATGGAAGATGTTATTTAATGATTCTAAGGGCTTGATTAAATGGAGAGAGAAGGCTAAACATTTTTTTTGAATGTAGGCTAAACATTAATTCTATTCGATGCATTTAAATGTCGGGGTTATTGATTTTAATATTTATTATACTCCTTTAAAATATTGAGTTTGTAGAGAAAAACCAAAATAGCACTCTAAGACCATTAAAATACTCTAAATAGCAGTGCTATATGTTTCGTACATGTAATTCCGATTTTGTCTTTTAATTAAACAGCAAATGTTCATGAACAATTAGGTTTCTCTCCCTAATGAGTTTAGGGTTTCTCAAGCTCGTTTCTCTCCTAGTTTTCTAGGTTCTGCAATTAGTTCGTGTTCAGCGATCTTCACCCTCTGACTTATGGCGCAAACTACACCGGAAGATGCAGTGGAGAAATTGGCGTCCCGATATGATGGCTTGGTGCTTGAGGACGAAGAGGTGGGTCTTATGCCAGTAGGGATAGAACCTCACGCCGATATTGGGGCAGGGGCTGGATCTTGGATGCTCGTGGGCAGGTTTCTTACTGACAAGCTTATCAAATTGGAATTTATGCAGCAAGTAATGGCGTCGGTTTGGCGTCCGGTCAAAGGAGTTCAAGTATCAGAGATTGAACCAAATCTGTTTTCCTTTGTCTTCTTCCATAAATCAGATTTGCAGCGGGTGCTAGAGGAGGGGCCTTGGTCTTTTGAGAATAATACGCTCGTTTGCCGTCAGGTTGAAATTGGGGATCTACCAAGTTCGGTGGTCCTCGATACGATGGATTTGTGGGTTCAGCTCTACGATTTGCCTTTGGGATACACATCAGACTCAGTTTTGGCACAGATTGGGAACTTCATTGGTTCTTTTTTGAAGTGCGACGATAGACAGGTAAGTGTACCATGGCGTGCTTTCTATCGTATTCGGGTCTCTATTCCGATTGCTAAACCTTTGAAGCGTCGTATGAAGTTGATTAAGCGTGACAGTTCTTGGACGTGGGTGAATTTTAAGTATGAAAGGCTACACACCTTTTGTTTCTTTTGTGGCTTGATGGGGCACTCCCACAAAATTTGTCTTAGGGCGCGGGAGGCAACAATCCCGGTGGAGCAATACCTGTATGGTCCATATCTTCGTGCCGGCTTATCTCGTGGACCGCGGGCAGTGGGGCAGCGGTGGTTGGTCCCTGCAGGTGGTGTCTTGGGTGGGAGGATTGAGGGTGATCACTACACCAAGGGGGTTGTTGGATGGGGGGGCTCGAGCGAAGTTGAATCAGGTGTCTTGGCTGCTTTCAAACGACGAAGGGAGGGGGAGGACTTTGAAGATGGTATGAGTGGTGAAGCGCATGCTGTTGATGTCTCTATGGAGGATGTCTCAAAAAACTTGCTCGTGGCGGGTTCTGGTTCCCAGACCCGCCCGTCCCAATGAGTACCTTGAGCTGGAACTGTCGTGGCTTGGGCAATCCACGCACAGTTCGTGAGGTTGTGGACCTTGTGTCCAGTAAGAAGCCTGACTTTGTTTTTCTAATGGAAACTAAAGTGAATAGAGAGCATGCAGAACGACTCCGGATTAAGATCGAGTTTGAAGGGCTCTTTTATGTCGATAGAACAGGTTTGGGCGGAGGCCTGGCGTTGCTTTGGAAAAGGAATAATACTGCACAGCTTCTTAGCTACTCCAAAAATCATGTGGATATCATGGTGAGATTGTATGGCCGGCAGCCTTGGCGCATGACTTGCTTTTATGGCTTTCCAGAGAGGAGTAGACGCAGCGAATCATGGAACCTCCTTAGAAGCCTTAGCACACGTTCGTCTCTTCCATGGGTGGTCGTGGGGGACTTTAATGATCTATTATTTCAACACGAGAAGCGGGGCCCTATCCCACACCCTGAAGGTCTTCTTCGTGGATTTGGGGAGGCTCTTGAAGATTGCGGCTTACTGAATGTCCCGACTATGGGGTACTCGTTCACATGGGAGAGAGGCAAAGGCACTGAGGCTTGGGTGGAAGAAAGGTTAGATAGGGTGGTCGCTACTGGGGATTGGGTTGATTTGCAAGGGGCTATTCAGGTCTCCAATATCCTTACCCGGACGTCGGACCACTCTGCCCTCTTTCTCGATGTTTATGAGTCTGAGTGTAGGGTGGGAAGAGGGGGCCGAAGGTTTAGGTTTGAGATGGCATGGCTGCTGGATAAGGGATGTCGTGGGGTGGTGGAGGCTGCTTGGCGTGATGGACGTGCAAACGGTTTGTTGAGTTGTGTCCACAACTGTGGTGTCCGCTTAATGAACTAGGGGGGGGGGGGGGGCGACCGTGTCCATATGTTTGGAAAACGTATCAATGAGTTACGAAAAGAGCAGATGCGTTGGCGGGGTCGGTGTGATCCTTACTCTCTAGACGAATTCCGCAAGTTGGACTTTGAGTTGTCACGACTTGAAGCTCAGGAGGATGCATATTGGAAGCAACGGGCCAAGCAGCATTGGTTGCGGGGTGCCGATGCGAATACCAGGTTTTATCATAAATTTGCTTCTAATCGTAGACGCAAAAACAATCTACTTAAGCTTCGTGATGACGCGGGACACTGGGTGGAGGGGAAGGATCTGGTCCGGGTTATAATGGAGCATTATGGTAATATTTTTAGTGCAAATGGGGCCGCTACTGGAAATGCTAATTTTTTTCCCTCGGTCACTCCTCGGGTGTCTGGTTCCCATAATGCTCAGTTGGAAGCTCCATTTGAGAAGGAGGAAGTCAAATCTGCTCTTTTTAGTATGTTTCCCGATAAGGCACCAGGTCCTGATGGCTTTAACCCGGGGTTTTATCAGCATTTTTGGGACATTGTGGGTGATGATGTTGTGAGCTTTGTTCTTGACTGTCTGAATTTGGGTTCTTGGCCAAGTGGGCTTAATGATACCAACATTATTCTTATTCCCAAGAAGAAAGACCCGGAAATGGTCTCAGATTTAAGGCCGATTGCTCTGTGTAATGTTGTGTACAAGGTAATGGCGAAGATGATTGCGAATCGGATGAAACCCTTGATGGGAGAGGTGATTTCTGAGTCTCAGAGTGCTTTTGTTCCGGGAAGACTTATCACAGACAATATCCTTGTTGCGGGAGAGATTGGGCACTTTTTGAACAGGAAGCAGATTGGGAAAGTCGGGTGGAGTGCACTCAAGCTCGACATGGCCAAGGCTTATGATAGGATGGAATGGCCTTTCTTGAAGAGTATGATGTTGGCACTAGGTTTCAACGCGAGATGGGTCAACTTGGTGATGAGATGTGTTACTACTGTTACTTATAATATTCAAATCAATGGTAGTATTGGAGGTCAGGTGATTCCAACGCGGGGTTTGAGGCAATGAGATCCTTTATCTCCGTATCTCTTTATCTTGTGTGCTGAGGGACTCTCTCTTTTATTACAGCAAGCTCAGACAGTTGGAGCCATTCATGGATGCAGGGTCGCTAGGGGGGCACCAGCGGTTTCACACTTGTTTTTTGCAGATGACAGCCTTCTATTTTTTAAAGCAAATGTCGAGGAAGCTGGAGTCATCAAACAGTGCCTCCAAAATTATGCGAGTCTCTCTGGTCAGTGTGTCAATTTCCACAAATCTAACATTAGCTTCAGTCGGAATACCACGGAGGAGACAAGAGACCGTGTGGCGGGTCTACTTGGGGTCTCTAAAGTGGATAATTTTGGAAAATATCTTGGATTACCCTCATTCATTGGAAGTAATAAACGTGCTGTTTTCTCGTATATCGAGGATAAAATCAAGCAGAGGATTGGGGCATGGAACAAAAAGTTGTTAACTAAAGCAGGTGGGAACAACAGCAAAGGAATCCATTGGATGGCATGGGATCGTTTATGTGTCCCGAAAAAATTCGGGGGATTGGGCTTCAAGGATTTACGGGCTTTCAATTTAGATCTGTTGGGTAAGCAAGGGTGGCGTTTTCTGACGGAGCCGCAGTCGTTGGTTGCTAGGATCTACAAAGCAAGGTATTATCTTCGAACTTCATTTATTGATGCTACTCTCGGTAGTTGTCCTAGTTTTTGTTGGAGGAGTATTTTAGACGCTCATGGGCTTGTTTGCAGTGGGGTGCGTCGCAGGATTGGTAATGGGGCTAACACGTTGGTGTGGGGTGTCCCCTGGCTCTCTGATGCTTATGACCCGATGGTTCATACCGCTATGCACCCTCAACTCCAAGAAAGTTTGGGCTACGCTGGATGGTGCTCAATTGGAGGTGGTTGCAGCTGTTCTTTCTGGAATATGGCAGGCCAGGAATTCAGTGGTTTGGGAGTTGAAACTACCCTTACCTCGTCAAACTTGGAATCTGGCAGCGCATAATTTGGAAGCATGGCGTCATCTGGTGCACTTCCATGCTCCTCCTCCCGAACCAGATCTGAGGCAACACATCCATGCTGTACCACAGGGGTCTGATTTTGAGTTTACCTGCTGGTTTGATGCAGGCTTCGAGGAGCGGACAGGTAGGGCAACGTTCGGGGCAGTGCTTTTGTCTCAGGAGGGCAGGTTTGTGGCGGGTATGAATGGTCCTCTCTTTGATGTATTATCCCCGTTGATGGCTGAAACATTAGCATGCAAGGAAACCTTGGTATGGTTGAAAGCTAGGGACACTTCCAATGTCCGTCTTTTCTCGGATTGCTCTACTCTTTGTCATTATCTGGGCTCGGCTTCTACTACTTCCCGGACTTACATTGGCATATATTTCCATGAGTGCAAAGTGTTACTTCGTACTTTTACTAATTGTTCAGTTTCGTTTGTTCCCCGCTCTTCAAACTCTCTAGCCCATCTTTTGGCTACAATGGCCTATTCCCAACCCCAAACTATGTACTGGGACTCTGTTCCTCCTTTTTTTCCGTCTTTGATTAATCATATGTGAGTTTTTTCCTTCAAAAAAAAAACAGCAAATGTTCATTATTCACTGCCAAAAAATATGATTATTTTGGGCAGTGTGGTTGTTCACTCGTAATTGTGTAGTGGGCAGTGTGGTTTTTTATATATGAGTTTTTAATGTGGCAGTGTAGAATGGATATATGTTGTTATATCTTACGGCAGTGTGTAAATGTATTATTGTGTTCCTTAATTTCATGTTGTAGTGTAATGTCCATTGATTTATGTGGTAGTGATTTCATGTATTAGTTCTAGGGAGATGGACCAAAATAGGAGTAAAAGAGATGACATATCCCAAAATAGGAGTTGAAACTTAAACTAACCTAAATAGGAGTAATGATTTTAACATGATGTAGCTCCATATCTACATACTATGCAGTAAACATGATGCTAATTTTCATATTTTAATTTTACTTAAATAGATTTTCTTATGCTATTCTATAGAGGCAAAGATTAATTTTCCTCTTTATTTTCCTACGTATTTCCCTTTCTCCTTTTGATCTTGTCTTCTACTCGTATTTTTTCATCTCATAGATAATGCGCCATTTTTTAAACTTTGAACGTCCCATTTTCATTGTCTTATTTTTAAAATGAATAAAAATGCAATGAGAAACAAAATTAAAATTCTTTTTTCTTAATTAATACAATTATCAAAGTGAATGACTAAAATAAAAGTTCTTCCTATTGAATATGATGGATTGCGTTTATATACATACATACATACATACATACATACATATATTTTATATATATATATATATATATATATATATATATATATATATATATATATATATATATATAGGTTAATATGAGAATGCGATCTTATGAAAGAAATAAGAATGAATCCGTTGCGTTAGATTGTGAGATCTAAGGGTCAATATTGCATCAAAAATAGGTGCACCAAAATGGTTTGAAAATGCATCATGTCGTAATGCACCAAAATCCCTTGAAAATGCACTATCCCAAAATCTGAGTGCAGGATCCAATCTGAGCCGCACGATATATCAGATCCAAAGGCCAAATTTTATTCTTATTTCTTTCACCAAGGTGCATTCTCACCTGAACCGGCCCCTGTGTGTGTATATATATATACACACACACACACATACACATTTTCAATATAGTGTCAATGTAATTGCTACGTTAAAATGTCTATACAGTGTCAAAAAAAGACCATAATAAATGACACATGTAATCATATAATGACAATCATGTCAATGTATAAGGTCATACATGCGAATGCATAATGCTAAACAAATTAAATAGATAATGCATGTGAACCTTGACATTGTATAATGTCATTCCTGACAATGTATAATGAAAGATATGTCAATGCATAACGTCAAAAAGGAGTAAATGTCAAGAAATTTTACTATTTGCCAACACCATAATCATTCAGTTTCAATACGAATTTTTTTTTAAAAAAATCCTTATGAAGTAAATTCACAATTAAAAAGGAATGTCACCTCTTATTTCAAATTGAACATAAAATTGAATTCAAACTTATCCATGCGGTTGAAAGAATTAGTACAAATTTAGTTGTTGATCGCCATGGATTCTTAATTGCAAGGAGAGGTGACATTGAATGGATTCTTCAAGGAGGGTTGTTTGTGCGGCCAGGGCTATTCTTAAGGCTATTCTTAACTTATATTTAATTAATTACTCCTATTTAGAGTAGTTTAAGTTTGAACTCCTATTTTGAGGATATGATTAATGTTTTACTCCTATGTAGGGGGTTTTCTTTTAATTCTACACTGTCAAAAAATGTATGACTATTTTCATATATGAATTCCACACTCCCCAAAAAATGTATAGTTCTTTTTATGTATGAATTTCACACTATTTTCATGTATGAATTCCACACTGCCAAAAATGTATATGATTGTTTTCATTTATGAATTCCGCACCGCCCAAAAATGTATGACTGATTTCATGAACAATCTATTACACCAAAACACATTGGCCAAACATGGGCTTGGCTTTTTTTGGTCTTTCTTGATTTTGTATAATGTTAGAAGATGTTAGTATTAGACAATTGTTGAATTTTATTTATGTGGTACTGAAAAGAAATGGATAATGAATGTATTATGTTGTAAATTTTAAAACTTTGTAAGCAGCATACACTGCAACATTATGTAAATTGTGCAACATAGCACACTAGCCAAAACATAGGACATAACACACTGCCAAAAAGTATACCTAGATCACAAGCATTCTACACTGCCAAAAATCTTTGAGCTTACACTTCATACTTTGTTTATTAAAGTTATTCAAGCACTAGTCATTTTGGTGATTTTTTTGTGTTCGCTTCCAATGGAACTCAATGAATAATTTATTACATTGGTATTTTTAGATATAATTCCCATTCGACCAAAACACACTAGGCAAACATGGTCATAGGACATTTCCAAAAAGTGTAGCTAGAAGTTGATTATTCCACACTGTCAAAAAAATATCAGCCCCTATTCAGTAACACATTTCCATAACGAACTCTTGAATGCTCAAACCCAATAGTCATAAAACGAAGCACATGGCTTTTGCACAATATAAATTCAATTCATAATTCATAACATTAGCAGTTTTATATGTATGTCTAATTTCACTGCCATATTACTAATGGAAGTTAATGAAGTACATACAAATTTATTTAGGTCGCTAACTTTTATATACTGCCATATTTTCACCCTTGTCTGCCACATTATATATAGAAGACAAATTCATTGCCAATATAATTCCTATTTTTTAATTATACAATAATTTTTACTTATATTGATTTGAAAATAACTTCAATCAAAATCGCAAAATCGAATAAGAGCCCTATTTTGGAATGAAGGAAGTATTTATAATTGGCATATTTTTATGATATAATTTTGATATATCGTATTTTTATTATATATATTTATTCAAAACTACATTTAATTGATTGACGAAAGAATTTGATAAAAAAGAGTACTATACCACTATGCACAAAGTATACATTATATGAGTCCGAATTTGATATAGGAATTGAAAGAGGAATTGAAACAATTGATACTGGGATAGATAAAAGAGATTGACAACATAAAGGGTATGATTGGAAGAGCTTGACAACATAAATAGCTAATTTAGTAAAAAACAATAAGCAGTGCTAAATGCGTAGTATTAGATGAGTTAGAGTGTTACGTAGGGTGATTTCTTTATTTATTTTTCAAAATATTTAATTATTTTATTTAATTAAAATGTTCTTCCTAGTTAATATTCACGCATTCAAACTTCAATTACTTTCTTTATCCATTTTCGTTAGAAATAGTTAAAATGTTCTTACCAGTTACTATTCACACAGTCTTCTCACTTATTATTTTGTAAAACTTTTGATGTAGTTTTTAAATATATATAAATTTTATTTTTAAATTTTACACCTACAATCAAATAAATTGAATTGAAAATAAAGTCGGTCAAACCTCATAAATAGAAACGAGAAGAATGTTTTAGGACGAAAAGAGTAATTAAATGGATGAATGTATGAAATGCGTTGTGAGTATTTGTTTTAAAAAATAAGGTATTTAAAAATGAATACTATGAAGATGATATGAATGAAAGAGAATTATGGAGCTATGAGTACTTAAATAATGTATCTATTATTGACTTGGTGTATGCTACATTCGCCCCTCAGCCTATCCTAGACTAATACTCTCTCCGTCTCTAAATAAACTTTCCTTTTTGACTTTTTGAAGATTTAAGGGAGAGATATTTTTGTGTTGACTTTCCAAAAATACCCTTGATGTGATGTGTAAAAGTAAGATATGATAAGTAGATTATTAGTAAAAAGGTATGATTCGATAGGTAGGATATGAAAAAGTAAGGGGTAAAAGAGGTTTTTTAAGGGAAAGAAATGTTTATTTGGAAACAAAGAAAAAACGAAAAGGAAAGTTTATTTAGGGACGAAGGAAGTATTAGTTTTTAGTATCTATTTGTAATTTTAAAATAGAGGTTGTCTTTTGTGCATACTCTCTTATGATCAAAATTCGGTTCATGTGTTACACCAAGGCGAACACTTCGTTTGACTGTCCTATCTTGTTTATCTTGTTGTTAGGGTGTAAACGGATATTAATCAAATTAGATGTGTCATTACCAAATTCGTATCATTTTATTTTTGTCGGATACGGATTTTGACGGATACAGAAAATTAAAATCGTATCCGTATCCGTCGGATATTGGTCAGATATCGGATATATCCGTATCCATTTCCAATTTTTAAAATCAAATTAAACAATACTTTAATTTGAAATTAGATTAAAGTCAAACTATTATTAAATCAACTATAATTTGGGATGAGATAATTATTATCTTTTTTTCATGATTTATGATATTCTACGATAACTTCATATGATAAAAAGATCTACACAGCACATATGTACACATTTTTATATGTCTGCACATATTTTAATGTATCTACACATTTATTTTGTATATAAAAATGTCTTATATTTTGAAATATCAATAGAGAAACAAAATATAAACATAAAAAATTAGGAAAAACTATACTTAACAGATTGATTATTCGAATAAATGGTTATTTAAACGAATGCATATTCAGATCGGATTTTAAACGAATCGGATATACAATTACCAAATCCGTATTCGTTTAGTAATCGGATATTCTTAATTGGACATGGATAATATCCGTTTAAAACAGATACAAACATTTTCTTTTTAAACAGATACGGATGCGGACGGTAATCAGATTTTTGACTATCCGTTGAGCTCTACTTGTTGTAGGCTGTTTAATTGTTATGTCTTCTTTGGACTTTGCTTCTTTTCTTTTATTCATCGTTCTCTGAACTTGGGTGCAAAAATCTTAGCAAGACGTTTAGAGGCATTATAGGGTGCTTGGGGGTCTACCCCTTCTAATTTTGTTACATCTCATTTTACATTATAAAGTATTGTTCTTGACCATTAAAAAAGTGAAAATGAAAAAACTATGAGTAATAAAATGAGTACCGACTATACTAGCTTGGGGTACGTTTAGAATGGGGAATGATTTCTCAAGAGTAATTCAATGATGACCTAAAGTCCACGAGGACTTTCTCACGTATTTTTTTAATTTTAAATATTCTTATTGTAATACTTAAAAATACTTATTTAGCATATAAAGGTTCACCGTGAATCTTAAGTGCATATAATAACTTGTCATTTCTTAAAGTCATAAAATGGTAGTGGTAGTAAATCAAGATGGTAAAACAAAATTTGGATGTGGTTTTTAAGGATTTTTTTGCATTTTAATTTATTTTTTTGAACATTAATAAAACGGATAGACTATAAGGTCGCATTTTAATTTATAAAGAAATATGAAGCATAATTTTATTTAAGAAAACGAATAATGGTAATTTGATTAGAGGATCATTTGTGAAATTAACTCATAAAAAAATGCATGGTGACAAGAGTTTATCGATGACATGGATTTCGCTTTTCAAGGTAGGCTAAAATCGCATTTCTATCATCTTTCTTTCGGGCTTCTTTAATCAATATTGGGCAATGGGGCACAACATCATACATTAAGCTTTGGACTAAAAGTCAAATACTAAGAATTGAGAATTGAGATAATAATTTCAATTCTGATGTTTGGTAGCACAAAAATATGTAGATTTGAAATTGGTAGTGTTAAAAATGAATTAGAAGAGTAAATTCTTTAAATAGTCCTTTATAAATGGGGGGTTTCCATATTTAGTCCACATTTATCAAATATTATATTGACAGTCCTTATTAATTGGGTATCATTCCACGTTTCGTCCTCCGTCTATTTTTCTATCCTCGTGTCGTTAGACTAGGACCAAACGTGGAATGGTACTCATTCAATAAGGATCACAAAAATAATATTTGATAATATGGACTAAATATGGAAATTCTCCTGTTGAGAGTTTACTTTTTTAAAACCATTTTTAATATTGAAAGTACTACCTCCGTCTTTGAGTATTTTGTCCAATTTTGACTTTTTGCAGTCAGCCATTTTTAACATTTAACCTATAATTAAATAAAATTATTTATATAAATCCATTAAATTATTTTTGTATCAATATGTAATATTAATTTTATTTAATTCATAGTCAAAGATTGACGATTTTGACAAAAAACTCAAAAGTAGATCAATACCCTAGGACGCAGGTAGTAATAAATATGAAAAGTATATGATTCTAGTTTGTATATAAAAAGTCAAAATTATCATTAAAAATAATTTACCAAAAAATTCATTTTTAAATATGAGAATTATCTTAGAAGATATAGAAATTAATAAGTAATTTGAAATAACCCAAAATAGGAGTAAATATAATATCTATCCTCAAAATAAGAATTTTATATTTTTTCTCAATACACGAGTTTGCACTGTGACATAATGACATTGTATAGTGATATTATATATTGACATTATTAACATTATACTCTTATTTTGAAATAAAAACTCGAAGTTCTTACATTATTAAAAAGGGATAATATTTCGAATATCTTTTTAATTCCTATCAGTTTCGAATAGATTCTCGCATTAAAACTTGAATTTTTTGATAAACTATTTTTCGTGGTGTACAAATTTTGAGTTTTTATAAATGAACTACAAATATACATTTTTCCTAACTATTAATTTTTATTTTAAAAGTGGTTTAGAAAGAACAAATTCTCTAAATATTACAGAGAATTTCCATATTTAGTCCATATTATCAAATATTATTTCCGTGGTCCTTATTGATTGGGTACCATTCCACGTTTGGTCCTTATCTAATGGTACGTAGATGGAAAATAGACGGAGAACTAAACATGGAATGATACCCAACTAATAAAGACTGTCTACCTAATATTTGATAAATATGGACTAAATATAAAAATTCCCCATTTATGAAAAACTACTCCGTATTTAGAGAATTTACTCGAATTAGAATTAGTAAACTCAATTCCATCCAAATCATTTCCATAAAATTTCAATTCATAATTCAATTCTAATTTTGCTGATTTCTTGTACCAAACAAACCCTAATTGTTTCTACATTTACCAAACCATCCTAGAAACAAACATATCCATAGTTTCTAATTTTCTATCATCTCTTCCTCTCTTCAATTTGCCGGCAATTCATCTTCTCTGAAAAATTACATGCCCATCTCTTGAGCTTAAGAATTCGAAATGTAATGCTGCTGGAAAGAATTTCAAGGTTCATTTCCATTCTGATTTTTATTTGATTTTTTCTTTTACTTTTTGCAGATTCATTTCTAACTCTGTTGAATTTAAGCCGATCGTGTTGCCTGCAACGCCGGCTGATTTTCAACCCATCTCCGTTTTGTTTCTTCCAGTTGAACTTATAGAGTCTGGATTCTGTACAGAGGCGCAGATTTACTCTGGTTTTCCTCTCTCAGTAGTGGAATCTGATGTTGATCTATTAGAAGCCCCCTTTCTTTGTTGGCTCAGGCGTTCCGGGTTAAATTTCATCTTTCTTACTTGCCATCAAGTTTAGCTGGAAATTGTGATTATTCAGAGGCCTTCTCAATAAATATATTTCCATCATTTTGATATGATAATAACATATAGGCACAATTTTGAGCCATTGTGTTCAAATGTAAGAAACATGTATCACCGCCGATTAGCAGCAAATTATTCGTTTATATGTGCTTCTTCCATCTCTAAATGTGGCAATTTGATTGTCCATTTGCATTCCCATTACCATAGTACATGCTGTTTTCAAGTTCAGTTCCACAACTTGACAAAATCCTTACAAGTTTCCACAAAAGAGTGTTTCAAAGGGCACGGGAAATGTTATATGCCGGTTTCTTTCTATTCTTCTACTGCAACCAGACGTCTGAGGGGTCCCCCCACAAGGTCTCTTAGAAGGAGAATGCGCAAACGAGCTTTGGCTGCCTCCAGACCTGTTCTCGATGAATCCCGTGTCCAAAAGGCAATGGAAAAACTCCCACCTCGGTTCACCCCTGAAGATCTGTACAATGTCATGAGCGTAGAAGAAGACCCGCTGGTGTGTTTAGAACTGTTCAACTGGGCATCAACTCAGCATAGGTTTAGGCACGATGTCTTGACCTTCCACGTAACCATAAAAAGGCTCGGTGCAGCAAGTATGTATAAGGAGATGGATGATATTGTCAATCAAGTTCTTTCTGTCCCCTATATTGGTTCTGAGGCACTTTTCAATACGATGATACACTACTTCATAAAAGCTAAGAAGTTGATTAGGGCTGTGAATATATTCAAGCACATGCAAAACAGTATGAAAATGGATTGCAGGCCATCGATCATAACTTACAATATTCTCTTTTCTGGTCTGCTGACTGTGGGAAGGAATACTTATATAAGTTACATGTATATGGAAGCTGCTCGTAACCTATTTAAACAGATGATCAATGATGGGATTGAACCGGATGTCTTCTCCTTGAATTATATGATAAAGGGATATGTTCTTTCACTTCATGTGAATGATGCTCTTAGGATATTTCACCAGATGGGTGCTGTCTATAAATGCCATCCAAACTCTTTTTCTTATGATTATCTGATCCATGGATTGTGTGTACAAGGCAGAACAAAGAATGCCAAGGAGCTCTGTGACGAAATGAAAATGAAAGGGTTTACCCCAAGTAGCAAATCATACAACTCTTTGGTGAATGCCTTTGCTCTGGGTGGAGAGGTAGAAAATGCAGTGAAGTATTTGTGGGAGATGAATGAAAACCAACGAACGGTTGACTTCATTACCTACCGGACAGTGGTTGATGAAATATGCCGTCAACAGAGTGTACAGGATGCTGTGTGTTTTTTGAAGGAACTGCAAGAGAAGAACCTTGTTGATGGCTATACTTATAAAAGGCTTGTTTATGAACTTGAAGACAGTAAAGATTAGGTCGCTTGGGCTTTGTCCGGTAATGTTTCTACTTTCCTTCACCTTTTCTAAAACAGAACAAATGAAATAAATTTTACTGTATTGTGTTTGTTTCATTTTCTAAACAGTTACAGAAACTTTATTTTTAAAACAAGAACCATACCAAAAGAACATTTGATTTCATTTCTAATTGTATTTTATGTTTATATAGTGTTCATATTGAATTTGTTTTGGTATTTGCAAATTTATATGAAGATAAGATAGAGATTGCTGTAAAAATAGGCAGTCTAAAGTGGAGGGTGACCAGAGGAGTTCTTGTTCTTTGTTGTTCAAATTCTGAATGGTAATACTTGCAAAGTTGCAAGTGAATAAAAGGTTTTGTGCTCCATCATTATCTAATCTAATCATATTACATGGGCAATCTCAAGATTTGTTAATACAGTGTCATGTAATATTTTTTGGTACAACAGTGCCATGTACTCCGTAATATGTTTATGCTACGGAGTATTTGATAGTATGAATATACGTTTTTCTAGAGTATACGTTTCACTTGTGATACTTATTGTTTGCAGTGTCACATTTAATGTTCTTACAATGGCATGCATGTACGGTGACAGAGCTTTGGTCATTCGTCTTGTTTTAATTAAGAGATGATACCATCATAGTAAACAGCAGTAGGAGGGGCTCTCTCGAGAAATTTTATCATATTTCTCGGCAAAAATATATGTCACGCATTTCTTGCTAAGATTTTGCAGAGATAACTTGTTTCAGGTACATCCACATCTGTATCTTTGTTTCAGTTCCCTCTTCATTGGAGAGAAATTAGCTTGGAGTTTATTAAATTCATATCTGCTGGTGCTAGATTAACTTTAGTTGCATTTGAATTTAATCTCATGTCTTTTGCATCTTCTTATTCAGGTCATCAAACTCCCTAACGGGTTTGGAACTGGAATTTGGATTTCAAATCCAGATTCGGCTCAAATTCCATGTTTAGGAAATCTTAAAAATTTGGATTTGAGACGAATTCCTCGAAGGTGTTCTTTTTCTTGTCTAATATTTGAATGTAGTCAGCTAGTGACAGTAGCTTGTTTTTTGGAATTCTGTCTGTATGATTTTTCATGTTACGAAACATATTTTCGGTTTTCATGGCATTCATTTGATCTCCCCGAGCTGCAATATCCACTTTAAGTGTTTGCCTGGCGCAATGGAAATTGGTTCTCTTGATGGATAGTCGTCCGAGAAAGGTTTTCTCCAAGAATAGCTTTCTACAATTTCTCAAAGTGCATACAGTAATTGGATGTTTGTAATTCCTGCAATTTTGCTGTTTATTTTAGGCAATGTTTAGTGGGCTTATGTGACTTTATAAATTTGTCTACCAATCACGACAATCATCTGAATACGGGTGACGACTTCACAATGATCCGTCTATAAACTTAAACTTTTTTCAGGAACTCATAGATTTAGACGACTCAGTCTAATTATCTCCCCTTCAGAACAACCTAGGTCGGTAGCATACCCATGTTATGACTTGGTGTGAGATCGTATGGAGAAACACAACCATGTCGTGGCATTGTGGCATTGTCATCATCATAGTGATCATCCTTATTGCTAGCAACCTCCATGGAAGAGCTCGTTTTCTCTATCAATCTATCATAGTTCAGTGACTCATGACAGACAAGAGGATAGAGAGGTGTGTCATTCAGTGTTGTAGTTGTGGCTCTGGTGATACCCAATTGTGGCGTACGGCAGAGGCCAGAGGAAATAATATTTTATGGGGAATTTTTCATATTGAACTTCTCAATCCTAATAAGGTGTTGGGAAAGAAAGAAAAAAAAATGAATGTTGTGTCCAAGATCAACATCTTTCTCTCTTAAAAGAACATGTGAGGAGCAACAAACAAGCACTCCAAAAAAAACAGCACCAAAAGATTGAACTTCTCAATCCTAATAAGATGTTGGTAAAATTAGTTGTTTGAAAATAACTTTTCCTATACACACACACACGATATTTATTTTTCATTGTTTTACTTTCATTTAATTGATAAGAAATTATTAATATACAACTTTTTAATGATTTTACTTTTTATTTTCTCATTTCATTTCTTTTGAAATTTTTAATTTGATTTTTTTTAGCATTTAATTTTTTTAACTTTTATTTCTATTTTTATTTTTTTACACATACTCCGTATTATAAAATATCTTTCATGAAAAATGATTTTTAAAAAAAACAATTTCTAACAGCCAAGTTCAAATGCTACTCTCTTTGGCATTTCAGATTTTGGCTTTTCGGATCAAAATGCCAAGTGAAAAAGTCATTAGCCAAACGGTGGTTTTGGCGGGTCGCTAAGTCAAAAAAGTAAAAGTCAGTCAAATATGCCAAAAGCTATCCGAAAAGCCGTTTTCCAAACATGGCCAAAATATTTTAATGTGCATGGAAAACTCTTTCAACGTGAATGGGTAAAAAACCACAAGACGTTTTAGTCTAACCAACTCCACGTTTTAGTCTAACCAACTCCACCAACCACAACGTGAATGAGAACAAATGCACAATACAATAGCACCACAATGATATCTAGCCCTTGGCTAGATTCAAAATAGATGAACAAAGATGGTTCCTTCGGCTTTATAGTCTAGGCATCCGTTTTTCCTTCATTGGTTCCTTCGGCTTTATTTCACATTTGGAACATCGACATGGCCCTCTTAGTCTAGAATCGTTCCACCTTGTTAGATTTTTGGACTCCTAAGGTTCAGCCCTCGAAGTCTGACTCACCTTTCATCTCTAACCTTATAATTCCCGTGCTTGCAAGACGTTAGCTTTTCTAACTTGCTTATCTTTTTGTAGGGCATCTTTCAATCTACCCTTACGCTTCTCTCTATTTTTTAATTGGGCATAAGCTTATCTAACCTCGTGCATTTATGAAATCATATCATGGAAAAAGAAAGTAGAACAGAACTTGGAATTTTATTAAATAGTGGAACATCACAGTATTAAAATGGAATATTGATAAAATTTAACTAAGTGTTCCACATTCTAAGTTCCGTCTAGCTCTCTTGTCCTAAGGGTCATCAACTGGTAAGTTTCGGGGCACACCATTGCTTTGACTAAAGAAGGCCCCTCATAAGACATAGCGAATTATTCGTCATGCAAAGGCTGGCTGTCCTCTCGCCTTCTTTGGACGTAATCACCAAGTTGGAAACTCAGGACTTGACTCGCGCATCAAAGTATTCTTTAACTTTCCATGGCATGTACCCTCTTCCATTCTCTCTTCTCAAAAGTGCATTTCGACTGCTTGGTCCATATCATTTTAATCTGGATCATAATTTTATTCCTTCCAAGTTGGAACCAAGTCCAACATTTTTGGTTAATTGGAGTGCACGCCTCAAACTCATATGCCAATTCGAAAGGTGTATCATCTGTTGCCCTTCGGGAAGTTATTCTTTAGGCCCAAAAGATTTGAGGTAACTCATATACCCACTGTCCTCTAAAATTCAACAACTTTTTCTTGATTTTAGCAACTATGGTCCAATTGGCATTTTTAACTTGATCGTTTATATGGGATAGGAAACCAAAACTTTAGCGTGACTGATCTCCAACTTTCCAAGAATCCCGTGAAGCAAGGTCCCATAAATTATCGTCTGTTATTCATTATGATGTGGCGAGGGACTCCAAATCTGCATAGGATGTGCTAACCTATGAACATAATCATCTACTATTCCATTATATTCACCATCAGATTGACTCGACCCACTTGGTAAAGTAATTGATTGCAACTGCTACAAACTTAACACCTCTTGCACCTCGAGGTATGTAACACTCTAATCTATCCATATTTGTAGCCCTTTCGGACTAAAGTATAAACTTGGTAATAGTAAAATTTAAAATATTTAAAACACTTTTATTCATCACAAAATAATATTCATAAAAGAATAGTATGAAGTTTTCAATGTTGTGGAAGCTTAACAAATTGCAATCACAAAATATAATTCATTCATGTCTTTTGAAATAACAGTTCAAAACCGTCACATACATCCCAACAATCTCGCCCCCAAGGTCACGTCACATCATTCTTTTTGTTTACCTACGTGTAGCAAATAAAACATACCACTCGCTCAGCGGTGAAGCTGAGTAAGGATATCTAATGATAAACTTTGATTGATGCCAGTTAATCAATTCTTGAGATTATTTTAAGTAGACAACATATACTTCGGATTATTAATATCAAATTTTCCTCAAGAGTACTAATTAAGGCTCGATTAACATATTTGTTCGGCTATTAAGCCTCGAGCATCTAGTGATGATAATTTCTACTTGATTGATTGGATAACCAAATCACTTGATCTGACCTAGTGGATGAAAATTCAAAAGGAAAACATGATACACACATGATAGATGAATCTATGATAGACCAAGTTCGATGCGGGTAGAAATTTTTCTCTCCCGTCACCCGACCCATCCATCGATTGTTTCATATTTTCTTTAAAAAAGACTAAATTGAGAAATACCCTGAGTATTAGTTTTATTGAATACGTATACTTCCAATGATCCAGTTCATAAAAATCCTAGTATGTAATATAAAAAGTTTTTTTTAGAATATCATTACAAATATCATTAGTTTCTTATTTTTCTGAGATTTTTTTTATGTTATGCGCTGTATAAATTATTTGTTTCAAAAATTAATGAGTAAAAAACTCTTACCAATATCATTATTAGGAGTCTCTTCCCTTCAATTTATTTTAATTGGAATCAGTTAAATTCAAATAAAAAATAACTTTAAATATAACAACATTCATATCAGATTAAAACTTATTCAAATCAGATAAAAATAATTGGGATCGAAGTGAGGAAAAAAGCTTTGAAATCGACTCGTTTCCACGAGAAGCACGACGCAATGTGTATTGTGGAGCAACCCACTAGGGGTGAGCAAAATAACCGGACTGACCACAAAATCAAAAACCAAAATAACTATTTTTTCGATTTCGGTTACCCAATCTCAAATTCTCGGTTTATTCGATTAACCAAATAACCTATATCCATATTCACCCTAATGTTTATCAAATTAATATGACCCATTTTTAAGTCCAAATAAGTGAATTGAGTTCAATTGTATCCTTTAAGGCAGCATTCCATTCAACTTATTTTTTCTGTTTATTACTTATTCTTATTAAAATCAGATGAGACTAAATCAAATTAGATCTAATCAGATTAATTCAGATCCAATCAGATCAGATCAATTCAATCAGATTACATCAAATCAGATCAGACCAGATCAGATCCGACTAGATCTTAACAAAATTAATAATATTATTTTTATTATAATAATATTATCCGACGTCAGGTAGGCATGGCGCCGGTGGAAGATAAGTTGCGGGAAGCGAGGTTGAGATGGTTTGGTCATTTGAGACGGCAGAATGCTGACGCCCCTGTACGGAGATGCGAGAGGATTACGGTTATCGGGGGAAGTAGGGGAAGGGGTAGACCTAGGAAGAATTGGAAGAAGGTGATTAGGCAGGATTTAGGACTTTCACCCTGACTGAGGATATGACGTTAGATAGGAACCTTTGGAGAACTAGGATTAGAGTAGCTGGATAGGAGCCCGGTGCTGTAGAGGTTTTTTGTAGTGTGTTGTGTTTGGTTGGAATTTTTTGCTATTGCTTGCAGGACTTTCATTGCATTGTACTTGGTGCTTTATCTGTGTTATACTGTGTTCCCTACCATATTTTTTGTGCAGGTTGAGCCGGGGGTCTCTTGGAAACAGCCTACCTACTTCCGAGTAGGGTCAAGGTCTGCGTACACACACTCTTCCCAGACCCTACTGTAGTGGGAATCACCCAGGTTGTTGTTGTATTATTATTATTATTATTATTATTATTATTGTTACTGTTACTATTATTACCACTATTATTAGTATTAGTATTACTATTAATATTATGATTATAATTATTATTTCTATTGCTATTATTAATATTAATATTAATAATATTATTATTGTTACTACAATTATTATTACTATTACCATTATTACTATTACTATTATTACTATTACTATTATTATTACTACTATTACTATTTCTATTATTATGATTATTTCTATTATTATTATTACTATTACTATTATTATTAGGATTACAATTATTATTATAATTATAATTATTATTATTATTATTATCATTGTTACTAATATTATTATTACTATTACTATTATTAATAATAATATTTCTATTATTATTATTATTTCTGTTATTTTTATTATTGTTAGTATTATTATTATAGTTATTATTATTATTATATTTATTACTATTATTATTACTATTAGTATTATTATTATTAGTACTATTATTATTAATATTTATATTATTATTATAACTATTATTATAACTATTATCATAAAAATTTCAATTTCAATCAAATTCATGTCAGATCTAATCAGACCAGATCATACCAGATCAGATCAGAATTTCAAAAAATCAGATCAGATCGATCAGGGGAACAGAACGCAACCTTAATCCTTTAGTCTTTCCATTTCCAAGACACCCATTATTGGTTCATCCCTTTATTTCTCTTTTTTTTCAATTATTCCTTAGTTATGCTTCTTTTATTAATTAATCCACAAAATGAAGTGTTAAATAATTTTTTTACTTATAAAATTTGTATTTAGTAAATCCTTATTTTTTTACTAATCAAATCTGTAAATTTTTAACAATTAGTGTATTAAATATGCCTTTTTGCATTTTTGCAATTATAGTTTTATATTTTAATATTTTTGAATGGAATTTTAATTTTTATTAGTATTTCATTATTAAATCAGAATCCAAGGTCGATTCGGTTATTGCCGATTTTGGTTCAACTATTTTTTATTTCGGTTTGTTCGATTTTGGCCCAATGTTGATTCAGTTCGGTCGCTTATTTTAAATCACATATTATTTCGGTTAGTTTGATTTTGGGCCGAAATCGATCGAACCGACCCAGTACTCATCCCTACAACCCACAAGAATGGTTATTTGAGTCAACTCTAAGGGCATTTGTGTAATAAAAGGGGAGGTGGTGTTTCCAAGCGTGATAGCCTGCCAGGTGCCTCGCGCCCAAGGCCCCCCTATATTCGACTCCACCACACTTCACTCTCTCTGCAATCGCCTCATTTTTGTTGGCAGACAAATGGTCTCAGATAAAGGCAAGGAGAAAGTCGCCGGCGGCGGCAAGGGCTCGGCGGGGAAGCGGAAGATTGATCTCGACAAGGGATACGATGAGGACAAGATCGGGAAAAGGAGGAAGGCCGGAATACAGTTCTTCGAGGACCAGGCTTACCAGGTCGGAGAAGACGACGACGACTTCAGTGATGAATTTGATTTCTCCGATGATGGTATATCACTGTGTTGTCCTTATTTTATTTCTGTTTTCACATCCGCATTTTCGTTTTTGGGTATGACGAAAATTTAGGGTTTCAGCCAGCGTTTCTCTTTATTTTCTGTGAATTTTGGCAGATCTTTGTGCATTGAGATTTTGTTAGGTATACCTAGCATATCTATAGTTCTTCTGTGTAAGTTTGGTTTTCTTCTGGCTCATAAAAGCTTGTTTGAACAACTTTTCAAATGATTTTGTTTTTTAAATTTTGAAGCTTTCTTTTTATTTCTTGAGTTAAAGTAGGAAGCCTGAGTAATATTGTTATCTACATTATTTTCTTGAGTCATCTTTGCTTATGTTGAACTATGATTTTCCTGTTTCCTGTTATATATGCTTGGGTTAGGATTCAAAATTTACAGTCATTGACATTTCACTTTTGTTTTATTATTTTCCTTTATACTCTGTACCTCTTTAATTAAATGGGATGAGCCTGTTCTGGAGCATCTGAAATGCCTTAAAGTTACGGAGTATTTTGGACGTTCATGTCCTGAACAAAACGATAAACTTGGTTGGGGTGCATGCCGCTGCATGCATGGACACTAATGATATTTATTCATCATTCCTTGATGTAGACTTTTTTCAAGAAGACTTTGTTACTGAAGTCCCGGATGAACAAGCCAAACACACTGGGTTCCCTCTTGTGCCTAAGGAAGAAGAGATGGATGAAGAGGAGTTAGAAAAAATGTTGAGAGAGCGTTACAAACCTGGTTCTGGTTTTGTTAGATTTGCAGAAGATGGATATGAAAGAAAAGGATTTATTGAAGAGGAGGTATCCGCACCCTCCTCCAGGGACCCTACTCTATGGAAAGTGAAATGCATGGTATACCTCTTCATGATAATATTTTTGAAATACAAACAACTTTGCTACTTATTTTTCTCGCAGCATTTTCAACTTTTCACACATTACTCCCTCTAACTTCTCATTTTCTTGTGCTTTGTTGATGCAATTTTTTATTGTGAAATATAGATTGGACGTGAAAGGCATTCGGCTTTCTGCCTCATGCAGAAATATGTGGACTTGAAAGCTCTGGGAACAAAGCTTCAGATAATCTCCGCTTTTGCTCTTGATCACGTGAAGGGCTTTGTTTATATTGAAGCAGACAAACAGCGCGATGTTATTGAGGCACATATCCTATTCTATATCTCTATGCTTTGCAGTTTTATGTTTATGATTATTGGCGAATGAGGTGCAGATTGTTTTGCCCAAGTGTTCCATGCCAGCTTTATTTTGTTACCAATGAATCTGTTTTTGTTCAGACTTGTAAGGGGCTTTGCAGTATATATTGCAGTCGGATGGCTCCCGTTCCAAAAAATGAAATCTCTCAACTGATATCAGTACGGAACAAGTGCAATGGAATTTCAGAGGGCACGTGGGCTCGTGTCAAGAGTGGAAAGTACAAAGGGGATTTAGCACAGGTACTTGAACTATGTCTCACACTGTCTGAATGTTGCTTGATTTCATTGTCATTACCCTATATTCTTTATAGATGTGCGTGTCTGTTTCTTTATTACATTTATAATTTATATAGCAGACATGCTCCTCTGTTACAAGCATGCTAATTAGCTCAGTTATGATCATTTAGGTTGTGGCGGTGAATGATATACAGAGAAAAGTCACTGTGAAGTTGATTCCGAGAATAGATTTGCAAGCACTTGCTGAGAAATATGTAATACCTTTTTCTCCACTCATAATTCATAAATATAAATGTCTTCTGTCATTTTGAAATGCTTCAGAAATGTTCAATGTAGCTAAGTTGCTGTATGCCAAGAGATATTAAGAACCCGTTTAATGAAATTTTATTGCTTGAATACTATCTATCTTTTTTATCAGTAGATAAGTGCTGGAGCTCTAGGGGTATTCAATCATTGAATGCCATAAGAATATGCAACATCTATAGGTTGAAAGGACCATTATTTAAAGTGGATCTATTACAATATTTGGACCTGCATTTAAATTACGTGGTTGAATCTTATCAGATACACATTTTTCTCTTTAATACATATTTACAGGGGGGAGGAGTTGCTTCCAAGAAGGCTTCCATTCCAACAGCTAGATTTATCAGCTCTACTGAACTAGAGTAATATTTTGCAGTTAATTTATTTATTATTCCTTTGACTCTATGGGCCAATTGTAAAAGAAGCCTCTTCCCTTGTTAAACTGCAGGGATTTCCGTCCTCTAATCACATACCGCAAAGACCGTGAAACAAACCAAATGTATGAAGTTCTTGATGGAATGATGCTCAAAGAAGGCTACTTATACAAGAAGATGTCTGTTGACTCTTTGTGCCTTTGGGGTGTAATGCCTACTGAAACTGAGCTCTTGAAGTTTGAGCCTCCTAAGAAAGATGAACCTCTTGATACCGAGTGGCTTTCCCAGCTATATGGTGAACAAAAGAAAAAACAAACAATTAAGAATGACAAAGGGACTGGGAAAGGTGGCGAGAAAGCAGAGGGTTCATCTAGCTCTAGCAACAACAATTTTGAAGTAGATGACCTAGTTTTTTTTGGGTAGGTGTCTGCTTCTATATTTGTTTCCAGGGATTTTGTGACTTGCTTAATTGATATCATCCTGTGTGTGTATTCTTCCTTGTCACTGCAGCCGTAAAGATTTTGGCATCATTGTTGGCACGGAGAAGGAGAATGTCTATAAAGTACTGTATATTACACCTTTTGTGCTCCCTTCTATGTTTCTCTTCTACTCTCACACGGGGCAGTGGTTTCTCATCTCATCAATATGCTTTTGTTTCAGATCATGAAAGATGGTTCAGAAGGGTCAATACTAGTAACACTTCCACTTCGTGAGCTAAGAGCTGCATGCTTTGACAGAAAACTGTTTACTGTAAAAGATCAGCATAAAAATACAATCACTATAAATAACGTTGTACGGGTTTTGGATGGTCCATCAAAGGTTTACATCTTTTGTCAAAAAAATACGAGGTTCACTTCTTCCTTTGTGTTTGCATTGCCATTTTGAATCTAATGGTTTTGTTATTTGTTAACCTTTTGCAGGATAGACAAGGAACTGTTAAACAAATCTATAAAGGAGTCATCTTTCTGTATGATGAGCTGGGCGAGGAACATAATCGCTATATCTGTGTTAAAGCTCAGATCTGTGAAAAAGTTTCCTGCAATGATGCTCTATTGAATGGAAAGGTTTGTTTGCTCTCCTTGTTTTTTTAAATATGCAATAGTGGTACCTTTTTGATTACTGAATGAGTGTCACTCTGTTTTTTTCCTACATTACTAGGGAAATGAGGCTGGACCATCGTCATGTTTTGGTGATTCCCCACCATCTCCAAATACCCCTTTGTCTCCTAAGAAACCTTTCCGGGAGAGGGAGGGTAACAACAATTGTATGTTCTCAAAGATTATACTACTTTTCAGTTTGATTGGTTAGATTGAGAAACTGATTTGTATATGTGATGTAATCGTGCAGTTCATCGTGAGGATAACGATGTATTGTTCTCTATTGGTCAATCAGTGAGAATACGGGTAGGTCCGTTGAAGGGATACACCTGCCGTGTCTTGGCTGTACGCAAAACTGATGTCACTGTGAAACTTGATTCTCGGCAGCAGATTCTCACAGGTGTAATGGCTTACTGTTATTTACCTTCAGTGCTTTGCCTTGGATGTTAGTTACTCACGCTTTTCTGTGTATTTGTAGTTAAAAGCGAGCATCTGTCTCAGGTTCACGGAAAGTCTGGCATTTCTTTGGGGTATTGTTACATCTACCTTTACAAGCAGTTGTTGACTTATTTTGTTATGGATTGTTATTTTTTTAGAACTATGTTAATGTTAATTACGTACTACTTGCAGTAGTGCTGATCCAGAGGCTGCAAAACCATTTGATCTGTTTGGAGCACAAGATGGTGCAAGAGGTACAAATGACTTGTGTTTCTGCTCAACTAAGCTCAAATATGTTATTTACCTGCTGAATGTAGCTTTTTAAGTTCATAACCCCATTTATTTTTTTGTTTCCCTTTCATTGGAGCACGTGTTGTGGTGAGTGAGGTTAGCTTTGTTGATGTTTATATTTGTTTAGATTACTGCTTAATATGGTCTAACAGTAATATAGAAGCCTTCTACACTATGTTTTAACATAATCTTCTTCATCAACATCTTTTCCTGTACTGTATCTAGCATTTTTGCATGCAAGCCTGTTCACACCATCTTCTAAACATTTGCATAGCCACTTCTTTATTGTCTCATCCACAGTTTAAACTGCATGTCATGCACGTGGGTTTTCCTCTTTCATCAACATATTTTCCAGTAGATTACATTTTCTCTATCTTGTATTAATTGCAACAACTCAGAATAATCCCAACTCGGTTGGGGCCTAGGAGTCAAGATGTACACAGTCTTACCCTTATAACAACTGAGTGTCTATTTCTCTTATACCCTAGATGCATTGCTGCATTTATGGCCTAAAACTTCTTAGAAAGTACGGAGTAAGTAGCAAGGGAAGTTTAATGTGTCATTTTTATTTAGTCCCATTACTCCATCTTGTGGCCAAAACTAAAATGTTAGTCAATCTTGTATTAATTGACTCTTTTATTTTGAAGAGTGGACTGATGGAGGTGTACAAGCTGCACAAGATGATAGTTGGAATGCAGGATTGTCATCTAGTGAAAGGTTGGTCTTTGTGAAATATTTTCTTGGTCTACTTGATAACTTCAATGTTTTGTACTTTTAACATTTTTATTTGACTGCTCTGCAGAAATTTCTCGGTGCAGCGTAAACATTTATTACCACACCCATATAAATGCATATCATTTGCTTTTGGTGTTAAGAAGTTGTTCTCGAACAATAATTTATTTACTTGTCATCATAAAAAAATTCACTTGTTTTCATGCAGTAGGCCCCCTCTGCTGGTGGTACTCTTTTGAGAAAAGAGCATAAATATAAAACTGAACCACATTCTGAAATAATGTTAGACCAGGGATGATGGATCTATAATCTAATCGATTTTCTTCAATTCTTAATGTAAAAGTGCTAAAGATTGACAATGTTGGTGGATATTGTAATTCTGCTGGATTACATATATGTTGGTGGATATTGTAATTCTGCTGGATTACATATAGTAACTCGAGTTGGAGTTCTCTATTCCTTTCATATTTTGACAGTGTTATGTGATTAATTTTGTTTAGCATAACTATGTATCCTTTCGCTGCTTCACATGTATTTCTATTTTATGTCCTCTTGTGAATACTTGTTTGTTGTGTTCAGTTCTTCATAAAGTTAAAATTTGTGCTACATTTTTACAGGAGCTCTTGGCCTTCTTTTTCTTCTTCGAGCATACCTGTATGTATACAGTTACAATATAAATACCCTCATCTTCTATCTTAATTTATTAGTTATCTTTTTTTATCTATGTTTTCTATGAGTATACTGTAATAAATTGTCTACATTTTACAGACTCAACAAAATCAGAATACTAGTTCTCTCACTGCAGTTGATTTTAATAAAGGTATGATAAATATGTCAACTGTTTTGATAGGCTAACAAACTAGACAAGCTATGAAATAATTGTCCAGGGGGATGTTGAGCTAAAGCCCAGTCGAGTAATATTCATATTTGTAGAATGTAGACTTGTTTGATTATGAAGTGTTGATCATAAATTTATCTCTATTTTATGCGCTACACTCTTTCAGCAACATCCAGAACAGATCAATATTAGTTAGGACAAGCTATTTGATCGTGTCATTACCATCTTTTGTTTTAAAGTTCCCATTCTCTGCATTTGTAATATAATCTCCTTTTTTTGTAAATATATATAATCTTCTTATTAAAAATGCTTTTCTGTGATTTGGTGTACAAGATGCTGGGAGTTCTGCCTGGGAAACCGGGACATCTCAAAGTAAAAATGTTGCTGATGCCGGGCAAAGTAGTGGTTGGGGAGGAAGTGATAGTTGGAAAAAAGGTGCCTCAACTGGAGTAGCTGGTACCTCTGGTTCTGACAGTTGGGGTAAAACTTCTGAGGCATGCGAGGATAACACAATCAAGAACGATGCTTCCAACTGGGGTGCTCCTGGAGCCACTGTTGGGAAAGAGTCCAGTGGGAGCTGGAATCAAATTGAATCAAGCACTTGGACTAAAGCTGCAGCAAGCAATGAAGGGCAAAGCGAAGGATGGGGTAAAAAAGGGAAGGGTGAAGAAAATGATGGGCCTAGTTGGGGAAAACCTGTGGGCTCTCAAGGCGCTGCCGTTGCAAACAATGATGCCTGGGGCAGTAAGGGAGCATCTTCTAGCTCTTTACCTGGTCCAGTGAGTGAGAGTGGAGGGTGGGGCAATGCAGGAAAGTCACAGGATGGTGGATCCCAATGGGGTAAACAAGACGGTGGATCTTCTTGGAACAAGCCATCTAGCTCTTTACCCGGTCCAGCAATTGAAAGTGGAGGCTGGGGCAGTGCAGGAACAGCACAGGATGGTGGATCCCAATGTGGCAAACAAGATGTGGGATCTTCTTGGAACAAGCCTTCTAGCTCTTTACCTGGTCCGGCGATTGAAAGTGGAGGCTGGGGCAAAGCAGGAAATTCACAGGACGGTGGTACTCAATGGGGTAAACAAGATGGGGGATCTTCTTGGAACAAACCTTCTAGCTCTTTACCTGGTCCAGGGATTGAAAGTGGAGGCTGGAGCAGTGCAGGAAATTCACAGGACGGTGGTACCCAATGGGGCAAACAGGATGGGGCATCTTCGTGGAACAAGAAGGAAGATAAATCATCATGGGAAACAAAGGGTGGGGGAGGATCATCTCTTGCCCAACAAGATAGTAAGGTCCAAGATGTGGGCTCTTCCTGGAACAAGAAGGAAGACAGTAAAATACACAACAGTTCTGGTGGGGGTGAGGATGGTGGATCCTCTTGGGGAAAGAAGGGTGGTGGGTCATGGGGAACACAAGATGGGGGTACACAAGCTGGAGGATCATCTTGGGGCCAGCGAGCCGATCATTCTTCGGGTGGTGATGGATCAGACCAACAAGGAAGCTGGGGTGGTGGGGGAACTTTTGATGGTGGCCGTGGCTCTGGTGGGAGAAGAGGAAGGGGCCGAGGAAGAGACAGCTTCGGTAGAGGAGGTAGAGGAAGGTCTTTTGATCGAGGTGGCGAGTCAAGTAGCTGGGGAAAGGAGGGCGATGATACTTATGGATCAGGATTTGGTGGTGCTGGGGGGCAACAGTCTAGTAGTTGGAGAAGTTCTCAGGAAAGTTCTTGGGGAAAGACGACAACAGATGGAAGCAAAAAGGATGATTGGGGAAATTCTAATGCATCTGCTGGGCAATCTAGCTGGAAGAGTTCTCAGGAAAGTTCTTGGGGCAAGGCAAAATCAAATGACGGAACAACAAATGCTAGTTGGGGTAGTAATCAAGATGCCAGAGGTGAAAGTGGTGATAAATGGACCAGCAACAAAGCTGCATCGAACTCAAGCTGGAAAAGTGATCATCAATCAGAAAACCCTGAAAGAAACAATAAACAGTCTGATTGGCAGAGTGGAGGAAACTGGAATGCCTCTAAACCTTCTGCTGGTGAAAACCAGTCATCCAGCTGGAACAGAAAACCATCTGACGATGAAGGAAATAAAGATACCAGTGGAGTTGGTGGGTGGAACACAGGTAAAGAAAGTGGGACTGAGACAACGAACACATCATCAGGTTGGAACAATAAAAGCTCCAATGAGGGGGCATCAGTTGGTTGGGGAAGTAGTGAAAATCAGTCTTCTGGGTGGAAGAGTGAAAGCACATCTAATGCCTGGAGCGGCAAAGGTAACTGGAACTCGGGAGGCAGTAGCTTTGGTGGGGGGAACGAACTGCAGGATGAAAATTCCACCGAGAGGGGAGGAAGAGGTGGATGGAGAGGTGGCCGTGGAGGTGGGTCAGATAGGGGTGGAGGATTTCGAGGACGAGGTGGCTATGATAGGGGAAGAGGCTATCAAGGCAGAGGTGGTGGTTTTGATAGAGATGGTGGGGGGTTTCGTGGGAGAGGCGATGGCTTTGGTGGCAGAGGGCGTGGAAGAAGAGATCAAAGCAGCGATTGGAATAACAATAGTAGAAATGATTTTGGCAGTGATGGCAATAGGCCTAGCAGCTGGAGTACTGGAAATGATTCCGGAGGTGGCGGCGGCAGCTGGAAAGCTGGTGGTGATAATAAGGGAGGTTGGAGTGCTGGTGGTGATGGGAACAAGCCAAGCAGCTGGAATACTGGGAATGATGCTGGTGGCGGCTGGAAAGCTTCTAGTGATAATAAGGGAGGTTGGGGCGCTGGTGGTGATGGGAACAAGCCAAGCAGCTGGAATTCTGGTAATGATGCTGGCGGTGGCTGGAAAGCTGCTGGTGATAACAAGGCAGGTTCGAGTGCTGGCGGTGATGGGAATAAGCCGAGCAGCTGGAATACCGATAATGATGCTGGTGGCGGCTGGAAAGCTTCTAGTGATAATAAGGGAGGTTGGGGCACTGGCGGTGATGGGAACAAGCCAAGCAGCTGCAATACCGGAAATGAATCTGGTGGCGGCTGGAAAGCTGCTGGTGATAATAAGGGAGGTTGGGGTGCTGGCGTTGGTGGGAATAAGCCAAGCAGCTGCAGTACTGGGAATGATGCTGGCGGCAGCTGGAACACTGTTAGTGATAATAAGGAAGGTTGGGGCGCTGGCGGTGATGTGAACAAGCCAAGCAGCTGCAATACTGGGAATGATGCTGGCGGCGGCTGGAAAGCTGCTGGCGATAATAAGGGAGGTTGGGGTGCTGGTGATGCAGGCGGTTCCACCAGTAAGACATCATCCACCTCTTGGGGCGGCAACGCACCCGAACCTTCAAAGCCCAAAGAAGACAGTGGAGGGGCTGCTGGTGATTCATGGGGCAAGGCCGCCTCATCTTCTACCTCTTGGGGTGGCGGGCAAGGGAATGGAGCCGCTTCTTCTGCCGGAAAGGGCGGATGGTGAATGGAGGTAAAACTTTTTTTACTACGTATTAATTATTACCCCCCCCCCCCCTAACACCCCAGCCTGAAAAAATTAAGTTCTTGTGAAGTGGACTTCAAAGTGACTATATTTTAAGGGAAGGCTTTGTGCATTTATCACCTCACCAGAAGCCCTGTCTCTATTTCAGTACTCTACTTTTTATTTTTTTGTATTGGAATCAGTAACATTTTACTACCAGAATCAGACCAATGGTTTAACCCTGAATTATAATATTAATAATTTTGTATAATGACAGTACTTGCATAAGTAATAGTATAATTTTGTATAATTTTGTACATGCATGAAGCTGTATTTTTTGTGTTGTTAAATGTTAGGGAGAGAACTCCCTAGATAAGAGTAAAAAACTTTGAAAGTATCAGAATAGGAGTCTTAAGTCTTTTAAGACTAAAATAAAAGTTTGCATTGTCATTGTTACACTGATACACTCACCATATTGTCACATTGAAACTATCACACTATCACTGCGCACTGTCATCCGTCGCCACTGCGTATCCGTGAGGGTTGACTGATCACACTTCCATGTTACAATGTCATCATCTTTCCATCACACTATTAATGTGTACTCTTACATAGCACTGTTATTAGACTTTTATTTGTCTTAAAACACAGATATCTTATATTTTTTTATATTTGTTTACTCCCATCCAAAAAGATTTCTTTAAATGGTAATTGTCTTGTATTTTGTGTTGCAGTTGAAATATATACCATACAAAATTGCCTGGTATATAGAATATGTATTTATTTTAGTTTTTGTTTTCCCCGCTAATTATTGCCTTGGTCTTTTACACTTGTAGAAAGTGCGAGTTTTTTCGTTTTTGTAATATGATTTGGAAGATCAATACATTTATGCACCATATTCAAAATTTTGAACTAAATATGTTTTGTATGTTTACAAATAATGTGTAAAATACACTATATGCATGTGGAGTACTAAAATCCAAAATTTGACGTGTGCGTAAGTAGCATTTCTCTTTGGAATGTGTTCCTGTCTTAAATTTCTTATTGAGATGCTCTATGTTTGGTTCGAGAAAATTGACAAAGAAAAGAAAATAATTTTTCTCGGAGTAAAATAAAAGTGGAATAGAAATTGAGAAATTGAAATGTAGAGAAAACAAAGTTCCTCTCATTTGGTGAGGAAAATCTGAAAATGAACCAAACATAGCGTTAAGGAAAAATTTTATGCAGTTAACATTTTTTCTATTCTTTTAAAGGAAAATATTTGGGGTACTCCAGGAAATGCATACCAAGTGCACCTCAATCAAGGCGTTGAGAGACACATACACTCAATACAAACATTTAGTGTTTGTGTGTGTTTGAAATTTCCTTGGTGTGCATTTCTTGGGGTCTCCGTAACACACAAAATAGGTAAATTTTAGAAAAGATAAAGTATTTTTATTGTTTTGTCCTAAACTAGATTTGTTTTCAAAAAATCCTAAATTAGACCGACAAATTATATTCTCAAAAATAAAATATTTATAATAATAAAGTGTAATGCGTAAATAATGTAATTCTGGAAAATAGAAATGTTCATGTCATTTGGCCCTCTAGCTTTTCCCTTCTTTTTGCAGTTCTTTCTCCAAGCTCATGGACACGGTTCTAAACTGGAACCGTGACCGGTGCTGAAACCACTTAGATACCGGAATTTCCCTGAACCACTAGGTAAAGAGTCCAGTTTCGATTCTCAATTTTTTGGCACCAGAATTGGCTTAGTTTTTTATATTCTTTTAGTATTTTTTATTTTGTTAAAGATGATTCACAATATTTACCACAAAGTAAAAAGAGTTTGAAGCCAATTATATAATTTTTTTATACCAAAAATAGTTTTTAAAAAATTATTTGGAGTCGGGGAATTGGAACTGCCCATACAAGGTAATGCTTCCGATTCCTCTGAAATGGGTATCAGTACCATGTGCCCAATAATGGATAGCTAGAAATAATAGATACTCTCTTCGTCTCAAAATGATTTGCACTTTCACTATTTAAGCCTTCTGATAATTTTTGTTTACTCGTGTGTTTTTATTGATTATTTGATAAAAAAATATTCTTGGTGATTTTAAATATATAATTGGAGAAATTATACAAATATTATAAAGAATTCACAATTTCAAATAAATTCTTCCATATTCATTAATTTACATCATTACTCCAAGGATTGTGTCATATTTATATTTTTAATCTGTCATTATTTTAAATTTGTATTTTATATAAATATAAAGAAATAAATTTTTGAAAGTTTTTAAATGATCAATCTAATATAGTTACATTTATACTAATATACATTACAAATTTTATTTAGTTTAGATTCAAAATTTATTTAATTTGACTCAAAAAAATAAATTTGACAGGATGAAAATACTGTAAGATCTCAGAGGCGGAAGTTGAAACAAGAGACTAAGGATCGAGCTTCATCAACGATAGTGTGAGAGTAACCTCTCTAAAAATTAGGGGGGCTCCTTGTACGCAGTGAGCACTGCTCCCAGCCTCCGTTGTCTGTTGAGTCATCATGATTTACCTCCTCTTACAATCTCGTCAGACAGGAGTAGGGGGTGTCTGAGGTGAGCGATTTCACCTTTTGGAACAAGAAATGGTATGTGAAATAAGAGAAAATGATTATGATGTTAAAGCGGAAAGAAAGTCAATGTGGGTGTTAGCACAACTTTTTAAATAGGTTTAGAATACATTCTAAATTAAATATATTTAAATTAAATTTATAAAATAATATAACATATTTTTCTATATAATACGATCAAATTTTAAAATGTCTAATAATGTTAAAGTGAAATAAAATTTCCTTCACTACAAGCAACTAATTATAACAAAAACAACAAGAATAATAATCATAACAACAACAGCAACAATAAAAATAATGATATGGGCAAAAACTGAAGGAGCGATGAAGCACCAGCGATAGCGACCGTGAATGGAATCGAAGGAACGATAGAGCAATTGAGCACCCCGGTGACTAAGAATGGAATCGAAGGAACAATGGAGCACCAACGGTGGCGACAATCGGCAATGAACACTGTGTCTACGGATGAGAAAACTCTAGATGTAGTCGACGCTGCTCTGGGTCGAGTCTTCTACGCAGAAGAAAGAATGCTGCCGTGCTTTCATTAAGGCTTCACCTACTTATTAGGTTGGTATGAATGTTACATTGTTTGAAAATGAACACTACTTAATTTGAGAGAATGAACACTACGTTGTTTCAGAATAAATACTATGTTATTCGTAAACAAATATTATAATTGTAATAAACAAATGTATGAAAATGAACATTACATGTTTCAGAATGAGCATTACATTAATACAACTAGCTCTACCATATACGGACTCTGGTGCAAAAAATAAGAGCTGACACAAAGTGTTGGTGCGTTAACATAAGCAATGGACATTATGTTTTGTGCAAAAAATAAGCACTACTTTTACTCCAAAATGAGAACTATCCAGGTGTACTTTACTTCTGATACAGCCAGCTCTAACATATACGGACTCTGGTTATTGAGTGTCATTTTAGAAATGGAGCATGCTACATGTATTCCAAAATTTGTATCCCATTTGTACACTAAAGGTATGCACTAATATTTTGATGATTTACACTGACACAAAGTGTTGACGCGTTAACAAAAATTTACATTGACGCAAACTCGCAAAGTGTTGATGCGTTAACAAAAAGTTACACTGACATAAAGTCTTGGTGCGTTAACAAAAATTAGCATTGCACCAACACAAAATGTTGGTGCATACCTACGATGTATAAAATGAGGTACAAATTCTTGGGGTACAAATAACTTTATATAGTTTAAAAATTTAGTTTAAAAAAAGAAAAAACGTATAAAGAGAAATATGAGCTAGCTAGAAAAGACACACATGTAGCTGCCGGCTGGTGGCTGCTTGCTGCTTCTTCTTCTCCACTCCGCTCCGTTCCTCCCTTATCGGATCTCACTTTCACCACACCACACCAGGTATCTCTCTCCCCTTTTTCTTCTTCATCTTTCTTCGTTATCCCATTTTTTTTTTCAGTTTTATCTTCTGACAACTTTTTTTCTTCTTCTTCATATTTTAATCCTCATTTATTCCATTCCCCTTTTCATGTTTGATTTCAATTATCTGGCACTTATTCCTTCATTTATTATCATATCTTCTTCGTATAGCTGTTGATGATACTCAGAATTTAGATTCTCTTGACGAATTGTGCTTTTGATTCAAACCTGCGTTCCAATAGATTGTTATTTCTATGATTGAACGATTTTTTTCATCTTTATGGTTAGGAATATGAATTTGTTATGAGGGATCGTTGCAGAGAGTGGGGGTAATTCCACCATTTCCCTGAATGAATCGATAAATCATGTTCAGGATCATCAAGAGAGGGAAGAAGAGTTCTTCCAAATCGGAGGCTGCCGAGATTCCAATACCTACCTCCGGCGCATCTCCCGATGTGATTTGCAATCATGCTTCGCGAATTGCCGCGGATTCGACGGCGGCCGCCTCGGGATCCGCGGACCAGCCGTCTCAGCTCGTGGTGCGTTTGGCCAACGCGCCTCCCAACCCTAGCGCTGAAATTCTGCCGATGTTGAAGGAGGTCCCACCCTCCCAGCGCCACTCCCTCTTCATCCGCAAGCTTCAAATCTGCTGCTTGCAATTCAACTTCACGGACACCATGAAATCCGCCCGTGAAAAGGAGATCAAGCGCCAAACCCTATCCGAGCTCATTGATTTACTCCATACAGGATCTATCAAGATGAATGAACTGATGCAGGAGGATCTGGTTTGGATGATATCGGCTAATATTTTTCGCTGTTTCCCCCCTGCACCGCACCATGGTGCTGGGGGCGAGGGTGGGGGCGGCGACCCCGAGGAGGATGACATGTTCTTAGAACCGTCATGGCCTCATTTGCAACTCGTGTACGAACTTCTCCTTAGATACGTGTTGTCCACCGACATTGACACCAAGATTGCCAAGCGATATCTCGACCACACGTTTCTTCTTAAGCTGATTGACTTGTTTGATTCAGAAGATGCAAGGGAACGGGATTATTTGAAGACCATTCTTCACCGTATATACGGCAAGTTTATGGTTCATCGCCCATTTATAAGGAAGGCAATCAACAACATTTTCTACAAGTTTATCTTTGAAACGGAGAGGCATAATGGGATTGGTGAGTTGTTGGAGATTCTCGGGAGTATAATAAATGGGTTTGCAGTGCCAATGAAAGAAGAGCACAAGCTATTCCTCGTCCGAGCTCTAGTTCCACTTCACAAGGCTAAATGCATGTCTGAGTATCATCACCAGTTGGCATACTGCACTGTGCAGTATGTAGAGAAAGATTATAGATTGGCTGATGTGGTGATTAGGGGTCTGCTTAAGTACTGGCCGGTTACTAATTGCGGGAAGGAGGTTCTCTTTATTGGTGAGCTTGAAGAAGTTCTGGAAGCTACACAGCCTGCTGAGTTTCATCGTTGTATGGTTCCTCTTTTCAAACAAATTGGAAGAAGCCTCAATAGCTCCCATTTCCAGGTATGGAATTATATACCAGCATTATACGTCCAGATTTTTTTTTCAGTTTCTTGATTTTTCCCTTCGGAGAGTCTAGCTTTGCAGTTTTACCTTTGAACCATGTTTGAAATGTGACTTGCTTAAAGGGGGGAAATCTGGTTGACATATTACTATAACTTATGCACAAGGGTAAAAATATGAAATAAGAACATGACATTAGGTCATTACGTGCAAGATTGATTAGATCTGTTAATTAGATGCAAATGTGCAATTAATTGTGATAAGACAAGGCAAGGAGTTGCTAAGCTAGGTGATGGCCCTTATTCTGGGTGTGTCCCCTCCCCCCATTTTGACATAGAGGGATGTCCCCGTTATATATGTAAAATTGAGAAACATAAGAATGCTTTCTCTTGTTTTACTATCTAGGTATTCTATATTATCTACTACATATCTTATTTCAATTTTGTAGATATAAAACTATACTTTAAATTTGTTTAGTTATTAGTGGAAGGGTGTAAATATGTTCTTAATGTTTGCCTTTAGTTTCAGATGGCTTTTCAACATTTTTTAGGTCCCAATATGTCCAAACAATGAGGACAAATTTGAACCTTTTCTTGTTTTTTTTCTTTTTATAAAATTACTTAACTGTGAGTGATATATCAACACTTGTTTTAGGAAAAAAAACTATAAATGAAATAGAGAAATAACTAGCAAACTAAAAGTGTAAAACAAAAGAATTAGTTTTTCATACCCTCTTGCCAGACATCAACATCACTCATATCATTGTCAATTGAAATTTGTTGTCTCCCTTTTCATGTCCTATTGTGTGTCATCTTCTCTTAGTGGTTAATGCCTTATTTATTATCCTCCCCTTTGCTATATCAGTGGCCTATGTGATTGGACACACAATTTAAATTTTATGTTAAAAGCACATGGTTGAAATTTATTTTGGAAATGATATAAATAATGTGAACCACATACTCATTTGCTTAAAAGGAAATGGATTATCATAATGGGACTTGCACAAAGAAAGAAAAGGATAGTGGGTGGTTTATTTAGGGGGTAATAAGTACCGACCGGTATGACTAAAAACATAACAAAAGATCTGAAGACATATATTCTCTGATTGCTGAGCTTATAGGATAGCCTAATGCTGTTATGTTGGTGTGATGCAACTGGAAGCAAGTTGAAAATGAAACCATACTCTGATCATGTTCGCTTTTAAAGTTTCCTTATCTTGATTAATTTATACCCTTCAGACTAGAAGGGATCTGGAAAATATTCAAATGTAAACTAGGGGAATGGGGCTTCATCCTTGGCGAGCGCTTCTTGATGCTTTTTTAGACTAGCACTAATATGGTTAGAAGTATTTTGGAACTCTTCAAATGGTAGGGGAAGAAAAAACCAAGGGAAATCGTTTTTTTATGTTTTGGTTTTATCTTTTCCAGAGGAACCCTAAATTTCATCAAAACTTCAAAATGTTACATTAGTCTTCATATGAGTAATAATTTTTAAAATGAAAATGAGTTTGAACTCATATCTAAATTTGATTTATTGAGTTTGGAGTCTTTGAACCATTTTTTAAAGTTCCTCGCATTATTTTTCCTTCCGAAATTCCTCAATATTATCTTTCTTATTTCCTTTACCTAGCATTTCCCAAGTTCCATGCGGACCCTAAGAGTATTCAAATGGCAGGTTGCAGAGAGGGCTCTGTTCTTATGGAACAATGAGCATATAGTAGAACTGATTGCGCTGAACCGGCATGCCATTTTGCCAATCATTTTTCAAGCACTAGAGAGGAATGTCAAGTCTCACTGGAACCAAGCAGTCCACGGGCTGACCTCCAACGTCCGAAAAATGTTCCTGGAGATGGATGCTGAGCTTTTCGAGGAGTGTCAGCGAGACTATGACGAAAAAGAAGCCATTGCCGGACACTTGTTAGAGAAGCGCGAACAAACATGGAAAAGACTAGAAGACGCTGCTATGCAGGCTGCCGGGGGATAATAATTATAATTAAAACGAAATCTTGGAGTTTTTTTTAAATTAAAATTATTTATCTTGATTTTTTTTCCTTTTATTTGTGTGTGGTTTGAGCTGTGCAGAAGGGGATAGATAGATAGAGAGAGATCAAGCTTTTCTTTTCTGCTTTCTAGCTACTACTACTACTACAGTGAGGAGGCCAAAGGTATGGGATATTGTTTTTATCAACCAGTCTTTTGACCAATTCCTTCTGATTTTCTTCTTCATTTTGTCATTTAGATGCACCACTCATTCTTTTGATAATTTGGACAAAACAAAATAATATAGTGTGATTGACCCCTACCCCCTTACACTGCCTGATGCCTCTCAGAATAGGAAAATGAACTGTAGATTGATTGAATTGTAACCAGTTTGTTTTCTCTTCAATATTGTCATTTTCCTTTTCTTAACGTTTTCTTTTCTTCCGCGATTCCAATCGTAGCGTTTAAGGCATGCTTGGAGTCCGCAGGGGAAAGGGGAAAAAACGTGCGTTTGGTTTTGCCCCGTAAAATGTAAACGAAAGTAAAATATGATGAGACAAAAGTGTAAATTTTCGCCCAGTGCAAAAACTTAAATGGAGTGTAAGAACCATTTCGGGGTTGAACGAAGCATAGGGCTTCAAATGAATCTTGCCAAAAGAACCATTGTGCAAAAATTATTACAGTCTGAAAATTGAAAAGTTGTTTGAAAAGGAAGACAAGAGGTGTTCGTTCACCCATATCAGTCATTTTCTATTGTGGTTTTTGGAAATGGCAATTAATGAAATCCAACAACTACGATAGTGTTATAATTATCTTAATAGGTACGCGATAAATTTTACCTCTTCAGGGTTCTTTTAGGATGGATTAAAATTTTGTTCTTTTTAATTTATTCTTACTCTTTGTTCCAAATTAAATTATCTGTTTACCATTTCTATGATTAAATTTATACACTTTTTTTTTTAATTTTTTTTGGTATTCATTTGATAAAATAAATAGTCATGTCACAACTAGTTTTGTAGATCTTTTGATGTAATATTTAAAACTTCTTTTGTCCCAATTTTAATTACAAATTATTACTTCAATAAAAAATAAAAATTACATATTAAAAAATTACATCAAAAGCTATACAAAATAAAAGAGAATAAGAATATTTTATTTTATCAAATAATCTATGAAAATACACAAATAAACAAAAATTATCAAAAGGTGAGAGAAAAAGATTGTAATCAAAATTGGGATGAAATACATAATTTTTATTTTTTAATTCAACACCATTTTTAATATAAAATGATTTAAAAATAATTTCAGTCAAATATTGTAAACCAAAACAAGCAATATAAATTGGGACAGAGAGAGTACTAATTATATATTTTTATTAAAATATAAATATAATCATACAATTAGATCAAAATTAATCAAATTTGGTAAAAGGAAGAAGCCCTAAGCCTATATTTATAATTAATATGTTCTCAAAGCTAATGTGCAACGAATAAAAAAGAACAGAGACCCAAATCTGTGTAATTGCTTGTTACGTAGAACTAGACCTGACAAAAAATGACTCGATCTGTTTTTGACCTGAGACCCTACCTGAAAATACTGGATTTTGAACAAAGGTTTTGCTGTCCAAACTCGAAGTTGACCGAACCCGAAATGACCCGCTAAAAATGAGTCAAACTTGATCGAACCGACCTGACCGACCCGCTAATCTAAGGTTTTTTCAAAATCATATTCCCTCCGTACTAAAATTAATTTCTCATTTAACTTTTCACGGTCTTTAATGCGACACTTTGACCATTAATATCTCCATTTTTATATGAATATATATTATCAAAATAATATATTTCAAAACTATATTTCAAAATGAATCTATTGATACTAAATTTATATGAAAATTCCATTTATTTTTTCCGTATTATGCAGTCAAAGTTTAAAAACTTTGACAGCAAAAGTAAAAATGAGAAATTAATTTTAGGATGGAGGAAGTACATTTTAATATGAAATATAGTGTTATAAAAATAAGATTATAAATATATTTCTTTGCTTACTACTCATTTTTTGTGTATACATTTATACCATCATAACAAATTGTAATGATGTCGCATAATTATCTTATAATTTTTCAAAATTTCTACATATTATTCGTAATATTGATACTAAGTCATAAACATTTCTTAAAAGAAAAATTCTAGGGTGTGTGTTTGCCTGTGCGAAGCAAGGGTGCACCCATGGTAGCACCCATGTGGTAGCATCCTAGCATGGTCCTTCTTAAAATTTCAGAAAAAATAAATGAAACTCATAACCCGTTGGGTCAACACGAATCCGATGACACTAGGTCATGAACATGTAGTTATCAACCCAAACCGGAACTTATCCAAATCCGAAGTAATCCGAACTCAAGGTGACCGAACCCGAACCCGACTTGACCGACCGATTTGCCAGGTCTACGCAGAACTAGATATGGCATTGCAATATTAACGAATTCAATGAAGTGTGCACTAATGAATTCAGTGTGAAGATAGAAAGATTCATGACATTTTTTATGCCATACACTATCCATTTTCATTTACATATTAAAAGGTGGAATGTTTTATACGAACTACGGAGTACTTTACAACTAAACTCATATCATTTCTTCCAGATTTTAAAATTCATTTCTTATTATTCTTTCAAATTCACCAAACGAGCCCTTAGTTTAGATTGCAGCTTTGTTTTACCTCTCAAGTAACACTCCCAACCCGACCCAAAGGAAACTTAAGATGGGTTATTTTTTTTTTGCACAATCGGTAAGACCACACGATATGAGCACCGTGGTGGTTCCGTAATGGCCAGGCGGCGCCACATCATCTGCCATCACGGCGTGGAACACCGCTCCCCTACAGGATGACTGTAATGGGGGTGATGACCATCACGGTCACGTGGCTTTCCCTCTCCCCATTTCCAGCCGTTCAATGACTAGTTTATTTATTTGTTTCTTCCATCCTCTCTCCTTTATTTAAATTTTCATCTTCATTTCAAATTTTCACACTTTAAAATTTTCATCTTCTTCTTTTTTACAACTCTCTACTTTTCCAAATTTTTATACTTTTTTTTCACAATGTGGACGTCCTCTGATTCCGATGAAGCGGAAGCTCTTTTCATGAATTGAATACCATGGCTCGGGAAGTTCAGATTCTTACGCAACAACAAGAAAACAACGAACCACGTTGAAGAAGAAAAGAGCTCTACACAGAGTATTCTTCTTTATTTTTCATATTTAATTGAAATATTACTTTAGAAATTTATATTAAATATTATGAAACTAATACGTAGGCGGGCACGCTCGATTAGTTGAGGATTATTTTTCCAAATATGCAACCTACACCGACGAACAATTTATGGGGAGATTCCGCATGAGTTGTCATCTTTTCCTCTGCGTTGCAAGTGATTTGGCGGGTGCAACTCTTTTTTTACGTTGCGACATGATGCGAGACAAAAAGTTGGCGTCTCAACGCTGCAAAAGCACAACGCAGCACTGCGACAATTGGCATACGACAACACTGCAGATTCACTCGATGAGTATTTGCACATGTCTGAACGAGCGGTGCGGAAATTCCTGTACAAGTATTGCAAATGGGTTATTAGATTATACAGCAAACAATACTTGCGCAGGTCCAAACACATAAAGACGTGCAAGCCTTATACGCCACCCATGAAACCCGACATGGGTTTCCCGATATGTTAGGTAGTATTGATTGTATGCACTATGCATTGCACGATTATCCCAAAGCATGGCGTGGTCAATATACGCGCAGTGATCACGGACACCCCACACTGATGCTTGAGGCTATAGCCTCTCTTGATCTGTGGATTTGGCATGCATTTATTGGGGTGGACGATTCGAACAATGATTTGAACATTCTTGGCAAAACCCAGCGCGACCTTTCACACCATAAAAGTGACATTTCATTATGTACGCTTGTTGTATCTTAAATAACATGATTATCGAAGACAAAGGACGTGCGATATGCGAATACGACCCGAACGATCACAATGGTAACTTTGAACCGGTTATTGAAGAACAAAATTTCAACAGCTTCGACTTAAATAACACGGATAAACACCACAACCTTCGTGCGGATTTAGTTGAGCATTTATGAAACTATGCTTCTCCACTTGCGAATGATGAGTAATTGTATTTTATTATTTCTGTTTTTTAATCGCATCAATGTAATTTTAATTTTAATATTTTTGAAATATTTATTTAATGTTATTTATTTTAAATTAATTATTTTAAAAAATTAGGTATGATGGACTGTGATGAGAAAGAGAAAATTTTAAATGGCGCTGAGTGAGATGGCGTGATGAGTATGATCCATCACCACACCATACCATATAGGTCTAATAAAAAATGTCATAAAACATTGGAGTACAACTCTAAAGTTGACAAAATATTTACTGCCATCATAATTATCATCCAAAAAAAGAAGGTGCGGATCCTAGTAAAAATGCCACCATTTCTTCTTCCAATATTTTCTTTGAAATGGGGGGTAATACTTGGTTTTCCCTTGATTTCTTTGTGCACCAACAATGGAGTAGTATTTATCACAATTGGGCTACAAAACCACCATTGTTTAAGGCAAGGAACAAACTTAAAACAAAGAAGAATGAGGGAAAGATGGTGGGGGTAGGGGGTGATGATGGGGTTCGAGCGCCGCTACCGAATATCATTCCAAAGAAGTTGCCGCTGTCGCCGGACTGGCTTCTGCCGCCGCCGCCACCGCCGCTGTTGGCCGTCCCTCCGCCGGAGATCTTGTTGTTGTCCCTGCACATTAGAACGAGACACGATTTAACTTCACAGACATTGGAATTAACCTCGGGTACCCCAGGTATGACCCTAAGTTTGACATCTGAGCCGGCCTCAAAAAATGAAAAAATGAAATTGACCCAGTCCGAAATTTACATTTTGGCCTTATTTTAATACTCCTTCCGTCCCCCTGTATTTGTCAACTTTCATTTTTACACACCATCCAATGCACTTCTTTAATCCATTTTATCTTGTAATTTGTATATTAAAAAATTATAAAAATTATATATTAATAATCTATATGTTAAGACAAATCAAACAAGATCACACATGACTATATTTAGGCTTACAAATTGAGAGAATTTGATGAGTCAAAGTGCTTAGATGAACAGTTCCAAAAGTCAAATGTGGACAAATACAGGGGGGACAGAGGGAGTATTTTAGAATATTTATGCTTCAAAACTAATGATGAATTTAAAACGGAGCCCTAAAATTTTAGGCGCCCTGTGCGGTTAACCATTTTGCACACCCTTCAGGCCACCCATGTTTGACACCACAACCTTAACAAACATCGCGACAATACTGTGGGTTGGGTCAAAGCCTATCTATTGAAGAAATCATCTAAAACATAACAAAAAATAAGAGTACCATGTTTTTATCTCTGAAATAAAACTATTGTCTTGTGAGGCATTCCACAATGTTTTTTGGTATTAAATATTGGCATTACAAATTCTAATTTGGGATATATACAGTCTTATTTGGGACACTTACGGTACTCTGTTCACAAAATTTAATAGTTCTTGCCCCTCATAACCCCCGGTAGACTCTCTACCCGTTCTCAACCATAACCTATTTCTTTCAATTGCGGGGTGCAAGTTTAATTGATTTTGAGTCAACATTTTAATGGAGAGTTAAGAGGGATAGAAACTATACATTTTGCGAACGGACCACCATAGGTATGCATGAAATTGGGCCCATAGTACTTTTTCTATCTTATACTCTCCCCGTCTCAAAATAAAGCTTCAGTTCATTTTACAAAATTTGACTAAAATTTTATTCACATTAATATAAATAAAAATTGGTGTAAAATTAAAAAATAAAAATTATAAATATATATTTCATTTTTCATTTTTCATTTTTTTAACACTTGTTGATTTCCATGAATGTGAGCAAATGAAATTGAAATCAAATGAGAATTTAATAATAATAATAATAATAATAATTTCATAATAACATTAATAATTGTAATAATAATACAAGTAGTTGATCGATGAACTAATTAATTAATAATGCAAGATATATTAGCTATAGTTGTGTGAAGAAAGGGGGGGCCACTGCCTCAAGGAATTATAATATAATAGAGATAAAAAAGAATGATGTGTGTTTTCAACTAACATCAACCTCAAGAAAGCTGGAAAGCATGAACTAATTAAATAAATAAATAAATAAAGCATATATAGTTCCCAAAAAAAGAAATGAGAGCACAAAAAAGTCCACCTGGCTACCAAAAACAACAGCATGCATGAACTGGTCTTCTATAATAAAATGGACCCAGATGGGACTGATGCATGAGGACAGGGTTGGAAATATAAAAAGTTACTTTTAAAAAAATTATAATCCAGGCACAATTGCATTATCTTTGATTTAATCACTTTCAAAAAAAAAAAAGAAAATAAAAGGGGAGAATTGAACTAAAGACATGAAAATATATTTCTCTTACATTTTAGTGAAGGAATCAGAAAAAATCTACTTTCTTTTTTCATTTCGAATTCTGCGACCAAACATAGGGTAAATATTTTTGCTAAGACTACAAAAAATAAAAACTCCTTCCGTCTAATAATTATCTTTTCGTTGTGCATAACGATGTTTGACTAAAATTATTTTCAAAAAAATTATGTTAAGTTAACAAATAAAAATTACATATTTAAAAATTACATCAAAAGATCTACAAAACTAGATGTGACATGAACATATTATTTTATCAAATAGGCAACGAAAATAAACTAACAAAATAAATCAAGTTTAACTATGTAAATAGTAAATAGGAGGATAATTTCTGGACCGAACGAGTACTAAAATCCAATATTCTCCGTCCCCAATTTGATTACAAATTGGGTTTTACAATGGAAAATATCTCACATTTTAAAATCATTTTATTTACAAATCGATATCTCGATAAGAAATAAAAATTACATATTAAAAAAATATGTCAAAAGTTCTACAAAACAAAAGGTAACAGAAATATTTCATTTTATCAAATACTTAATAAAATTGTGTAAACAAACAAAAGTTATTGAGAGAAGAGAGAAAAAAATTTGAATCAAATTGAGAACGGAGGGTATATGTCAGAGTAAATTGAAAGATTCCATATGTTACAGTAACACATGGTCTACTTGTCTTCTACAATCCCGTTTTCAACTTTGTGTTTTCTTGTTCTACATTATTTGTAATTGAATAAAAAAACAATACCCAAAAATATTTGACAAAACTGAAATAATCCGTAACAATTTTCATTTGCTTTTTAAAAAAGGCATTGATATATTACAAAGGCAATAAACAAGCATATTTACAAAACATAAGTTCTTGTTTCTTTTTTATTTCTTCAATGAAAAAATGGCAAATCAAAGAAAATTATTTTCTTTTTTTTTTCTTTTCAAATTACTTGAACCAAACATAATAATAAAAAAAAATATGATTAATTAGAATTTATCTAGAAAAGAAATGTCTTGGCAGCCACACATCTATTACAAAAAAATATCTACCTAAACAAGACTAAAATATTATACTTATATCAAAATAGAACTTATATTTTTCTCCCCTAATGCCACAAGTTGACTAGTCTCATTTTTCAGTTTTTTTTGACATTATATATTACTCCCTCAAACCCACAAAACTTATCTCATTTTTTTTTCTGTCCCAAAAAATCTTTCTCATTTTTAGTAAAAAGTCACTTTTATTCTTACTAAATCTTAAAATACTTATCATATCACACTTTATCACTATTAATTTACAAATCACAACTACTTGTACCCATCATATCCAAGAGGATTTTTGAAAAGTCACTGCCAAAATATATTTTTTTATGGTATGTTTGGGAAAATGAATTTGGTTTTTAAATCCGGATTTGATTCAAATTCCATGTTTGGAAAACTTAAAAATTTTAAATTTGGATTTGAATTAAATTTTTCTCATTCATAACAAAGCTTAATTTGAAATCCATGCACCTCCACTCGTCATTTGAAATTCAAAATTTCAAATTTTGGAATGAAATACATGAATTGAAATGAAATCACAGTCGCCAAACACTACCTTAAATCTTTTAAAAATAAAAAATCGAAAAAATTTTAGTTAGAGAGAGGAAGTAATGCTCTTTGCATTATGAGTCCAATTGTTTCCTTTACCAAAGCAATTAAAGAACAAAATAAGTGTAAGTTTTTTTTTGGGGAAAATCCAAAGGAAAGTGTAAATTAATGCATATGGCGGGCGTACCTGGATCCTCCGAAGCAACCGGCGTTCATGGTGAGGCGGCCAATGAGCTCGGCGGATTTAGGCTCCAAGCTGGACGCCTTATCGTATTGGGCGGGGAGGCGCTGGCCGTCGCCGGAGGGGACGAAGAAGGCTCCGTTGACGAGCACGTCCCCGTCGGTCCGCCAGTTCCAGTCGGTCCAGTCCCCCTCGTCCGTGTCCACGCGCTTCGTAACCTCCTTGGCGCTGGGGTCGGCGGGGGCGGTGTAGCGGTTGGCCTGGCTGTTGATGGTGGGGCCGCCGCTGCCGCCGATGGCGTACATCTGCCATTCCGTGAAGTCGTTGTTGACCACGTGGATGTACCCTCTCCTGCACCTCGGCATCCTTTGCACGAGCCCTTCCCCGAAGTAATTGAACGCAATCGTCACCTGCACCCCACCCGACCCGACTTTCATTCATTTATTTTAATTTAAGGAAATGTTATTTTAACCCTAACATTTGAAATCCAAGATACTCCCTCCGTCTCCGTGTATTTGTCCACATTTGACATTTGACTCATCAAATTCTCTCAATGTGTAAGCCTAAATATAGTCATGTGTGATCTTGTTTGATTTGTCTTAACATATAGATTATTAATATATAATTTTTATAATTTTTTAATATACAAATTACAAGATAAAATGGATTAAAGAAGTACATTAGATGGTGTATAAAAATGAAAGTAGACAAATATAGGGGACGGAGGGAGTATAATTTTAGCCTTCATTCGACAATATTCCGTGTTTGCAATAGGTTACTACTCGTTAGTAGTTCTACAAATTAATGAGTATCATTTTATTTTTAGAGTTAAATATTTTATGGGCAATGATATTTTGATCAGAATTCATTGAAATAAAAATAAAGTATACGGAGTAATATTTATTTTCAAAATAAAAGCTTTATGTTTTTATTCTCAAAATAAAAATTTGTACTGTAATATTATAACATTGTATAATGATACATCATTATATTTTCTGGTTCTATATATTGGTATTATTAGTATTATATTTATTTTGGGGATAAATATTATTAATCCTATATTTTGGTATGTTTGCATATCTTATTCTTAATTTAATCTTTTTTCCTATTTTGAAATCCAAAGTTTCTATGTGCAATTAAAATCATGATTTTTTTGAACATGTAAGTACATGATACCTTCTCTAGGTGTCATTTTAATGATTATAATGCCACCAATAAATTTATTTTAAAATTAATTTATTCGATTGTAAGTGTAAAATAAAAAATAAAATTTATATATATATATATATACTTAAAGATAAAATTAAAAATTCAACAAAAAGAGATGAGACAGGTAAAGAAAATGGAAACAAAACAGGGAGGGTAAAAGGGTAATTAAAAAAAAAGGCAGACCTGCATACCGGAGTCGGGGGAGTAGCGGTCGTCGTGGCCCAAGAGCATGACCTCATCGTGGTGGGAGAAGTAGTTGTTGGAGATGGTGATGGCGGTGGACCCCATGATGGCGTCCACCAGCCCGTCTGTACAGTGCGACAGCGCGCAGTGGTCGATCCAGATGTTCCTCGACCCGAATATCGATATCCCGTCGCCGTCCGATCTGCTCCTCCACCCGACGTGCGTCGGGCTCGACCGGATCTCCGTGTTCCCCGTCGGCACGCACCCGTACACGTGCACGCCGTGGATGATCACGTTGCTCACGTACTGCAGCGTGATGCACCCGCCGCCGGTGATTCTCACCTCCGCGCCCCGCCCGTCCACCGTCTTGTAGCTGTTGAAGATCAGCTCGTGCTTCAGCCTGATGGTCATGTCCCCCCCGAACACGATCCACAGCGGCTCCGCCTGGATCACCGCGTGCCGGAGCGTCCCCGCCCGAGGCTCCACCGTGTCTTCGTCCGACGAGTCCGTGACCACGTAGATCTTGCCCCCTTTCCCGCCCATCGCCCCTTGCCCGAACCCAATCCCGCAGTCCGCCAGCCGCTGCCGGTTGTCGGCCCAGTTCTCGTCGCACCGCCAGCAGTCGTCGATTGGGTTCCCGGTGAGGCATTGGTCCTTTTCCCCCGTCGACAGCAGCACTCTTCTTCTGTGCACCGATTCGTTCACTTTTCTGCAGATTTCACATTTGCACGGTAAGTGTTCGTGAAAATGCCACAGCCAAAAAACACCACGCTTTTAACTTAAAAAAAATCAGATAAATTATTAAAATATTTAATAGAACAAGCAAAACCTTTCTTCTTCTTCAATTTCTTCAATTTCTTTCGAGACCCAGATTGAGAATTGTTTTTTTCAGAAACTTAAAAGTTCCAATTGGAGCAATTGAACTAATTAAAAGCTGCTAACAATGGCTGGGCTAATAATTATTGGTCCAATTAGGACAATAATGGAAGTAAAATCTTTCTTCTTCTTCTTCTTAAATTTCTTTTGAGACCCAGATCGAGAAAACTTTCACAAGCTTAAAAGCTCCAATTAGACCAAATTGAAGGCTGTTAACAATGGCTGGGCTAAAAACTGCGTACCTTTGAACATCTTGAACTACATCTTCAGGGAAGGGGTGTTGGTGAGGAAGGGTGAGGTTGAAGGCGCCACTGACCAGCGGAGACAATGAGGACGTCAGCAAGACAGTGAACATGATAACGGCGGTGGAACAGGGGAGAAACATTCTGGAGATGGAGGAGCAATTCCGGTGGCGTTCTTGTTCTTGAAGCTCGGAAGTTGTTTCTTGTTGTGGACTGCGATGGACTTCTTGCCGATCTATTTTCTTGTCTGAAAACAAAAAATATCTTCAATTAGACTGGTCTGGAGAAGGAGAAGCCATTTGGGTCTTCTCTGAGTTCTCTCCCTCGATTTTCTATGTTGTGCTGGATGGATATTAAGGAGCCGTTTGGAGGAATTGGAGGATACTCCAAATATTCTTTCCGTCTAAAATTAATCTTTTCATTTACTATTACAATGTTTCAATAGCTTATGGAGTTATGGTCTTATGATTGCGTGCAACTCTTAAGAGAATGTTGTTAGAAATCATTAATATCTGCATTGGTATTTTAGCATGATTTCCAAATGTAGGTTTTGATGAATGACAAACAATGAAGTCAAAATTTGTGATTGACAAACAATGAAGAAAAACATGTGGTGCTAGCAAATAGTGCAAAAAACTACTGCTAGTTACCCTATATTTTGCAATATCAATTGCCTGGTACCTAAAATATTCGAAAATTTACTCGTGGTGATTTTCCATCCATCCCTTCGTTTGCTACTACTTGCTCTGTCATTTCTTCACCATATTTAGATCACCATCATATCATCATCATGCTTTATCTTCCTCATGCTTCATTATTAAAAAACGCGCACCAACAACTAAGAACCGCCCCCTCGCCGTCCTCGATTCTTGAAGCTTCCATCGGCATTCAGCTTTATATAAGTGCTCTAGCCACCCCTTTCCGTCAATTAACCTACCTATCTATCTGACATGCATCATCCACATTCAGCATATAAAATTAGTCCACTAATAATCTCAGATATGAAGTTCATGTTTATTCTGCTGGCGAGCTCATAACTAGTACTTGTACTTACATCTGTCATAGTGCAAGCCTCTGCCGACAACTTCTGCCAGGACAAACAACCCAGTTCAGCAGAAACAAACGCATTAAGGTTCTAGAAGGCGGCTGCTTACTCCACCTCACCTTGGACCATTCATCCGGCTTTGGCTTTCAATCCAAGGAAAAGGGGATAAAGAGTACCTTTTCCAGCCCTAGTTCGACCCCACCGCCCCCTTCCAAGCCACAACTACTCCATTGTCTGGAATCCTCAACGCATAATCTAAGCATAAACATGATAAGCTTTAATTTATACCTAGTACTGTGTGTGTGCCTAGATATAATCTCTAATTCACTGGTATCATTTTGTTATTCACTCTAAATAATGAAGCAGGATGATGATGATAGAACCTTTCTCTCTTTCTAGCTTTCATCGTTTAAATAATAATAATAATAATAGAAAAATAAAAAGAAGAAAAATAAAGGGGGTGTGGGCTGGATTGGAAGGAGAAAAAGAAAGGCAGAGATAAAGCAGGATGATGATGATGATGATATGACGGTGATGGTGTAGAAATGATGGAAAAGTAGTAGCAAACGGAGGGATGAATGAAAGGTCACCAGCGAGTAAGTTTATGAATATTTTAAGGTACCCCATAGTATACTTTAAAAACTAAAGGTACCCAACAGTCGTTATTGCAAAATAAGAGGTACCTAGCAGTAGTTTTTTGGCCAATAGTGTGCGCTTTAAGTGAAGATTAAACTAAGGATGTGAAGAAAATCAAAGATGTGCTCAAGAATTCAAGACCGAAGACTTCAAGACATACGTCTTTAAATAGAACTTAATGTAAGAGGAACGTTTAATTTATATTCAATTTTGGCTCAACTCAAGTCATTTTTATACGCATAAAAACCATGATCTTCATACTTGCATCTTGCCCAACCAAAACCATAACCATTGGTTATCGATATTTGGGTATCGACGGTTGGTTTTCGGCATTTATTATTGGGATTGATTTTATCCAAATGGTTTTTGAGTATTTAATTTTGGTTTTTTAGTTCTGGGCACATTTAAAGGTTTTCCAAACTTTGAATTTTTAAAAACCATAACCTTCAGTTTTCGGTTATGGTCTTCGACTATGGTTTTTGGCGTTGGTTTTTCGGTGTCCGAATCAACCAAGTGGTTTTCAAATTTTTATGACTAGTTTTTACTTGTAGGAACATTTAAATGGTTTCCCAATAAAAATTTTCTAAAACCACCTTTGGTTTTTGGTCTTTGGTCAAAAATCAAGAACAATGTTTTTAACTTGGTGATATATGGTTTTCACCTTAACAACGTGGTTTTTAAGTGTTTTATACTTGGTTTCTATATAAAATACATCAAATAAGTGTTTCCAACACTTTATTTTTAATTTGGGTAACTTTTATTTTTAACATCGGTTTTCGGTGTGGGCTACCAAACCATAGTTCTGGCGTCCAGACCTAACATCAGTATTAGACTTTGAACATCAATGTTTTAGCCATGGAAGTAGATTTCAAAACATCGATGTTGGAATTTGAACATACATGTTTTGTCCAGGTTGACTCACGTTTGTTTTTGGCAGTAGGTTTTTTAATAGCGAAGTTCACTGGTGAACATCGATGTTTTCAAATGACCGTTGGGGTCTTTAAGACAAAATCTTTCCATTTTTGAAAGTCAATAACCCCAACATCGATGTAGCCTTCAAAACATCAATGTTCTCATAACCGTTAGACATCTCAAAGGAAAGTCAAACCTCAGAACCGCGATGTTCATGGCAAAACATCGATGTTCTAACTTTTTCCTGTAGTTCATATTTTTGAATTCTCTAAATCTTTGACTAATCTATTCTGGATTGTTTTGCAATGGTCACCTATCTTTAACCCCTATAAATAGAGACCTTTGGTTGTGTTTTTAGTTGAGCAACTCATCTCATTCATTATCAATTCATTCATATCATTTGTACATAACATAGAGCTTCTATTGTATCTCTTCATCTACTCTTCATAGAGAGTTCATATTGTGTGAGAGAGGTTTGAGATGACAAATTCTTCCCATTGAGTATTGGGTTTGCTAAGAACCTGTAATCTTAGTGGTTGAAGTCTTGGAGTGTGGTATCATCGGTCAAGTGTGTTGAGGCTCGTGTGACTCAAGTTCTTAGGTTGTACTGGTTTGTTAACCACCCATAAGCTTAACGAAAGTAGTGTAGCTCGAGGGAGTCTCTCGGGAGACTGGACGTGGCCACAACGACGTAGCCACAACTTGTGGTGAACCTGTAACACCTCGGCCCCCACCCTGGCCGTAAGTGTTCGCTCATAGGACTATAGACTTGCTTTACAAACCAACACAAGTCTTTCTTGTGCACTTTGTCATCACTCGTGCGCGCCCAGAAAAATTCTTAGGGGGTCACCCATCCTAAAATTACTTCAAGTCAAGCACGCTTAACTTTAGAGTTTCTAGGTGATGAACTCTTGAAAAGGATATGCACCTTGTTGGTATGAGGAGTACTATCAATCCTTTTAAACCTTTTTCTTTCCCCAATCCATTTATTTTCAAATCAGGGTATTACAAAACCAGTGTACATCGGTGTGTTCTTTCCTTACGCTTTTAAATTCTGCACTTTACTTTATCACTGTGATTTTTATTCCGCAAATATTTATCAACATTCTCATGCCTCATTATTCACCCCCTCTCTAGTGAAGGGTACTTATTTTAGCAAATGTAGCTCTACGTCCTTCAATTTCAAATGATTCTACAAGAATACAACATCTTTTCATACTAGTTTATTACAAAGTATTTGATTTGTGTTTGTTTGCGTGAGTAATCCTGAATTTAACTAGTATCTACATTGCACTCTGATATTTTAGCCGGCATGCTTGATCACAAACTATATCTACGTTTATTGATCCCTCTTTGGTACAATGTTTTTCCTACTTTGATTAAGGTGATGTTATTGATGTAGGGTGCTGAACCACAACTCATGCTATCTATCTTGGGTAGAATATTATTTTCACAAAAATCGCTCGTTAAGAATCTATTTGGTAGCTTGTTAGCAAAGGTAGAATATCGAGCATTAGCCCATGCTACAAGAAAAGCTTCCTTGATTAAATATTACGTGTATTAATTAGCATTGTATATCCTTGATTACTTCTCTAGTTCTCTACTACGACAATCTTGCGCTACATATGTGTCAAAGAGCATGTTTTTTTTATTTGAGAACGAAGTACCTTACTCTTGATTACTTCTAATGACCTGAAAACCAGCTTAATAGTTAGCCATTATTTTAATACAAATAAATATAATATTTTATTATATTTTCTGATTAAAAAATAAAAACTATTTATAAAGTTGACCTTTTTATTTGAAAGTTAGGTTTTTGGGTAGGTTTCGTAAAATGGTGACCAACGGAATAAAGTTTGTCAAGTTTCAACTTAGTGGTAAAGCTTGATGAGTAAAATGAACGTTACACTTCAATAAATAAATTAGATTTTATATTATTATATTTATAACTAGTTTCCTAAAATTGTTCACTACGCATGTAAGTCGTAAATCCTTCAATTCCTATATATACATATACGACCATTCAATTACGTTTTGAGTATTACCGCGAGACAAAGTATTTACGAAGAAATTGTGATCGAGAGAGAGAGAGAGGGTTGAGGCGAAGGGCTATGGCCGCTGCCATAGCCGTTGTCCATTCGTGGTCGCTGGGAACAAGCCATCACCGCTGCTAGTTGTGACGCCGCTGCAACACCACTGGTCGCTGCCGCCGTCGCTGTGGTTGCCGGAAGAAGAACAGCCTTGTTTCCATCGCTCTTCCTGTTCATTTTTTGATTTGTTAGGTTCATCTAATTCATCTATATAATCTAGGTGAGTACGTGGACATCTAACGCTAGATTACACATATAGGTTTGAAATTCAGGTTCTTAATCTCATACGATTGGTTATGTGATTTACGTGGTTATAAGATGAATTATGATTTATTATTAATATATGATGTTATTGGAATTGACTGATCAAGGAAGGCCAGGTATGTTTCCTTACTCTGAATTGTGTGATTTGTGTATTAATAATCTCTACAAACATTATAAATATTGAATGGATTGAAGATTGGGTCATGCTCTGTGTCTCTAGATTTTTGTGATGCCAGGCGGTAGCATGGTCCCATCTATCCTCTGACTGCAATGGTATACGGTAGCTAGGTACCTAGTACTCGGCTACTGCCACAGGCCATTCGCCTCTGTCGAACTCTGTACCTGGACGGTTGGGAGTACTAGACCGATGGTACTAAATTACCATAACAACTATTGTTTCAGACCCCCATTCGCCCATTATTTATTTGTTTGTCCCGATTTGGGACCTCAATTGGTTCGGAGACCTTATGTGATGCATGATGGTAAGTGGAAGGTGTTTACACCTGACACTAGGCTGTTAGTTGAGTTATGTCATTGATTATCTTATCATTGTATCATTCTTTTTATATTAATATAATCCTGTTATTAGAATAAGTCTGAATGGTAGAGATGTTGTAAATAAATGATTAGTGTAACGCGAACCCGGTTTTCCGTGGCCCAACGAGCCAGAGAGGTTACGTAGATGGTTTTTCAGAGTAACACCCTCCGTCCCGTGAACCCGGTTCGTCGCGGCCCAACAAGCCGGAGAGGATATGTAGATGGTTTTTAATACCATCTACATAAAAACTCTTTGCATTTCTTTTGTAAAACGAAAATCCTTGATATATTAAATAAGTAAAACCGATGGGAAATTAATTGCCTTTAAAGAGATGTTCGTTGCGGAAGAAATAGAAGAAAATAAACGTGAAGTCTTAAATGATATAAATTCAACAACGGTGGGTTCAAGCCCAAAACAATTTGTGATATTAAGTAAGATTTAATTCGGGTCCACGTCGTCGCCTATCCGCCACTCCGGTCTCCTAATCATCCGGGTGAGGCTCCATGATCATCGCGCCTATCTGCGTATAACAAAAACAACGTTATACGCTCAACATAAGTTAAGTGGTAATTTAACAATAGAATGCATAGTACATATCACATTGATATAAACATAATCGTACCTGTACTAAAGTACGAGATACCACATACAATTTTGATATATGAAAGTTGCATAAAATAAACAATACAATGCCAAATGATACATGATGCATGAGTTAGACTGTGCAGGGACCCCCTGCCCTTCGGTGATCATCCCCACACGGTGATGAGCCAAGGAAACCTTAGTCTCAGAAAGGAGTCTAGAAACCGCGGGTGGTAACTGAATGCCTAGTTACCATGTACGTACACAAGCCCTCCTGATGAAACCCGTTGGATCCCGAAGGCTCCTGGACGGGCTCGCGGAAGAGGCGCATTAGGCCTGACCTCTTGACGCTGTATGCAATGGTATGCCATGATCCTATGTCATACGTCTAAGATGTACATGATGATATGAATGGATTGCTTGAAAGAGGATTGAGTTCAACGCATACATATATGTTTGATTCCGTATTAGTTTTCTTTGGAAAATGCTATTCTCAACATCATGGTCCTGGGTTTAGAATTGGCTGATAATCGATTATTCATTGATGATAATTGATTATCAGGAATTGTAGTTCCTGTCCTAAGGTTCTGCAGCCCCTGATAGTCGATAGTCACTTTGAGATAATCGATTGTGAGGTTGGTCTGTTCCAGAATGCAAGTTTAGAGAGGTCTGATAATTGATTATTTCCATGTGATAATCGATTATCAAGTAGAACCAACTCTGACAAAGAATCCAGCAGGGCCTGATAATCAATTATCACTTATGTGATAATCGATTGTCACAGTTTCCTGCTTAAATGAGAAGTCCAGTGTGGCCAGATAATCGATTGTTGTGTTCTGTTAATCGATTATTAGGGCACGCGGGTACCCATTTTGTCTATCTAATTGTAACCAATAAGTTGGAAGTTATGAAATAAACGTTTATGTTTTTACGTAAGGTAGTCTATGAATTTATGAGGTTTCAAAGAGTTTATATTAACAAGTTCGAAGCCGAAAATTCTAAGTAACGGAAGGGCCATGATAATGTGAACACACATAGGTTAAGGCAGGTAATCCAATGAATATATTGATATGAATGAACTACAAATTCTCAAGTTTGAGGGAAACATACTCACCTCTTAACAAAGGGGTTGATGAACGGGAAACAGATTGAATGAACAACGAACCCAACGAACGGACAATCGGTTTCACGCGCAAGCCTACTTCTCTTCTCCCTTTTTCCTCGACTACTCGCCGGAACTCCCTCCCGAACTGCTGCTGCTTGGCCGAAACACAAAGGAAAGGGAGAGGGAGAGCTGAGTGTGTGGGTTCTAATGCGTGGGAGGTTACAAGAATGGTGGGGGAAGGGAAGAGAGAGGGTTGTATATAGTGGTGGTGGAGTAATGAGTAATAATAGAAAATTAAGATGGAGAAAATTAATGGTGGGTGGCGTGTCGGTGTTATTTTGGGGAGTTACCTCCCTAAATCTCATTCTGTTGCGTAAAATCTAACCTGAACGGTACACGCTTCCCCCCCGAACGGATCTGAATCTAGATCCGTTTGTGTTTCCGGAATCAGATAGCCAAGACGAATATTATGGTCTGATCAAATAATTTTTCTAAAGACTTTATTTTTTTCAACTCCGGTCCAAGCTAGTAATTAATTAATTAAATTAATCAATCCTAATAGAGCGGGTCTCAGGGTGTTACAATTAGGCTACCTAAAGGAACTCTAATGTTGTTCTAGTGTGATTGTAAGTGCAAATGTTAATAGGTAGAACCAGCCTTGCAGATCTGTTATCTGATGGCTGTGAGTCAAAATGTACATATGAGACCCACAAACTATCATTCCAAAGGGGACATGGGTACCACCAACCTAGCAGAGAACTCTTTCAGTGGCAAAGTCGTGTTGTGTTTTAATGTGTTAACTAAGGTATATTCGAGTCACGACCGTAGGTAGTGACTCTAAGCCCGAAGATAAGGTTATGAATTAGGATGTGTGGCCTTAGCCTAGTATTTATGTTATGAGCCATAAATAAAGATGAATTAAGGTGAGAATTTGTGATTCATGAATTCATTTAATGATTGTTATATGATGTTGTTAATGTCGTACTTGTTGCATGATATTGTATGAAAGTATGAGCTAGTGGGTTCGTCTATATGCATAGTCGAACGTTAGATATTTCTCACTTAGTAGCAATGCTAAGCATGTAGCCTTTTTCCTCTTTGTTACACGTAAGTAACAGGAATAATGAATAAGGAAACAATCCTAGTGGGTAGCGAGGATGAGGAGATGGGTGGATGATGGCTAAAAGAGTTTATTTAATTTAATATTATATTTGAAATTCTTATGTTTTCGGGCAAAGAACCCAATCTTGTAATTGAATTAAGTACTTTAAGCTTTCGCACCGTTTTGTTAACTTCGATGGATTTATAAAGATTGTTTTTGAATTGAATGTTTTAAATTGTTTTGAAAATTGTTATGTTTGGATGTCAATTTAGTGACAACCTGATCCGCCGGTACTTGTATTCGGGTCACGCAGATCGGGGTTTTACATCTATGTCTTGAACGATTTTGAGATGACACGTTAGTGGTAGGACATGTTCGTTCAGAAGATCAAATTGTTGATATACTCACTAAAGTTTTCTTTGTATGGGTGTGCCAAGAGTTCTATAAGGTTATTTCTAACATGTTTAAGACCTCAATGTTTTAAAGATGTTATCAAACTCTTGTGTTTAATTAAGTTTAGTGGTTTTTGAACTAATTTGCATTGTTAAAAATTAATCCAGAATCTTAATGTTAATTGAAAAAGTTGTCATGAAAGATGACCTATATCATTAGTCATCCTAAGGTTGCATTCTCTTTGATGGATCTGTTCTGAATTGAATTTTTAAGGTTGATCTGATCTAAACGAATCTGATCTGATCTGAATGGATTTAATTCAAATTCAAATAATTAGAGTAATAATAATAGTTTATTATTAATTATTGTTAATAATTATTAATAATTATATAATAATAATTTTTATTATTAGTAATTATAATTATAATTATTAATTATTATTATTAATGTTATTATTATTATCATTATTATTTTAATAATTAGATTTATTTATTTTTAAAATTTAAAAAATTTATCACATTAATAAGTAAATGCTCATTGGGTTTATTTGTAGGTACTTAGGCCCACCTTAGATGTTAGATCTTATGTATTTCCTCGTGGAATCTAACTAGGTTACTGGTGTGGTGTATTCTCAATATGTTTTTCTCATTAACATTAATCCTTAGTTATGTTACCTGGAGTATTCATTTATATCTAACCCTTTGTTTGGATGGTATGAGAAAATGAGAGGAAACAAAATAACATGAAATTAAATTGGCGAGAAAATGAGAAGAAAATGAAAGTAGAATAATAATCGTTTGGATGATGAGAAAAAGTGAGAAAAAGAAATGTGATAAAACAAAAAGGCACTTTGTCCATTTCTAAATGGATGATGAGATATTAAGATATGTGCAAAATTATAATTTAATTCTTTTTCTCTCCCTATTCCCTAATCTATTTTTCTCACCACGTGAGCTTAGTTCTTGTTTTAGTAAAAATAAAATTATGCTAGAAATAAATGTTTACTTATTTGCTTTACTCTCTTCATATATAAAGAGGACTAGACATTTGTAATCTTCAACACAATTCAATACATAATTATTTTTTCTTTATTATTTTATAAATGATATCGGAACTAGTTGTTGAACGTGGGTTTAGCAATAAAAATGAGCTACCCGTCCATGATTTGAGTTGAGTTGGCTAAAAAGAGATTGAGATGTCACTGTCCGTTGTTTGGGCTAGCTATAAGAGATTGAGATACTAGACCCGTTTGTCCAAGTGATAACTAGGTTAGACTAGTTAGCATTTGAGGGGAGGTGTTGGAATTCTCACATCAAAAAATAAAGATGAATACTACTAGTATACATAGAAGGGTAAAACCCTACTTATCAGCTTTAGCTTTTAGGTTAGGATAGTCGACCCCAACTTTATATCCAAGTGGCTAATTCTATCCGACATTCTACCCGTTGATTTCGACCCACTGAAATTTTAACATCTCTATTTACGATTAATTAAAGGGGAATTTATTTAAATAGTACTAAAATATAGTGGCTTTTCCAATACAGTGCTATTGTTCAATGTCCATTAGTCATTTTTCAAGTAATTGTCCAGCGCCACTGGACATTGTTCAAACTAAATATCCACCATCACTGTATATTGTTTTTGCCGCTAGTCATTATTCAAGTAATATTTAAGAATAAAAAAGTTTATGCACTACATTGGAAAATGATACTTGTATATGTTTTAGTACTACTTAGTATAAATTTTGCTTATCAATTACTACCTCCGTCCCATTGTTTTTGTCCAGTTTTGACTTTTGGAACTGTTCATCTAAGCACTTTGACTCATCAAATTCTCTCAATGTGTAAGTCTAAAAATAGTCATGTGTGATCTTGTTTGATTCGTCTTAACATATAGATTATTAATATATAATTTTTATAATTTTATAATATACAAATTACAAAATAAAATGGATTAAAGAAGTGCATTGGATGATATGCCAAAAGGTAAGTGGACAAAGACAATGAGACAGAGGGAGTAATCAAATACAGAGTATAAGTTCTCGATGCCACTTGGTCCAAATTATTTTTTGAAAAATGCTAGGGGTACACCAAAGGTGTACCCCATATGTCCCCCACCCCCTCCTTGTCCACTAAAAAAGGCAAAAAAAATTTAAAAAAGTAAGTAAATAAAAATCAAATAAAAACGTGTGGTGAAGAAAGGGGTGGTGTTCATTTGGGGTACACCTTTTGGTGTACCCCTAGCATTGTTCTTATTTTTTCGAGGGATACTTGATCCTAAGTGTTAATATACCTAAAAGGCTAAAATATCAGCAACCAAAAAACAAAACAAAAGAAAACTAGAAAAATTGACAAATCTGATACGGATTGATTTCATTGTCCCACACCGGTTATATGAGGAACTTGGTGATGAGTTTATATAGCCAATGGTTCTCCCACCTTATCAGCTAGCTTTTAGGGTGTGGCTCTCCCTTGTGCTGTATCAATGGTATCAGAGCCAACTCGAAGTGGTGGCCTACGGAGTGGTGGCCTGGTGAAACCAGCCGTGACCAACGTAGCCGTGACCAACGAGGACGTTGGGCCTTATGGGGGGTCGAATGATACGGACTGATTTCATAGTCCCACACCGGTTATATGGGGAACTTGGTGATGGGTTTATATAGCCAAGGGTTCTCCCACCTTATCAGCTAGCTTTTAGGGTGTGGCTCTCCCTTGTGCTGTATCAAAATCAACCAAACGACAATCCTCATTAAATGGAGTTATTATAAAATCTCAAATATCAAAATGAATGTATATTAAATTCATACATTGACGTGTATTCAAAAAATCAAATTATGGAGGGCACAAATGGCCATTAGCTAATTAAACAATCATTTTCTCTTTCTTTCCGCCGCCGGTATCAATTATAAGAGTGTTGACTGATGCCCATGTTTGGATGGGTGGAAATAGAGAAGAAAAGAAAAGTGATGAACAGAATATATATTTTTTAGATTAAATTCCATAAAAGGTTCTCAGTTATATGTTGTTTTACATATTTAACTCCCTACATATCAAATATTACTAATTTACTCCATATATATATATATATATCATGTTTTTAACGTTTTTGTTAAAAACATTAATAAAATTGTATATTCATACTTCTCTCTCTCCTCAATTAAGCTTCTTCCCTCCTTATGTACTCTTTCCCAAACTCGCACTGAGTTTGAAGCTCTAAACTCAAAACTAAAATGATCACGCTTCTCTCAATTATTAGTCCTCCTAGTGAAACCTAAAATCAAAATCAAGAAGTTTCATGGATGAGTTTTATCGGTTAGTTCAAGAAATTGCAAAGAAAATAAACATTAAAACTCATCCATGAAGGTTACCGGTTTCGAATTTGGTTTCTACCCGTTCGACAAACAATTGAGAGAAGAGTGATGATTTCGGTTTTGAGTTTAGAGCTTCAAACTCAGCGACGAGTTTGGGAAAGAAGTGCGAGGGGAGAGAGGAAGCTAAATTGAAGATAGAAAGAAGTGTGAATTTACAATTTTATCCACGTTCCTAACAGAAATGTTAATAAAGGATCACTCGTGAAAATAAATATAATAATTGGGGACTAAATTAGTAATATTTGATATGTAATGACTAAATATGTAAAACGACCTATAGCTGAGAACCTTTTATGGAATTTACTCTTTTTTTTTATTAGGCTAGAGAAAAATGAAGATACAAGGGAAAAAAAGTGGCACCCACACCCAAAATTTTCTCTTCACAATTGAGAATAAAATGAAAACATGTGAGGGAGATGAAGGAACAAATAATGGAGGTTCATCCAATTTCTTTTTTGTGTTTTTTTCTCTTTCCCTACCTTTTCTTTTATTTTTTTATCTATTCAAATGCTAGTAATTTTGTTTTCATTTTCTCTTTTCTCTTATTTTCTTTCTTTTCATTTTCCTTCTTTCCATTTACTTCCATCGTCCAAACAAACCATGGAGTTTGGCATTTTTTATTGGGTAATTTACACAAATAAGATTTAAACTTATGGAGTATTGCTTTTCTCAAAATTGGACAAGTCATATCTACTCTAACGTTAATCAATGGAATGTTCTACTAGGGGTGAGCATGGTACGGTATTTAGCTTGTACCGATACCGTACCAAATATTTCGGTTCGGTATGAGATTTTACTCCGTACCGATCCCGATCCCGAAATATCAGTTCGGTATGGTTCGGGATGGTTCGGTATCGGTTTCGGTACAAATCGGGATGAACATACATACCTACTTTACAGGTTAATATTTAACAATACCCCATTATTTTTAAAAATTAAAAGTGAATCTAAATAAAAAAACCTGAAAAATAAAAACAAAAGAATATTTAAATGCAAGAGATGCGTATCAAAATTTAGTTTATATTTCACAAACTAAAAAAATGAATGGCGACAAAGGAGTATTTCGAGTCTTTGTGAATCTTTGTGAATACTTTTATGTTCATACACAAAAATTAAAACACAAATAAAAGTATGATTTACACATCATAGAACTTGAACCAATTTTTTTAAAAAAATTATTATTAAGTGAAGGAATATAAAAATATAACTCCGGGGTATTATTTCTTATAATATTTTAGTATATATGTTCGGTACGGGATTTTCGGTATGGGACGTCACCTCGTACCGTTCCCGAATACCGTACCGACCATTCGGTTCGGTAGGGTTCGGTTCCTTTTTGGTACTTTTTCGGTTCGGTATTTTTCGGTTTGGTATTCTCGGTTTTTTCAGGAAATTTCGGTATCGGTTCGGTACTTGCTCACCCCTATGTTCTACAATGTCCCACCTTTGAGAAAAAATGCTTATTAAATAATTTAAGTAGAATAAGACATTATTAGGAACAATTTAAATAGTCATTGAAATAATCAGTCTTTATCCAACACTTATTGCTAATGACTACATTCGTAGATCAGTCATTTGTAAAAGTAGTCATTATCTAACATTTGCTACTAATGAGAGCATATATGACAGATCATATGAAATTATGTGCCATAAAAGGAATAAAACATATTTGGTTCTGTTCAGGGAACACAATATATTTTAGTTCTATATGGAGCAAATTTTTATTTTTTATTAAGAGATAATCTAGATTATTTTTTATTAACGGATACTATAGAGTATTTCCTATCAATGAATTTGTTTGTGGGTGTACTCCTTTCATTGATGAATTAGAGAAATAAATTCCTGAGCCGGTAAGTGTTGTGCAGTTGCCAAAGACAAGTAATGCCAAGGGGTAGATCCGAGTTTGATTCCCGACATTTGTGCTGAAAGACAACTATACTAATAATAAAAATTACCCTAAATAGGGCTAAAACATAGAGAAAAGTATCAAAATAGGACTTTTATATATTTTTTTCTCGAAATAGGATTTTGCACTATTGTAATGTGACAGTGTACATTAGCACATTATTATGTTTTTTGGTAATGTAAGTCCTATTTCGAAAATAAAAACATGAAAGTCCTATTTTGGTATATATTCAATATTTTAGTCCTACTTTGGTCTTTCTCCCCACTTAGAATAGAGTCTCTAAAAGTACCAGATGCAGTTTGAAAAATTACTTAATTATAAAGGAGCATTTCGATTTTCGAGAACATACTTTAAGTCTAGAGGATAGAAAACACATAATACCTTTTATTTGATTGGCATTTAATAAATATTTTTGACAGAAAATCATTTAAGAAATAAATCTAAATTATAAAGAATCACCTAAGTAATTATTTTATTTTTTATTGATTACTAATTTGAAAAAAAATACGGAGTACCTAATTAGAATGACGAGAATTCACTCTCAAATTTATTAATGTAAAATATTTTTGAAAGACTATTATTAGGACACAGCACCACACATGGTGTGCCAACTCTTGAGTCTTGCCTATTTTATTTTCAATTTTTTTAATGGGTGAAATAAACCAAGTATATCGCCAAGAAATTCAAATTTGCAGTAACTTGGTTCCGGCAAGCGGCGCTCCACCTTCCCAGTTCCGGCGCATCTCCGCTCCGTTCCTGCAACCAAACGCCGTAAGTCGTGTCTGCATTTTCACAGAGACTGAGATTTAGGATTATACATCGATGTGAGAAATGGATTGTTTGGCGAACTCGGAGAAGACCGATCATGCGGGAGGTAATCCGTCTCTTAAATTCCATCCCCAGTCATCCAATTTCAGCATAATTTTTATCGATTTTGTACTTCGTTTCGGCTTTGTGCAGTCAAGTTTGTTGTTGGCATGTGATTTTGATTGTGTGATTGAGCCATTTCAGTTTAGGGTTTATGCACAACTGCATCTCACAAGCCTTTTTTTCTCTCTTCAAATGAACTAATTTTATGTGAGAGTTGGTGATTTTGAGTCGAGAGTTGAGGAATTTGCAGTTTTATGGAGTTTTTTCTGAATTTAAGATCACTACGTATTTTTGCTTTGTGGCATTAATGTTCAAGCGTTATAATTTGTTGGCTGTTTCCGAAGGCCTTCTTAATTATGGTTGAACTATGAAATTGTTGAATTCTTAAACCGAATGTAGTTGAAGACTTGAATGTGTGATGTCAGCTGCTTTAATGTGGCAGTTTAAAAAATTGAAGATATAGAAGTGTTTGGGGGTTCTTCTTCTTCTTCTTGTGGTATGATTCACACAGTTCCTTTTTTATATTGAAGGAGAACACAAGATAGCAGGAGCTGCAAAAACTGTTTTCGGCAATGCAATAAAGAGAAGGGCTGCAGATATTAGTAAATTGCCACAACATATAAGGCCATCTAAAGAAAACCTGAAGGTTAAAGATATCCCTACGGAGATGAAAGAGATTATTGAAAAGCTTGAGCGGGTAAGCATCTTTCCACTTTTGAAGTCGTAAACATGTGATATGCACACTTCATGAAATTTGGGCGTGTCCTCTCTGGATAATTTATCTGTAGTTTTTGTGTGCAGGAAAATAAGGCTTTGATGAATGCACTATTGGAAAGAGTGTATCCTAATATTCTATTTTAATTAATCGCTGGCATGTTCTCTCTCGTGTTTATATTTGGGGCTAAATGTAGATAAATACATTGGGTTCCTCTTACTTGTAGGTTTCAGTTCTTCTATTCATGAAGTTTTCCATAACTGTTATCGATTAGTAAACTTATTGATATGACTGGAAATGAGATACAGAGACTGAGGGCTAATCTGCAGAGAATGCAGCAACAGAACCATCAACTTGCACAATCAAACACACAGAAGCTTGCAGTTTGTTTTCATTTTCCCGTGTTAAAGTTAATCAAAATACTTATTAACCCAATATGATTTGCAGAGTATATGTGACGTTTTCTTTCTTTCTGCAGGAACTTAATTCATATCGAGACAAGGTAAGGACGGGTGCCTCGTATCACCATAAAAAATCAGATCCTGGAATCTAATTTGCATTGATGTAATATTTGTGATATTTGATTGGTGTCAGTTAAGAGCATTAGAACACGAGCTTGGATGCAAAAATGGATTGCTTATAGCCATGAAATTAGAAGCTGAGGTTGGTCAGGTATACTGTTGTCCCATTAATTTTTATTATTGTATTGCTATACTTGTCACTAATTGTATCTTTGGCAGCATAATAAGCAGAATCCAGAATCAGATAACCTCCAAAATTTAATTCCCGAGGTATGAATTTAATTCATGAATTTCCTTTTTAGATAATATTGTAATGAAATGTGGGTAATGCTTTTTACCTCTCTGAATCACCTTCAGGGGCAACTTATTAAAATGGAGGACACAGTGGATAACTTTAAGGAAGATGAAGATAAAGAAGAAAGCTTGTTTGAAAATACCAAGAGGAGAAGACAGTCAAAGAGTGAGTGTTTAGTTAGGTCTCAAATTTACACTTCATCTCGGCATTAAAGTTGATCTTGAGTGGCTTCTTTATAGTTTTTCTCCCTAAGTTTTTGCATCTTTTCCCTCCCAATGTAGGTTCAAAACAATCTAAACAGGGGCAGTCCCGCGCTAACACCGAAAGAAAAAGGTACAGCTCTTATATTAAGGTGTAATGTATCTTTCATCCTAGTGTTTGCCTTTCAAAAATTATGTTTTTTCAGGCTTTCGGCAAGAAGGCAATCTTCTAGGCTTAAGCATGAAGAGATCAAAGCCAAAGAAGATTTGTTTCAGATGGATGATTCTCACTTGTCGGTTCATCAACCAAGTGATTGTGATCCTTCCCAAGAGAATATTGAAAGTACCCAAATCGAAGCGAAGGAATTGAGGAGACCATCAAATGTAACCAGACCCTCCAGACAAGCAGCCATGAAGGTCAACTCATACAAAGAAGTCCCATTAAATGTTAAAATGCGAAGAAGTGAATGAAACGAATCGCAGAATTGAAGACTGGCTGGAACACGTGGAGAAGAAAGAAGTTCAAATGCAGCTCTCAAAGGCCTGGAAGAGGCTCTTATCCTGTCATCAAATTCCAGGTTTTGGAGGATTAGAATTAATTGTATATTGTTGGTTTTTTTGGGGTGTTTGCTTGATGATCTTAAAGAAGCTACAAATCCCCCCTAAAAAGAATATATAATCAAGAGTAAGAGGCCTTTTGTTTGTAATTGTTGCTATTTGAAATGTTATTATTGTGATATAAATTACAGTGTAGGGGGTTTATTTGAAAAATAGGAGAATATTTAGTGGATGAAAAACTTTCTATTTTTCCTCGTCACCTCGGTTTCCATGGGATGACCCAAGAGCTCTATAGTGCATTAGTGCTCCCCTCTTCACTTCGGTTTCCATGACATTGCTGGGATTATGTAGGAGCCCTATGTTGCCTGCTCGTAAAATTGACGGTTCCTACCCCTCTAATCCCGTTAAACCCCCACCCAGCTCCGAACTCACCCCCACCCTTCCAATTGCATACCCAAGTTTATTTGGATATCTAAAAAGTACGCAGTACTCCACTTCATATGTTACTTCATATCAAGGAATTGAACATGTGGCTCATAGATTTTTTTTATTTACAAAAATTTTAATTTTCTGTGTTTTATTTTTCAACACTTTTTAAAAGTATATGAAATTTATTTGTTTTTATTTTATGAAACCAACCAAGTACTCCCTAATATATTTTTTTTTGAAAAGTTGGGGATATATTAGATTTAACAACTCAAGTTGCAATTACTGACCAGAAAATAAAACGGCAAAGCGAAAAAGGCCCAATAAGCTAATGACTAAAAAAATGCTCGGCCATATATAAACCCAACAAAAGCACCTAACTCATGGCCCGACATTGGTTTAAATCATTATTCAAATGCTCCAACTACAAGTGGACAAAAATCGGAACTAACATTATATTGCACCGGACATACCAAATCGCTTATAGTCTTTTTAGGCGAAATTGATATTTTACACTCTTAACCGATATCAAACAGGACAGGATCGTGATACAATAACTTTAAATTGATTATTACGGATCGAATCGTTCAAAATTATCTTTGGAGTATGTCAAATACTGATTTGTCTATTTAATCTTACCATATATGGACTATGGAGTACTTCGTACTGTATTATTTTTTAAAATATTCTTTCATTATTATTGTTTTAATTAGATTTATTACTGCTATGTGCATTATGTTTTGGAGCTATTAATAGTTTGATATTTATGAATTAAATTTTTTTATTATTTTTAAATTTGAACCCGTTATCTTCTACTCCTGTCTTAAAATTAAATTCCTAATTTGAGTTTCGTGGTCAAATTTTTTAAACATTGACCGCACATTACAGAAAAAATATATTGAGTTTTCATATAAATTTAATATCAATGGATTTATTTTGAAACATAGTTTTGAAGTATTTTTATTACACACACACAGACGCGCACACACACATACTAATGGTCAAAGTGTTAAATTGCAGAACGTGAAACGTCAAATGAAAAATGTTACTTTTAGGACGGAGGGAGTATTGTTTGTGTTTGTGTTCCTTTTAAGTATGAAATCATTGCTTTTTTTTATAAACAAAATCATTCTTTTTTATACAAAATTTTTCTTTTCTCAAATAGGAGTAAAATAGATCTCTTATCCTCAAAATAGAGATTTCATATTTTTATTTCCAAAATAACAGTTTACACTACGACATTGCTGCATTATTTTTTGTCATTTCGTAATGTTTTTTGGTATTATATGTTGACATTATTAGCATGGTAAAAGGTTTATTTTAGTTGGCAAATTATTTACGTTCAAGGGCAAAACATGCACTTTATAAAGTGTTTATAGGTATATAGTGCAAAAAATTCAAATAAAAATATGAAATTTCTATTTTGATACTTTTTCTACTTATACTTTAGTGTTTTTTTCATTCCCCAATCTTATTACACTTGACTAACTTTGTATGTAATGACTAGACTTTTGATTATAAAATTTAAATATTTGGTTGAGTTGATTATTTAAAATAGTATTCCTTCTGTCCCAAATTAATTATATGTCTATTATCTACAAGCTCAAACTTCATTCATTTTTTTTCTCTATTTTTGTTCGTCATTTGATAAAATAATGTAATCATGTCCCTACTAGTTTTGTAAACCTTTTGATGTAATTTTTAACTATGATTTTTTTAAAATTTTACACCGTATTTTATATAAAATAATTTGAAAATAATTTTAGCCAAATATCGTAAAAGAAATCAAACGATTTAAATTAAGACAGAGAGAATATGAGAGTTTTATCCACTTAAATATCAAGAGTTGGGATTGCATTCTGACTGAGGAGGGGGGTATCAAGATCTGAATGAAATGAAAGACTCCATATACTGGAATAAATTCCCGTTCAGTGAAGAATGGAAAAAAGCATGCCCGATCAGTGCAGTCAGAGGAAAAAAAGAGCTTAACGGCACAGCCACTACCGTTAAAGTAAAAAAATTTAATTTTGGTTTTATTAAAAAGGCTATAACGGTACTGCTTGTACCGTAATGTCTTGAAAGAAAACCTGGCCATCCATATTCTATCCAAACCCAACCACTCCCTCCCATTTTAGAAGAAGCAGCGGCACCCTTCCTCTTCCACCTCGCCGCCGTCCCCAAGCACCGAGACATCGCCGCCGCACGTCGTCCAGCCCTCGCCGTCGCCGTCCAACCCTAGCCGTCGCCGTCGCACAGCTTAACGGTACAAACGGTACCGTTTTCTTTAAATCTATTTCCAAAATTTCTAATTTAAAGTTATATTTTGTGATTGAAATTTTTATGAGATATGCTTGTGATTAGATTTAGGATGAGAATATAAAAAATTGAAATGTTGATAATTTAGAAAATTGATAATTTAGATTAGATCTATGTTGATAATTTTGAAAATTTTTATGTTTATGAGATATCCGAATCTTTTGTGTGATATATTTGTGGAATTTTTTATAATGCACTACATACTTTTGATTTCTCGTATTCATAAAATAAAAATATTAATTTTGTAGAATAATGAATTTTCAAAGAACGGAGGTCCATCCGGGACCAATTGTTCCCGATGTACTAGTGTTGGGACCCGGCGAACATCGTTGTGATAGGGTGTGGCAAGACCGTGAGTTTGGCGACATACCGGTGAAATGTGTAAAATTTTTTGGTAGCTTGAGGGAAGGATTTCGTGTTGAGCGTCATCCACGAGTTGTGGATATATTGCGTGAATATGGATTTTACGGAGTTGAAAGAATATCTAAGTTACAAATAGATTGGGCTTTGATTACCGCCTTAGTGGAGAGGTGGAGGCCGGAGACACACGCCTTTCATCTTCCGTTTGGAGAGGTTGGGATCACATTAGAGGCTGTAGAGGTCCTACTTGGTCTTCCCGTAGATGGCACCCCGGTTGCTGGTTTGCGTGGCAACACCAAAGAATATTGGGCCCAATTGTGTTCAGATATGTTGGGGGGTTTAGGCCATCTTTAGAGGACGTGACCAAGACACAAATCAAAATGAATGCGATCGTACTCATTCATATTGGTGATCATAGCCCGGAGGTCAACTTTCGGCAGCATGTTCGAGCATTGATGTTGAAGATTATGGGTGGTGCTCTGTTTGCTAGCACGACGGGTAACAAGGTGAACTTGTGCCTTTTGGAGTTGCTCGTTGGCATGACGCAAGAAGTCCGAAGTCGCGCTATAGGCTCCGCGGCATTGGCTTGCCTTTACAGTAATTTGTGTCGTGCAGCGCTATCAGATACGGCACATATCAGGGGGTCTCTCATTCTATTACAGATTTGGGCGTGGGAGCGCATCCCGATGTGTAGACCGCAGGGCGTACATCCACCCGAGTATGGGAGAGATGCACCTAATGGGGCGAGGTAATTTTACGTATGAATTGTTTTTTACAATTATTCAATTAATTTAGTACTTACTTTTTTATGTGTTTCTTCACATGTGGGTTTGTTATCATCGTTGGACAGTGTCACCGTCTCATACCATTCAACTGTATAGGGACCAGTTAGACAGGCTACAAGAGAGAGAGGTATAGTCTATCCATTCTATTATTTCCATTCTATTATCTGAATCGTAGTAGTGTTATTGACTATTTTAAGGGATGCCGGTCTCTTCCGGTATACGCCATTGTGAAGACGACGTACGAGCGATTAGTAAAATTATTTTCAGAAAGGCGTACAAACGGATTTACATGGCTACAAGCGGGATTTATGTTCCCAAAATATATTTGGAACGAGGTGAGACGCATGGAAGACCATCGTTTACATTGCCATGTTATCCCACATCATCCGCAAAGGGATTTATCGGGTCGTTGTTGAGGGCAACGCTGGAGCTACCGGTAGACTAGATGAGATTGTCGTGCATCTGGGCCAAAATTTGTACAGTTGCGGGAAATGGGCCACATTGCACATGTCATATGTGCATGTCTACGCCGTATGTCGTTATTGCAACATTGCGGTTGATGATCTCATCCCACGAGTGTTTTCACTTCAGAATTACCTTGATGCATATTCTGGAAGTGTTATGACACTAAAAAACGAAATTGAATGGCCTACCCTTGGTTATGAATTAGTCCGTCCATTTACAGGGCAAAGGTCGCAGGCCAGTCGTCCAGTGAGCACTCGTTTCACAAATAACATGGATATGCGATCACGAAGACATCGTCGGGAAACTTAGTTAAATTATACATTTCAATGTGGGATTTTTATATATGTACGACAATTTTTATTTGTATGCTTTTAAGTTCAGTAGTAGTGCATCAAATGAATAAAAATTTTATTATTGTTCAAATTTAATGTCAATATCTAACAAAGGGATGTACTTAATTTTGTATTTATAAATAACTTATATATTAACGGTACTGGCTCTACCGTTAATCTAAAAAAAAATTATGGTACTAGCAGTCCCGTTAATACTAAAATTTGACCCTCTGCGCAATGTCAGACCCCGCCTTCACCATTTGGGAATGCACTTCCCAAATGTGTAGTGATTGGGAAATCATATACTGATATACAAGAAAACAGTGAACTATAAGGGGGGAGCTGGATGCTGCGATTTGTCTTCTTTCAGTTTTTCAGGGGACCCATTGGTTCTTGAGATCATTTTCAGTAAAAAGTTTCCTTCTTTACCTTTAACCAGAAAGTTAGAGCTATAGATCATAATTTTAAAAACCGGACCGGGCGGTTCGGACCGTGAACCGGCGAACCAGTGGTCCAACCGGTCCGGCCCAATGGACCGTAATGAGCTTCGAACCGGTCCGAACCGGCTTGAACCGGTAAGAACCGGCCGGTCGGACCGGTCAGACCTTTTTTTTTTCAATTTTTCCAAAAAAACCGGCCGGTTGGACCGGTCAGACCAGTTTTTTTTTGTTTTTTTGCAATTTTTCCAAAACTTCACTCCATGGGAGTTCGAACCCAAGGCCCCTTTGCTATTTGGTTGAGTTCCTAACCACCCAACTAGCAGTGCTTGTTGTTTAAAATTTGTATACTTTTTTGTAATATTTCATAATTAATAAAAAGATTGCATAAAAATCCCTTTTCAATTTTAAAAATATAATGCGTAGTAGTTATATAGCTATGAGTTAAACACAAAATCATTGATATTTTTTTAAATAAAATTTTAATACTTTTTTTTAATATGTAAATTTTTTCTTTTAATTTAGTAAAATAACTCAAGTATATTAATACGAGTATAATTTTAGTCAAATATTATAAATTACTTTCTTTATGTATTTATATATGAGAATGTGTGTGTGTGTATATTTATATTTATATAATTTTTAAATATGTTTAAACCACCGGTTCGACCAGTTAAACCACTGGTTCGACCAGTGAACCAATACCTTGACCGGTTCGGTCACAGGTCCGGTTCTCAAAACTATGCTATAGATTGATTTATTGACGAACTCTTCAAAAAAGATAAAGCTATTTGTACTCCAGATTTTTGTACGCTACTTTATACTTCGCAGGTTTGCACCAATATTTTGTGTTGGTGTAAAACTAATTTTTATTAATGCACCAATACTTTGTGTCCGTGTAAATTTTTGTTAACACACCAACACTTGTATCGGTGTAAATCATCAAAATGTTTGTGAGTAACTGCGAGGTACAAATGAGGTACAATTTTTGGTGTAAGTGTAGCATGGTCCCTTCAAAAACTATATACTATATAAATTATACTTGTACTTCTTCTGTTTCATAATTTGTTTTAAAATGAAAAAAAGTATGTTCCAAAAATGTGTAATTTTGATATTAATTTCAAACATTGCCATTACTTAATATTACCTCCATCCCTGAGTATTTGTTCATTTTTGACTTTATTCGGTGAAAATTGGAAACTATGACCTCAAATTAAATAAAAATACTTTTATTAGATTTATTATATCAAATATTTTAAAAATACTATTTTATCTAATTAATATATAATATATATTTTATTTAATTATATGTCAAATGTTAAAAATAGTTGACTGAAAAAAGTCAAAACTGGACAAATATTCAGGGACGGAGATAGTAATAAGTAAGATATTGTGTATAGGACATATGAGATATAATTGAAAAATAATACCAAAGTTACCTATTTTAAAGAGATGTCCTTTTTCATCTCTAAAAAGGTATGAGACGAAGAAATTATTGCATATGTGTGAACGGAAATATATTGAATTGATATGCTCCGGCTGTAAGTAATTGGTGTAGAGAAACTATTTTCCAAATATGATGAGATATCATTTTCTCCAGCCGTAAATAATTGGTTGTATAGACACTATTTTCCAAATATGATGAAATATCATTTTCTTCAAACAGTTAGAAACCGTGTTTCCTCCAATTGAGTGCTTGTTTTGTTCGACTTAGGTTGCGTTCCGTTTGCCTGATCTGATCTAAACTAATTTTTTGAAGTTCTAATCTGATATGATATGATTGGATCTGATATGATTGGATCTGATATGAATTTGATTAAAATTGAAACTTAGATCTTTATGTTAATAGTTATAATAATAATAATAGATTTAATAATAATAATAGTAATAATAATAACTATAATAATACTAGTAATAATAGAAATAATAATAATATAAATATTTATAATAAAATAAATAATAATATTAGAAATAATAATAATATAATAGAAATAATAATAATAAAAATAGTAATAGTAATAATAATATTAGTAACAATGATGATGATAACAATAATAATCATAATAATCATTATAATAGTAGTAGTAATAATAATAGTAGTAATAATTATAATAAAAATATAAATAATAATTATAGTCATATTAATAATAATAGTAATAGTAATAATAATAATAATAATAATAATAATAATAATAATAATAATAATAATAATAATAATAATAGTAATAATAATAATAATAGTAATAATAATAGTAATTTTAATAATAGTAATAATAATAAATATAGTAATAGTAGTAGTAATAATAACATTACTAATAATAATAATAATAATAGTAATCATAACAATAGTAACAATAATAATATTACTCATATTAATATATAGTAATAATAATAATAATAGTAATAATGATAACAATAGTAATAATAATTATAATCATAATATTAATAGTAATAGTAATAGCTTAGTAATAGTAATAATGCTAATAATAATGGTAATAATAATAAGAGTAATAATAAAAATAAAAATAATAATATTAGTTTTGTTTAGATCTGGTCTGATCTGATCTAATTATATGTGATCTGATTAGATTTGATTGGATCTGATCTGATTTTAATAAAAATAAGTAATAAGCAGAAAAAGTAAGTTGAACGAAATGCTGCATTATCCAATTGATTGCGAACTGAGTCGAATTGATTCTAAACTGAGTTATGATTTGATCTGATTGTAATTATATTCAAAACTATTTCTTATCATTTAAAATCATGCCATATGATTTAACTTCTTTTTGTCAATTGAGAATATGCTTTCCCCATCAATAAATATAAATTTAAACAAATAAATGTTGGAACAATTATCCAGAATAATCTCAAATTTACACGATTTTTCAAAAATAATACGACCATTCACTATGATGCATAAATATTCCAATATCACTAAAATTTACGAATTTTGGATCGCCGTTTAGTTACTAACACCATGTTAGCGGAGATAGTATGTTCTGCGCAACAAATGAAAGTTAAAATTATTTTTGATGAATTTTCATATGTATTTTTTTTGAAATTTTCATTTAAATTTTTAAAATGACTTTCTACCTCCATCATTTCTTTTTCTTTTTTAGAAAGTAGGTCTAACTTTGGATTTTATATATATATATATATATATATATATATATATATATATATATATATATATATATATATATATATATATATAAACAAAAATGAGAAAAATAAATAATATCATACAAAATTAATGAAATAAATAAGGTAATCAATAGAAATTATTAAACTGAGACTGGTAAAAAATAAAATAAAAAGATACGATGTAGTGAGTTTTAACATTTTACGCACTATACAAAGTATTAGTGTACGACTTCTCCTTATTTTTAGGAAAAATTATCTAGAATAATCCCAACTTTACTCATTCTTCTTAAAAATAAGTAGTATATTAATACACTGTATAATGCATAGAATGTTAGAACCTTGAACTCCTTATATTTGTATTTTATTTCTTACTAGTTTTAGTTTAAATTCTATTGATTATCTTATTTATTCCATTAACTTTTTAAAGTTTTATTTATTTTTTCAATTTTTACTCCATATTTCTTTTTTATTTGTTTTATAAAGGTAAGGCTAGTCTTTAAAAAAAAGAAAAAGAAATAAAGATAGAAAGTCATTTTAAAAACTTTAAATAAAAATTTCAAATAAAAAAAGTTTTAATTGAAAATACATCAGAAATAATCACAACTTTTATTTTGTTGCGTAAAATTGGCAGTCTGTGTTAACTCGTCGTATTAAACTTAACGGCGACCCAAAACTTACAAGTTTCACTAAACTTGAGATTATGATGCATCATAATGAAAAGTGCAATTATTTTTTAAAGACCAGGTAAAGTTAGGATTATTTTTCCATAAATGGTATACAAGTTTGACATATTAAAACTAAATCTTAAATAAAACTAATCATATTAGAGTTACATTACAATTATTTTTTTCATAATTCGTGATAAAACATTTTTAAAATTTGATAAAAAAATTTTAGGGGACAAGGGGAGTATAAGCATGAATATATTAAAAATAATTATTTTAATTATTAACGATCAAAAAAAATCCCAATGGCTTAAACGTCAAACCATTGATTCTCGTCGTCAAGAATCTTATTTAATTTAAAACAGCTATCTTTCCTCAAAAAACAAAAATAAAGAATAAAACAGCTTTAAAAATATAATGAGCCAACAGCTAAAAATGAAGCAACGATTAGCTTAAAGAAGTTAATGTAGCAAGGGAGAAGGACCAAAATAGTAGTAAAACATATAACATATCCTCAAATTAAGAGTTGAAACATAAACTCCCCTAAATAGGAGTAATTAACTCAATTAATCTAATGGCTTAGGGTTAAGGAACGAAATAGAAGTAAAACATTGACCACGTAACAAAATAAAAATTATATTAATATTAAAAATATGAAATTAAATACATTATATAAATTAAAAAAAATTAATTTAGCTACAGTCTTGCCCCACATGTCACTGTCGCCCCCCTGCCGCCATCTCCGCTACTATCGTCGCCGTCACTCCACCGCCACAATCTCGTGCTACCATCGCTATTAAATGCGGCCACCATCTACATTGTTGCTACCAATCCTGCCATTAACACCGCCACGTTCGACACTATCGTCGTCATCGCCACCGTAATCTGCTACTCTCATCCCCATTTGTTGCGGATGCCGCCTCCATCGCCTCTATTTGCTGTTGTCAATGATGCAATTTACTACCAACGTTGTGATCAAGATTGCCATTGTCGCCATCATAGTGCCATGGTGTCACTGCCAAGTGTAAAGGCTTTCAGTACAATGTCAACCAAAGCTACAATGTCAAAGACGGTAATGCATACTGACAAAAATGTCATTGCATACTGCCAAACATGTTATTGCATAATGTCAAATATGTCAACATAAAATATCAAAAAGAAAGTGAAATGTCAATATTGCCAACATACAATATCAAGTTTTGTCACTATCACCAAATTTTGCTGAATCTAAACACAACTAATACAAAAGCAAACGAACAAAAAATTAAAAGAAAAACAATCAAATACAAAAATAAAAAGAAAAAACTAAACCAAAATCAATGCCTAATGAAGATGCAATTCAAGTTGTATTATTATTATTATTATTATTATTATTATTATTATTATTATTATTATTATTATTATTATTATTATTATTATTATTATTATTGTTAGTGTATATTATGTATAGATATTAGTTTATGTATATCCTGTATCATGGTGGGCCTATCTTATTGGGCTTGTAACTGTAACTTGTATATATATCCCCGGTATCAATGAAACAATCAAGTCATTCAGTTCACCAAATTTCACATGGTATCGGAGCAAACCTGGGATATCACGTAAAACCCTAGGTCTACCGCTGCAAGTCCGTCTCTCGATTCACCGGTCGTCTGCGCCGGTTGTCCTCGCCGGAACGCCATCAGTCCCTCGCCGGTGAACCGCCGGTCGTCTCCTGTCTCGCCTGTCCGAGTCCCATGTCTCGCCGGCGAAGTCCTTGTTCCCTCGTCCCTGTTCCGGTCTTCTGTGAAGAAGATCTGTTGCCCGTCCCTTTTCCGGTCAGAATCCCCTGTTGAAGTCGTCGCCTAGATTCACTGTTTGCCCGTTGAAGTCGCCGCCCCTTTTCCGGTCATCTGCGCAGAATCGCCATCAAATTATAGCAGCAAAGCAGCAACTTGTCTAATTGCTTTGTCCGTCCAAGTGATCCGTCCGTCCAAATTGCCGCAACAGTTTCTCCCACCAGTGTTCTGTGAGTTTGGATTTGTTTGGTGTGAAAAACATTAGCATAAAAACTACCAAGATGACTACTACCTCGTGTGATTGGTTGATTGATAGCGGTGCTTCTCATCATATGACGGGTACTCTGTCTCACATGTTCAATATTGAGGATGTTTTCTCTCATCTTATTTGTCTTCCCGATGGCTCCCGGATTCAGGCTACTAAAAAGGGAAGTGTCCGTGTGACTTCTAGTCTGGTTCTCCATCATGTGTTTTACGTCCCCACGCTACATTGTCATTTGATTTCTGTTGGGTGTTTGATTCGGGACACCACCTGTTATGTTACTTTTAATGATTTTGGTTGTGTAATCCAGGACCGTTCGTCGAAGATGGTGATTGGACATGGTGAAAAGCGAAACGGAGTATACATCCTGGTTTCTTCCTCTGCGTCGGCTAATGTGGCTAACGTGGATCCTTTGCTTCTTCATCAACGTTTGGGTCATCCTTCCTCAGATATTATTTCCCTTTTACAGTCCAGTAAATCAGGTTCTGTTATCAAGAAACTTCAAGCTTGTGAGATTTGTTTTTTGTCTAAACAAACTCGTTCTTCCTTTCATGTTAGTCATAATAAAGCTGAAGCAATTTTTGATTTAATTCATTGTGATTTATGGGGTCCTTATTCCCCGTGTCTGTCATCTGGTGCTCATTATTTTCTCACAATTGTTGATGACTTTTCTCGTGCTGTTTGGGTATATCTTATTCGTACTAAAAGTGAGGTAACATCTTGTCTTAAACGGTTCTTTACCATGATTCACACCCAATTCTCTAAAATCATCAAAGTAGTCCGGTCTGATAATGGCACCGAATTTCTCAATGCCCCTTTGCGTCAATATTATGACTCCATGGGTGTTTGTGTCCAAACGTCGTGTGTTGGTACCCCTCAACAAAATGGTCGAGTAGAACGAAAGCATCGTCACATTCTCAACGTTGCTCGTTCTCTCATGTTCCAAGCGTCTCTTCCTGTTGAATTTTGGGGGGAATGTGTCAAAACTGCTGTCTATTTAATTAATCGCACACCGACAAAACTCTTGGGTGGGAAATCTCCTCTTGAAGCCCTCTCGTCCAAACCACAAAATTTGAGTCATCTCCGGGTTTTTGGTTGTCTATGTTTTGTCCGTCAAACACCTAAACCCCTATATTAGTTTATGTATATCCTGTATCATGGTGGGTCCCCTATCTCTTGGCGCACTAAGAAGCAAACTACAGTGTCCCGTTCGTCTGCAGAGGCAGAGTACCGCGCCATGGCTAACGCCTGCGCTGAAATCAGGTGGCTCCGTGGTCTTTTGGCCGCTTTACAGGTCCCTTGTGTTGCTACTCCGCGTTTGTATTGTGATATTAAGTCTGCTCTCTTCATTGCGGCTAATCCGGTCTTTCATGAGCGTTCAAAACACATCGACATCGATTGTCATATAGTTCGGGAATGCCTACAGCGTGCTCATATAGTCACAGCTTATGTTCCTACGCGGCTGCAGACAGCTGATATCTTCACGAAGGCGCTCCCCGGTCCTCTTTTTCGTTCTCTTTTGTCCAAGTTGGGCATTTTTGATTTATATGCTCCAACTTGAGGGGAGTGTTATCGTATATTATGTATAGATATTAGTTTATGTATATCCTGTATCATGGTGGGCCTATCTTATTGGGCTTGTAACTGTAACTTGTATATATATCCCCCGGTATCAATGAAACAATCAAGTCATTCAGTTCACCAAATTTCACAATTATTACTACGATGGAGTTATTATTATTATTATTATTATTATTATTATTATTATTATTATTATTATTATTATTATTATTATTATTATTATTATTATTATTATTTATTCATACATGACCTCATCCATAATGGCAGCCATTTAAGACTCTCCCCTCTTGTGAGGTGAATTTTAATCATTTTGTACAATTGCGATTGCTGTAAGGCATTGATTTTGTAAATTTACCTCATCCATGTTGCCAGAAATATGAGAAAGGGCTGTGAAGGAAAAGTCGGTGGCTTGGGCGGCCATTTTGTAAATTTACTTCATCCATAATGGCAGTCATCCATAATTAATTACTCCTATTTAGAGGAGTTTAAGTTTGAGCTTCTATTTTGAGGATATAACATATGTTTTATTCCTATTTAGGGGGTTTTCTTATGTAGCAACGGCTAAAATCAAAGTAAAATTTGCACTGAATAGATCTAAAACATAAGTCATTTCCTAATCTAGGATAACTTTTTTATTCCCTAAATATGACTTAATAATGACCAGTGAGAAGAATAATGTTCAAGTGATGCTGGACATTTGGTTGAATAATGACTAATAGATAATGACTAAAGGTCCTACATTGAAAAATAAAAACATATGGTCCTATATTGAGAAAATCATTATGTTTTAGTCCTATTTAGGTAAATTACTCAAAATAAAAATCTATAGATATAAGCATCAAAGTTCTCATGTTATATTTTCATTACAGAGTATTGATTTTTTTAAAATATTTAAAATATTTCAATTTTATTTATCTTTTATTTATGTATTTTTTGTTTAGAAAATAAGGTAAAATAATATTGGAGATCATGATTAATTTGAATAAAATAAATTTAATAATGTGGCCACATTTTGCGATGCTTGAAAGAATTTTGAGTTGGAATTAAAAGTTAATTTAATTGTAAAAAAAGTAGAAAGAATTTATGTATATATATGCGACCTAGAGAAAATAATATCTTAAACATAAGGAAGAATCTTGTTAGATGAACTTTGGGATGTATGCATGTGTTGTCGTTGGCAAAACAACATTTCTCTTGACATGAAAATAAGATCTTTTTTTTGGACCCAACATGAAATATTTCAAACATGATTTTTATGATTTTTTTCTCATTTCGAGAGGGACTATGATCATAAGTCATAGGGAAATTTCTACTTATGAAGATGATAAACATTCGCTTAATGTTGAAATATGCTTTTTTTTAAAAAAAAAGCATTAAAAATTGATGGTGTAAATATAGCTGGGTGGGTTGACCGGGCTTGACCAGGACACACTCGACTCCGTAGTAAAATACACACAACAAGAACACAAAGTATGACCTAGACAGGGTAAATCTCCTCAGTCCGATTTATATTTCTTACTCTATCTCAAGAGTGAACTTTAGTGAGAGAAAAATTGGATCCCCTCCTCTATCCATAATCATCATATTTATAGAGAAGGATTTGTGACCTTCCCTTGTTCATCCATGGACAAAATAGGAAACCCGGAGGAAGGTCATTGTACATAATCTAATCACTATTCAATCAGTGAATTTAGTAGCTACAAGACAAGACACTGTTCAATCAAAGACTATAAGATGAATATTCTCAATCCAATCAACCCTGCAAGATGACAAACATCCCTTTCACTGTATGCCTCGTGATGGATGAACGGCGGGGTGGTCCCCTGGTCTGTAATGCTGATTGCCATGCTTGAGGAACTAAACCAATGTTAGCCAAGTAAAGTGATATGACCGGTCACCTTTTTTCAAAGGTTGCCCGGTCATTTCTTGAGCTCAACCCGTCTCTTTGGCCTTCCGGAATATCCTTCGTAACATAAGGTGACATTTTGGCTATCGCCCAAAATGTGACCGGTCACTTTTTAAGGAAAGTGACTGGTCAACTTTTGACCCGTCTCAATCGAAGAGTTATTCTCATTCTGTAATCATAGAAAGTGACTGGTCAACTTTTGACCTATCCCTATCGGAAATTCGGGCCGGGTATAAGGATATATCCATCAAGAAGTCCTCCACTTATCGGCCTTGTGAGGAAATCATCAAGGGCGGGAAGTATATTTATGTTGACCTATCACTTTTGAAATCATCCCGTCATTCCCAAAACCTGTCCTGCTTTGAAATCATCAAGTCATTCCCATGACATGTCCTTTGAAATCATCAAGTCTTTCCCATGACCTGTCCTTCTTTGAAATCATCAAGTCTTTCCCATGACATGTCCTTCTTTGAAATCATCAAGTCATTCCCATGACCTGTCCTTCTTTGAAATTATCAAGTCTTTCCCATGACCTGTCCTTCTTTGAAATCATCAAGTCATTCTCATGACCTGTCCTTCTTTGAAATCATCAAGTCATTCCCAAGACCTGTCCTTCTTTGAAATCATGAAGTCATTCCCATGACCTGTGCTTCTTTGAAATCATCAAGTCATTCCCATGACCTGTCCTTCTTTGAAATAATCAAGTCTTTCCCATGACCTGTCCTTCTTTGAAATCATCAAGTCATTCCCATGACATGTCCTTCTTTGAAATCATCAAGTCTTTCCCATGACCTGTCCTTCTTTGAAATCAAGTCATTCCCATGACCTGCCCTTTTTTGAAAGTATCAAGTCTTTCCCTTGACCGAAAATGAGGTTTTGGGTATCATTTCTTTCTTCTAATCTGGCACTTTGGGGTTCCTAAGACCTGGCACTTTGTGGATCATCACACGTATCACTTTGAAGTTCATCAGACTTGGCGCTTTGGGGTTCATCAGACCTAGCACTTTGGACTTCATCAGACCTGGCACTTTTGGGGTTCATCGGACCTGGCACTTTGGAGATCATCAGACCTGGCACTTTGGAGATCATCAGACCTAACACTTTGGTAATCATCAAGTCTTACTCTCGGACCTATCACTTTTGAAATTATCAAGCCTTCCTCTCGGACCTGTCACTTTTGTAATCATCAAGTCTTCCTCTCAGACTTGTCACGTTTAAAATCACCAAGTCTTCCTCTCGGACCTGTCTCTTTTGAAATCATCAAGCCTTCCTCTCGGACCTGTCACTTTTGTAATCATCAAGTCTTCCTCTCGGACCTGTCACGTTTGAAATCACCAAGTCTTCCTCTCGGACACGTCTCTTTTAAAATCATCAAGTCTTCCCTTCAGACCTGTCACTTTTGAAATCATCTAGTCTTTCTCTCTAACTTGTCACTTTTGAATAATTGGGAAATCCAAATGTAAACTCTAAATAATTAACCGGTCTTCTGCCATGTAAGTCCTCCTAGTCCTCCTAGAGCACCCGGTCAAGTGTCCAGTGCACACCCCTCCAAGAGTACCCGGTTATATGATGCAAATCTCATATGATAATTGGGTTAAGTCGCCCAAGGTTTCGGTGCAGGTCCCTGACAAAGAGGTTGGCCACTCTTCTTCCCAGCCCGTCTTAAGAGTGGAAGGGTTCACATAAGAGTTCTCGGGAGGGTTCTAGGAAAAAGAAGGTCGGGCCTCTTCAAATGGAAGGGTCACCAATTAAGGAGGCTTTCATGGTCCGTTCGCATTCCTTTGTTCCTGGTTGAACTTCTTGAATGGTTAAGTTTCTTGCATGGTTATTTTCTTGCCTGGTCCCCCTTTGAAGTGGACTGGTTAGACTTGCATGGTTGTTTTCTTGCTTGATCCCCCTCTTAGGAATTATTTTAAGAATCTCCAGGTCATCTCATGTCCTGGTCTTGAAAACATCCAGGTCTAGTAGGCTTGGTTGAAACTTTTATTGGTTGAAACTTTTGAAGGACGTCCAGGTCTAGTAGGTCTTGGAAACGTCCTGGTCTAAACTTTTATTCTCATCAACTCCTTAAAACGTCCAGGGCACTTTGTGCAAGTCCTGAAAACGTCCAGGTCATTTCATGTCCTTAGGAAACATTTTAAGAACGTCCACGTCATCTCATGTCCTGGTCTCCAGACTTGAAAATATCCAGGTCACCTTGTGCTCGACTTATCTTCTGATCCGGTTTACTTCTAGGTTGAAATGTAATAGACGTCTAGGTTGAATTTTGTCCTAGTCCAATCCCAATGGTTTGGTCACGTTACGTCACCAATCTTGCCTCAAATTTCTGTCCAGGTGCCGGGTCAAAATGTGACCGGTCAAAAATAAGTTTTTCCAAACTTGTCTGATTTCATCAAATCTGACTATTAAAAAGCGACCGGTCACTTTTTTCAAAGTTGACCGGTCAATTTTAAAATTTTTCCGTCTGCCTTTTCTTTTGAATCCAGAATGTTAGAAAAGTGACCGGTCACTTTTCGACCATGCCCTTTTTTCTTAAATCCATTTGTCTTGCATGTCATGTTCAAGACCGACCTTGATCGAACTTCGAACAAATATTTCAAAACGTTTTTCGTCTTAAGTCTCAACATCAAGACCCGATCTATCTTCGGAGATTTTGACCATGTCCTATGATCGCGAACCCTCTCCAAGGTCCACCCTTCTTCCTGGCAACACCCTTCTTCCAGGGCCCCTCTTCTAGGTTTTAAGTCTTTTATTGTGCCATTCTCTAATTATTAGGTTGACCTAGCCAACCTAATCTTCCCACATGGGGGTATACCGGTGAGAACCAGCCCTCATCCAATCCTGCACGTCCATATATTATGTGTTCGGAAATTCTAGTCTTCCCTAGACATTCCGATTCACAAAGGATGGCTCATACAAGACGGTAATATTTTTTTTGGCATCTTTTCTGACCCTTCCCGACCAAAAAGTCGGTAGGAATCCATGTAAGTATGGATGCGAATCCTCTTCCGAATCCAGTCTGTCTCAAGGCGATACCTCAACATCAAGACCCCTATCTCAAGGGTTTTTTTTGCTATCAGCCCATGCAACGGTCCAGGTCCTAGACATCAAGACTGATCCGTCTAAAGCAAGCTTAGTAATCTTTACCACATCTTATCTACCCTCTCTTCTTTTCCTGGTCCTATTCATGTTGGTGGATTCAAGTACTCGCCTATGGGTCTTCCTCAAGCCCCGTAACGAATATTTCACCCAATTCCCCTTTCAAGGTCATCTCTCTAAGCACGACCCTCACGTTTCGGCAATCTGTCGTGTTGTGAGAATCTGACTGGTGGTAGGTACACCATTTCTCCGTCCAGGACCGTTTGGGTTGTTCTCATGTGTGGCCCTTGGATTGGACCCTCCCATCTGGTCATCCTTCTTCGGCTTATCGGTTTTCACCCTTGTATATCCTTCCTCTAGTTCTCGCTTGCTCTTGTTCAGGACCTCTGCCTCGGCATACTCCCATGTTGTATTGTAGGCTTTCTGATAAGAGGAGGGTGGCCTCCTACAAAATTCAGTGTAGAGGTCACCCGACCGGAAGGCATTCATCAGTAGGGACATAGCCGTCTTATCATCCATCTCTTCTACCTTATTGACCTCATCCCTCCATCGGGTCAGGAATTGAGTCAACGTCTCCTTCTGCCCTACCGTGTAAAGGTAGGTAAACTTCTTCCTTTTGATGCAATTGTCCTGGTATTTCCTGCGGAAGATCTCAGCAAGTTTCTCAAAGGACCCGACTTTACCATGAGGAAGGCTATTAAACCATTCCACTGGTCTTCCTCTCAAGGATGAGAAGAAGAGTAAACACTCCTCAGCATCAATACACCCGGCCATTTGTGCGGCATTGTGGAAAGTGTCGAGGTGGATGTTTGGATCCTCCTTTCTAGTGAATTTCTCAACGTCCACCTTGATCTTCCGCCTCAGCTTGTGTGCATGTACCCTAGCCGAGAAGGGTGATTTCGCCAGGGTATGCTTCTTTGCTCCCGCCTTCTCTTCTACTTTTTCCTCCAGGGTGCGTAGCTTTCTTGCTACGCTCCCTATCTTATCCAGGTCATCCTCATCGTATGAGAGCCTGGTGTACGCCGACGCCCAGGGTTGACTTTTGGTCTCTTCCTCGTCTAGGTGAATCGTCTCAGATTCTCTAGAACGACGTGATAAGGCGGGACGACTCCCGCCAAGTCTTTCCATCGCGCTAGTCCGGCCCATCTCAGGATCAAGACGTAGCTTGGAAGACTTGCGAAGTCCATCCTCTTTGTCCCCAAGGCGTTTGAATGCTGAATCCCAGGATTTGCTGGGCTTAGCTATAGCTTTACCCTTCCTTCTGCGGGCTGCCTCTTGCTTCGCATCATTGGCTTCATAGACATTTGAGGGTAATGCTTGGTCCATGGCCCTTGTCAAATTCACCGGGCGTACAGGGACCATCCTAGGGACGAATGTCAACGGAGTCGTCACTGGGGGTGGCATATGACTCATGATTGGTGGCATCATGCCGGGATAGGCAAATGGCATGAAGCCCCCTGTCTGTTGCATCATGGCCATCACCTGTTGATAACCTTGCAGAGCCTAAGCATTTGCCGGGTTAGCGGCAAATTGAGCCAAGCTTGACGGGTATGGCGTGAATGCCCCACGAGGTGTTCTTATCAAACCTGGGAACATTGTCGTTGTTGGCATCGGAGTAGGGGTTGACATGATAGGGCTCATCCCTAGCGATCCCATCGTGGTGATTGGGGCGAAAGTTGACCCCATGCTCGTCATCACCAATGGGATGGCAAGAGTGCTTTCACTCGCAGCCTGGCCTGCAATAACGGTATGGTTGCTTGAAGACATGATCGTGAATATTTCGTGGGGATAAAGCTAAGTTTTGACCTGGTCGAAAAACTTTACAAATCAGGTCCCACGGGTGGCGCCAAAAATGATGGTGTAAATATAGCTGGGTGGGTTGACCAGGCTTGACCTGGACACACTCGACCCGTAGTAAAATACACACAACAAGAACACAAAGTATGACCTAAACCGGGTAAATCTCCTCAGTCCGAATTATATTTCTTACTCTATCTCAAGAGTGAATTTTAGTGAGAGAAAAATTGGATCCCCTCCTCTATCCATAATCATCATATTTATAGAGGAGGATTTGTGACTTTCCCATGTTCATCCATGGGCAAAATAGGAAACCCAGAGGAAGGTCACTGTACATAATCTAATCACTATTCAATCAGTGAATTTAGTAGCTACAAGCCAAGACACTGTTCAATCAAAGACTATAAGATCAATATTCTCAATCCAATCAACCCTGAAAGATGATAAACATCCCTTTCACTGTATGCCTCGTGATGGATGAACGGCGGGGTGGTCCCCTGGTCTCTAATGCTGATTGCCATGCTTGAGGGACTAAACCAATGTTAGCCAAGTAAAGTGATATGACTGGTCACCTTTTCTCAAAGGTTGCCCGGTCATTCTTGAGCTCAACCCGTCTCTTTGGCCTTCCGGAATATCCTTCGTAACATAATGTGACATTTTGGCTATCGTCCAAAATGTGACCGGTCACTTTTTAAGGAAAGTGACCGGTCAACTTTTGACCCGTCTCAATCAAAGAGTTATTCTCATTCTGTAATCATAGAAAGTGACCGGTCAACTTTTGACCTGTCCCTTTCGGAAATTCAGGCCGAGTATAAGGATATATCCATCAAAAATTATTTTTATGCATGTGAAAAGATGCCTAAATTAATTTTCTTGTGTACCTTAGATATGATTCACAAGTTGATTGCAATGTGAAATTGGGAAGAAAGTTTAAATAATAAAGAATAGAGTGAATTTTCAAAATAGTCGTTTCTATTAAGGTGTTTTTCTCAAATTAGTTATCAATATATAATAATTACCTGCATGATCCTTCGTAATTTAGATTTATCCTAAAATGGTCCTGTATAAAAATATCTATTAAATGTCAGTCAAATAGAAGGTATTTTGATACTACCTCCGTCCCAGAGTATTTGTCCACTTTCATTTTTACACACCATCCAATACACTTTTTAAATCTATTTTATCTTGTAATTTTTATATTAAAAAATTATAGAAATTATATACTACCTCCGTCCCACTCTCTTTGCCCACTTTTGACTTTTGGAACTGTTCATCTAAGCACTTTGACTCATCAAATTCTCTCAATGTGTAAGCCTAAATATAGTCATGTGTGATCTTATTTGATTTGTCTTAACATATACTCCCTCCGTCCCTAAATAAAGTTCCATTTTTGATTTTTTGAGGATTTAAGTGAAGGATATTTTGGTATTGACTTTCCAAAAATACCCTTGATGTGATGTGTTAAAGTAAGATGTGATAGGTAGATTATTAGTAAAAAGGTATGATGTGATAGGTAGGGTATGAAAAAGTAAGAGATAAAAGAGGTTTTTTAAGGGAAAAGAGAAGTTTATTTAGGGACAAAGAAAAAACGAAAGAGGAACTTTATTTAGGGACGGAGGGAGTAGATTATTAATATATAATTTCTATAATTTTTTTATATACAAATTACAAGATAAAATGGATTAAAAAAGTGCATTGGATGATGTGCCAAAAGGTAAGTGGACAAAGAGAGTGGGATGGAGGGAGTATTAATAATCTACTCCCTCCGTCCCATAAAGATGAGTATATTTTGACTAAAGAGAAATTAAGGGAGGGATAATTTTGTGTTGACTTTCCAAAAATACTTTTGATGTGATGGGTAAAGTATGATGTGATATGTAGATTATTAAGAAAAAGGTATGATGTGATATGTATGGTTTGAAAAAGTAAGGAGTAAAAGTGGTTTTTTAATAGAAATGGGTAAGAGATTGTGGGATGCAATTTTTTTGAAACGTGTAAATCTTTTTGGAACAGAGGAGTATATGTTAAGACAAATCAAACAAGATCACACATGACTATATTTAGGCTCACACATTGAGAGAATTTGATGAGTCAAAGTGCTTAGATGAACAGTTCCAAAAGTCAAAACTGGACGAATACTCCGGGACGGAGGGAGTATTATTTACTATCTAGCTAGACTTAAAGTATATTTTAGAAATGCTTTTATGTTATTAAGTATTTTTTCAAACTAATAATTTCTAAGTAAATGTTCTCCCGAAATGAAGCTCATGAGCCTACTTGGGGTGAGTCCATTTCTTTAGGAGTCATCCACTTAATTCGAAAGAATCATTTTGACGATAGAAAATATCAAAATACTCTCAATTTAGTTGTCATTTAATAGACATTTTTGACAAAAGACTGTTTAACTAATATATCTCAATTACCAATAACTATGTTGGTAATTATTACTTATTAAATTAGAAAAAACAACTAATTATCATTTTAAAAATTTACTCAAAATAATAATTGTCTATGTCATTGTTGGCTGTCCTTGTCTCACCACTAGCATATTCGTTGAGAAAATTCATAAATCATATCCTTTTCGGGTTCGTAGCTTCCAAAAACCACACCAATATCTTGGATGCTTACAAGTTACAATTAAAATTTAGAAAAAGACAAAAATGTTACGGAGTAAATTATTAAGTACTCCGATCCGTATTAAGCTATGGACAAAACTGGCACTCGTTTTCTCCTTAAATAATTTTGTTTTTTTGAAAGGTAATTTTTTGTTTTGTTTAATCTATTTGATTAAAGTTTTTTTATTATAAAAATTATCTACATAGGACTAAAATATGAACTTTATGCAAAAATAAACTTCCTATATTTTTATTTTTCAAAGTAGAAATTTCCCCATTGTGAATTTAGGATGGATACGGACAACTGCATTGGATAATAAGATACTTGAGTTGAACCACATGAAAAGATTGAATCTAATCGATTAGCTAATTCACTCAAAAGCTTATATATCGATTATTTTGCTCTTGAACTTCCGATGTGGGATGACACTCTAACACTCTCCCTCAAGTGGACAAGTGGGTCATTTTGAATTTAACCGGTTGACCCACTTGCAAATAAACTCACATTCCCTTGACTTTTTTTGAGCGCCAACACCTAAAGGACTACGAGCCGCTGGGTATGGACTTCCAGACGGGCAATCGTGTTAAACGGGCCACAGGTCGTTGTATACATACTCCATACAGACAATTTGGCTAAAGATACTAACGGGCCAATAGGAATGAACGTCTAGACGGACACCTTGACAAACGAGGTGGACCAGCACCTGCTCTCATACCATGATAGAATTTAAGATGGAGTATGGACAACTGGATTGGGCAATAAGACACTTGGGCTGAATCACATTAAAAAATTGAATTCAATCGATTAGTTAGTTCAACTCAAAAGCTTATATACCGATTATTTTACTGTTGGAAAATCTGACATTGTGTATTTGTATTTCAAAGTGGAAAATGATATCGATCTCATAATATATGAAACATTTCATGAGTTTTAATCCACAAAATATTAAAATCTTACAAAAGGGTGTTAGTAAATCTTAAATCGAATCCACATTATTTAATTTGTTACAAATGTACATATTTATCACTACAAGTATAAAAAAAGAAAGATAAATTTATTATAGGGGTTACCTAGAGAAGCAATATTTCTTAGCTAAAAACTCCCAGTAAGCAATCACGCTAAAGTTGTTCTTAGATTAAAGATAAATTTGTCCCGGGACCGATGATAGAGACGGAGAAACTATACAGAGGTTCAGAACCGGAACAGACGTCCATAGGCCCGGTTCTAGCCTTCTAGGTATAGATATTGGGAGCGAAACCGGTGGTTTCGATTCCAGTACAATTTTTATTTTTTTCCTTTTCTTTCTTTTTGGTGTGGGCCCTGGGGAGGGCCTCCAACGGTAAAATAGCTGTTTCGAGGGGTGGGGGAGGTCATATTTTACCTATAAATACTCCTCTGAGGTGGTACAAGTGTAGGTTCGCATAATGAACTTGCTAGGTACCAAATGGTGCAATGCGATTACGACGAAGACAACGACAGGGGTTTCGACGTCCTCGAATGGGGGAATTGAAATGAACAATTGTTCCCGTCTCTCAGAATGCTAGCCAGACAAGTCTTATTCATTCCGGTTTTAACCGTAGCTGTGGAACAAGAATTCAGTTCTAGCGGTAACATTTTTACCGACTACCGAAGTTGTCTTAACACTGAATCGCTTGAGACACTTATTTGCAACCGAGATTGGCTCTTGGCAAGACGTCGAGCTCAAGAGTGAGGGTACGACGTTATACCGAAAATTACATGGATGCAACCACAGAGGGAAGCGGTAGTTCTGGTAACGGTTCCACGGGGTAGCTGTACCAGAACCACCGGTTCAGGAACCAGAACCGGACTGGAACCGCACCGTGTCCACCCCTACTCCTACGCACAAGAATTTAAATTATACTCCCTCCATTTCTTAAAATACTTTCTCTTTATTTTTTTGTTTTCTCTAAATACTTCCACTTTTTATTAAAAAAACACTTTTACCTTTTACTTTTTGTTACCCTACCTATCAAATCATAGTTTTTACTTATAATCTATCAATCACATCTTACTTTTATCTATCACATCAAAGACAAAACTGTAAACTCAACATAAATATATACTCCTTATTTTTCCTAAAATTCAAAATAAGAACCGTTTTATGAAAGGGGGAGTGTATAAACTAATTTTGTTTAAACAACAAGCAATAGTTGGCCAAGGATTGATCCTTCTATTTATCATAGGCCAAGAGGTGTAGATCATTTTTCGGTATTTTTTAGACACATCTTCCATTCATGGTAATTGTCGAGGATAGCCGTATATATCCTTGTATAGACGGTAAAACATAGCTGAGAAATCCTTGGGTAAAGGTTCAAGGATAACCTTTAATTTCAAATTCTTGGGAGGAACGGTCGAAGATAGTCGTGAAATCTTCATTGTAAGCGGTTTGAGATTGCCGTTGTAAAATCTTGGAGTGAATCATATTGGCAAGAGTTGTTTGAAAAAACTAGTGGGGTGCTTTAACGGAGTTCAAGAGACCAAGACCTAGTGAATTCGGAAATCCTTAAGAAGGAGCCTTAAGGTACTAGAGTATGGAGTTCCCGAACAAGTCTTAATTGGTGTGTCTTTAGTTTATGCTTTTATTTCTGTGCTTTATTTATTGCTTTCGCATTTGCCAACACCAATTTTACTAAACACTAAAAACTTTTTAAACGCCTTATTCACCCCCTTTAACTCTCTAAGGCATGGGCACAACGACTAATAAGTTCTGAAAACCAGATCGAACCAGACATCAACCAGGATGAGGGAGTATGTCAAGGGCTAACCGGTTGAATCGGTAAACCCGGAGGTCAACGACCTGGTCAATATTAATTTTAATTAATAATTTATATTATATTATTAGGTATTTTAGTTATAAAAGTATTTTAATTTGTATTTTTTTTCTTCTCCATTTAGTTCCTAATATGATTGTGGATATACAATTCCATACCTGGTTTTTTATAATATTTTTTGTATTATTTTTAAAATTATTAATGAATATCTACAGGTACTTAAATAATAAGACAATACTCATACTGTACTGCGTATTTTCAAAAATGTACATACTAGATAATGTGCTCTTATATGCTTTTGACATTTTAAAATGTATATATAATTCGTTTAAAAGATTGCAAGTATAAAAATGTTGCATATTAGATTATAAATATTAAATAATAGTTAATGTTTAAAAATAACAATAATTTTTAGGTACAAAATGTATATACTCCGGAGTATTTATTTTGGAGTAAAAATAAATCATGCTTAAATTTTTTTTTGAAGTATTTTAAAAGTTTGTAGAGTAAATAAAATACAAATTCAAACGTGCCAAAGAGAAAATCTACACTTTATGATTAAGTTTTTTGAATTTTGCGCATGTATTATAATGCATATTTAAACATTTTGCTTGCCTTCTTTATACAAAAAGACGAGAAGCTCCGTTCGTAAAGTGGCACTGAATTAACATGGAGGTTAGGGGTTCGACCCGTGAACCAGTTCGTAAAAGTTAGGGGTTCGACCCGTGAACACAACGAGTAGCTCAGATCCTAAAGGGATGTAACCCAAACCCGTGAACTAGCTGGGCCAACCCGGGTCACCCGATATGCCGGGTCAAACGGGTTTGGATGGGTCAATTAGAAAACGAGTTTCTACTTTGAACCAGACCGGATTTGTGTCCGGGTCGTGGGTCAATTAATTTTGTTTTATGGTTGAATGTACTTCACGGGTCATTTATACCGAGAAATGGTAATCTTGCACATTTATCGGCCAAGAACAAGAGGAAATTATCAATGAACGCAAAGGCCATGAACATTCTTCATTGCTCCCTTAGACCTGATGAATTCGCACATATGTTCTTGGCAAAACAGTCAAGGAGGTATGAGATTTGCTTCAAGCCACGCATGAAGGAGACTCCTCCACGAAGCAAATCACATTGGCCCTTGGAAACTTGGAATATGATGAAAGTTTCGAAGTTGACCAACACGAGTCAATCCAAAATGAAAATAGAAGGTTCAGTGAAATAGTTAACAAGATGGATATGTTGGGTAAGGAATATTCTACAAGTAAATTAAATACTAAAATTTTACTTTGCCAAAAGAATGACATAATAGTATTGCAGATCTTTTATCCAAATGTGCAACAGAAAACACCGCTTACATTTGGTCTTCTTTGTATTCTCACGATCTTTTGATGATTAAGACGAAAGAAGAATATTTGAGAGAAGATCTGAAACAAACCAATGCGTTCAAGATTCCAAGAGGAGTCTAGTGATGACTCGAGTGATGAGTCAAGTGAAATGGATGAAACATCTGATGACTCTAATTCGTCAAGTGGTGACGAAGACGAAGAAAGAGAAATGAGAAAGAAATAAAAGAGTTTTCTTCAACGAAAATTTTATGAATACTTAAGAAAGAGAAAATCAAAAGAGAAAGAAGTATATTTCAAGACGAAGAAAGAACGACATAAGTCAAGGTAAATTTTTTATTACTTATTGGGATAAGATATTGGGATAAAACCTTATCCCATATGTGCTATAATTTTTTTTCAGCCTTGGTTTGCATTATTAAATAATTTTTCAAAATTCATTTTTTAAAATCATGCCTCTTAAAAATTATCCCCAAAAATCTGTGAAAATAAAGGTTAAAAACTGCATCATATAAGTGAGAGTTTTTTTTTCAATGAGAGTTTTGTTGTAAATGCACCTTTTGTCTAATGATCTCCAAACTATCATTTTTCTTAAAACATTATTTTGATAGGGGGAGGGTTCTCAAGAAGTTATACATGTTTAAAATTTTCAAAATGCCCTTTTTGATTTTGACAAAATGGGGAAAAGATATATATTTCAAACTGGTGCTTATGCAACTTGAGTACATGTTTGTGTGATTATTTGCAACAAACTTAAACTTTTAATAAACACAAGAAAAGTTCAAAGTGAGTATTTTCAATACCCTTATTCTTAGGGGGAGCTTGCTTGCTTTATTATTTTTACTCCTGCCTAACTCATTTTGAAGTATATTGTTTGTCAACATCAAATAGGAGGAGATTGTTAGCCTTGGTTTGCTAAGCCTCGTGTTTTGATATTAACAAACAATATATGAGCTAATGTTTTTTAAGTGTTTCAGGTACAACAAAAATCCATTAAGATTCGGTTCTCAAAAACGAAGTTAAAACACCAAACTAGCGTAGAATATACGTAAAAACAAATGTGAAGATATGATTTTATATACCCATATTCACATTCTCAAAAGAACTTACAAAATATGTTTAAAACCACCTTATAAACATTTTCAAATATCTAAAAAGTTTTAAACTCAAACGAAAAGGATGTAGTGAATTTTGGAAAAACCAAGACAGGCGCACGATACTCTTAAGGTACACCTTACCGTTGTCACGGTAGGCACTACCGTCTCTACGGTACCATGGTACCGTGAGACCCTAAAGTCTTCCAAGACTGGTTAGTTTTTTGAAGGTACACGGCACCAAGAGACCGCCTTAAGCGGTACTGTGAAACCGTCCCAATGGTACCGTGATACTGTATAGTCGGTACCTCGCTACCGTGACCGTTGGAGGAAAATTAAAATTTCGGGTTTCAAATTGAATCACATTTTTTTTTGAAGGAAAAAACTCACATATGATTAATCAAAGACGAAAAAAAAGGAGGAACAGAGTCCCAGTACATAGTTTGGGGTTGGGAATAGGCCATTGTAGCCAAAAGATGGGCTAGAGAGTTTGAAGAGCGGGGAACAAACGAAACTGAACAATTAGTAAAAGTACGAAGTAACACTTTGCACTCATGGAAATATATGCCAATGTAAGTCCGGGAAGTAGTAGAAGCCGAGCCCAGATAATGACAAAGAGTAGAGCAATCCGAGAAAAGACGGACATTGGAAGTGTCCCTAGCTTTCAACCATACCAAGGTTTCCTTGCATGCTAATGTTTCAGCCATCAACGGGGATAATACATCAAAGAGAGGACCATTCATAGCCGCCACAAACCTGCCCTCATGAGACAAAAGCACTGCCCCGAACGTTGCCCTACCTGTCTGCTCCTCGAAGCCTGCATCAAACCAACAGGTAAACTCAAAATCAGACCCCTGTGGTACAGCATGGATGTGTTGCCTCAGATCTGGTTCGGGAGGAGGAGCATGGAAGTGCACCAGATGACGCCATGCTTCCAAATTATGTGCTGCCAGATTCCAAGTTTGACGAGGTAAGGGTAGTTTCAACTCCCAAACCACTGAATTCCTGGCCTGCCATATTCCAGAAAGAACAGCTGCAACCACCTCCAATTGAGCACCATCCAGCGTAGCCCAAACTTTCTTGGAGTTGAGGGTGCATAGCGGTATGAACCATCGAGTCATAAGCATCAGAGAGCCAGGGGACACCCCACACCAACGTGTTAGCCCCATTACCAATCCTGCGACGCACCCCACTGCAAACAAGCCCATGAGCGGCCAAAATACTCCTCCAACAAAAACTAGGACAACTACCGAGAGTAGCATCAATAAATGAAGTTCGAAGATAATACCTTGCTTTGTAGATCCTAGCAACCAACGACTGCGGCTCCGTCAGAAAATGCCACCCTTGCTTACCCAACAGATCTAAATTGAAAGCCCGTAAATCCTTGAAGCCCAATCCCCCGAATTTTTTCGGGACACATAAACGATCCCATGCCATCCAATGGATTCCTTTGCTGTTGTTCCCACCTGCTTTAGTTAACAACTTTTTGTTCCATGCCCCAATCCTCTGCTTGATTTTATCCTCGATATACGAGAAAACAGCACGTTTATTACTTCCAATGAATGAGGGTAATCCAAGATATTTTCCAAAATTATCCACTTTAGAGACCCCAAGTAGACCCGCCACACGGTCTCTTGTCTCCTCCGTGGTATTCCGACTGAAGCTAATGTTAGATTTGTGGAAATTGACACACTGACCAGAGAGACTCTCATAATTTTGGAGGCACTGTTTGATGACTCCAGCTTCCTCGACATTTGCTTTAAAAAATAGTAGGCTGTCATCTGCAAAAAACAAGTGTGAAACCGCTGGTGCCCCCCTAGCGACCCTGCATCCATAAATGGCTCCAACTGTCTGAGCTTGCTGTAATAAAAGAGAGAGTCCCTCAGCACACAAGATAAAGAGATACGGAGATAAAGGATCTCCTTGCCTCAAACCCCGCGTTGGAATCACCTGACCTCCAATACTACCATTGATTTGAATATTATAAGTAACAGTAGTAACACATCTCATCACCAAGTTGACCCATCTCGCGTTGAAACCTAGTGCCAACATCATACTCTTCAAGAAAGGCCATTCCATCCTATCATAAGCCTTGGCCATGTCGAGCTTGAGTGCACTCCACCCGACTTTCCCAATCTGCTTCCTGTTCAAAAAGTGCCCAATCTCTCCCGCAACAAGGATATTGTCTGTGATAAGTCTTCCCGGAACAAAAGCACTCTGAGACTCAGAAATCACCTCTCCCATCAAGGGTTTCATCCGATTCGCAATCATCTTCGCCATTACCTTGTACACAACATTACACAGAGCAATCGGCCTTAAATCTGAGACCATTTCCGGGTCTTTCTTCTTGGGAATAAGAATAATGTTGGTATCATTAAGCCCACTTGGCCAAGAACCCAAATTCAGACAGTCAAGAACAAAGCTCACAACATCATCACCCACAATGTCCCAAAAATGCTGATAAAACCCCGGGTTAAAGCCATCAGGACCTGGTGCCTTATCGGGAAACATACTAAAAAGAGCAGATTTGACTTCCTCCTTCTCAAATGGAGCTTCCAACTGAGCATTATGGGAACCAGACACCCGAGGAGTGACCGAGGGAAAAAAATTAGCATTTCCAGTAGCGGCCCCATTTGCACTAAAAATATTACCATAATGCTCCATTATAACCCGGACCAGATCCTTCCCCTCCACCCAGTGTCCCGCGTCATCACGAAGCTTAAGTAGATTGTTTTTGCGTCTACGATTAGAAGCAAATTTATGATAAAACCTGGTATTCGCATCGGCACCCCGCAACCAATGCTGCTTGGCCCGTTGCTTCCAATATGCATCCTCCTGAGCTTCAAGTCGTGACAACTCAAAGTCCAACTTGCGGAATTCGTCTAGAGAGTAAGGATCACACCGACCCCGCCAACGCATCTGCTCTCTTCGTAACTCATTGATACGTTTTCCAAACATATGGACACGGTCGCCCCCCCCCCCCCCCGTTCATTAAGCGGACACCACAGTTGTGGACACAACTCAACAAACCGTTTGCACGTCCATCACGCCAAGCAGCCTCCACCACCCCACGACATCCCTTATCCAGCAGCCATGCCATCTCAAACCTAAACCTTCGGCCCCTCTTCCCACCCTACACTCAGACTCATAAACATCGAGAAAGAGGGCAGAGTGGTCCGACGTCCGGGTAAGGATATTGGAGACCTGAATAGCCCCTTGCAAATCAACCCAATCCCCAGTAGCGACCACCCTATCTAACCTTTCTTCCACCCAAGCCTCAGTGCCTTTGCCTCTCTCCCATGTGAACGAGTACCCCATAGTCGGGACATTCAGTAAGCCGCAATCTTCAAGAGCCTCCCCAAATCCACGAAGAAGACCTTCAGGGTGTGGGATAGGGCCCCGCTTCTCGTGTTGAAATAATAGATCATTAAAGTCCCCACGACCACCCATGGAAGAGACGAACGTGTGCTAAGGCTTCTAAGGAGGTTCCATGATTCGCTGCGTCTACTCCTCTCTGGAAAGCCATAGAAGCAAGTCATGCGCCAAGGCTGCCGGCCATACAATCTCACCATGATATCCACATGATTTTTGGAGTAGCTAAGAAGCTGTGCAGTATTATTCCTTTTCCAAAGCAACGCCAGGCCTCCGCCCAAACCTGTTCTATCGACATAAAAGAGCCCTTCAAACTCGATCTTAATCCGGAGTCGTTCTGCATGCTCTCTATTCACTTTAGTTTCCATTAGAAAAACAAAGTCAGGCTTCTTACTGGACACAAGGTCCACAACCTCACGAACTGTGCGTGGATTGCCCAAGCCACGACAGTTCCAGCTCAAGGTACTCATTGGGACGGGCGGGTCTGGGAACCAGAACCCGCCACGAGCAAGTTTTTTGAGACATCCTCCATAGAGACATCAACAGCATGCGCTTCACCACTCATACCATCTTCAAAGTCCTCCCCCTCCCTTCGTCGTTTGGAAGCAGCCAAGACACCTGATTCAACTTCGCTCGAGCCCCCCCATCCAACAACCCCCTTGGTGTAGTGATCACCCTCAATCCTCCCACCCAAGACACCACCTGCAGGGACCAACCACCGCTGCCCCACTGCCCGCGGTCCACGAGATAAGCCGGCACGAAGATATGGACCATACAGGTATTGCTCCACCGGGATTGTTGCCTCCCGCGCCCTAAGACAAATTTTGTGGGAGTGCCCCATCAAGCCACAAAAGAAACAAAAGGTGTGTAGCCTTTCATACTTAAAATTCACCCACGTCCAAGAACTGTCACGCTTAATCAACTTCATACGACGCTTCAAAGGTTTAGCAATCGGAATAGAGACCCGAATACGATAGAAAGCACGCCATGGTACACTTACCTGTCTATCGTCGCACTTCAAAAAAGAACCAATGAAGTTCCCAATCTGTGCCAAAACTGAGTCTGATGTGTATCCCAAAGGCAAATCGTAGAGCTGAACCCACAAATCCACCGTATCGAGGACCACCGAACTTGGTAGATCCCCAATTTCAACCTGACGGCAAACGAGCGTATTATTCTCAAAAGACCAAGGCCCCTCCTCTAGCACCCGCTACAAATCTGATTTATGGAAGAAGACAAAGGAAAACAGATTTGGTTCAATCTCTGATACTTGAACTCCTTTGACCGGACGCCAAACCGACGCCATTACTTGCTGCATAAATTCCAATTTGATAAGCTTGTCAGTAAGAAACCTGCCCACGAGCATCCAAGATCCAGCCCCTGCCCCAATATCGGCGTGAGGTTCTATCCCTACTGGCATAAGACCCACCTCTTCGTCCTCAAGCACCAAGCCATCATACCGGGACGCCAATTTCTCCACTGCATCTTCCGGTGTAGTTTGCGCCATAAGTCAGAGGGTGAAGATCGCTGAACACGAACCTAGAAAACTAGGAGAGAAACGAGCTTGAGAAACCCTAAACTCATTAGGGAGGTAAGATAGTCGTATAAATCCTTGCATAGACAATAAAAGATAGCTGAGAAATCCTTGGATAAAAGTTCAAGGATAGCCTTTGAAATATTAATGATCAAAGTATTACATTAAAATAAGGTAAGCTTATGACTTATTAAATATTAATTAAGAGACTTTAAATGTGGTATGCTTATGACTCATGTACGCATGTGGGGGTGAGATTTCACAAAACCAGGTTATTAATGTGGAACATTTAATAAACTACCAGGTTAAGAAGTGCATGGAAAGTTTAGGGGGGAGATCAATTTAAATTTGGCATGACCCCCCTTCCCCCCAAAAAAGAAGGAAGTAAAATAATAGAAAAAATTTAGGGGGAAGATCAATTTAAATTCGGTGTGGAATCATTAGAGCAGTAATTTTATATAAGGAGATAAATGCTTCCACATTTAATTAATTGTTTAAGTGTTTTAGGTATAACAAGAATCCATTAAGATTCAGTTCTCAAGAATGAAGTTAAAACACTAAATTAACATAGAATATAGGTAGAAACAAATGTGAGGATATGATTTTATCTACCTATATTCACAAGCTCAAAAGCACTCACAAAATATGTTGAAAACTACATCATAAATATATTCATATATCCAAAAAGGTTTTAAACTCAAACTCAAAGGATTAAGCAATTTTTGGAAAACCCGGACAGAAACACGATACCCTTCATGGTACACCTTACCGTTGCCATGGTAGCCATTACATTTTATAATTCTAGTGTGTTCTTATTCTTGTTCTTCATATTTACTATTTTGGCCATTTAATTTTCAAGAGCCTTATTCTTTTGATTTTATACACACACATTGGATTTTTTGTTATACATATATACACTCATATTCATTAGGTTAATCTTGTATTGTTTTTGAGAGTATAATCTTCGTTCTTCACCGACCAATGATTGATCCTTTTATCTATCATATTCCAAGCGGTGTTGAATAGTTTTTTTGTTTTTTAGACACATGTTTTATTCACTGTAACGGTCTATGATAGCCATATAAATCCTTGCATAGACGCTAAAGGATAACCGAGAAATCCTTGGGTAAAGGTTCAAGGATAGCCTTTGAAATCCTTGCTGAAACAGTTGAAGATAGCCGTGAAATCTTCATTGTAAGCGGTTCGAGATAGCCATTGTAAAATCTCTGAGTGAATCTTATTGGCAAGGGTTGTTTGCCAAAACTAGTGCGGGGCTTTCCCGGAGTTCAAGAAACCAAGACTTAGTGGATTTGGAAATCTTTAAGCAGGATCCTTTAGGTACTAGAGTAGGGAGTTCCCAAACCAGTCTTAATTGGTGGGTCTTTCCTTTATGCTTTTATTTCAACATTTTATTTATTGGTTCCGCATTTGCCAACACCAATTTTAATAATTGAGATGCTTGTGCTCTTTAATATATATTGGCAAAAACTTTACCCTGACCAAATAGGATTAGGAGATTCATTATAACAATTTTTATAACAATTTTTGTAGGACCAGGAGTTCTAACCCAAAAGTATATGAAAGGGGTTTAAGATTGCAAGTTTAAGTGATTATTTTTCTTTAACAACGCACGCTGGACTCGCTCAATAAATAATTACTTCTTAATTAATTAGAAGGTTTCAGCGCATATCTCAGTAAATCAAGCTTCTGTAATTTCATGACTCCACTTATATAAGAGTTTTGGGATGCTACAGGTTTTCACAAGGTGACGGACAAAATGTTACAACTCTAAACTAAAACAACAACAAATCATTTCAAACAAATCTATTTGTTTATTAAAAAATATTACCAACAACAAGGAACACTACATGGAACTGACAATTTAGTCATTATCTAAGGAGTTGAATTAGGACACCTTATAACAACTGCACATTAATAGATAAATCCCATAATATATTTGCAACCCCAACAACTTAGTTGAATCCTACAAGAATATGGTATTGGTAGGGTGTGTGTAAATACCTACGGGCAATAAAAAGCAACCATGAAGTAAATTACTAAACATAGGGAGTAAAAGTATAACTAGAATTTTTTACTTTTTAACATTTTAGACGTGCAACAGTTTCTAAAGGTTTTAAGTTGGGCATAGAGGAAAGATTTGCGATGACTGATTATCCAAAGTGGCTCATTGGAGTGTGTTGAATGGAATAGTAGAGATATGTCAGAGTTAGATGATGAGAGATTGGGAGGTTACCATCTCCCTTATCAATCCTAAGGTCAGAATAAAATTACGAATTTAATTGCTAGAACGAAAAAGAATACTATAGTGGTCTAGATATAGAGTTCAAGTTAGGTATCTCCAAATTGTATGTTGAGCTATGATTTTTCAATCATATAATGAAAAAAGAATAATGATTAAATAATATGTTGGCGACACAAGAAGGAAGCCGGATCGAAGAAGGAAACTGAATCTCTTTAGGGGTCAGTTTAGTATCTTTCCTAGTTTGCTTAATTCCTCTTTTAGTAGGAATATAAATATTTTCTTATTTGCTTTACCCTATTCTTGTATTAAGAAGACTAGATCTTTGTATTCTCAAGCATATTCAATACACAGAATATATTCTCCTCCTAATAATTTTCTACATGGTATCAGAGCAAGTTTTGAATTCTTGAGACCTCAAACACGCTTCTTCCCCTGCCAGTGGGCATACACAGTTCAATGCCTACTCACGGAATATTCTAATTTTTGAGTTTCTTTGATTGTTCTCCCTCACTAAAGAATCTCATGAACTCCTTCAATGAAGAACATTGCTATCGAGGAATCCCAATCATCAATCTTGAAGAAGTTGTCCGAAAAGGGTTGTTCTATAGAGACAGACAACTCTTTCCTTTGCGGGCGATACAGAAAATTAGCGTTTAGGGTGTTCGAAAAGAATGATGTTCTCCATGTTCATTTGAATTTTGTGAAGGTTCGAAAATAATGACGTTCCTTAGTTCAATCCTTTGATGTCCGAGCTGGGCATGCGGAACCCCTATGGTCCAGCTTGAGGGGGGGAGTTGGCGACAGAAGAAGGTAGCAATATCGAAGAAGGAAATCGAATCTCTTTGGAGTTCAGTATCTTTCCTAGTTTGCTTAATTCTTGTTTTAGTAGGAATACAAAATTCTTTATTTGCTTTACTCTCTTCCTATATAAAGAGGACTAGATCTTTGTATTTTCAAGCCAATTCAATATATATAAAGAATATTTTCTCTTCCAATTATTGTTATACATAATACCTGGTAAACCCGTGATTCAATGAGTGAGAGAAGACTAAATGATCTTAATCAGGTTCCCGTTAAGGATGGAATCAGGTGATCTTGATGGTCACGAATTACTGAGACAAGAGAGGGGGCCGAAAATCTCTTTAGAGTTGTAAGTTCAGCCGTGACAATGTTCGATATCTCTTTAGTTGTCTAATGACCTCTATTTAATATGGTAGGAGTAATTACGTCCATCAAGTAATTACAAATAATATAATATGGATTATTATGGTAGTTGATCAATAATAAGTTAAATAATCCTGAGGACCACCTAATATTCCAACATGGTATGGATCAAAGGTTAATGTTGGATGAATTGTGGGTCAAGAGGTATGATAATGAGGAACATCTCTTATGAATTAACCATTTCGGTTTCAAGAATATACTCCCTCCGTCCCGAAATAGATTACAATATTCCCTCACATTTTTGTTCAAAAAAGAATTACAAAATCAATAACTTTACAAGGAATTGACTCTTTTACCCTCCCACTTTTACACTATTTACACACTATTCATTCATGTGAGTGAGAAGGATACTTGGGGGATTTGGGGGGTAATTTGGGGAAAAAAAATTTTATTTGACTCTTCTTTAATTTTAACAAAAATGGAATATTGTAATCTAAAGTGGGACGGAGGGAGTAGTATAATACGAAATTTGTGGATATATATACTCACAAAGGGGGGAAAAGGTCCTCGGGATCCATTCTATGTGTTTTATTACGTACAACATTGTTACTTAGCTTTATCATTGGATTCTGACCAAACACCTTATTATGCTAGTTTGTGTAGGGTTGGTTTTCAACACATTTTAACTCTTTTTCTTTCTACTTTTCTGAATGAAGACTAATTAATATGAAGATGCCAATATATAAATAATTCGAAATGTGAATGTAAGAAACCTGTAGTATATTTTAGCTTCCAGAACAGGCATTTATGGAGCATTCATAAATTCAACTTTATCCAATTTCTTTAATTTGTTTGTGCATGTTTGGAAAAAAAAGTACTCCGTATTTTAATCAAATAAGTAATATGTTCATTTTTAACATTTTGGAGGAGCATCTTTTATACATATTTCAAAGATTTGATAAATTAGAATAATATTGACAAATTCTATTTTCATTCTTAGCTCCATACATGGTCGTCATTATATGAACTTTAATACATGAAATAATTATTTAGGTTGGGTCTTGTAAAACGTTGGTAGAAGACACAATTTGAGAAAGACCGTTTGACTATTGTCAATTTAATTTAGTGAAATTTGCATTAAAAAATATTAAAACATACTCCTTTCGTTTCATAAAACTATTCATCTTTCATTTTTTTTCCAATTCCCTAAAATACATCCACTTTCTATTAAAAAACCACTTTTACCCCTACTTTTTCATATCCTATCTATCACAACATACTTTTTCACTAATAACCAAACTATCACATCTTACTTTTACCCATTACATCAGGGGCAAAATTGGAAATTCAACTAAAATTACACATTCTTTATTTTGGCTCAAAGTCAAAATATGAAGTGTTTAAAGGAACGGAGGGAGTATGACATTTTCTAATGTAGTATTTAAACTTTTTTTTATTTTTAAAATAATAGTTGAATAATGTCTAGTTGCGGAAATAATGTTCAGTGATGATGGATATTTACTTTGAACAATGTCCAGTGACAGTGAATATTTACTTAAAAATGACTAGTGGACATTGAACAGTTGCACTGCATTAAGAAATAAAAACATATGATATATGGCATTGGAAAAATCACTATATTTTAGTATTATTTAAGTGAATTTTTCTTTAGTTTAACTTTTCGGCATTTTATTAAAATACGAAACATTTTTTTAAGTGTTAATTGATTGTCACATTTGCTCGTGTAGACATCTGATAATGTTCTTTGTCTTTCTCAATTAATTTTATATTTTTTGTATTTGTATAAAAATAAAAGTTGCACTCATTTCGAGTGTGTTTGGTTAGTGGAAAAAAATTTTCCGAAAAAAAAATTTGATTTTATTTTTTCTTATTTGATTACATAAGTGGCATTAAATTATTTTTTAAGAAAAACATTTTCTCTCATCCGAGGAAAATAGTTTTCGTTTGTTTTTAAAGAAAAATTCCTACCCACTTCTCGTCCTCTTCCACATCTATATGAAAAGCTAGAAATTGTAAAACGTCAAATACAAATATGAAATCTTGAAGGAGGGAGTATTTCTTTTACTCCGTATTTTTAAGAGTAAAACAATATACTCCCCTCATCCCGAAGTATTTTTATTCACTTTTTACTTTTTTAGGTTAAAATTGATAAAATTTGACCCAAAATGAAATAAAAAAAATGTTATTATAAAAACAGTTTTATTAGATTTATTACATAAAGTATTTTTAAATATTATTTTATCTAACTAATTTATACAATATATATTTTATTTAATTATGGGTCAAAGGTTGAAAATGATTAACTGAAAAAAATCAAAATTGGACAAATATTATGAAATATAATTCATCCACTTTTTTTCTTAAATTTTTAACATTGTTTTAAGATTTGTTAAATCAAAGAAGTACAAATTTAAGCAGAGTACACCAATGAAGTATGAGCAAAATAAAAAAGAAATATTTGCACTAAATAGCACTAAAACTTAAGTCATTTTCCTAAATAGCACTTAAACTGTTTTATTCTCTAAATAGCACTTATAATGTCCAGTGATGGCAAAATTTTACTTGAATAATGACTAATGCATAATGACTAAAAGTGCTACATTGGGAAGAAAAACATATGTAGTACTATTTAAGGAAAGTCATTATGTTTTAGTGCTATTCAGGTAAATTCCTCAAAAAAAATGTGGGGAACTACGGATACTCCTTAATAATATTCCTGCCGTTCCGTTGCACCACGCAAAAGTTTGTCAACATCCGGCGGTGGCTAACTACCTAAACTTCACTGTTTTTGGCATTTTACGAGCTTTTCCTACCTTTGCCTCCTATGAGAAAAAAGAAGCCTACATTGTTAAAAGCCCCTCCCTTCTTTATCCACATTATTAAAAATCTTGAGTTAAATTCTAAATAACTGTGTTAGAGGATAATTATGCTAAATAAAAGACTTTTACAAGCATCAAGTATAGACTCTCTTTGCCAACTAGCTAGTGAATATAAAGTTAAACTAACCTCCTCTCAAGTGACTATCTGACCAGTTCTGTGGCAGAGAATGAGACTCATCATTTTTCATATATGCTACCTATGTCTTTAATTCATACTCTTATTTGAGGTCTACTAGAGTTTTAAAAAATATACAATTAGAAAATATGCACATGATAGAGGAACATTATAAACCCTCCAATTTTTTTTATTAAAACATACTCTCTTCGTCCTAAATCAATTCTTACTAGCTATTTTAAGATATCGATAACTCTTGTTGATTGATGTAGACTGATCATTTGATAGAATAAAATAAAATAAATATGTCACCACTTTTCATATAAATTTTTTTATATAATTTTTAAATATTTATATTTGTAATTTATATTTCTATGTCAATTTGTAAATAAATTTATTTAAAAAAATGAAATTTTCATATTTTTTTAAAAAAATCGTTGATTTATTAGAGACGAAGGAACTAGAAGCTTAATTTTAAGATTATTTCCGAAAGCAAAATGATTACTTAATTTAGGGCCTATTTGGTTGGTAGGATGATACGAGTATCGTATCGGATAGGGAAGAACTTCGAGCGTTCTTCAAGCTCCAGAAGAATAGAAGAGAGAAAGATGGAAAACTTCGAGCGTTTCCGAACTCCAAGAAAAGAGAGACGAGTGAGTAATAGAATTCTTGATTATTGATTGAATGAATGATAATGATACGGGATTACAATATATAGCGATGAGACGGCACACCTACATGACCTAATGGGCTCGGGCCCATACAAAGACCCTAATCTATAAAATAATGATAAATAATAATAACTAACTACTAAATAATAATATAACTAATTAAAATATTCTAATTAACTATCCATATCATTCCCACCCCCTTAAAAAACACATTGTCCTCAAGGTGGAGGTTCCCACTCAAGCTTTTGGACATGTGAGAACGTGCTGAACTAGAAAAGACATACATTTGTTGACCAATCTTCAAGAAGCTTCTCTGATGAAGTATAGAGGCAGAAATAAAAGAGAAGACCAAACATGCATCGAACTATTTTCTTTGAAACCAGATGTTCAGACTTGACAATACCAACAATGTCGAACAACGCGATGATGTCCAACGAAATTAAGTTATCAGCGTGGATACAACCTTCATCTGCCACCTTGTCCACACCTTCTAGAAGGGCAAACTCTTTATTTTTCCGCACGACGTTGGACCCCTCGTCATCTGCATTTATGATTCAGACCCACTGTCCATGTTATCCCCAACATATGATTCTACGCTTGAGTCATCCTTTGACTCCTTTTAATGAGACTCAACGTTTGGTATGGTGACCATATGAGCCAAATTGGGTGGAGAAAGCGGGGCATTGATAAGGTTTCGGATGGCATTCATCATGTTTGTTCTGAAATTTTGTAACTCCAAAGGAATCAAAATCAGTAAAATGGAGGGACCACGAACCAAATCCTGTACCGCACACGAGATTTCAATGCCAAATGCATGTAAGCCAGAATCATAATTGGACTAACCTTCAATAGGATGAAATGACTGAAAATTCGTTATCATTTCATTAATGTAATCGTAAAGTATGCAGACTCCTTCGTTGTGCTCAATTTCGCCATAAAGAACCATCTCTAGCAAAGCAATAAGTTTGTTCAATGTACTAGTACACATAATCAAAGTCTCTAACAGTTGGAATTGGGTCTCCATCCAAAATGAAAAATCTTGCTGCATTTTAGCCAAAGATTGAGTAAAAGTATTCATCCTTTGAATTACCGTGCGGAGGACTTAACACTTATTGCGGCTCGAATTTCTTCTAAAATTCCTATGCTTGCTCTGTTTTTTTTGTGCTAGATGAAAACCAAAAAATTCACTAGCTAATAGTATGACAGCTAAAACTTCCTAGAGTGCAGCCTTGCATCGCAAACCAGATCATCAAATCCTTTTTTTAATAACAAAACTTGATTTGGAGTTTTGAGCTTTGGATCATATTTCGGTAGAGAACTGTAACAGCTACGCAAAAGAACTTGGAAATGCTTCTTAAATTCTCCGATCGGCAGCGGTGACTCAACTCAAAGGTGTGAAGGTGAACTTTCAGTGGCGGCAGCGAAGTAATTTACTACGACGCAGTTGGGATGCGTCTATGCCAGATTCTTGATTCAAATCTTGATTGCGGCGACATACTGCATACGGGGAAGATCTGATCGGAAGAATGAAACCTTTTTTTGTTTTGGTAGTGAGATTGGGGTTCAAATCAATGAGAGCATCAATTGATACGAGTATCGTATCGGATAGGGAAGAACTTCGAGCGTTCTTCAAGCTCCAGAAGAATAGAAGAGAGAAAGATGGAAAACTTCGAGCGTTTCCGAACTCCAAGAAAAGAGAAACGAGCGAGTAATAGAATTATTGATTATTGATTGATTGAATGATAATGATACGGGATTACAATATATAGCGATGAGACGCCACACCTATATGACCTAATGGGCTCGTGCCCATACAAACACCCTAATCTATAAAATACTGATAAATAATAATAACTAACTACTAAATAATAATATAACTAATTAAAAATATTTTAATTAACTATCCGTGTCATAGGAAGAGATGAGGGTAGGGAAAGTGAGCTCCTCCCTTTGTTTCGTTCAAAAAAATGGAGGTATACTTTAAAACCTAAACTTCAAATTCCTACTCTTCCCTCCCAATCAAATAATTAATCCCTCCAAATAAGAACATTTCTCATTCTCTCCACTCTTCTTTGTGTTATTCAATCAATTTTTACTCCTTCATGTCATTAAAAAATAATTCTTAAATAGTAATAATATATAAAATAAATATTATAAAAATAAAAAATATAATAATAAAATGAAAAATAAAAATTAATAAAAAGTAAAAAAATTATAAATTAAAATTAAATAAATAAGTAAATAAATATATCAACATAATATTAATGATTTTATTAGTTATTATTATTATAGTAATAATAACAACAAAAACAACAACAATAATAATAGTAATAATAATAATAATAGCAATAATATTAATAATACTAATAATAATAATAATAAATAATAATCAAAATGAAAAATAAAAATTAAAAATATAAAAAATTAAAATAAAAACTAATACTTTCCATCCTTCTTCTAATCAAATTAAACAAGGTGAAAGAAAACCCTCCCAACCCTTCCCATTCCATCACTCCCTTCCTCCCAACCAAACACGCCCTTAGAGATAGTAGGAATATTTGTGCTTCCTCCGCCCAACAAAAATCTATAGCAAATTTCTTTTTTTGACAGTTAAAAGAATACTTTTCAATTATTATTTTTTGGAATTAACGTGTGTCTCAGTGTATTTATATCTCATACAAACAAATTCTAGCCATACAATTTAAATAATTCAATACTATTTTTAATTTTTAAATTTAATAAAACTCAAATTGTGCAAAAAAAAAAATTTCCTCCGTCCCATATCTTTCTTCAATTCCCATTTGACCTTCTGCGATATTCTATGCAATACTTCGACCATTATTTATCTCTCTCTCTCTCTCTCTCTCTCTCTCTCTCTATATATATATATATATATATATATATATATATATATATATATATATATATATATATATATATATATATATATATATATATATATATATAATATAAAATAAAAAATGATATTTGAAAAATACGTTTTGTAATGAACCAATTGATATTAAGTTTTTATCACAATTCTTAACTACCTTCATCCAAAGATATTTATCCAGTTTTGCATTCAAAATTGACATATTTTGAGCAATAATTAAAATAAAATTTATATTAGATATTGATATAAAAATAATATTACCAAATTCTTTTATATTTTATTTTCAAAATATTGTCTTATCTAATCCATAAACTTTATATATAAATTTTATTAAATTATAGGTCAAAGGTTGAAATGGTTTACTACAAAAAATCTAAATTGAATAGATACTCAGAGACGAAGATAGTACTCCGTATATTTTTTCATAACTTGTAATCAGAATTTAATTAAAAAATTTGACCAAGAAAGTCAAAATGAGAAGAAAGATATAGGATAGAAGGGTTATAAGAAAAGAATATTTAATTTAAAGAGAGAACATAAAACCCGAGGGCAAATTCTTTTGCAGTTCACATGTATTTTATGAACCTTAATATATTAACACCATGCATGAATGAATTGGGATCTTTGGGAAAAAAGATGCCCATAGTGCTTTATTAAAAGTGTGAGAATGTCTACATTTACATCTAAATTTTAGAATCATGGAACCACAACTCATTGCCTGAGATGGGTTACTTCAAGGGTTATCCATTAAATTTTTGTTCTCTAAAACATGATGTACAAAAAATGAAAATTTCATTCCTCCCTACTGAATTTATACACTTTCTTTTTTTAGCCGTCTCTATAAAAATAAAATATTCCGTAGTTATCTACAATAGTTTTTTAATAAAGTAAAAGATATACAATCCACACTTTTTTTTGAAGGATCATATATTAAGTAACCATGGAAATAAAGTTCGGGACTTAAGGACATGTTTTTCTCAACTTATTTTAGTTTAGTTTACTCATTGCTTATTCTTATTGAAATTAGATCAGATCTGAAATAGCTTTAAATATAACTATAATTAGGTCAGACCAGAAATAAATTTATTTCAATCAGCTCAGAACTATTTAGAACATGTGTAGAGAACATGTCTTAATTCTTCTAATAATTTTCATTTAGTCACATTTTACTTTATTTTTTTTATAAAAAATAGGTGAAATTAAACTCTCTTAGGCCCCGTTCCATTCAACTTATTTTTTCTTATTCTTATTAAAATCAGATCAAATCAGACCAAATCAGATTAGATCAGATCAGATCGAATCAGATCAGATCAGATCCAATCAGATCAGACCAGATCAGATCCCATCAAGAATTATTATTATTATTATTATTATTATTCTTAAAAATGAAAAAGAATAAACTTTAGACACATGTTTAATAGAAAACTGAGAAAGTAATCCTTAATGATTAGACGTGGGAAAAATTATTTTTAAAATACATTAAAAATGTCAATCTAATTTTTACTTTTAAAATACATTTTTATTGCTACCTTTAATTTGAGTTTCTAAAGTTTTGATCTTTTAAAAGGATAAAATATTTTAATAAAAATACTATCTATTCTATATATTGATTATCTAAATTTAATTACTTTTTAATGTATATATAAATTAAATATTTATTCTAATGTATATATGAAGTAATTATTAAAATATTAAATTAATATTCTAATTTTAATAAAATCATAAAATAAAAATATTATTACATTATAATATTAATGATTATTCTAATATATGAATTAACTAATTTTATTTTATTAAAAAAATATTTATAAAATAAAAAATATTGATTATATTAAAATATGAATTATCATTACAATTTTCAAACGTTATTATAAAGTCAAATCAAATTATTGATTTAAATTTTAAATCAAATCATAATTAATCAGACCAGATCAGACCCAATCAGATCAGATCTAATCAGATCAGATTCAATCAAATTAGACCAAATCAAACCAGATCCAATCAGATCAGACCAGAATTTATTGAAATCAGATCAAATCAGAAAAAATAAGTTGAAGAGAACGGGGCCTTAATCAAATATATATGCGAGTAGTACGGAATATATAGTAGGAGTAGTATCTATAAATCTATGTGAGGTGGGAACATGAATGAAATTTACAACTTTTGGGCCTTAATTTAAATAAAGCCTGGATAAGTAAGTAATCAAAGCTCACCCCTTCCCTAAACTAAAACCAAACACTCTTACTTCTCATTTTTTATTTATGTTTTCTTCCCTCTAATCTTCTTCTTCTTCCATTCCCACACCACTTATAATGGAAGACCAATGCAGCCCTCTCTTCTTCTTCCAAGAAGAGGTAATCACTAATTACTGGTTGTTCTTGCTTAATTACTTCTGGTTTTTGCTTCTTGAATCATTATTGCTGTTTGAGTTTTGTTTAATTGAGAGTAATTTGTGTTTATGGAATGGATAGGAAATTGAGCTGAAACATTCTCTGCTGTACACCACTCTGGAGCTGGAGAACACCATTCTGAGTGCTCAGGAAGAGCTTACCAGGAAAGACGAAGAGATTTTGCAGTTGAGGAATCTGGTGGCGAGATTTGTGCGGGAGAGGGATGAAGCCACGGAGAGGTGCCGGCGGCTAGGGTTCGAGAAACTGCTGCTCCGCCAGCAGATCGGGAAATCGGAGAGCAATACTTGCAGCGGGACGCCGCCGACGAACGAAGATCTGGAGAATGCGCTCTGCAATTCCTCCGATTCCGAGGAGATCGTCGCCGTCGCGGATCCGGTGAGGCCGCCGCCGTCTCCGCCGCCGGAGGAAGTGATCGCTGCGAAGTTCCCCCTGCCTGAGAAGGGGAAGTTCCTGCAGGCGGTGCTGGAAGCGGGGCCGTTGCTCCAGACGCTCCTCCTCGCCGGACCTCTCCCGCGGTGGCAGCACCCGCCCCCTCAGCTGAGCGCCGGCGACATTCCGCCGGTCACAATCTCCTCACCGCGCTTGAATTCCGGCATCAACAAGAGGAGAGCGGCGGACCCGCCATCTCCATCCTCCCCAAAGCATCAAAAGGTTTTTCATCAATCCTCATTATTGACCTGCAACATGTAATCATTCCAAACAGGGAGATCTCTCTTTTTCCATAATCCCATATCAGGATTAGAAAAAAGAAGATCACAGTGCAAGTTGGCTTAGAGAAATTAATTAGTTAGTGAATTCTAGGAAAGACAAGGTCAAAGAGAAACCATAGGAAGGCCTAGTTAATTATGAATGGTCTTTTGATTTGTTTTCTCTTTCAAAGAATCCCACTAAAATGTGTGGATTTGCATCTTTTTTTCTTCTTTTCTTTTTAGTTTTAATTATATAAACTTTGGTCCCCTAATCCTACTTTAGATAATAGATTAGAGTGTGAGTGTTTGGTGTGGAGAGTTTAATGATCTGTTCCACAAACACTGCTTTGAATTTGAGATCTCTTAATTAGGCTTAGAGGTCATTATCCTTGGCAATTTATTACCCATGTAATATGGAGTGAGCTTTTTCTTAGACATATATATATATTTATATGAATATATATAGAAATGCATTATGCAAGTGTATTTCTTGAGATACATTATGGCTGTTATAGACCAGAAATGGTCATGATTGAGTGGCTGTTTATCTATGCTTTGATAAATGATAAGACTAAAGTTTGTTTTCTTCAACCCTCTGCAAAAAAAGAGTTTGCCCTCTTCTCATATGTTTGCCATTCTCTGCTGTTCTGTAAGAATTCCTCGAGTTTTTCTCAATTAAGGAGGTTTGTTTGGGAATATCGTATTTGATGAGTGTTTGTGTTTGAGTGATGCCTTCTCAAGGCGCTGATTAATTTTTAAAATACCGAATCTAAAAACTTCGATGAAGTTGAATGTTTAAGTAATTAAGTTAATGACACACGGGGCAAGGGGGTGGTTTCTTGGAAACAGCCTCTCTACTTCTGAGTAGGGGCAAAGTCTGCGTACGCACACCTTCCTCAGACCTGATTGTAGTGGGATTCAATTGGGTTGTTATTGTTGTTAATGACATAGGGAGTCCAAAACCAAATAGCGGGTTACTAACCATTTCAAGAATTGTTATGCATTTGAAAAAAAAAGAAAATGAATGGTGCCTTATGAACACTACAACTTTGGTGTATATCAAGTTGTACGCCTCGTTCTTTATACACTCCGATGAAACGAAAGAGCCTTTTCCATCGGATGCATATGCGGTTTTTGAGAATTTTTGAATTGGAGAGCAAAAATTCTTGTTCATGTGTATAACAACAGTGATGTGCATAAGAACAATAGGGTGCAAAAAGCTAACCATTGCTCTTAGGGCATCTCGATCAAATTTATGAATGTTTGTAATCATAGATGTACAAATGGTTTACTCCCTACTAATTACTCCCAATAAAGTTGCCTACAAAACATGATGACTTTTCCAATGTAGTACCGTATGTTTTTATTTCCATTATCGTACCACTGGTCATTGTTCAAGTAAATGTATACCCTATTGGACATTGTTAAATTAAATGTTTACCATTACTGACCATTGTTCACGCCATTAGATATTATTCAAGTACTATTTAGAGAATAAAAAAGTTTAAGTACTGTATTAGAAAATGACATCTTTTAGAATTATTTAGTGCAAATTTCACCTTTTATACTTCCTCCCCCAGTCTAAAAATTTTCTTTCTTATTAGACTTTTTATGATCTCTAATGTTGTACTTTAACCATTCATATCTATATTTACATATAAATGTATTTTATAAAAATTTAATACTCCGTATTTCAAAAATATGTTTCAAAAGTACATTTACTCTCTTCATTTTAGTATAATTGTTCAGTTTGACTCTTTTGAGTCAAACTAGATGAAATTTAAGCTTCAATTAAACAAAAAATGTAATGTTACGTTTATTAATATAAAAAATGATTTTAATTAGATTAATCTTGTTGAGAATTTTCAAATTTTAATTTTATTGTACTAATATGCGATACAAATTAAAAGTAATTGAACTTCAAAATTTATTCAATTTGACATGAAAAAGTCAAACTGGACAAATATACCGGGACGAAAGTTGTATATCATAACACATTATAGTTTTTTCGCATATCAAGGTAAAAGTTTATAAATTTTTATCAAAAAAGTCAAAGGAATAGAAATTTCGAGACGGAAGAAGCAATAAATATTAATATTTAATTTCTAGATCAGAGGTTCCAAAAAAGTGCCATTACTCTTATTCTTTCACTAAGGGTCCGTTTGGTATACGGAATTGAATTGGAATTAAAATTCCATAGGATTCAATTCTATAGAATTGAATTATGTCAACTCCAATTCATTTTTTGTACTATCAATTCTAAATCCACATAATTTTTGTACTACCAAGCACCAGAATTGGAATTGAAGCTCTCAATTTCAATTCCATAGTTTGAATTCCGTGTACCAAACATGGCCTAAAAAAAGTTGAGTCACAATTTTTTTTTGTTAACAAACTTTAACTCATTTTACATACCCTTGGAGTAATACAAAATAGTCAATAGTAGTGTGTCTTTCTTTGTTTTTACCACTACTTTCTACACTAGTGGACACTTCCCCGTACACATTACATCCCAATGTGTTTCATCTCGCATTACTTTTCAATATTCTTTCTCGTAACACAAGGCTTTAATTTTCAATATATAAATTACACTTTTATTTCTAAGGCATTAAACTTGCTGGTGGATGTTGAAACCTAATAAGATATAGATAAGAGCTATCTATATATAAGCAGTTTACACCAACTTTTACTTATGAATTTCATCTTTGGTGTCAATCTTTAAAATGTACTCCCTCCGTCTCCCTGTATTTGTCCACTTTTATTTTTACACACCATCCAATGCACTTCTTTAATCTATTTTATCTTGTAATTTGTATATTAAAAAATTATAAAAATTATATATTAATAATCTATATGTTAAGACAAATCAAACAAGATCACACATGATTATATTTAGGCTTACACATTGAGAGAATTTGATGAGTCAAAGTGCTTAGATGAACAGTTTCAAAAGTCAAATATGGACAAATACAGGGGGACGGAGGGACTATTTGGTAATCAAATTAAAATAGATATGAATTCTGATATCACTAAATATCATAATTTTTTCATGTTTGATAAAATCAAAATAGGTTTCGATCGAGTTTGATATCTTCATATATCAAAACTCTTCTAAAAGAGGAAGTTTTGATGTTTTGCGAATTTCGAGAATACTAATACAAAGGTTTTGTTATCATCCTCAACCATCGACTACCTTTGCCACGGGTTATCACCATTGTCCCGCCTGCCACCGTTCATTCTTAGTTGCTAGACAACCTTGTTTGAAACAATTTTATTTCATATTTCAGAACTTATATTATTATTGGGTTCTTAATGTGTGTGACGAAAGCCTTGAAAATACAAAACAATAAGTAATGAATACGAGAATATATTAAGCGTAGCTCCTAAGAATAAATATTGACATATCAGATTTCGGAAGAGTTCTCAAGATGTCATGTTTTTACGGTTTTACCTCATACTTGGTCGTATATGCTGGTGCTAATTTACTTATTGCTTTTACTTAAGTAGTTTTTAATTTATAAGTTGCTTATGAGTTAAAATTATTTCATGTAGATAAAATGACTTAAATGATACTCCCTCCGTCCCATAAAACATTTCCTGTTTCAAAAAAGGCGCGCCCTTAAAATGAGTAACTTTGGTGTTATTTTCTAATTTTGCTCTTACTTTATAAAAGAGTAGGATGAGATGTGTAGAATAGACTAGTCATAATTAAAAAATAACACTAAAATTACTCATTTTAAAGGCGTGCCATTTTTGAAACAGGAAATGTTTTATGGGACAGAGGGAGTATATAAGTCATTTAGGAATATTCGTAATTTGTGAGGGAAAGTTTTGTAAGTAATATATGGTCAAAACGGAGAAACAAAAAGACTAGCTTAAAAATACGTAAATAAGACCTACTTATTTTTTCTGACTTATACGCAGCTTATAAGTCAGCTTATAAGCACACAGAAACATGTTATCTACTGACTTATAAGTTAAAAACTATTTATAAGCAGTTTTGACCAGCATATTAGCATAGAGAAACACCTACTAAATATATAATCGGTAATACTCCCTCAATCCCAGAATTATCTTCCAAGTATGACTTCATACAATTTTTCATAAAGTAAAATGTTAGTGGTTGTGCACAAGAATGAGATCGAAATGATATAAACACATATTTGTTTCTTTAAAAGGAAAGAGAAAGAAAATTTTGGAACAACCCAAATAAAACAAGTGTTAGCCCTAATCTACGTCCAAGGCATTCATCACATCTTATTTATTAACACTGTATTTGGTTCATGAAATTTGAAAGAAAAAGAAAATAATTTTCTCTTATTTTTATCACCAAAACAGAAAATAATTTGAAATAAAAATCTTATATTTATTTTTTCCTTCTACTTTTCTTTTGTTCTCTTACGAAACAAAAAAACTAATTTCTCTATTATTTTCTTTTCTTTTCCATAGGATAAGGGTTCATTCACTCATATTTTTCAGAAATAATTCCAACAGCCTCTTCAACACACTTGGTTATATTCAGGGAAATATGTTACATTTTAATCTTATATGGAGCAAATTTCTCTTTGCTAGCTAGCAACGAAAATAAGTAAATTAAGTCGATAAGATCTGACTTATTAAATAATACCGTAGAAGAACCTGAAGGGACGGAGGGAGTAATTCCAAGAGCCTCTTCACGGTTAGCATTATATCATACTCCCTCCGTCCCGGAAAACATGGGAGTTTTGGTTTTGAAGAGGGATTTAAGGAGAGTGTATTTTGGTATTGAATTTTCAAAAATGTCCTTTGATGTGATGGGTAAAAGTATGATTTGATGGATAGATTATTAGTAAAAAGGTATGATGTGATAGGTAGGGTATGAAAAAGCAAAGTGTAAAAATGACTTTTTAATAGAAATGAGAAGTATTTTGTGGGACAGATGAAAAAAGAAAGGAAAAAGATTTTTAGGGACGGAAGGTAGTATTATACTTTTCAAATGAATTGATCAAGCACGCCTCCCAACTCTTAATGCTCCCATGATCATTAAAGGATGGAACCTCATCATCTATGGAGTTTTCTCAAGATTAACATGACAGTTACATAAAAGAAAATAGATCAAGTTATTTGTTAATTTCCGGGTCTCTTCTATAACAATATTTACACAGATTTGATAATTGTCCCATATTACAATTGTCATGAATCAATCTCGAGCATTATCCATTTTTCTCTCTTCCAGACCAAACTCTGGCCATGATCATTGTTTCCTCTCTGGCGATTACTTTCTTCGTTCGAAATTAAACTCTTCGTTTTGACAATAACAAAGTTTATAATTAAAAAAATAGAATTTGTGAAGTTTATTAATTGGGAAAGGACCAAAAGACCCACCACCACCGTACCCTTGCATAGAAGCACTACTCAACTCCTTGGGTTGGGGTTGGTCGTTGTATAGGGTTGCCATTAACTTTTGAGAGTTTCCCGGTTGCCAAACAAAAACAAAAGCATTAATTATAGCAAAACTTTAATTAGGCTCATTCCATAGGATGCTCTCATGCTCCCACTTTTTTTCAATGGACTGCTTCCTACGTATTAAAAGCAACAATTAAATTTAGTCACTTTTTCCCTAAACCAAATGAATGAAGAATATAATGTAACTAACTGTTGGGGGCTTTTAATGTAAAAGATGATGCAGCAAATCTTGTTCCAAGATACGGTGGGAGAATGGGGGAGAAGATATTCAACGGATAAGACTTCACTACCCTCGTACGAATACGCGTGGACATGAGGAATGGGGGTCAATATAGTCATTTTCCGGGACATGTTGTGTGGTTAGTTGAACTTGGTTTGAAAATGAGGGTACACAAGATTGACGTTTTGTTTTGGGTATATATTAAAATGAAGAAAGGATGAGCCATATATGACCCCATCAGACTCGTTCGGACGGTTACTGAGAGGAGACAAATTATACTTTAATCGTAGATTAGTAGCAAGGAGACTGCAACTTGCAAAGGCTTTATGCTTAACATAATTGCCTTCCAGCAGAGTTATCAGTAATCGAACTCGGGTCTACCCCTTTGGCATTCCCTGTCTTTTCCAACTACGCAACGCCCTCCGGCAGGGTATATCGAAATGAAAGGTTGATGTGAAATTTGCACTGAATACGACTAAAACATAAGTCATTTCCCAATGTATGACTTAAAATTTTTTATTCTCTAAATAGGACTTAATAATGACAAGTGAGAAAAATAATGTCCCAGTGATGCTGGACATTTAGTTGAATAATGACTAATAGATAATGACCAGTGGTCCTATATTGGGAAATAAAGACATCGTCCTATATGGATAAAGTCATTATGTTTTAGTCATATTTAGGTAAATTACCCTTGATAGGCTAGGGACTCCATTATACATTGTCAATTAGATCATCCAATATATGGATCAGTCTTATTAAACTCGGATGGGACTGGTGGTCGAACGTATTGGTAGAACCACAACCTGGATATGTAATAATCGCTCCAATCCCCTAAAACTCGGAAAAATCTAGATTAACCCAAAAACCCAAGAAAAAAATCAAGAACCAACCTCTTCGCTAGTTCGACATCTGGTCCGGATTTAAAATCATTGCTATGGAATATGGATAAAAAGGTCACCATTACAAAACAAACTAATACGAAATATTATTAGGAAACGAGTTAGGGTGTACTTTAATTTGGGAGGAGAAGATGCTAAGGCGTGAACTTATGATGTGGTGGTATGGGGCTATAGGTACTTCAAGAAGAGGCATACATGCATGAGGTCACGAGCCTAAATAATGAGATGCAAGAGCCTTGCAGTTATGGACTTAAGTACGTAGGACTAAAGGTAGAGTGAGTTAGAGCTGGATGCTGGTGATTATTAGACAAAATCTATGTTGGCACTGCACCTAACCTCACCTCAATCCTACATTAGTATGATATTGTCCGCTTTGAGCCAAGTCCCCACAAATTTGCTTTTAGACACATCCCAAAAGGTCTCATACTAATGAGGTTGGGTAACCATATTTATTTAGGTCATTCTTGTTCTCCACTTCCAGTATGGTGTGGAGTTTGCACCTCTACAAGCCTCCCCTCAAACCAGACCACATAATCTCGTGACTTCTCCTTCAAGATTACCTTTTTTTGATCTACATACCATCTTGCACCGCCGCTACACACCTACAACACATACCACCCGACCTTCTGCTGTTAGCAAGCCTTTTGACAGAAAGTAAAACTACAGATAAATAATCCGCTAAGGTTATACCATTTCATCTGCCAAATCATCTCGTACCGCCGTTAACACAAAACGGGACATGCCGTCTGACCACTACTTTTTGGAAATACTTTCGACACAAGGCACCAATTGCAGACCTTTGGTCAAGTTGTCACACCAAGCACATCGAGAATTTAGCACAACACAGTCTGCCACTTCTGCCCACACAAACATAGGTTCTGATACCACATGTTGGGATTGCACATACCCTCACACCAACCCCATATTAGTATGATATTGTTCACTTTGGTCCAAGTCCTCATGGATTTATTTTTGAGCACATCCTAAAAGACATCATACTTGTAATACCCCGTATTAAGATGGGAATGGGAAGAACTCAAAAGGATTGATAGTACTACTCATACCAACAAGATGTATCTTCTTTTCGAGAGCTCATCACCTAAAAACTCCAAAATTAAGCGTGCTTGACCTGAAGCAATTTGAGGATGGGTGACCCCTTGGGAACTTTCCTTGGGCGCGCACGAGTGAGGACAAAGTGCGCGGGAAAGACTTGTGTTGGTTTGTGGGGCCAGTCTACAATTCTATGAGCGGACGCTTATGGCCAGGGTGGGGCCGGGGTGTTACAAATGGTATCAGAGCAACCTTGTGACCGTGACGGGCCAAAAAGAGCTTAGTTCACCTAGCGGGGAAGATCTAGGGGTTTAAAAAAAAGAAAAAGGATGCAACGAGAATGTTGCATTCCTAAGTGGGGGTGAATGTAATACCCCGTATTAAGATGGGAATGGGAAGAACTCAAAAGGATTGTTAGTACTACTCATACCAACAAGATGCATTTTCTTTTTGAGAGCTCATCACCTAAAAACTCCAAAGTCAAGCGTGCTTGACCTGGAGCAATTTGAGGATGGGTGACCCCCTGGGAACTTTCCTTGGGCGCGCACGAGTGAGGACAAAGTGCGCGAGAAAGACTTGTGTTGGTTTGTGGGGCCAGTCTACAATCCTATGAGCGGACGCTTACGGCCAGGGTGGGGGCCGGGGTGTTACGATACTAATGTTGTTAGGTAACCATATTTATTTAGGTCATTCTTGTTCTCCACTTTCGATGTGGGATGGGTTTGCACCTCAACAAACCTCCCCATATACGATGCAAATGTGAAACCAAGATAGGAGCAACATCATCAGAAAAGGGGACATCATCTTGGATACATATGCTCGATGCAACTTAGTACTAAAAGACATGAAAAATGTCCTGGTTATGTGCCTCGATCTTATTTCCGCTAGAAAACTAGATGGTGCTAGTCACATGAATTACTTTGGTGAAGGAAAGTAGAAGCTCACCAAAGGAAGTTTTGTAACGCCCCGGAAATAGGCATATCACACTTAAATAGTTAATAATTAATTAGTTTTAAAAAAAAGATCTAGGGGAAGATCTAGGGCTTTAAAAAAAAGAAAAAGGATGCAACGAGAATGTTGCATTCCTAAGTGGGGGTGAATGTAATACCCCGTATTAAGATGGGAATGAGAAGAACTCAAAAGGATTGATAGTACTACTCATACCAACAAGATTCATCTTCTTTTCGAGAGCTCATCACATAAAAACTCCAAAGTCAAGCGTGCTTGACATGGAGCAAATTGAGGATGGGTGACCCCCTGGGAACTTTTCTTGGGCGCGCACGAGTGAGGACAAAGTGCGCAAGAAAGACTTGTGTTGGTTTGTGGGGCCAGTCTACAATCCTATGATCGGACGCTTACGACCAGGGTGGGGGCCGAGGTGTTACAATACTAATGTTGTTAGGTAACCATATTTATTTAGGTCATTCTTGTTCTCCACTTTCGATGTGGGATGGGTTTGCACCTCAACGAACCTCCCCATATACGATGCAAATGTGAAACCAAGATAGGAGCAACATCATTAGAAAAGGGGACATCATCTTGGATAGATATACTCGATGCAACTTAGTATTAAAAGACATGAAAAATGTCCTGGTTATGTGCCTCGATCTTATTTCCGCTAGAAAACTAGATGGTGCTAGTCACATGAATTACTTTGGTGAAGGAAAGTGGAAGCTCACCAAAGGAAGTTTTGTAACGCCCCGGAAATAAGCCTACCACACTTAAATAGTTAATAATTAATTAGTTACTGAGAAGGACCTAAAAAATAAGTGATTTATAAAGTTTGTCAATAAATAATGAAAATTATATCGTTGTATGGAGCTTGACTGTCTAGTAACAACGATACAATGGAATTTTAATTCAGAGAAAATTGGACTAAAAAGTGTACCCCGACTGGGACCAAATTAGTACCCATCGGGAGAAGACTTCTAAATCTTTGAACGGCGCAGCTCACTCCACTCATCAGCCGATTGCACAGGGAAAGGAATCAATGTAAACTTGGCTTCTTCCCTTCACCATTCTTATATAAAGAGTACCCAAATCCTTCCATTCTTCACAATTCTTCACAATTCTTCCTTCTATTCTATTGCTCTGAGTAAGGAGAACGTAATAGTGCTGTCAATTTGGTGAGAGGTCGCCGGAGTTGGGAATTATCGTCGCTGGAAGTTTCACCTGAAAATTCTCAAAACCTTCATTTTAGCTCAAGGTAAGCCCGTAGATATATCTAGTGACTAAAATGTTTGTGTAACACCCTAATTCGTCCAGGTCTGCATCCTCTTTCGGATTAAAGTATTAACTTGGTAATCGTAAAACTTTAAAACATTTCCAAACACTTTTATTCGTCACAAGAATTGTATATTCATAATAGTAGCAGTACAGAGTTTTCAATGTTGCCGAAGATCAATAAATCACAATCACAAAACATAATTATTTTATGTTCTTTAATTCAAAACATCACATCCATCCCGATTCCCGACTATCTCGCCTCCGTCTGCCTCTAGTATCACGTCACATCAGTAATTCTATTTACCTGCATATAGCAAATAAACCTAACTACACACTCAACGTTGAAGCTGAGTAAGAATATCTAATCCGTCGAACATCCATATAAATTGAATCTCGATTCATAATCAAATCATTTGATATCATGCACATAATGTTCAGTTCAAATATTCAATAATCAATAATCAATAATCAATATTCAATATTCAATATTCAACATTTAATATTCAACATTCATGTACATATTTGACATTTATCAACAATATCCTTAAACTATTCTTAGTTTAAGGCTAATCTCTTTAATATTTACCAACTCTTAAACTAATTCTAGTTTAAGTTACTTCTAACCAACTCTTAAACTATATTCTAGTTTAAGGTACTCCTAACCAACTCTTAAGCTAGTCTAGTTTAAGGTATAATTTTCAAAAAGGTTTTCCAACTCTTAAACTAGCCTTCTCTTAAGGTGAAACAAGAAATCGAATAACAGAATGCTCACTATCGGGTTGGGTGGTATCCCCAAGCGAGTGATCTCAAGTTTGGTTTGCGGATCCCTTACGCACATTTTTACCTAGGCAACCGAATATTCATATTTAGAGTTATTCTAGATAGCCTTAAAAATCAACATCAATATGGATATATCTTAGAGTTCTTCTAGATACCCTTAACTATGCACATCATTTTCATAATCGTCAATAGATTCATTTTTAAATCATGGTTCAATCATTCATAATTATCATTCTAATCAGAATATTTATCAATGTTTAATCATCATAATCATAAATTAATAACATTCATCACAATCATCAACCAATAATAATCATCATAATATTCAATAACAAATAGCAGCCTAGTTTATCGTCATACATCACAGAAGATTTTATTTTTCAAAAGCATCATTTTTTATTTTTAGAAATCATCTTTATATTGATCATAATTGAGTATTATCAAAAGTAGGATTTATAGCTTCAAAAAAATAGTATTTTCAGACCTTAAAATGTAATAGTCCGCTCGGGTGATCGATCCACACCACATGTGATTGATCTACCACATGTGATCGATTCACCACATGTGATCAATCCACCCCATGTGATCGAACCACCCCATGTGATCGATCCACCCCGTGTGATCCATCACACAAAGGAATTTTTTAAGATGCAAAAAATAAGTGTTCATCGTCTCCTACCTTCAGCCACTTTTCTCCAACTTCATTTCAATTTACCAAACTTTAATTAAATTATATAGAAATGTTCTCTAAGGTTCATGGATCATTTTGGCATCATTAACTCAATGTTTTAACAATAACTTCAAGGTTTATGATTCTTGGTTGTTCAAACATGTCAAACACAAAACTCAATTAAACCACCATTTATGAACGTATAAACAATTTATACGAACATTCTAGTCACTAAATATATCTACACGCTTACCTTGAAGCTTAACGATGACTCCGGCGATTGAATGGTTAAACTTCCGGTGTGGTTTGCTCCCAACTCTAGTGACTTTAGACCTGGCAAAACAGAACCGGAACCGATTACCCAAAACGAAATATCCGAAACCGAAACCAAAATGACCCGAAAAATGAAGATACGATCTATAACCGAAAACCCGAAATGATCCGAATCGAACCGAAACTGAACTAAATAAATCATATCCAATTTAAATCCAAAACCAATTAGATCCGAAACCGATAATATCCGAACCGATTAAACCTGAAACCGATTAGATCCAAAATGATTATATCCGAAACCGATAAAATCCAAAACCGATTATATCCGAAACCGATTAGAGCCTACATCGATAAAATTGGAACTATGTTTTCCTTTCAATAAGCATATTATATTTTTAAATTTTTAGTTTTATTTCATCATTTGAACTAATTACATTACTTGCTCATTCCCTCATAAAATGGATTATCTTCTTGAAAAAAGTACAAAATTTCATGCCTTAAATTTATTATATGTAGAAATTAAAGATAAGTCATACATATAAATGATAACGCACAAACAAATAAAATTTTCGTAATTCTTAAATAGTAAAGTGTGATATTCTTTTTGAGACGAAAAGATTATATGATGAATTGTATGGAATAACTTGATTTTATCCTGATTTCTACCCATTACAATAAATTTTATTGATTTTAGAGTTAATTTGATTAGTTTCAAACCAATTTACTCAAATATTAGTCAATAAAATTAGATGCTAGTGTTAGCATTTTGAAAAGACTTTCTAGCGATAGCATTTAGTGTAATCATTTTCAAATATGATCTACACCGTTATATTTAAGTGTAAAATTAATTATATTTGACTCTATTAAATTTAATTTAATCTATTTTCAAAAAAATACACTAAACAATTTATAAATTTTTCACTCAATAGAATAAAATTCACCTAATTTCACCCAATTTTACTCAATTATTTACCAAATTATATTCAAATGGAACATAACACTATTTGAATTTATCTCTTATCTTTTCATTTATAAACATAAGTATATTAGTAAATGTGAGAAAAGTTTGATATTTCAAAAATAAATTTTAAAATCAATTTAGTTATATTAAATTTTTATCATTATTTAAATATATATGTTATCACAATTTATAGTCCAAATTTGTAAAATATGACTAAAAATTCAAAAAGGGAAGATTATTTAGGGTATAAATAATATAATTAGAAAAAAATATAAAAAGTATGAGGTATTGAATTGATGATAGATTGATAAATGTGATAAAACATAAAAAGAAATATAGATAGTTAAATTTTAATTAGAAAATACGGAGTAATATATATCCAAAATATATTTGATCCGAAACCAAAATATATCCAAATCGAACTAGACCCGAAACCGAAATATATCCGACTCAAATTGTATCCGAACCGATTTATAACCGAACCGAATCTGAACCGACTCGAAACCGAAACGAACCAAAAAATGTATCGAACCGAATCAAATCCAATCCGAACCGAACCTATTATAACATATAACCGAAAGATATCCGAACTGAAAAAATCCAACTCGAAACCGACCCGATTGATCCGATTGCCACCTCTAAGTGACTTCACCCCAAATTGACAACACCATTGCATTCTCCACACTCTCAAGGCTAACTCTCAGAATAAATGTTGAAGGGAAATGGTGAAAGAATGTGAGAGAATGGTATTCCTTATATAGTGAAGGAGAGGAGGAAGAAGCCAATGGAATTCTACATGATTTTGATCGACGAATTTCCTTAGTGCGCTAGGCTACGATTGAGTTCCGATTGTACACGTCTTTCTTTGATTGAGACTAATTTGGTCCCAATCGGGGTACACTTTTCGGTCCAACTTTTTCCAAATTGAAATCCGCTTACTCCATTGCGATCGAACAGTCAAACTCTATCTAACGATATACTTTTTATATTTATTTAGAATACTTTTTCGGACATCATATTTTTGGGTGTTTGACTTTGAGAGAGTCAAAATTGATTTAGTTAACCTTTATTCAAAAAGGTTCTTTATTTAATTCATATTACTTATCCTCATGATTTATTTCAATAAATCATTTCAAAGTTCTCATCATAAATAAATTCTTCATTTATTCTTAATTTGGATATGTACTCTAGTTCCCAATCAAGATTACACAAATAGTCAATATATTGAATTTATATCTATGAGATTTATCCAGATTGTGATATTATTGGATATCAAAACATATTTTATTTCGTCTCAAAGCCCAATAATAATTTATTTTAATCAAAATTAAAATATTTTTTAATTAATGTTTTTTTGGATGTAATATTTAGTACAATACTTTTTTTCTTTAAACATATCATAATTTAGTACAATACTTTTTTTCTTTTAAACATATCATAATTAATGTTTTTTTTGGATGTAATATTTTTTAATCTCTCTGAAATCAAAGTGAAAGAAAAAATAAAATGAATTTATTCGAATGAAATAAAATTTGATCACATTTTTTTCGACTTTTTTAAAGTGAAATTTGCACTAAATAGGACTAAAACATAATGACTTTTCTAATGTAGGACTTAAACTTTTTTATTGCCTAAATAGGACTTAATAATGACCTTGTAGGAGGAATAATGTCCAGTAATGATTCTATATTGGAAAATTCATTATATTTTAGTCCTATTTAGGTAAATTACTCTCTTTAAAAAGTGTCTCGTTTGTTTTGGAACAAAATGACGTGTTAATTCGAGCATGCCCTTTTTTTTTGCCAATGCTTTTTGTTTGACCGATTTGGAGGACTAGTCTGGTGTGGAAGTAATACGAGTACTAATTTGTGGTTTAGTTAAACATAGAAGACCACTATTACCCAAGTATTTTCTTAGCCACACCTTCTCCCATGTGAATAGGGGAAAATCTGTTGCCATGCATTAACGAACACTTCAAGAAGTTTACTTCATGTGTGTGTGTGATATATACACACACACGTAATTAATCACTTTCATTTCAATATGTCTAATTCATTTTCTTAAAGATTATCCATCATCAGTATTACATGCATTGTAGTTATCATGCAAAGCAATAATAAAATACAAAGAAAAGAAAAGAAGGTTACTGAGCTCAGTGACTTGGGTGATGATCTTCTTTCTCATATTCTTTCATTTTTAACATTGGAAGAGGCTATTCAAACAAGCATTTTATGCAAGAGATGGCAATACGAATGGGTGCCACACCCTATTCTAAATCTCACACAAAAGGGGTTTCAAAGCACCTACGGTTTCATGAAATTCATTCACGAAACAAGACGCCTTCGAGGATCATCTAAGCCCACCAAGTTCGAACTCAAAAGTCGAACAAATTCATCATCTGTCGTTGAATCTTTGGTTTCTGCAGCAACAAAATGTGATGTTGAAGAGTATGAGCTTCACCTCGAAGAAAAACCGAAAGAATCAATCTTTTTCCCATACATGTTGCATAGTTCCGCAACTCTCACTTGTTTAGAGATCAAAATGACCCACCAAGTTCGACTTATAGCTCATCCTTCGATCTGCCAACTTCCAAGCCTCAAGATACTGAAGCTACGTCGTGTGACCTTGTTCGAACAACGACCGACTGAGAGTCTATTTTCTGGGTGCCTTGCGCTTAAAGAGTTGCATTTAGAACATTCCCTATGGTAAGGCGTCACCACGGTGACCATACCTTCTTCCAACCTTCACACATTGGTCATAGAGGAGCCTTTGTGCGACTTCTCTTGTAATCCCAAGATTGCCAATGAGTTTGTCATTTGTGGAGATAGCCTCCAGCAGTTCAGTTACCGAGGTCGATTATTCTTTGACTACCGTATTTTAAATAATACGGCGTTGAAAGAATGCAACATTGATTATTGTTGTCTTTGGGATAAATATAAAAAGCTCATTGAAAGGCGTTTCCAAAAGCTTATGAGTCATACACTAGAAAGTGGCTCTAGACCAAGAGTGTGCTATGATCAAATGCAAATCAGACAATGTCGTTATTGTGAGTGAGTCTAAACCACTTGAGCCAACCAAAAACTTACCCCATATTTCTTTCAGTTCCTAATAAATTAGCTCTCCAATTGTATTGTTTTAATATTTCATCAGTCAATATATAAAGTTCTCTTCTATGAAGAATAATAATTATTTTTAGCTACTCCTTTCTCTATCTTTTCTTGCCATTTTGGATGCATTCTACTTAGAGCTGGCTAATCGATCGGTCAGGTCGGGTTCGGTCACTTCAGATTTGGGTTATTTCAGGTTTGGGTTGGGAACTGTATGTTCATGACCCACTATCACCAGCTTTGGGTCGACCCAACGAGTTATAATTTTGGTTTTTAAAAATTTTATAGTCATATTAACACTTACATTTTGCATTAAATAAAATTAAAATATCAAACACTATGTATTAAATCAATTATATTATTTTATTTTAAATTATGAAGTGATTTTTAGGTACATAAATCAATATAAAAACTGAAAAAATGCATAAATTTTGGAAAAAAGTAAGATAATTATGCAATATCATTAAAACTGTATCTAAAAATAAAAATTTATACACCAAAAATGAGTAGTATGAAAATATATAAAATTATAACCTTATTTTATTAACATTATATTTCCTAGTAAAGTATATAATTTTTGAAAAATTCTTATATTAGCGGGTCGGTCAAGTCGGTTTCGAGTTTGGTCGGATTTGACCCACTTTTAGCGGGTCATTTCGGGTTCGGTTGACTTTGCGTTCAGTTAACAAAATCTTTGTTCAAAACCCAATATTTTTGGATCGGGTTTCGGGTCAAAATAAAATAAGTCGGGTCATTTTTTGACAGGTCTAATTGTACTTTCCTCAAAATTAATCAAATTTTGACCAACTAAGTGTGCAGATCATGATATTATTAAGAAATAGAATACATTTTTTATCAGGGAATATTGAAAATATAGAATTGATTTGCATTGTGCAAAAATAAAAGATAATACTCCGTATCATGCAAAATATTACTTCGTACATAAATGGTGCGTTTGAGCATTATTTCCAGTTATAATTAGAAGTGGTAATTAAATTCAGCTGTATGATAGTTGTATCAAATGACAAAGATAGACCACAGTATTTTCTTATCATTTATGTTACCAAGCATAAATAATTAGAATTAATATTACAAAAATATATTTTTCCCCAATCAAACACTCTAAAAGTTTAACTAAAAATTTAAATAAGTTAAATTCAAAACCAAGAAAGAAGAGCTCGCTTAAAAATATTGGAAATAAGAATGGTGAATGAAGAAAGGGTAGTGTAACTAATTAAATAATTTATTACTCCGCATAATTTTATTTCAAACAAGTATTCCATATTTATATAAGAGTAAATTCCATAAAAGGTCTTCAGTTATAATTCGTTTTACATATTTAGTCCCTACATATCAAATATATATACTCATTTAGTCCTCAATTATTATATTGTTTTTCACGAATGGTCCTTTGTTAACATTTCCGTTAAAAACATAGAAAAATTGTAAACTCACAATCATCTCTCTTTTCAATTAAGCTTCCTCTCCTCTCCCACTCCTTTTCCAAACTTGTTGCTGAGTTTGAAACTTTGAACTCAAAATCGAAATCATCCATCCTCTCACAAAATGATTTAAAGAGAGTGTATTTTGGTGTTGATTTTCAAAAAATGCCTTTCAATGTGATGATTAAAAGTAGATTTGATGGATAAATTAAAAATAAAAAAAAGTGATGTAATAGATAGGTTAAAGATTAGTAGGGGTAAAAGTGACTTTTTAATAGATGAAAAAAGTTTTTTGGACGGACGAAAAAAGAGAGGAGAAAGGTTTTAGAGTAAATTCCATAATTAGTCCTTTATAATAGGTGGGTTTCCATATTTAGTCCTCTATTATCAAATATTACCTGCGCAGTCCTTTTTTTAAGGGTACCTTTCCACAAATGGTCCTTTTTTGATCTTCTGCCGTGTTGGTGTTAATTTAAATGCTAAAAGTATAATTCGACGTCAACATTATGTCTAGTAACGTGTTCTGATATTGGTTAAGCGAATAACACAAAAATAATGGCTATGACTATGGGCTAGGATTCTGACGAAAGATTACATTTATAGACTATAGTTGTTGTAAAAAGCTACTGTAATTCACAAACGACACAAACGGAACAGCCTTTGGAATTGTGTATGAAAAAAAAGATATATTATCATTGTGAAATTACACTTTTAGCCCTCAAATTAACACCAACATGATAGAAGATGAAAAAAGGACTATTTGTGGAAAGGTACCCATAAAAGAAGGACCACTTTGGTAATATTTGATAATAGAGGACTAAATAAGGAAACCCTCGTGTTATAAAGGACCAATTATAGAATTTACTCAAGGTTTTATGAAAAAGAGAGTAATTTTTTCTTTTCTATTATCCTATTGTTCGTAAAGATTATTCTACGTACGTAGTATAAGTTAAGGGACCCTGATTTAATTTTGCCTAGGGCTCCGAATGAGTTAGAACCTTAACCACATACATTATTTTGAGTTTACAAAAAGCATGTTGTTATATTTTCTTTCATTTTGGCTATATTAACACCTTTTATATTACATTCATAATTTTGCCTTAAAAGTAGGCTTGTACTTAAATTTTCTCTTTAGGGTTGAAATTGTCAAAATAACATTCAGAGTAGAAAATAACCAAAATGGGAGTGAATTGAATATAACTGTATCCTCACAAAATGTATTCAATAATACCGAACATATGCATGCCTTGTTTTGGGGTTTGTTTTTTACTCCCCCCGTTCTCAAAAACACTTCCTCTTTCATTTTTTCCACTTCCAACAAAACACTTCCCTTTTCTATTAAAAAACCATTTTTACCCTTACTTTTTCATACCCTACCTATCACATCATACTTTTTCTCTAATAATCTATCCATCACATCTTACTTTTACCCATCACATCAGGGGTAAAATTGGAAATCAACTACTCCCTCCGTCCCGTAAAACACTTCCTCTTTCTTTTTTTATCCGTCCCTTAAAACTCTTCCCATTTCCTTTAAAAAGACTTATTTGCCCCTCCACCCAAACCCTACCCATTCAGTACCTGACCAGCCACCACGAATCACTTCACCGATTCCCACACCTTCTTCGTCTCTCTCTAGATCTGCGTTTTACTCTTCCTCCTCTCCAGATCTAAGTTCCTCTCTTCCTCTTCTCTATATCTAAATCTAATCTTCTCTCTCGAAAAATAGATCTAAAGGTCCTGAACTTCAGATCTTCTTCTCTTTGCCCTGATCCGATGTTATCTCGCGATCCTTCGATGCCCAGTTTTCAACTTTTGAGTGATAGTGATGATGAGGCACTTCCTAGATATGGATCCCCTCCTCCATCGAAGGCTGAGATTAAGAGGGCTGAGTTAAATCGATGGGGATTTGATGGAGGAGATACGGATTCATCCGAAACAGATCCAACTTGGAGCTTCCGCAAAAAATATCTAGGGGGTGGTTATTATTCTGACCCTGAACGGAGTTACGGAGAAGAAGAGGATGAAGAGGAAGATGGGGAATCGGTGACCTCTGCGGAGATAATGGAGATGTGTGAAGAGGAATTCCTCTTTGCAGAACCTACAGGAGACCCTGCAAAACAGAGTACATTTCCTATACTCTCTTTTACTTATATCTGCGTGGGAGTATATTTTGGCAAACTAATGATGCAAATCCCTGCTTTACACGAATAAGTTGTGTTCATATGTGAGTTGCTAGTGTTGTAATGTCACCCACGTACTGTGTTGGAGACTTACAAAAAATCAATTTTGCATATGATTGGTCTACCTGTGTTCATGTGTTTGTTTGTGATGCCTCTGATAAAGTTTTCCAAAAAATCTGTAAAAAAACAGATTTTATAAGGCTTTTTCTTTATAAAACAGATGCCACACTTCTTCTCAACATAAGAAAACAGATGCCACACTTCTTCTTAGCATACGAAAACAGGTGCCACACTGGTTCTTAGCATAAGAAAAACAGATGCTACACTTCTTCTTAGCATAAGAAAACAGATGCTACACTTTTTCTTAGATAATACACCACATACTACACTTCTGTGTCCCAAAAGTTAGTCAACAACAGTTGGTAGTACATACACATCATGTTCTATGACCAATCTGTATGCTAGATTTTCATACTACACTGATTACATGCCATACAAAATATGTGCAAAAAAGTCATTACATGGGAGTACATTAAAGTATTGTACTTTTACCCATGATGTTTGTACATACAAAAAGTAAGACTTCCAAGACTTGGTAGTCTACATGTGTTCTTCAAGGAATGTTTTTGCTTCCTGATAGACCTCTTGGCTTACCCCAACATTATCTGGTAGCCTTCCAAGTCTAGCCAAACTACTTTTCCCCATGTGTGGGATTTTGAAGTTGTTGCCCCCTTTCTGTTTAAGCACCTCCCCCATTACACTTTGACATGTCAAAAAAACATTGTTTAACTTCTCAGGGGTGAGGGCTGTAAAGGATGTGGTAACAGCAGTGATGAGGTCTTCTAGTTTCCTAGGTGCTGCCTGGTCTTGAATTGTATCAATTGACCTAAAATATCCCAAATCCAAAACATTAAGGTCTGGGCTATTAGAAGGCTGGAATTGAAGCTTAATGTTCCAGTCACCCTCCTGTGCAGCTTGTACAAACTCTGGGTCATTCACATCCACATGTGGTTTAGCATTATCTTGCTGTATTATTACATCTCTTCTTGGACCAGGCCATTTTTCTTTTATTGCTGGCAGTAATTTTTCCAGTAACATCTTTTTCATTTCATCTCTGTTTATAGTGGTGGTTGCCTTGACCTCTAATGTACCTGCTGGCCTGTTTTTGCTAGACCTTTTGGCCTCAGCTTCAAATGTGAATGGGAATATACCTATTTTCCCATCCCAGAGGACAGCCCCATCATTCCCAAACCTAGGCCTACCAACAGCTGCTAGGAACATGATTTTTGGTATATGAGCCTTTGATTGAGCAGTTCTGTATGGGTCTGGTTCTTCTGGTAGTGCATAAAATGTTGTCTTTTCCTTTGTGATGTTAAACCATTTTTCATCAATATGAATGTAGTCATAGAAATGATGAAATGTGGGGTTTATGGGAATGGATGGGGCAGTAATATGATCCAAGCAGTATTTCAGTCTTTTGAGCTTACCTTTTTCACACAGAAAAGGCTTGATGGCATTAGAATGTCTTCTTATGTCCTTGCTTTTTAGCCACCTTTGGACTGTTGATTTTGAAACATCCATTGCAAAGGCTAAGGCGCGCATGTTCTTCCTTCTGTGAAAGGGTACTGCTAACATTTTTTGCGTGTCAACAGTACCCCTTTTCTTTCCAGAATTCCCTATCCACTTGCACTGAACATCCACAGGTAGACCTGCCTGCATTTGAGTCTTAGCTATACTCCATATCTTTCCAACAGTTTTGGTTGAGATGTTGAATTCTGCAGCAACCTCTTTCATGCAGCCCCGCTGAAGTTTGCCATTTTTACAAAATTGAAGTAGCTTGTCAACGACTCGTTTACGTTTACGATTACGTTTTTCACAACCTTTTTTTCCCAAACTACTCGTTTCTTCTTCTGCTGCAGGGGTGTCAAGACTGAGGAGGGGAACCTGGACTAAAGGTGCCAGGTTCGTACTGCATGAATTTGAAGAAAAGGAAGACAACAAAGATGCGGTTGACAAAGACGGTGATGATGGCGGGGAGACCATTGATACGTGCAGCAGAAAGAAGAACAAAAGAGATATTTATGGACATGGTGAGAAGGAGGACATGAAGAAGCTGAAAAAGGACATCCTTTAAGTGTGTATTAAATGCAGCTCAGAAAGAAGTTTCTATTTATAGATTTTCTTTAGGAATTTCATATTGTAATTGGAGGGAAGTTTAAAATTTACCAAAATTTAATTTGGCACAAAAAATTTCCTCCAAATTTGGATTTTGGCATGTAATTGTACCATACATAGGAAGGGGAATTATAAATCCCATGCTGTAGCCGAACTAATCCCTGCTGTGGCTGTGTACTTGGTTGTACTTGGCTGTGTACTTTTCCACCTTTTCATTTAATGCAATACTATTCACTTTTTTCTCTTTACTCCTTTTTATTTCAGGGTTTGGGGGTATTTTGGGAAGGTCAAAGGGACAAATACACTCCCTTAAATTTTAGTTTTAGTCAATAAGTCCCGTGTTTTACGGGACGGAGGGAGTATAATTTAACACTTCCTTATTTTTGCCCCAAATCCAAATGGGAATTGTTTTTCCAAACGGAGGGAGTATTTTTTAAGAGATGGAGTTGTTATGGCCAATAAAGATTAGTTATTAGTTACTCAATTAATTTGCAGTGAGATGTAGTGGATCGGAGGTAATTAATACTAATATGTGGAGTAGTTAACGTATAATGCGAGTATTTTTCTCAGCCACTCCTACTCCCGTGTGAATAGGAGCAATTTTGTTAGCCAAAACTTCAAAGTGTTTTACACGAACTATATATATATATATATATATATATATATATATATATATATATATATATATATAAATATTCACATTCATTTCAATATATGTAATTAATTACCTTACACACTATCTGTCGTCAATATTTATTTTGTAGCTATCATGCAAACCACTAATCAGATACTACGAAAACGAAAGAGGGCTACTCAGCTCAATGACTTGGGTAATGATGTTCTCTCCCATATTCTTTCTTTTTTAACTTTAGAAGAGGCTATGCAAACAAGCATATTATGCAAGAGATGGCAATACATATGGCTACCACACCCTTTCCTAAAACTCAAACAAAAAAGGGTTCATAGCTCATATGGTTTCTTGAAATTTATTCAACGAATATTGACCCTTCGAGGATCATCTAAGCTCATCAAATTCAAACTCAAAAGCCAAACCAATTCTTCATCTCTCATTGAATCTTTGATTTCCGCAGCAGTGAAATGTGAAGTTGAAGAGTGTGAGCTTCATCTCAAAGCAAATATGAAAGATCCAATCTTTTTCCCACACATGTTGCATAATTCATCAACTCTCACTTACTTGGAGATCAAAATGACCTACCAGGTTCGACTTATAGTCCATCCTTCAATGTGCACTCTTCCAAACCTCAAGATACTTAAGCTACGTCGTGTGACCTTTTTTGAACAACAACCGACTAAGAGTTTATTTTCTGGATGTCTCGCTCTTGAGGAGTTACGCTTACAACACTGTCTTTGGGAAGGCGTCACCACCGTGACTATACCATCTTCCAACCTTCACACCTTGGTTATAGAGGAGCCCTTGTGTGACTTCTCTTATGATCCCAAAATCGCCAATAAATTTATCATTGGTGGAGATCGTCTTAAAGTGTTGGATTATCGAGGTCGATTATTCTTTGAGTACAATCTTTTAAATAATAAATTGCTGGAAGATTCAAGTATTATGCATTGCCCCCTTTGGGATGAATATCAAGAGCTTATTCAAAGTCGTTACCATAAGCTTTTAAGTCAAGCAAAGCATATTTCCCAAAGAACTGATGGGGGCTATGGTCTAATACCACGTAGAAAATGTCGATATTGTGAGTGAGTCTTGACCCAATCAAGTAAACCAAAACATATGCACCCCCCCATCTTTTAACTTCTTATTATGTTTTTTTACATGTTGAAAAATAAATGAATGTACACATAAAGTGTGTTTCTACATTTATTCATTTTTAATTTTATATATACTTCCTCCATTTCTTTTTGAATTACTGTTATAATTATTTGAAATATTTTTTACATGTTTCTCATAATTCTCACACACACTTTGGTTACAATGAAAAGTTCCCTTCCATGAAAAATAAAAATTATTTTTAGCCATTCATTTCGTCTTTTGAGTCTTGCCATTTTGGATGTAATTACTGCAAAATGAAGGAGGGGGTAGGGAACAAATGGGTACACATTTGGTGTACCCCAAGCATTTTTCTTCTAAGTAATGGTGCAAATCTTTTAGTTAAAATAGTGTATATATATTGAACTTTAAGTAGACTTTGAGGTGAAAATTTTGACACCAAAGTCAATTAAACCTACACCCTGCACTAGGGCCGGTCTCGAAAAGTGAAAAAATGAAATTGATCGAGGCCAAAATTTACATTTTGGGCCATATTTTATTATTTTAGAAAACTATGCTTCAAAATTAATGATGAATTTCAAAATATGGGGTCCTAAAATTTTAGGAACCCTGTGCGGTTGGCCACTTTACACACTCTTTAGGCCACCCATGCCCTACACTTAACGTGGGTGGGGATCAGTTGGGATTGGGACCAAGTGATAGGTTTATTGAAAGAGTTAAAAACGAACTCCCTCCGTCCGGAAATGTTATTTTCGTGTTGACTTGACACGCTTATTATTAAAAAAGTACTAAAAAAGTAGATTTGTGATAAAATAGAAGGGTATTATTGATATTTAGCCTTAAAAAGTATACTGTTGTGTGTATTTATTTATTTCGATTAAGCTCAGGTCACCCGAAAAAATCGGTCCGTAGTTGTGCACTACAAGGGTACCAAAAGGAGCAACACCCCAACCCAACCTCGCCACACTCCACTCACAAAGAAACGGAGAAGAACTGAGATCAACTCACAAAGGAAGAAAGAAACCCACACGGAAGTCTCACAAAGAGAGAAAGGAGTTTTGCACAATAAAATAACTCAAGGTGGAAGCCTCAATTTATAGTGGAGATTAGGGTGGTAATTAAGGCAAGCTTAATTAGGTTAAGGAGTATAGATTGGGCTTGAGTAAATGGGCTGCTGGGTTGGGTGTCAAAAATTATTAATATGTTTGGGCCAACCCAAATAAATTAACAATCTCCACCTTTGGCCCAAAGTAGTGCACATAGTTTGACAAGGAACCGCGGGACTCATCATAGCCTAATAACCACTAAATGTGTAATCAACAAATGAGAACACACGTAGTGGTGGAGAGTTCACTAAGTACTCTCAAGTCACGAAGACTAGGCAACATCACAAAGCATGCCAAAAATAACTCACGAAGAGTCGAACTCTACCATTGGGTCATCGAGTTCAAAAAACAAAAGAAAAGTACAAGTCACAAAGACCAAAAAAAAGGAACAAAAGCTCAACACACAATCACAGAGATAGGTTTAAAATATTTTGGCATAAGGTAAATTTTTCGACAGGTAAGCACTTAGTACCCATGTCAGCTGGATTAGATTCTTTAGGAATTTTCTCCAGCATGACAATTCCCTTTTCAACTATGTCTCTAATAAAATGAAACCTAACATCAATATGTTTTGTTCTATCATGAAAAACAGGATTTTTGCATAGTTGAATGGCAGATTGACTATCAGAAAAAACAACCACATTCTTATCGAGCAAGCATATTTCAGATAAAAGACCTTTAAGCCAAATGGCTTCTTTAAACGCATCTGTGGCAGCAACATACTCAGCCTCAGTAGTAGATAAAGCAACAATATGTTGAAGTTGAGATTTCCAACTAATGCAAGAACCACACAAAGTGAACACATAGGAAGTAGTGGATTTTCTATTATCCCTATCGTTTGCATAGTTAGAATCCACAGAGCCAATTAATCTAACACTTTTATCACTTCTTGAAAAAGTTAAACCAACATTCCTAGTAGATTTTAAGTATCTCAAAAGCCATTTTAGAGCATTCCAATGAGCCATACCAGGATTAGACATGTATCTACTCAAACAACTAACAGCATAAGCGATATCAGGCCTAGTGCTAATCATGAGATACATCACAGAACCAATAGCATTCGAATAAGGCACACTTTTCATTTCATTAATTTCAGCTTTAGTTTTAGGGCACATATCCTTACTCAACACAAAGTGAGCAGCTGAAGGAACATCCACAGGTTTAGCATCAGACATAGCAAATTTACTCAAAATCTTATCAATGTAGGAATTTTGATTTAAAACAAGAGTAGATTTCTTTCTGTCCCTAACAATATTCATGCCAAGAATTTTTCTAGCATCTCCTAAATCTTTCATGTCAAAATTTTCGCAAAGATAATTTTGAACATGCTCAATAGACTTTAAGCTAGGACTAATGATTAACATATCATCCACATAAAGGAGAAGAAAAACAGGAACAGAGAAAGTGTTCTTGAAGTACAAGCAGTGATCAGCATTACTTCTCTTAAAACCAAAGTTTTTCATGCAATTATCAAATTTAATGTTCCATTGCCTAGGTGATTGTTTTAAACCATACAAAGCCTTTTTTAACAAACACACATGATTAAGCAACTTATGATCAACAAATCCTTCAGGTTGGTGCATATAAATATTTTTATCAAGATCACCATGTAAGAAAGCAGTAGTCACATCCATTTGTTTTAATTCCCAATTATACTGAGCAACTAAAGACAACATGATTCTAATTGTGGTGAACTTGACAACAGGAGAAAAAATTTCTACATAATCTATTCCCTCCTTTTGAGTAAATCCCTTAGCCATAAGTCTAGCCTTAAACCTAACATTTTCAGGTTCTTGCTTAATTTTAAACAACCACTTACAGTCCACAAGAGAACAGTTTTCAGGTTTTGGCACAAGTTTCCACGTTTGGTTAACACGAAGGGATTCCATCTCACATTTCATAGCACTAACCCATTTTTCAGAACATTTATATTCTAATGCTTCATGATAATTCTTAGGTTCATCACACTCAAGGGATTCAAACACATGAAAAGCAAACTCAGACATATTACAGTCATCAACATATCTCGCGGGTTTGCTAATGGTTCTTCTATTTCTATCCTTAGCAAGTTGATAGTCATGCAAATCATTTTCAACATGTGATTCTACATTATCATGCTCCACCTCATTAGAAATAGTCTCATCTTCATTAGTGTGTGAATCAACATGTTCATTAGTTTCTACATGCACATCAGTAGGAATGAAAACAGGCAATTGCTCCACCTCATTTGGAGCCACATTTTCAACATTGGGAATAGGCAAGGACAAACAAGGAAAATTATTTTCATTGAAAACAACATTTCTACTTATCACAATTTTGAAACCCGGTTTGCCTTTTACCCACAACCTATAACCCTTTACCCCGTCAGGATACCCTAAGAAAACACATAGTTTAGATCTTGGTTCGAGTTTATCATTCATTTGATGCACATAACCAGCACAACCAAACACACGCAGGTTTGATAAATCTAGGGGTTTACCCGAGAAAGCAACTTCTGGGCAATTCCCTCCTAAAGGTATAGAAGGAGACCTATTAATCAAATAAGCAGCAGTGCAAACAGCTTCACCCCAAAATTTTTTAGAAAGTCCAGAAGTAGCTAACATAGCCCTCACCCTCTCTAGAAGAGTTCTGTTCATCCTCTCAGCAACCCCATTTTGTTGAGGCGTGTAAGGAACAGTTTTGTGTCTTTTAATACCCCAAGTAACACACAAATTATCAAGTTGTTTGTTGCAAAATTCAAGGCCATTATCTGTCCTAAGTGTTTTTATTTTCTTTCCAGTTTGGTTCTCAATCAAAACTTTCCAATTTTTAAATTTATCAAAAACTTCAGATTTTTGTTTCAAAAGTAAGACCCAAACTTTCCTAGAATAATCATCAATTATGGAAAGAAAATATTGGTTCCCTCCGTGAGTGGAAACACTTGCGGGACCCCACACATCGGCATGCAAATATTCAAGCACATCAGAACACTTAGTTCGAGTAACGGGATTGGGGTTAGGAAAACTAACGCGGGTTTGTTTTCCAAGCACACAAGATTCACAGAAAGGAACATGCATAAGCTTATCACTACCCAAGTGTCCATTTTTATGCAATATTTCAAGTCCTTTATTACTCATGTGACCCAACCGTTTATGCCATAGAACAGAATTATCAACCACAGAATTAGCATGCTCACAAACAAGTTCAGCTTTGCACACATACAAATTATTTTTCTTTTCAGCTTTGAAAACAACAATTGAACCCTTCATGATTTTCATAACACCTTTCCCCCATTTTCCCTCAAAACCCTCATTTTCAAGAGATGCACAAGAAAGCAAATTATAAGACAAATCAGGAACATGTCTAACATTTTTTAAGTTCACAATAGATCTAGAGTCAAATTTAAGACACATATCTCCAATTCCAAAAACTTTGCATTTCTTTTCATTAGCCATGGACACAATACCATTATCAATCTCTTGATAGTTTGAAAAAAGGTTTTTAAATGGTGACATATGAAAGGTGCAACCAGAATCAACTAGCCAATCAGATTCACACAGATAATCCGATAACACAGAGTTCAAATAAGCATAATCTTTGATCATTAACACATCACCAAAGTTGTTTGATTCACTAGCCATATTAGCATGATCTTTTTGCTGAATTTTCTTAGGCTTAGAACAACTATTACTAAGGTGACCATATTCATTGCAATTGTAGCATTTTCTTGTTTTAGATTTGGATCTAGACTTACCCCTTCTCTGGTTGAATTTTCTCACATTTGAGTTATCATTGTTAGCATGTTTATGGTTTTGAAACTTATTTAAGGTTCTACCCCTCACATGCATAACCTCCCCAGAATTTTTATCACTCTTAGAATTTTTCAACTCTAATTCCTTATTCTTGAGACCATTTACAACAACATCAAGAGAAATATTATCCCTACCATATTTAATTGCAGATTTAACATCACTGTAGGAATCAGGAATAGCATTCAAAAGAGCAATAGGGGTGTAGTCATCAATATGTTTATCACCGGTTAATTTAATATCAGAAATCAGTTTGGTGAAAACATCTAGATTTTCTTCTATGTCCTTAGACATATCCAATCTAAACTTGAAAAATTTTTCAAGTAAGAAAATCTTGTTTGGCAAAGAAGTTTCTGTATAAAGTTCATCAAGTTTATTCCAAAGATCTTTAGCACATTCCAAAATACCAACTTTTCTGATCACACAGTCAGTTAAGTTTAGGTAAATTATGGAACAAGCAATTTGATTCATTTCAACTCTTTTTTCTTTAGCGTCTGTTTCTAGATATGAATTACTAACAGCCCTATAAACTTTTTGATGAACAAGAACACACTTCAATTTTTGTTTCCAAATACTAAAATCAGTTTTTCCATTAAAAGGAGTCAAAGCATACTGATTCATAGTAGACATATCCACTAAGGAGAAAAATGATCAAAAGATCACCACAAAGGAGAAAAAAAACCACAAAAGAGAATAAAAAACTGAAAAAATCAGCAACACAGAAGCACGTAGAATCTGGCCTAAATTTTCCAAATTTGGCTCACGTGTGTGAAGCAATCGCACGAACAACCCAAGATTATTATGTTAGCAAAAAATTGCTTACTCAATCCCGTTGTTCTTTCACACGAGCACAAATTATAGTGGAATTAGGCAATCGGAAATTATGCAGCGGAATTAAACAACCCTAAAAAAAAAGCTACGAAAGCAAAGGGATAAAGAGTTGTGTACCTGGGCGAATCTAATGCCTAGATTCGACTTACCTACTCCACGGAGGAATTTTGGCAGCAATTCGGTTCTGTCAGCGAGGGTCGAAGCCTGCTCCTAGACGTCGGAGCTTCTGATTCCTTCAACGGAATTCTGCTGGAATCGCCGGTTGCGGACTGCCTTCAATTGCACGAAGCAATTTGTGCGACTTCGGCTCTGCCACTCGTCCTTGTCCCCCCTTTTTTTTCCGCTGGAGAACAGGGGGGCTCTTCAGGCGGAAGGACACGAATGGTCCGAAAAAGGAAAAAGAAACCAGGGAAGGAACTCACAAATTGGGCTTTGAAACTTTGACCGAAGGAATCAAAATAAGAGAAAAAGAAAACCCTCCCTGCCAATGAACAGTACCGAAAAAGTGGAAAAGAACACCTCACGAATAAATAAATAAATACTGAGCACAAACCAGGCTCCGATACCACTGTTGTGTGTATTTATTTATTTCGATTAGGCTCAGGTCACCCGAAAAAATCGGTCCGTAGTTGTGCACTACAAGGGTACCAAAAGGAGCAACACCCCAACCCAACCTCGCCACACTCCACTCACAAAGAAACGGAGAAGAACTGAGATCAACTCACAAAGGAAGAAAAAAACCCACACGGAAGTCTCACAAAGAGAGAAAGGAGTTTTGCACAATAAAATAACTCAAGGTGGAAGCCTCAATTTATAGTGGAGATTAGGGTGGTAATTAAGGCAAGCTTAATTAGGTTAAGGAGTATAGATTGGGCTTGAGTAAATGGGCTGCTGGGTTGGGTGTCAAAAATTATTAATATGTTTGGGCCAACCCAAATAAATTAACATATACTAAAAAAGAAAATGCGAAGAATATTTCCGGACGGACCAAAAAGGAAAATGGGAAGAATATTTCCGGACGGAGGGGGTATGAACTATCCAATTTGGGAACAGAAATTCGTGAGTATCTATTGTCCACTGTAATCTCTCAAACAGATTAGCCATAGAACCCTATCAAATCACCCAATATTATGAAAGCACCTCAATACTCTCTCTGGATCTAAAATATTGCCACAGTGTAATTTTTTTAATCAAGGGTGAAAGATCAAAGTAGGACTAAAATATTGAAAATATACCAAAATAGGACTTTCATGTTTTTATTTCCGAAATAGGACTTACATTACCAAATATGGTCATATACATTACCAAGAAAGTATAGTAATTTGCACATGTACACTGCCACATTATCACAATGCAAAGTCACATTACCACAGTGCAAAGTCCTATTCCGGAAAAAAAACATGAAAGTCCAATTTTGGTACTTTTCTCTATGTTTTAGTCCTATTTAGGATGATTTCTATTTAATCAAACTGTGACATCTTTTGATTGCGAATAAAATATAGTTTAAAATAATTAAATATTATAAAAGTTTGATTTTTTTAAACTATATTTTAAAATAAACCTAATTTTTATTAATTTACATTATAACAACATATAGATTTTTTTAATAATTGCAAGCCAAAGAATGTCACAATTTCACTAAAAAAAATTAAATTGTGTCAATGTGGATTCCTCCCCTATTTCACGCACTCCGCACTTTCCGCAGCCTACTCTTGAAATCACCCCTTTATATTACTCCGGACATTCTTTTGCGTTGATTCCCGCAGGAGGAAGAAATTGAGTGACAAATTCCTAGAATTTGTGGGGATTTTCTAAATAGGAAGATCGGGCTTTACCATCCCGTAATAAATTAAATTAAACAAATACTCCGTAAATTTTATTTTAGGGTCCCAGTTAATCGGGTTTTAAAATCTCGATTTTAATGTCTGGCCCTCTTTTCGGGTTTTTAAATCTCATTTTTTATTGTTAAAGAAATTTTCTCCCCATTTAGATTTTTATTAAATAAAAAAAGTTAATAGGCTCGTTTCTTTTAGAGATTCTTTTTGTTCCCAAAATTTATTTACTTTTTGAACAACGTATAAACTTTCAGTTGATAAAACTATTTTTTTATCATATAATTGATGAAAATATTAAAACAATAAAAGTTATAGAGATGTTCTAATAGTACGTAAAGAAGTAAATCTTATCTCGATGGAGGGAGTATTATTTACAAATTCGTATAAGAATAAAGAGAATATATTACACATATCACAACTACATCAAGAGCTCTGCTCAATATAGAATAAGATGCAGCAAAAATATTTTATTTCATAAAATAGTCTATGAAAATGCACAACTCACATATAGTTTCCCTCTTTTATGGGTAGCGACGCTTGATAGTACAACAGAAAATAAGATTTTGGTAGCATTCAGGATCTAAAGTTATTGGAGTCAAATTTTGATAAAGGTAAATAAGAACGCTATGGGAATCTAGTAAATAGCACTTCAATAATCTATTTTGGGAGAGAGTGAGTATTATAAATATTTTATTTTGAGATTCTTTTAAACTATTATTTGATTTAGGCTGATACTCCCTCCGTCCATTAATTTCTTTCTTACTTTCCTTTTTGGGTTGTCCAAAAATTTCTTTCTCGTTTTCTATTTTAGCTCTACTAAATGATATACATCTGTAAATGAATTCGGGTATTCAAGCATTGTTACCACTCGAGAACATCATACGATAATTATAAGTAGTTATTGTCAGAGATTATATTTTGACGAAGAACTGTAGAATTTCGTAAAAGACTGAATGGTTTTCCATTGAATATGTACAACGTATAAATACAAGTAGGTTTGAGGCTCGTTGGGCCAAGCCCGATCACATACAAGGAAAGGTACATACATGGAAATATTATACAAATAAGGAAATAAAACTATATATGCTAACACTCCCTCTCAAGTTGGAGAATGGAGATCACAAATGCCCAACTTGGAGAGTAAGAAAGAAAAGAGAGGTCTGTTCAAAGCTTTGGTGAACAGATCGGCTAACTGCAGGTGAGTAGGCACATAAGCTGTGGTGAGCTCTGAGCATTGAACACACTCACGAACGATATGGCAATCAATGTCGATATGCTTCATGCGCTCATGAAAAACAGGATTAGCAGCAATAAACAAAGAAGATTTATTATCACAAAATAAACGGGGCGTTGTTGGTGGAGTAACACCAAGCACACCAAGAAGACCCCGAATCCACCGGACCTCTGCACAAGCATTGGCCATAGCACGATATTCGACTTCGGCTGAAGAGCGCAACACAGTGGTTTGTTTCTTTGTTTTCTAGGAAACAGGGGAACCACCCAAGTGAATAACATAACCACTAACAGACCTGCGAGTAAGAGGAGAAGAAGCCCAGTCGCAGTCACAATAAGCGGATAGCTGAAGAGAACTATCACTACGCAGAAGAATTCCCTGTCTTGGATGACCCTTCAAATAGCGAAGTACACGCTTGGCCGCATCCATATAATCAAGTCGTGGGGCATGCATAAACTGAGATAGAACATGAACCGAATAGGAGAGATCTGGCCGTCTAATAGTGAGATAGATCAAGCGACCCACAAGGCGTCTTTATTGACCCGGATCCCGTAGCTCCGCGCTAGTGGAACGAGCTAGACCTTGGTTCGGTGTGATAGGAGTGTCTGCCGACTTACACCCCAATAAACCGCCCTCATGAAGAATATCCAACGCATATTTACGTTGGCATAGAACAATTCCCGCTGATGACCGAGCACACTCAATGCCCAAAAAATAAGATAAGGGCCCCAAATCCTTGAGCCGAAAACACCTGTTCAAATAGGACTTGAAGGACGTACACAAGGTGGGGTTATTACCTGCAACCAAAATGTCATCAACGTAAACCAAGACAACCAAAATATCAGGACCGCAGCGGTGAATAAATAGAGTATGATCAGCATGGGCCTGACGAAAGTCGTATCGGCGGAGAGCACAGGTAAGTTTGCCAAACCAATTGCGGGGTGATTGTCGTAACCCGTAGAGAGACTTACGCAGACAACAAACCTTTCCTGGATAAAGATGGGCATAACCGGGTGGCAGACGCATATACACTTCCTCAATCAGATCACCATGGAGGAAAGCGTTGTTGACGTCAAGCTGGTGCACTGGCTAGGCCTTGGCCGCGGCAACGGAAAGCAAGACCCGAACAGAACCTATTTTTGCTACCGGGGCAAAAGTATCTATGTAATCAACCCCCAATGTCTGATGATTGCCAAGCACAACAAGGCATGCTTTGTCCCGTTCCTTAGAGCCTTCAGAATTGAATTTGGTTTTAAAAACCCATTGACATCCCAAAGCCGTCCGGTCAGATGGTAGCTCAGTGATATCTCAAGTGTGGTTATTCTCGAGAGCCTGAAGTTCTGTTTGCATAGCAGCCCGCCAGCTGGCATGAGGAGCTGCTTCAGAATAATTTCTAGGAACAAAGTGCGGACTGATAGCCCCAAGAAAACCACGGTACCTGTCATGCAATTTATTATAACAAACAAAGTTGGTAATAGGATAGTGCGTACCTGAAGATGAGGACCGGGGAGGAGATGAACACAACGGGACGTGAGATTGAACAGAATTGACGATATAATCACTAAGGTGGGAAGGCAGACGACGCTGTCGTTGGGGACGAAAGAAGGGAACGACAGCTGTTTGGGAAGGAGAGGGGTTGTCGGAAGGCTGGTCGCCCTCTGTCTCTGGTTCGGTGGTGTGTGCGACCGAAGTACCTGCCACCGAAAGATTGGTCAGCGTTACTAGAGGGGGTTCGGGCAGGGGTATTTCGGGAAAATCGGCCAGTGGAGTGGAGGTGGTAGGTTCGGCCGGCGTGTGTTTTATGGCAAACGGGAATTGGCTCTCGTCAAATGCCACGTCCCGAGTGTGAAAAAAACGGTGAGAGTCAAGGTCATACACACGCCAACCTTTAGTGCCGGAGGGGTACCCAACAAACATACACTTGGTACTGCGAGGAGAAAATTTGTTAGCAATTTTCAGACGAACAAAACACAAACACCCAAAAATTTCGAGATGACTGAGATCAGGTGCTTTGTTATTGAGGATCTCAAAAGGGGATTTTCCACCGAGGAGTTTGTTGGGAGTTCGGTTAATTAGATACACAGCTGTACGAACACATTCCCCCCAAAATTCAATAGGTAAATGGGCTTGAAACATGAGTGATCGGGCGACGTTTAAAATGTGTCTATGTTTACGTTCCACCCGACCATTTTGTTGGGGGGTACCAACACAAGATGTTTGAACAGGAACACCTAAGGACGCATAATATGTCCGAAGATCCTGATTTACAAATTCAGTCCCATTATCAGAACGAACAATTTTGATGGTTTTATGGAATTGGGTCTGAATCATGGCAAAAAAATGTTTCAACCCACTAGACACTTCAGATTTATCAAAAACCAAATAAGCCCAAACGGCTCGAGAATGATCATCCACAATAGTGAGAAAATAATGAGCACCAGTAGCTAAGCAAGGGGTGTATGGTCCCCATAAATCACAATGAATTAAATCAAAAACACTGATAGCTTTATTGGAACTGTTTGGAAAAGAACTACGTGTTGACCCTTGTGTTTTGATAATGACAACTATCTCATGGGCTTGGCACTTTGGATGTTGATCTTCACTATCATGCGTTGGATCTCAAGACAAGTGTGAAGCTATAGTATTTTTGGTTTTCGTTTTGGTCTTAGCATTTTTTTGTTAAAGTGTATGGCATGTTAGTTGTTCTTCCCTCCTTGAATATGTTTTTCAAAAACCCTTCAAATTGTTTTTTTGAGTCAATTGCAAAATAACATTTTGAAAACTGTGAGAACTATTCGGATAATTCTTGTTTTACTCGAATAAGTCAGAGTTCTCAGTGCTGTCTTATTCGGATAAATAGCATATTATTCGAATAAGTCCTGAATTTCATTTCTTCAATCCTACAGTGATTTAGTCGAATAAACCTTAACTTATTCGAATAGGTCTGTGTTTTTCGCTCTGTCTTATTCGGATAAATATGATTTTATTCGAATAAGTCGTCAGTTTGAACTGCTGATTTGTCAGTTTTTAAGGAAGTTATCCATCCCTATCTTCCAAAACTCCTTTTCAACGGCTCTTTTGCTTGCGAATTCAAGTTCTCGAGTTGTAATCGGATTGTCAAACTCCGTTAAGTTTGACGAAGTTAGTGGAATCTCGGGCACGTTTGCTTCGGGGACTGGATGTAGGCATTAGGCCGAACCAGGATACATCGTGTGTTCTCAAATTATATCCATGGTTATAATTTGAACCAATTGTTGGTCAAGTTGGGAGAACATTGGGTGGTTCCATCGATGGATGCGTTGGAGCCATATATGTATCACGGGTCATCATCTTCTCAGGATACAACTACTCATCAAGAGACTCAGGAAATGGTTGATGATGATGCTGCTGATGATGAGGAAGATGAGATGGATGAGGTATGAGTGGATGGGGCACTCATGTTATCTTCTAAACTATTTAACTAACATTTTCTCTTTTGTCTTTGTTATGTGTGACTTTGCTATCTCCCATTCCTCCTTGTGTTTTGATAAGCTTAATGTCTTTGACCTTCACCCTTTTTGCTTATGACAAAAGGGGGAAGAGTACTGTGCTTGTGCTTGTTGTAGTGCAATCATTAAGGGGGAAGTAAGGGAAGTACTCTAAACTCTTTAAACTCTTTACTTGTCTTGTCTTGTGTGCTCTTGTTATATTTGTTGAAAACGGGATCTTATTTGGAATCAAGCCCAAGCATTTGATAAGTTGGGTTTGTCGTTATCAAAAAGGGGGAAATTGTTGACCCTTGTGTTTTAATAATGACAACTATCTCATGGGCTTGGCACTTTGGATGTTGATCTTCACTATCATGCGTTGGATCTCAAGACAAGTGTGAAGCTATAGTATTTTTGGTTTTCGTTTTGGTCTTAGCATTTTTTTGTTAAAGTGTATGGCATGTTAGTTGTTCTTCCCTCCTTGAATATGTTTTTCAAAAACCCTTCAAATTGTTTTTTTGAGTCAATTGCAAAATAACATTTTGAAAACTGTGAGAACTATTCGGATAATTCTTGTTTTACTCGAATAAGTCAGAGTTCTCAGTGCTGTCTTATTCGGATAAATAGCATATTATTCGAATAAGTCCTGAATTTCATTTCTTCAATCCTACAGTGATTTAGTCGAATAAACCTTAACTTATTCGAATAGGTCTGCGTTTTTCGCTCTGTCTTATTCGGATAAATATGATTTTATTCGAATAAGTCGTCAGTTTGAACTGCAGATTTGTCAGTTTTTAAGGAAGTTATCCATCCCTATCTTCCAAAACTCCTTTTCAACGGCTCTTTTTCTTGAAGAACATTATTTATATCCATTCAAACATATTCTTCTATCAATCCAAGCAATTCAATTCATACTTTTGATCCTTCAACAATACTTCCAAGCAATTCTTCAAGAAATCAATATTTGCTTGAGTTTTGGAGAGTACTAGTGTGCCATACTGTATAAGATCTTGTATTCTACAGCAATCCACTCTTAATTTGAAGAGTATTTCCGCTGTGCACTTTGTTTTGGAACGGTGTGTGAATTGAAAAAAACTTGAAGTTGATATAATTCAAGTTTTTGGAGAGAAATCCTAAGTCTTGTGAAATCAAGACTTCGGTGGAAAGGTTAGAGGCTTGCGAATTCAAGTTCTCGAGTTGTAATTGGATTGTCAAACTCCGTTAAGTTTGCCGAAGTTAGTGGAATCTCGGGCACGTTTGCTTCGGGGACTGGATGTAGGCATTAGGCCGAACCAGGATACATCGTGTGTTCCTCCTTCTCTTCATCTTTGTGTTCTTGTGGTTGATATACTCCTGCAAATTTTTGTTCTTCCAAAAGTTTTGTTTTTTTTTGAAGAACACCTCTATTCACCCCCCTCTAGAGGTGCGTAAGTTGTTCAACAATTGGTATCGGAGCGTGGCTGCATTTCCAAAGCTTCACCGCCAGAAATCTAGATCATGGCCGGAAGAACATTCCAAGCCGGTGTATCCGAAGGACAATCTACTACACGTCCTCCATTCTTTGATGGTACAAATTATGCATATTGGAAGGAAAGAATGAGGATATTCATACAATCAAATGACTTCGACTCATGGATGGTAATCAAGCATGGAAACACTACCCTTGCAAATATTGTTGATGGAATTCGTGTTCCCAAGTTGGAATCCGAATATGATGATCAAGACAAGAAGAACGTCATTCAAAATGCCAAAGCCATCAACAATCTTTATTGTGTTGTGAACCCTGATTATTATAGGAAGATATCAAGATGCAAATCCGCCAATGAGATATGGACTAAACTCGAAGTCACTTATGAAGGTACATCTCAAGTTAAAGATGCTAAAGTTGACATCTTATTGCATGAATACGAATTATTCTCAATGAAGAAGAATGAAAGCATTGATAGTTATTTTGAGAGATTCTCTACAATCATCAACAATCTTGACACGCTCGGAAAGTATTACACCGATCATGAGCTTGTCCGGAAAATTCTGCGTTGTATGACTCCTGAGTGGAAATCCGAGGTGAACGCCATAACTGAAGGAAGAGACTACAATGTCTTAACTTATGATACTCTTCGTGGGAAACTACTCACATATAAAACTACTACTCCTCATCTACGCGGTGAAGACAAAAGGAGGAAATCTATAGCATTGAAAGCCACCAAGGAAGTTGTAGAGGAAAATGAAAAAGATGATGATGAATCACTTAATTTAGAAGATAATCCCGAACTTGCTCTTGTCATCAAACGCTTCAACAAATTTATCAAGAAAAGCTTCAAGCCAAGGAGAGACAATGGCAGGAAAGCTACACCACCTAAATGCTATGAATGTGGAGAGATAGGGCACATCAAGCCTTATTGTCCTAAGTTGAAGCAAGGGAAGGACAAAAAGTTCAAGAAGAAGCAAAAAGCATACATCTCATGGGAGAGTGATCATTCATCTTCTGAAACAAGTGATGAGGACGAAGAAACAGCAAATCTTTGTCTAATGGCTACCAGGAAGAGGTATCTTCTAATTCTTTTTCAACTCCTTTATCGTTTTCAAGTGATTGCTTTTCATTGGATGATTTACATAGTGCATTTAGTGATCTCTATGGTGAATTTCTCAAATCCACCAAAGAAACTAAGCTTGCCAAAGAAAATGTCACATCTTTAGAAGCGCAAATAATTGAACTTAATAAGGAGATGGATTTATTGAAACTTGAAAATAAGAAACTTGGCAAGGTTAGTATTGATACTCCTTGTGCACAATGTAACATCCATAAAAAAGAGATAGCTAGATTGCATGAGCATTTAGGAAAATATAATAAAGCTAGCAAGGACATGCACTTTATAGTTCAACAAGGTCAATATAATAGAAATGGTTTAGGATATAAATCTAAGGGACTTAAGAAAATGAACTTCGTAAAAGAAGGAGAAAGACCTTTGGATAAAAATAATTCTAGGGATAATTCACAACGAAAATTTATTAGTAATCTTAAGAAGACTCAATCTAGAATAGCACAAACCCCCACCACTTTTAGGATGAGAAAATCTAGTGAGTCTAGGAGTTACGTTGATCATAGGTTCACTAGACAACCTAGAAAATTTCCTAGAAATAGACAACCTAGCAATTTTAGGAATGTAAGGAATGCACCTAGACAACCTAGCGACTTTAAGACACATAGGAGACACTCTAGTCCATATAGATATATGTATGATCCTAGAGTTGTTTGTCATTTCTGTGATCACATTCGACACACAACTCTCATGGACCCAAAAAGATTTGGGTACCTAAAACCCCTAATTAAATAATTATACATGCGTGCTTGAAGGAATCAAGTGTACTATGGTACCTTGATAGCGGATGCTCCAAGCACATGACCGAAGATGCATCCAAATTTGTTTTTCTAAAATCAATTGATGGTGGAAATGTCATATTTGACGACAACAACAAAGAAAAAATCATTGGAACCGGAACTTTTGGCAAAAACAAAGCTTCCGGAATTGAAAATGTGTTGTTGGTCGAAGGCCTCAAGCATAATTTGCTTAGCATTAGTCAATTGTGTGATAAAGGTAACCGTGTTATTTTTACTTCTAATCATTGCATGGTCGAACGCCTTTGTGATAACAAGATTATCTTTACCGCCGATCGCATAGATAATATTTACATGATCAACCTTGAAATTACTCCAACGGACTTTTCTCATTGCCTCATTACTAAAGGGGAAGAGATGTGGCTATGGCATAAAAGAATTGGTCACACCAATATGGAACTAATTAATAAATTAGTTTCAAAAGACCTAGTAATTGGTGTTCCTAAACTCAAATTTGGAAAGGGAATTTGTGATTCATGTCAAAAGGGTAAACAAGTAAAAACCTCTTTCAAATCAAAGAAAGTTGTTTCTACTTCTAGACCATTGCAGCTTTTGCACATTGATCTCTTTGGACCTTCTCGAACTATGAGTTTAGGTGGTAATTACTATGCCTTGGTTATTGTTGATGACTACTCTCATTATACATGGACCTTATTTCTTTCTCACAAGAGTAACGTACCTTCATCTTTTCGAAAATTCACTAAAAAGGTTCAAAATGAAAAAGGTTGTAGCATTGTGGCCGTAAGAAGTGATCATGGAGGAGAGTTTGATCAAAGTGGGTTTGATACCTACTGCGATGAATTAGGCATTGCACATAACTTCTCAACCCCAAGAACGCCTCAACAGAATGGCGTTGTTGAGCAGAAAAACCGATATCTCAAAGAGATGGCGAGAACTATGCTTAGTGAGGCTAACATACCTAAGTACTTTTTGGAGGATGCAATGAGTACTAGTGCTTATATTCTCAATCGTGCGATTATAAGACCTATACTCAATGGTACTCCGTACGAATTGTATAAGGGTAGAAAGCCTAATCTCTCACATCTTCACATCTTTGGTTGCAAATGTTATGTTTTGAATAATGGAAAAGATAATTTAGGACCTTTTGATGCCAAGTCAGATGAAGCAATTTTTATAGGTTATTCTTTGACAGGTAAGGCCTACAGAGTTTTCAACAAACGTACCTTAGTTGTTGAAGAATCTGTACACGTTGTGTTTGATGAAAATAATGCTCGCTTGTCGAGAAGGGTATCTTGTGATGACCTTGCAGGTTCACTTGAGAAAATGATTCTTGAAGAAGGTGAATCAAGTAAGGCAAAATCTGAAAAACAAGAAGTTGTTGAAGAAAAAGTTGAGGACAAAAAGGAAGAGCATATTGCAAATGAGTTACCACCCGAATGGAGAACTTCAAGATATCATCCTTTAGACAATGTGATTGGTGAAATCTCCAAAGGGGTAACTACTCGTAGCTCATTACGCAATTTAGTTAATCATATGGCTTTTGTATCTCAAATAGAACCTTCTACCATTGATGATGCCATTAATGATTAGTACTGGACTATGGCTATGCATGAGGAGTTGGATCAATTCAAACGTAACAACGTTTGGGAACTTGTGCCTAGGCCACGTAATCATTCAATTATTGGCACCAAATGGGTATTTAGAAACAAACTCGACGAAAATGGTATTATCACTAGAAACAAAGCTAGGCTTGTAGCTAAAGGCTACAATCAACAAGAAGGTATAGACTTTGATGAGACTTATGCCCCTGTAGCGAGATTAGAAGCCATTAGATTACTACTTGCGTATGCCGCTACTATGAATTTTAAACTATACCAAATGGATGTCAAGAGTGCTTTCTTAAATGGTTTTATTCAAGAAGAAGTGTATGTCGAACAACCTCCGGGATTCGTGGACTTTGAGTATCCAAATCACGTGTTCAAACTGAAAAAGGATCTCTACGGACATAAACAAGCCCCGAGAGCTTGGTATGAATGTTTGAGTTCGCATCTCTTGGAGAATGGATTTCAAAGAGGAAAGGTAGACACCACACTCTTCATTAAGCATAATGCTCTTGACATGCTTTTAGTACAAATCTATGTTGATGACATTATTTTTGGTGCTACTAATGATCTTATGTGTGAGGAATTTACTAAGATTATGCAAGGGGAGTTCGAAATGTCAATGATGGGAGAACTAAATTTCTTCCTCGGTCTTCAAATTCGAAAACTTCAACATGGGACATTTCTTAGCCAAACGAAGTACTCAAAAGAACTTCTCAAGAAATTTGAGATGGAAGATTGTAAAGAAATGGCTTTCCCAATGAGTTCTCAATGCTCACTTGATAAAGATGAAAGTGGTAAGTCGGTTGATGTGAAACGGTATCGAGGTATGATAGGTTCTTTACTTTATTTAACTGCTAGTAGACCTGATTTGATGTTTAGTGTTTGTATGTGTGCTAGATATCAAGCGAACCCTAAGGAATCTCATTTGACCGCTGTCAAATGGATCCTTAAGTATGTGAGAGGCACCTTGAACTTGGGACTTTGGTATCCCAAAGGTTCAACATGCACTCTTGTTGGGTATTCTGATTCCAATTTTGCTGGATGCAAAATGGATAGAAAGAGTACGAGTGGAACCTGTCATCTTTTTTGTTGTTCTCTTGTTTCTTGGTTTAGCAAGAAGCAAGTAAGTGTTGCTTTGTCCACCGCCGAGGCCGAGTATGTCGCTGCGGGGAGTTGTTGTGCACAAATCCTTTGGATGAAACAACAACTTTTGGACTATGGCCTTGTACTTGATCACATTCCTTTGCGTTGTGATAATATGAGCGCTATAAATATTACGAAGAATCCTGTTCACCATTCTCGTACTAAGCATATAGATATTCGACATCACTTTATTAGAGACCATGTCCAAAAGGGTGATGTTGACATTGAGTTTGTCGATACAACTAATCAGTTGGCCGACATATTTACTAAACCCTTGGACCGTGAGAATTTTAGTCGTATTAGAAATGCCTTAGGAATTATTGCTATTAACTAAGTTCTTTTAATTATTTTCATGTTAATTGATTGAATTTTGTACTAACTTAGGCATCGGAGTGGTTTTTAATTCTTTTTTGCAGGAACTCACCCATCCACTCCTCTTTCTTACTCCATAGGAAGCATTTATTAAGGGGGGAATGTTTATTGACTTTAGATATTTGAAGAATTTCAAAGGCCCGCTTAACTACAGTGGTTTATTTGAATAAATTCAGAACTATTCGAATAAATATGCTCCATCCAGATTCTAGCGTTGCGCCTCAAATTGATCTATTCGAATAATTTGGTAACTATTCGAATAAGTGGGTTCCAGTGTTGCGGGTTGTCAGACGTTATTCGAATAAATATGGAACTATTCGAATAAATTAGATCAAACCTGATATTTTTAAAAGGTCATTTATTCGGTCAAAGCTCCTTCACTTCTTCTCAGACTAAAATTGCCAAACCTCTCTCTCTCACTCGGAAACTCATTGAACCCTAGTCGCAGGCTCTTCTTCACCGACGCATCTCCTTCCCTCGTCGCCAAGCTCTTCTTCCACAATTGGTTCATCCTCGTCGCTAAGAACCCTAGGCGCGGCTTCACCGACGACTCTCCATACCTAGGCACCAAGCTTTTCTCCGACAAATCCATGGCGTCAAGGACGAAGAGGAAGACCATTCGGCAACCTGATTCTTCCTCTCTCCCTGGTTCTTCTTCTCAGCCACAATCTACACCCGAAGTACCAAGGTTTGTCTACCCTCTTAATCCTAGGGTTTATTTTGAAGATGAGGCCGATTTCAAAACTTTCCTTGAACGATTCATTCCTAGGAAGATTGTCACTCCTAGGTATGTCGATTTGGTGGAGTTGAAAGAAACCAAGATTTTGAATCTGTTTTGTCCAAACTCCGCTCCTCGGGTCTCCTTAATGTCGTCACCATTAGAGAGACTCAAGTTCCTTTTGATTATATTAAGGCTTTTTATGCGTGTCTCATCTTCAAACGTCGTTGTTCCCAATTTGTTGTTACGGCTAAGTTTTGTGGAAAAGAGGTTGTTGTTACCAGTTCAGAGCTTAATTCTATGTTTGGGATGTCCAATTCTGGAGGTGAGATTACCACAGTGAACAATGATCAGAATCCATGGTATGATTTTGATGAGCGTAAATGTTGGGAGGCTATGGATTTCACGCCCCAATTCAATTCATCCAAACGTCCAATGGTGAGCGGGATGACACCACCTCAAAGATTGCTGCAATACATCTGTTCTTATATCTTGCGAGGTCGGGTTGGAAATCATCCCCAAATGTCCAAGGATGACTCGATGCTCATCTATGCAATTCTCAAGCCGATTCCCATCAATTGGGGCAAATTCATTTTGACCTACATGAACTTCTGTCGTGCAAAGAAACAAGCCCTTCTATATCCTCTTCTCGTCACTCATATTTTGAAGCAAAAAGGTTTTGAGTTTACTACTGCTAAGATGACTAATGATACTCCTTTTTGGCGAATCCGAGTGGAAACCGTAACTCGTGCTCAGAATGTTGATGATGACTCCAGTGACGATGATGATGATGTTGTTGCTTCTACCCAGAAGCGTCCGATTTCCTATAGAGGCAGGGTCTCTCTGCCGATGTTATACACGCTATGCAAGGACTCCAAACCTCCCTTGACAACTTGAAGATTCAACAAGCTATCCATGGTTATAATTTGAACCAATTGTTGGTCAAGTCGGGAGAACATTGGGTGGTTCCATCGATGGATGCGTTGGAGCCATATATGTATCACGGGTCATCATCTTCTCAGGATACAACTACTCATCAAGAGACTCAGGAAATGGTTGCTGATGATGCTGCTGATGATGAGGAAGATGAGATGGATGAGGAATGAGTGGATGGGGCACTCATGTTATCTTCTAAACTATTTAACTAACATTTTCTCTTTTGTCTTTGTTATGTGTGACTTTGCTATCTCCCATTCCTCCTTGTGTTTTGATAAGCTTAATGTCTTTGACCTTCACCCTTTTTGCTTATGACAAAAGGGGGAAGAGTACTGTGCTTGTGCTTGTTGTAGTGCAATCACTAAGGGGGAAGTAAGGGAAGTACTCTAAACTCTTTAAACTCTTTACTTGTCTTGTCTTGTGTGCTCTTGTTATATTTGTTGAAAACGGGATCTTATTTGGAATCAAGCCCAAGCATTTGATAAGTTGGGTTTGTCGTTATCAAAAAGGGGGAAATTGTTGACCCTTGTGTTTTAATAATGACAACTATCTCATGGGCTTGGCACTTTGGATGTTGATCTTCACTATCATGCGTTGGATCTCAAGACAAGTGTGAAGCTATAGTATTTTTTGTTTTCGTTTTGGTCTTAGCATTTTTTTGTTAAAGTGTATGGCATGTTAGTTGTTCTTCCCTCCTTGAATATGTTTTTCAAAAACCCTTCAAATTGTTTTTTTGAGTCAATTGCAAAATAACATTTTGAAAACTGTGAGAACTATTCGGATAATTCTTGTTTTACTCGAATAAGTCAGAGTTCTCAGTGCTGTCTTATTCGGATAAATAACATATTATTCGAATAAGTCCTGAATTTCATTTCTTCAATCCTACAGTGATTTAGTCGAATAAACCTTAACTTATTCGAATAGGTCTGTGTTTTTCGCTTTGTCTTATTCGGATAAATATGATTTTATTCGAATAAGTCGTCAGTTTGAACTGCAGATTTGTCAGTTTTTAAGGAAGTTATCCATCCCTATCTTCCAAAACTCCTTTTCAACGGCTCTTTTGCTTGCGAATTCAAGTTCTCGAGTTGTAATCGGATTGTCAAACTCCGTTAAGTTTGACGAAGTTAGTGGAATCTCGGGCACGTTTGCTTCGGGGACTGGATGTAGGCATTAGGCCGAACCAGGATACATCGTGTGTTCCTCCTTCTCTTCATCTTTGTATTCTTGTGGTTGATATACTCCTGCAAATTTTTTTTCTTCCAAAAGTTTTGTTTTTTTCAAGAACACCTTTATTCATCCCCCCTCTAGAGGTGCGTAAGTTGTTCAACACTACGAACTTGTTTAGATTGAAAACAAATCTCACAAGACTGCAACAGTTTAATTTTAGAGCTACTGGGAGAAAGAATAAGAGACGACAAAACTTGAGTAGACGGATGGCCCAAGAGTTTATGAAGAAGAATAGGGTCCACTTGGGTCGCAGCCGCGGTAGAGGAAGGACGAAACAGGAAGATTCCGTTGCATGCATCACCCCGTCCAATCTCCATCTTCGTTGCACAATCCTGTATTACACAACAATTATCGTTAAAAATTACAAAACAGGATGTATCCCGAGTAAGGCAACCAACAGAAATAAGATTGCACTGTAAATGAGGGACAAGCAAAACATCTAAAAGGACCACCTCAGCTGAGAGTCGCACGTGACCACATTGAGTGGCGGTGGTGCATGTGCCATTGGGTAAAGTGATGATGCAAGGGCTCATAGAAACCACATTAGACAAATATGAGATATTACCAGTCATGTGATGCGAAGCACCGCTATCAATAAGCCACTCACGAGAAGAAGAATCACCGCTAGGACCGGAAGTTTTGTCAGATGAAGAAGTGTCAAGCATGGAAAGTAGGCACGTCATTTGGTCGGGTGTGAGGGCGAGGGCGTTGGAATTAGTAGCCGAATTTGCTCCCCCTGTCGCCGTTCCAGACCCACGGCCCGGAGCACCACTGCCGCCCGACATGCCACGGCCGCCACTCCGCCCGCCATGGCTGGGTGCACTGCCACAGCCCCGGCCCTTCCCCGGGGGGTACCCATGTAATTGATAGCATCGATCCACCGAATGCCCGTCCTTGCCACAGTGAGTGCATGAGTAGTGAGGTGGATCACCACGGCCTGTGGGAGGTGAAGGGTGTTGCATGGCAAAAGCTACGGCGTCCGTGTGGTCATCACGACCACGGAGAATACTTTTGTGTCGTTCTTCTTGCACAATCAATGCATATCCTCGATGTATATCTGGAACAGGTTCGGTAGCGATGATTTGAGAACGGATGTGGCCAAACTGTTCATCATCTAGCCCAAGCCAAAAATGGTGGGTTTTCTCCTGTTCTTCCCGAGCACGGATCAAAGTCGCGGCTTCACAGCGACATCCGCATGTGGGATCAACAGAACCATATAATTTATTCCACAAAGTTACAAATTGATTATAATAACCAATCGTAGTTTGACCTTTTTGACGTCGGGATTGAAACTCGGATTTCAATTGATGCACACGAGGACCATTGGATCCCCCATACCGAGTCTTTAAATCCAACCACAATTCGTGAGCAACCTTATGAGAAATAGTAGACGGTTGGATATGTTCATCAACACTGTTACAGATCCAAGAGCAAATGATAGAATTATTGGCTTTCTATGCCGCAAGTTCCTGTTCATCAATAGGTTTTGGAAACCCGGAAGGGATCAAAAAACCTGCTTGACTTCGCCCCTCAAGAGCGTTCACAATAGTTTTCTCCCAAACATCATAATTATCTCCCTTAAGAAGATGTTTTGTCAGAGAATTACCCGCGCTTTCTGACGGATGAATGTAATAAGGTGACGTTGGATCGTGGATGAGCCGTACTTTCTTTGGGGTTTCGGCTGCCATGGTGATGTGAGGCACCTGCGATGTAGCCGGCGTGAGCCGACGTCATAAAGGAGACCGACGTGAGCCGATCGGTGACCGTCGTGAGCCGGTCGAAATAGTGCCGGTGTCAGCACAAGAAAACGAGCCTAGGGTTTGAACGAATCTCAGAAAATTGGCTCCGATACCATGTAGAATTTCGTAAAAGACTGAATGGTTTTCCATTGAATATGCACAACGTATAAATACAAGTAGGTTTGAGGCTCGTTGGGCCAAGCCCGATTACATACAAGGAAAGGTACATAAAATATTATACAAATAAGGAAATAAAACTATATATGCTAACAAGAACAAATTTGAAGGTGTAGAAGGAGGAATAGGTGCAATCAACTTAACTACAAGTAAACTAACCTCTACTACATCCACATGAACAATAAAAGGAGTTCTAAGTGAAATTTATGATGATTAATTCTGAGTACAATATTACTAGAATGTAGAATATTTTTGGAATGATTTAGAAAATTGTCTTGGGAAACTATTCACAAGAATTTTGGCCAGAGTGGGGATAAAATCTGTGTGAAAAATCGTGGCTTCAAAAAAAAGTTAAATAAAAAAAGGGGAGAAAGACCAAAGTAGGACTAAAACATTGAAAATATTCCAAAATATGACTTCCATGTTTTTTTTCCCGAAATAGGACTTACATTACCAAACATGGTCATATACATTACTAAAAAAGTATAGTAATGTGCACATGTACACTGCCACATTACCACAGAGCTAAGTCACATTACCACAGTGCAAAGTCCATTTCGGGGGAAAAAACATTAAAGTCCTATTTTGGTATTTTTCTCTATGTTTTAGTCTTATATAAGGTGATTTTTATTAAAAAAAAGTTAAATATGGACAGCTACTGAGGGACGGATGGAGTACGAAATACCGAAATATGTTTGCAAATTGTGAGAGAGCAATGACCTATTTTGTGATTAAAATCATACAACTCATACTCTTTATTTTACAATTTTGATATTTTCTCTATTTTTGAGTTTTGGTTAAATAGGTATTTTAATTTTAGTTAACCTAAAAATGCAAGGGTGTATTCAATCAGGATTTTGACGGATTTTTTGGATTCGAAATGTTAGGGTGTATCACACATCGAAAGCCCAAGAATAAAATAATCAGTATATAAGCTCTTGAATTGAACTAACTAATTGATTGGATTCTAACTTTTAATGTGGTTCAGCCCAAGTGTCTTTTTGTGTAATCCAGTTATCACTATCTCATCCTAAATTTTATCACGAAAGTCTGTAGATATTTAATTCAGATCTTAAAAAGTCATTTAAAATCAGTATGTATTCAATGCAGATTTTTACAAATCCTTCTAAATATGATGGTATTCAAAAATTGATATATTTTTAAAGATTTTTAATAATGTGGATTTTGATGGATTTTCATGCCTTATTTATAAATACAAATCCAGGTTTCAAATCTGACCAACAGCCTTGGGATTTTGCAGACTCTTCCTTTTCTTCCGACTAATCCAGATTTCACGCAATACTTATTCGATCTGTGCAGCGGCAAACACATCCCTTCTTGTAAGTGTGTCTCTATTTTTCTTCCTTGAAGGCCCTAGCGATTTAGATTTCCCCACAGCTCCCCGGAGGTGATGATCCAAAGAAATCCCTAAAGTTGTCTATAATATATGAAGGATTGAGAACCAATGGAATTGATTAATTATATGAACATCAGCTGTGCTATTTATATACACGCATGGCTGAACTACTGAAGCTACAAACTAGGAGAGAAGCCTATACAATTGGAGGAGAAGAGGTCAAAGCTAATCACAGGAGATTACCACACATACTCCGTAACTAATATTCAAAATATAAGCATTATCATTAACTACGGATCCTTATCTCTAACACACCCCCGCAAGATGGAGGATCCATTGGAGACTCCAATCTTGGACCGAAATTTCGTGAACAAGGCAGTGCCTAATGGCTTGGTGAGTAGATCGGCGGGTTGCTCGGAAGAAGAGATGTGCCTAACCTGCAACTTATTACTCGCAACAAGATTGCGTACAAAAAATAATCCTGCACCAGATGCTTCATACGCGAATGAAACACGGTATTCTTGCAGACATATGTTGCCCCAAGATTGTCACAGAATAAGGTTGGCACACGGGAGATATGAACACCAAGCTCACATAACAAATGCTCTAGCCAGAGAGTTTCAGCAGTGGCATGAGCAAGAGCACGGTACTCAGCCTCAGTAGAAGAACGAGAGACGGTCTTTTGACGGGCAGATTTCCACGAGAATGGAGTAGACCCAAGATAAATCACATAGGCTGTAGTGGACTTACCACCGTCATGAATACCACCCCAATCAGAGTCAGAGAAAACTGTAAGTTGCAAGGGCTCATTAGCACGTAGGAAAAGACCATGAGAAAGAGTGCCGTTTAAATACCGAAGCACACGCTTTGCCGCTTGCCAATGAGTGACGGTAGGTGCATGCATATATTGAGATAATTTATTCACAGCAAAACATACATCGGGACGAGTGAGAGACAGGTACTGCAAAGAACCCAAAAGTTTCCGAAAAGCAGTAGGGTCGGCCGGACCCGACCCATCTTGGGAGCAAAGAGTGACTGACGAAGAGAGGGGAGTAGTAACAGAGTTCGCATTAGCCATATTATGGTCAAATAAAATATTGTGAATATACTGCCGTTGAGAGAGAAAGACACCCCCGTGAACTGGAATGACCTCCACCCCTAAGAAATGATGCAAAGGGCCAAGATCCTTGAGAGAGAACCGGCGGGAAAGTTCACGGATAAAAGCATCAAGAGAAGGCGGGGAATTACCGGTGACGACGATATCATCCACGTAGACCAAGAAGTAGAGACGAACCTGACCTTTGGAATACCCATGGAGAAACACAGCCAACTCTAAATACCATGCACGAGGAGCTTGCTTGAGACCGTAGAGGGCCTTACGGAGTTTACAAACATAATCAGGATGCACAACATCTTTGTAACCAGAGGGCTGTTCCATGTACACTTCTTCATGAAGAGTACCATTCAAAAAAGCATTGTTAACATCGAGTTGACAAAGCGGCCACCCAAAATGCAAAGCAAGAGTGATGATAAGCCGAATGGTGACCGGTTTGGTGACAGGGCTAAACGTCTCATAGTAATCACGCCCAGGCTGTTGGAGAAAACCTTTGGCCACCAACCATGCCTTGTACCTGTCAATGCTTCCATCCGATTTCCGTTTAAGACGAAACACCCATTTGCACTGTATGGGCCGCCGATGTGAGCGAGGCACAAGTTCCCAGGTAGAATTTCGTTGCAAAGCTGAATACTCATCATCCATAGCTGCCCGCTAGTTGGGATCCTTACGGGCCTGCATATAGGTTAGCGGAGTGTCCACAACAACAGAAGAAACATGATTAACAAGATGATCATTAAAGTAACGAGAGTTTAACCGTCGCTCACGAACTGGCTGAGGGGCAGGACGGGAGACACTCGAAGGAAGGGCGGAATTGGGCAGTAGCACAGGAGAAGGATTCGGTAATGGAGACAAAGGGGGAGAAGAGTGGGAATTTGGTGTGACAGTAGGAGAAACAATAGGAGATGGAGATGTGGAGGAAGATGTTTGGGGCAGTAAGGGTGTATGTGGGGCAGACCTGGACACATTTGAGGAGGAAGCAAGATTAGGCACAGTATCTACACGAGATGGGGGAAGAACAGGCAGTGGTATGGAAGAGGCAGGAGAGGGATGTTCGTGAGTGGGCTTGACAGCATGGGGAAATATAGTAGGCTCGAATTTGACATGGCGTGAGAGATAGACCTTCCCAACCGTATAATCATAGCATTTATAGGCAGATTGAGAAGTACTATAGCCAATAAATAAGCACGGAGTAGACCGGGGAGAAAGCTTGGTGTTATGATAAGGACGCAACCAAGGATAGCACAAGCACCCAAACGGTTTCAATTTGCTATAATTAGGAGTACGGGAAAAGAGAGCCTCATATGGGGACATATTCGAGAGAATCGGAGTGGGTAAGCGATAGATGAGATAGACGGCCGTTTGAAACGCATAAGACCAGAACGACAAAGGAAGGCCAGCGGTATGTAGTAGAGACATACCAGTTTCAACAATATGACGGTGACGGCGCTCAGATGTACCATTATGTTCTGGTGTATATGGTGGAGTGGTAAAGTGAGAGATCCCATGAGAGTTGAACAAGGGAACTAACTTAAGAAATTCACCACCATTATCCGAGAAAATACTTTTAATGGAACGCTAAAAGTAATTTTCGACCAAACGTTTAAACTGTGGAAAAATATGTGCCACATCAGATTTATGAGCTAGGGGATACCACCATATGTATTTGGTATAATGATCAACAAAAATGACATAGTAATAATAACCATCCAAGGAACACTGCGTTGTACTCCATACATCGGTATAAAGTAGATCCAAAGGAGCACTACTAGTCATAGTATTGACAGAAAAGGGTAGTTTATGACTTTTATTGATGTTACAAGATGAACAAGAAAAATGGGAAACATTAGAAAAATTGGAAAAGGACGGACAACTGCGGACAATAGTACGCAAGGTTTTATTGTTGGGATGACCCAAACGATGATGAAGATCAGCAACTTAAGAAACCGCAACAGAGGCAAGGTTCACATATGGCTCAGACGAACAGGGAAGATAATAGAGGTTATTTTTTATTGTTCCCCGAAGTAGAGGCATCCTCGTACGTACATCCTTGACAAAAAAATGATCAGAAAAAAATTCAACCGAAACACAATTAGTATGGCATAGTTGAGACACAGATAAGAGATTATTATTCAAGGAAGGGGCACATAAAACATTAGAGAGGGTAAGTGAACGAGAAGAAGTGGGTAGGGTGGAACGACCAGTGTGAGAGATAGTCAAAGTCTTACCGTTACCCAAACGAATTTCATCCGGTCCACCATATTCCATGAGGGAGCTTGTTAGAGTGCATCCCACATCGGAAGTTCAAGAGTAAAAATAATCGGTATATAAGCTCTTGAGTTGGACTAACTAATCGATTGGATTCAATCTTTTAATGTGGTTCAACCCAAGTGTCTTATTGCCCAATCCAGTTGCCCATACCCATCCTAAATCTATCATGGTATCGGAGCCAGTTTTAGCCCACCTCGTTTGTCAAGGTGTCCGTCTAGACGTTCATTCCTAGCGGCCCGTTAGTCTTTAGCCCAGTTGTCCGTATGGATGTTGTACCCAACGGCCTGTGGCCTGTTTAACACGATTGCTCGTCTGGAAGTCCATACCCAGCGGCTCGTGGTCCTTTAGGTGTTGGCGCTCAAAAAAAAAGTCAGGGCAATGGGAGCTCATTTGCAAGTGGTCAACCGGTTAGATTCAAAATGGCCCGGTTGTCCACTTGAGGGGGAGTGTTAGAGTGCATCCCACATCGGAAGTTCAAGAGTAAAAATAACCAGTATATAAGCTCTTGAGTTGGACTAACTAATCGATTGGATTCAATTTTTTAATGTGGTTCAACCCAAGTGTCTTATTGCCCAATTCAGTTGTCCATACCCATCCTAAATCTATCAGAGCTTAGCGAAGTAGGGTCGTTTGCCACATGATGTGATGCACCACTGTCAACAATCCATTGAGCATCTGACGGACCAGAGTTACCATTGGAGACAGTAACATGAGCCGCAGGGCCATCGGGACGAGGAGTAATAGTGACGTTGTTGTCCCGTAAAAATTGCTGAAGTTTCCTGCAAAACTTGGTATCATGACTGGCCAAATCACAAAACTGACAGTAGCGGCTGCCACGAGGTGAATTGGGAATGCCTCGGCCACGCATACCCACGCGAGAGACACCGGAGTGACCACCGCGGCTCAAACTTCCACCACGGTCGCCATTGTGTGTGCGCTGTGCATGATTAGCAGTGGGCACAAGTTCTGCCGAGGCAGCAGCTCTACCTAAAGAGTTCATCGAGGGATATACCATCACGACCCTGCAGAGATTGATAGATTGAAGAGTAATCATCGCCAAGTTGAGACATGATGTGAACAACAAGGTCATCTTTGTCAACAGGGCGGCCCGCCAATTCTAAGTCCGCAGCTATGTTCGTTATATCACCGATGTATTTGTCAATGCTGCGATTGCCACGGGTATTTTTCGCCAACTGAGATTTGAGCGAAATGATTTGTCTACGAGACATGCTAGCAAGGTGTTTCGTCAGTCGTGTCCATGCATCGGCGGACGTGGAAGAAAGGGAGATGAAGGGTTGCACTGCTTCAGTGCAACTGCCGAGGATGGCGCCGAGAAGAATGGCATCCTGCCGATACCAAAAAGTATAGGCAGGGTTGGGTTTAAAACCAGTGGCATCCAAGAATTGTGGTGGTGCTGTGATGGAACCGTCCACATAACCAAGGAGGTCTAAACCAATTAGGGTTGTTTGAACTTGACGGTGCTAGACGAGAAAATTCGTCTTGGTTAATTTGATTGGGAAGTGCTTGGAAGCAGACATACGGATTGGTTCAAGAGCAAAGGAGGAGCCAGAGTCCGTGGTGCTCGAAGGTGACAAAGCCATCGACAGAAAGTCGGAGGAAGGGATGGTGCACAGCCCAGGAAAAAAATTGTTTTAAAGAATGAGCTCTGATACCATATAATATATGAAGGATTGAGAACCAATGGAATTCATTAATTATATGAACATCAGCTGGTGCTATTTATATACACGCATGGCTGAACTACTGAAGCTACGAACTAGGAGAGAAGCCTATACAATTGGAGGAGAAAAGGTCAAAGCTAATCACAGGAGAGTACCACACATACTCCGTAACTAATATTCAAAATATAAGCATTATCATTAACTACTGATCCTTATCTCTAACATTGTCTGCCACCAGGAATGGATGCAGGCAGAAAGGTGTTCAGTTCTGAGCACATGTATTCGGATCGCCACGACTATACTTTCGATTCCAAAGCGGCTAGACGCGATGCGATCACGAGGGATAATTCAATGGTTCAAGCTGCTAAGATGCAACGATATAGGTTTTAATGACAAGAAGGTCTGATGATGCAAGATTGCTACCGTACCCTAAAGATCCACATAAATCAATAAAAGAGTCATGCCAAAATCCACGTAAATAAATTAAAAAGTATATCAAACTCTGTATGGAGTCTATGAATTTCCAAATCCTTCGACTCTTTAAAGTTCAAAAATTTTTTTAAAAAATCCTAATTGAATACCCCCGTAGTGTTTTAAAAAAATTCCTAAACATTTAGTTTCTAATCCCAAAATAAATCAAAAAAAGTTATCGGGATTTAAAAACTTGATCCCTAGTTGAATACCCCGTAGTGTTTCAAAAAGAAATCTTTAAAATCTAATTTCTAAATCCTGAAATAAACCAAATCTAATTTCAAAACCCGATCCTTAATTGTTTCAAAAGAAATCCTAAAAAAACTAGCTCTTAAATCTCAAAATAAACCCCAAAAAATCGGGATTTCAAAACCCGATCTTCCCTCATAGGAATAAGATTCAAAAAAGGTTCCTTCTGAAGTAATTTCTCCCATTCTTTTCTCCTTTTTAGCAGCTTTCAAGAGTACCGCCTACTCTACTAGCTTCTCCTTTTTCTCATTTCTTCTTTCATCTTTTTTCTTCATTCTTTGGCCAGTGAGGCATAGCTTTAATTTGGCATACGAGCGCTACAAGGGAGAGATCCCGAGTTCGAAGCTTGATGATTGCGATGATAGGCAACCATGTAAAGCATAGGACTTCTGCAAGTACCAAGCGCGGAATACACAGTATACTTTCAATATACATAGTATACTTCTTTCGAGCCTCTGAATGTTTGTCATCCCAAGGTAATCTCATCACTCCTTTGATCTAATTTTGGGATATCCATTTTCTTATGCCAAATTATAATTATAGATGTGTTTATTGTCTACCTGAAAACTCATACGGTTTGAGTGTTTGAAATTGGTAATGAAAACGGCATTTGGTACCCACAAATTGGGTAATTATCACATTCTACTTTGACGTATTTGTTATCCATGAGTTGTTTGACGTTTTAGCTTTTAAAACTACACTTTAGCATCTGATTTCATCAATTTGAACATCTAAATGGTAGTATCTGTTACGAACTTTTTACCGCTATATGAGGGTGGCACCTCCAGACAAGAATTATATGAGAGGATGGGATAGACACTAGATGAGATACAAGAAGAGATACTTTTTTTATATAATAATAATAATAATAATAATAATAACACATACTCCATATGTAATAACAATAAATATGAACTCCAACACGTAATCCTCCAAACGGGCGGGCTCTTTACGAACTCTCCATCCTCCTCCCATCTCGGGCGTAACAATACCTCCCCCGTCAAAGATCGCCTTGTCCTCAAGGCGTAATTTGGGAAATGTAGCTTGGAGAGTGAGCCAATCCTCCCATGTCACTTGAGCCAGAGTCATGTTCTCCCACTGGACAAAAACTTGAAGTACCTTCTAACCCAAAATCCGGACGGGCTGTGGAAAGTGAGTTAGTTGCATTTGCTGGAGGGTGGGTGACCGTGACCGAAGTGGGGTTCGGGCACTCATTCAATAATGAAATGTGGAAGACTGGATGGATTCACGCTAACTCTAGAAGGACCAATTTGTAAGCCACTTTCCCCACGCAAAACTCGATCTCGTACGGTCCATAATAACATTTGGCGAGCTTTTGGTGTCGATGCTTATAAAGAGAGTTTTGACAATGAGGCTGCAACTTAACGTACACCCAATCACCCACCTGAAATTCCTTAGCTCGCCGTGACTTATCGGCTTGGCTCCGCATGCGCTGTTTTGCTTGTTAGAGATGAAACTTAAGTCGAGCAAGTAAAGCCTCTCGATTGAGAAGGGAAATGTCCAACTGCGCCACCATAGAAGTTCCATCTACATATCCAAGCAGTGGAGGTGGGGGACGGCCATACACGATTTTAAAGGGGGAGAAGCCAGTTGAGCTATTGATGTTAGTATTGTGCTAATACTCTGCCCACGGTAAGATGCCTGCCCAACGGATTTGGTTTTCACTGACAAAAGCCCGTAGGTACATTTCAAGGCATCGTGTCACTACCTCTGTTTGCCCATCAGTCTTAGGGTGATATGCGGTGCTATGTTTGAGCTAGGTACCTTGGAGACAGAAAAGCTCACGCCAAAGGTGAATTATGAACAATGGATCCTGATCGGAAACGATTGACCTCGGAAACCCGTGTATTCGAACATACTCTTGGATGAATCGCTCGGCCAAAACTGGCGCATCCATACCCTTTGGGAGTCCCACAAAGTTGGCATATTTAGAGAGCCGGTCGGCGATTACCCAAATGACTGTTTAGCTTTTCGAAGGAGGGAGAGAGGTGACGAAATCCATGGAAATGTCCTCCCAAATTTGCTCTGGTATAGGTAACGGCTGAAGTAACCCCTTCGGCCCTTGATTTTCTGGCTTAATTTGTTGACATATTGCACATTCCTGGACATGTTTCTTAACATTGACGCACATTCTCGGCTAGTAGGATTTGGCCGCGAGTCGCAAGAAGGTCTTGTGCTCCTAGAGTGGCCTCCCAATAAGGAATCATGAAAGATAATCAGTAGTACTGTAGTACGAATGGAACCCCCTGCTGGTACGTACAACCGTCCCTCGAAAAATATTAGCCCATTCCGCCACTGGTTACGGCTGTCTTCCAATATTGGGGGCTACCATTACCTTATGGCTCGGTCGTCCTTAAGTCCTTCCCGAATATTCGTGACAACATTGATAGAAGTGGTCGATATTGCTATCAGGGACGTTGTTGTTGACCCCTACCCGGTACTCAATAGTGAATTCAAACCCTAGAAGTTTGGTGAGCCAACGCTGCTGCTCCAGCATCAGGATGACCTGGGATGTGAGTTGCCGAAGGATTTGGTGGTCAATGATGATTACGAATGGACGTCCCAATAGGTAGGAACGCCATTTCCGCACTGCAATGGTTATGGCATACATTTCCCAACTATACGTGGATGCCTTCTGGTAGTGGGCAGGTAGCACCTGAAAGGTAACCACGGTTGGGAGGGCAGCGGAAATACAAAAAAAATTAATCTCCCAAAAGTGATTACTAGCCCAAGAACACGTACTAAAACTATAGCTAGAGATAGAAAGTTATACCTTCTCCGGTAAAGCGGTATGAACGAGAAGTCGAGCAAAAAGATGTTGAAGGAGCAAACGTAGCCGTTCAAGCGTCCGGCCTCCAACGTTGACACACAAACAATCTCCGAAGTCTACTATAATCTTTATGCTAGTAAAGATTATAATAGTATATTTAATATAAAGATTATTTTAGGGATAATATTTTAAATAGTAGAAAATATATCAATAATATTTTAAAGAAAATATTATAAACATTTTCTACACTCAAAAGATAAACTTTTATTACAAAAACTCTCCCCACTACTTCAAAAACTTTCGGCCATCTTGCTTCCAACACAAAAAAAGGGAGACTTTTAAAATGGGGAGAAACATGGACATTAACTAAAGTCCAAAATAAAAGGAATCTTCATTCTTAGCCAAGTAATCAAAATAAAGCATGTCATGTGTTAATGTGCCATGTACTACACACGTACATGCACATACTTAAATAAAGAATTTCAAAATGCTATCAAAAGTGTATTTTATTTGATATCAATAATTTTTATGATATAAAATAAAATATACAAAATATTTTAAAACAAGTATATTAAAATATACTTTAAAATAGTTTTTGTCAAAATAATTATTTTCATATATTAAAATGACACTCCAAAATAAAATGTACATAATATAATATATATTGTAACATATATATACATGTACATGGCTAAAGCAAAACACTTACATACATGTATACACGCACTAAAGTAAACCCATATACATATACATGTATATATAAAAAGTGGCGTGTACAATATATATGAATATATATATTATATTAAACATTTTATTTTACTATTTTACAATATACAAATTAAATATTATCCCTTCTTATAATCCTACGTTTTAAATTGTTCAAAGTGTGTGACCCATATAGGCACTTATAAAACTGGCCATAGTATTGACTCTACATCAATACTATAAGTAATATAATAAGCGGTATCTAGCAACACATTATTACCCCAAGATTATAAGTTCAGACGTTTGCTCCGTCAAAACCTTTCTACGACTAAGACTTTGTATAACGTAGATGCTTTTGTCCCAATGTCTTAACTTAGTGCAAGGGATATAAAATATCCAACTTGTAGCCATTAAGTTATTTACTGATTAACAAGTCTGACTGATGAGAATAGATGTCTAAACTCATCTCAGCATGGCCATGCATTTCCTCAGTCATACTTATCAGTGGGCCCCTACAAGACATTATTCTGCTTAAGTAGCAGTGACAAATTCTTTGTACGTAATCTACGTCTTCGAATATGTGCAGCGGCATGCCCAATACAAAGCCTGTGTACCATCCTTATTTCATACGGCTTAGGACAATGAATCAAAGCATGCGGGTTCACACATTCGAAGAACGTAATACTTCAAGTCTGAGGATCGTTATACCAATAGTCACATTAAGGACACTTAGAGCATAGACTAAAAGTCTAGACAATGTCCTTAAGGTGGGTCAGGTCTGGCATCCTATTATTAACGATAATATCTTCCCGAGAGTAGATGCGAACACTCTGTCATTGACCAAGAGACTAGGTCAAACATCTAAGTCTCACTAGTCTCACGCGCGCACTAACGATATCCCACTCTTGTTAATGCTTCGACTATAGACCGTTCAGAATTATACTAAGCGACAAGATGTCAGTCTCAACATCAGAAGACTCATTCAGATAAACATCTCATAATATAATTCTAGGAATGCAATTAAGAGTTTACATTAGCATGAGATGTTTGTAAACTTAATGCATCTACCTTTACATGATAGAAAATATCTAAGATATTACAAAAGCAGTTGGTCATAAAGGCACCAACTCCAACAATCTCCCACTTACACTATGGCCAATCTGGCATCGGTCAAATGCCCATTGACCTAGTGTGACCCTCATGCTTTAGCTTTCCCAAGGGTTTTGTCAGGGGGTCGGCTATGTTGTCGTCTGTTCCTACTTTGCAAATCTCTACATCACCTCTGTCTATGATTTCTCGTATGATGTGATAATGTCGTACAATGTGCTTGGTCTTTTGGTGAGATCGTGGTTACTTTGCCTATGCAATGGCCCCAGTGTTGTCGCAAAACAACGGGATTGGGTCATTAATGCTAGGAACAACTCCAAGTTCAGAAATGAACTTCTTTATCCAAACTCCAAGTTTCTGAACAACTCCAAGTTCAGAAAGGAACAACTCCAAGTTCCTTTGTTGCTTCAGCAACAGCCATGTACTCAGCCTCTGTAGTTATATCGGTGGTTGTGTCCTGTTTAGAACTCTTCCAGCTAAAAGCTCCAACATTCAGGCAAAACACATACCCTGCTTGTGACTTGTAATCGTCTCTATCGGTTTGGAAGCTCGCATCACTGTAACCAATCACTTTCAGCTCTTCCTCACTTCCATATACCAGGAATGCATCCTTAGAATTACGAAGATACTTTAGGATGTTTTTGACCGCTGTCCAGTGTGCTTTACCTGGATTCCTCTGGTATCTGCTGGTCACGCTTAAAGCAAATGAGACATCAGGTCTAGTATATATCATGGCATACATGATGGTACCAATTGCAGAAGCATATGGGACCTTCATCATAAATTCCTTCTGCTCGGGAGTAGAAGGACTCTGGCTCTTGGAAAGAGCCGTTCCAGGTAACATAGGTAAGGATCCCTTTTTCGAGTTAGTCATGCTAAATCGATCAAGGATCTTATCTATATATATACTTTGACATAGACCTATCAACTTTCTTGACCTATCACGGTAGATTCTTATGCTAAGGGCATAACTAGCATTCCCTAGGTCCTTCATGGCGAAGTTCTCGCTCAACCAAGTCTTTACAGATGTGAGAGCAGGAACATCGTTACCCATTAATAATATGTCATCGACATATAGGATTAGGAATACTATCACACTCCCACTGACCTTCTTGTGAACACAAGATTCGTCAGAATTCTTCTCGAAACCAAAACTAGTAATGGTTTCATCAAAGCGTATATACCAACTCCGAGATGCTTGTTTCAATCCGTAGATTGACCGTTGCAGCTTACAGACTTTGGCAGATTCACCAGCAATTGTAAAACCGTCAGGCTGTGTCATATAGACATCCTCTTTGAGGTTCCCATTAAGAAAAGCCGTCTTGACGTCCATCTGTCAAATCTCGTAATCGTAGAACGCTGCAATCGCAAGCATTATCCGAATGGACTTCAGTATCACAACTGGAGAAAAGGTTTCGTCATAGTCAATTCCATGGATTTGTCTATAACCTTTTGCTACCAATCTAGCTTTGAAGGTATGAACCTTCACGTCTACGTCTGTTTTCTTTTTGAACATCCACTTGCACCCTATGGGTTTTATCCCTTCGGGCACATCAACCAATGTCCAGACTTGGTTTGTGTACATAGACTCCATTTCGGATTTCATGGCATTAAGCCATTGTTCGGATTCGGGGCACGTGATTGCCTCGAGGTAGGTCTCAGGTTTGCCTTGGTCTACCAGCAAGACGTCACCTTCATCAGATACAAGGAAACTGTATCTAACCGGAGGATTATACATCCAGTCTGACCTACGTGGTAAAACCTGAGCCGGTCGAGATACTAAATCTTGACGCTCGGGTTCCACTGCTATTGAGATCTCTTCTTGTGGTTCTCGAATTTCTTCGAGATCTACCTTTCTCCCACTAGAAATAGCAGAGAGAAACTCCTTCTCAAGGAAGGTTCCGTTCCGAGCAACAAAGATTTTGTTATCGGTCGGATGATAGAACTTATACCCTTTCGTTTCCTTAGGGTATCCCACAAATTTACACCTGTCAGATTTGGAATCTAGCTTAGTAGACGTCATGAGGCGTCTAACGTAAACATCACAACCCCAAATCCTCAAGTACAACAAATTTGGTTTTGTCCCACGCCATAGTTCGTATGGTGTGCTCTCAACAGCTTTAGATGGTACGCGATTGAGTGTGTGTGCAGCTGTTAATAGTGCTTTTCCCCAAAAAGACTCTGGTAATGTTGTCAGACTCATCATACTCCGAACCATATCGAGCAGCGTTCGATTTCTCCTTTCAGACACTCCATTTAATTGGGGTGTACCGGGAGGAGTCAGCTGGGACAGGATCCCGTCCTCTTTTAAATAGTCATCAAACTCCAGGCTTAAGTACTCATCTCCTCGATCCGAGCGGAGGGTCTTGATACTTTTGCCTAATTGTTTCTCTACTTCGTTTCTGAATTCTTTGAACTTGTCAAAGCATTCCGATTTGTGTTTCATGAGATACACATATCCATACCGACTGAGGTCGTCAGTAAATGTTACGAAGTATGAGAAACCACCTCTAGCTTCAGTGTTGATTGGGCCACATACATCAGAGTGTATGAAGCTTAATACATCACTTGCCCTTTCACCGTGACCGGTGAATGGAGCCTTTGTCATTTTACCGAGTAAACAAGATTGGCATACATCATAAGACTCGAGGTCAAATGAATCAAGTACCCTAGAGTGACGTAACTTAGATATGCGTTTCTTGTTAATGTGGCCCAAATGACAATGCCAAAGGTATGTGAGATTCAAACTGGTTGGTTTGCTTCTCTTAACATCTACGTTATAAACAGTGGCGTCTAAGTCTAAGATATAAAGACCAATTGGTCATCTTAGCAGTTGCATAGTAAATATCATTTCTGAAAACCGAAAGGCACTTGTCTTTGACATTAATAGAAAATCCTGCTTTGTCAAGACAGGACACAGAAATGATATTCCTTCTAATTGCAGGTACAAACAAGCAATTGTTTAAATGCAACAACAAGCCACTAGGGAGAGATAGAACATAAGTTCCTACAGCCAGCGCATTTACAAGTGCTCCATTTCCGACCTTAAGTTGGACTTCTCCCTCAGTCAAATGTCTAACTTCATGCAGATTCTGCATTGAAGTACAGATGTGGGAACCACATCCGGTATCCATCACCCAAGAGGTGAAATCAGACATATTGACTTCGATAACGTAAATATCTGAGTTTTTTGGGGTGACCTTGGAATAGGTCTCTCAAGCGTTGTATCATATGACGCGCTTCCATGTCCGCGTGGAGCCTTTGGAGCTCCGCGGTCATACTTCCCATAATGATACACTTAACATTTCGCGCGTCGTCCTCATACTTCTTGAAGGAAGTGAGTTCGGATGCACGAGCATTTGCCGCAGGGGTCTTGGGAGGATCTGTTTCGAGGATGTAGAGTTTCCTCTCACAGTCAAGAACGATTCGGAGGTTCTTATCCCAGTCAAGAAAGTTTTCCCCAGAGAGTTTTTGGCTCTCGAGGATATAACGCAGGTTGATGGAATGACTGTATGTGTTATTCGATGCCATTTACAGAATGAAATTGCAAACTAGGTTATCTATCATGTTGAATAATTAATTAGGCCTTTAATTAATTATTTCCCACTATTTTAACAAACCAACAACCCTCAATGTTGATTCGGAGATTCTCCTAGAGATTCTCTTAATGGGCCAAGATCCATATATCATTAAATTCCAGTTGACCTGAAGTTCATACCTAGAATTTAACTATTTAGGTAGGAACATAGTTCCAACTGTCGAGTCGTGCTCACAGTCCTTGGTCTTGTGTTGGGCGAACAACAATACTACTTACGGACTAGAACACCGTTTCATTATACATGTGATTGGCTTTGGCACGTACCACATGCACAACTACTTTAGTTAGGGACAAGCCCAATTAAGTCATAGAGACCCAACTTCTGGCTGGATGAGTGAGTAAAGTAATTCGACTTGTCAGTATAGTGACCCCAACAAAACCCGCCTCTGAGTCATCCATCCATTTGACTGAGACTCATTTAAGTCTAAGCCAACGTCTGACAATGACCACTTAAGTGATTCTCATGACCAGCATAACATACACCGTACTATGCTCTGCTAGGGCTGAGAAAGTGACAGTGCACATTAGCCGGAAAGGTGCCGGGCGCCGGAAGGCAATATAGACTTAATATTTTGAGGGATTTTATATTAATTACTATCTCACCTATGACACATGCCGCGCACGTGTCAATTTACTAGCGTTAAACATACATTCACATGCATTCAAAATACGCAGTAAATAAACGTGTAATGATTGTGGCCCCTAAAGGAAAAATAAAACGATAGCTCCCACTGACTTCCAGACTCTTGGACTTCGGGCTATCTCCATTTCTTTAGATTCCCTCGAACGGACTTCAAACCTTTTATCTTCTAACCACCACGTGAGAAAAGAATCCTCGGTTGAGGTAAGAGAGAGAAATAGATTTACAACAAGAGTTAAAGAGATAAGGCACGACACGCAGGTCATATTATAATCAAATAAACTATAGCCACAATCATCCACCATGCATATCATACATCCACACAGGCAATAGAGATATACATACACCGGGCGAACCGCGCTCGCCCCAGATAATTCTAGAAAAATACTACGTTGGTAATATTTTCTAAAATTCATAGAAATTCATAAAGTTGTCCAAAAATTATGAACTTTTACCAAGTAATCCTAAATACATTAGGAGAATTTCGGGCAGGAGCAAAACTGGAAAATAAATTTCCAGGAAACACAGAATTACAAAAATGCCCCTAGTGCAATGTTTATTGCAAAATTCATTTTAAATTTGAAATAAATTTTCAAAAATCATGAAAATTAGATTCCAACTTCCAGTAACTATTTAATCCATTTATAAATCGGGAAAGTAAATTTCCAGAATTTATAAATATTTATTTCCCAAATATATTAATTATATCTCAATAATTGCAAAAATAATTTTAAATCATTTTTCAAAAATCATTAAATTATAAAATTTAATATTTAGAAAAATAAAATTACTTTTTACTGAGATATAATTTTCCAAAATGATATTAGCCATTTTCAATTAATATATATATATATATATATATATATATATATATTTATATTTATATATATTACTAGGTAATATATATATACCGAAATATATATATATATATATATATATATATATATATATAATTAATTAATTACTAACTAATATCATTTTTTCCAATATATTTATGAACAACTTTATTTCACCTAGAAATAATATTCCAAGTTTTATAAAGTTCATTTTTGTGTTTCCAATATTTATTTAAGATTTATTGGAACTAAATCTAAACGAATACAATTAGCTCAAAAATTGGAAATAAACAATTTAGAAAATTACAATATAATTTTACTAACCATAAAATGAAAATTTATGTTCAATAAAATTATATTAACAATTTCGAAATATATATATTAATATATATTCGAAATTTCCGAATATATGTATAAAATACATATTTTCGGCACAAATAAATAATGAATATTTATTTTAATGATTTATTTAAGTCCAATATTTATTCCAAGACTAAAATAAATCATTTTACTAATTTTCGAAATTAACAAATAATTACCAAGTTAAAAAATAATAATTTCCATCCGAAAAAGTTCTACGAAAAACTATAGTTTTGTACGTTGGCTCTGATACCACTGAAAGGTAACCACGGTTGGGAGGGCAGCGGAAATACAAAAAAAATAATCTCTCAAAAGTGATTACTAGCCCAAGAACACGTACTAAAACTATAGCTAGAGATAGAAAGTTATACCTTCTCCGGTAAAGCAGTGTGAACGAGAAGTCGAGCAAAAAGATGTTGAAGGAGCAAACGTAGCTGTTCAAGCGTCCGGCCTCCAACTTTGACACACGAACAATCTCCGAAGTCTACTATAATCTTTATGCTAGTAAAGATTATAATAGTATATTTAGTATAAAGATTATTTTAAGGATAATATAAATCTTGTATATTAAATAGTAGAAAATATATCAATAATATTTTAAAGAAAATATTATAAACATTTTCTACACTCAAAAGATAAACTTTTATTACAAAAACTCTCCCCACTACTTCAAAAACTTTTGGCCATCTTGCTTCCAACACAAAAAAAAGGGATACTTTTAAAATGGGGAGAAAACATGGACATTAACTAAAGTCCAAAATAAAAGGAATCTTCATTCTTAGCCAAGTAATCAAAATAAAGCATGTCATGTGTTAATGTGCCATATACTACACACGTACATGCACATACTTAAATAAAAAATTTCAAAATGTTATCAAAAGTGTATTTTATTTGACATCAGTAATTTTTATGATATAAAATAAAATACCCAAATTATTTTAAAACAAGTATATTAAAATATACTTTAAAATAGTTTTTGTCAAAATAATTATTTTCATATATTAAAATGACACTCCAAAATAAAATGTACATAATATAATATATAGTGTAACACACACACACACACACACACACACATATATATAGCTAAAGCAAAACACTTACATACATGTATACACGCACTAAAGTAAACCCATATACATATACATGTATATATAAAAAGTGGCGTGTACAATATATATGAATATATATATTATATTAAACATTTTATTTTACTATTTTACAATATACAAATTAAATATTATCCTTTCTTATAATCTTACTCTTTAAATTGTTCAAATTGTGTGACCCATCTAGGCACTTATAAAACTGGCCATAGTATTGACTCTACATCAATACTATAAGTAATATAATAAGTGTTATCTAGCAACACATTATTAACCCAAGATTATAAGTTCAGACGTTTGCTCCGTCAAAACCTTTCTACGACTAAGGGGGTGTTTGTTTTTTCTGCAGGAAAAGGTCTGCGGTCTGCGGACCACTACTGTAGACATCTGCAGGAGAAGTGGTGGACCGAAGGTCTGCGGTCTGCAAGAAGAAGACTGTTTATTTTTTTAATGTCTGTAGACTGCTATATAAATTAATGGTGGTAGTGTATGGTGGTGGTGTATGGACGATTGTGGTTGTGGTGGACGTTGACGGAGGTGGTGGTGGACGGTGGTGGCAGTGGCGGTAGATGGTGGCGGTGGTGGTAGACGACGATGGTGATGGACGGTGACGGTGATGGTGGACGGTGGTAGTGGTGGACGGTGGCGGTGGACGGTTGTGGTGGTGAAGAGAAGTAGAAAAAAAAAAGGAGAAGATGTTAAAAGATGTTAGAAGACATTGGTTAATGTCTTCTCCAAGAAGATGCCAGGAAGACCTTTTTGAGTGAAATGTCTTCCAAAAAAACAAACAATCTGCAGAGTCCATCGTCTGCGCGCGTCTGCGCGGCGCAGACAAAAGACGCCAGAAGGTCTTCTGGCAGAAAAACAAACACCCCCTAAGACTTTGTATAACATAGATCCTTTTGTCCCAATGTCTTAACTTAGTGCAAGGGATATAAAATATCCAACTTGTAGCCATTAAGTTATTTACTGATTAACAAGTCTGACTGATGAGAACAGATGTCAAAACCTTTCTACGACTAAGACTTTGTATAACGTAGATCCTTTTGTCCCAATGTCTTAACTTAGTGCAAGGGATATAAAATATCCAACTTGTAGCCATTAAGTTATTTACTGATTAACAAGTTTGACCTAGTCTCCGTCATTGACCAAGAGACTAGGTCAAACATCTAACTCTCACTAGTCTCACGCGCACTAACGATATCCCACTCTCGTTAATGTTTCGACTATAGACCGTTTTGAATTATACTAAGTGACAAGATGTCAGTCTCAACATCAGAAGACTCATTCTGATAAACATCTTATAATATAATTCTAGGAATGCAATTAAGAGTTTACATTAGCATGAGATGTTTGTAAACTTAATGCATCTACTTTTACATGATAGAAAATATCTAAGATATTACAACAGCAGTTGGCCATAAGGGCACCAACTCCAACAGCACCTTACTAAAATAAGAGATGGGGTGTCATTCTTGGGAAAGCACATCTCCTCTGGAAGTACCCGATGCATCTGTCTGGACAGTGAAAGTCCGGTTGAAATTAGGTAATTGAAGCACTGGTGTGGTGGTCATCGCTGCCTGGAGTTCACAGAATGCGCGTTCTGCCCCCTCGTCCGAACTGAATCCCCCTCTTTTTAAGAAATTGGTGAGTGGTGTCGCAATTGAAGCATAACCTTTCACAAATCTTCGGTAGTATCCCGTCAGCCCCAAAAACCCACGCACGCCAGTGACCGTTTTGGGCATCAGCGAATCCATTATTGCTCGGATTTTCTCAGGTCAACGGACACGCCCTTTTCTGTGATGATGTGGCCCAAGTACTCTAGGGAAGATTTCCCAAAGCTGCACCCAAAAAAAGTATCTCTTCTTGTATCTCGTCTGGTGTCTATCCCATCATTTCATTTAATTCTGGCCTAGAGGTTCTGCCCTCATATAGCAGTAAAAAGTTCGTAACAGTATCCCATCACATCCTTTTTCAAATCCTCCGTGTTTTCAAATAAACAAAATTTTAAATTTTACAATATTAGTTTTCATCCTTTTTGGAACTGGAGGTTAATTTAGACCAATCCTAATACCAAGGAAATTTTACATGAGTATTTTTTAGATCTCAATGGTGAAGTTTGAGACTAACACTCTCTATATAAAATTTTTCTTATGGAGTGAAAGGGTGGATGAGTGGGGGGAAAAAATTCCTCACCATTGAGAGTGCTTTCCCATCATTGAAAAAGAAATTGCATACAGAAATATTGATGTTGATGAGAATGAGTGGTTAGAGTCTATCCCACGTCGAAAGTTGAATAGACAAGTAATCGATATAAGCTCTTGCGCTGAACTAAGTAATCGATTAGATTCAACCTTATAATCTGATTCAGAACAAATGTCTTGTTGCCTAATCCAGTAATCCTTACCCCATTTTAAATTCTATCATGGTATCAGAGAAAGTTTT